>JAHFWJ010000592.1:0-2401571 GCA_028555115.1 Himalopsyche japonica | reverse complement strand
TTAATTCTTAATGAATCAATTAACCACTTCGACACCAATGTGTGTGTATGGGTTTTCTACATAAATGTAAAGCAGATCAGTATTACTTGTAAAATCAATATATTACACTGAAAATGTTGCACGACTTTAGAAAAAGGGCGAAATTCATAAATGATATAATTTAGAGTTTTTTTTATATTACTATTTTTTTTTAATTTGATAAAAACAATGAATTTAATGATTTTTCATGCATATCATGTTGCATTTTCATAAAAAAAAAAGAGTTCGAAATGGTGGCATCCAAAGTGTTAGTTAAAAGAATGCTGGTAAAGAAATTGTCCAACCAATGTAAATAGACAGACGGTAAGTTTTCTATATTAATGAAAATGGTATGTTTATTAACAAGGCTTTGGAATGGAGTTGATTAGCATCTCATGCGAATTTCATTCATATGAAATATTGTTTACCAAGAAAGTCTATTTAAAGTGAAACTAAAGCGACTTAAAGACATTGTACCCAATGAAGTCTTTTGAAGAGTTTGGGTTTGATCATGCTTGGAAGAAAGAAATTATTGTCACATTCTTTAAAAGAGTGCGAGGTACCTGAGTATTGTGTATTATCTTTTTATAACAATGTGTAATTTTACTTCTTGACTATACTGTCTTCACCAACCACTAGAGTGTTTTTCGCTTGCAACCTCATTCTGTTCTTCCACGCTTGTTCTCCCACGTACCAATTCTTCTTCTCAGATGAAGCTGCCACCGAACAGAAAAAAGGCCGTGCTGTGACATTAAGAGTTTTTTCAGAGGAGGGTGTAAATATTGATTCCCTCAGTGCTATGTCCATAAGGGAGCAGGAAGGTAAGGAGTGTGGTCTTAGATTCTTTCGTTACTATTTCTTTTTTACATTGTAGTATTAGATGTGTTAATATATTGCTATGCTTTTACTGTGAAATTAAATATAATGAGGAAATGTATTTCAGGCTAAACTAGATTTATAATATTTAGATTTCAAATAGAAAATTTTCACAGGAAAAAAATTACGACAAGCTTAGAGCGTACACAGAATAATGTCCTGATGCCATTTTAAACCTTCAGGAAGCTTAATAGATATCTTATACACACATATCATGAACACTATAATCTTCTACAGGAATGTATCAAGAATAGGAGTTGTTATAATACTTTCAAAGCAAAACTTGACAGTGAACAATTAGTGGAAAATGATATTATATTCTTCTTGCATACTAACTCTGGAATAAAATATTGATTGGTTGCTTACTTTCCAGTCCTTGTTACTAAAACTCAATATATAAAAAAAAAATTATTGCTGTAAAATAGTGTTTACGAGAATGGAAGTTTTCACTGACAAAAAATATGGACATAATTATGAATTAATGCAATATGAAAAAAGGTATTGTTGTTTGTTTTAGGAAATATTCCAGAGTTGTATGATGAAAGTGGGGTACCAATATCACCAACAAGAACTGATATTACAGTGAAAGAAATGGAAGCTGTTATTGAACAGGTATGCTCTTGCAACATTTATTAATTTTACATGAAGATACTCGAATAAGTATTTCATAAAAATATTTTTAATTTTATGTGTTATAGCTGCAAAGAAACAAAGATGAAAAAGTAAAAGATTTGGAGGCCACAATGGACTCCCTCGAAGACCTGGTGGAGAAGACCAAAATGATGACTAATGATGTCGGTACGTTGAATATCTTTCAGACAGGATGATGAAGATCAAAAAGTTGAATTGAAATAATAAAAAAATTAATTTGTTTGTTTTGTAGACACTCTGAGCAGTCGCAGATTGTCGCGATCAACCAGCAAAGACTTTACTGAAGCAGAAAAGAAAAATGATCAACTCGATAAAAATGGCCAGAATAATATCTTTTCATTTGGCATTCGGAAAATTCCAGTGAGTTGCGGACTGTTTCACTGAGAATGGCCAATCAAACTTTCGATGAAGTTGGCTGTCTTTTTCATAACACATCTCAATATCTCTACGTCCATAAACTATAATCCATAGCTCAAAGTACAAAAAACTATTCACAAAGCTTTCACTATAGAGGCTTATTTAAAAAGGTTTATGGTATAATATTTTGTTTCAATGAATTTGTATCTAATTGCTTATTTGAAATCTTTATATTATAAATTATATTATATTTATATTATAAATTATATTTTGGACATATCTGCCGTCTTAAGGAAATAGGTTTTCACTAAATAAATATTTTAATATTTTTTAACACTATAAGTACTTATTGATTTTATTTTTGAAGTATTTAGTATTAGAATATTTTTTATGTGGTTCAGTATGCAATGGGCTAATATGGGTAAAATAACATTGAGAAATGTATGTGGTTTTAAGATGCATCTGAGAATTAAGGGAAATTGCAATTAACCGGTATAGATTCTTGAATCAGTGATTTTGTTTCGGTTCAGTTCATGTTATCGTAAAGCTTACAATAATCTTAACCATATCATAGAACAATATTGACATTACTCGTGATAGATTCTCTGACAAAATGTTCATTGCTATGTTTTACAATATCGTAAATTTTTAGGTAGATCCACATGCAAAAGGTGTCGTGAATCCAATCTTTAAAGGACTGTTTGATAATGTGGCTGATAAAATGGGAGTCATAAAAACAATGCAGGAGGTTGTGGATGAAAGACATTCTGAGGTAAAATGGCTATTCATTTCATTAAAATGTAATTGGGTAATTCGATATTAAGAAGTATCTACTTATTTTAAATGAGAGGGCTATGTTGGGATTACAGTTACAATAATTGAAATTTGATATCGTAAATTATAATATTAACAATGTTAATCATCTTTTTAGGTAATTGTAGTGAACGGCATACCAGGTATTGGACCAGTCGTAGATGAAGAAATTGTTGAAGAGTTTCTGAAGTACATCAGGGAGACCGCAGCTGAACAGTGTGATATGTTTATGCCTCGAGACATCAGGCATTGTCTATGCCCACCATTGGAGAAAATATAACTTAATCTTTGTAGTTTTGTTCTACCTGTGTAGCATAAAATTAGAATCTATTTATTCACAAATTTTAAATACATAGTAATGGCTGTTTAGTGTTATAGTGACAGATTAACTGTCTTACAATTATTATATAAACAAAATAATTATTTGAATTACACGAAAATAAACATTTTTAGTTGTTGATGGATACGTATTATATATCATGTTAAAAAATAAAACAAGAACATCAAGTTGATTTTTATTACTTCCGCATTTTATTACATCATATATCTAGATGGTAATGTTTGTGATGAGAAAAACTAGTCCTGATTGTGATAAATGTAATACACATCATATTCTACTTTATTTTTTGAAACAGACAATTATTAATGTTAAACTTTAATAAATGTCAAATAACAAATTGAAGAAAAGATAATCTTCGAGAATGCTTAACTCTCGGCTCAACTAGGATTTGTTTACATATAATTATTTTTTTATTTCAAATAATCATTCATTTTCTTTGATTGCAAATGAAAATTGTTAATATTTTTGGTACAACAACAGTCTTTGTTTAAAATTGAGTAAACGCAGATTTAATTATCTCTTTAGATAGCCTTTTGATACTTATGTATATTAATTTCTTTTATTTACAAATTCTCGCATGAAACCATGCAATGATAATATAGTTATTTATTTGTATTCACTGTGAAGTTATTTCAAAATAAAAAGTATGAAAATATTATTTATAGTATAATTAATATTTCCCTGCCAGTTTTTTTAAGCACTTGACCTGCCAACTGAAGATATATTGTTGTTAGTTGTTATAATAAGAAATGCTATAGCGATCATTACTGTCATAATTATCCAAATTGTAGAATTAATTATATGGTAACATATTTAAAATAAAATACACATTTTTATCCTTATACGTCGGTAGGATTTGTTGCTGAAAATTTGACAAACATTATAGCAGTCAAAAGGTAGACATCGAGTGTTTCAAGCCATTTTTGATTTCCCCATGTACTTACTTAATGAATTCCTTTTTGTTTATTGAATCAAACAGTCACAATTTTTTCAAAGGTACCCAATGTTGTTTCTACCACTTCATTATGTCCCCAGTAGTGCTTTCTTCCTCTCGAGTGCCATGTAGCACGCATGGCAAAAGCTATTATCACAAACAATGATGCAAAGTAAAACATTAATATAATTGATTTTTTCAAATAATAAAAACTAATTTCACAATATATTTTATGATCAGGACTGGTTTCGCCTTATATTATCAGCTGGAAGTTCAGCTCAAATTACTCTAGCATGAAAACGCATTTTAGTACTATTTCGTTGTCACGATTATCAGCTGATAATGCTAACAATGAGCGAAACCGGTCATAAAATACATTGTGGAAATAGTACTAAAATTGTGTTTTTATTATTTAAAATATTATGCCTTTCCATCAAGAAGTGACAAACATGAGTTTGAATTGTTCAGGCTCTATACAATTCCACTTGTGTCACTTATGCCCTGAGTTTCATCTATCGGCATCCTTACGCATTCTAGTAGTAGGATGCATTCGTACTGAGATGTCAAAAGAACCGGTCATAATTGACAAAACATGTGGAAACGTACTGAGGTTAGTTGATTTAAAATAAATATTTAATTGTTGAAACTCTATTTTTTGTAAGGAATAGTAATTTTAAGAGAAGAATTGGCAAGTTATTATTGTTCAAATGAAGTGTTGCTATAAATTAAAATATTACGTAACTTCAATAAGAGCGAATTGGTTAGCTTCGTTTATGAATTATGAAGACAATTGAAAAAAAGAATTTGTCCAAAAATATTTTTCGAAACGGATATGGAAACATTTGTCGTACGAACAAAAATATCGAGGTTAATTGTGCAAACGATTTTAATTATTAGTCTTCTTCGACAGATGGAGACGCGTAGTAACGGCAGTCCGAGACGCATTTGAGGAATGTTTTAAATGTGATTGCTCATCAGCCAGGTCAGAACCATTCATAACATTTCGCCAGTCGACGCCCATCTTGTCTCGGAAATCTCACCCGCAACCAATGACATTTGGTTTTCAAGATGGCGACGCGCCAAAATTCGCATTTACATCATATTAAATGCGCCAATCGTAATGATCCTAGAAAAAAAATGTTACCACACTGCCAAATTAGCTTTGGAATAAATCCAAGATATTTGAATACTAAATTGATTCAACCGCTGTTTATATGGTAAAAAACGCAATTTATTCAAGAATTAAAAATCAAACAATTATAAAAAAAAGTGTTTTATATCTACAAATACGTTTAGTATTTATTTTTGCCACAGCAAAAGAAGCAATGAGGTAATTTTCGATTTTCCCAATTGAAAATTGCATTAGTACTTACTTTGCTTTATTGAATATTGTAATAATTAATTGTACAGTTGCTGTGCCACTCATGACTCGGGTTCGGCATTTCCATAGTTTCATGAATTTTATCACGCGATCGCAATAAAACTGACAATCAGTTAAAAGTTCGCATCGCTTTTATATGAGAACCATAACAAAAAATATTGTCTCTAAATATTAAACGAACAGTTAAACCTCCCTAATTTTTCTCTGTTATATCTCTAACGTGAGATTTGTTCAATTAGTCAACAACCCGAAAAAAATCTTACGGCCGTGAACAAAAAAATGTGTAATAGTTCATAATTTGAACGATTCAAATTTGATATTGAAATCCCATTAAGAACTCTATGTTCGTATATACTGTGATGGCAATTAAATTTCATCCCATCTATTAGAACCTAAATGATTAGTTACCTTTCTCTTACCAAGTCAAGTTCTATAGTGTAAAAACTATAGGTGAAATGAATAAACAATTACAGTCGACGATATTGAACTTTTGACGCCACCGCGTGTTTTGCGATTTATAATAAAGTTACTATGAATGTGTATGAGTAAAAAATGCGTGTTACGATACCTCTATCAGTAAACTATATACTCTACATTAGTGGTGGTCAACTTTTGTATGACTACCTCCCATTTAATTTAATTTATTTAAATAATTCCCACTTTTTTTATTAGAAGTCAAATTATTTACCGCCCACAGGTTTCACAGCATGGTGGTTTATAAATAAAAGAAGTAACTTTACTTTATGAAATTAAAAACCCTATCGCTCCTTATAAAATCTGGAATGCCCAATAGTGGGAGTTAGGGACTAGGTTGACCACCATGGCTCTATATTGACGATGGACATGAATTAATATATATATTTAAAAATATTGTTTGATATAGTGACGTAACGTATTTAATAAAAAATAACACACATAACATCAGAGCTATTATTCTTTCGACATTCTTTCCGAACAAAAACGTTTGAGCGACAGTAAACAAGGACGTCTCATAAAGAAAGGCTCTGTAACGAAAACGTAGTTCGAGAATTATTAAAAAAAGATTTTTTTAAATAATATAATATTTATTACTGATAATTTCTTAATTTTTTAACATTTGGTTTAAAGCTTTCATTATTAACAATTTTGTTTTGACAGTCTTTTAACTATACAATATAAAAATGATTGTTCATAAATAAATAAAATTTACATTTAAATCTGCTTCAAAATAAAATATTGCATTCACCCTAATATAACAATATACATAATTTAATTTTAACGCAGTGATTGGGACAAAAAAGCATTTTTATTTAAAAACAAGTACTTTAGTACATAATATACTTAGGGGTGAGCTTTAAGGCTACGAAGGTAATTCTTCTTTTTGTCTTGAGCTTTTTCGATCGTTTAAGCTTTCAACTATCATACTGAGGCAGTCCAGGCTCGATCCACCTGTAGTTGAATATCCTGGAAGAGAAGACAGCTTTTAAATAGATTTACATATTCGAAATGGGTTAGAACATTTGTTGATATAAAAAAGAAAATTAATTATTTGTTTAATAAATCTGGAAAAGAATTGTTATCTTCTTCTGTAAAACATATTTGACAAGAAAATAATATTATTGAAATACAGTTAAATTTATCAAAAATGAACTTATCTACTTGTAAATTACAATATCGCTAGCAAATTGGCCGTAGAGTGAAATTCCTTTAAAATCATTGATTAGTTCAGTTAATAAAAAAAGCTTCGTGTTTTATGCATATGCAACAGTCAACCTTTTTATACCCACCGCCTCCTTTTGAATATGTTAATAGTATAATTTTCTAATAATCGCCTACTTGTGATTTATAAAATGGCAGGTTTACCTTGTTATGAAAAAATACAAAATTGTGGAAATAACACTTAACATTATGATTAAGTATTAAAATAATTTTCTTTGTGATTCACGCAACAAAAAAATAGCTTTATTAATAGTTTGTTTTCTATTGTATTTTATTTAAATTTAAACAAATTTAAAGCAGCTAGTTAAGGCTTAATTTTAATAATAAAAGCCAATACACATTGCCATTTGACTGTAACTATCACACATATCGGGATCTGCGTTTCATCAAAAGTTTAAAAATCTTGATTCATTTGTCAGGTCATAAAAGCTATTGATCAATAAATAGTGTGTGAAATTATTTTTACATACATATTTAAAAACTTGTTGGTTTTCGTTTCTTTTCGCTTTACATTATATAGGTGATGATGATGGAATCAATTAAAATTTTCAAACAAAATATTTCTCATACAATTCAACAGAAGAATTCATTTTGAGTACCTCCTTTATTGTATTTCATTCATTTGCAAAATTTTATCATAAAAATCCAGTTGGAGACCGGAGATTTATTGAGTTAAGTTCTGTTCATCGGGGCGTTGGACCCCAGGGATATTCCAGTTGGGAACGTATTTAGTATTCCACTCACTTTCGTTTAGGCACCAAACAATTTAAAAAAGGGCCTCGAGTTGTAATAATACGTCGCTACGGGCATGCAAATCTTATTTTTTGCATACCGTCCCTCTCACAACTATTGTCGCATATACATTTCAAAAGAACTATGTATCTAATATTTTTTTAAGTAACACACCAAATTGTTCAGTGATATTTTTACAAATTTACATTCAGATGATCAGGACCGGTTTCGCTCGACGCGAGTATTATCAAGTTCAAGCTCTTTGTATAACTTATTTGATGGGTGAGATTCGTATGTATTTAAATAATAAAGCGAATTGTTTAGAACTATTTTCACAATTTTACATTATGACGTTTGGGACCGGTTTCGTTCATTGCGAACATTATCACCTGATGAACGGCGAGCGAATTCGGTCTCAATCTTATTAAACTGCTAACAGCTAGAAGTAAATAAAATCGAAGTAAATAAGTGTCGTTAGCTTTAGACGGATATAAAATTGTGGAGATTATTATTAAGCACTGCGTTTTATTATTTATCAGCACTTAGTATTTAGCATTTCCACTCAAAATTGACACCCCACAACTGATTGTATCAATTGTTGATTGAAGTTCATATTAGTGAGCAATAAAATGACCAAGGTTTGGTTGGACGACCAGATGTGCTATATTAGAGATTTTGTTTTTAGAATTGAGTAGTCAATTATTATGCGAGACCTATTTAAAAAACTTGAAGTTGTTCGTTGGAAGGTAGTATCATTAATAATACCTTTCTTGCTAAACAATGTTTCATAAGTAATTGGGAAATTCTTTACATGACAAAATGAAACTAAAATATTTGAAACTTTGAAACTTTGTATGACTATTTTTTTATCACTTACGACATGGTTTTTGTCTTTCGGTATCTCCAGGAATTCTCACGGATGTAACACAACAGACATACAATAAATAGTGTGCATGGGTTATTTGCAAGAGTAAATAATTACAAAAGAAGAACACAGATCTTTAGGATCTAGGATCAAGGATCCAAATACTGATCCACAATTTCTTTTAAAACTATTGATTTGATTATAATGAACATAATTTAGTCGTATTTATTAATGACATTTCATGATAGAATAGTTTATGATCCTTCATACGATTCTGTACCAATTTAAATGTTCTGATAAAGTATTTAAATTACATGGTATAACTATGTTGTATTTAAAAAAATACAACGAATTTTATTGACTGACCTTGGAAATATTACAGTGGATGGTTGTTCACTAACTTTATATTTGTTTATGATGTAAGCAATATATAAACATAATAAAAGATACTAATTTCAGATGTTGGAAAAAATAGCTAGAAGAATGTTGCCAGCATTTAAATACGTCTTGATATAATACTTGATGGATTTTACGTAAAAGTTACTTAAAATGCTCCATTATCATAACTCATATGATTTAAATTGATGTGAATTATTTGTCATTGCGACGAAATATTAGCATATGAATATGAATAATATTTTGTCTTATTGCAACACCGAAAACAGATGAGACGGAGACAACCGGAAGTGTCTAACGTCAATTAGCCACCGGACATGAAAGGCAGTTCCGCGCCATTTGCAGCGAACACCTCCTCGTCGGCCATTTTGTGGCAATTAAAATAATGAGCCGAGATGTAAAATTAACACCGCTCGGTAAAATTATTATTATCATCGACAGTGGTGACTGAATCGAGTGGGAGAGAATGTAAGCGCATGGGAAGAAACAAATAATGTTTTGAATCAATGAAATTAAAAGAAATTAGAAGACACTTTTTATTTCTTGGTCAATTAAGTACCAAAATAAAATTTCGTAAGAAATATAAATTGAATTTTTATTATCATAACAAGGAAAAAGCATCATGCTTCTATAGAATATGTAATGTGTAGTTGGTCAATAATAGTTTTAAACGTTATTTCAATTGTATAATAATTTAAATAACAAACTAATTTTAATCGATGAAACTTTTCGCGATTCCACATGTTTTGTCACAACGACCCGGGTTCGTCTTTCGACACCTTCAGGCATTCTATCACACGGGTGCAAAAGAATATACATCCCCAGAAAACTTATATATTTTGTGAGTTAAAGATTTACCTTTTGTAGACGGTTGCTTTATTGAATCGTTGCATTTAGGGTTAAATTAGCCTTTATTTGGAACATAAAATGTTTTTTGAATATTTAAATTTTGATCTTACTTTTATCATGAATAGGTTGGAATTTGTTGGATTCAGGAGAGTTCAATATCGGACGACGGTCTGAACGTGAGCTTGATGACCTCTCTTCCATTCCAGCTGCGTACGGTGGTGTATTTGAGTCCCCCTGGAAATAAGCAGTATTAAGTTATATGTCATTATTACTACGTAAACAAAGTCATCGTTTCTACAGGGTCCAGTAACATTCCGTGAGCAGCACCACCGATAAAATCTATGGTATGTTATCGAATAACGTGCCAGCTAGGTGTTGGCCTAAGAAGACACTGTGGTCATTAGAGAATAGAATGTTTGAATACCCCAGGGAATTTAGAAACTAGGGAGGGGTGCACTTTTTTATCATGCATTAAATTATTTTTATCCAATACTTTAATTGTCAAATATTATAGTATCACACTCAAATGTGATGATTCTATTTATTAAAAGCCAAGAATCTAGATTGTTTGAATGTTTGTTCAATTTGAACGAACTCGTATTTACATTATGTATCTTTAAAATTGTATTTATGTATTATAAAAGTTTTTAGCATTAATTGCTTTTTGCTGTTATTTATAAATAAAGTATTTTGTTTTATGGATTTGTGCGAGGATGTAGTAGAAGAGAGAAAGAGAGTTTTGAGTTAAGACATATAGGAAAACGTCCTACTACACTGTAACAAAACCTCTATCGATGGATACATCATGATTGTGTGAGGAAATTTTTCATAATCACGATCCATTTGATTTCCTTCGGAACAGAATCACTAAATTGACATCTAAAGAATTAGAGTAAAAAGCACAGTAATTCGAACTCATGACATTAGACACGGCAGCCCGTTATAAATAAACAATAAACACTCACACCTAAACGCGATTTACTATTAAACATTAATGTGATCAAGTTCGAATTGATCTAAAAGGAGAAAAATTTATAATGTTTAATGATTCACGAGGCAAAACATTAACATATTTGTGTTTTTATGACTACTACAATCTTAATGTAACCCGATATTTCATAAAACATCTATATGTATTAAAACAACAGTTGGCCATGATTAAATAAAATACATTTTTTCTTTTTTTGTCTTAATTGTCATTTCGTGGTGGAGAAGCATTATTACTGTTTACAAAATTTTTCGGTTTCGGTTTCGCTTAGTGCGAGCATTATCAACATATAATTTCGTCACATCATTTTAACTTCATATTAGCAGATTTGATTATTCGATGTACTCTGTTCTCTAAAATATCTAAGTTTATTTTATTTGACGGTAAAAATTTCTCAGTCGTTATTCTTACAAATTTATATTTCATTGCTATTTTTAACTTTTAGTTGGCTTTTAATTTTATTATGGTCTTAAATATTTTATTTGTTAACTATTTTAATTCATTATGATATATATATAGCATGATATTCTGTAAATTATGTTCGAAGCTCTTGAATCATGGATTTTTATACAATGTAATTATTAACTCAAATATATAATACAAATAATAATAAATGTTTATTTTTTTTCAATTAAATATAATGTTTTTCCACCAAGAAACGACAGTAAATACCTTTAAAAGTAATCTTTTTTATTGGCAGTTTTTTCAAAATAATTTAAATTGATCATTTATCTTAATTTATAATTTTATTTACATTGAACGTCTCCAAATAGGTTTGACGCTACAATTAAACTCAAAATGTCTTAGTGTACTGTTAAGTATTCGGGACATTTGCCAAGTGCCCTGAGTTCAAATTTACAATCACTTCTGTAAGAAACGAATGCCATTGATTATTTAATTGATGTTCCTCTTGACAGTACTTTACAGCTCGATGGGATATTGTTTTAATTCATTTAACGGAATAAAAATCAATGTGTTCAATACAATGAGAATAATTGACAGCTAAATGTTAATATAATTTTCGCCATTGAATGAAGGTGAAGGGATTTGAATAGTATACACTTTATTCCACCAGTTTTGTCTGTCACGATCTGAGTAAAGTCGTTTGGTATCTCATTGCATTCTATGACTTGGATGCAAGGCTGTTGAGTCGGATTTGTGGAGTCGCGGTGTTTTGGTCGGAGTCGAATTCGTATAGAACTTTAAGTTGGCAACACTTTTTTAACTGGCGACCATTTTGTCAGCTGTCAAGTGAATATTATATATTATATTTTATCAAGTGATGGTTAGTTTGGTTTGGCATTTCAAGAATTGAAGCCACACGATCACCTAGCAAGGCGTAGATTCGGTGAATGGGCCCAAAACAAGATTGCCGTTGATCCAGATTTTCATAAGCGAATTAATGAAAACAACATAATTGAGGTCAGTTTTCTTTCGGTTGTTTATTAGGCTATTGCACAATATTTTTTCGTTTGATAAATTATTTTACGATCGAAATTAATTTAGTATATTATTTTATTATAAGGACACTAAATTACTTTGATAAAACACAAAGCTAACTAGCTGTAATAATGATGTCGCTCAGCCGTGGGCAGAATTTGGCAGCACTCCACAATACATAAAAAATATTCAGCGTTATAAAATTTACACTATATATTAAATTATATCGTATATTTTCGATGACCATGAAAAATGTCATTAAAGCAATCATACTAAATTATGATATTATCAATACTCAAATTTGGTTTTTGAGTGCATTCCCGTTCGCTATGTGGAACATATACAATCTTAATGAAAGTATCTTGCCAGAATTAATTTTTACAGAAACTGCTTTTTATTATGTTGCGAAAATTCTTTTTCACAAATAGAATACGGAGAGAGTGGATTTTGTTGGATTAATGTAAACTAACCACTGCTCTCGTGGTTAAGCTGAATTCTAGCTTTAGAAATTTAGTAATACAGGTAGTTCTCGACTTACGACGGTTCGACTTACGACCATTCGCACTTACGACAAAAATAGTATAAAATAAAATTCCCTCAAATTGAAGTAATGCAAATATTTACAAAAATGAATTCGGACAACGAAAGATTTTTTTAGTACAAACCAAGATTTTGCTTCCTCTAAAGAAATATACAGGAAAAAAAGCAACAAACAACTCGACTGTTTTTTAAAAAGACTACTACTGCTTCTTCTTCCGCTACTGATGATGAGCCAACGGATTGTATTTGAATAAGTACAGATGACGAAAGATTTTAAATATTAATGAAGTGAATATTTTATTTTGCATTAATAAATGAGTATAAATTTAACAATAAAAAAAAAATACGCATGTTTTATTTAAATATGTAAGTATATACATATTTTGTATGAAGTTCGACTTACGACCAATTCGGCTTACGACCAAAGTCCCGGAACGTATCTCGAGTCGATAGTCGAGGATAACCTATACTTTGAATTTTTTAAAATAGTATAGATTATCCGTGCAACTCTCTCCACCATTGGTCGGATATTCGGTTGTTTACTTTTTGACCAAACGAAACCCAGCAATCTTTTCATTAGTCTAATCTTGTAACAGGAAAACAATTAGGGAACTATTTTACAAAATAGATAAAACAACGATGAAATTCATGCGTCTGGCATCCCTAAGAATAGTTTACAATTCGAAATGTTACAAAATCAGAAGGACATTATCAAATTCCTGAGATCTGCATCTTCTAGCCAGACGTCAAAAGGGGCATTTTAATGCCCGCCACAAAATGACAATAATTTATTTGTCAAATTTGAAAATAGAACCGGCCGTCGTTTCGTATTTTTACCGTTGGGAATAAAATAATAAATCAGCCGGTATCAGATCGGTGTTGCCAACAATGCGAAACTAAAAATCGTCAATGCTCCTAACTCAATTCTGTAACGGGGATGTAATGAAATTTATGATGAATGTTTTCGTAGTAATTCTTTGATGACATAACTGCCTAATTAGATTGTAAATTGATAGCAAAAAATATTATTCCCACAGGTTATAAAGGAAACTGGCGTTGAAAGATAATTATTATTATCCAGATCGTTTCCATCACAAAATTATTAAATTAATATTCGTATTTATAATCTCAACCCATTACATGCTGAGCCGGATAAAACATATTCTATAACCGAATATTTTACAAAAATAATTCGTTAAATTTGGTGCCAAACTAACTATGTAAATTATCAGGAAAAGTGAGGCAATATTTAAATAAAAAATTAGATTCTACGCAATAGTTTTGACACTGTTATCATTTGTTTACTTTTGAGTGTCATACATCATCACAATTTTACAGTCAGTGAGCTCTACCCGGAATTTTTTATCCTATTAATATGTAATAGGAATTATGGACTAATAATTAAAGAATTACTTTATTTGCGACCCTTTTCGAGTTTCTATCGGGGAAAGAAAATAAATCAATGAATACTTTTTGATACACACGAGAAAATCGCTTATGAAATTCACATGTATTGAGGAGATTTCCGTTTCACTATCCGAAATTTTGCGAGATGGAACTAGAAAAAAGCCTTAATTTATGTTGCTATTCAATCGCCGGAAGCTTAGAAAAAAGGCATATTTCTTAATATATCACTATTAAGGAAGGTTTTAACTGTCACTTCATGGAAAGGCATAATATTTTAAATAACAAAACCACATTATTTTCGTACTTATTTCTACTATATATTTTATGATCAGAACCGGTTTTGCTCATTGCGAATATTAATCAATAATTGATTTTTTTTAATATATTCAAAAAAATGCTTGTATCAATATTTTATAACTACAATGGTTATTATAAATCCTACTTTTATCAAGTCTTTGCTATAGCAATATTATAATATAATGGAATTTGTTACCTAAAATTGTATTTTTTTTTTATGAAATTTTATCTAAGCGCATGGATGTTTGTAATGTTTTAATACTCAATAATATTTCTAACCGTTCGATTCATTGATGTCGATGTTTTTTAATGGTTCGTTTACTATAATAATACCAACATCAAATTTGAATTGTTGAATCTTTGAACGATTGCACATGATTAATCGTTCTCTTGGTTCAAATTCCATCAAGCACCTTTAGTCGATATTGTAAATTTATACTAAGATAACCAAAAAAAATTTGCTAAAAACAAAGGAAACATTTTTGAATAATTCGACATTTTGAAATTAAAATTGACACACTTTTATTCCACTCGGTGTGTAAGTAAAAGTAAAATTGACGCGTGCGTCGCATTATTCAAAATACCGAGTTCATTATTCGTTTTTTAGATACGAGTAAGAATCATTGTTTATCTTAGAGATAAATATTCTAACGTAACATTTAGTCTGAAAATATTTCGAAAAATGGCGAAACATTTTTACATTTAGGAACTTACCATTTGTTTATAATAATTTGCTGTTACTGTCAAATTTCGGCACCTCTACAAAGTTCTTTTTCCATTTTTAAATTTTGAAAATAGAATACGATCGCTACCGTTTAATTCACAACTAGTTCGAAAATATCACGAATTTGAAAACAAAAACAAATAAACGTCAATAATTTGATTCAAATATTGTTCTGTTCGAATTTTGAAATGTCAATTAAAATAATGCTATGATTTTATTTGCGAACTTATAAGTAACGGATTCTATAATTTAATAATGTCTTATTTAAAGTAACGTCGGCTTCCAAAGTAATAACATTAAGCTTGCAATATTTTTAACGGCCTCGCAATTTTGAAATGAAAAATTCTCAATGGAATAAAATTTTGTTTTCGCGTCGTTTATTCTTTATTTACGCTGTAAAGAAATCGAAAAACTCGCGATATATTCTAGAGATGTCTTTTGATTAATGAGTTGTTTTGTCTCATGTCTAAAAATTTTCAGCGCGTGTCGTTGGGAAGTTTTATTGGCGTGGGCGGGGACAACTTTTTTGACTAACGCAGTGATGACAGACGCATGCCTAATTTCAAAAAGAATGTCTCTATTTATTTATCTATTTAATATCACATATTGTTAGATTTCATATTCAACAAATACACCTACACTTTTCAGCAGTACATACATCATATTATATGTTTTCATAATGTTGCAAGTATGTGGAAAACAGTTTCGAGAAATATTCGCTTCAAAAACGACTACAATATTGAGATATACTGGAATATCGGTATATTTGTCGTTTTTTATTTTAATTCTTAAACACTTGTTTTAGAATAATAAAATAAGGTAATTCGTCACAATCATACGACGATCATGAATTTCTCTTACAAACCTTGAATTTTGAAAATTTTTAGGAATATCCATTTTAAACGTAATATTTAACGAGCTATTTAAATAATGACACAATCTTTGTATTAAGGTTTCAATGAGGGAAACCTATCTTAATCTTAATTATATAAAATTATAGAAGCATTGAAAAAGCATTGTGCTTTGTTATTGAAATATAATGCTTTTCTTTTTTTATAATAATAAAAACACTTTTTTTGGTATTATTTCCACAATTAAGTTTATCAACTGATAATGCTCATGATTAGCGAAACGGTGCTGATCATAAAATATGTCGTGAAAGTAATACTAAAAAATGAGCTATTGTTAAAAAAAATCTTTCGCCACAGTTAGCACCTAAAAAGTTGATAATGCTTTTCCACCAACGAGTGATTATTAACACATTATGATATATAATAATTATAATTTTCGGAGGTATAAGAAAAATCATATTGATTGAATTTTCATTTAATTGGTAGAACTCCATTATAACAAGGTGAAAAAAGCAATATATTTTAGTTCTACAAAAATAACTATGTATATAGTTGAGAGCTATATACAAAGCGTTCATTTTGTATAGTTGAAGTGATATATGTTAAATATCAAATACATACGCTTTTTGACACAAATTTAAAATCCAACAATAAAACAAATTCATTAAGCTAAAAATTCATTTTTGTACAACACTTATTCACTGTACCTGTTTATTTCCCAAAAACCCCAGATTTACAGCTCACACCGAGAAATGCATAAAATCAATTTGCCACATTTTGAAATATATTAGCACATGAAACTAGCGTGTTTGTGAACAGAAGAGATGTATTGTTTACTTTTTCTACACGGCTATATATCGATAAGTAAACGGATGCTTAAACATAGTTCTGACGAAGACGTAAGCCGAAATCGCTATCAATTATATACCTTATAAATTTTGTATAACTGAAATACTTTGTTAATTTTGTACCAGTAATCCAAATCAGTATGAAGATTGGTAATTGGTTTAAATATTTTATCTATAAAATGAAATTTTGTAGAACTAAAATACATTGCTTTTTTCACCGTGATCCAAATATTTATCAGAAATAACTGTTAAGACTGTTAATTCTGTTGCGTCTGTGTGATATAATACTTTAAGATGCCGAATGGCGAAACCCGGGTCGTTGGTGACAAAACATGTAAAACATTAAAATTGATAATGAAATTACATCAAGCACATAAACACAAATCATAAGTGATGTATGGTGCATGTTATGTCAATTTATTTTATTTTAACAAAAAATGCAATATATATGTTACATAAATAAATGTTTTTCAGTACCATTTATTTATGTTTAAAAACAATTTATAAATCATAAAAAATCTAACGTTTTTTCTCAAAGATGTAATAAACCAATTGGAATAGCTAATAATCAATATTAATATTAATTGATATTATAAAAAGCCTTATCTTTAAAAAAATTCGATTATCGAAAATACTTGACAAATATTTTGTTAATGCATTTTCAAAGGGTTTGCGTTGACTGGTGTTCCACTTTTAGAGAGGAAAAATAATAAAATATTCGATGTAATGTTTCGCGATGGACACTTTAATTTGCAATATTTCATCGTTTTTTATCGATTTTTTCTCTCGTAGAAGCAACCAGTAGATTAATTCAAGTAATAAAATATGTTTTTTTAAAGATCGGCAGTTAACTGTATTAAATATTTCACTCCCGTCTATTTTAAAGGATAGTTTACTCGTACGAACCATTTTGAATTAGCGATAAAAATGAATTTATTGACTCGAAATTATTTAATTTTCTTTAGCATCAGTGTGATTTTGTTGATTAGGAATTTAAATTTTTAAGATTCGCTGCAATAATAAACAATTTTTTTATGAATTTAGATCTGGTCGTGTCACCAATGTAAGATATTTGGCTACAAAATGTATATATTTTTTTAAATACATAAATATATGTACATTATAAAGTGCTTTTGCAATTTGCAACGTAGATACGACTTATAAACATTGTGGTCACAATTTATGATATCAACTGATAGAATTTCAATATCAAATTTGAATATTTAAAACATTCTAGGTTTTCAGTTATTTGCATCTGTACGATAGAATGTAAGGAAAAATCCTGCCATCAGTGGAATCATAATTTAATACTTTTTAAAGTTTTAACTGTATTTTTTTGTTGGAAATGCATTATATTTTAAATAATAATAACATATTTTTAGTACTTATTCCCGAAATATATTTTAAATATTACATAAGGTTTCACTCATTTCATGATATTTTCATTTCGCTTTTCACGATTGTTCTGACGTCTTAATGAATTATTGATCTATTAATTATATATAGAGATTGTTAACATTTAATTTTTAATTAATTTTATTTATTTGTGTTAAGTCAAAATAAGTATGTGGCCAAGTACATATGTCTTGTAGTTGTCAAACTAAATGAAACCATGAAGAGTCTGATAGGACGAAGAACTTTTTTCTATGAGACGTGATTGTTACTCATTTGCTTTATCTCTCTTTTTCAAATAGAATAAAGAGGAAAGGAAAGTTACGTCCAAATAAGCATCGGATAGGCTTAAAACATTTCAAATCAAAAATGTCTCAACTTCATTAAGTTGAGACTTTCATTCATTCTTATTTTAAGTGCCTTTATATATACACAGTAGGTGATTGGTTAACGGACATAATCTGATTAAAGACTACACTCGCAATCCGAATTGTTCGTTAACCGAAAATCAATTTACCACGGATAGAATAAGTGGATAAGAAAGATAGTTTTAGCTCGTTATCAGAATATATATTCTTTGTTTGATCATATATACGGATATCGAGCATACTGCATTATTAGTAAAATTTATTATGTAATGCTTTTTCTTCGAGGTTAGATTATATATAAAAAAAAACTCACTATTAAAATTGTTGCTGACGCGTAGAGAAAGTTCATTTGGACGTAGTCGGCGAATTACTGTTTTAACACTTTTCATTAACACATTTGAAAGGTTTTATTGCATTTCTTTTTAAATTTAGCGAAAAAGATTTTTTGACGAACGGGAACATTTTTTAATCTGGAGTTAAACACTTTGAGTTGGTATAATTATACAAACATAATATAATATTTTTGGGTTCAATATATTATCACGCATCTTTATCAGTTATAGCAGCTTTATTTTCCTGTCAGATTTAGAAATATGTTTTTACAAACTTTAAATATTTATTATGATCGTCAGTTAAAAATAATGTACGGAAATACAAAATAAAAATGTTAATATTTCAATAAATCTTTTCAGTGGACGCCTAAATAAATTTAAATAAATCACATTCATCCACTTTTATTTGAGATTTATCTATAGTGCCACCCATCGAAATTGAAATGTATAAATAAATAAATCTAGTGTCGCGATATTGGGTGATTTATTTCCCCTGGTGTAGCAACACTGAAAATTTGATTCGAATTCTAAGCTGTTTTAAATTCGAAGCGCATTCTAAGAAGAATTTAATGTTTAATGCTTGTGAGCTATATATATATAGGTGAGTAGGTACTGTTAAATATAAAATTTAAATTCTTTTTTCAAAATTAATATCTTACTGCCATACTTAAACATATTATTGATTTACATAATAATACATTTATAATAAATCAATGCTAATTCTATGATTGCTGCACATTTATTTTGGAAATTAAGCTACAAAAATTTATTGCTTTCCTGGTGCTACTGATTTTTACCATATCTTCTCTAATGTGGAGCGTATGGACGTGGAATAGAGACTTCCCAGCAAAAGTTTCGCTACAGAACTGATTGTCATGTAGCCGCTCAACTCTAGTAATTATGTATAAAAGCAATTATTATCACACTTGAAATTTTCCGTTCCTAGAATCAATTAAATAGTAGGTGATTTTAGATATCCAAGCTTGCCAAGATAGATCCATAAATAATTTGAAAAGCAGATAACAAAATTTCACCTTTTAAATTTATTCCTAAAAAAAGTATAGAGACTGCCGAAAAAGCAGTTATCGCATTGTTTTGAAGTATATACATATTTTCCTAAAATTGACCAGCTCTGTTAAATAAAACTTATCTTAACTAATATAAAAATCGAGTATCAACTAATAAAATCAAACGGTGATAAAATAGAAATGTATTTTAGTTGATAGCTATTTCGGCTTACGCCCTCATCAGAACTATGCTTGAACGTACATTGATTCATCGTGTTATAATAGAGTTCAACCGAGAAATGCCGATTCAATTAATAGAAATATAATTATTAAATAACTATAAATTTGCATAAAATAAAAGTGCATTTTGTTTAAATGACATGACGATTTTAAATAAATGACACGATTTATTTGACAATATTTTTTTACAAAAATTCTAATAAATATTAGTAACAGAAGTGTTGCGACACAAAAATATAATTATATATTTTAATACTTTACAGATGTGATACAAAGAAAAATTTCAAGTTGGCATCACTGCCTGTCACAATAAGAGGAAAGATTTATCATAATAATAATTTAAAAATAGAACTATCTTTTAAGAATAAGATTTGTAACATGAAGATATAAAATTGCCATGCTTTCCGTTATTCAGTTACCGCCCCACTAATTGGCTATAAAAAAATCTTTTTTCGTCCGGCTCTTCTGTTAGGGATACTGAAACAAGTTATCCCGTTAAGTGCAGGGCTAGTCAATGTGGACTTTAAGTAATAAGTAATAACACGTTTGTATGATTGCTTGCAGATTTTTGAAATATTTCTTCAACCAGTTGTTTTAAATACATAGTAATTTAAATATTCTTATAATCAAAATTATATCAAATTATATTTTTTTAAACTTTGTACGATCACACACGTTTTGTCACTTACGACTCAGGTTTTGCCTTTCGGCATCTTCGGCCACTCTATATCAGTTTTATGGCATTATTTTCATATTTTATAACATATAAATCAGTCCCGATTTCGCTGATATACTATTAATATAATTTTTGATATCAACTGAAGGTGCTTGATGGAATTTCAATGTCAAATTTGGATTTTTAAAACTGTTAATATTTTCACATCTAAACACCACAGTTTTACCAACTCAGGTTTGATATTGAAATTCTATCAAGCCCACTTCTAAAGTATTTACTCTTAAATATTTTCACTATACTTGTCGAGAGCTTTTGTGGTTTGCGCCATCGTCAGAATTATGATTAAACTAAATTTAAGCTAAGTTTTTTAGATGATGTTAAACTATTGGAAATTTATATATATGATACAATTGGGAAAGTAGTCTTTTAAATGATATTTTAACTTTAATATATATTCCTTTAAATTTATGCACTGAAATTAAATGATTATGAGAATTTACGAAGTCGATTTTTTTAAATTGGAGAGATGAGTTGATGTTCGTTTAATTAACGATACATCTACTTAATCTTCTAATATGCAATTTTTAAGAACATTTCAATAAAAGTCAAAAAAGTCAAAGTTTATACAACAGATAAATAACCTAAAAGTGCAGGATGGTCTTATGGACTAACAATAAACTACATAAAACGACCAAAAAAAAATGGTAATATTTTTTACATTGAAATAATAAAAAATGCAGTGGATTTGTTTTTTTTTTATTGATGGCTGTTTTCCGTGACACATAAATAGCGTCCATTTTGTACGATGGGCAATTAAAGTCCGACTGCGGCGCTGATGGAGAGATCGTAAAGGTTTTCACACTGTCGACGACTCTCGCAGACAACACGGAATCGCGTGTTTTTGACACATATCTCTATTTTTCGGGAAATTTCAAAGGAACCGATGAATGGAAAGACCCGATTTTAATGGTATATCGAATCATAAATAGACACTTTTGTTACAGATGCTGAAATAAAACGTGAAAATTCGGTGCATCTTGAAAACCTTCCCGGTGTGAAAAGTTGAAGAGATGAAAGAAAAGCTTCGAAATAAATGTTTGCAAATTTTTTTTTTGAGTCAAACATATCGTGCCAAGCCTTTATTTAAATATTGAATTATCAATAAGTGTGTAAGCGTGTGTGTGCTTGTATACATACGACGCAAATATATGAGTATACAATGTGAGGATATAATTATAATGCATGTGGTATCCACGTAAACGAAAGATTCACTGTGGATTGCTCAGCTCTGTAGCGAATTACGATTGTCAATAACGACACGACAATTATAGAATAGATAATTCAATACATGCTGACTCGTCATAGATCTTAACGCTCAAATCAATAAATAAGAATTTTTTGTTAAGAGGGGCGCAATCGTTCATATTGTATTTTCGTAAAATTTCAATTGGTCTAGATTTTTCTCAACCATGTCAATCACAAAATAAAGTATATGACATACCAAACGGTGTAAAAATAGCAATGTATTTTAGTTCTACAAAATTTATAAGGTATATATTTTATAGCTTATAAATGTTGTAGAACTAAAATACATTGCTATTTTATCACCATGTGGTAATGTAGTTCTAATCAAGATAATGTCAACTCAATTAGTAAATTTAATTTAAAGTTTTAAGTCAAAATTGTTATAACAATATAAACAATAGTAACAAAAAAAAACTTACTATGTATTTGTTTTCATTATCTGATGATTTCGACTGCGAGTGACTATGGCCCTGAGCGCCGTGAAGTACTTCTTCCAGGCTTTCGATGTATTCGATGGCGTTACGAAGTATTTCGACTTTTGGCAGACGCTGATTAGGATTCGAGCACGTCCTCTTCTTCAGCACCTCGAAAGCTTCGTTGACCTGCAATTGAATAATACAAAATAATGTTTTTTGCCACAACTCTTCCTCAAAACAATAACATAACTATTATAAATTTACATAGATTTTTTTAAACAAGAACAGAAAACGTTTGAACTAGAATTTGCTTTGACTTTAAAGTATAGTTATACCCATATGTAATCCATTGTCACTCATAAAAAGATGCTTTTGGAAAAATAGCAATGAAATTTGGTTCTACAAAATTTATAAGGTTTATAGTTGATTTTCATTTTCATGCGATACCCAGGGTTTACGTCTTAAGGTTTTTGATGAGTGGGTGGTTTCTCGTGAAGTCCTAGATGCGTAAAGCCCTCTTGATGACGGTGATATTGGTCGTTGATACATGAACCTCGAATTGTGAGTTTTTAGTTGAAAATTGTGTGGCTGCCGTGTTGTGCTATTAATAATTATTTTTTATTTGCTATTTTTCTTTAAATTTTTAACCCTAGAGAGGAGATCAAACGTTCAAAACTCCAGATAGTCTTGACGTTTTCTCTTCGGAGTCGTATAGTTATCTTATTTCTTGTGCTGGTTCCGATACACTCGTACAACGGTCAGGTATCTTGTATGTGAAAATAGTGGTCTTTGGGAGTGTAGTTGATAGCTATTTCGGCTTACGCCTTCATCAGAAATATATTTATACGCATATTTACTTATCTCTATATAGCGGTGTAAAAAAGTTACACAATACATCTTCTATTCTGTAGTAATATCCTTTTTTTATTGATTGAATTGGCATTCACTTGGTGATAGTTTTGACAAAGGCGTGAGCCGAAATAGCTGTGAACTTTTTTTTTTTTAAATAATTTTGTAGAACTAAAATACATTGTTATTTTTTTCATCGTCTTATAATGGAGTTCTACCAAGTGAATGCCAATTCAATCAATAAATTGTAAGTAGCCGATATGGCTACCCAGGCAATTCTTTATAAACGACTAAAACTTAGACATAAAACAACTGTGCAAAATGTGTGGGGATAGTTCTGACGATGGCGTGAGCCGAAATAGCTATCAACTATATTTTTTAAAAATAATTTTGTAGAACTAAAATACATTGCTATTTTTTTCACCGTGTTATCCTTTTTTTATTTTGTGATAACAAATTCTTAAATGTATTTTTCCACCAATTTAAATCCTTTTTGATTTCACCTAAACAGCTCTAAAATTTATGGGTTAAACTTTAATATATATAATAGAGTTAATTAGGATCAGATCATCACGCGTCGAGGAATACATTATCAATGTTTTTCTGCAATCCTACAATTAACACATATTTTTTTGAAATATTCATAGTAAGGTACGTGGCTCAGCAGGAAACGGGTTAAAACATATTATTTATAGACTGAATTCGCATTGTAACTATCTGATCAAAAACGAGATCTATTCGCGTTCAAAATAGTTACAATATATTAAGTTATGTTAATCAAGTATGACAACCCCAAAATGTAAAGCATATAGCCATTCCCGTTGATATCTTACATTATATATTGAATAGTCCCTTAGGATTAGCTCAAGACACGTTTCGAATTTGAACAGCTCCTTTCTGAATTTATTTATGGATACCGATCTGACTTGTCAGATTGTCGGGTGTTCATAAGACGAGTGACACATGTTTTTTCTTTCAATTTTGCATATTTGTTCAATAGGTCTATCAAATCTACACTTTTCATCGTGAATACTTGTAGGAATATAAAAATAAGCAGAGTTCAATCTAAAATTCCACTTCAAACAATCATTCATTTTTATAAATTTAAAAAACTCTTTTGAAATATTGGGTCAATACTGATAACCGTCTATGGAATTTTTTATCTCGAGTTTGGCCACTCCTGTTATAAATAATGACATTATATATGGTTTTTCACTTGCCCAAAAATACAACATTAATAACTTATAAACACGATACGCATTGAAAGTTGCCAAGGAAGTCAACTCAGATAAAATGTACTTGAATTCATAAAAAAATAATAATTAATATAATAAGATTATTCTCGTCCACGTGGAATATGTCGACACCTGAAGCAATACTGCTGTACATTACATACCAGTGGTGTACCTATCGATGATCAGGATCTACACTATACAAAATCTACTTTGAAATCTGCTCGGTAAAAATACAAAAATAAATTCGACCACTTGTTTATTCCACTTGGAATACTTAAAATATTATATCTCTCTAAAAGTTCTTTGGATTACATATAGTTGGCGCCACTATTGACAATTCCATATTTTTTTGGATAGTACCAACCTTCTAACGATATATTTGAAATTTTCATAAAATTTAGATTAAAGTTTACAAGTTTCAGTGCATTAAGTGACAAGCTTTTTTTTTTTTTTGAATAAAATGGAAAAATCTTAATTATTGATAAAGTATTAATTTCTTGATAAGAGTTTTTTGGATTCCACTCCATCGAGACAAATGGTAGATAGGTGGCTTAACAATGTTAGTCCTGTTGCAGCCGTGTGATATAATACCTGAAGATGTCGAAAAGCGAAACCCGTGTCGTTAGTGACAATAAACTTACGTACATTTTTTTAACATTTCAAATTAGATATAATATTATCGATTAAAAATACTTAAATTATCAGTTATTTGAGACAGCTGGTTCAAAAACTATAATAAAAATCTTCAAGCAAGTATACAAATGTATCAGGCTTATTACTGAAAGTCCATATTGACTAACATGTGGAATCGTATTATAAAAAGTTGCAACAATTCAAATTTGATATTGAAATTTCATTAAGAACCTTCGTTCGAAAGTCTTAATCAAAAATTATCTCAGTTCTAATTGTTAGTTTGGAACCACAGTGTGTTAGCGTACAATACGGGACCAGATGCAGAAGTTTGGTGACGAATGCGGAGTGACATTCTGGACATATTATCAAAATCATCAGGTCTGCGGAAGTCTTCGGGTGAATGATTTCTACAGCACTCGGTCGTAATCCGAGCTATCATTCTTGCTTACCATTCGTTTAGTTTAAAAACAAATCCTGACGATTATATTTTTAGTCTATCTGTAATTTTCATCGCCCTTCTAAACGGCCTTCTTTTATATCAAAATCTACGCCGCTCAAATACATTCGTTTCAATAAAAACGTAGAAACATGTAAAAATTGTATTTTTTTAAACATAATATTGCGAAATAAATTATCAAGTATAACTTTATTAAATTAAATTAAATTAAATTTTCTTGGTGGAACTACATTATAACACGGTGGAAAAATAGCAATGTATTTTAGTTATACAAATTTTTTCTGAAGAAGATGCCGAAACCCGCTTTGTTAAAGCAAAAAACATGTGAAATTGTAAAAAAAAATAACAAATCCATTCTACTTAACCAATACTTCAAAGGATAATTTATTTTACTACTTGTTAGTTTGAGGACTGTTGCTAAAATATTTGACATTTATTTTTGGTGTTTTATATGTATTAATGTTTATCTTCCTTGAATATCCTTTTTAAATAAATCTAGCGTATTTCGTGAAAGCTTCTAAGTGTTTTCGAGTCGCGACAGGATGCCGCAGTCACAACAAGGCATTTCTTTAAACATTTTATTGCGTCCCTGTGCCCAATTTATGTCATTTGCCTTTATCTTGCTAGAATGTAACATTCCCATGATTATATGAAAATTTAAATTATCCATTATGAGTAAATATTCCTTTATTAAATAATAAATCACTTATAGGGCTACGTAAAAATATTGAAACATTCGACTCATTCTTACTAGACATGACAATATGGTTGAAAACTACATTGTTATATAAGTATTGTGCCAATGCATCTAAATTGTTTTCTTAGCTCTAGAACCTTTAGAAGATACCTGCAAATGATAATCTCAAAATTTTGTATAAATAACATTATTTGTAATTTGTATTCTATCTGTTGATTATGCTGGCGATGAACGAAACAGGCCCCGATCATAAAATATATTGCGGAAATAATATTAAGAAACATTTTAAATTATTAATTCATTGCTTTTAAAACGATTCAAATGTAGCACAATTTACTTATAACAATGTGAAAATAGCAATGTCTTGAATAATAAATTAAATGTATTGTAGAAATAAGTACTGAAAAATGTGTTTTGATTATTTAAAATATCATGTCTTTCCATCAAAATTATAAGATATTTCGGCTTAACTTCTCATCAGAAGTAGTTCTGTATAAATTTTGTTGAATTAATATGCATTGCTATTTTTTCATCGTGTTAAATAATAATCATGCATCCGTGTAATCCATGCCTTGGAGTTTGTATTTTCCTGTAATTAATACCTTTGGTATATAGACGATGCTACCTTTTATTGTACGTCAGTTCTGTTGCATCCGTGTGATGAAATGTCAAAGATGCTGAAAGGCGAAGTCCGGGTCGTTAATGACAAAAAATGTGGAATCGCAAAAAAATGTAACAATTCAAATAATCAACTCGGTAATTATCATTAAAATGAAATTGGATAATTTTACACTTAGATATACCTACTTATACTACTTATACATACAACTAATTTCAAATTGGTGGGTAACGGTGGGAATTAAACATTAGGTGATGTAATATTTTTCTTTTATTAATTTAATTGGCATTTACTTAGTAGAACTCCTTTGTAAACGTTAAATTTCAATGTGATTTTTATCTCTAATACTCCCATAGCAATTGATCGATTTAAAGAAGCAGTTGTCTTGTATTGCAATCGGGTAAATGAGTTTTCTAGCGAGATTTAATTATTTTTCATGCTCAAAATTAGTTTAAACCATTATCTCATAACCATTATTGAATGCTATGCATTCTATAGTCTACATTTCTTTAAGTTTAATTTAACCTATCTGACTTATATTTACAGTTACTGATCTATGTATTATCGAACTTTATGCTGTATGCTTAAAAAAACCCCAGATTAACTCTCACTTCGAAAATGCATAAAATCAATTTGCCACATTTAAGAATTTATAAGCACAATATAAAACTACGGTGTCAGAACAGAAGAGAAGATATATTGTTGGCATTGGAATATCTTTTACGCGACTCGCGGGTTAATGTTTTTCAAAATACGTATTCATAAATAGGTATCAACTATATATCCTATAACTTTTGTACAACTAAAATACTTTGTTATTTTTTTACATGTAATTCAAATCAACATGAAGTTTGGTACGTCAAACAGTGAGATAATAAGTAACGAACAACTCCGTGGATGTAAAAAATGGCCGGCATAAATGCACACGTCATCAATAAATGTCAGAAAAGTGAAAAACTTCCGAGCGCTAATGGCGTTCTTTAAAAAATACACGATTCGTGAATTCCATGTCGCGGCATTTTGGGTAAAATGTTGACATTTGTGGCCACACGCCTTACCGACTAAATAAATTTCTTATTGCATGCTTGCCCGCAGCCAGGCATACATACATTCCCATGGTATTAATAAATAAATGAAATATTTCACTTTGGTAAATATTATATGGTACAAAGAAAAAAGCTCGTATGCCTTGTAGAATCGCTAAGGCTTGAAAGAAAAAATAATTTCGATAGCAAAGTTTACCATCAAATAAACATAATGCTATGTTTGAATTCAGGAACTCGGATCACAAGTGTACTAAAAAAAAAAAAAGGTTTATAGGTATACTCAAATGATGACTTTGCAATGAATGCAATTTGAAATCCATACAACACATTTAAATTATTTTATAGTTTTAACTATCACTTCTTGATGAAAAGGCATGATATTTCAAATATTTGATCACGCACGCGAAATCAGTTGATAATAAATCAAAATATGATATTTAAATTTGAATTGATAAAACATTGTATAATTCAACATGTCTTTTCACCAATAACCCGGGTTTTACCATTTGGCATCTTCAGGCATTATATCACATAAATGCAACAGAATCAACATTGATGTCATTGAAGCATTTATATTTATTATTAAATTATAAATAAAACGATAAATTAATGATACGGTTTTAATGATTCAGTAAAGTAAGCCCCGATTCCACGTTTTAAATGGACAAAACAAAAACGTAAATTCCGGGAACGGATGAGTAAGCTTAATTTTTTAAATTTTCATATTATTATCAATTCACTATGTATAATATTTATATAAAAAAGCCCGGAATATTTATTTGTTTTACTTTAAATATTTCAACTGTCACTTCTTTAAAATAAATAAAATACAATATTTCGTCAGTTCGTAATGAATATACTCAATGAGTGAAATCGGTCTTGATTTCAATATGATCAAAAAAGTTGATATTCCACAAAGCTTTAAGTTATTTCATTGGAATTCGGCACTTCCATTTAAATAAAGACTACAATCTTATTTTTTTAGTATTTATTTTCACAATATATTTTATGATCAAGACTAACTAACATAGTACTAAACAATTTTTTTTATTATTTAAAAAACACGTCTTTCCATCAAAAGTGACATTAAACACCTTAAAAGTGTTTTAACACACTTACTAATTATTTTAACAACATACCTATGAAGCTTACTTAAAAAAAACTGCAAAGGAAGTGGACAAACCTAAATAAAATTTCTGCTTAATACAATATTCTGTCAAATCTTTGGGTATGGCCAATAACTGTTATGAACAAGGTAATATTTTTGACAAAAATTTCGTTCCTTGGAGACATGAGCTCCTAATTGAAAATGTAATTTTAATCAATTTAATAAAATATATTTTTTTAATTCTGAAAATGGTTCTCAATCATAGAATAAGATTAAAAAAATACTTTTTAATGACAGTTTTTATTTGTTGACGTCATCACGTATTAATTCATTTACAACAGTGTTTTGAATCCTGAATGACGTCTCATGGACTCCAAAACAAACGATCCAACTCATGATGAGACGGAATTTCAATACGATCCGAGTTTCACCTTTAGCCATCTTCAGGCATTATATTGCATAGACGCAGCAGAACTGACACAAATTTCAATAATTAAAATTTGATTTATTGATTGAATTGGCATTTACTTGGTAAAACTCCGTTACAACACTGTGAAAAAATAGCAATGTATTTGATTCTTACATAATTTATAAGTTATGTATTTGATAGCTAGAAGTAGTTCAGATGAAGACGTAAGCCGAAATAACTATTATCTATACATGAATTTTGTAGAACTAAAATACATTGTTATTTTTTCACCATGTGATTCAAATTTAATATTAAAATTTTATCAAGCACCTTCAATCGATTTCATAAATTAATGATATGATAAAATGTCTAAAGATGTCGAAAGGTGAAACCCAGATCGTGGGTGACAAAACATGTGGAATCGTAGAATCTTTGAACAATTCAAATTTGATTTTGAAATTCTATCAAGCACCTTCAATCGATATCATAAATAATATCATTAGTAAATTAATTTTTGAAGCATTTACTTTAAGTAGTAAACAGTTCACTGATTTTCAGTTATATTGCATCCGTTAAAGGTTCGGAAAGGCAAAACCCTGGTTGTCATTGATTTTTAGTTTTTAATGGTAAATTAAAATAACTACCGACTACGAACCATGGAAAAACTACGCTATACTAATATTAACCCCATGCCGTCTCAATTTTTGAGACGGTTGATTTCAGCGTGTTAATATTTAACAGGTTAACATACTATAGTTAAAAATCAATAATTTCTCAGAAGAGGTAGTTATTGTATTAAAATATTTTGATTTGTTTCAAAAAGTTTGGTATACATTATCACTACTTAATTATTGTTTTGCAATATTTGCTGTGAACACAACCTTTATGTGGCTCAGCAAGTAATGGGTTAAAAAATGTGTTTTTTCGTGTTTAATGTCGTTGTATTTTCTTATTGAAATTCTCTATAATCGTAACATATCGAAACGTACTAAGTTTAGGCAAGATCGCATTCCGTTTTCAGTGAAAGGAATTCTTTTGCCGGATTGTTTATTTTTTCCCCGACACGTTTTTCGTAAACGGATGCTCACTTTATGTCCTTTGGGAATTCCCAAATAATCCAGCGTGCTCAAACATGGTAATGTTTGAGATGGATTTATTTTTAGTCATTTGAAACAATTGTTGTCAACGTATTAACAAACAAGCTAATGATTAATTTACTCGATACAAATATATATTAAAAAAACAGGTAACTGACAACAAAATACACATTGTTTTTTCAATAATAAATATACATTTATGAGTGTTTATTTCCACATTATATTTTTTGATTAGGATCGGTTTCTCTCGACTGATCAGGTGATAATGGTCGCGATGAGCGAAGCCAATCCTGATCATAAAATATATTGTGGAAATAAGTATTGAAAAATGTTTTTTTATTACTTAAAATATCATGGAGTGATAGTTAATCATTAAAACTGATTATTTAGTTAATTTGAATCGATCAAACTAAGCCTTTGGTGACAATTCTGTTACATCCGTGTGAGAAAATGCGAGAAGATACCGAAAGTCGAAACATGGGTCTTTAGTGAGAAAGCATTTGGAATCGTACAAAGTTTCGACAATTCGTATTAAAAAAATAACACTAAACATGATTTGAATCATTTTAAATAATAAAAACATATTTTTTGTACTATTTCCATAATTTATTTTATAATCGAGACTGGTTTCGCTCACCATTATAAACTGAAAATGCTAGCGATCATTGAATAAATTGTAGAAATAGTACTTAAAAATGTGTTTTTATTATTTAAAATTTCATGCCTTTCTATAAAGAAATGACAGTTAACACAATAAAAGTGATATTTTGATCATTTAAGCTATGTAAAATTTCTAGTAATATAACATTACAACCGTGACAATGCTGAAAGGCAAAATCCTAGCTGTGAATGACTAATCAAGTGGAATCGTAAAATTTTTCGATGACTCAAAAATTTGATATTGAAATTAAAAAATTGATACTAAAATTTATATGAAAATTTGTGGAGATAAATAAATGATATTTTTACTTTAATGTTCTGTATGTTTGGGAAGCTTTGCCCCCAGGGAAATCACACGGCATTTATATTTGAGACATTTTTTTCAATTTCACCACTTAGCTGCCGTGGTTTATGCATCACTTCACTTCTTTTACAAAAATACATCAATTTAATGGTCGCTTTACATTTTAAATTCTTCTTCATATGCATTAGTTTTAATGTCTAAATGGGATCCAGGAAACATCAACAAAGTGGAGGAAGGTGATAAAGTCCTTAAGAAGATTTCACCCTCAAACCAAGACTTTTTACCAGGGCTCTGGAGATATTAAAAAAAAATACTACTCCGACATTGAATAACAACACGACTTGGATTAAAAAAAGTTTAACACGGTGGAAAAATAGCAATGTATTATAGTTCTATAAAAAATTTATAAGATATAGTTGATAGCTTTTTAGCTCACGCCATCATCAGGACTATTTCACCGTTTTTTCACCGTGTTATAATTGAGTTCTACCAAATTAATCAAATCCTTAAATGCCAATTCATTCAATAAAAAAGTTTAATTTTGTCATGTTATTTCCTACCTTTCTTATTTATGTGCATTTAATATAATATCAACCAACCAATCCCGCAGATTGTTCATTGAGGTATTTTTCAAAATCATCTAATCGAAAAAATAAATACTGTAGTTGGACGCTCATTTTTCACAAATCCGACTGCATAGGCCTGCGTTTTGCTATTGCCGTAGATTGTAGTGTTATGGTTATCTTCATGACTTTTTTCAACATTCAAAGAGTAATTGGATCAATTTTTATTAATTCATTTTATTCTTACTCCATCTGATGAGTGAGGTCAAATAATGTCCTTACAATAAATAAAACGTCAAAAACAATAGTACCGTAGAAACGATATACATTTTGTTGAAAGTTTCTGGTAATAAATGAAGACGAAAAAAATAAGAGCTTTGGCAAAAAGCTTTCACAATATTCATTGATCGTTTAAGTTTACTGCAAATAAGTGTAACTTTTTCAATCATTACAGTGTTAACAATTGAGAGTTAATAATTGAAAAAAAAACATATGAATAGTGGTTCGATTTAAGAAAGAAGAGACTTTTTTTAGGCCTGTGTTCATTTGTAATGTAAAAAGTTATGAATTATTTGATCTTTTTAACATTGAATTTCAAGATAAAATAAATATTTTGTCAATAAAAATGTAAATTCATATATTTATAATATCGAGCAAATACATAAAAAAAATCACAGAATATTTTTAATTATGCATTATTAAGTATCGCAAAAAGAATACAGCATGTTTTTATAAATAGCGAATGTAGTAGTTAAAAAGTATAGAATTTTTAGTATCGCTTATTAACAAAATTTAATCATTAACATGTTATTACGAAGAAAAAATAAATACATAAAAATTCTTTTATATTGGTAGATAATACATTGAATTAAAGACATACCTTTCTTAGCCTTCTTCTTTCTCTCAAGGTAGCAGCTTTTCTTCTGTCCACAGTGACGTTCTTCCTTTTGCAGGCCTTGCATGCCCAGGCAAGACATTTCCTGCCACCGTGATGCCCTGAACCTCCCTCGGGACCAAAGCACGTACCATCTTCATTCAACGAACCTGCTTCAGACGTTCCAAATGGAGCTAGAACGTGTGGTATATGATCTTCTGATGAACTAGCACTTGTTCCTTCTTCAAAATAATCGAAATTCCCTTCAGAATCATTATCAGGAAACCCTTCATCTTCTTCATTGCCAAAACTAGTATTTGTTGCAATTCTTTTATCATCTTCTTTTATAGATTCATTAAAAACTTTAATTTTACTTAACGATTTTTCACATTTTGATTTACTGTTGTTTTCAGCGTGAATTAATTCTTCTACGAAATCGTGATCATTGTTGTTCTTTTCCTTTTTAATGGTATTCTTCTTCTTTTTTCCTCGTCCACTATTTGCGTTTTTGAAAGCGTTATTTTTTACTACAAAATTTTTTCTCCCCTTTATTTCCATTTTTGGCACAACTTGACTAGAATTTTCAACCCACATGTCAACTTCATTTTTGTTACCAAATTCAACATCCGTTTTTAATTTTGCATCTTCTAACGCCTGTTTTCTTCTTTTTCTTACTGCAGACGAAATCGTCCTTTTTATTTCATCAGAATCAACTTTGCCTAATTCACACTTGGGTGTGAGTTCATTTGCAGTTGTTTCTTTCGTTCCTTCATATTTTATATCAGTACTTTCAAAAAAATCTTGAGCATTTTGTTCAGGTGTGCTGTGATAGAAATTTGAACTTTTATGTGTTTGATCTTTTGTGTTTTGGACATTTGAACATTTAACTTCTCGACTGTCAAAATCAGTATATGATTGTCTTGTCTCTTCCCCACTTAAACATTTTTGATTTTCATAATTCATTAAGTTTGGCGTTAGTTTTTGATATTGGTTACCGTCATTATTTTGGTCCATTTTTCTTTCCATGTAATAGTTTCTATTACCATAATAACTATCATATCTCATTTGTGGATTAACGCAATTGTTCCTATAAATATTTTGACTATCAGTGGTACTATATCTATTGAAGTCATGTTGATTTTCATACATTGGGCTATTAGGAACTTGATAATTTTGGTATTGTGACGTTTGAGCAAAATTTTGAGATTCTTGATTCGTTTTTCTGTGTCTATTATAGGAATTATCCTCTCTTTGGCATTCCTGTAGCTGCCTGTTAAAATCACAACTCAAGGAATCCATTATAGATTTGAACTTTAATAAATGTTCACTTTTTTAAAATTAATATAATATTTAATAGCAACATCCACCATCTTGAAAATAAAAATTAAATTAAAGACACTTTTTTATAATTAATAAACGAATTATAGACTTAAAAAGAAGTATAGATAATATAACGTGGCAGGTAACCGGTTTTTTTTATCATACAATACAAATCAAAATAATTTTATATACAAAAATTTGCTAAAATTTTTATAAAAATAGCCTTTTTTAATTTATTATGCATCAGCTGACAATCCTCAAGACGAGCGAAACGAGCATTGCTTTGAATACTTAAAAATTGCGTAAATAGTTTCGAACAATATTTTTATTATTTATAAAGTAATATAGGTTAAAAAGAATATATTTATCGATTTAGAATGAGTTTAATTTCAACGATAATATTGGCTGTATTTTAATAAATCTCTTGTGATGTTTAAATACGTTTCAAAGTATTGTTTAATGTTGTCAAATAACAATATGCATTTATAAAGGATAAAAGATAAATCCATCTGACAATTTAAAATATCAAAACAAATATGACAGAGAGCTTCAACAACGGTGTGAAATCCCCGTTTCCCTAGCCGAATCAAGTTTTTACGCTAACGAAAAGTATTGCATTTCAATTTGAAGGGCCGGTAATATTTATTCAAATAAAATGAATACTTTGTATAGATATTTGTTAGAAAAAAATGTTTATTTAAGAAGAATATCAACCAGCAGTTTACATCAGATATAATACTCAATTAGTTATTAATTGACCTCTTTATAGCTACTCAATTTTCAATACAGTTGGCAACATTAAACACGAAAGCGCTTGACGGAAAATATCTAGTAATGCGATATAAAACTGCAAAGTCTGTTATTTCATACGTTTAACGCAAAAATATTCTGTATCTCAAACAAGCAGATCAATGATGTAAGCTTTTTTTAAACGAATACGCAAAAGTGTTTTTGATGTGATTGTGTTTAATAATATACATATTAAATTATAAACATGTTGGTGTTAGTATGTTTTAGTGGGAAATCGAATAAAATCAATTTAACGACATCAAAAGCAAATGATGATTTTTTTGTATGAATTGCTTAACGCGAAATTCGTTTAATACGAGAAGTGTTATTGAAAACTCTTAATAAAATGCAAGTCCTATGGATTCTATTTATTTTTAATATTACTATCATTAAATACTGTTGTTAATATTATAAAATTAATATTGAAATAAACTTCCTAACTATTTTTTTATAAGCGGTATAAAACGGTATAAAAGGCTAAATTTACTTGTTGTTAGTTCAAATCCAAGCAAATTGTAAAATTCATGATGACGATGCCTCAAGGTAAAACCTGGGTTGTAAATGACAAAATAATTGGTACCGTACAAACATTGAACGATTCAAATTAACATATCTACATGAGCGTATAATAATACTTTTTAAAAGAATATTTTTTTAGTTTTTCAATTAATTATTTCAGTTTTTTCATTAATCACAGTTGCAGAACTTTCGATAACAATAATAACTTAATCAATTTTTTTTTTCATTTACGGATTAATTTTGTTGGAATATAATTTTTCCTACACCAATTGTAATAGTTCTTAATATTGAATAACAATTTAATAATATCCAAACAATTTGTTCTCAAAATTTATCGTTGGTGTAGCACTTGTATAGATTAATAATTAATGCACTTGTATAAGTGTGTTCGCGATCTTTTCGTTGCGTTTCGGGCGAGTTGCAAGTCGCGACTTCAGCAACGTCCGTGTTCGCACGTACTAAAAGCTCGCCTGACAGTCGCGGGAATTGTGTTAAAAACCATTGGCCGACGAACCAAAAATGTAACTATACTTTTTTTCAACCTCTATAAAATATAACACCCAAGATTCGGTATCCTTATTGATGTTGATTGTCAAATGATAAAAATATTGAAATTAAATTGTCGAAACCGTGTGCAATTCCACAAGTTTTCGACTCAGATTTCGAATTTCGTATAGTATATCAAAAACCGGGACGAAGCTAAGTGGTTAATCTGTCATGCCATAATACTACATATCTCTAAATTATTTGTGAACAACACTCTGGAGGCTTAAGTAGTTTTAAAATTATTAATATGTTATAAGACTAAAAAAATGTTTTGTTATTTATCTTCATGCTATCGTCAGAACTTATTTCAGACTATCTTAAGTAACTCAAATCATTGATTGTGTACCAATATAATAGCAATTAATTCACTCAACTCAAATATTCTCATTCTAAAATCTCATATCAAATTTTATTACACAAGAAATTTCTGATGCCAAAAAATATGATTTATTTCGTCAGCCAATGGTTGACGTCAGCTAGTAATAACTTTTGTTGGCGACAGGAGAACATTAAGTGCGTGTAGAGTTGATATTAAAGAGAGGACATCTCTTATTCCGAAAGCTCAAACATAATACAGCGTGATTACAAACTCATTTAGACATACAGCTCTGCAGTCTGGGGTTAATTTATTTTTGGATTTTTGCTGGTCCGATCTAAAACATAATGCTTTATAACATACATATTTTATTTTAAATTAACTTAGTGAGAAGTGAAGTGGGCTAACTAATATTAAAAAAATAAATGATTTGGGTGCGTTATATATATAATATTTATGTCAAGTGTTTATAAATATCAGTATTTAATTGTAATGATAAAAGTAATAATTGAGCTAAAATGAAGGCGTAAGCAGAAATAGATATCAATTATATCTCATATAAATTTTGTAGAACTTAAACACATTGCTATTTTTTGAAAGTGTTAAAAAGCTCGTTTTTTAACACTTTCAAAAATTGAAATATATAGTTCAGTACTAGTTATTTTTTAAAATATTCAATGTTGAAATATCTTTTATAAGTTAACAGATGCTGTTCTGCAAAAAACTGATGGTCAACTATCAATTGCTCAACCTCAATTTTTTGGACAGAGTCGGTGTTTAAGAATAAGGATAAGAAAGAAATTTTGGGTAGAAGATAATTTTTATATACTATTAAATTCAAATTAAATTAAATTTATAAAAATGAGCTAGTTTTTTATCTCCCTGTGTTTATTTAAGTCGGATACATTTACAAAGTGTCCACATGTTTTGGCTGCTCGATATACTTGTAGATACGTATGTGACAAATCACCAACGCTGAGTGATGTCAGGTGTATACTGACAAAAATTACTGTATTATTTACTACTCTCAAAAAACGGAACGAACGACTGAGTAAAATCCATTTCAATAAAAATAGCTTACATTACCGATTTTATTTACAATCAAGAATCAATTTTACTCCATATTGATTACAGGTGATACTGTTTTTATTTTCAGCCAGTATTAATTATTTTCTAGTACCATTTATATACTATAAGATTACAAAAATTTCTAGTGAAAATTTTCTTGCATTGAGATTTTACAGTAAAATATAATATTTTCGATGGATTTGCTTTTATACTTTATGAAAGTTCATTTTGATATAAATTTTTAAATAGCTTAGATTATTCCACGTATGTTGTTACTAATTATAACAGGCGTTTTGCCTTACTTAAGCAAGCTTTGCGATAGTAAGTCTAAAGATGCTTCTGAAAGAGACAAAACACGTGTCAGATTTAGTAATACAATGCGTGTAATAATCAAAAGTATTTAAGAAAAATTGATATGCTACATTTTGTGATGCAATACTATTCTGTTTCGATTTAGTCTTATAAAAAAATTCAATATTTTAAAAAATCACAGCTGTTAAAAATATCTTGAAATAAAAGAAAGATTATCTTTCAATCTTATTTTATTCGTTTTTATTTCGAATTTATACAAAGGGATCCTAAGTATTTTATTTCATTTTTGTACATAATCTGTACATACGTGTAAATATATATATATTTTTATATATATATATATGTAACATTATGTTACATATTTCAAAGGTTCTTGAACCAATATACCCGGTAATTATCTATTGGTTATATTGAATAAATAATGTTTTGAATTTTTTTGTGTCACTAAAAATTTATTTAACGAACATTTAAATAATGAAATACAATTTTTTTCTAATTTTACAGCTCTATGATATCAATAAAAAGAGTGGGCATTATCAAATGGCACTGAAATGAATTTGTTTTAATTTTTATTGTATACGATTGATAATATTCGCGATAAATGAATCCGGTCCTGATCTTAAAAATATAATATTGTGGAAAGAGTATTTTAGTTTGTTGATTGAATTGGTATTTACTTGGTAGAACACCATTATAACATTGGGAAAAAATATAAATGTATTTTAATTCTACAAAATTTATAAGATATATAGTAACTTATAAGATGTTAGCTATTTCGACTCGCGCCTTCATCAGAACTAGTTCTTCATCGTGTTACTTTAATTTGTGTTTAATTATTTAAACACAATGTCATTTCACCAAGAAGTGACAGTTAACAATGTAAAATATCCTTATTTGAGTTTCATATTGTAATTATTATGAGCATTAATGAAATGATTGGACAGCGCTCCCGTCATCGAGAGAGTCGTACGTCGAAGCCCACACGTGTGTATTTGTCAGATTTCGCCTGGATTAAATCTATCAGAAGTCGTCTTTACAAATCCGTGGCCCAAAATAGGCCCTAACTAATCTCTGGCCCGTGCTCTATACAATTATATGCAGACGATGATACCAAGAAACGTTTAAAGGAATGTAAATGACGCCGGTAATGTTTTGAATTTAATATTAATTATTAGACGAAAAGCTAACTCTCATTGAAACAGCATTCTAAGCCGAAGAAAGTGGCGCGAACGCTAATATTCTAATTTTGAATTAGGAATCAGTTTTTATTATAACAAATATCGGTTATAACAAAATCGTTTTTTTTTTTTAATTTTGCTGTACAGTTATTTCCGATTCTGTATTTTTCTAAGGAGCCCAAAAAATAAACATAAAAAGAATCATTTCATGACAAAATTTTTACAAATTTAAATTCCTCAAAGCGTACTGCATTGTTTTAATTTAAACACATTTTGGTAGAAACGTATTTTATTAAAAAAAAAAAATATATTAAGTCATATGACAATGATCGAGATCCACATTTGAATATTATAAATCAATGGAAATTTTATTATATTAACACTTAGCTGTGTAGATTGAATTGGCATTAACTTGTTAGAACTCCATTATGGCATTGTGAAAAATGAGTAATATATTCTAGTTCTGATGAGAGCGTAAGCTGAAATAGATATCAACTATATACCTCATTAATTTTGTGAAACTGAAATAAATTGCTATTTTTTTTACCGTGTCAAATAGTGGTGTTTTGTCAGCTTAGCCTTTAAATTTAAATAAAGAAATTTTAAGGTAGCTAGACATTTTAAATGTTAAATTTGAATTGCTCAATCTGGTGAGTCCCGGATCGTGGGTGATAAAACTTCCGGAATTCTACATAGTTTTACAAATTAAAATAATTTTTTCATTTTTAATTCGACGTGGTCTAAATTTTTATTAAATTATCAGTTGGCAACACCGTGTGTTTTCTTTCCTCTTTGAAGTATTAAAACATGTACAGTGGCGGTAAAAATATTCAGAAAGTCGTGTACAAGTCAAATAAATTCATTTACCGCATTCTGAGCAGGGTGGAGTGATTTTGCGTTTGACAGAGATCGAATGATCATTTAGACACGTTTTAAAGAGCTCTCAATGTGTTTTTAATAAAACGTGTCAATGTATCTGCGGAAGAGACACAAAAAAAATGACTGGCAAACATATTATATTTCGATCTTTTTTTGTGATCACACTTTTTTATATATTATATAACTACGTTTGTCTAAAAGCTATCGATATTAAAACCTTAAACGCGTCTTTACACTCATGACTGCGTTTTAAAAGAATGCATTTTTAATTCAATTATTCAATCTTTCTTTTTATAGATCAGGTATGACCTAGGTTAGCTATGTAAACGTTATAGATGTCTTTATCAACTTAAAAAATATTCACAGTTATTCAACAAATAACAACAAATAATAACAACAAATATTCAACATTCTGTTAAAAAAAATAACTAATTGATTCAGACCTGTGACGTTTAGAGAGTGGTTACATAGTATAAACATAATTTTACACTATTTATTGGTGAAGTAAGAAAAATTTCATTGCCTTTATTTTATTCCACGTAAAATTTTATTAGAAAGTTAATCAAACTCTTTTTTAAGAGAGAGTGATGGAAAAAATATTGAGTAAATAAAATATTACTTTAAAATAATTCATATTTGCTTTTTATGTCGAGAAATATGGTCGAATAATGATAGTATTTCAACACGGGCTTGTCGGGAGGTGGTATACTTTTTTAATGAAAATGCTAAAGCAATCACGGAAACCGGGCGTGATAATATTAAAAATCATTTTAAATAAGTTTTATTTATTTATTTTATTTTTATAAAGTGATAACAGCATTATTTAATAAATATATATCGAAGATGTAACATTTAAATTATTAAGTATATTCTATATGTCTACTATAGTATACAACCATCTAGTGGAATTTTCCGAAAACTTTATCAAATACTCAAACCAAATTTTCCCGTATACGCTGATTTCAAAGTTCCCGATTGTGACGCATACAGCGCTTGCTTCGTCCACCCTTCAACGAGTACATGCGAAAATTTACGGTTTTTCCCAAACTTAAACGAAAGAGTGCGAGCCCGCCCGAGTTTCCGCGAATTTTCCCGAATGCGAGGGGTTTGGTCCATCGGCTTTATACCCAGGCCAACCGGAGGCTGGAGACTAGTGCAAGAATATACTTAGATGAGTAAATGCATATAAAATATCAAGTTCCTGTGTGTGTCGTGGAATTGGGTTAAACCAGGGTGCATCAGATGCAGTCGGAGCAAATGTGGGGCATTTGAGTGCAACACAGGGCAAATAGTGAGTGAAGCCCCGCGGAAAACTACCGTTCTGTACACTGCATTCAGAGCTGTAACATACATCTACTGTTATATTGAATATAAAGCGAATTCGTGCACACGGTCAACTAATCTGTCGACTTCGCGTTATTTTAATAATCATAATAAGTGTTTTGTGTAGTTTTTTTTAACTGTGACAGACTGAATTAAAAATTGACTTGTTTTTTTTGAGGAGGCTACGTAAAACTGTAAGTATTTTCAACAATATAACTATACAAATTTAAATTCAATTTACGAATTTTAAAATTTATTTAAAATATTAAAACTAACTTCAAAATAAAATTTTAAGCTTTTATTAAATATTTCATTAGAATATGTTATGTTTTTATTTCATTCAATCTAACTAAAATACGCGGGTCATGTATGTATCTATTGTGCTTTGACATTTGACGGTGTACTGTATAAGTAATACATTTACGAATGAGGAGGCAAAAGGGAGAAACTTATTCAGCTCACTCTTTTATTATAACACCCGAGCTTTATCTTAAGACGTTTTTTATGTGTTTCATTTTCCATAACTTTTCATTTTGTTTTTGAACATTATAATAAGGAAAAAAGCTTTTATAATGTTATAAAGAAAAAGTTAATTTTTAACAAACAACAAATTTCAAATATACTTTGTATTATTTTAGCAGCTTAATGAAGCTCTCGTATCATTTAATTTCTAAAATAATCACAAATAAATTTAGCTTTTGATTATTTTTATAAATGATGTAATCAACTTTTATAGACAGCTTTTTGTTTTTTGATAGTTTATTAATAAAAGTATAGTATTTTGATTTTATATCGTGATTCCTGAATACAACTTATAACGATATTTTTTACGTGTTCTTTAAGATGAATCGAAGATTTTCATCGTATAACATCTATAAAACTTGCTTTCGTTCAATAAAATCGACATTATTTGAAAGACAACTCCATTATCTATGCATTTAAGTTAATAAAATAATAAAAATACGACAAATGATAGTTTATAATTAAATAATTATCAAGCGAATAAAATTGGAACCATTAATTGAAAATTACATTCTTATATCAATATAGCATTTTTGAACATTTTTTATCTCATCATTAAATTTATATCTGGAAAATTTGAGATGAAACGTGTGCTATTTAAATAACATAATTATGAATTCATACCAATGTGATATGACGTTGAATTTTCCAAATGAAATTAGTGAGCGAAAATGATTTGTATCATATAATCCAAACCAATCTTTTTGAATTTATATTTTTACTCTGATAGTAACATAGTTTATACAATATAATAACACATTAAACGTCAAGATCAGTTTAAAGGTAAGTATCTGTCAATTAATGTTGTAAAGGCGTTATTTATTAATTAAATAAAAACACGTTTTTAGTGTTATTTCCAAAATACAGTTAACCATCAGTATCGATTTCGCTAATGGCCAGTATTATTAACTGATATACATTTAAGATATATAGGTTTAATATTCTTGTAGCGAAGTCCGTGATGATAAATATTTTTTGATGTAATTTGAAAATGCTGGCGCTTAGTTTTGTGAAATAAATATAAAAATGGTACAAAAATGAGAGGTATAATTCAAGTCAAAGAGCAGGGAAAGCTTGTAATCTTGAAATATGAAGACAAGTTATTTGGTAATCTCAAGAATTTGCCCACAATTTTTCAAACGCGATTACGATAAATAACCTTGAATTTGAGCTTTGTGGAGAAAAAAGCTCTCAACTTTTCAACAATGGAAAACGAGTAATTTTTCACCACAATTCAAATCAAAACTTTTAAATTACGCAAGGATATAAACATTTTTTTTACTCAGGCTTTAAATTGAAAATAAAAGTTTTCTTATGTTGTGTTCGTATTTTTCAGAATGCTTTTAAATACAATTTCTCACTCGTTGTTTAAATGTAAAAACCAATTAAAAAGCCACATCAAAAAAATTTGTTATAATAAATTCACCAGGAAAAAAAATCATAGTCTTCCTTATGTAGGTACAGCTTTTCAAAATTGATATTAACGATGAGGGTCTCCAAACCAGCGGGCCTACAGTGGTCCGCCATAATATAAAAAAATGCCTTTAATTCAAAACTAGTGTATGTTGGTATGATAAGAGGGTCAGTATAGCTCTTAGGCAACAATGTTTAGAGGCTACTAATTAACGATATCCACAGAATATCTTTAAGGCAATTTCATTTCAAAAATCATTTATAATCAGTTTAAATTATACATATTTGATATGTTTATAGTAAAACATTATATATTACATGATCACGTTGTTTAAAGCTCGACGTATAATGCACTTGATCTATTGTATATTATATTTCTTTTAACTTATACGAGGCCAAAATGATATTTTTATCCTCATGATTTAGACAAAATGTATGCTATGGATATAAATTGTTTGATCTTGAAGTGAAGAAAAAGCCTATCAATGGTGATGCTAGTCGTTAGAGCTTTAATAATGGTCAAGTTTTTTCTTCGAATGTCGCCATATTCCTCGTGGACGAGATTGATTTCAAACAAATACTATTTTCAATATTTTAAAATAGATTTTTCTGAAACATATTCGGTTGACTTTCTTGAAAATTTCCAATGTTTTTACATTGCAAACGTTCATTTGTTATTAATGTCTATATATAGAATAAATTAATGTATACGATACATTGATATTAATACACACATTTTGATTTTGTTTTAAAAGTATACAAATTTGAATTGTGAAAACTTGGTACGATTCCACATGTTTCTTCACTAATGACCCGGGTTTCACCTTTCCCATGGATACAATAGAGCAGACTTTTGAAATCGTACAAAGCTTTGATAATTCAAATTTGATATTGAATTCCATCACGCACCTTCAATCGATATCACATATTAAAAGTATACCTTCAAAATAATGTAATATTATAACGTCAGGTTTGGTTGATAAAGAAAAACAGGCCAATTTTGCCTGTGTGAGGACGATCAGCTCAGTTTATCTGATTTGGCTGTCGAATTTTTAGCTTAGCGTTTATAGTCTCATTTATTGATAAAAAAAATTGTATTAAAAAAACGGTGATTTTATTTTATTTTAAACGGAAAAGGTTTTGTTTATTTTATAATTTAAGCTGAATGTAGGGGATGATTGATTTAGGATCAAAAATTGACGAAGCATTTTCAAGATACTGGCAGCGTTGTTGAATAGTTATGTAGGTTACACATAATAATAATTATTGAAGACCTTTTTAAGCATTATCAAAAACGACTGGCATGTTTTTTTGATAATTTTCCAGTTGCTTGATTTTTATCTAGAACAGAGGTTGAAGGGGAGTCGCAAAATGAAAAATAATGGCTGACGGGCCATTCGAAGTTTATTGTCTATTATCGCGCGCCGTATACAACCACCTTTATGGGCTGTAAATTAGTACAGCTTCATTATTATTTTATGGCCAATCAGCGTGGACTCAACTCAAACACTTGCAATGGAAATAATTGTGTAATCGGTCGGAAAATTTTGAATTTATATCAGACCGCAAAATACCCTTTTTCATGCGACAAACAACGGCACATAATATAAAGTTGTCACTTCAATAATAGGTCAAGTATTATATTAAGAAGTGCACACCCACAAACGCAAAGGGTAAATAAAATATTTTAAAATTAATTAACGATGTTGACTGAAGGTGCTTGATAGAATTTGAATCACGCGATGTAATTTAGTTTATTTAGTTACTACAAAATCAAAAATTGGACTAGTTCTACCTATCAAATATATACCTTTTAAATTTTATAGAACATAAATACATTGCTATTTTTTTCATCGTGTTATACTGGAGTTCTACCAAGTAAATGGTAATTCAATCAACCAATCAAATTTGAATAAGCTTTATCAGTTCTGTTATATGCGTGTGATAGAATGCATGAAGCTACCAAAATGCGATACGATATGTGCCATAACATATTAAATCGTACAAAGTTTCAACAATTAAAATTTTCAAATATGCTAGAATTATATATAATTCATATTGAAAAACCACATTATAGATGATATTTCGATGCCTTGACTTTAGAGTTATCTTTATTTTTTTCTATTTATTTGAGACTTAAGAGAAAAATATGAAAGTCTACACTTGATAAATACAGCAAAATTTCTTTGTTTTTATTTTCGCATTCTTTAATATTCAATTTAGATATTAGTTTTCTTCTTGAGATGATTGATCTCATGTGATTTTTATAGCTTATAAATTCTTAATACCTGCTTTATTCATAGATCGTAACGGAAGAATGCCATATATTCAATGTTAATAAAAAAGTTTCCTGTTTTATCCATTTCCGCCGTTATCGTAAAATGAATTAAGATAAATCAATCGCTCCATGTACATACATCCGAAATAGTCTCCAAATTCACGTGTGTACATAAACATACGTTATAGCTATAACATTTCATTTCGTCGATGGACAAATAAATTGAATAAATGTTCTCAAATAAAGAATATCGATAAAATAACTCAAGATATAGATTAAGCGAGGCGAATTTATGGGTGAAACATTCATCTTTTGTTTTTTTGCATCTTAAAGAGGGGCTGCTAAATACCCCTTAAAAAGACATTCAACCCTTATGTATACAAAGCATTGTTTTACGACCCAAACTTTTATGACAGCCGTCATTATTTCTACAAGTTTTGTTTGAGAAGGGAATGAATAAAGTTAGATGTATAATACAGCAGACATTTTCTGTTGTACAAGCCTTACAACTTTCTAGATATATTATATGACTGTGCCATTTGAGGGGTGAAATGGAAAGGCTTCCATCGGTGGCGAGAGATTTTAAAGTATATTTTATACTATCATACTATACGTGACTTTTGGCAAAAATATTTAAAGAACAAAATATGTTTACTGTAATTTGATAAATTATAAATTTTGAATTTGAATTGTTTTACCTTTATACGATTCCACATGTTTTGTCACTAACGACCCGGGTTTCACCTTTTGACATCTTTCGATATTCTAGCACACGAATCCAACAGAACTGACAGTAAGATCTTGATAGAACAATTATATGGAAAGACTGCCGCAGAATGACACTGCATTAAAAGAAGTATGTTTTATTTGGATTGTGGAGCTTTTTATAATAAAGCTTACACAATATTGATTAAATTGGCATTTACTTGAAAAAATCCATTACAACAAGATAAAAAAAGGAATGTATAATATATCAGTAATTTATTATTGCAATATAAAACTAGGATGTTACAACAGAAAAGAAGATGTATTGGGTACCTTTTCTATACCGCTATATATAACATATAAGTAAATGTACGTATAAACATATTTCCGATGAAGGCGTAAGCTGAAATAGCTATCAACTATATATCTTATAAATTTTGAAGAACAAAAATATATTGCTATTTTTTCATCGTGTCAAGCTTGCATAACTTTCTTAGCATGTCTAATAAATATAATTTTTTTTTGTAATAATCAAAAAACATAAATTTTTAGCTTTAGCGCTGGAAATAATAAATAAATAATAATTAGTAATAACATTAACCGAGACAAAATGTACTTATATAATTATTTACGAAAATAAAGTAATTATTATTTTTGAAGCAATAAATTGAATTTTAAGATTCTTCTCAATAGCTAACCCATTGGCTGGCTAGTTCTATATTTTCTAAGCGAGAACAATTCATGTTTACAACTTCTAAAAACAATAAAAATGAGCTTACGTGAAAAAGCGTGGCATTATCAATTACGGTTGAATTCTCATTTTGGCCACGTGTAAGCCGAAAGATAAATGCTATAAAGCACAGTTTTCTTCAGGATATATATTTAATTTATTTATTTGATACATATAAGTAACATAATGTATTTTGCTTTTACAGCGTAAGTAGAAATAATTTATAAAAGGTAAAGCTAGAGATTTGCAAGGAAACCAGCAGGGAAAAATATTACAAATTACAATTCGTCTGAAGACAATTTTGTCCACGTGGACTGTATTGATATCGAATACTCTTATCAGTAGTATCCACATTGGCAGGTTGGTTCCAAGAAGGTTCCAAGTTTGTTAGCAGAATGAAAAATTCATATCCACTCCTTCTCAAACTTAAAAAAAAATATTAGTAGCACACAACATGGCATTATCAAGGATGTCAATTTCTCATTTTGTCTTGGTATAATAAGCGAAAATATTCAGTAAAGTATATTTTTCTTTGAGTTTTCTTGTTTTAGATTTAAATATCCTTTAAATAATATCATTTCAATGAAAACATGGATAACATACGTACGAATTCACGAAGAAAAGTTTCCAATATTTTCCTTCTCAGTTTTATATATTTCGAATTTCTTAGGTTCCAAACAATCAACTGCCTTAAGCCTTTAAGCCTGCGTCTTAGAAGGCATTGTACAACATCTAAATTTTAAATTCAAGAAAGGCTAGAATAAATTTCCTCTCAATATAATATATAACGCCTTTATTTAGAAACACCTTCATTGTATATTTTGGCAGTCGTAAGAAAATATCAAAAATGATGCTTAAAAACACTCCCTATCGTATTGTATCGATAACTTGATTTTGACGTTTTGTTAGATTAATACATATAGTGAATTATTTAGCTGGCATAAAATGAAACAAGCGGTGTTTGAAAACGAACGTAAAAAATCTCCGTGTGATTGGGTAATAAGACAATTTTCTTTTGATTCGAGATTTTCTTTTTCCATTACATATCACGAGCCAAAACAATCGTATAGAATTCATTAAAATGAAATATTACTCAAGATGAGAATACCTTTATCGCTTTTTCTTCTTAGTAGTGTAAAAGTTTCACCATTACTTAGTTTTTTTAAGCTTTATTCACAATATAATAAAACAGAGTTTCAACAATATGAATTTGAACATAATATTAAAATCACGCCTCGGCCAGTTGTAATGGACCTTTTTGTCTGAAGTTTTTTTTTTATCTCCGAACCGTGATATGATTTTTTTGCGATCTGGCAAATCTTTCCATATTCACTTTTTACAGATGCAGTCCGGTAATTACTGATATTAAAATGGTTTTTATATGTAATATCCTATATTGTGACAGATGGACATAAATTTAATTAACAAATATGCATTTAAGAGTCTGATACAATTGAAATTTAAGAAAAACAATGGGTTTTTTCAACACATTACATCTTCGCTACTATATTGAATATTTTTGACTGCAGTACTGTCACTTACGTTAAGTTCCATCAACCTATCAATAATCATTATTTAACAATAAATAAAAATGCTAGTTAACGTGCAAGTTAAAGAAGTCTTGTATTCAATATTTTTGTATGGCGAATTTGTTTTGATTTAGAATATTGTTTGGACTGCGGACCACTGGTTATGTAACACTTCTTTAAGAGTTACGTGATAGAAAGACAATATGAGTGTTACAAAGCTGTGTGTTATATAATATATGAAAATAATATCCAAAATTATTCGTATATCACTGGTAATCGATCACTGTGCTTGTCAAGTATCCATAGAATAACTTAAGTTAGTGATATTTTGTGTATAAGATGTTCTTCATATTGTAAGCAAATATTTTACTATAACAGAAGCAATAATGAGAGACCTAATTCCATTTTAGCGTGTCTTTATTGCTGCCGACAAGGAAAATTCGACCGTACCGAATTTCTCTGAGTATACCAAGTCTCTATAAACAAACTATCTGCCTAAATTAATACAACACGACTTTAAATTGCCATTTTTGATTCGAGCTAAGAAGATGAGTTTTGAAACTATAAATTTATCCAGAGATATCTTTGTAAGTTAGAAATAATCAGTGGCGTAACATCAGGAAATTTTGCTGTCGTATATTTCGCAACGGATTTATTGTACGATAAATTTATCAGTTTAAAATATCAAGCCTTTCCACAAAGAAGTGACAGTCAACGTGTTCGTGAAATCAATTATGCCAAAGTTTTGATCTCACGTTACACTATTGTCTTACGGAAAAAATATATTCATTTTCTGATTAGACAGTTTATTGAATAGCAAATGTTAACAAAGAATTTTTAATAATAGAATTTTAATTGGTCTTTTGTGTCATTCTGGTGAAAAGGCATTATATTTGAATAATAAAATATAGTTTTCTATACGATTGCAAAATTTTTATTTAATATTATTATGATCATAGCAGGTTTTGCACTTTACTAGTATCATCATATGATCTGTTGATAATGTGCGCAACGAGCGTATCCCATACTAACTTTTATAATATAAAATTGTGGAAATAGTGCTAAGTAATAACAACATAAATTATATTGTTTGAATTGGCATTCACTTGGTAGAACTCCATTATAACACGGTGAAAAAAAATAGCAATGTATTTTAGTTTTACAAAATTATTAAAAAAATAAATATAGTTAGCTATTTCGGCTCACTCATCGTCAGAACTATGACATAGCTATCAACAATATTTTTTTTTTTTAAATAATTTTGTAAAACTATAATACATTGCTATTTTTTTCACCGTGACATAAATTATATATCACGGTGAAAAATTAAAAATGTATTTCAGATTTAAGAACTTACGGCTTACTAATTAACGGCAATTCAGAACTATCATAGTTACCGAAATAGCTATCAACTGTATAACTTTTAAATTTTGAAGAACAATAATCAATTGCTATTTTTCCACCGTGCTATAATGGAGTTCTACCAAGTATATACCAATTCAATCTAAAAATATATATAATACAAATCTTAATGTATCAATACTTTGAAAATAAATGAAGTCAATTCAGGATGACGGTGTTTGTTGGAAATTCAATGTCGAAATGATATCGTTCAAATTTAATGTGTTTTGACAACCATTTGGATGTGTAAAGAATTTCATTGTTACAAAATTGCAATAAAAATCTTAATATTATTTTGCAAATAATCATCTAGCCTTTATATTGATTGAATTGGCATTTACTTGGTAGAACTCCATTATAATACGGTGAAAAAACAGCACAGTATTTTAATTATTCACAATTTATAAGATATATAATTGATAGCTATTTCGGCTAACGGTCTCGCCAGAACTACAATATTAGAATTGAAATAGTTATCACGTATACATTACATACGTTATAAATTTTATAAAAATTATTTGCTATTTTTTCACAGTGCTATTATTTAACATATTTCATTGCTTTTTTAAAATGGCTCCACGTCCTTGCTGCCAGAAATATGTCGATAGAATGTTTTAAAAACTTTCACAATATCATGAATTCACAGGAATAAAAATAATTGGATTTTTTTTCATGAACATTTTTTAAATTTGAAATTCTCAGAGCTGTCAATACATCTTGTGTTTATGAAAAGTTTTCGAAATAACCCTGCGTATAAAAACATTGGCAATTTAACGCTTCGTAAAAGCAATCAATCAATCTGGGCTACAAGTTTAAAACTTTCTCCTAGCATTCTTAATTGATAATCAAACTTTACTCGGAGAAGAGAAGAGTGGTGCATTAGGCATACCGAATCAAAAAAAAGAGAGAGAGTTAGTCAATTTGACCTTTTCACAGATCGATAGGGTTAACACGCAGGTATAAAAACAAAATACCTATATACACACAACTATCTCTAATGACGAAGCTAGTAAATTCTCCTTTTAGGTCACAAATAGTGCTACAGTAGAACCTCAATTATCCGGATTGGTCAAAATCAACAAAAGAATTACAAACTTTCTTATAAACACGTGTCGAATGGCGTCTACTGTTTACGTACGTGATGTTATACAATCTTAACATTTTGATGGTTGCATTTGTATTTTATGTATTTGCTCAAACAGTTCGTTGTGTAAAATATGGGTTAGTAATCGTGTAAATTCGATACGCATTGAACATTTGTTTCTAGAAAAAATTGATCTCGATCTAAATATTTATTCAAGTGATCCTGGATTCCAAATTAAGAATGATGAGGAAATAATTAAGGAAATATCTACCTCAGATGATATAGAGAAATATCCTTGTTCTATTATCCTTCTACTACCCAATAATTCTTTGGCATCTAGATATGAAAATATTTCACCAAGGTACAAAACTAATAAAGAACGTATGGCAACACGTGGTGTGTGTCATGGTGTCAAATCGCGAATACTGATTCGCGATTTGGCCGCATTAAAAAAAAGGTAGATTTAAGCAGAAATCGATGATTGATTCTTTTCAATAAAAATAATTAAATACTAAAGCTATTTATTAATTTAAATAAATAAAAAACAATTTTCACTGAATATTTCGTCTTTTCGTATCAATTATGATTTTTTTTCGATTATCCGAATTTCTCCTCCTTTCATCCCCAATAAGTCCGGATAATCGATATTTTACTGTATACGTAAATCTAAATATTGGTTATAATAAAATGACTGTTTTAAATTCTTGATGAAATAACGTTAACATAACGGGTTTATAATATAACCCGTTTCCTGCAGAGCTTTTTAAAGACTATGCCAATACTGAAAAGTTTAGAGAATATTTTAGCAATATTGGTAATAAACAAACTTGTGTAGATTATCAAGGCGAATTAGATTATTTTAGCACAAATATTAGTTTATACACAAAAGTTTTGAAACTGTAAACACTATAACATTTTAGGGTATCCTCAATCAAAATTTTGGAATCAATTGAAGAGGTCAAAGGCAGTCAGGGGTTAAAATATACGAAAATTAAACTTAAAAGTGGCTTTTTGTCGACAATTCATTTTAAAATCGTTTAATCTAGGCGTTAGAAACGTTGTTGTGGTCGCTGGCGTGGCGACATTATGGAAAATGGTGTCGAGTGAAAAATGTTTTCCTGATAAAGTAAAATTTTAGCGTTTTGTGTAAAATATGTATACCAACCAAATACCAAAGTATAACCAAATATCAATCACACATTATGTAAGAAATTTATACACTGATAAGACCGTTGAAAGAAAAACAAAAATATCGCTTATGTATTTCAGTTCTACAAATTTATATGTTATATAGTTGATATCTATTTTGGGCTTAAGCCTTCATTAAAATAATAAAGTCGAAAAAGCTTTCAACTATATACCTCATTAATTTAGCTTAAAATAAATTGCTATATTTTCACCGTGTTATTTTGCATTTTTGCTAAGAATTAATAGTATATCATGAAATCTAAAAATGAATGTTATGGAGTGATTATAATAAAATAAATATTATTTGAAATTTTTCCGTATTTATCGGTTCCCGCATATTTCGTTTTCAGTATAATAAAAACGTAGAATCGGAGGCATTTTGATTCTTCAATTCCAATAAAAAAAAACCCTCAAACTCGCTTTCTATTCTGATAACAGATTCATGTATATTTTTGAAATAAAAATACTTTTTTGAAGGTTCTTCTGTAAATGATGGAACAGAAAATATTCAGTAAAATGGTCAAGAGCGATAATATTTACGGTGGGACAAAATATTCACACGATATGAAATTGATAAATGCGGGATTATGTTACATTGCTCTTATAGGAGACTGGGTCTATAGAAAATGGACGAGGCATGTGGAAAAACAATGAATACGTAAGATCGGAATTTCACTGTATAAATGTTAAATTCATACATTATTCGAAAATTTGAAAGTTTCAATATTCGATTTTCGAATATTGAAAATTCCTGTTTAACAAAAGAGCATTAAATTTTGTAAATACTTTTCCGTTTTATTTTAACAGTCTGTGAATGTTTTATAAAAAAGACATTATTTACTAAAAATTAGCTTTGGCCTTATGTGATACGCCCGCATAGGCTTGTTCTCACTAAAATTGTAATATTTAAACAAGGACGTGTTTTAAATATTAATCCCTCTAAAGTCAACGCGGCAAACTTTGGCAAGACAAACGATAAAAAACGAGCTTGGGACAAAAGCCAGCGAAAAAGTTTTTTAGCAGAGAGACATCGGGGGGCTACAAAACAGGCAGATAACTTTCCCCCCTTTGTTTCTCGTTGGATGCGATGCCACTGATACTTTTTAAGAACTTTTGGGTTACATTGTTTCGGGAAGTTCCAAAAATCAGAAGATCAGTTGTCTACGCTGCTTGACACGAAAGTTTTTTTTAAGTTAATAAAATGTATCAACTGTTGAAAGATGAAACGACGCAGGCCTCAATTATTTCTAAGTAGTGATGGTCAAAAACAAATACACCTAAAATATTAAATTAAAATTTAGTTATAGCTTAAAAAAGTAAAACCTGTCAAATTTCCGATCAAATAAACTAGTTTATATCACGTTATTTTTGGCTTAAAATAATTATTTAATTAGTAAGTATTATTTCGGGTAAATAAATAACCAGTATTCATGCATTTCACGTCTGTATCTATTCAATATTTTCATGTCAGCTTACATTCTGATTTTTATATTTCATATAAAATTTGAAAATTTGTGGGATACGTTGATACCTTTTGCCTTTTTACAAATGATTTGGACACTGATTTCAAGTCAAGTTTTTTTTTAATATTCTATATCGATATCCTTTACCATTATTCTCTATAAAATTCTCTATCTCTATTCTTTATCAAAATACATTTACCGATACTGCTGCCGTATTAAAAAAAAATACATTCTCCTATGGAAAACAAGAAAAACTATTTCTTGTAAAAAAGTCAATTTAAAAACCAATAAATAAGCTAGTTTTTTATTTATTAATATTTTATGCACACTTGAGTGCTTCGAACCAAGAATTTCTTGGCAAAAAATTGAAACACGCATAACATTGTTACGCTACTGTGGAATACACCCTATAAGAAGTAACGTTGCGTACCTTTAGAAGCTGTATAAATAAACCCATGGGTGATAAAATATACGCTTTCAAATAGAAACTTTTCAAAAAAATATTCTAAGTCTTCTATTTTATTATACAGATTGTTGTTCATATTTTATTCAAGATCTGTGAATAATATTTAGAATATTTAATGATTTAATATTAAGAAAGGTAAACACAAAAACCAAATTAATCCTCTGAAATAAAATTACTTTGTAAAAATCCTGTTAGATTTATTTCGCAGGCATAATAAACATATCTTTATAAACGAATATTCACAACGCAAAAGAGGTTTAATTTCGCATTCGTTTTTAAAATTTAGCAAAACCCGTATCAAATTATTCCGAAAGCGAATGAATATAAAATTGTCACTCTGTAAAATGTAAGTGGGGAAGGTTGACATATTTTATTCCGCCCATCCCTATTAAATGCGTTAACCCTTAAACTGCTGGTGGACGTTAATAAATTAATAACCCGTTGACAGATGCGGGAGAAATGATTCTGTCAGGCAGACGTTGCTCACTGAATGTTTTCATGCATTATTAAACTTCAAATGCTTTCATATAATATAATGAATGATTAGATTTATTATTGTAGATTATTACAAGAGAAAGATTATTTTGAGGTGGCGACAGATGGATTATATAATCAAGGAGGAATATATTCGTATTCAATACCGTCACAATAAGAAAATCAGTTCTTTTGAAAAAGCGCAGTTTTGTTATTTAGTATGGCAATATAAATCACTAAAATACATTACTGCTTTTTCAGCGTGTTAATTTTAGTGTATTGATTGAATTGGAATTAACTTAGTAGAGTTCTATTATAACACGGAGGTAAAAATGGCGATGTGTTTTAATTCTACAAAATTTATAAGGTATATAAATGTAAATTAAAGGAATAAATAAAAAGAGAAAGAAACAGGATAGCAACCAAGCGAGACCATAGAATATCTACTTTAAAACATTAAAATATAGAACTTGTTTGAGCTCATTCATATAACTGATGCTAACTATTTATCGTGTGTCAGTTCTATTACATCCGTGCGATAATATGTGTGAAGATGCCAAAACGTGAAACTCATGTAGTGAGTGGTAAAACGTGTGTAATCGTACTGAGTTCAAACTAATAAATTTTATATTTATTTCTGTACAATAATTATTGATATAATTTATGATATCGAGTGCTTGATGGAATTTCAATATCAAATTTGAATTGTTACAACTTTGTACGATTTCACATTTTTTGTCTCTAACGATCCGGGTTTCGTCTTTCGGCACCTACACGCATTCTATGACACGCATGCAACAGAACTGACGCACAATAACCAGTTGGCATCGTCTGTATACCAAATGTATTAATTACAGGAAAACACAGACCCCAAAGCAAGAACTATTGTAAATAGCAGTTAAAACAAATATAATAATATTGATACAATAATAATTAACACAATTTCTTGTGATAATTTTCACTAACGATTGAACTTATTAATGAGTCATTCTTGAAAGAGGTTACAACAAATAAGAATAGTTATTCTTCAGAAAAAAATTGAGTATGTTAACAATGTCGTGAGTGGAAAAACATGCGGAAATATATAAATTTTTAATAATTTAAATAAAAAAAAATATTTAAAGCACATAGATTCACCGAGATCCGCAGTTTGGTTGTACTGATAAATATATTATTTATACGATATTCTGTGATATCAATATTTGAATGCATTATCGTGAATGTGAAAAAGTATCGATTATCTGATGTACTTCCTTTGAGAGAAAGTGGATGTACAGCCTTATTTGAATTGCTTGGCGTAAGGGAAGTAAATATGCCTATATAAATAAGGGAGTGCTGCCAATATTACGACCCCATGAAATAGGTCGAGCTCTTTATAACACATATCATTATCATCGAAAATCTTGAGCAGTTTGCTTTTTTTATTTCATAACACAGCTTTCGCTAGACTCGTTTATCTTTTCCTATATGTAAAAAATACGTATTTTTGAAAACACTAACCCAACCCCTTCTCAGTCGCGTAAATGATATTATAATGCCAAATATTTCAAAAATTAATCCAGTAGTTTTAATATAATATATAGTATCTACTGAGGGTGCTTAATGGACTTTTAATATCGTCTTAAAATTGTGAAACTTTGTACAGTTCCAACGTTGATTTAAGATATCGATTAAGGGTGCCTACTGAAATTCAGTATAAAATTTAAATCGTTTACCGTGAATAAATAGTAATGTATTATATTCAGACATATATTTGATAGCTATTCCGGCTTTCTCCTTCACCAGAACAATGCTTAAACGCACATTTATTTATATATTATATATATATAGCGGTGTAGTAGCGGTAAATGTAGACAATACATCTTCAGTGCTAACATCCTAGTTTTATATTGTGTTAACAAAATATTAAATGTGGCAAATTGATTCTACTAACCAAAAAACATTGCTCTTTTTTCCCCGTATTATAATGGAACTCTACCAAGTAAATGACAATTTAATGAATGAAATCGTTCAAACAAACTTGTACAATTCCACATGTTTTATTACAAATGGCCTGAGTTTTTCCTTTCGGTATCTTCAGGCATTATAAAAGATGACTGCATTTTTTTCACGTGTAAAATTTTAAATAACATTTATTATTCCGCTTATTGTGTTACTCATTGTGACACTGTTTCGCCCTTAAATAAGTTTACTTAAGCAACTTTAAGTATAGCAAGTCTGAAAATGCCTTTGAAATTCGAAACACGTGTAATAATAAGAAACAAGATAGATGGAATAATCAAAATTATTTTAAATTTTATATTAAAATGAACTTGCACTAAGTTAGTGCCGATTCCATCGAAAGTATTTTTTACCCGATTGTAATTTTAGTATTTTTTTTTTATGAAAATGTCTCGTTTTTATGTACGGCAGCCCTTTGTTAAAATACTCTTCAATATCTTTTTTGTGCGCTTCTTTTACTTAATGAATTTTTTTATGTAAAATTTCTTATTTAATACACACGTAGTATTTCATAAGAAATGCGTGCTGTAAAATATAATGCGTTCGAAGTTAGGGCAATAAAAAGTCCCGCCTTTCGCTCTATATATTTCCCCCATAAAATCATCTCTAAATGACTCGGGCAATTTCCCAACGATAGCTTGCCGCTGAACAGTTAAGTAGGGGTAACACAAGCTACCCCCATAGCGCGGAAAACACCGCCCGGTGCCGTTTGCTCATTTGTGTAGCGCAACGGTTCTAAACGTATAACATCAAAGTCGATATAAATTCAACGTTATCTAAAGCAACTGTTTTTTTTATTATTAGTAAAGATTGTCAAAAAAGCTACACGACCAATATTACTTCAACAAAAATAGTCATACTATATAATACTCCCTTGACAAAAAAAACGCTAGATAAAAAACTTTATGAAAATTTACATTTATAATGAAAGTTGTCAAGTTTATTAATTCATCTTTACTATTTTTAATTATTTATATTCAATTTAAATCCAACATTTATCGAATTGAAATATATACATTTTCTAATTAATGATATCGACTGAAGGTGCTTGATGGAATTTAAATAACAAATTTGAATTGAAAAAAATGCCAATTATATTTTAATGATAGTTGATTATTGTATGTTGTAAAACCCTTTCAAGAATGATTTATTAACAAGATTAATCGTTGATAAAAATGATCTCAGACAATTGTGCTAATTATTATTGAATTTGTTTTAGCTTCCGTTTAGTTCTTACCTTGGGGTCTGTGTTTTCCTGTAATTAATACATTTGGTATATAGACGGTGCCAACTGTTTATTGTGCGTCAGTTCTGTTGCATCCGTGTGATTGTGATGCCTGAAGATGCCGAAAGGCGAAACCCGGATCGTTATTGACAAAAGATGTGGAATGGTACAAAATTGTAACTGACTGTAATTTTATTTACATTTTCAACTATTAAAAATAAATTAAATATGTACATTGCTATTGTATTGCTCAAATAGAATGATATAAAACATAGCAGCATCGTTATGTTCGTAATATTTCCGCACCACCGATCATAAAACTGTGTCAAAAGGGGAGGGCCCGTGTTCTATCTTCTTTCTCCTTGTGAAAATTCATCCCCCGACTTTGCATGACAAACGCTTTTGTGTTCGAAGTGTTGTCTACTTATATCCTACCAAACAAGGCCGTTTACAAAACGGTACAGCTGTACAACCAATGTACCCGCCACCTCTACCCGGATGTACAGTTTTTTTTTGACAAAGCTTCCGATGTGAAAAAAAGCTCTTTGACATTTTTTAATGTCAAGTGATCTATTGTAATATATTCTTCTCGTGAAATAATTGATTTGTATTCGATTAGTTTTTTACGCGTTATTCTGACATTAGAACAAAATTAACATTTACAAATTTGTTACTCCCTTGGTGTGTTTTTAGATGTGACGAGTGTTTTTCTTCTTTGAAAAGCTTAGTCCGTTAAAAATATATTTCGTATCTTTCTAACAAAATATTTTTGTTAAGGAAATGGAATTCAAGAAAAAAAATTCTCTGATAGTTTATTACTGTAGATTTTTTATTAAACATTCTTAAGTTTTACAAAATTTAGATAATTATAAAACGTGTGAAAGTTCATTACATGTGTACAGCAAACCATTAGCTTCACTTTAAAGTGTCATATTAATGAGTGTTCATCAACTTCGTTCACACTACGAATTCACAGGTTTTGTCACTCACGAACTGGGTTTCGCTTTTCGTTATAATCATGCGTTCAAGTACACGGATAAACTTAAACTGACTGACTAAGTCACTATGCCACAAATATAAAACTTAGGAGCTATGTATTTATCTGAATTAAATATCCCTAAATATTAAATTTCCAGATTAAGTTTAAGTGTTGATGATACATATGAAAACCTCTCAAGATAAAGTCATTAGGACGTATAATGTTTTGAAGATGTTAACTGTCTTTTCGTGGTGGAAAGGCATCATATTAAATAAAAAATAAGCGAACAACTTAACAATATTGATTGAATTGATATTAACTTGGTGTAAATCCATTAAAACACAGTGACAAATCATTTTGTGTACAACATAAATGTATTTTAGTTCTACAAAATTTATCAGACAGTTCTGATAAGGGCGTAAGCCGAAATGCCAATCAACTATATACTTCATAAATTTTGTAGAAATAAAATATATTGCTATTTTATCACCGTGTTAATTTTAATTCTATTTCCATAATGTTATATTTTTATGATCAGGACCGGTTTTTTATAGGTTATATTCACAAATTTTAATGTCATCATTCGATATGAATATCATATCACTGTGACTTCTTGATGGAATGGCATTATATTTTATATAATAAAAATACATTATTTAATACTCACTTCCATAACATATATTATGACCGGGATCAGATTCGATAAGATAAATATTCACTTGATAATCCTCGCGATAAGCAAAACCTGTCCTAATCACAAAATATATTGTGGAAATAAATACCAAAAATGGTAATGATGAATTGTTGAAACTGTACGATTCCGCAAGTCACAAACGACCCGGGTTTCACCTGTGATCGTCAGTCAGTCAGTTCTGTTGCATCCGTGTGATAAAATACCGCAATATGCCAAAAAGCGAAATCCGTGTCGTTAGTGATAAGACATGTGGAATCGCACAAAGTTTGAACAGTTTAAATTCCATAAAGCACTTTCAAGTTATATAATAAAGTAATGTAAAATTTGTTTTTATTATGAAAAAAAGATTACCAATTAATGATAAGTTGTAACGTGCATACTTACAAAAACCTTTTACACGATGGGAGAAACTTTTTCTGTTTTATAATTGTATTAAAATCGTACCTGTACTTGTGTGTAGCTATATTTATTCGGTCAATTGTTAACGTTTTATCCTTTACGAGAATTAAACTGTGAATGATAGCACCTCATTTATCCCATCCATATAACGCGACTGTCTACCACAGAGGGCTATCCATCTTGCCCGTTCTCTTCAACCAAAATATTCCAGTATATCCCAATGAATTAATTACATTATTTCCTTGCTCGCATTCGGATTTTGGCGACATCGTTTTGTTTATCCTTTTTACCTAGCTGTCAACGCGAATAACTTAATTACACTTCTGTCATTCAGCGAATTCTTGCAAATCTGTTGTAAATAATTAAACGTCTTTGTGATACCCTTGTTAGAGTGAAATTATAAATACTTCTTTGAAACATTCAGAAAATATTACAATTGTAATTGAGAAAGGAAATATTTAAGTTGTCGAAATCATTCCGAAATTCTTCAAACGAATAATTATTAAACATAATATAATAAGTAATTGAAAATTTAATATTTTCTGTAGAAATAAACGTTATTGGTTTTGGTGGAAATGTTCAAAGGGTCGATTCCAGTGCAGTGAACTTTTATATTTTTTAAACGGAACAACTGAAACGGAAACAAAATTCACTTGAATTTGAATTGTTGAAACTTTCTACGATTCCACATTTTTTATCACTTGCAGCCCAGGATTCGCTCTTACAACATTTTCAGGCATTCTATCATACGGATGCAATATAACTCACACACAATAAACTGTTAACATCATTTATATACTTAAGAAGTTAAGAAGAAACAGATTCATAGACCCTAAGGTTAGGAACCAAATAAAAATTAATTAATTATTAACATTAAATACTGTAAATGAGTCTTTCATGAAAGGATTCTCTTGAACCCGGGTCGTTAGTGACAAAAAATTTGGAGTCAGGAGCATTATCAACAAAAAAAATTCCCAATCATTCTATTACACGGAATTGTCAGTTCTGTTGAAGATGTATGATGAAGATGCCGATAAGGCGAAAGTCATGTCGTAAGTTACAAAACATCTTGAAACGTTCAATGTTTCAAAAATTCAAATTTTGATATTGAAATTCTATCAAGCACCTTCAATCGATATCAAAACAATACATATTTATGATTTTGATTGATGGAATTTGAACACAAAATATGATTTAATTTATGATATCGACTGAAGGTGCTTGATGGAATTTCAATATCAAATTTGAATTGTTGAAACTTCGTGTGATGGGTATTTTATATTTGGTAAGTTCTGTTGCATCTACGTGATGCCTGAAAATGCCGAAAGGCGAAAACTGGATCGTTAGTAATAAAACATGTGGAATTGTACAAAATTTCAACAATTCAAATTTGAAATTTTTAATAATAATGTGCTAATATTATTAAAACTTTGTGCGACATTTTATGATGTTTAAACATGTGAAATCGTACAAGGTTGTAACAATTCAAAAACAAATTATGATTTTTTTAGTTGTGTACGATTTCATACGTTTGCTTCTATTGCATGAGTATGATAGAATATTTGAAGATGTCTAAATACGAAACACGGTTCGTTAGTATTCGGCCCGATTGTGCAAAGTTTTGACAATTAAAAATAAAAAAATATTTGTGTTTCATTCAAAAAATATAATTCCTTTCCACTCAATACGTGACAGTTAAAACCTTAAAAGTAATATTATCAAGAGGTAAATACAAAACATTACAGCTTTTGCCGTTGCCAAGATAATTAATGCAATGTTAGTTTCAAGGAAGTAACCAAATATAGGTTGGTATCAAACAAAACCACCCTCGTACCCTTAATTCTATTTGGGGAAGATGTACAGCGAGATTAATTAAAGGGAAGCGCGGGTATAACGCATTCAACACATTCGCAACAATAATAAAGCTTATAATAATTGTAATCCAAGTCTACAACCAGTTGGACAGCGATTGTCAATTACGGTTTTGCAACACATATGCGGTTTCCGTCAGCCTTCATTGATACCATCAATTAACAGTGTAGGCTGAAAAGCGATACACTACGAGAGAAATTTTGTCGATATTTACAATAATCTTAACAGCACCATCTGTGTTTACTTTATTCAATATTAACCTGGAAATGCGCATCGGAATTTTATTTATATAATATAATATATTGAATATATTTTATAATAAATAGTCAAAGCATATTTGTTTCAAACAAAATATACATTATCAAAAAACATTTTATATTTTTGGCATTTTCCTAAAATAGGGTGTGGTTAATTCAACTTATCAACATTTTAAACCAATTAAAGTCAAGATGTTCTTTTTAAAAAAAAATCCGCTCCCAGTATAGATTGAACGGATTCCTCATTAACGTATCTTTCTTTAACTTATTTTTCTCAGAGAAATGCTTGTCTCTCGGTTTTTCAATCTCTTTTTTAACGAGGACATAAGAAATGGATGGGATAGGGTTAAAATCAGTGTGTATGAATCAATTTTAAGACTGCAAACATCCTTGCCTTCGAACAGAATTGATAATGCGATAGAAAAAAAAAGCATTGTTTTAAATGCGATTCGAGCACTTCAGATCCGTCACGGCAGCTTATAAAGTTGCCATAAGTCTGTAGCCGATACTATTTAACTTTTTTTTAGTTAGGATCTTTATGCGGTAGGGTTAGATTTGGAACAGTTGTTAGCTAATACCGCTTTCGCTGCGCCTGTGTATATCACAAACAACCGTGCCTCTAAACTGAATCGATAGATCGCTTCTTAATTGAAAATCATTGAACACGGTGAAAAAAATAGCAATGCATTTTAGTTCTACAAATTTTTTCACCGTGATATAATGGAGTTCTACCAAGTGAATGCCAATTCAATCAAGAAAATCTATGAGATTTGTGATCAATATTAATTTTACGTAGAGAAAGTCAGTAATGCTCACATCGATTTGACAGACATGCTACTATTAAAAAAAATTAAATGTCTATGCTTTAAGATACAATTCAATATTTTTTTTAAATAAAAACGATTCGCAGAAAAATGTATTTGACGTTAACGCAAAAAAACGACCACTATGATAGATATTGTTTTTATTAAAATAAAAATGTTTTTCGCGCAAGTCTAAAAAAGTATATATATATCGATGCAAAAGTTTGAGGGCTACTGCAGTGGAAGTGGCGGAATTATTTCTGTTCCGAGTCCCGAGCAAGTCCTTGACCTGAGTTATCTTTCGCCAACATATCACTCCAGAGGCACTACCGCATCTGCCTTCAAATAGACGGGCACAACTTGCCCCCATTGTCTCGTCTTTATCACATCTCAATTTACACAACAATATTATTTTGTGTCCTCGTTCAACTATATATGAACGGTGAAACAATAAAGCAAAAACATTACAGCTCTCAAAGAATTTTCGTATTAAATTAATTGTAAGTAGCAAGATTAAGAAAAAAAAACATAAATATTATTTGACGCTGTGAAAAAATAGCAATGTATTTTAGTTCTACAAAATACACTGCTATTTTTACATCATATTATAATGTGTTTTACCAAGTACATACTTAAATGCCAATTCAATAAATAATATTATTTGGTATAATTTATGATATCGACTGAAGGTGTTTGATAGAATATCAATATCAAATTATATTTGTTAAAACGTTGTACGATTCCACATGTTTCACACGAAAGTCAGTCAGCTCTGTCGCATCCATTCGATAGAATGCCTGACGATGTCGAAAGACGAAACCCGGATCAAAGTTTTAACAATCAAAATTTAATATTATTTAAGCTTTCTCTAAGTCTCAAAACAATTTTCACGTCTTTGAAATATTTTATAATTAAATTTAAATGTGATTTATCGAAGATTTATGTCTCGTCACTCAGGATTTTGCCAGGAACTGACATATCGTCACATATGTTGCGTCCGTGTGATAGAATGCCTGAAGATGCCGAAAGGTGAAACCCAAATCGTGAATAAGAAAACCTCAGTGAAATGTACGAAGTTTGAACGACTCATATTTGATGTTTCAATTACATCAAGCACCAACAGTCATATTGTAATAAATATTATTTGAGATTAAAGTTTTACTAGCACTTAAGTCGTAACACGAGTGATCAACACCATTGCTTAAAAAAACAAGGTGGAATAATATTTTAACAATTTCATATTATTAATTTCAGAATCAGTATAACATTTCGCAAGTATTAACAGCATGAAGGTATGACTGCCCTACCCCTTTTCTGTTCGCAAAAACCAACGTTGAGCAACTGACAAGCGACATACGAAGAAAAAATCTTTTGTTCAGACAAAAATAACCTTATGTGATTAAGTCTTTGTTTGGTCAACAGTTATCATTGTATATAGGTTATCCTTTCACTATTCAATGAGTGGCCAAATTTTCTTGCAAATTTCATCAGTTAAGGTCCTGGCGTACAATACGCGGGCAAAATGACGTTCAATAATCACATTAAGATTACCTGCAACAAAGAATTGTGGATGCTGGACTTTGTCCTACGTACCACCAAAGCCTTTTCGGGCATTACAATTTGTACACTATTGTAGAAGCCTAAATAAAAAAAGGACTGAGAGTAGGTCTATTGTTTGGGCCCTGAGAAATTTTAAATATGCCCTTCTAGTGAAAAAGGTTCAGAAGAAATTTTCGCGACTTCTTTATTTGGGGGTGTTTTAATGCTAGTGATTTCTTTATTCAACTGACTTTCTGCTGGTCTACTCATAATATAATAGTATGAAAACTCGAAGAGAAACGTATCTGGCTACATATTTCTTTCGACTTATACGAGACCAAAATGAGAATTTAGCCACTTATTATAATATTAAATTATATGTTCCGGGTTTTTTTTTAAGAAATTATAGACATAGGTAAAACCAGCCTGCCAATAGGCATGACTCTGTTAAAAGCATTTCAAATGTTCAACAGTATTGCTTCAGATATCGACATATTTCACGTGGTCAAAAATGAGCTCAAACGAATACTTTTTTAATGTGTTATTCGGTTGACGTCCTTACTAGTTTTTAATGTAAACAATAATGAATAAGTTTGTTCTACGTATGCATATATAATTTTCTATAGTTGTAATGTTAGATATATGTGTTGAATGAATATATGGAAACTTTTGTGTTTCGTGATAAAATACTTTCGGTTCAACTATAACAAACATGTGCATGAAAATAAAAACTAAATCTTGAATAAACCGTATTTCCTCTTGTTGTTTCTGAATTTGCGGCGCGTCTTATAATCGATGGCGTCTTACAATCACTGTAAAACTCTGCATTATGGATAAATCTATCAAAAATTGCAGAATAGGTGTCAGCTGCTTAGAATAAAATACGGGAGACTGTATTGCAATATTCTTTCAAGAAATATTGTATCAGTGATGCTCTTGATAAGTCAACGAAAACAATATTGTTGAAAAACACGGGCACTGAATAAGACGATTTGTTGAATAGTTTTTAATGAGATATTTTGTATAGTATAAAAGTAAGGATAAATATTTTAACTGACGAAAACTAGTCGAAAAAAAAGAGTATATCTTCTTTAGTTTTGTTAGAAATATATGCCGGAAAGTGTAAAACAAGTTGGCATATTAGGATCGTTTCGGCCTACGCAATGAATAATTGGACCAATTAATAATACAAAATAGTAATTTCGGTAAACCACTAACGGTTTTTTTGTTCCATAATCGTGGTAAAAATAATATATTTATTTTTTCGCTGTAATATAAAAAGGCTTTTTTTTTAATCGCCCGATTTTTCTTTACTTCCGTACGGCTCTGCGTTGAGCACGCAGGTTCCATAACTGTGAGTAATTTATACTCAAGGCTGGATGGGATAGAGTTAGAACAATACTAATGATAAGCTAACCGTTTTCGCCTACGTCCTGTTTTTTAGTATCGTATGAATGGGATGGAGTTTTTGGGCATCAAAAAACCACCCATAACTTCGAACAGAATCAATAAGACAATTGAAAAAAACAACGTTCGTAATGGAAGTCGAATCCTATGGATATGTGAGATCTGGGAGACAACAACATTAACCATTATACTACTAATCCAATTATTAGTTTTGTAGTGTACAGCTTCATTCACTATTTTACTTATATTTAAATAATAAGACGTCACTGTTATTATTATCCACCATTTATTACCTAATTTTTATTCAAACTAGATGGCGTCATACTCAATTTTAAAATACGCACCTATGGAGAAATTATAAAACTATATGAACTCTCCTTTTAGTTCATTTTGCCGACTCTATATATCGCTGATTATAGATAAGCATATCACATATACTAGGTAGATGGTATATAATCCTGTCCCACACAATACCAACTATCGACAGGTAAACGCTAGGCGTGCAGTTGTTTCAATCTTATCGCAATCATATTTCTTTGGTTATTTATATATTTTCTTCGTCACAGCGGTGAAAGGTGTTTGATCGTTCTGTCTTTATGAGGGTTATATATTAACATCTTGGTTTTAATTCCCTCTACACTGCTCTACTACTAATTATTGTAAAACAGCAACTCCAATATCTTCGTATTCAACTATGTTTAACTTTGCTGGTCAAATCTACTTGTAATGTGTTAAAACTTAGAACCTTACATTACACTAGTAATCTAAATACTTGAAAGGTGTTTTCATCAAAATTGTAATACATAATAAATTGTAGTAGGTATATTTTCTAAATGTAGCAATTAATAACTTGACTGGTCTCAGTACGTTGTCTAATTATTAAATATCGGGAGCCCATTATGTGTCTTCTTTACCCAAAGAAATGGTCGCTTTCTTTAACGGTTTAGACTTTTAGAGATTTGAAACGTGTGCCCATTAACATTACACATCAATAGATTTGGATCCCGTCAGACGGCATTCATTGCTCTCATAAAGTAATAAAGGTTCCCATCTCGATTTTTCCCTGTCCACTGAGGCTGAAAATTATTTTGTTATTTCAATTTTCATACTCAAAAATAAACTTGGTAATTTCCATACAAAACAATAGATGTCATGGTAACTTGATTGTTTTGGGTTGGCAATAAAATGAAGTGTTTATTTGACTTCTGCTCTATTTAAGCCGAACCCAATTCGTATTCAATTTCAAAAACATTTATTTATGTTCTTTTAACTATAACCGGAAAATAAACTCGTTGTGAATAAAATATTCATAACTGATGGACTTCATTTGCGTTTTTATCTATCAATAAAGCTCCAAATATTCAAACAAAAAAACATACAATAAAACAGTGAACGGATTGGAGCATGTTTATGGCATCAACAATGTCATCATCATCATCATCAGCCGGGGTCGATCCACTGCTGGATGAAGGCCTCCCCCTGTTTTTTTTTTTTTGTTTTTTTTTCAGGGGGGGTTTGGACATAGCAACACCACGCTGTCCAGGCGGGTTGGTGTTCGGTTTTCTGTCTGGGTTTTCCTTCCCATAGCCAAGAGAACACGGCACTCGGTGTTCCCGAGCGGTCACCCATCCAAGCACTATCCGCGCCCAATGTTGCTTAACTTCGGTGATCGCACGAGAGCCGGCGCTTACAATGTGGTACGGTCTTTGGCTTGTTGTTAATAATATTTTCTAACTTTGAAAATAATTACATAAATATAGAATTATTTCACCGTTTCATCAAATGTCCAGTGTTATATTTAATTACATTTAAGGTGTTAATTGTCAATTCTTTTTAGAAAATGAAGCATGGTGTTTTTATCATACATTTAAATAAAATCATAAATAAAGAGAGGTGATGATGTAACTGTTGTCTTTATAAACCAGCAACTCTTAATCGTTTTTGTGTTTGGGCTGCAATTTTTTTTGTTTCGTTATACGGGTCAAAACATAGTCAATTCTTATGAGATATTAACTGTCACTTCTTGATGGAAAGACATGATATTTTAAATGATAAAAATGCATTTTTAGTGCTTTTTCCAAAATATGTTTTATGATCTGGATCGTTTTGCTAATCGCGAAATTATCAACTTTCCACCAAAAAATGACAGTTAGCATCTTAAAAGTATTTATTCAGGATTTATTTGTTATTAATAATTTATGATATCGACTGAAGATACTTGAGGGAATTTCAATATCAAATGGGTCAGTATTGTTGCATCCGTATGATAGAATGCCTGAAAATTCCGAATGGCGAAACCCGGGTTGTTAGTGACATAACACGTGGAGTCGTACGAAGTTTTAACAATTTAAATTATTTTTTATTACTAATTGTATATGCTTGTTTTTTTGTGTTTTATGTAAGTAAAAATTTGTGATCCACATTTTGACACGCGTGATAGTCACCCGTGACAAAACTATATCAAAAAAAAAAGCTGTAAGTCCTTATTTGAAAGAAATTTCATTAAAAATATAGCCATTCTATAAAAGCATTTCCCTATAAATTTAAGATTCACATTATTTTACAATTTTCTTAAATTGTTTTTTTCTGTTTCGTTGAAAATATTTATTCATTTGTTGTTTCGAAAAAGCTTAATTTGAAAACATATTTTTTCTACACTTCCGCGTCATAAATAATAATAAAACAGTCTGCGTTTGTCAAACTGTGGAGCAAATATTTGAAAAGATAATATCATATTACAAAATTGCTCAATCATTACATCACCTCAAGGATTCGTGTTGTGACACTGTTTTGAATCGTACAATGTTTCAATAATTAAAATTAAATAAACCTTATTTGTGTAATTCCTATAGAAATGATCTTTTCAGTACAGTCTGTGATCGGCTATCGAATAATTCTGAATTGCGAACAAATTGGACAACGAATACTATCATGAAAGATTTGTGTGTTCGGATAATGAACACATATTCGGATAACGAGCTAAACCGATGACCGGTTAACGGACAGTTCGAACTGCAAACAAATCGGATAACGAACACATCATGAACGATTTTTGTTTTCAGACAGCGAACTAAAACGATCCTTCTATTCCACTTATTCTATCTGCGGTACATCGGTAATTAGCTAACGAACAATTCTGATGCGAGCATTGTCTTGGAACAGATTATATTCACTAATCGATCACCAATTGTATAATGTCTTATGATCACGCTTGATATCATGAAATGTATTTAAAAACAGCAATTTTTATGGCTGTTACATATAATAAAAATGCGTTTTTGTGAAATTCAATAATAATTTTGTGCAAATCCAATATTTTTTCATTGATGTCTGTTGTAAGTCCTGTGATAGATTGATTAATAACGCTTTTTGTACTTAGTAAAATTACTGATTTATTGCACCGCACCCTAACAACATCCCACAATTTCGTTGTCAAAAATATATATCCACTCGTGAAAACCATCCATCATATTCTTATTTCTAAAAAGATTCAAACCCCTTAAGCACCAAGATGTCATAAAGTTCTCAAGTGGTAGCTGTCTCTTCAAAGGGGTGCCAATTTATACTGCGAACATCTACAAAGGAGAGAAAATCATTTCGAGTCATTAATTTTTCCTTAACATCCGAATTCACGGTCCAGAAAGGTTTCAATAATGTAAAAGCAGAAAAAGCTCGATGTTATCCTAACAAACATTTTGTCCGTTCTTTTCGTGCTTTTCCACATTCCTTCGTCTCTACGCGACTTTTGTGTAAAAAAAGGTTTTGAAGTTGTCATCGCTATATTTTTACTATTAACGATGCTTAAACATACTCATCTTTAAGATATTTTCAAATAATGTCTCATAATTGTAAACAAACTAAATATATTTCAAACTAAGTATCCAAAAAGTTTTTTGAGTTTTTATTTAATAAAAATCAAAATAAATTTAATCTAAGTATTATAATATTTCAAAAATGGATCTTTCATACACATATTTATGTGTAATAATTGCAAGCGCTTGTACATGGGGAAAACTACATTCCTAAAGTATTTGGCAAGAATCCTGAATCATGTAAGGTACATTAAGGACTCAACAAATAGGCCAAGCTAGAATCAAAAGCCATTCGCTTAGATCAGTGGTTCTTAATTTTGTTGAAGGTACTGACCCCACTTGTTTAATATGCGCATTCACCGAACCCTTCTTAGATGGCCAACTGAGGCGTGTCATCACGAATTATATGAGTCGAGTGTGTGTCTTGACCTCCGTCGAACCCCTGGGGTTCGATCGAATACTGCTTAAGAACCACTGGCTTAGACATTTGTACCTTCATAGAGCCCTTAGAGCGTGGCTTTCAGCTCACTAAACATACGCCAGTATTTAGTCTTATGAGAGTTTTATAGTGGAATCACGGTGGAAAAGGTTCAGAATTTTCTTCGAGACTTCTTTACGTTAAGGCGTATGGATACTACCCATGGCTTTGTTTGACTGGATTTTTAATATGCATAATTACTTTTAAAAGTTTATAACCTGGAAACGGATATTCCAAAGTGACTCAAAATAATAATTTTAAGAAAAGTTAAGGACATGAATTGTTTGTTCTTTAAAGGTGGTGAACATTTTTAATGCCATTTTTTTTTTCAATATAATAATATGTTACGTGCCACATGCTATGGAAAAATGCAGCAAATGTTTGTGTAACTTCATATTTTATATGTAAACAAAACAATATTAAATTTAATTAATAAATAAGAAAGAAACGTAAGAAAATAAGTATTTAGTGTAAATAAAATACGTCACGGACAATTTAGTGTTATAACTATTAAATCAATAGTAATAAAAGTTCTTTCATTTGTTTGATTGGATCCTTAGAGTCGATTGAAAACTATATCAAGCACTTTCAGTCGATATCATAAAATATATTAATTTACAATATTAAAGTAGGCTTTGCATATGGTAACTCGGTTGACTTACAAATTTTCTATTTTACATTTATGATTTGTTTCTTCGTTACAAAAGCAGTAAACTTATTAATTTAATTTAATACGGGCAAAATTTTGCGTTTCATGACAAAAACAATTTTTCTCTAAAATTGAAAATTGCCGTCTATTTCTGACACACGCCAAAACTGAAGATTTAATTATTTTTGAGATGAAAATAGTTTAGAAAATAGCAAGATATCAACTAAACATCTGAAAAGCTTCAAAATTGGAACGATTCAAACCGAATATGCCATCGCTATTTTTGCAAAAAACAAACATTGTGTGTACAAACTTGATATTAATTCATATTATATTCAGTAATTTTGACAATATCCGCTTGTATTGTGTACCATACCAACCCTTAAATGTAGTTTGTTAGTTAGTTAGTCAGGTTTTTCCTTTGTGAAGTCTAATGAAATAATATTACAGAACTACGGTTGCTTGGACAAAAACAATCCTTTCATAATTATCAAAATACGAAAGATCATAAAATATTTTATCAAGAAATTATGAAAATAACCAGACCTCAATAAATTCATTGTTTATCTTCAACGGTCATTTTAATCTACCTGATTCTCCCTTGTTACCTTACGTGAGATTGGTGTAAAGAGTTGATTTTAAGAAAAATTTAAGTCCTTCACTACGTTAATAATAAACACCAATTAGAAATATGTCGGTTTCTTTGATTATAAAATTATCCAATTAAATTCTAATGGTGCTTGGTTATTGTATAAATCTCACTTTTTAAGTAAGTTGGTCACTAGGGTAGTCGAAAACCGAATATTTTTAATTTAATTCAGTAGTTTTGATTGATACTAAGCAATCTTATGATCAAATTGGAATTGTTGAAACATTTTAAGATTCCACATGTTTTGTCACTAACGACCCGGGATTCACCTTTCGACATCTTCAGGCATTCCATCACACGGATGCAGAAGAACGGATTGAACATGTGGAATCGTTCAAAGTTTCAACAATTCGAATTTCCTTTTAATGTGTTGATATGAAAAAGCATTATATTTTAAATGTAAAAATTTTTGTTGATTGAATTGGCATTTACTTGGTAGAACACCATTACAATGCGGTGAAAAAATAGCAATGTATTTTATTTATACAATTTTCTTTCTGATGAAGGCGTAAACCGAAATAGCTATCAACTATACATCTTATAAATTTTGTACATTCTATTTGATCTATACGGATAGCTTTTACGGTTTACGCCTTCATCAGAAAGAAAATAGTAGAAATAAAATACATTACTATTTTTTCACCGCGTTAATTTTTTTTATAATTCTTGCGATGAAAGAAATCGATTCTAATTATAAAATATGTTTTTTTATGATATCGACTGAAGGTGCTTGATGGATTTTCAATATCATATTCGAATTGTTACAACTTTGTACGATTACATTTGTTTTGTCAGTAACGACCCGGGTTTCGCCTTTCGGTATCTTCAGACATTCTATCACACGTGTTTATATTTTTTAAAATATTTATTGTAGAAATAGTACTAAATATGTGTTTTTCGTTTTTTGAAACACTCTTTGACAATGGAAATATATATATTGTTGAAAGCTTGTTCGACAGTAAGCTTTCGTTATAATCATAAAATATAAAAATATTGCCTTTATTAACCTTTCCAGGAGTATGGACGTACGTGTCGTATATGTCAAGAATATTGATAATATATTTAAGTGCTTTGTGTCAACGGTTTGTGATCCGTGAATTATGCAACCGGTTTTATTACGATAAAACCCTAAAGACGTGAGTTGTATTTTATTAAACAATTTTTATATATCACTTCTATCATATATCAATTTTTTTATATTTTTTATGTAAAAAAGCTCACTCCTCACAGCACGGTTAACGTCAATTAGTTATTCCTGGAAAGGTTTAAGAATTCTTGTCAAAATAAAATATTCTGTCAGTACGACTTATTTGTTGAAACTCCGTCTAAATAAATCATACATATATCCATCGTCTTCGTATTATGTTCTACGGCGTCTACATTAGATTATTATATGATAGAGCAACGGACGTAATAAAATAAGACGATATTTGTAGAGCAAGGATCAGCGCTCACGCAAGGATAGCGTCCTTACGACTTCCGATTTCGCCGTGTTACACTTTCACGTCACGTCTTGCGAGACCTATCGCCCGTGATGAGATTTTCTACTTCTCTTCGCAACAGAGGTTCCCAGAAATATTTCGTTGTAAACATTAAATGCCCATTTTGATATTTCTGCGCCGAGCTAACTATAAAGAATAAAGTTGTTCTCACGTTGCTACAAAAAGCAACGAAGATATATTTATAACGAAGTGAATGTTATTTTATATTTGAATTGTAGAAATATGGCATTTTTAGTGAAGTTTCCTGTTATATCCGTTTTTTTTTTTAAATCTATAAGACTTAAAAATCTTTAAGTTTCGTCATGAAAAAACTACGTAAACTGAGGGTGCTGGATAAAACATTAATATCAAATATAAATTTATTAACCATAGAACTATGCCAGTCTATTTTAAAGTGTTTATATTTTATATACTAAATCACATTTTTTAATAATTCATGATATCGATCGAAGGTGTTTGATGGAATTTCAATATCAAATTTGAATTGTTGAAACTTTGTAAGATGGTATATTTTATATTTGGTCAGTTCTGTTGCATCCGTGTGATAGAATGCCTGAAGATGCCGAAAGGCGAAACCCGAGTCGTTAGTCATAAAACATGTGGAATTGTACAAAGTTTCAACAAATCAAATCGCGAGCATTATCAACTGATCAGTTGATAATGCTCGCGATGAGCGAAACCGGTCCTGATCAAAAAATATATTGTGGAAATAAGTACTAAAAAAATATGTTTTTATTATTTAAAATATCTTAGTTTGTTCGATAAGAATCCTCTGTGATAGTTGATATCTATTGATTTCCAGCTGTTCCAAAGCCGTCATCCTGCGACCCTTACTACAAAGATGCAAACACTTTTGCGCTGAGTTTGAGTTTATATTATGTGTTTCCTTTCTTCGTTTTTGTTATTTAAATACTTTAGATGTTTTGTTGTTTTGTAGTTGTATTTGTTTACTTAAGTTTCCAGTAAACAGCTATTCAGATTCACTGCTTATTGCTTCCCTTCGTTTTAAATTTATTCATACATAAAGTAGCTATCTTATCAGTAGACATGATAGCCTAACGTCGTTATCCCTCCCCGTCTTTACGTGATGCTGCCTACCTTCTAAGGGATGTAACGGCCACTTCTACATTTGCGAGACTGCCTACGTCAAAAGTGTATTGTTTTTTATGCCTCCAATAATAGAAAATCCCGTATCACCCACCCCATCCATTTACTGTAATTTACGCCCTTTATGTATATTTTTTGCTTGTTCGGTCAAGCTGAATTTTCACAGTTGATCCCAGACATAGAAGCCTTACATATAAAAGCCTTCATCTATACATAAAATTTGACATCGTCTACAAAATTAGTATATTTAGATAGGCGAGAACAAAAAATATATTTGAGAATTTTTTCTAGATCAGTGGTCACCAAGAAGATATTACATGTAGGCGTCGTATAACAAGGTTTTATACAATATGGTTTTATATAGCACGTGTATATAAATTGTGATGTATGTTTATACAACACGCTTTTTATGACACGGCTTAATGGAAAAATTTTATTAAAATGAAATGTTAAATGAATCCACCTCAATTAATGACTCAGAAAGCAGTTGCAGTGAAGTAGCTACATGTTTCATATTAAAAACAATAAATGACGGCTTGAAATTGGCTATTTAAATTTTTTTTTATTGATAATGATCCTAGAATTGAAAGGAGTTCAAATATTCAAGAGGGAATTACAAAATATTTTGGAACCTCTTTAGGAAATGCGTAGATTATACGCTAAAAACAGACAATCGATTATTAACAAATTTTTTAATTCAAAGTCCTCCGATGATAAAAACTCACAACCAATCTTGAAATAAGTAAAAAATATAGAATTATAAGTGAATGCGATGATAAATGAATGGTATATTATGTTATTTGGGTTTCTTTCAATTAATATAAAAATGTATTTTTTTATTTAAAAAAATAAGGTAAATATTTAATTAAACTATGTTCGATTTTTTCTTTTTTATTGGAACACAAATCTAAATTTTTTATGAACTTCAAACCTTGTATAACACGGATTTGTTTTCCAAGAGGTTTTTGTGGAACCATATGACCATGTTAAAATAATATTTTTCTTCCAGCGGTATAATACACTTGAATATTATTTTATTTCACATTAATTTTGTTAAATTTCATAAATTGTACAGTAGAACCATTAAATCACTTCTTAGTGGAATGGCTTTATATAATACTTGATTATAATAAAACAAAGTTTGTTGTAACAATTTAACGTTATTCAGATGAGAATCTGTATTTTGCTTATTGCAAGCATTTCCCACTGATAAAATATTTTTTCAAGCCAGACTGTGCATTCAAACTTTTGAGTTAATAATTAACGAAGATACAAAACAAATGGTTAAGAACTTATAGGCGTGTGTAGAGTTTGAATGGTTAAGATGTGATGTTGAAATTTCTTCAAGTACTTATTTTCAAGCGATATCTTAAATTACATATGTAAAATCTTTTCTACGAATTTCTAATCATTTTATCTTTTACAGAAGAATTGTCAAAAAATGCGAACAGGAAATTGAAATGACCGAAAACGTATTTTTCAGAGAAGACGAATTTTGCACTAAGCAATGTTTTTGGTTAACTAAAATTCAAATAACTAGATTTTCTGTTAAATTTTACACTTGAATGTATATTGATAGTCTGTAAATAGTCAAACATCATACATAAGGTAAACTTTTGATATTATGATGTGTTTGATTGTTAATAAAAGAAGAAAAAAAACAAATAAAAAAATTTCGCACTGTAGTAATTAAAATAATAAAATAGTTGATTTGTTGTTGAAGAATTCCCTGGGCATATTTCGATGGTTTGAGATGCAAAATATTTTGGTTAAAAACAAAATTTTGTTTCACAATAAAATAATAGATTTTTACGAAAATCATCTTAACTGTTGAATATATACTTTAGTCTTTAGTTTAGATATTTCTTTCTATTAATTGAATTGACGTACTCCATTATAACACGGTGAAAAAATAGCAATGTAATTTAGTTTTACAAAAATTACATGGTATATAGTTGATAGTTATTTCGGCTTACGACTTGGTCAGAACTATGTTGAAACGTACATTTACTTATCTATATATACCGACGTAGAAAAGGTACACACTACATCTTATTTTCTGTACAAACATCCTAGTTTTATATTGTGATAGTAAATTCTTAAATGTTGCGAATTGCTTTTATGTATTTCTTGAAGTGAGAGTTAAACATAAATCGATTTGCCACGTTTAAGAAATTATTATCACAATATAAAACTAAAATGTTACAACAGATGTTAAGATGGATTTTGCACCTTTTCTATACCGCTATATATTGAAGAAAATGTACGTTTAAAAATAGTTCTAATATGGATGTAAACCAAAATAGATACCAACTGTATACCTTATAATTTTTATAGAACTAAAATATATTGCTATTTTTTCCACCGTGAATTATTTCTTAAATTTGATTCGTTAGATAATAACAGAATAAGACAATATCGATTTTAAATTGGGACTTAAATAAAAGCCTTGATTTATATAAATATAATAGTACTTAAAACATTTAATGCCACTAATTAATTTTAAATTGAGATTCCCGAAATGAAATTTTCAGTAACTGATAACATTTCAATATTCGAAATGACTAATCTCCAAAAACCCTCGATACAGTTCAAAGCGTAGCACACTATTATCAAAGGTTTTGCGTGAATTTTGGACTCTGGGGTTCACCTTTTTGCGAAATTAATGGGCAGTTTATGTTTTAACCTTCGCAGTTATTCGCAGGGGATGTCCCGTACACTGACTGACCATTATTACTAGATAAAACGGTTAGTAAATAGGGAAATTTATCACAAAATTATTGCCCAAACGGACCAAAATATTCTCCCATATTTGCAGTCTCGATTTGAAAACGAATGTACACCGTGGTCTGCAAAATTGTATATTGATATGAAATGTAAATTTTAGGTTCGATTTTCATTTACAAAAAAATTTTACAAAACTTATATATTATTTCACATTTCGAACAATGTATTTGTGGTAAATTTTATATGGTAAAATATGAAATCCTGTTACATTTATGGCGAATTCTCTATGCGTACTTGACCTTTTTGTTCAAAAAAAGTTTGCTTGTAGCGTCTATTAATCACAAACATTAAATTGTAAATATTAGGTAAAACGGAAAGAAATGACATTACTTAATGCAGCATAATAAAAAAAAACTATACAATATTATTTTGGCGAAAAAACAGCAATGTATTTAAGTTCTAAAAAAATATTAAAACATTGCCAATGTTTCGCCGTATACTAGAGTTTTATCAAACAAATGCATATTCAATCATTATATAATACAATATTATTCTGTCAAATAATTTCCCTCATTATCTATTTATCTTCCTCTACAAAAAAGCAATGTTGCAAAATTTTGACCATTACCTGTTAAAAAATGAATTGAAGTGATTTGTTATATGTTTAATATTTTATCTTTTTATCCTGAAATGAATGTTCCATCGACTTAAATAAGTGAAAGTCTGAAGCTTCAAATCTAGCATTCTTATTTTGTCCTGGGTTATTCTTGCTGATTGTAGTTTTGCATTCTGAAATTGTAAATATTATATCTCCGGTTTTTGAATTAAAGCATAAATTAAAAAATATTGAATTAATTATTTGAAGTAAAAAAATTGTATGCGTTTCAAAATATATAGTTGATTTTAAAGCCCTATGTCTCTTGCACTTTTGCCGTAATCCACAATCGTAATCACACACCTAGTACCTACATTACAAATGATCATTCGAATATTTGATTGCCTGGCCATAGATAATTTATATATTAACTAGCTGACCGGTCGTGACTTGACTCAGAGTAAAGACATTCAAGGAAACTCGTTGTGATAAAAAAAAACAATTTAATTGTTAAAAGTATCGTCTTAATTCCATTCATTTACTATTTGGAGTTGAAGTAGTATGCTAAAAGCATTTGCGGGTTTCATATCGATCGGATTAATGATGTAGTAATGCATGAAAGACAAACATACACATAAATTTATTTTTATATACCTAGATTTACAAGTACCACAAAATGTAAAATCTTCAAATGTGTATTGAAGTTAAATAAATAACAAAAAAAAAACTTCTTATATGTAACGTGTTTTTAGCAGTAAAATATACTTGTTATAATTATTTTTATGCTAGGCATTGTTTATGCGATTAATTAACGCTGCGGTAAACTGACGGCGATAAATTTAAGGTGTTGATATACAGGCGATAAATTTTTAGAACAATGCATGAAAACCGCTACCAAAGACAAAAATAGGGACCGTAAGGAATAAACCAAAACTAATAAATTTTAATACCCGCCCTTTGTTTATTTGCATTGAAAGTCCCGGCAAAGTTATATCATGCTCAAGTTTTTCATTTTGTATGTGTGATTTTGGACGTGGGTGTTGTAAATTTTTTTTTCAAAGCCAGTGACTTGGTGGAACGATTATTATTTTATTTAATCTCATGTTATACCAAAATATTTGGTGCCTTGGCTGGAAAAATTTTTAATAAAAAAAAGTTAGAAAGCATTAACTATAGAATGACATAATACTTATCCATTGTTAACGTAAATCCGAAAAAATATCCACAATCAACTTTTCACGATAAAGTTTTCCTAGGATTTACAGTCCTTGTATGTCCTTAATGTGTTAACTGTCACTGTTTGATGGAAAGGCATGATATTTTATATACTAAAAACATATTTTTCAGTACTTATTTTCAAAATATGTTTTATGATCAGGACCGTTTTCGCTTATCGCGAGCATTATCAACTGACAGAAAACAAATTAAAAGCTAGTCTATTTATACAAAAATTTGAGTTAATAGTAGCGGGTAAATAAAACTATCGGTTCAAGAACTGCGAAAACATATAAAGGAAATTTTATAATATTATTTTGACTAATAAAAACAGATTTTTTAGTACAAATATACACTATCTGTTTTTGATCAGGACCGGTTTCGCTCATCACGAGCATTATCAACTGAATAATGTGTTTAAATTATTTAAAATATCATGCCTTTTCATCAAGGACTGACAGTTAGTCATATAATATTCATAGAAATAATGTAAATTAATTTAAAAATAGTAATTATCACTTAATAATAATTTTCTAACAAAATGAAGATAAATTAATAATCCATAATAAACTCTTAATGGTTTCGTATACCGGCTATGTACTTTTAACTCAAAATTTTGTATAAATAGACTTGTTTGTAATATGAACTGTATCAGTTGATAATACTCACGATGAGCGAAACCGGTCATGATCATAAAATATAGTGTAAAAATGAGAACTAGAAAACGATTTTATTATTTAAAAGAAAGGATTTACGGTTTTTGGTTATTACCTCGTAATTAAAATAATATCCGTTTCGACACAATTTGGTTATTCATTATTTTCTCTACATTAAAACTAACGAAATTATTTTACATATACGGAATGTGGACAACATAATTATTAAAATAACAATCTTAATTCCGTGTCCTTTTGCAAATCCTCAGAAATATCATTCAACGCCGTTCAGACGACAGTCAAAATATTTCAGTCGTATTATGCGATACGAAGGGATTTTGGGGGATGAAAAGTGGTCTGGAATCCCTCTGGGAAATCGTGATGTTCCTACATATCTCGAATCAAAATGTCATGTCGTAATGAGAATATCTTTGAGCCCAGCACGCGTCACAACATTGATGTCAAATTTAAAAACAAACCCGGTTATGTTCACTTTGCGAAATTAGATACAAACGACGCTTTTGAGATTCGTGTAATTTTTTTCACGTATAATATAACAACGCTTATTTCTAGTGATCGGTTGACCATTAATTTAAAAAAAAAAAAAAATGAACTTGAGTTAATCATATCGTCAATTCATTGTAACCAGGACTATGCAGTTGGAGTCAGAGTCGTGAAAAACGAATGAATCCAACGACTTTTTCGATTAGACAGTTTTTTTAAATAAAAAGATTTGATTTTTGAAAAATATTTCAATGAACATTTTGCCGGATTGTTTGATTGATCTTTCGTTTAATACAGATACACAACAAAACTTTTTTTAGTCGGAATCATGCTTATTGGTCAATGTCGAAATTGCGTTTTTTAACGTCTCCACATACATGATTGTAACATAACATATGTATTACGAGCTTAAAGCATCACCGTTCAGTAATTGAATTGACTTAAAAAGCTCCTTTTTTACAGCTTTGAAAAGTCCTGAACGATACTGTAAATCAGTGCTTGAATTATACATTATTTTTTACAATGAAAAAGTGCTTTGCCAAAAAAATTAAGTTGCTCTATTTTTCGTACTGTTTAGATGGGTCGTATTTTTCCAGCTGACAGTGTCCAAGTTTTATTTATACAGCTCAGACTTGAGTGCTCCATATCCATATCCATTTACGAAACTCTTTTTGCACTTTGGATATTGAACTAGGCCAGTGGTGGTCAACAGACCGGCACTACTCTGAAATCTATACTGATCTACGACTTGTTTGTTTTCTTTCGTCTTTTATTTATTGATATTTTTAGGCAGGGTTTATGCGGGTAAGGGTTGTGGCTATTAAGTGGCCTAGGGTGTTTGGCAAAGTTATTTTTTTTATAAATTCTGTACATGAATTATTTTTATAGAACCAGCATGCCATTGGTGATGCCACTGATAAGAGTTATTACATATACCAATAATATAAAAATAATTTAAATTAAAAATTAATTAACATATGAAATCGACTGAAGTTGCTTAATGGAATTTCAATATCAAATTTAAATTGTTGAATCTTTGTACGATTCCACGTGTTTTATCTCTAAGGATCCGAGTTTCACTTTTTGGCATCTTTGGGCATTCTATCACACGTATACAACATAACTGACAAAATTATCTGTTGTGTCCGTATGATAGAATGACTGAAAACGCCGAAATGCGAAACCCATATCGTTATTGACAAAACGTGTGAAATCGTACAAAGTTTCGACAACCAAAAAAAATTCATTAGCGCTATGTATTTTGTATAAAATTGTCATATACAAAATTAAATTTCAAAGTTTTTTTCAGTTGTGTATTTGATTTTTTTGCCTCGGGTTCTTTATTTTTCCTATATTATTACGTTTGTACATAACCGATTCAAATCGTTCAATTATTCAGTTGTATTGCCTTCACAAGACGTAGAAATTTACTAAGTTTCAACAATTCAAATGTCTTATTTAATAAACAAAAATAGAAATACTGGTTTTTTACTAACCCTATAAACAAAAGCAAACCTAGCCAACAAATCGTTTAATTGACAATTATATTTTTAAATAATAAACCGCAATTTTCGGCACTATTTCCACCATTGTGTATTTTTAATTTCTGAACCAATTTTGACCGTTGTATAATGAAACATAGTTTGGTCATAGTTTAATTCCCTCGTAAATATTTTCTTCCAATGGATTCAATTCAATCAAAAGCTTACTATCAGTGAACACTTGGCCACACTTTTTTCTCTCTTTTTTAATATCCAAAACTTTTTTTATGTTAGTTATAAATTGAGAAGTATATGTAAAAAATATAGCTAACTATATTTGTGTCCTGTTAATTGATAGTCCTAAGCGTATGGAAATAAAACTAAACATTGTTTATTATTATTCAGTGAATTTAAATGTTTTTGCACTATTATTAGATTTTCGTATAGACACATTCTGTGCCTACCAATCATGTCACATTATCTCATTATATGTTGTTTTTTTTTTCAAAATATTGTCATTACGACACTGCGAAACACTAGCAATGTATTTGGGCTCTACAAAATTGGTTCGATATACAGTTGAAAGCTTGTAATATAGGCTCTAAGTTAAATGCATTGGTGCAATTAGAAGTTAATAGATATCAACAATACAATTGCATTCTTAATGAAAAAACATATATTAATTTATCACCGCCTCTCAGACCATTACGGAAATTTAATGGATTTTTTAAAATTAATCAACTTTTACAAAACTCATTAACTATTTACGTTTGTTCCGACCCAATAAAAAACCCAAGTTAACTCTCACTTCGAGAAATACATAAAATCAATTTGCTGCGTTTGAAAATTTATTATCAACATAAAAACTAGAATATTGGAACAGATGAGAAGATATATTATGTACGTTTTCTACACCGCTCTAAATAGTAAAGTAAATGTACGTTTAAACATATTTCTAATGAGAGCGTGAGCCGAAATAGCTATCAACTATATATTAAAATACATTGCTATTTTTTTACTTTATTATAATTGAGTCTTTCCAAGCTTATAATTATTCAATAAGCAATGTGAGCATTCTTAATTTTGCAAAAGCTTATTGGTTGAGTGACATCTTTCGTGGTGTTTTTTTTTATCACATAATTAATTGTTGATTAGAAAGCATATATAGTTTTCCAGCATTATCAATTTTCATATATTCACTAATGCATTCAAATAGACTTAGAACTCAGAGACATAACTTTAACTTAATAGAGTTTTACTAAGTAAAAAATTCAATCAATATACTGTTATTATGTTTACGATATTAAGCTCGTTGCGAATGCCACATCTGTTTCCACTTTTCGTTCCTCCATAAAGTGACCACGTTATAACCAAAACATCTTTGCATTGCTCGTGTTCTGAATACATTAATTTACCGAGTGCTTAATCGAGGTTCTTAAAGTTGTTTCAAAATCGTATCATCGTTACCAAAGTGTCCGAGATTGGAAATTTAAATGGGCTTACGGTAGCTTATACCGGAACAACTTAATTCCGATCAATGGTTGCTTAACTTAAGCCGATATTCAAGGCGTGGATTTTCACAAGAGACCGTGACGTCACCAATGTTACAAATATTTCTAAATAAATTTTCTGACCAAATCACACTTCTTTGACAACTTCAGATATATCGTATCATATTTATAAGCAAAACATAAAATTTGCGATGAAATGAACTTTATTCACCTTTTGCCATCATTTCAATTTCCTTAAAAAAGTTTCATTGATCGCAATTAAGGTGTAAACCAGTCGTCGGCAATCTACTACCCGTAGTATTTCGAGTCACCCGCCAAAGAAATATGATATTTTTTTTTATCAAAATTTTAATGTTTTTACTTATTTATTTATTAAAAGTATCTGAAAACGAAAAATTAATAATGATTTTTATCACTTTTAAATAAGTAACTGTAGGTCAATTTTGTTTACTCATGTATTATATTAATATAAATATATAGCCTTGATTTCAACAATTTAACTGAAACAACTTCAGTCGATATCATAAACTACTTTAATTTATTTAAAAATAGTATAAAATAAATAATATTATAGTAATTCCATTGAAAATTATTGGTGGTATTACAAGCAAGTTGGATATTGATTGATGATTTAATTTTCATTTTGTCATACAAAACATTAAATTTGAATTGTTACAACTTTGTACGATTCCACATATTTTGTCACTAGCCAAACCGGCCACCAAACTGACTTTTGGAATCGTACAAAGTTTCAATAACTGACTGAGTCAGTTCTGTTGCATCCGTGTGATAAGATGCCGAAAGGTGAAACCCGGGTCGTTAGTGGCAAAGCATGTGGAATCGTACAAAGTAGTAACAATTCAAATTTGATATTGTAATTCCATCAAGCACTTTCAGTCGATATCATAAATTATATAAAATATTGTTGCCTCGATTGTATGAATTATGTTCTTATAGTTTGAGAGCCTTTAATCGAAGACCTTTATTACTAGAATGTAGAAATTCAAGACTGCAAACTAGAACTATATCGTTCGATATATATGATGAGATTATTTTGGCATTTGAAATATTGGAGATATGCTCTATACAGTCCCAAATCAGGTTTTTTGTATTCCTGGTGTTGATGATCCTACACGGAGAACACAACGTTACCTTACCTTTTATATTGTATCGTAAAAAGTTTCACGTACCGCACTATGGACAGTTGACTCGACGTCTTAAGCTATAATACTACAAATCCTTACGAAACGCTCTTTCGGAATTAAGGTCACATCCGGCTGTAAATCCTGCAAAATCCCCTTAGTTTCAAATAGTAAAATTCCTGACGGCCCAATTTTTCGAAACTGTATTTTAATCGGGAACGTGCGCCATAGCTTCCTCGATAAAATTTAATAGAAGAGGTAATTTATAACTACGGTAACGTTGAGCTTAAAAGTAAACGAGCTTTGAGGTGAATTAAAATTGCCTTAACCTGGTAAAAAAGCTTACAGCAGCTAGCAGAACGAAATGTGAAAAAAAGTTTGAAATTTTTTATCTGGAGCAATTTCCGTATGTTGCTAGATACATTGCTTGCATATGGTTACATTACATATAAAAGCAATGAATACATTATAGTCAAAGTATATTTCAAATGTAAATATCATTTTACCAATTAAGGTAGCGAAAATGTACTAAACCTGTCAACGATATTATCATAATGTTGTCTATGGTTTTTCCCATTTCCTGCTGAATCAGGATTATGATATTTTAACACTGAATGTTAAAAAAATGTTTACCAAACTTAAGTAGAAAATTTGAATTGTTACAATTTTGTACAATTCAGTTTGTAACTTATCACACGTAATTGAGTGTTATTATTGAATATTTTTTATTGATGCACTGGGATCTATGTTTTACCTTTGTAATTAACACTTTTGTTATTTAACCGATATTAACTCTTTATTGTGTGTCAATTCTGTTGCATCTGTGTGGTAGAATGCCTAAAGATGTTGAAAAGCGAAATCCAGGTCGTTAGTGAGAAAGCTTGTGGAGTCGCACAAAGTTTCAAATATTTAAACTTTAGTGTATTCACTAAAATTGCTTAAAATGAAGCATTTTAGTCCATTAAAAAATTCTGGATACAATTGTACGACTGAAATATATTTATCAGTAGTTTTGGCTAGTAGAATTTCACCGCAATGGTCATTTTATTCATTCTGTATATATATTATAAAAAATATTCCAGTATCATTATTTTCAATAACCATTTCTCTTTTGGTTTCTTATAAGACGTTTTTTTATATATGTCAGCTTAAATGAAGAAGTTTTGTTTTCCGGTTGGTGAATTCTTTTTTACAGTATTGTTGTTTTGGCACTCGAATTTTTTATATTTTCTGACTCCCAGTTCACTTTCAACAGTAAAGATTGGTGCGCATCAAATCAGAGAGTTATGGCTTGTTGTTGGTGGAATTTTTAACAAATGATGCACTAAAAAGGAGTAAGGCGAAAATGCTATCAACTATATACATAATAAATTTTGTAGAATTAAAATACATTGCTATTTTTTCACAGTGTTACGCTTTTATTATTATACACTAGCTGACCCGCCTTTAGTAAATAAGGAATTTCATTAAAGTAACAGACAATTTAATTGTTAATAGTGTTAATATGTTTTAAAAGTATCAATAAAGGTTAAATCATACATCGATTTTTTTGGGCAGATGATATGCCAGAAACCTTTGTGAGAGTGCATTTAAGAAATCCGTAAAGTTTCAAATCGATTAGATAAATGGTGTAGTAATGCATAAAGGACAAACAGACATTGATTTCTATATAAAAAGTTATTTTGGTTTTTTTTCAACGCTCAGTAGTGTATAAATTTGTTACGTTATGTATGATTTAAACTAAGTAAAAAAATTATCATATTTTACACAAAACGCTAAAGCTTTCCGTTATCAAGAAACCTTTTTTCATTAGACGCCATTTTCTTCGATTAATGTCGACCACAATAACGTTTCTAACGCCTAGATAAGATGATTGTCTTTTGAATTTATCACCAATACAATACACTCTATAAATCTCTTATGATATACATATTTTCAACGATACAAAGCATTTGAGAGCTATTAAAACAATGAAACATATTGTCTATGGATTCGGTTGTAAATTTGTGACATTTCATACGCAATATAAATTAATAATGATAACATTGTCACTCCATTTGGTATATCACTAGCTGTCATTGTAAGTTTATTCATTACTAAGGTAAGCAGTGAATATAATTATTGACTTATAAATTAACAGTGGCGTTTGACCAAAATCATTTCACCGTCAATCAACCAACAATACATTTTAAAAGTGTAAACTGTGACTTTGTGATGGAAAGGCATGATATTTTAAATATTTAAAACACATTACTTATTTCAACAATATATTATTTCAGCCCATATATAAACAACTCAAGTATTTTTTTAATTAATTTACAACATTAAAATATATCGTATGACTTCCTGTAAATTGTTTTCTTAGTTAACATAGTCTTGCAACAGATCGCCCACTAAAATACTGATTTTATTTTAATTTTATAATTTCTTTGCAAATGAAGGAACAGAAAATATTCTAACAAAAACCGTCAAAAGCGGTATTGTTTACGTCAGGACAAAAATATTTAAATGAAATGGAATTCATAAACCGGATACGGTGTTCTTATAAGTACACGGACGGGACTATCGATAATAAACAAGAAAATTAATAAGAAAGTTATCAATTTTAATTAATATTAAATTTAATTTAATTTGACGAAATTTGTGACGTCTTAATATTCAGAGCCACTCTAGTGACGTACGGTAAAAGTTGGACAGTATCCGTTATAAAGGTTTTTGTCAACAATTTTAGGGCTTGTTTTTTATCTTTGTACACGAGATATATAACATATATATGTATAATATATTGAAGAAAAGACGTAAAAGCTGAGTATCGTTGTCGTGGACGACTTTGTGAGGACATCCAAACCCACGTATTATACAAAAGGCATAAAAACAATTGCGAGAAGAAAGACGACGATGGAAATGAAAGGAAGAAAGGAGGGAATGAAAAATGAAACGGCGGAAGAGATGGCGATAAGTGGAGGAAAGCGAGTGATTATTTATAACGTCCCTTCGTCGTTTTTCATACAAAATAATTCTGTTCCGCATACACATACGTATAAATATTTATCTGTGGTGGTAATTGAATAATTGATCCCATTTTTACGAACAATGAATTTTCCTTGGGTCGATTTTCCTGCTTCATGCGGCTTTCTGTGACAGATGGGCTGTCGACGGCATTATTTTCTCCGTGGGACTTGAGCTGGGAAATATTTATTTTCCTATTTTATTTAACCCTTAACCACTTAGTAAGCCTTAGTCTAAAACCGAATATTTTTAATTTTAATTCAGTAGTTTTGATAGTAAGCAAACTTATCATCAAATTTGAATTGTTACAACTATGTAAGATTCCGCATGTTTTGTCTTTTCGATATTTTCGGGTATTTCATCCCATTATTTTTTAACAATTCAAATTCGATATTGAAATTCCATTAAGCACATTCAGTCGATATCATAAATTAAGACTTATGATCATTGTCATGTCGAACCGGAGTAAATTTTGAAACAAAGAAATTAGGTTATAAATTAGCACTGTTCACACTTTTAAGGTGCTAACTGTCATTTCTTGATAAAACGACATGATATTTTCAAAATAAAAATAAAAACACATTGTTAAGTACTTATTTCTATAATATACTTTATGATAAGAACTGGTTTCGCGTATCGCAAGCATTATCAAATGATAGGATACAGATACCATTCAAGCGTATTTATTCATAACTTTGAGTCAAAGTTAGCAGATTGCATTTCATTTGAGAACAAAATTTATGCCTTTTATATGAATTGTATGTGAATATGCATATTCGAGTGTACATTTGTAAATATATTATATGTATGCTTTCTAGAACTAGTTCTGACGATGGTAAGCCGAAATAGCTATTAACTGTATCTTATAAAAATATTTGTAGAACTTAAATATATTGCTATTTTTTCACTGTGTTATAACGGAGTTCTACCAAGTAAATGCCAATTCAATCAATATAATTTTTAGGTTATAACTATATATATAATTATAATGCATATAGTGCCTACGTGAACAGGGTTCACTGCGGATTGCTCAGTTTTGCAGCGACTAATACCTGTCGACAACGACAGAAAAATAGTAAGAATCAATACATAAGAGATATACAGTCAGTTCTCGACTTACGACGGGGTTCCGTTCCACCACCTAGGACGTAAGTCAAAATGGTCGTAAGTCGAATTTCATACAAAAAAATGATGAAATGATAGACATAAAACGTACGTGGTACGTTAGTGGTATTTATTTTAGAATATGTACTATAGGTAATATACATGTATTTATAATAGAATAATAATATATAATATGTTTTTACAAAGTTATTATGTGGTATTTTCTTCATCTGTGTTAATATCCATAGGTGTCTCAGTGTTTGTAGTAGTGGGGCTAGTTTTTCTCACAAGCAGATTTGTTTGTGTAAATTGTACATCTTAATGTAATTATACATCTAGTTCTTTTGACTCCTTTGATTTTCTATGTAGCACGTTCCTTTTCAATCTCAATCAAATATTGATTTGTGAGCTCTTCATAATCATTTTTTAATAGTTGAATTATATCTTCACTGTTGACTTCTAGATTAAGCTTTTGAGAAAATTGTATTTAATTTTTTTTTAATTTTCAGAGATCCTGCAATGGGGAGGCACGCCACTGTGCGGGCGCAAGGGAGACGATAGCGAAGGAAAGGCCGTGCCAGAGAGGGACAGGGATAGGGGACGGGAGAGAGACAGCAGCAGACGACGACGAAGTTCGAGGAGATGTGACCGAGCGGCGGTGGAACCACCTGAACATGTCATGGGGCTCGGCGGCCTCGAGGGGTTATCTCAGGTAATATATTGCGCCCTGCCACTGACACTTTGAGAATAACTGTTAAATTACACAACGGTGTGCCGAGATTAGAGGAGTCCTCGGAAAAAGAATGATACAATAGTATACAGAAAGTTTTGAGAGTGCCACGTACAAAAATTACAAGCGAAAGATCAATCTTTACCAATGTTGGAGAACCGGATCATATTGGAAGACCGCTTTTGAAAAAACTTCAATTAAACGTTGTGAGATATGAAGAGTAACAAATACAGTCACTTGACCACTAAGCAAAAAAAAATGCTAAATATATAATTCAAATAAGTAAATATGTCGCTATTGATTGAATTGGCATTCACTTGGTATAACTCCATTATAACACGGTATGTCAGAACTACTAGTTCTGATGATGGCGTGAGCCGAAATAGCTATCAACTATATTTGTTAAAAATAATTTTGTAGAACTTAAATACATTGCTATTTTTTCACCGTGTTGAAATATGTCGCTTTTCTTCTTACAGATATAGATAGAGATCTTTGTATAAACTTTCAAACTTCGCAAAAGCGCCAAAGATGTTTATTATCATAAAAATCAGTGAAGGAAGTTGATTGATTTTCATAAATCAATTTAATGTAATTATGTATGAATTTTTAATTTATTTTGTTCGATGGTCTTTACGAGTTGGATATCCAATAAATAAATGAAATTTTATCGTTTTCATTTTCAGTCTTGTTATACACACACGTGCAAATAAATATCTATTGTAGTAAAAACTGTATTAGAACACTTTTTCCGATAATTTTTAAAAATAATATTTTAGGGTAACTTCTTGGTGGAAAATCATTATACTTTATTCAATAAAAAAATTAGTACTATTTCCACAATTAATTGTACGTTCAGAACCGGTTTCGCTAATCGCTGGCATTATCAGATAGTGAAATGCAAATTACAAGCAATACTTTTTAAACAGAATATCAACATAACTCGCGACATATTTTATGGTCAGTACCGGCTTCATCGATAATGCTCGCGATGAGCGAAACCAGATGTGCTCATAAAATATTTTGTAGAAATAAGAACTAAAAATTTGTTTTGTTATTTAAAAAAATAAATTAAAGATCAACCAAACAATCTGGAAAATTGTTTATTGAGATATTCTTCAAAATCGTCTTATCGAAAAAGTAGTTGAAGTTGCTTGTTTTTCACGACATTGACTCGGGCCATAGCACCGCGACTTCACAGCCCTGATTATATTCATAGAGTAATATTGCAATGATCGGCTAATTTATGCCAGATAACGATTTTGAAAACTCCCTCAAAAAAAATCGCCAGATTAGTTGGTTGACATTTAATTTAATGCAAATATATATATGAAAGGTGTGACAAAACCTGATATAAATCAGTTTTTTTTATTCGGCGCCGTAGTTTTCTTGTGACTTTACAGCTCTGGATATAATTGAAAAAAAGGCAAGAAAAACGAGATGAAATAATTGAAATTTTTTAGAGAAATATTTGGTCACTACGAATGACACCAACTCTATTTCTTCGCAGTAGTTCTTAACCGATGGTGCAAGCACCCCTAGGTGTGTGCGAAGGTATTTGTGGGGGAACAGGAGAAACCTCTAACAATATAAGTTACTTTTGGGATATTTTAAAGCTATTCAAATTTTGTGTCATCGGCCAATTGCTTCTTTATTATAATTATAATGAAAAAAAAATAGCCATGCAATTAATAAAAATTTTAAATAAACATTGTATTTCGCAAAAATGTATTTTCAAAAAACACATTTTCAATGGGGTGTGTAAACCTATTTTATGATACGAAGGGGTACGGCTTATTCAGAATGTTAAGAAACACTGATATCGAGTGCGATAACACAGTTTTGGAGATAATTAACTGAATAATTTTATATATTGCTATCGTGTAAACTTGTAATAAATTAACATTGACTTTTGACATAATTTTACACAAGATACATACTATTTTTTCGGCCACAGTCCTTTAGGGGTTAATAATCTCACGTCTTAGCAATACTACTATTTCTTAGCAACGTTATTTCATTAATCGCTCCGATAAAGCCGTCTGCCTAGGCCGATTAACCCTCTCTTTGCCAAATTCCAATATATCAGCCCATACAACTCTAGAGAGAATTACCTTATCCGTTGGATCTTACATCACATTCGAAAGTAATACATACATTTTCTACAGTCTGTAGGGTATTGTTTCAGGGGTACAGAATGCTTAGAAATAATGGATATATTCTATTTTAATTGATTGCATTGACATTTACTCGGTAGAGCTCCATTATAACACGGTGAAAAACTGTATAACCGGTGTATTTTAGTTCTACAAAATTCATAAGGCACATTATAGCTATTTTGGCTTACGCCCTCATCATAACTATATGCTATCGAAATAGATATTAAATTTGCAAATTTATATGGTATATAGTTGATAGCTACCAAGCTTTGTGGTAAAGGCCCTAGGCTAAATGATTGAAACAATTAGAAATTGATAGATATTAGCAATCCAAAGACATTCTTAATGAAAAATATAAATTAATCTATATCATTTCTGAAACCATGATGGAAGATTAATGCAGTTTTAAATAAATCAACTTAGTACAATACTTATTAACTATTTACCGTTATTTCTACGTTATTAAAAACTACACACGAATTTACTATCACAATATAAAACTAGGATTTTAGAACAGAAAAGAAGATATATTGTGTACCTTTTCTACACCACTATGTATAGAATAGTAAGAGTGCATTTAAACATAGCTCTGGTGAAGGCGTAAGCCGAAATAGCAATCAACTACAATATATATCTTATAAATTTTGAAGAACTAAAATACATTGCCATTTTTAACTTTATTGTAATGGTGTCATTCCAAGCTAACGCTTGTTTAATAAGCAATGAGAACCTTCGTAAATTTGCAAACGCCTATTGGCTTTTTTCGCCGTATTATAAAGGAGTTCTAACTAGTAAATTTCAATTTAAGCAATAAGATTTCATTACTTTACATACTTTCATATATACAATAGATTGAGTAATAAACTAATTTTGTTCCGTAATATTACAATACAATGAACATATTCGATCTTGATTAATTACACAGTTATTTTGTTTGCTTTGAATATCATTATGTTAATTACAAAATTCTGCGGTTTGGGCATACCAAACGCAACCGATATATCTCTCGATCATTTAGGTTCCGCGGACCGTAGCTTGGAGATCTCTAGTATAAAGTCTACAGGTTAATCCATATTTATTATGAATGGGTATCCGTTAACAAAGCTCAATTATGTATCTATAACTTTCGTAACACCGTGTTAATTTATTTAATAAACTCAAGCATATCTACGGGATTATTAAACTTGATCAAAATTGTTCCCAGGGCATTGTATTTCTCACTCAGGCTAGACATCAAGATAAATTATGTAAAACTATTGACTTTCTAGCTATTACAATTATAGTTAGGTCGACTGTCTAGAAACTTTAATAAAGTCAACAAATTGTGAAATATTAATTTTAAAACGTCGAGATTTCTTTTAATGTGTTAACTCCCACTTCTTGGTGAAAAGCATCATATATCAAACAATAAAAACACATTTATTAGTCAAAAAAATGAATTGTTATAACTTTGTACAATTACACATTTATTAGTCAAAAAAAATGAATTGTTATAACTTTGTACAATTCCACATATTTTGTCACTAACGACCCGGGTATCGCCTTTCGCCATCTTCAGACATTATACGGATGAAACAGAACTGACGAAAAACATTTATTAGTACTTATTTCCACAGTATATAGACACATTATTATTATACACAGTATTTGAAGTGTAATTAATTTAGTTGATTGTGCTCGCGTTAAGCAAAACCTATGTGCTAATTTTCATGAAAAATAAATAAAACTGTTTAGTCACTCACAATAAATCGTGGATTAATTTGTATTTTATAATTAATGATATCGTCTATAGATGCTTGATGGAATTCCAATATTTAGTTTGAATTGGTGAAACGTTGTACGATTCCACTTATGCTACCACTCACGCTCCGATTTCACCTTTCGGCATCTTCGTGAATTCCATCACACGGATGCAATAGAACTGACACACATTAAATAGTTTGAATCTACACTTGCGTCTTAATGACTTTTTTTAATCATATTTAAAAACACACTTTAATACTTATTTCCACAATTTATTTTATGATCATGACCGGTTTCTCTGATAAAACATATTGTGGAAATAATTACTTAAAAATATGTTTTTATTATTATAAGTGTCATGCCTTTCCATCATGAAATGACAGTTAATACCTTAATAGTGATTTATTTCGGGTGTAAGTCAGTCTAAGAGACGTCTATTTTTTTAAGTTTTTATTGAGTATATGTAAATTATTCTATTTGTTCTACTGGATGACCAAAAATGGAGTTATACTAATAAGTCTGCCCATCATAAATATATCGGTAGTGGCAGCAAACAACAGCAGCTTACTTTTTAAGTCTGGTTTTGACAGTTAAAAAAAACACACCAATTTTTTAACTGCTTAACGGTTTGACATTACTGTTACACATACATAATATTTTTAAAATATAAAGTGTTGGAATTTCCTTAAATAGACTGCTAAAAAGAGAAATATTTGAAGAAAGAACGAAATATATCTCTAGCTGAAAACAAAATTACTAATTACATAACTTTTTCGAATAAAAAAATAAAACTCGATGATATACTGACTAATTAATAGTGACAGACTGAAAAGTTATTGCCGGCATAAGAAATCAAACTTATGCTCATTCCAAACTCTGTTATCTCAAAGTTTGTTAGTTCAAGTTCATTTTTCTTTTATTTTATATTCTTATGTTTATTCGCAAGTAATATATATTGGTCTCTAGATAAAAAGTTTCTTGATTTCGTGAGGAGAAACTTCGACGAGTTAAAAGTTGACCGATTACAGGCAAACTACAAATATTCACGAAAGTTGTTCGACTGTTAATCTCGTCATTACAATCTATCTCGGATTTATAGAAGAAATAAAACATTCTATTTTGTGTTTTAGTAATGACAAAATCAGCGGTTGACAAACTATTTAATGAAGACAAACACTTGTTTATAACAAGACACTATATATCAATTTTGTTGATGAAAAACTTGGGTACTAAAAGAATCGCATAATATAAATTTAAGCTCAGGGCGTACGTGATTACATCTTTGTAATAAAGGTTGCAAGATGACGGCTTTGGTTTGATTGACAGCTGGAAATCAATAGATATGAAAAAGGTCTTTAAAACAGGTGGGCAGATGTATTATGTACCTTTTCTACACAGCTATATATAGATAAGCAAATGTACGTTTAGACATAGTTCCGACGATGGCGTGAGCCGAAATAGCTATCAACTGTACCTTATAAAAAAAATTGTAGAACTTAAATACATTGATATATTTTCACCGTGTTGGGTGCTAACTGCAAAAGTTAAATTAGAATTACATAATTATTCAAATGGAATATATTAGTTTAGTTAAAATAATAATTAGAGTGACCAGCATAATTAATGGTACGCTCTCTTTTATCAGGACAGTGTTACAGCTGGGTTTTAGAGATATACAGAATAATAGAATTACTAACTTTTTTTTGGATCTGTATCTATATTCAACCTGTGTGCACATGCGTTTCACCATGTTTTTCACAATTTTTTAATGAGTCAAAAAATCACTTATTATTCAATGAATATTTATTTGAATATACGCTTTAATTTTTATTTTTTTTAATCATCTTAATTATCGTGTTGTGGTTTACTATTTTTTGGCTCACGTGCCGTAAAAAACACTGGTAATGATAAAAATGAGCATTAGAACAATAACATTTACACTAAAACTTTCAGACCATTTTTTCTTTTTAAAAACATTCCAAGACCGAATACTTCAATAAAATTCTTCAGAAATTTTGGTATTGCATTAAATCAGTCAGTAGATTAATAGACATCATACGGTTTCTAGATATAAAAAAATGTTTGTGAAGAACAATTATAGATAAGCCAACCAATACGACATAATATTTATTGAGATATTCTTCAAAATCGTCCAATCGAAAGAGTGTTCGCAGATGCTCGTTTTTCACAACTCCAACTCCGTGACTCCGACTCCATAGCTCTGCCCGTAAGCCTCATGTTACTGTATACTGAAACGAAAGATATTTTTCAATGAAAACACATCGTTCCCAACCCAAATTCACGTATAAATAACAACAATCCGAATTCCCTTTCTGCCATTGAAACAGTTTTTCTCTCCTTTCACTTTCTCATCGGAACTATCTAACACTTTACAGTTTCCCAGATAAATTATTGCTAGGGTGTGTAGCAGTTTATACCCCTTTACCCTCTGCATACATTACAGCTTAAAAAAACAAATATCTAACTACTGTGCTTTTTTTGGGTAATACAAATAAGAAAGAACCTTTTTGAATACTGAAGATATACTCAAAACACATCTGCTCAGTCCATTTTTGAAAACATTCCTCCCTCATACTGTTATTTTGTTTTTTTTTTGTTTTTGCATTTTTATGCGTACGAAAAAGGAGTCTGCACGGGCCTATATTCGGCGCGAGGGCTTTTGCCTATACCGGCCCGTTGATCAGACACGGGCAAATAATGACAATTGATATTTGCGCTATAAAATTAATTCAAGATAAAAATATATCGATCACTACTTTTCATTATAAGCTAGACATTCGACAATCAATCAAAAAATTAATTTCAAAGATATTTGTGCAAATCTGGCTTTTTTGGGGTGGTATAATTAAATCAGAATTTCGGGCTGAACAAGATCCGAATGAGTTGGGCTCGCACAAGGTAATATAATTTGATCAAATTTTGGCCAACGCATACGTACAATATGGAAAAATCTGGTTACTTTTTAATTACCCACCCCAATTAATTGGGTGTCAATTGGATTCAAACCCATGAACACTACAGCTTAATATTACAAACATTCAAAAGGGTTAACGACTTTTGCTGTTAAATTCAAATAAGCAATCATTTTAACGTTACATGCTATATTTAATCAATCATTTGATATGACAGGAGTATTTTAATCAATGCTATTTTCGGTTATGTGATTTTGTTGCTGTGTTGTTGGGACAGCTGTGTTTTGTCACCTGACCATTATATTCATTCGGTCATTTAAAAACGACTATAGAATATTTTTTCAAATACTATATAGTATAATATTCATAGTTTCAATCATATAATAAAATCAATGTTAACTAGGACAAGAGATTCGCCAAATGCTTTTTATAAGTTCGACTATTTAATTAAATCTAAAACCCAGCTATATGTTTTTCCGTTGTTGATAGATGCGATATTTTCGCAAATAAAAAAGCATTAGCAAACTTTTATTGAAATGAAATTTGATTGTTTTCCTAATTTATTGAATTAGAAACGGAGAATGTTAAAATTAATAATGAATATCGTCGTATAACTGAAGAAAAGGTAAAAACCAGTGGCGTTGCTTTGGGCCAGTATTTTTTTGGCCATAGAACTAATCTGAATAATGATATCGATGATGCTTGAAGGATTTTATATTTATTGTTAGTGATGTAAAGATAAGAAGAAATGCAATATATTTTAAAAAAGCGGTATGTTAAATTATTTTATTTCACATTCAGTTTCGCCAAATATAGATTTTTCACACATTGTTGAACAATGCCAGCATTTTTTTCTTTAAATTAAAGAGTAAATGTGTTATAATGTTGGTGTCCTCGAGTTCTATACTAATTTTCTTATTTTAAAGGACTATTTTTACCAGTCGAGGGCAAATGTAGCTCCGAGGGCCATTCGTGGTTCTTTGTTGGGTTAAGTGTAGTTCCTTATATCTCTTAATAAAAAAGGTATTTTTTCCTTATTATTTTTGCGAGATTTTCATTCATCCATTTCAGTCATTGGTTCATAAAGTTTTTCATGCCTCTGCCCCTTTGAAAAAAAAACTTGCAGACTTTGTTGTGATAGTGACAAGATGCGAAAATATGAATGCATTCATGAAAAACGTTTGCTTCTTATTTTATTTTTATTGAATAATATTTCAAATACTTATTTTATGTTTTTTTTTCTCATTTTATGCTTTCTTCTATATGATTTCTTTACTATGTATTTGAATTAAGATAAGCGAATAGATATAATGAAATTTCTGTATTTATTACCAGATGATAACGTGGCTCTTTATATTCGTGAAAATACAGAATGTGGCTCTCGTTGCCATTATGTTTACCCACCTCTGATATATACCGTTGCCATAGTAACTAATCTATTGTTTTTATATATATATAAACATATAAATATACAAAAATATTCTATAACAACGCAGAAACTTCTAGATAAAAAGTTCCCCTTTCTAATATTCCTTTGCCATTGACATGAAATAATTTCAGTCAAACAACAATATATGTGTTAATTATTTTACATCAGATCTTAACTGTGTTAATTTCGGGTTTTTTGTCAAGGAGTGTCTAAATAGAAAAACAAGTATTGTATAATCCTTATTTGACAGAAACAAATTATACGAAAATATAGAACGTTATTATCAATAAAATGAAATTACTTTTTAACGTAATGTGGCATATTTAATTCGAGGAAAAAAAATGTTTGGCTCTTACCTACAATAGTAAGAACCCTACATACAGCGCCAATTCGACAGGTGGAATTAATCAAAGACACACCACTGACGTTTCCCTCGTTCCATATTCAAACTGCTGTCTAATTAAAGAGACGGAGTTTCGAACTCAATTAGTTGGAACAAATGGCGGAAAGTTGGAGAAAATATTCCTCTGAATTTATTAACGATTTAAGATTCGAGAAACTTTTCTCCGAGATTTGGACCGGGAAGTGGGCGTAAGTTCTGTCCATTTGATTAATGCCTAATTAAATCCGTGTAAGGCCCTTATTTCATTCGAGTCCGTACTTGAATCCATTATCGTTATTTACGACATGATATTGACTCGCAATTTGTCGCTTTTTATGTGTTACAAATTGATTTCCTTGTCTTAATTCTTCGTTTCTTAACTTTAGTAATAGATAAGTAAAAAAAACTTTTGCTAGAAAATTATTTATCAACGTGTTGATTTCTATAATATTCCTAGCTTACTATTGTATCATACAGTGATATTTTATTCAAATGCTTATCACTTTCAACTGTCCATTTTTGGTGGAAAATCGTTATATGTAAATAATGATTCATAATATCGACTGAAAGTTCTTGATAGAATTTAAATATCAAATTTAAATTGTTGAAACTTTTGAATATGTGGAAACATTAAAAGTTTCAATAATTCAAATTTAAATAATAAAACCAAGGCTGTGGAGTTGATAAAAAAACACGAGTTCGTCATTGAACAACACGACTCCAATTAAAAAAAGTTTTCCGGATTTTTCTATCTTTCCTTTATAAATATATATATATATACATTAAATTAAAGAACAACAAACCAATCTGGTAAATTGTTCATTGCGATATTCTTCAAAATCGTATATTCGAAAAAGTACTCTTTTTCCACTTCAACTCCAACTTCGGCCAAAACACAGCGACTCTATGACTCCGACTCCAATTCCATAGCACTGAATGAAACAAAATGCTGAGTACTATTTCCACAATTGTTTATTATTAAAATCAGTAAGGGCTCGAAAAACAAATGGTTTACCCCAAATTAAACCTTCAAATTTTATGAATTATGAAATAATTTTCACGTTGTCACTATTGGTATACCCGCAAAATTTATCTGATCATTCATATAAATATAAATTTATAAAAAATGTAAGAATTAAAATTGCTATTTTTTCATTACATTTTATAATTTGTTCAAAAGTCTTTCACTGATAATTTATTCATTTCTCTCTGACACATATAATGCATTTAGTTATTTATTGACGTATAATCACTGAAATATTTTAGTGATTATTATTTGATTTTTAATTTCTTCCATTTATTACTTGATAGATTTTAATGGATATTATTATTTCTTAATGGATTTTTGATATTTTTTATACAAACTATATAAACTATCCATCATTGAACTAGTTAAAGTTAGGTAAAGTTTATGTCGGTCTACATTTGTTTTCACTAAAATTTGAAGTCTTTTGAGTGTTTTATCGGATGAAAAGTTTGAGAAACCCTGATGTAGAGCATATTATACAATATAAACGGGCGGAAATAATTGAAGTAGCCATGTTTCATTCAAGAATGCGTCGCATAATCTGATCATACAAAATATTCGTGGAGATATAGCGAGTGGTGGTGGGTATACATTCGGATAACCTTTATATTGTATTATGTGACGTAATAAAATTCAAAGTTTTCAAATAAAGCCGTACAAATCCCCTTTTGATTTGATATCTACATAATAAATGAAATTATATACTTTTTAAGCTAACATAATTAAACCTGTAAACTAAATACAACTTTAAATGAGAGTTAAATGCTTAGAAACACTGTGAAACATTACTGTAGATTTGGGAGACTTTGTATTTTACTTGATACGTATGCGATTTACGACATTTTGGATAAGTTTATTGTTAAGAAGAAAAAATGAATAGGTCGCTTCTTCTCTCTGTTGTAACAATCCCGTGTAAATTTTCGCTTCTAATGTTTCATTTTCCCCTTAAGAAATTCTTTTATTTCTCGTATCTACGTAACACATTCAAAACGGTATCATTAAATTTATATGACTCTTAATAATCTAACATAAATAATACATCCGATTCTATAGATCATAGTTTCTCAACCTTTTTACATCCGGCGGCCACTAAAAAGTCAAAAATTTTTGTGCGGACCATCAACATTGGAATAAAATATAAATATTTATGTAATTAATTTTTTACTGAAAATTTTTAATTTTGCAATACCGTATGCTAATAAAATAATATTTAAGTATATTAAATCAAGCAGTAACAAAAAAATATAATTTAAAATCCATAAAATACAAAATTAAAATTGATTGTTTCGGCTCACCTAAAAACTTCGCGGACCACCGATTGAGAAACTTTGCTTTTGATCAAGACTAAACTGTACAATTTTATTTTTAACAAGTTATTAGAAAAAGTTTTGCTATAAATTAAGAGCAGGACTGTGAAATCGAAGTTGTAAAATGTTTTTTGGACCGACTACTTGCTTGAATAGACGATTTTAAAATATCTCAATGAACAGTCGGGTTGTTTATATATACCCTTAAGTTTTTATTTAAATTATCAATTGTGAAATATTCTTCCCGAAGCTCAGCAGGGAACGTTAAAAGTGACCAAACTTAAATTGATTACTTCATTTTAAACTTTTTGTGGTAGTCATCTGGAAGTCATCGATTTCATGCGAGTTTTTTTATATCGTAAAATATTTACTTCACTGATTTTAAACACTTGATCTTATCAGTGCGTCAAACTTAATGTTACATACTACACCAAATTGCGAGTGGGTATGCTAGCTTTCATTTCAAACAACTTTATCAGTCAGCATTCATAGTCAGCATTGACATAACACCAAGAGACCCTTTATAAAAAGAAAATATCAAATGTAATATACGCACAATGGCCGAAAAAATACGCTGAAGAAAGCGAATTAATTCTCCATTACGATGTTTATACCTCTCGTTAGGTTCTGCCTCCATCTTGCGCAGGTTTTTTTTTTTTTTGAAAAAGGACTCTGGTGAAAGTTCCATTATAATAATAAAAAATCCGAGCGTTCCCATTTGCAATGTGTTAGTAATATTAAAGCATCTTTCTTTGTCGCTTTCTTCCAATTTAGACTGGAGACAAAATAATAGCAGTGATTTACTATTAGATTTATGTGGACTTAGTAATTCGACGAGTAAATAAATCGTGTATTATGTTGTAATAAAGAAATATTTTTCCATAATACATTCAGTCATTTTTGGACAGCGCCGTAACTTTTTTTATGCGATTTTTTTTAAATTTAATTTTACAGACGAAAAAGATCTGTTTCTTATTTATTTCATAATCAGTAAACGAAACTAAATTTTATATCTACATAAAAATTGCGCAATTTTGTTTTTTATCATTTTTGGTACTTTTTCTATGCAATATTTAAATTTTTTGAACCAATTTATCAAATTTTATAAAAGTAAAGAATGTTCACTCGATTTTGATTTTTATTTTTAAAATTTTATATTATTTAATAATCTGACACTCCCGGTATTGCAATCTCTTACCCCAACCAACCTGATGTCTTCAAATGACACCAATAATGGTAATCAAAAATCAATAATATGAGAGTTTTAAGCGACAGCAATAAATTTAATTAATTATGAAACGAACATCGATTGCTACAGGAGAGCAATAAAATGTTCCAGAATCGACTCTTCTTAACACTATCAACGCCGGCAATAATTTGCTTAATTAAGCTGTGTGCCTGACCGAATTTCAATCAGCAATATTTTTAAGTGTGATAACTGTGGAAATATTGGATAAAATCAACTGCAACTTTGTAATGGCTTAAAACAATATAAGACTTAACCCTGGTGTGATAAAATAGTTTATATAACTCTTTGTCAAATGCCAGACGAAAATGTTTACTTATGTACCGAGTCTCACGTTTTTGTGCTTTGGAGACATTTCGCGAGTTTAATATTTATTTTTCTCTAGCCAATAAAGGGATTAAAATATGTTTTGTCATATCCTCGGTCAACCTGTTCTGTAGATATTGCAAAAATCTTTCTCAGAACTTTTTTTCGTTTTCTTTTTTGAATTTCTCTGTCAAATATATCGATATGTGTCACTAATTTCACTATTTTTGATGGTCTAGTCCAGGGATGAGGAACCTTTTCATTTCAAAAGACAACTTTCACTTATCTGATTCAACATAAGGCCGCAGTAAAGAAAACGTTGACACCTCGTCCATTTAAACTAAATATTTTAATTCACAATATAAGTTAGTCAAAACGTAATTTTAAAAAAATACACATTTGCAAATCTAATTGATTATATTGTATAGTGTTAAAAATATTTATAAATATGTATGTATTTAAAAGAATCATTCGAATTGGCATCAGTCAAAAGGCCGCATGTTTCCCACAGCTGGCCTAGTCTACACGTCAAAACACGACTCCGGTACTCAATATGTTAAACAGTATAAAAATCCAAGCTTAAAAATTCTATCGATAGCAATAGCTGTAATAGTCATCAACTAGCATATATTATTTAAAAAAAATGATAAATACTTTGGCAATTGAAATTTATTTTTAAAGAAAAATCAATTCTCTGAAATCTCAAAATTTTGTAGTGATGGTGCTTATTGACCATTGTAAACAGACTATCGGAGTCATTGAAGACTATTCAACCAGACTTCATTTTTCTCTCTCACCAAATCTTGCGGTTGAAGGGTTTTACCCACTTACGTAAAGGCTTAATATCCGCAACCGCAAAAAAGAAAAGTATTTTATTTCCTCAATTCAAGAAGACTTAGTCATAAGTTTTTTTGTGATATAGCGAACCATATTAAGTAACGACTCAAACTAAAAATGTTTTATATACAATATGTTACGAACATTAATGAATATGTAATTTTTTAGGTAAAAAGCATACGGCCATAACCGAGAGTAGAGACATCATCCCCAGACTATCATTTATCTAATTTAATATTTATGATACGATATTCAAACCCACGGTAATCCAAAATAAATGTTTTTTTGTGTATATTATTGAAGGGAAAATATACTAGCTGGCCAGTTTCGTTTCAAATAAATATTTTCTCTAAATAACAAGAGATTTTAATAAATCAATGTTTCATTTTAAATAATATCTGGCAACATTAAGTGACGTTAGTATGCATACAGATGCGATAGCGCTCGCGATGGTTGGTGGACTCGATTTCATTGGTCGCGAATTGATTTTTGAGTTGAGGTGCAGACTTTTTTATGCAGGACTATAAATTTGATTATTTGATTTATGATATCAAATTTGAATCGTTTAAACTTTATACGATTCCACATGTTTTGTCATTTACAACTCGGCATCTCTGAAGATGCTGAAAGAAACCTGAATCCCGGGTCGTTAGTAATAAAACACATGAAATCATACAAAGTTTCGACAATTTAAATTTGATATGACTATTTATTTAAATCATAATTAAGCTCACCAAATATTTAATTTCAATAGAAACATTACCATGTACATACTTGATTAAAAATATATTCTTTAAGAAAAACGATTTGTGTATTTCTTTGAAATTGTACATTTGTAAATATATACATTTGTCTATTTCTTTGAAATTTACAAATGAAAAACGTGGTCAATGCAACTTATTCTACACAAATGGTCATTTTAGGTCTAAATTTAATTTAAAACTTTATTAAAATAAGGTGACGATATTCTTCAATATACAAAATTTTCACATTTAATGTGTCAACTGTCACTTCTTGATAAAAAGGTACAATATTATGCTCACAATATATTTTATGATCTACGTGAGCATTATCAATTGATAATGCTCGCAATAAACAAAACCGGTCCATATCATGAAACATATTGTGGAAATATGTACTAAAAATGTGTTTTTATTATTTAATATTATAAAATTATATTATTTCTAACATTTTAGTGAAACAAAATTTCGGTTAAAAAGAATTGACACATCAAACAAACGCCATTTTTTAATTTATAGATTACTGAATGTGGTGTTTTTCACAATATACAAACTTTCAATATACGTGCAAATTTCGATTTCAACAGAAAATCAAGTAAATTCGATTTTACTATATCAAGTGTTCTGTATGAATTGCTAAATACGCGATTCGTTTAAAATAAAAAAATAAATATTTTTCTCCCCACAATTACGTGTTGACTGTTTTTGCCTCTTTATATTAATTACCATCAATAAAATATCACTGTTCCAATGTTGCTTCGTGTCAGATTCAACTATATTTATTATTCCATTTTCAAATATTCAAATTTGAATATAAGAACACAGTTGTACCAATATTTGCATTATTTATGTTATGTATTCAGTATCGCAATAGGTAATCTGAAAAACTAAAATCGTACCATAGATAATCGAATAAAAATTCTCGATCGCCGTGTATAGGGATACTTGATTGTCATTGATTGATTGTGGGAAAAGGCTTTCCGGGGCAGCCGAGCATCGATTTCTGCCATTTATAACGTTATGTTCTTATATTATATAATCTTCCCTACACTACTCAATAAACTGTTTTATCGATATGTAGTTATTTATCGCCAGAGGTTTGATTAATCTTGAGAAATGTGTTATTTTCACTGCCGGGAAAAGCGTACTTAAGAACTTAATATTTATTACCAAATATTGAGGTCATTTTCTTTTCGTATATGTGTTATTTCTAGTTTATACTTTTTTAGAGAGAATGGATCAATTTATAGCTGGAACTAAACCGAGACAAATTAATCAAACACTATGACACGCGACTATGAAAGATTTTATATAGCTATTCTTAAGCTTTTTCTAAGCTCGCTTTTGGCTTACGTTATAAAGTTTTTTCAACTTAGACGCTTACGTAAGCGGATGGATTGATATTGAATCACCAACACCCGTTATGTAGGCATAATAAGTAATTATTTTATGACGTCATTGCGTGTGTAAAATGAAATGTATACGTTAAATATTAAAAGAAAATAGATTCTTTTTGTGTATGTTTTTTTTATTCGGTTTTGAAATAAATCGGTCGAAGAAAAAAAGAACCGATTTTTTATATACTTTGACGCAGTGTAAAACTGAGACAAAATAAAAAAAATATTGTTCAGCCAAGAGAACGCTTTAAACTAAATTGACAAGACCCAAACATTTTTTTCGTTTAAGACATTTTTGTATTTAGCAAGTTATACAATAAAAACTCACTTTTGTTTTCGGATGTTATAAAATTTAATTAACTCGATTTTCTGTTAAAACTTGCATTTCCATGTATTATATTATATATTGATAGTCAGGTCATATAACATCTGTATCACTACTAATTATTAGTTTTAATAATTGATGAATGCGAAATGATTCTTCATATATTATATATCACGAACAATAAAAAGAAAATAAATACTACAGTTCTAGCACATTATTTGATGTATTATATATGTGACAACACTGTTATTATATTCCACTTTTTTATACTGTGGGTGTTACGTTAACTGACAGTTCGGATTGGACAGCGAACACTATCACGAAAGATTTTTGTATTCCGACAACGAACATATATTCGGATATCGAAATAACCCAATCCACTTTTTCTATATGTGGTAAATCGATGGTTGGTAAACGAACAATTCGTACAACGAATACTATCACGAAATATTTTTGTGTTCGAATGACGAACACATATTCGGGCTACGAGTTAATACGATATTTATAATCTACTTTCTATTCTAGTTCTAATATAATAATGAACGTTAACAAACATGTATGATAGCGAACATAGTCGTGAAACACATAATGTTCGTTAATTTATCACTCTCTGAAATTTATTAATTTATCTCAACGGTGAAGTGAATAATTATGTTCGTTTATCATTTATATATATAAATAGTTTTATAATTAGTGTAAAAAAAAGCAATAAGCTTGCCACTGTCAGAAAGCTATCGGATACTTTCCAGAGTATTGCCAATCACTGTTTTTTTGTAATCATTTCATCAAATATAATGAAATATGTATAAATAAACAACAACTTACGTGCCTGATATAAAAGAAAAAAAAAATCAACAGAAATCTAACAAAAAAGTTTGTGTTGAGTTTTTAAAGCTACCATTAACTAGCCAATCATTGTATATATTACTCTACCTTTGCATAGTTAAAATTCTGCTTAATAATTCAATTTTCTCCATTTGTCCAAAAATTAAATGACAAAATTTAATTCATTAATTTCTAACGAATCTTTGAAAGCAAACAAAAAAGGGAAAGTTTTTGTCAACCTTTGACAAACGAGCTGATAAAATAAAATTATTAAACAAATTTACATTACTGCTTTCGCGATTTAATTAAAATACCAAACTTTATCGATTGAACCAACAAAGTTTTAACAACTTCAATGTTTAACACAGTGTTAAATTTTATTACATAATACGGTTCTATTCAAATGATTTTTTGCTAGCAAAATAATTGCTTCTAAGAATTTTCATAAATTTTAAATTGATCCTATTAATTGAAAATGTTTGTTGAAGCTTCAAATTGAATATTTAAGTATAATGTATTTTTAGTGAAAAGTTACTGTAGATTTAACTTGAAGCTAAAGTGCCACTCGTAACTCTCAAAATACCGAGAAAAAAACAGACATCAAAAAATGCGTTTGAGGCTTATTTTTTTTTTAAGTTGCAAAAAAAATATTTTATATAATAGAATCGACAAAAATTATATAAAATTCTGATTATGATTATGAATTATAAAAAAAATGATTTGTAAAAAATAGCCATTTTTAACTGAAGAGACTTGATGGAAATTCAATATCAAATTTTTTTTTTTGAAACAATGTACATATCAATTTGTTTCGCCTTTCGTCATCTTCAGGTATTCTATCACACAGATGCAACATTACTGACAAAGTCTTTCTGTCATCATACACGTCACAATGGCAGTTCTGTTGCATCCGTGTGAAAGAATGCCTGAAGATACCGAAAGACGAAATCCGGGTCGTTAGTGAAAAAACATTTGAAATCTTGCGAAATTTCAGCAATTAAAATTTTTGCAATATGCTTAAAAATAACTTTCAGTACAAACGTTGTGTCACCAATATTAAGTGGATATTTAAAATATATTAATGTATTGACATGGGGGAAGAGAAAGTCTTATCTCTTAGGGGTGGTAAATTTAAGGGTTAATGAATATTTTTCACGTACACGCACCATTAGAACACTTTTGCATCCTGTTACTTAATTGGTTTAAATTTTGTTATTCGAACTTGGAAAACGAATATTTGATATTTTATTAGATATTCTAACTTTGCTAATTTCAAAAGTATAACACTTTCCGATTCCAGCGGCAATAAATCGCCGACAAAACGATATCCGCTGTTGTATTATCAACAACCTCTGTCGCGCTAATCTCGTATTTCGCGCGTTTGAACTTTTAAAATAACGTAGATTTATTGTGGGATCTACGTTATTTTATACGTACTTTGTGCCAACACATTATGCGCTGTGTTTATTATGCCAAAGCTCAGCGTGTAGGAAAATCCTAACAAATGATATTTCCAAACTGATAGACGCGTCAGAAATTTATATCTACGAAATATAAACACTAAAACGAGCTTACTCTTTTGTCGAATTTTATCTTGTTTTTTGCGAAATTTCCCCCATTCAGTTTTCAAATAAAAAAGCAAACAAACCGCCTCTGCAAATTTTGAAAGAATCACATTTCGGTCGATTTACAAAATTCTTTTGAAAAATATATTCTAATAACATAACACGCTTCATTTAACATTTAAATATACGGATATATCACCGTTCTGGAAAGAAAACGATAACACATGAAGTAAATTGAATGGCAAGCAATTGAACGATTTATACTAGAATTCAAATACTGTAAAAATGAAAACTGTTGGGTAACGAAACATTGAAATATTAGTCAAAAACGTGATGCAGTGGTTAACGTCGTTCCTTTAGTCACGGATCTCATTAGCTCAAATACCAGAACGGGCAACTGTTTAACCCACCGATTGTCAACGTCCCAACTGTTGATTACAGTGTGTAAATATTTGTTACTCAAAGTTATCATTTTGGCATCAACAGTGTTAAATTAATATTTAAATAAAAAATGTATCATTTAGTAATATTTTCACACTTTTATATTACCAGTTGATAATGCTCGCAAGGAGTGAAACCGGTTACGATCTAGATAATATAAAATTGTACTTTAATAATCGTTTATTTTTTGATACAGCAAATTATATAATTTAATTCTTTGTTTAACACGAAGAAGTTTTGCATCTCAAACGAACTAAGCATAATCAGAAACACGATGAAAAAATAGCAACTAAAATACATTATTGTTTTGTCACCGTGATATAATGGAGTTCTTCTAAGTAAATGCAAATTTAATCAGTACTATAATATAATGAGAAAATTTTTTACAGCAATTGTATAATTTTCTTACATTCATTATTTCCTGTTATTGAGTTTTTTTTAAATTGATTTACGATATTTTACCAAATGTGATATGTACATATAAATTCGAGTTTTCGCAGTTTTCTATATTCTTTAAAAAAATTTATCATTTAAAAATCAAAAATTGTTCTAATGATAGATTAATGTCAACATAGCTATACAAAATATCACAACTTCATAAATGATTTGATGCAAAAAAATTAGGTTCTGTACGTGGGGTGATCTGAATCGATTTATTATTTGAATAATTTACAATATAATTGTGGCAATACTACCAAACATGGTGTTTTATTATTAAAATATCGACAAAAAAAACCCTAGACTAAATTTCGCTTAAAGAAACACAAAAAATCAATTTGCCACAATTAAGAATTTATTATCACAATATAAAACTTAGACGTTCGAACAGAATAGAATGTGTATTGTGTACCTTTACTACACCGATATAAATAGATAAATAAATGAACGTTTAAACATAGTTCTGATGAGGGTGTCAAGTCAAAATAGCTTCCAAATATCTATATATAAAAAATCAATATCTGTATGTTTCTCCTTTATGCATTACTACACCATTCATCTGATCAATATGAAACTTTTAAAAAATTTATGAGTACACTTTCTTAAATGTTTTTAGCATACCCCTCTCTTCCCGAACATTAATTAAATATAATTAAAACGGCATTATTAACGATTAAATTGTTTGTTATCATAAAGAGTTTTCTTGAATTTCCTCATTCTAAAATAGCAGGAACGCGCGATGGGTCAGCTAGTATTAATGCCTAGAAGTCAATTCAATCTATAAAACATTGTGATTTTTTATTTAAAAAATCAGACGTCCTTCCGTTTTTGTCTACTTTGTATATTTACTTCATATTGAAATTTATTATTTATGCCTTTCCATCAAAAAATGGCAATTGGCACCACCTTAAAAGTACATAGAAATTTGTCGCAGTATTGTTTCGTGTGAATCAATATTTCTCGTTAAGCTTTTTCGTGTCAAACTTTTTCGACTGTGTTATATAAAATAATATATAAAAAATAATACATATACGTCCTGTATATATACAATCAAGCAATATATATATATATAATATACACAGCCAGTTTGGAAAATGGGGTGTGTGAGGTGAGCCGAGATTTACGGCCCATTGTAATTCGTTACCTTTCTCTTATTATTTATTTCCCTCCCCCGAGAAAAAGTAAAAAGTTACGGTATAAGAAATAAGGGTAATATGTAGAACCATTTTAGTAGTCCGTTCAATAATTTATTGCAATTTTATCGTAACGTTTCTTTATTGTGCCAAATAAAACTATACATTTTCGCAGCTTTTTTGCATACAAAATATGCGAACAGAATGTATATTTTGGCAACATTTTGTGGTATTGAATTGAAAGCGAAATAAATACTACAATACTACGTAAAATTTTAGTTTGCCAATGCATCAGAGATTGTTAGCATATTCAAATCGATTATTATAATAATATAGTCACAATAAAATAGTCCTATAAATTGTTCTCAAATCAATTTGCTTATTCATTGCACTAGATATGATTCTATTGTGATAAAGCAAAGAGAAATATGCGAAATAAATATATGAAAGTCCTGCCATACTTAAAAATGTAAAATTGTATTTTCCTGATATTTTTAGAGAAACATGAAAATGAATTGTTGGTCTCCCGAAGTATAGAACTAGTCTGCCAATTGCAATGCTACTGGTAAGAGCATTTACAGTATATCAGTATGTTCCATGTGGATGAGACAAAATTCAGAAGAATCCTATTTTTTAAATTTACTAAAGCAGTCTCTTCTTGATGGAAAGGTATGATATTGTAAATAATTAACACGTGTCTTAGTACTATTTCTAAAATCAATTTTATGATCAGGACAGATTTCGCTCATTGCGAGCTTTACTAAAGACTTCTTAAGTATTTTAAATAATAAAAACACATTTTTAAGTATTTTTTTTCACGGTATGTTTTATGATCACGACCGGTTTCGCTCATCGCGAGCGTTATCAACTGAGTTTTAATGCGGTTTTTTCTTGAGCTTAATCGCTTGACTTCTTAGCTTAATTTTCAAGTTTTTTGTTTGTTAATTTTTATACTTATTTGTATAAAATACATAACCAAATTAAGCCATATCTAAAATCACGAATTCAAATTGAAAAAGGCTTATATTTAAACTCTCATTCCTTGGACCTGAATTCAGAATATCTGATCGCTAAGGCAAAGTTATTATCGCTAGACCAAACTAGACAACATTTGATAATGAATTGTAACAAAAAAAAACCTGATTTATGTTAACTGTAAACAAATGTTCTTTACTGCAATCACCGATTGTTTTTTAAACTATCTAGAACAAGCGACAAACTACTAGAGCTCAATTCAGAAGACCGTAATTATGTGTGTATAATTTAAGGCCACATTGAACAAAGCTATGATTATTTTATATTTTAATGGAAAAACATCAAACTGATAAAAATATCTATAAAATAGTGATAAAAATACCTGCGCTTAAAAATAACATGAAATGACATTGTATAATAGATTTCGGATATCCGTAAAATGACACCCTTAAATTTGTCTATTCTGTCAAAATCGATTTTCATATCTTGTAATAAATAACCTGTTCATACTAAAAACATTTTATTAGTCACGCAAGGGTGTCCTTTATTATGATTGATTTTACTATTTACACCCTTTTACACACTAAATAAAATATTCAGAGATACTCAACCCCTAAGGCAGTGGTCGGCAAAGTACGGCTCCGGAGCCGCATGTGGCTCTTTGGCTCCTTAAGTGTGGCTCTGGCACAAATATCCACGGAAGGCGAAATAATATTTTCATCAAAAAAAACTACATCTTATTTTGATAAATTTAAATTCTTCTATAAATCGAGAACATGTATAATTTTTTCTTTAAGTTAAAGGATAGATAGGTAATTAAAATTTTATATTGTTGTAAAAATACGTAACGAACATCGAGTTTAATTTTATTAAATTAAATTAAATTTTTCGTAAATGTAAACACAAACATTGTACAAGCTTCCGGCTGAAATTGTTCGTGTGTTTTCGGCGTACTCCGGTGTGATACAAAGGCACCACAAGCTTTTTCTAAAGTAGTGGGGGTACAAATTGGCATCACAGACCAGCAGTTGCAGTGTGAACAGTTTTGTCTTATCTACCGTGTCTACCGTTGTCCTGTCTTATTAAAAAGTTGTGGTATTTTTCAATCTAGCTGCACATCTTACAGGTATTTTTATACGATTTTATTACACTTGCTATGTATGTATGTTTGTGGTTCCGGTACAAAATTTGTAATCGATATTATATTTTTATAGGCACCCCAATTAACATGGCTATCAAAAAAAAAGCAAAGAAAATCGGAAGATGAGTGGACCGAGAATTTTGCGTTTATTCAAAACTTGAATGGACTTCCTACATGTCTTATTTGTAAGGAGAAATTCGCGCATAACAAGAAGTCAAATTTAGAGAGACACTTTACAAGAAAGCACGCGTAATTTAGCACTAAATATCCTACCGGTGATGCAAGGAAGAAAGCAGTTGAGGAACTTCAGAAGAGTCAAGAGTCGTCAACTTCTGTGTTTAATAACTGGATGCAATCTTCCAGCAATATTAATATGGCAGGTTTTGTTTTTAGCCAAGAGATTTCTAAGAGAGGGAAACCGTACACAGACGGCGAATACACAAAAAATTGTTTTATAAACGCATCCGAAGAGCTATTTCGGGATTTTAAGAACAAAGCAGATATTTTGAAAAGAATTAAAGAGTTACCATTGTCTGCCAAAACCATCAAAGATAGAACAATTAAAATGTGTTCGAATATAACCACCCAGCATATCGAAGATCTGAAATTGGTTTCCGCTTTGTCAATAGCAGTTGACAAATCTTGTGATATAAGTGATACATCGCAAGTGTCACTTTTTGTAAGATTTATGTCTCATAAAGGCCCCAAAGAAGAACTTTTAGGATTATTACCACTCAAAGGTCAGACGCGTGGTGAAGATATCGCAAATGCTGTAATTGAGTGTATGGATAAACATCATTTCGCGTCCCTTTTTCCGGAAATTAAAGCATTTCTCCTTGAGAAGGGCGTTCACTATCCATAACTAACAGACGATCGGTGGATCCAAAAATTGTATTTCATGGTAGACGTTACGTCTCATCTATCATCATTAGCTTAATCGTAAACTACAAGGGAAAGGAAACTTAATTTTTTCAATGTTAGAAGAAGTAATAACATACGAACACAAATTATCCATTTTTGCTCAGGATTTTGAAAGGGAAACATTGTTTCACTTTCCGAGCCTGCTGAAGCTTCGCCAAGAAAATAATTCCTCTATTTTGATAAACACCATTTTAAAAATATAATTTTAAATATGAGTTCAAGTTTGCCGACCACTGCCCTAAGGCAACGACTTTCGTTTTAAAATATGTTTACATATTATTTTGCATTATATACAATATTTTAGAACACTGCTATCTGACACATTGTAAAATAAATCTCTAATAGATTTAATTACAACGTTTTAAGTCCCACGATGGACATAGAAAATTATTGAATAAAAATATTTCACACATTCAGCATTTTTTATTCATACGTGGGTTCGGTCACAATACGATAAAGACAGTTATGCATGATGATATTGAAGGGCAATTTACAATAGTAAATAAAATTATAGAGGCGAAAAAATGAGGAAATGTGACGTCAATCGCTGAAATGAGAAGCTCATCTAATAAAACAATGCTGACATGAGCTAAAAAATACTTGTGGCGTTAGATGATTACGTTCAGACCTGTTTTTTTTAGTGTAAAGCCGAGATTCTACTAGGTGACACACATTTAGAGAGAAACAATCATACACCTAGTTTTGATAGTTGAGTACCGATTGATGATGAAATGTCTATCACTGTACGTAGTATCAAGGGTGTACAGCTTTCAACGTCCTTCCATCTCAGGTATAGTTGTGTTCACGTTTAATATTTTATGACAAATTTATAGTAAAAAATAAAGAGTCGTGTGGTGTTGAAGTGTCAATTTGCTTCGTATTGGATATAATTATATTTCATCTACATAGTACTTGTCACAAATATATATATTAATGACATCTGGTATGAATTAATCAAGTATTCATATAGATTTCCAATTTCATAATACATACGTATATTTAAATGGAGTACAACGTCATCTATAATGCATGAAAAGTAGCTAATTAATGGTGTAATGGTGAAAACCATGACATCTAGTTTATAATCTCAGTAAAAAGTGAAAAAAAATCTGTATGAAAACAAGTCTCAATTTTATGCGACACTTGTTACCTTATCCTAAAACTACCGATAATTTATTTTTTTTATTATTCAAATGAAATTAGTAAGAAATGATGTCGAAGAGAAATTTTGTACACACAGAATTAAATCACTTTATTTTGAAAACTCTATCGCAGTAATTAAAACTTATTCCAAAGAAAACTTTCTCTGCTTTAAAATCAAATCTGTTTATTCTTTGAATCATTTAATTCCATCTAAGATAAAAAGTTTCGTTCAATCTTTGTTGAAATATGCTTACCAAAATATTTTTTTCAATGAATTTGACGTTGACTGGATATTAATTTTATAATGGATTTTCCATTTTGATCGACAGCGACATCTATTACGTGCTTAGCAAAGATAACGCGTCTGACATCGTGCATATTTTCAAAGCTCTTTAGCATACATCGAAAAATCCAAAAACGTAGCCCGTTATATATAATACATACGAATGTCTTCCAAATGCATGATTGATATTGTAATACATTATATCTTCTAAGACAATAAACTCCTGCCCGATGAATGAAATGAAAAGTTTTTAACACATATTGCAGTAGAAAAAATATATTATAGCCAATTACGTCGCAAATAACTATTTTCTTTCACAGAACCACATTATTATAAACCAATGTTTCATTTTATATAATTTTTATCAACATTAAACGACGTAGGTATGCGTTCGCACATGTGATGGCGTTCGTAATAATTAAAGTCTGGAAATGCATTATTTGTTCTTTTAAAGTGTAAAATCGGTCTGTCAGTGGTAAATGTATTAACAATGTTTACCAGTATTGCTTCTGATGTCAACAATTTCAACATGTCCACGAAAGTGCGCTCGGACGATGATTATTTTTTAAAGTATTAAAGTAAATTTTGTCTAAGTTGTATGGTTAACTTCCTTAATTAACGTTGTTATATTTTTCTTTTAATTTCCAATACAACCTTTTTATAAACCTTTCCTATGTAACAAAAGCAATAATTTTAACGAACATGTACCAAATAAATATATAACTTGATTTCGGTGTCGGCATTGCGAAAATGTGGTCTTATGATAACACGAGCAATACTAAAGTTTCTCGAATACCACAAAATGTCCGCTGTTTACGACCTTAAAGATATCACGTTGTTTTACAATCACTTTCAAATATACAGCTGTATTTATTTTCAAGTATAATATATAATACCACCAAAACGTTGTTTATTGTTTGTATTATATTCAGAAATCATTTCATTAATTATTTAAGTTTATTTCATCATCATCATCATCATCATCATCAGCCGGGGTCGATCCACTGCTGGATGAAGGCCTCCCCCTGTTTTTTTTTTTTTTTCCGGGGGGGTTTGGACATAGCAACACCACGCTGCCCAGGCGGGTTGGTGTTCGGTTTTCTGTCTGGGTTTTCCTTCCCATAGCCAAGAGAACACGGCACTCGGTGTTCCCGAGCGGTCACCCATCCAAGCACTATCCGCGCCCAATGTTGCTTAACTTCGGTGATCGCACGAGAGCAGGCGCTTTCAACGTGGTACAGTCGTTGGCTTAAGTTTATTTGTATGAATCCAACAATGAAATTTACACTATTGCGGGAATATTCATAATGCTACACCAATAACTCATTCGTTCGAAATTCAAATAAAAATTGACATTTGTAGCGCATTCAGTATTATACTTACTTATTTTATACACTAGATGTCACTTCAAGAGTGTTGTAAAAAGGTCTTCTTACGATAAAATCTAAAAAATACATAAAATCCTCTTCAACCATTTAATTTAAAAAGAATTGGTTATTACAAAAATTGATAAATATAAGAGAGTTTTTTTAAATGTTTTATTAATTGAACCTTATTTATTGAATCGTGCTTTAAGCTTCTGGTGAAATTATTTATTAAAGAATATGTCATGATATTTGAGCGAACTATATATTGCGTCATTAGTTTCTTTGGTAAATATATAAGATTTAAAGTGCTCAAACTCAAAAATTGTATCGGATAGAAAGATTTTACTTGAAAAACCATTTACTTGGTAGAACTCCATTATAATATGGTGAAAAAATAGCAATGTATTTTAGTTCTATATTTTTTTTATATATAAGATATAGTTAATAGCTATTTCGGCTAGTTCTGACGAAGGCGTTAGCCGAAATAGCTATCAACTATATCTTATAAAAAAAAAAGGAGATCTAAAATACATTGCTATTTTTTCACCGTGTTAATCGGAATAATATTTAAGACGGAACTTTAATATTTAGACGATATATTGAGGAAATCGGGGAATTTTTAATCCGGGATAATTTAACATTGCTCTTATGGGTGTTTGATGGGACTAAGCAAAATGAACGACCCATCCAGGGAAACGTATTTTGCGAGAACGGTTGATCCCAGATCTACTGTGTATATTTCATAAATTTTGTAGAACTAAAATAAATTGCTATTTTGTACCGTGATATAAGTATCATCTTGATTTTTATACTATTTTCTATTTAAGCATGTTCCGATAATATAACTCACACAGCCCTTAACCTTTCCGTAACAAAGTACTGAATATCCTCACTTCCTTTCCTTTGACAACAATGTGAGCCTTTTATTATATTGAATTCGACATTATCTGTGGCGCTTATCATGGCCGTAAATGTTTAGAGCTACACCCATGCGTGCTGATGACTTTCCCATAAAAGCAAGTGTTTTCTTTCCTCGTGACGTCACATTTTACACCGATGACTTTCAATGACACACGGTCCCAATATACCGAATATTGCGACCCGTAAGTAGGGTATCCACCAGTGTATTACGATAAAGCTTAAATCAACTAACACCTTGCAAAACAGGTGATAAGAACCCTCTTTAAACCAGCTCTTGCAAAGGCAAAAACGATGAATCTTTAACAAAACGTACCGCTAGCATATGTAAAATAACTCAAATAAATAAATCTCATGTTAAAACAGGTAATTTAGTAATAACAAAATGTATTTTTTTTACATTTTGCTTTAGATAGTGGACTATTTTTAGTGATGTGCTAGCACAGGTCGATGCGCAAATTTGTCGACTGTTGCGGTTGTGCTACAACTGGTCTCAAAAAGTCTTTATATAAAATAGTGGGCGGTGATACTTATTCTCTACTAATGCTCAGGACTAAAGCTCTCGCTTAAAATCTTTTAAGCTCATTGGTGCTTTGACTATTATTTTTACATGAACCCAAAGACGTTTTCCAATATAGCTTTAGTTACATATTAACTTTATATATGTATATCTGTGTGTGCGTGTGTGTAAAGGCATAAAATTTCTATCGCCAAATGAGAACAATGTCTTACACTCAAAATTTAATTTGCTTAATCCATTCAAATCGTAAAAAGTCGATCGAATAAAGTAAATTTAAAAAATCGACATATAAAATTTCACCAAATGGATTAGAGGCAATCAATGTCATTCACTTTTATTTATGACCGGAAAACTCTTTGACGTTGTCAGCTCAAAGTTTGCAAATTTAGACGAAGATATGTGTGTGCGAGAAAAAATGTGCATATATATTATATTAAAAATTGTTACACTTGCTGAAAATTTTTGCAAGTATAACTATAGTACATTTACGAAATAAGGAAAAATTTAAAACAATGAGCAATCATGAGAATTTTTCTGTCAATAATAGATAACAGAGAAAAATGGTTCTTTTCCTTCGATACCAAAAACGAGGAGATTCGTTTGTATAGTTTAACTAAACGTGATGTTTATTTGGGTATACAACCGTTCCATGAACGTTCTACCGTATACAAATGCGCAAAACTCATGCTAAGTAACAAATCTATCTCTTAAAGGTGTAACAAATGGGGCACACTATTTCAACGTTGAAACTCCCCTGTTTTTGAGATTTACGTTAACTAAGTTATACGCTTTCGAATTGTTAGTTGTCATTTCTTAATAGCCAGGAACTGTATTTAAATAACAAAACACAGCGATTTAACTTAAACAAATTAATATTCAAATCTGAATAGTGTAAACTTTCTACGATTCTAGTTGTATTGTCACTAACGAACCGGGTTTCGCCTTTCGGCAACTTCAGGAATTCTATCGCATGTATGCAACAGAAGTGAAAGATGAGACCCGGGTTGTTAGTAACTAAACATTTGGAATCTTAAAAAGTTACAACAATTCATTTTGACATTGAAATTACATCAAATTTCAGTCGATATCATGAATTATTAAATAATTATTCATTAATGATTTATTTTTCCATTTTATATTGATTCAATGATTGGAAAAACCAGACAATATTTTGTTATTTGAAAAATAAACCGGAATGCTAGTAAATTTTCTAGATTAGGACTGATTTCGTTCAAGACCAGCAATGCCAACTGTTACAATATACATGAAAACTTTATTTTTTTATATGTAAAACAGCCTTGTTTAAATTTTTATTGTAACAGTTATAATACTCACGCTCTCTTAAACCGTAATTAAATTTAATAACATAAAATTGCAGGAAAATTACTCAATATTGTATTTATTGAATAGGCATTTATTTGGTAGAACTCCGTTATAACACGGTGAAAAAATATCAAACATAGTTCTGATGAAAACATAGACCGAAATATCTATCAAATGTATACCTTATAAACTTTGAAGATCTAAAATATATGGCTCTTTTATTTAAAAATAAAAAAAAAACAATCAAATATCCAAAGCTGTGGAGTCGATGAAACAAAATACAACTTCAACTCCGACATTGAACAACAACATGATTCCGACTCAAATAAGTATTTTTGTCATTTTTTTCTTACTTTTCCTATTCATCTACATTAAATTTAAGATCAACAAACTAATCCGGAAAATTGTTCATTGAAATATTTTTAAAAATCGTCTAATCGAAAAAGTAATCGAAGTCGCTCATTTTTCACATTAGAACCCTTTAAATAACTGTACGCATCTCAAAGGGTTTCTTTTACAGATCTCTTAAATATATATATAAAACGTTTCTCAGAATCCTAAGTGATGGTGTGTTTTAAAATCACATATCACCGGCACAAGGTTTCCAATGCTAATTCAAAAAAAAAAAAAAAAAGAAACATCGTCAACCCTTCTTAAAGCCTCAATATACGTGCGATAAAGCATGTACATATTTCTACTTTAGGAAGGCCTGCTGTATATTTTAAACCTTTTTTGTCTCTGAGGCGCCAAAAAGTGCCAAAGTTTTAAAATGGAAACTTATCCTTTGAAGCGCTGGAGATTAATTTGTAAAAGGTATTATCCTTCAACTGTTAGCGTATGTACACACATTTTGCGACTATACCAGTCCTAGAACTTAATTAAAATAAACATTCACACAGAACTATTACCATAATAATGCAGTTGCGAATTAAATTTTGAATAAAAAGAGGAATTGAAATGTTTACCTTAAAATATAAAACAGACGATATTTGCTAATTAAGTTGTCGCATTAACGAACCGTTGTAATAATATATAAAACAATATAGTTATTTCATAATTTTTTTGATTTATTTTGATCACATAAACGTATTCTCTCGCGTTTATAAAATGTTCTCCTTGATTCAGTCAGGTAGTTAAATTTCAAATTAAAATTCTTGCTATCGATATTTAATTTAAAATAATAAAAAAAACATTTTATAGTACTTCTTTTTACAATACATTCTATAATTTATGACATCGACTGAAGGTGCTTAATGGATTTCTAATATCAAATTTTAATTGTTACAACTTTTTACGATTCTACATGTTTTGTTACTAACGACCCGGGGTTCGCCTTTCGGCATCTTTAGGCATTCTATCACACGGATGCAACAGAGCTGACGGTCGGTCAATCTGTCACTTATGTTGCATCCGTGTGTTAAAATATCTTATGATGCTGAAAGGCGAAACCCGGGTCGTTAGTGACAAAACATGTGGAATCATACAGAGTTCTAACAATTCAAATAGTTATTTCAAACTGAGCAGTAAGTCAAAAGTATTCTAACATTAGCAAATAAAATACGTAAGTAATTTTTAAGGAAAAGTTTCAATTTGAATTGTTAAAAATGTGTGCAATTCTACAAATTTTGTCGGATTTCAACTGTCGCCATCTTCAGGCATTCTGTCATACTGATGCAACAGAATTGACAGTTGGCTAACAGTTTGCATTGCTTATCCACGACAGGAAATATGTAATGCAAAATATATATTATATATAGACCCTAAGGATACGAGGTAAATTTACATCTGATAAAATTGGAAACTTGTAAAGATAATATAATAAAGTAAAATAATTCTATAATGGCTTTGTGACGGCAGGTCTTAAAATTTGATATTTAATCCCACGACAACCCAATCGTTTAGTATAATATCAGTAGATACTTCTTAGTGTTAAATTGTCCAAATACATTCTAATGCTAGTTGACTATTTTCAAAACCATCTTTTCATATATATAGCGTGCCCGTTGACAAATGATGGGTTCATTTAATGTTTGTCTACACACGATCCTGTCCGTATTATTATGTTGCGATTTTGCGAAAATTCCATAGCGGTTTCATCGCAAGACGTGAAATATTTTCAAAATCATTGTGTCCATAAGTCAGTACTGGAAATTATTGTAACGCATGAGGCGCACGTCAAATGATTCTAAATAAGTGCGAATACAGCGGGAAAACAATGAGACTGTCTAATTGACAAGAACCGAAGAGATAATAAAATTATTCATGGTAATTTTTAATACATCATACACGATGTTTTGTTAATTTTACAACCAGTAATCCAACTAACGACATTATATATCTTTACTCTTTCATTGCTTACGTCTCAATTGTTGAAATGGTTGATTAGAGTCTAACCATGTCTTACAGTTTAAGTAATAGAGAATTAAAACATTTGCTTAAACGTATTTATTTATTGAAATAGCATATGGCTTATTTTTATTGATAATCTGCATTAGTCTACTGAATAAATGTATGAAGTAATAGGTGCTGAAAAAACCTTTAAGTAACTTGGCAGGGTTTGTTTAAAATTTTTATTAACAACTAATTTTTCGACTATTGGAACACTTATTTTGTATTCATGAAGAATGCAAAAAAAATAATTTAAGTATATATAATTTAAATTTTTATTTTAATATTAATTTTATTAATATATTTATTAAATACAACCAACGAACATTTAATTACGATTTTGCGTCAAAAACTTTTCCTAACTTTCACTCAAACTGGCACGATTCTAATGAAGTGTCAAACCAGTAGGTTTTGGCCATTGCGTGATCAAAGTATAATTAAATTATACTAACATAATTTGTGGCGGGAAATCCTGGAAAGGCCACGCCATGGCACATACATACATAATCTACAAATACAGCGGTTGTACAGTTTTCAAAAAATTCTACATTTATGTTGATGAAAAAAAATGGACCTATTGAATAGTAAAACCGAAATCTAAAACATTCCATAAAATGCCATATGTCATGAAGAGAGCACCATATTTTGTTATTGTGAAATTTACTGTGGTAACAAATAAGTTATATAATTCATTGATCTCACGAATTTTAAATTTATTTATGTAGATGCAATAGATAGAGGCATTTGGTTAATTGTAAATTTATGAATAAAAACAAATACACCTCCCTTTATTGATTGAAGGGTTAATTTTATAATATTTAAATGAGTCGTCAATCAATGCTCTTGAACATTCTTCGAGTCAAGTTTCACTATTAATTGATTGAACCCTTTCGCTGCCGAGCCATAAAGATCCAATACAGAATATTTCAAAAAAATATTCAATAGATTGGTAGACGGTTTTATAAAAATTATCAAGAAATATCATGTTTGAATTTTTATAAAAGAAATAGTTTTTACAGGATTTTATTTAAATTGTTTACACTTTTATATTTTTAGTAACAAGTATCAACATACCGTAATCTGTCCCTTCATTTATTGATATGACCTAAATAAAACGCGCTGGAGAAAGTGATTATCGAAACAATAGTACTTTTCTATCCCCATTTCTAAAATGAGAGGTTTTCTCCACATTTAAAGTCAACAAAGCTTTTTTCAAAATAGAAGTTTTACAATATCCTTTCTGAGAGCTTTTGCAAAGAAATCTCTTTTGTATTTTTAACTTAAAAAATCACAACGGCGTTCGTTCACAATTTGTGAATATATATATATAGTGAGTGATTAGCTTATCATAATATTATTCTCTCCCCCAATTGTTTCCCTCGGTGTTGGTTTTATATGCTTAAACGCAGATCGTATTTACTTTAATCTGCTGGTAATTCCATATTTTTCTTGCGTGTTTTCCCTTTCTTTCAGCATTTTATTTAAACACTTCTCTTTATGTTGTGTTCATTCTTTTGGTTGTGTAAATCAGAGTTGCTTTGTGTTGAATCAGCACACTGACATTAAAACTCCCGTGCAAATTACATCTGTGTTTTCTGTTCAATAAATTCAGCTGAAACATGATACAAGGTGGTTCAATAGCAACTCTCAAAATTTGTACAATAAATAAATTGTAAATTATACAGTAAGTAAGTGGTGTATAAGATATCTATTCAATTATACTTTGATGTGAAAATTTATTTAATGGCATTAAGTGTGAAATATAACGTTGTAACGGCTTTGCTTAGTGGCACGAATACGATAGGTTCAATTTTAAATGACTTTTCGCCATATTTATATGGCTGAATTTCTTAGATGGCGTTTGTAGTGTTGACTTGAGGGCGCCAATTACTAGCAGTTTATTTGCAAATACTTTTAATTCAAGATAACCCTAAAGGAAGAATATTAAACGAGATAAATCGCACGATCTCGGTGGCTAGATTCATACCCTCAAAACGCTCGTGCAGAATATTCATCTAATTATGATAATTTTCGCAATTTGTTCAACGTTATAACCTTTCAGTTGGACAAATTTCATTTTAAAAACATGATTTGTACAACGTAACATATTTTAGACGTTCTATTGAAAGACCCTTTAAAATTATTACGCACGCGTGATTCACAAACCAATACCATAATTTTTTCGTTACTGGAAACAGCTAGCTTAAATCTGCAAATTTTATCGAAATTACCCACTAGCAGAAACATTTTTTTTTTGTAATATTTGAAAGAGTAGAATTAATATAATTCTAATATATCAGAATAACAATAATGGAGTATTTATTTAGCTTTTTTTAATGTTTAACTACAAAATGAGAATGGACAATTATCATCATCATAAATTATATATCTTTCTATAGATTTGTATAAGAAATCATATTTCATAATTTAAGCTAACTAGATAAGTGAAGGATTTGAAAAAAACTCATGATTTTTCTCAATTTGTTCGACAGTTCAAATTTTGAAAAATTAAGTTTTTTCAAAACTAAAACGTACTTGGATAATTGGAGGATTTTTTTAAGTTAAATGATTTCTCTCTACATGTATAAAAGATATAGGTTTGTATAAAAGAATATCTTTAATACTATAAGATACCGAAATAAGCAAAGGATTTCTAAATTTGTATAAGAAACTGACTTTAATAATAGTAATGTTTTTATAACTAACAGAAGCGTGCGGTGAATCTTTCACTTTCTCACTCACTAATATATAAATTTATGAGAGTGAGAGAGCTACATATATGATGACTTTTATCTTGTTTATACAGATACAAATAATGCTGTGCGATAGATATAAATTCACCACACGCTTCTGATTAACTATACAGTAAAACTACGATATAATTACAAAAGCAATCAAAAAACGACAGACTGTTTAAAAAACATATAATAAAATTCTCAATGTGCATTAACATAAGGAGCCGTTTTAACGGGTGTTGACCGATGATATTATCATCAGCTTAAAAAAAGTTCTCAACATTTTTTAATTGCATAATATCAATTTAACAATTAACAACTGTAATATTTTTTGATGTATAACAAAATAATATGAACATTCCACGTTTTACGGTTGAAACGTGGTTTTATTGATATTTTTTTGTGTTTTATATTTAAGGAATTTTGTATGTAGGCGATAATGTCTTTAGATTTACCTGACTTATTGCTTTTGTGTACTTATTGATATGATTGTTTTTCTTTCTTGATTCTCTGATACAGAAGATAACAAGGCGGTAAGTCGGATTAAGTATTAGGATTTTTAATTTCATCGCTTTGACAAGCTTCACCATATCTATTCTCGCCTCAACAATTGGACAAACCTATGAAATCAATTACTTTCCTCAAATACAGATTTTATCAATTAGAAGTAAATTCTAATCCTAACAAAAACACTGTCTATAGATGGTATCATGACCTGGAGCAGCCATACTCAACCTTATTTACTTGATCCACACACGTAATTTTTTATGTTACTAAAAAACTCAAAACCTTAATTTATCTAAAGACCTTTTGAAAAATGTCTGAGAATCTGTACGTAGATACAAATCAAGTTTTTAGTTACTATATCAAAAAAAACTTTATTGATCGTATGTAGCCCGCTGGTTGAGTATGACTGATTTAAAAGGCATAACGTTGAGTTTTATAAAACGAATTAATGATTCTTTTCGTAATGGAAATATCGACAGAGGGTGCATAATGCGTTTGGCGTAAAACATTTTAAAAATCTGTTACAGATTTTTGAAATATATATAGACGAAGCAAACAATTCTGACTGACATGAATTTGTTTATCGTTTTTGTTCAAAATAATATTTATAAGTATCCATTTGTCCATTGTTAAATAAACAATATAATAAATGGGTTTTTTGGATAGCATTTTATTTACTTATACATGTGTACATAAAATGACGGTCAGCGAGCTGAACATTTAATAAATATTTTTTTCAAGGTGCCAATTTGTTTAATATTTTTTTGAATGCTCATCACTCTTCTATTTTATTTTATTTATAACATGTTTTTTGTTTATTTTAAGCGTTGCCCATTAACGTATCCATAGAGATAAACAAAAGCTTTAGAACACTTCATTTAACAACTGTTTTATTTTATTCGAGATAAACTGCTTCGTAATTCGTCGTCACAAAGCCAGAAGGGTACTCGTGACATTTTGGCGATTTTTATTCTATTATTTTCTCTGTATATGCAAAAAACATTTAAAAAAGTGAATATGTGAAATCACTGTAAATAAAGAAAAAAAATATTTTGCATGTCATTAAATTTATGGTTGATGTTTGTACAATAAAAATGATTTTAATTAGCTGAAACGTAAACGCACTCACGATTCAAGATGTGTTCTGTTGTGAAATTTTAATTGTTGAAACTGTGTACAATTTCACATATTTTGGAACTCAAAATATGGGTTTCATCTTTTGACATATTTATACAATTTATCACGCAGATGCAATTGGGCTGTCAGTCAAATTGAATTAGCAACTAAAATTTCATTAAGAGTTACCGTCAGTCGATATCTCTAAAATTTAAATTTTTAATAATAAAACTCCAATATATGGAAAAATTAATTTTGCTATAAACCTCACTTAAAAATTTCATTTAGGTAGTCTCAATTTTCATCAAATATACTTATATATAAATAACTTCCACACGATTTTTTATTACTTTAAAACACACACAAAATGACCTTTCTTCTCTATGGGGTGATACGATACAGTTAGTGATCGGTTAATGAACAGTGCGGACTGCGAACAAATCTGACTAAAAAAAAAAATTGTTCGGATAACGAATTGTAACAATCTTTATAAACTACTTATTCTATCTGTAAAGCTAATCGACCTGATGGATGATCTATTTACGAGCATTTCGAATTGCGAACATAGTCTTGGAACAGATTATGCTAGTTAACCGACCACCCATTGTACTTTATTTAGTATGAACACCATATTGATTTTGTGGGTAAACGTTATTTTTGTGTTTTATTTTGTATTTAATTAGGAAATTATTGTAGAGAAAAAATTATTATAATACAGATTTGAAAATATTATGATGCCCCCTCCTCCGATAGATTGTTACATTTAATTATTTTAAAAAAAACGTAACATTTCACTAGCCCCTCGCTGTAAAAACCGCCACTTGCACGGATATTTATATGTATGTAGATTTTAGGCGGTAAGTTATAATGAAAATGAGTATATTCTTTGTTCTTACACGCATAATTTTACTCGATAAATTTACATAATGTATAATTTAAGCATCTTTCAACGAACTACGTTAAAATTAGTTACGTAACCTGCGAAGTGCTTTTGAATAGAGTCCCTGGCGTCAAATTACCTCCACCAACCCCGATAGTACGCCAATGAAGTACCTAACCCTTTTGCCATGTTTCATTCCGCATCTGTCGGAAAATTTCATTAGCGCCTCGTCAAACAGGAGAGTGATTCGTTTTGTAGAATAAAGCTAGTTGCACACTCATCCTCTTTCGCCAGTTCATATCATTCATCACGTCATCGCTTCTCACTCATAAAGCCATCAATGTCGACTGTACGCTTTACCGCTTTGTTTTCTTCTTTGGTATTTTCGTGACACATAGTATTATGTAACATAAATTTATACTGTGAAAACAGAACGAATGTTATTATGCACTGTATTATATCAACATACAATGGACTTCTGATTCATCGTTTTTTAAAAGCTCATCAAAACAAAAAACGATGAATGAGGTAAAACGATATATCAGGCGCCCACTGTATATATACACGTATTTTTATCTCAATTAACAATGACTAACACCTACTTTTACTACTACCTTTGGCCTACTTTTTTCAATAACATTGTAATTATTTTAAAATACATAATCTAATTTTTCGTTGAACTATTGAAATTACCTAAAATATCATAAAAAATATATGAAATTCTGTTAGTTTTACACAAAAAAAACATTTTGATACAAAACTTTAGATGGCTCTTAACACCTTGGTTGAGAACCACTACTTTAGGCCACAATATAATATATCACAAATCAGTATTTTTCAATTTAAATAAGATTTCATATATTCAGTGTTCAGTTTTATCACTTGTATATTTTAAAAAATGTTATTTTTTTCCAAACAACAAAGGTAACAATCAAAAATCTCAAAGACATTTTCTTTCAGTTCACCAAAGAAAAGAAAACTTTTCACTTTCCAACAAAAAATAACTAATACAAAAACAGATATAATTTATTTTTTCATTTATTATGTCGAAAAATGAGAGAACATTTTAGCGTTGATTGTGACTACAAGTTTTTATTTTAAATAAATAACACACAATTTTGATCAGGACTGATTTCATTCATAATGAGAGTTTTTTTTATATACGATGAGAAAAGCCGTTCCTGATCAATTACGTATATAACATTGTGTAAAAAATTACTAAAATCGTTCTCATTTTAAATCATTTTCGTACGTTTTTAGAGTCTAGTGTATAACCGCAATCATCTTCATGAATTGTATATTAGATTCTGCACCACTCACATCAATAAAATGGTTTATTTATATATGAATTCACACAGTCTATTTTGCTCTGAATCAGGTCAACTTTGCACCTGGTAAAACTGAATAAATAAAACCGTCCAAACTGATCGTTTTGAGATTACAGCTTAGACAAATCAATAATGGACAACTGACTGAAAACTTTTGAAATGATCACATTATGATTTAATCACTGAGTTGTAAAACAGAATTATAAATCCCCTCGACTTTTACATTTCGGTCATTGCGCGTTTATATTTTATGGGGTGCAAAATTCATCAAAGTGGTACCAAAATAGACTCGTTTTACCATTAATATTATTAATAATCGGTGTATCTTTACAGCGGTGTGCCGTCTCATCAACTGTCAGCCACCAGGCTCCTCGGCTCGCCTGACAACACCAGATTTCCGCTGGATGAGTCTTCTGGTAAGGATTCTAGTAATTTCGTTTTTAATGATGATCAGTTCAGCAAATATTTTCATCAAAATTCATATCAAGTTTCGATCGAATCAGGTGAGGGGTTTGTGAGGGGTTATTTTATATATAATATAAAAACGATAACATTGTTATTACCAGGGCTGTGAAGTCGTTAAAAAACACAACTCCAACTCCGACATTGACCAACAAAAAAAAGTTTATTTTTATCAGGTTTTTTCAAACATTTTCTATTCATGTGCATTTAATTAAAGATCAACCAACCAAATCGAAAAAATTTTCATTAAGATATTCTTCAAAATCTTTAAATCAAAAAAGTAGTAGGAGTTGCTCGTTTTTTATAGCTCTAACTCCAACATTGACAAAAAACACGACACTTGATGAGTTACTTGATGTGACACGTTAGGATGAAGTTGCTACTGAAGGAAACGAAACACGTTTCGCGTCTAATTACACACCATATGGAATAACATAGTTATTAGTTTTCATAAACGTAATAAAACTTTATGAAATGATACGGTAAAAAAAATAGCAATTTATTTTAGTTTTAGATTTTTTTGTAATGGCGCCCTTGCCGCACGATGCGCAGTCTTCAGTATTTGGCTACCTCTCGCACGGTTCATTTACTGTCTCACTCTTTAGCAATATATCTTCAATTAGACCGAGTGTTAAAATAAGACCATTTTGTTTCCTTTTTTCTTGAACCCATGGTTTTGTATACCTGCTATCATTAACTCCAAACTCGTATAAATAGACCTGATTGTAGAAATAACCACTAAAAATATGTTTCTATTGTATAGAATTTTTAATACAATATTGACGTATTATTAATTTAAATGATGTTACATAATAAAGAGCTTTTTTACTCAATAAAAGCTCACGTAAATATAAAGGCGCAGTTATCTCATTGAAAAATTCGATCAACAGAATTACTTTTTATAAGCTAGAACCATTTATTTGAAATCTGAAAAGGACTTCGATTTATCTACGGAATGGACACCAATTTCACTTTATCTCCAAAAGACACTTTATCAAACTCATCATTTGCGAAAAAATCGTCAGTATTATAAAGCAGTGTTACTTCATCATTCAACTCCCTCTATTTCAGTTCATATTCTTTATGTAAAATTCGAAAAAATATAAAAAGATTTATTCAAAAGATAATTTACAATTTCACCAATCGCATGACAATGATATTTTTACATTTACCAGCGAGCTTAGTAGTAAAAATATGGAATTAGAAAAAGCTCACAGGGACTTAAAATCTCCGTGCACAGCTGCTATACAACTTCATATCAGTGGATTATAAGGGATGCATTGATCTGCGGTGCGGGGGTTGTTACATCTTACTGATATTATAATAGATGTATTCATCTCAACCCTAGTTTTATATATACATACTTGAAATCCAAATAGATTTTCTTAAATAATATGTGAAAACATATTCACTGGCTTTACTTTTTTGCATAATATTGGCGCGAAAATATACAAACTAAAATAAACCTCAATGAAACGACTCAGTGAAAAAATAACTATTTTTTTTAGTTCTACAAAATTTATATGTTATATAGTTGATAGTTCTAATGAGGATGTAAGCCGAAATAGTTATCAACTATATAACTTACATTTTTGTGGAACTAAAACAAATTGCTTTTTTTTCACCGTGTTATAACGAAGTTTTTCAAGTAAATGCCAATTCAATCAATAAATTCGATAAAATGCTCTAATTTTAATACTCGGTGTAAGTGAATATTTATCGCGAAAGAGTGAGAGAGAAAACGACTCGTATGGGAATATTATATGCGCGGCGGGGGTATTAGAGGATTTAAATGAAAATTGAATCGCAGATGAAATTTTTCATCATAAACTGCAATCTTTCAGTTTTGCGCATTAAAAAAATTTCAAGTTACGTTTAAGTCAGAAAATCTTCTACTAACACAATATTCCTTCCTTAAAATCAAATTAAATTTGTATTTAAACCAAAAATCATATTTAACCCCTAGCTGCTTGAAACGGATGATAGAAGTACATATGTTTATATTTGATAGTTTCAAATCTTTAGTGTATGAGCTAATTTATTTATTGACATATAGCCTGATTACTAACACGGTGAAAAAAAAATGCAATGTACTTTAGTTCTACAAAATTTAACGGTAATACTAATAATGGAGTTCTATCAAGTAAATACCAATTCAATCAATATCGTGATAACTTTTGATAATCTCCATGATTTTGATCAATACTGACCCTACTGATTTTTTTTTTAAATTTTAAGTGTTGTAATAAAGTGTGTAGTTCAGCACGTGTTAAACCAAAAAAATATTCATTGAAGATTAGTTAACAAATACATAAATTACCATAATTGTTTAATTAAAATTTGATGCTAAAATTACAAGCCGCCAGAATTTGAAAAACGTTCTTTACTTTTGAGATGACAATATATTTTGGGATTTATGGCTGAGAATTGCCTTGGGGTTTGAAAGTTCCATAACCAGAGACCACCGAGAGTAGCGCGCTACAACGTAAAAAATTAATACACAAAAATTTGTAAATTGATTTATCAATATTTAAATAAAAAAAAAAACATTTTTCATTTCGGCTTATGAAATTTTCCGTTATAAGCCTTGCATTGATCATGTAGTCGAGTGACAGCTTTATAGAAGCTATACTCAACCTAGCACGGTGAAAAAATAGCAATGTACTTTAGTTCTACAAAATGTACGCCATAAAATTATTCATTTTAATTTATAATATTTAAATAATTTTGTAGAACTATAATACATTGCTATTTTTTCACCGTGTTATAATGGTTTCTACCAAGTGAATGCCAATTCAATCAATGAAGAGACACACTTTTGAAGATAAATCATGTTTATAATTGTTTAATGCAGAAAACTTGATGGGTCGTATATTACCCGCGGACCACAGATTGAGTAAGTCTATTCTAGAGTTTTTCTGTTGTTCTGCTATGTGGAAGAATCCATGAATGAACAATTTGATAAATCAATTAATTGAATTGGATTCAAAGTTATAGATTGACGTTAAACGATGACGATAAAAAATTACACATAAACCATTGGAATAAATCCTTGAAAGCTCTTTTTTATATTATATATTGGTGACCTTGAATTCGTAGATTTCTATCCTTTCGCGGAGGACCTGTCCCACGTTGGCGGCGGAACGGGCACCGGTGACAGAGGGGGTTCCAGGTTCGGGGGAAGGTTCGGACCACCACCTGCCTGCAGAAACTCTGGCGACAGACCTGGTGCCAGGCTGCTTGACTGCTTCGGAGTCTGCAGGACGAGGATCGATCAGTACCTCGCCAAAAGAAAAGTAAACCCTTAATTATTACCTTCTAGTTGTAGAGTTGTGGTCAGCTCATGCGGCTTAAAATACAGTTTCTCAACCGGTGGTTCGCGATATGATATTATTTCGATAAACAATCGAATTTTTATGTTGTATTTTTAAATTATATTTTTGTGCTACTGTCTATTTTAATATATTATATTTAAATATTGTTATATCACAGGGATTCCCAACCTTTTTGTACTCTAGAGCACATTCTTAAATATCGGTAGGGTGGTGGGCACCGCCCATTTTTTTCTACGGATATTTATAAATAGGCATGAGTAATAAATAAAAAAGAAGATCTCTATGTTTATTGTCACTATATAATAAACCTACCCAGGTAGTAACTCAAAAAAAAATTAAAACTCTATCAAATATATAAAATTAATTTAAATTTTTAATTAGTGTTTATGAAAAAATCTGTTACGTTCAAATAGTGGTGGGCAGACACGAATTGTTCCGCGGGCGCCATGGTGCCAGCGGGCACGGGGTTGGGAATCCCTATATATCAGCATACGGTGTTGCAAAATTAATTGATTTGAATAAAAAAATCAATTATATAAATATTTATTATTTTATAATTTATGATATCGACTGAAGGTTCTTGATGGAATTCCAATATCAAATCTGAATTGTAACAAACTTCTACGATTCCACATGTTTTTTCACTAGCGACCCGGGTTTCGTCTTTCGGCATCATCAGGCATTCCATCACAACGGATGCAACAGAACTGACTCTGTTGCATCCGTGTGATGTAATGCCTGAAGATACCGAAAGACGAAACCCGGGTCGTTAGTGACAAAACATGCGGAATCGTCCAAGGTTGTAACAATTCAAATTTATTATTTTATTCTAATGTTGATGATCCCCAAAATATTTTTGGATTTTTTGGTGGTCTGCGGATTCAAAAAGGTTGAGAAACTATGGCCTAAGCCATTGGTTCTTATGCAAAATTTTACTGTGACCCCATTATGTACTTCAGCGTTTGAAAATGTCTCGTGGCACCACAAAATAACAATGAAAAAATATTTTTTTTAATTTGTATATTTACTATAAAGCTCTTGAAGGTCGCAGCAAAGTCCCCTGGCTGCTGCAAATGAAAACGACTGGCATAATCGAAATGATTTTGCATTTTGCTTTGCAGATAGACCAAGGCGTGAAGTTATACGCATGCCACAAGCAGCAGGCGGCAGTGAAGACGTGGCTTTCGGCTTTGAAGACTATCAGGCAACGTGGGGACAAGTTCCAACTATTAGGCTACCTCTATCAGGCGTATATGGACTTTGGAAAATACAGGTAAAATAACATTTATGATACACTTGATCTAAACCAGGGAAGTCAACTTTTTTATAACTACTGCTTACTTTTGTATCTCTTTTAATAGCACAACTTTCCAGTGTTTACACAGTAATTGTGATTTATAAAACCCCTACCATCCACCGTGAAAGCAAGAACGCCTACTATTAGGCGGTAGGGACAAGGTTGGCTATCACCGCTCTTAGCTCAATTACTGTGGAAAAATACGGATTTGCAGCTAAATTAGACTATACTGAATAGTGAGTTATTTTCGCCTCTTGTAAAATTTTTGTCTTTTGATAAATGAAGAATTAAGCAATTTCTTATTACAAACAAAACTAAATTATAATAAATAAATAAAACATATATGTATATACGTTTAACATTGCTTAGAGTTTTAAATAAAACAAATATATTCTTCGATACATAAATAATTAAACACAATTTGCAGTTGTATTTTCACAATTATTATTTAAATCAGCCAAAATAATAAAAAATCAATCAGGAACACTATATGGGGGACCAAGGGTGGTAAATCTTTATTTCCGTTTCAACATATGTGTATGTTTCGCTTTTATTACAATAATGATAATGGTGATGAAGTAAAGATCTCTTGATGATACGGTTTTGTGATACTCTAATCTTTAGGGATTTTTTTTAAATAATTTTGAAATCATGGATGCGAAATATGGATATAAATATATTCCATCTACAAAGTTTATATCTATGTTCACATCTAATATTATCAATACGAAGTTTTCGTTAGTTCTTGTAGATTTCTTTTTTTAAAATACGCCAATGCCATCTAATTTACATGAAAAGAAGCTAATAAATGGTGAATAAAATACAAGTGACAAGAAAACTGAACGCTACAATCTTTATTTGTTTCAGGGAATCATTAGAGTTTGCTCATAGACAACTGGGAATATCCGAAGAACTAGATTCACCTCCCATGAGAGCGGAGGCTTACCTTAACCTAGCAAGAGCACATCAAACGTTGGGAGGACTTGAAAGGTATATAATAATCAAAAGAAAAAAAAATAGATAATATTAACCAAACAAACAATAACTGACAGTCATTTATGGCGCACATCCCAATACCTCTCTATGCATAATCTCTTTGTACAAAAATTTCACCAGTAAAGTATAAACGTTACTTAACGTTGTCCAAAATGTTTTAATGCATTTATTAATAATAATTTCCTAGGCAATTCAGCATAATGGTATTGGGGTTAAATTTAATGTATTGTTTTATATTTACAAATATAAATGGGAGTTTATGCTATTTTTTAATTGCAGGGCTCTTTCTTACGCGAGGCAGTCGTTGTACAACGACTGTGAGGGTTGTCCAACCATGGGCTATGTTCACTTAACAGTGGGTGCGGTTTCGTTGGAACTTGGAGCATTTACAAAAGCAGTTGACAGTTTTCAGAGAGCTCATAAAACTGCCCAAAATACCCATGATAATGCCCTTCTCTTGCAGGTTAGAAAGTATAAACAATCTTTTTATTTTATGTTACGACAGTTCCACATTTTGTTGCACACCATCAAGGGTTTCGGCATCTTCTGGTATTCAATCACATCACACGGATGTAATACAATAGAACTGATACATAGTAAATGGCTTGCATCGGTTACATAGTATACAAGCGGAATTACATAAGAAAAATATAGACCTAAGGTTGGAAGCCAAATATATATCTGAAATAATTTTCAAAGTATTGATTTCAATATAATGACATTCAATTTTGTACATGGTAATACACTTTAAAACATAGTTCCTTAACCTTTTTACATCCGCGGACTACTAAAAAGTCTAAAAATCTTTTGCATGTCATCAACATTGAAGAAAATATAAATATTTATGTTATTGATTTTTTATTCAAAATATTTAATTTTGCAATTTTTTTTAAGGATATTAAAACGAAATATAATTTAAAAATCCATAAAGTACAAAATAGAATTCGATTTTTTTGGCTCACTCAAAAAAAACTATGCTATATGGTTTCAACAAATCAAATTTGATATTGAAATCCCTTTAAGCGTGTTTGGTCAATATTGTATATTTATTTATGATATCGACTGGAGATCCTTGATGAAATTTCAATATTAAATTTGAATTACGGCATCAGTAAATATCAATGTTGTGTTTGCTAACAAGATTCCTTATGGGTTAATTTTGTTAATTAACACACTAACTTCCAGCATCTCAATTGTTGAGACTGCTGATAGCAATACGTTGGTAATTGTTAATCGCTAATAGAAGAATGTTAATTGTTCTTAAAAAATCATCTACAAGCTAATTTTGTGATTAAATATAGTCTGAATTACACAGATATTTTTACAAGTTTGTCTCACACAAACACGTCCGAATTAATGTTGGAGATTATTGTTGTTAAATATTCTTTACACATCTAACCAGGGAAGGGATTGTTTACAGGTATATGTAGGTCTTTCTGAAGTCTTTGGAAGATTGCTTGATGCAGAACGAGGAGCAGCTCACGCAGCCAGAGCGTATGACCTGAGTAGATCATTGCAACCCGGAGACCTTAACACCAGGCATCATAGGGCGGCGTTATTGCAAATGGCAGCATCCTTGAGACGGCAGGGAGAACTTGGTGATGCACATGATTACTGCACAGTGAGTTGAATATTATATTGAATATTAATAAATTATTTTGCCTAAGATCAATTAATACATTTATCTATTCAATATCGTGCCAACGACCATACCACGTTGTAAGCACCGGCTCTCGTGCGATCACCGAAGTTAAGCAACATCGGGCGCGGATAGTGCTTGGATGGGTGACCGCTCGGGAACACCGAGTGCCGTGTTCTCTTGGCTATGGGAAGGAAAACCCAGACAGAAAACCGAACACCAACCCGCCTGGGCAGCGTGGTGTTGCTATGTCCAAACCCCCCCGGAAAAAAAAAAAAAAAAAAAAAAAAGAACAGGGGGAGGCCTTCATCCAGCAGTGGATCGACCCCGGCTGATGATGATGATTCAATATCGTAGTATAAAAATTGATATAATTAATTTATTATAAAATAAATTGCAATCTATTAATTTTGAAAAAGTAAATGTGAAAAATTGAAAGCACTTAAGTAATTGCTTTTTAGTTTATTTCGTTCCTTGGTAAAAGAGGTTTTTTTGATTCATTTTACAATTTCAATTCCTTACATTTGTAGGTTATGGTTTTCTGTTTTCTTTGTATGAATGCGTTCTACGCAATGGAAGGGAAACTATTTGTAAAAAATATTTGTTATTTAAAATTGAAGGAAGCAATGCGGTTGGCATCAGTGGCCGGAGATCAAGGTTGTTATGCGAGAGCTGTGCGTATCACTGGCGACATATATAGAAGAAAATGTGACATTGGAAGAGCATTGAGGTAACTTTCAAACTCTTTGTTATAACTGGATGTTTATTTTACTACTACAGATATTAAATTTGAATTGTTGCAACTTTGTACGATTCCATATGTCTTATCACAAACGACCCGGGTTTCGCCCTTCGGCATCTTCAGGCATTCCATCACACGGATGCAACAGAACTGACGTAAAACAAACAGTTAGCATCGTATATATATTATATTAAAATCATTATTAACAGGAATCTACTTACCAATAGGCAAGTAAAAGATTGCAGCTGAAAAGAATGTAACAATATTATAATATTATAAAGCTGAATATATTAATTACTTATATTAATGCAGCTGAAAAGAATGCAACAATAGTATAATTTTTGAATACCAATATTGTTACATTCTTTTCAGCTCCAATCTTTTGCTTGTCATTGGTAAGTAGATTCCTGTTAATAATGACTTTAATATATTATATATACGATGCTAACTGTTTGTTTTACGTCAGTTCTGTTGCATCCGTGCGATGGAATACCTGAAGATGCCAAAGGGCGAAACCCGGGTCGTTTGTGATAAGACATATGGAATCGTACAAAGTTGCATCAATTCAAATTTAATATTGAAGTTCCATCAAGCACCTTCAGTCGATATCATAAATTACTACAGATATGTCAATATATTTGACCAAGACCTTGATAATTTCCATGTTATTTAAAGTTTTATTAACGGCAATTTGTTTTCTATCTCTTTAAAAGAAAAATATAATATGTACACTTCATTATTTTTTTAAGTGGGGGATATGTTCTATGCAAAATGGTTAAATAAAACAAGATGTTTTATCATAAAAACGGGGTTCTATTACATTCAGCCTTACTAAAACTTATTCTTTACCATTTTTTTTTTTGCAAATTAAAATAAACTTAGCTTACTGACTGCTAATGTCTTAAGATGGCCTAAAAACTAAATGTCACTCATATTATTATTCACTAATTACTAGCTACTTTTCGAATATAATAGATGGTGTTGTACTCTATTTAAATGCATACATGTATTATAAAATAGGAAATCTATAAGAACTCCTGATTAGTATATATTATTGACACTAGATGTTGTTAGTATATATATATATATGCAAAATCGTGCAAAATATCAACAATTAAAATTGAATATTTTTATTCCAATTGAATGAATAATTGACACAATTCAAATTTAAAAAATGTTTTTAAATATGTAAACACATTTGACAAGCTTGCTTGAAAATTTTTGAATACCAATATTCCAAGGTCATAAAGTGGGTCCGTGATCGAATACCCTTACTTGTTAAATATAATAATTACCTGTGACACTAACATTCAAAGACGATGTTATTAAGGCTTTGTAAATTCTAGTTGTGATTTAATATGTTTAATCTCATTTGATTATGACATTTCCCAGGCAATATGAAATAGCAATGGGAGCGGGCCAAGCAATGGGCGACCGCCTCGCACAAATGGAGGCCATGGACGGAGCAGCGAGATGCTTAGAAGCTTTGAGGTTTATATTTTTGAATTAATCAATTATGTTATACTTTGTTATTTATCATTCTTCAAAAAATATTTTATATTCGTTGTTTTTAAATAATTAAATATCAAAAAGTCTTTGTTTTAGAGTTGTATTGACACTGCATTTATAGACGTCACACAAAATACAGAGTGAAATTCACATAAATTCAACATCTCTCTACACAAGATAAAATACAATCTGGATTACCAATAATTATATATTTAAATGTTAATTTCTAAATTGTTTTCAAACCGAACACAGAATATAACTTAGAATTTGTGTCTAAAATGAATTCATTTATAAAATAAAGACCTTAATTCTGTCAAACAAATGTTGATTAAAGAGAGATGACAAAAGAGGCATTAATCATTTTAATGACCGAACGAACATAAGTTCATCATCCCTACTTGAATCATTATAATCAACTCAACGACTCATAATAAAATTTAACATTTAAATTTTACACTAAAGTTATCATGCTAAAATAGGTGAGATGACCTATAGTCTATCATTTCTTAAACAGTATTTAAAGCTAAGTTTAAATTTAGCTTAATTCTGACAATGGCAGAAGCCGAAATAGTTATCAACAACCATTTATAAAAAATTGTAGAGCTTAATAATTGTTAATTTTTCCTTGCATTAAATATTACATTCCTTTTTTTTCTTAAATATTAGTAAAATAAGAAGATAAAAAAAAAATATATCAGCATGTAAAAAAATCAGTTATTTTATATATCATTTTTGTTTAGTTTGATAAATTTAATATTATAATAATGGATTTATTTTCAGATTACAACAGAAAATATGCAACTGTCGTCCTTTAGAATTCAATACAAGATTATTAGAAGTAGCCACATCGGTTGGTGCAAAGGTATCAATTCTATCACAATAAATATATTTGTAAAAATGATTCTTTCTTTCATCATATTTCAATTACATTTTTATTCTCATTAGTTACTAGTGCGAACTGTCAGACGGCGCTTAGCAGGCATCTATGGCAGTCTGGGTGATGAAGATGCTAGGCGGCAACAAGAAGCAGCAGCTGATGCTGCAGCACCGAATCCTGCTTGTCCTCAATGTGGGGCAGCGTTAGGCACTGCTCCTGCAGCCCTTGAAGCTCTTCCCTGTTCACATATTCTACACGCCAGGTACATTATTAAATTCACTCATTCTTTGAAAATCAAATTTGGTAATCATCAGATATCTTTTGATGATCGCTAATGGGTTAATATTTTACAGGTGTGTTGCTGACATGATGAAAAGAAGGAACTGCTCTTCGCTGTCAAGAGGGTGTGCTGCTTGTCATTCTCCTTCAAGAGCTCTTCAGGCTGCTCCACCACCAGCACCGATCAACCCCAGAGATTTGCAGGTTGTTTAAAACACTTGTAACCACAATATGCTCTTAAATAAAAAAATATATTTAGCTGAAGATGCATATTGATAGCAGTATTTTTTTTTAACTTAATTTATTAGAAAAACTTTAATATAATTAATATCATTTACTAGGCTGTATATAAGGGTTGGATTTTGTGATAAAAATAGTAAATTCCACTTTAAACAGCCATTTTGCAGTTTCTCCCTTGTGTCTCTAGGTTTTCCATATCGTATAGTTCATTGTAAATAAATGAACCATTAACTACCAAGTAAATTTGAGTGCAATTTTTTTACTTCTTCTTTTCAACATTCTAGGACTTTTTCTCGCATCCATCTCTTCCGCAGTCATTACGGGCTTCAAACCTTACCCTCAATTCTGACACCAGCAGTCACCAGGTCACATCAAGCGTCTGAAGATAATCGCAAAGCTTCGAATGCTCTTCACATCAATAAATAATTACCTTCAGAAAAGAATATTGAATAAAGGAATTGGAATGTTGACGTTGTCACTATAAACTCAAGATTTTATTTTAACATACATTGTTCCCAAATATTTGACATTTTTAGGATAGTTGAATCGAATACAAAATATATTTCCATAAATATGTATATTATTGAGATATCTGAAACATTTTATTTTGGAGCACAGTATTGATTTGCAGTCAACAGAAGCTTGTAAGAAAATGGCTTATTTTAGATCACCCAATTCACCATAGACAAGTTGTTAGAATTGAAATTAAAAAATGGCAATAAATTGCATTACTTTTTGATCTATTCAGATCAGAAACACAATAATCACAAGAATATTGCCCTGCTGAGCCAACTAAAGGATATTTAAACACCGGATTTTTCAAAAAATAATTCAATATTGTTGGTGTTAACCAAACTTATGGAGGTTATGAAGATAAATCCGATTATGTTTCTATACAACAATTAGCTCTTGCATGAAAGTTTTGATACAGTTAATTATTTTTGATATGTTTAAGTGTCAACTATCAACACATTGCATTGAGCAGTCTAAACAGTTGAAAGTTTAATTGTCAGAGAGTTAAAAGTTTTAGTTTTGAAAGATATATACTGACATCTGTGCTTATAACCATATTAGTTAATACACAATAGTTTTCTTCTACGAAATGGAATTAAACAATCCAGTATCTCTAGCCAGTACCAGATTAGCTTTGAACTTTGTTAATTATAATAAAGTACCAAGCAAAACATCAGATAGTTTTCGAGCATTTTTTTAAAATACTCAAGCGTTTTCATAAGCTCCAAAAATCTTCATATTCCACATCAAATGTTCAGATATCTCAAATCAACCAGCATTATATTTTTTTTAGGCAATATTACCTCTATAAACTATCGTATCATAAGTAGACCGTAATATTAAATAAAATTTAAAACTGGCAGCTGAATACGTACATCAAGTAAGTGACATAAAATATTCAGAAAATTAAATAATTTCATTATCAAATAATTTCAACAGATTACTCTAATTTTCAGCAAAAAAATGTTTGCATATAAAAAATCACACAAGTGAAATTTCACTGGATTAGTATAAAAAAATGAGCTTATGATTTCTGTTATAAAATAATAATATTACACTATTTTTTATAATTTAAAATATCTACAGAGGGTGCTTTGTAGAGTTGTTTGTTAAATTGTTAAAATTTTGTACATTTCTACTCGCTTTGTCACTCACAGCCTTTTTGGTATCTTCAGGTTTTCTAGTACACAGTTTCACTCAAACTGACAATTAATTTTAAGTAAGTATATATTATTTTTATTTAAAACGAATCAAAAAAAATATATTACTTAATGTTAATTGTTATCAATTTGAGTGATGAATTCAGTAATAAGTCAATTGATATTTTACTCTATCAATTTCAAACCAGTAGGAATACCTAAGTATAATTTTTCAGAAACAAATTGTAATGGCAATTAATTCTCATGACTACTACAATTAACCCATTCACTGCTGAGCATTGTCAAATAATCCAAAAAAGTTTTGCGGACCATAAACATTGGAATAAAATATTAAATATTTATATAATTGATTTTTTATGCAAAACAATTAATTTTGCAACACCGTAAGTATGTTGATATAACAATATTTAAGTATATTAAAACAGACAGTAACAAAAAAATATAATTAACAATATAAAATTCGATTGTTTATGGAAATAATATCACATCGCGGATCACCGGTTGAAAAACTATGAACTAGAATACTTGAAGATGTTCAATGACAAAACATGTGGTAGTGTACCAAATTAAAATGGCTTAATTTTGATTATATTGTTTGTTTATTAAAAAGCACCTCATGATCAACTCGGTAGTTGATTTTCCTTATTATATATTTGATTTTATTGAAATAACAATGTATTTAACACAACAAAATTTACTTTCTGCAAAATGTCACTTGCTGGACTACTGTTTTCAAAAAGTCAATTATATTCTATAATTGATTTTGTACAGTTACTATTTTATCATCATTTAAATGTATTCATACTTTCATTTCTGACCTAACACCAATCACAACCTGAATAGCTTATAAGACACTTCAACTTAGCTCTTAAGATATTCCTATTTGTGCCATATGTACTATTACCAATAATTAACTGCATTTGCTGTCATTAATTTTCTCCAAAGAAGATTTTTTTTTGCTATAAATAATATCTTAGTAAGATTTTACAGTTTTCAATCAATATTTTTTATAACATTCAAAAAAATATTGCTATCGGAGTACTACAATGTTTTAAGTGTCAATTTTCTGTAAAACAACTAAAACAAAGACGCAATCATTCAAGTATCACTGATATTACTTCATAGATTACTTCATTGTTACTTATGTTTTGGAAAAAATATACATTTAGAACCTTTTAGTTCTTACTTGCAATATGTTATTAAATATTAGTTTTCGATTTTCCAATCACTGTTCTTGGATCAGATAAGCTAAGAATAAGTTCACAACTTAATAATTTAGGCTTTGATAACTAGAGGGACGATCCAGCAGTGTGACTAGATAGTGCTGAAAAGCCAAATAGAGCTGATCTAATGGTGTAAACATTTTATTATCAATTTTATATTAACTTCAAACTTTAATTAAGTTACATTACAGCTTAAGTTTACTGACAGATCAGTTTTCTGAGATTTAAGTGTTACTTAATTAGTTTTTAATTGAAAAATGAGTATGACATTATTAATTTTGAAGAGCATTATCAAATTATTGTATGAGTCTCCTATAGAAATTATCGTCATTGAAAGTGAAATTTTAAATGCAGCATTATTATTAATTATATCAAACACATACTCTAAAGTTTTGTCAGCATTTGTTGTAACACAGAGTCAAATGCAAGAAGTTTAGTGTGTTGGATCATGTTTTTATGTAAAAAAATGCATTCTAAATTGCAATTCAATCTACATGGGTGGTACCAGAAAATATAAAATAGTGACTGTCAGTTTTTTCCAGCTCATCTATACATTTTAAGCCATGACGCAAAGTGACAGTTTATACGTGTTTGTTCAAGATTGTTGAATGTGCCAAAAAATCAACTGTAAACTATACATTCAATAGTATTTAGTTTTATTTATTGTACAGATTATATGAATATAAGTCAGAGAATAAGCTAACTCTAAAAATAAGCAATATTTTGTGAAGACAATTTGGGGCTTAGTTTTAATATAACAGTTGTCACATTTTGACTTGTAAAAATGTTTATGTTTACGCAGTAAAAAAGTAAATGTGTTAAAGTTCTTGTAACACCCCAAAGCAATGTTTTTCCTGCTATTTTATTTAAAAATATATGATTGTAGCTATTAAATATTATTGAAGGACATTTTAAAAATCTTCAATTATTCATAAATTATCTTAACATGCTTCCTTATTTGTTTACTAAATTTAATCTAAAAATGCACTCTTGTAGTGATTATATGCACTGACTGTTTACTTACTATACTGTACGTATTCAATATAGTGTTATAGGTGTTTCCACTACTTTATATTTCTTTATAAGTAATAGAATTATATAATAGAAAGAAACAGAATAATGTTTTACTGTACTGGTCTCATTATTTAATAACTCATGAAGACATTATGTTCACGAGCATAACTTAGTCAGAGAAAATCAAAAATAATTGCTTCCATGTTTATTAGTGGCTGAATACTTAAAGAATTCAGGCAATTAATGCTCGATATTGTTAATTAAAGTGATACAATTTTTGTATTTCCACATTCATATTTCTGATGTAGGCTGTTATTTCAATTTCATAAAATTTCCTTATAAACAACTTGTTGACCACGGATTGACAACAACTGCGCTTGACCTCCTATCACAACCATATCAAAAGATCACCTTCCAGATTTTATCATTGAAATACAGCGGGTGATTGATTCTCGAACAGTTTGGACTCAACGAACAATGTCACGAAAGATTTTTGTGTTAGGACACAAACACTGTCTGTAAATTTCGGTTGATCAGTTAATGAACAACATTAGTCTTGGAATAAATTTTGTTCATTAACTGATCACCCACTGTAGTTTGTTTGTTGAATAATGCTTTTCAGATAATATCACTGGAACTAATACCTTCAATCGTTTAATAGATTGTGGTAAGACACGTTTGTCATGCATATTTAATAACCAAACATATCCCGTATATTTTCAGTGAATACAAATCTAAAAATAATCTTTTTTTCTTTAGATAGTAAATAGATAAAACATCTGAATGTATATTTTGAAATCAAAGAAAATTATTTCTGTAATACAATAAAGGAATAAATTGATCTGTCATTAAGGTATACATGAAAGGATTCAATTTATTCTAGGCCGTAAATGGTTATCTCTGTCATTATGTAAAAAAACATTATTACTCAGGTCCAATTCCTTATATTTTAAACTCAATTGTACAATTGTGAGAAATGTATTATAAATTACACAGTACAAAGAAAGAAATCTTTATTTTGTGTGAGTACAATCGATGCAAAGGCAGTGAACCAAAATATGAAAGATAATATATAATTATGAAATGTAAATTTTTTAAGAGAGATGTTTTTATATTTACAGAATCTATAATTATGTGTTCAGATGCAATTTTAATTCATTGTATGTTAAATCAACTTGATACGAATCCGCACTTATTACCATTACAGAAAAGTATATTGTACATAAAATATTTAAGCTTTGTATGGTCCGTCCCCAAAAAACATATAAACAATGCATTAATTTTGATTTTCAGAGAATCCTCAAACAATATTTTGGTGATTTGTTTGTGTATGAAGTTTTTTTTATAACGAAACCAATTTATCATAATTACTGTTTACCTCGTACTATTGTATATTCTAAAGCACAGTTTCTCAACCTGAGGTCTGCGGAGATTTTTGGATGGCTTGCAAAGTATTTTGGATATGCCGGAACAATCGAATTTAATGCTTATTTTATGAATTATTAATTTATATTATTTTATTGCTGTTTGTTTTAATATACTTAAACATTATTATATTAGCATATGGTGTTGCAAAATTAAATATTTTGAATAAAAAATCAATCACATAAATATATATATTTTATTCTAATGTTAATGGTCTGCAAAATATTTTTGGACTTTGTGGTAGTTCGCGGATATAAAAAGGTTGAGAAACTATGTTCTAAAGCATTAGCCCAGTCTCGCTGTAAGATTTTTGGTTTTATTAAATTTACAATCAAAATGTAATAATCTTAGTTAGCTCTATTTTAAAGTGACTTTTCAAAAAAATCCATATAGTGGTGATATTGACAATTAATAATTGTCATTAAATAATATTAAATCTTGATTGAACACCATATATAAAAATACAAAAGAGTTAAATCTTAATTTTAAGGCATTGAAAATTTATAGGAAAGGAATATGTCAATGATACTGGATACTTGAACATTTATATAAACATTGACAATGTGAGCTTTCAAAGTGGTTAGTGGGATTGGTCTAATACAATAATTAATAATAACCCAGGTTAGTTTTCATTAATTTTAAGCATAGCATTATCATTTTCCTGTCTATGATATTATTTGGCACTCATATTTTGAGAGATGGGCAAATGATTACTCAAAATAACACGCCAATATGTGGCAAGAACTGAAAATGCAATAACGATATGTGTATCTTATGATTTTGCATATTTACATTGTTAATTATGCCATATAACTTTATTATTATTTATTGATTGTGTATTGTATTTATTATGAATTTTCACAAAGCTACAACCAATTTCTAAATTAATAAATACAACTCTTTATATTTTAAATTGCATTCTCTTAATAATTGATAACTAACCTCAACTTTGCCAAAGTTTATAATGTAGGAATGCTGAAATTTAAAAAATTTCTAACCCAATTTTACTTTACCCTAACTTTACTAATACTGTATAAAATGCTGCTGTTTGTTAGACGATCTAGTGAAATTGGCATAACAGGAATGACATTTTGTAAATGTTAAAAGCCCAAACTGGCTCAACTGGCTGGCTGATCAAGAATCACTGGTGAATGACACTTTTTGCCTTTACAACACATTATGAAATCATAACACCCGAAATGTACTTAAATATTTTAAATAATTTCAATACTCTTCTACAATTCTGTTCAATGTTTGCTTATGTCATCAGGGGTGCATTTAGACTTTATACTGGTATATGTGTGATATTTTTTCAAGGTCAGGCACACAAAAAGTATGGTTGGTTTTTGATCATGTTGTATTGATTTTTCAATCCTACGTCTTCATGTTATTTTAGTACTTTGATCACACTACTCATCCATAGAGCACTCATCTTAACCTGCATAACTGTTGGAAGGAATATTCATCCATAGAAATTGTGTTGAAATACGGCTAAAAAGCCTCCTAATCAAATGGTTTATAATAATTCTTCAAAGATGTATCTTTACTGTGTACAGTTAACTCCCTGATAAAGCGGTAGATAGGTTGCACATTATTCAAAACAGCAACAACTACACTCGCACAAAATTGGAGAATATATTCTTTTATTCACTTATGAAAGCTATAAAAACGTAAACTCATAAAAAAAGCAGTTCATAAAACATGCAGTCGGAACTTGTGCTGATGGGGAGTCTACTGTACGGCGAATATGTCTCTAGAGAACCACAGCATTTACAGAAGATAGCATCCAATGTGTTCATAAGTTTCTCTCGATGCAAATATTTCTTTTTAATTATCTTTTGTGGCTATATCGAAAAAATAATCTAAAATTAAACATTGAATTTTTCATATTAATAGTTGGTCCGCTGATTAATAATTGTCATATATCTGATTGTTTGGTTGGATGGCATATGACATTCAGACTTGATTGGGGTAGTGCCTATTAACCATTTATATAATTTACTTTATTGAATAGGTTTACTGCAAATAATTAAAATTATTCTATCTTTACTTTAATTTATTTCATAATTACTTATAAATAGATAAATAATGTATGTCGCCATTATCATAGTTTTATCAAGCTGTAAAATATCTTGTTTTTCTTGTATTTAATTATGATAATTAATAAACAAGGGATTTATCATATTAATGAGCTTAATTATATATGTGTTTGTTGCATTATGAATCACTTATCGGCGAAATGATGAAATGTCTTGATTGATTAGTGAAAGTGTTATCAAATGCTTCCAAACGTTGAAGAAACATCACTGATTTTTAACTGATCCACTATTCCTGATAAATATTTTACAATTATAAAGATTGCTTCTAAATGACTCTTTGAAACATATTTTCGATGAACGGACTAATAAGTTTAAATCCAAAAAAGACAACTCTTAAGGAGACTAAAAAAAAACTAAAAAGATATATAATCACACTCATGAATACATTTGCATCTGTACGGATATATAACATTTATTTCAGGTATAAGATAGTTTAAGAGATGCATAATTTATTACTGTTTTATAGAGCATCTGTGACATAAACTATTAGTGCCACTGAATGACCAACGATGGAGTTATACTCATTAGTCTACCTTTCATTAATATATCAGTAGTGCACACACTAACAGCAACTTTATCTCACTTTCTGCGTCCGATTTTGACAGAAAAAAACTCAACAATTTTATAAATACACTTGAAGATTATAGTTATTTTATATTTATGTATCAGTAGTTTTAGAAGTAAATACATAAATCAATTAAAAATTATTTTTCTGATTTCAAAAAATTCTGAAATGCCTCCACATTCTTGGCTTTGTAGTAGTACACTTCCAAGGTATTAGATCGGTCAAGTATTGAAAGAAAGAAGCAACAGCAATAAAAGACCATTTTTTGACAGGATATCCTGTATTAATTTATTTCACGAATAAGTGATTCATTCTTTGTTTATATTAATAAGTAAAACCTTGATATTTATACAACTTTCTATGTAAGCATGTTCATATATTATCTAAACACTTTTGTACCTGCAGACATTTAAACATTTCATTTGATTGAATAATGTAATATGATTGTATGTTCCACGAATTTGTTTAACTTTTAATTAATTATCTTTGGGTGTAGGTGTTAACACTCTATTTCCCAAAGAAAGGTTTATTGTATTTATAAAATATTTTTAGTTATATCTTTCACTTTTAAGGTGTTAACTGTCGTTATTGGTGGAAAAGCATTATATTGATAAAATTGGCATTCACTTGGTAGAACTCCATTATAACACGGTGAAAAAAATGGCAATGTATTTTAGTTCTAAAAAAATTCTGTAAAAGCATTATATTTTGACAAAAACACAATTTTAACAGTTTTTTCACAATTTAATATATTCATGATCAGGACAGGTTTCGCTCATCGCAAGTTTGGTCAACTTATACAATACAAATTAAATAAATTGTCAACATGAACAAACAAGATTGTTTAACTTCAATATAGTAACCTTTTAAGGAAACTGAATATTATCAACAGACGTGAGCATGTTTAACGAACATTATTATATTCAAATTGTTCAAGTTTTGTATTCTTCCATATATTTTGCCACCAGCAACCCAGGTATCAGCTTTCAGTATCTTCAGATCTTCATGTGTATTAATTGTACCCGAGAATTAGTTTTCTGAATAACTAGCCCCAAAAAATTAAAAGCTCACTGTACTTTTTCATAGTTTTATCTGATCATTGATATGAATCCATCCATGCTACAATTATTTTAAGATGTCCTCGCGTTGTAATAGTCGTATAAAAATTGTTGCATGTGCACTCATTTGAAACACACATAGCATAGTGAAATACTTTTTAACATACATGAATAGTAACGAGATATAATATTGTCTTCTGTACTTTTCCGACAGTTTGATGTTGTGATGAACAAAACTAAAGTTAATTTATTTTGTGTCAGGGGCAAACATAATTTCTAGGAAATGATGTTTTAATGTGCCAGTTCTTAATACCTCTAATTAGAATTCAAATTCAACATATATACATTCGAATTTGAATTGTTGCAATTTTGTACGATTCCACATGTTTTGTCACAAACGACCCGGGTTTCGCCCTTCGGCATCTTCAGGTATTCCATCACACGGGTGCAACAGAACTGTTCTGTTCAGTTCTGTTGCATCCGTGTGATGGAATACCTGAAGATGCCAAAGGGCGAAACCCGGGTCGTTTGTGACAAAACCTTCAGTCGATATCATAAATTATTTATACATTCTTTGATCTTGGCATATATTTTATACAAAAATATGTCATAAGTAATCCTGATTTTATAGTAAGCAGAATGATTTTGCCACCATTTTGCAACTTTATTTTCTTCGTTATTTATTGATGTTTTGCAAAAGGTATATACCTCAAAATAATAATGCGCTGATGCGATGGTTGGTTACAACACAAATGTGAGAAGCGTGTGATCGGTGCCTATAAATCTAAGGGGACACAAAAATAGGTTTTATTATCTTACTCAAAATATTTTATTAATTTAATTGGAACACTTGTGAAATTGTGCAGCATTTTTGTTGGAGAATAAATAATTAATGCAATATATTTCAAGTTAAGAAACTAAGCTTTTGAAGAGATGACATTAAACATGCACACATTACATATTTAAAAGGACATAATTTATGATATCGACTGAAGGTGCTTGATGGAATTTCAATATCAAATTTGAATTGTTTCAACTTTGTACAATTCTACATGATTTGTCACTAATGACCCGTTGTATTATCCTTTTGTCAATAACAAAACATGTAGAATCGTACAAAGTTTTAACAAATCAAATTTATTAAAAAGGAAATGATGGTTAAAAATTTATTACTGAAGACATAGAAAAGTATTATTTGTCAAAATGGTGATGAAATTAAGTTTGCAAATAGAATTAATTTGTGGAAAGTATAATATTGTCCAATATATGGAAGGGTGAAAACCACATCAAAAATTTAAGCCTACGTTGTTTGACAGAGCATGCCTACTTTTAAATTATGTTGAAATGCCACAGTATCATTTCCACTTTCATATTACCTTTTTGGTAAGTAATATAAAAACATTAATTGTTCCAAGCAATGATTTTTAATTGTGGTGCATTGTGTATTTGTTTTTGTGTTAATGTGTTTAACTGAATAAAATCGGGTAAGAACAGCAATAAAAAAAAGTTTAAATTATAAAATTATTGCTTAAAAAAGAAGTTTTGTTAACTTGCAGCACTTCACAATTATATCATTCATAACAATACATGCTAATTGACTCGTTCATTATTGTTTTTCATCAAATCAAAAAGAGTTTACCGTACATAATGTCATTTAGAAATAACATGGCTAATTCAATATTATGTTTATTTGTTCTTTACTTTTATTTTCTAAGATATCTATTTTGAAATGCTGCAACAACATAGAACTATAATATCATAAACTAATGAGACATTATTTAGATGTAGAGCGAACTATACTTTTCGAAATAAATACATAATATATATCAGAACGATTCTAACCTTAAATTTTATTAATTTACTATCCATCTATCGAGGTACATTGAAAGTTTTCATGGTAATGATTGTAGACAATGTGCAATTATTAATTCAAATTAAAAACATAACCTTAAACTTATTCATACAAATGTCATAGTTAGCTCTTGATTTATATAACATGTCTCATTTTGTAAATAATAACATGACATAAAAATTCTATTTAATCTTGTTGTACGAATATTTGTGAATTTAAAATAAAAACGAAATATTTAAATTAAACTTTAAAAAATTATATTGTAACAAGAGAAATCTATTATAAGTAAATCAAGAAATCTTATCAGAGTTTATATAATTACATATTATAACGAATATATAAAAGTTGCTACTCTTTAAAATTCTAAGCAAATGGATATTTGAAATAAAGTCTTTATGGAATATTAATATTGGTCTTTTTATTATTGATTATTTTCAATCATATTTTTAAACGCCCTGATCATACAATGCTTTACATAACACATGTGTCAGATAAATTGCAACTTAGAAATAACGTGTTTAGTTTCTCGGTGCGAAACGAAGATGCATTCCTCCCTTGGCAGTTGGAGACAACGTTAGAGTTTGCCATTGGAGTGGAACCATTGTTTCAGCACATCTTTCCACCCTGAACTTCCTCAGAATGTGAACTATTCCGATACGGATTTGTTGCAGACCATAACGGCCACCTGAAAATTCAACACAATCATTGCATCTAAAAAAACTTTTAAAACTTTAAAAAAAATTTAATTATATAACGCTCCTGTAAAATATATCATGTTATACGGAGAAACTTTAAATTGCCAATTTTAAGCCGTTTTTAAAATCTCTTTATTCTGTAAAAAATCAAATCTTTTACAAATTTGAATTGTTAAAACTTTGTACGATTCCACATATTTTGTCACTAACGACCCAGGTTTCGCCTTTCGGCATCTTCAAGTTTGGTTTTTTATTTTCCTTTCTCAAAACACATGGCCTTGGCGACTAACTCTAGGCTAAGAACATGTATGCAATATTTGCATGGACATGAGAGCCGTGTTGGACTCACTGAGTGTATTGATCAGTTATTTGACACAAATATGAACAACAATAATTATTCGCTTTGACCTTCTGACCGCCAAAGTATCAACATTTGAGACAGCAGATTACTGTGTAGCATATTGACAGTTGATACTCAAAAAATGTAAATTTTAACACAGCCATTTTTTAACAAAGGTTAAAATATAGCTCGATTTGTCCTGCTAATTTCCACTAGTTTTCTTTCATACAAACACTGGTGAATTAGTTTTTGCTAAAATATTCTTCATGTGAAAAGTAATTTTGCTATCACATTGCATTATCCAATATTCGATTTTTATAAATGAACTAGCGTGTTCCCGGCATGCGTTGCAATGCCTGTCTCCTCTCGCCTTCCGATTGGATAAGTCGGACTTGAGGCGAGGCCGGAGCCAATTAGAAGCGATAAGCTTAGGCTATGTTTTTCTTACCTAAATTTGACAGTGGTGGTCGTATGTGTTTTTATTTATTGGAGTGCTTTTGGATACTCAATGTTTTTTGCTTTTCTATTTGGTGCGTACACAAATAAATCGGAAGGTTTTCCAACGCGTGAGCAGGCCACATACAGTTGTCTATGTGAGAAGCATGGATTTTCTAAATTTAGTCCACACACTTGTAACGACTGTCCTTGTGCTTTATTGATGGTCATTGCAAAGGTGACTCGCACTGGAAATTGCAGATGTTTAAATTCAAATGGCATATCTGTCGGAATCATTGGGATGCGTGGCAACAGTACATCTTCTCCTTTGAATTTTCCATTTAAAATTGTAGCTTCAATAATATTGTTCATCATTTTTCTCACTGAAAGCCTGGTACCGTTACAAAATCGTGGTGGATTTATGTTTCGAAGATTGATAGGCACGTCAATTTTCAATGTTAAAACATGCAGCGGCATGCCTGGCAAATAAAGTGAATTCAAGAATTCTGTTGGATAATTGACGACTTTGTCTTGATTCGTTATAGTATCGATTGACTTATACGTTGTCGCTTCTCCAGGTATTTCATTTAGTATGCTGAAATTGATTACATTGACATCCTTGTTTTTGGCTGCTAATATAGCACGTGCACTGAGCCATTGATGATTTTTATGATTGTGTGCAATATTTGGAAAAACTTTGTGAATCAATTCGTCTATGGTTGCGGTTATTTTACAGAAATTCGCTGCCATGTGATACATTGTGTGGATTCCTCTGTTGCCATTTTCCCATTTCTTATATCCAACAATTGTTTTGCAAAACGTTCAACGGATGCATCATGTTGTGGTTGTACACGCATATTGGTCTTCAAAGTGAATCTATGTACGTATCGCCATAAAACGCATGATTTGAGACATGCATCAAGTTCATTGGCCACTGTTGAACGTGATATAAAAGGGTAGAGTTTTTCGAAAATCACCAGACAATAAAATGAGTGCGCCACCGAAAAGTTGTTCATTTCCTCTTAAATCTTTTAGTGTGCGATGAAGGGCTTCCAATGATTTTTTGTGTGCCATAGTACATTCATCCTATACAATGATTTTACATGCTGTGAGTGGTTTGCCCGTTTTAGAATTTTTGTTGATATTGCATGTTGGTGTCTCAATTATTTGCTGTTCAGCCACCATCCAAAAGAGTTGCTGCAATCATGATCGTGTGGTAATCCTCTTTTTTGCCATTCAATTGGCAATTCATTCAACATTCAATACATCCAACAGTGTGTCTCTCCAAAAACATGACGCTTGACAATGAAATCCATTAAAGATTTGAGTTTTTGTTTGAACACTCGTGCGCAAATATCATGACGATCTGATGATGAATGTCCGGGTAACAAAAGTTCTGTTATCTCTTCCCACATCGGATTACAGGTAAATGTAATAAAAAAATCTGGACGGCCATATGCCCGAACATAGGTCATTGCATCTTGTGCGTATTCATGCATGTATCGTGAACTTCCTGTAAATGTGGCCGGGAGTATGACCATTTTTCCGAAATCATTGGGATTCACATTGCCATCATTAACAACTGCATCGTGTAAATGATTATAATCTTCGGAACGCAACTTTGTTTGATTTAATCGAATGTAGAGGAGTCGTTCAGTTTCTATTTTCGTGTACATATTGACAATGTATTGACAGAATAAATGTTGACATTTTAAGATATGATTTTCAGCGTATTCGCGAATCATCAATCGATATATAGTAATTCATGGCACTGACTTTCTTATTCGCTTCCTCATCTGTTTGTGGATTTCTCAACAGGATGTTGAAATGGTATCTGTCTTCTCCTTGCCAAAATAAAATCGGATATTGCAATCTATCGTACGATCAATGCGTTTGTGAAACTCGCTGAACATGACCATTTCTACCATGAAGAATGATATCACGCGAGTTAAATTCTTCACCAACTATAATGACAACTTTGTAATCATCAAATGACATTTATTCGAGAGCAGTTTTAAATAATTTAATTAATTTTTTGTTTTGATCGAATAAAGTTTGTAATTGAGCAACTATTTCTCGTTTAGTACCCGTATTGAATTGACAACGTTGATCAATTTGTTTTTCAGTGTTTCCCAAGAAAAAATTTGAAGAAATTTATGATTTGCGTTCGACAGTGGTAGTAATGATCCAGCACGATGATAAATTTGTCCTTGCACTTTAAATGTTGGCATGTAATCTTCGCGCACGATATTAGTTGCACCAAAAAATGTCATTTGGAAACTTGAATTGTACTTTCGTATGTTTGTCAAGAAATGTTTTGATTCACTTGTATCACCCGATACCAACGTTAATAAAGGTTCGGGCATTGAATGTAATTCTGGCAATTTCACTTTTCCACTCCCGCAGCACAGTGTTTCATTTTTAAATTTAAAGGCACTACAATACACACATAATTTGCCCATTTTTCCAATAACAATACTTGGGTGCAGACTGTAATCATAATTATGATCGTAATGGAAAGCACTATGATTTAAATCAGAATGCAGCGGACGTCTGGTACGATCTACGCGTACTCGATCTGTTTCCAGAATGAATGAGAAAGATTTGACATTTTTGTTTTCGGCGTTGCTATGGATACAATGCTTCATAAATGGCCATTCTGTATTTCAATAGTCTTGTATATATAGATATGCAAAAAATATTCAATTATATCACGATGTTATCACTATTCTTGAAATTTTCTGGTAGAGTAAGTGAATTATGATTAGTGGATGAGCAAGGAAAGAGTTAAATAACAATTATTGATACAAAATGAATAGTAAAAAGTAATGATTTACCTATACAATTCCTTGGACCTTCCCCTAAAGGAAGGAAAGTAAAGGGGACTATTTGATCGCTATTGTCTTTCGAAAACCTCTCTGGGATGAATTTTTCAGGGTTGGTAAAGTACTGCGGGTCCATGTGCAGTCCCAGAAGTGAAATGTAAACGAATGTTCCCTTTTCAATGACAAGAGATGACCCTGGCACTTTATATGTCTTGGTACACTCTCGGTCCAAGAATGGTAGCGGTGGGTATTGGCGAAGAGTTTCTATTAGAAAATAAATAGTATATATTAGAATTTGAATTGTTACAACTTTGTACGATTCCACATGTTTTGTCACTAACTGCCCGGGTTTCGCCTTTCGGCATCTTCAGGCATTCTATCACATGGATGCAACTGACAAAAACTGAATCGTCGGTCCTGTTGCATCCATGTGATGCCTAGATATTGAAGTATTGATATTAGAAGTTTGTACACTTGGTAATTATTAGATCAAGTTTTTCTTCATTTAGTATTGCGCTAATTTCTATTGTATCAGTTGACAATGCTCATGATGCGAGAAACAGTTGTGATTTTGATAATATAAAGTTCATATCATAGACATTGTGTTTTATTATTTAAATATAATGCCATTCCATTTAGAAGTGACAGTTAACACTGTAAAAGTGAAATGGAGTAAATTTTCAACGATATGCTTTCTTTTTCACTGATGAAACTATTTACAGGATACTTATCTGAAGGAATTACAATACACTATTACAAAACTTTTTTATTACCTGATATGCACATGTTTAGGTATGACATCTCTTGAATAGCATCGTAGGTTATTTCTCCATTTGTGGGTGTCAGCGCCTCTGTGATTTCAACGAACAATTTTTCCTAAGCCCAACAAATAGGAAATTAAAATTTCGAATATGTATAAAAAGAAATCTAAATTAACCCACCAGAGATGAGCGTGACCATACGGCAACAGTAAACACTATGGTCTATTTGTCCCTATTGCAGTCCTTTTTCTACCTGAACATCGCATCTATCACTCAGTTTCGGTCAACAAGGATCTTCACCACAGTTACCCTCCAGCCGCGGTAACAAAAACAGTTTCCAAATACACTCGCGTTTTATTTCATTTTTGGTAAAAAAAAAATTCTTCAAAATGGACATTTCAAACAAGTAAAAACAATTTTCAATATTTTTTAAAACTACTTACGTAACTTTCACTAATTTATTTCTTATAACAACATGTTGATCTAAAGAGATAATGTCGTAAATATTTAAAAATATTTTCGGTGTGGCTGTATTTCAACCCCAAAGGTTAGTGTTGTCGTATGGTTACGCTCGGCCTTACCGCCGACAACCTTTTTTATATGAAATTTTATTTTCTTTTTTGGTTTTTGTATGAATTCTAACCTTGAAATATAATTAATCTTTGATATATTAATAAGATTTTACTGATGGAAAAATAATAAATATATTGGAACAAACCCATGTAAAGTGAAGACGATGGTATTAGAGATTTGGAGACGGATGTTTTACATTTATCCTCCTGAACCAAATATTTTTATCGATGAAGATAGTGGTGATGAAGATGAAGGGGGAGTAATCAATAATTTGAGCAGGCGTCAACACGATGCTCCTGCAGAAATGTGGTTCACACAGGGGCGAGCAGGTAGAGGAGTTTGAAAGTTACAAAGCGACGAGTGATTGGTCATGGAAATATACCAAATATTCCATGTTGACACCCGTGGACCTCTTCGAGCTCTTTTTTGATGAGAAGATGATCAGACATCTTTTGGAGGAAACTTAAAAATATGCAGCCTTCAAAAACTGTCCAAATCCTTTAGTGAAGCGCGGAGAAATGACTGGGTCACAAAAGATGGCATGTACAATAAGGTGGTAGCAGATCCGATGTAAAGAGATTGCTTCATTCAAATGATGAGGTATATTGACGCAACCGATAGGCTTTGGAAGCTTCGGCCAGCAATAAATATTTAGCAAAAAAAAATGTTTGTGACTAAGATCATTCCTTCCGTGTATAGATATTTAAATTTAAAAAAAAATATGTGGAATATTGACATCATGAGAAATGAATATTCACAACGTGCATCTAAGCAATACACTTGTATACATGGTCCCTGTAAGGACGAGTGTGACCATAGGGCAACATCTCTCAAATCAGCTTTTCTACAAGAAACCATTGTTTATTTTTTTTTTGCTAGACGTATTAGTCTACAAGTTGATAAAATATAGCTTAAAAATTTATTTTTTATCAAAAAAAATTCTCGTCTCTGGAGGGTTAAGCATATTTACTCTACAGAAAAAACTTTGCACTTGAAATTCTACCAGCAGGTTGTTAACCTCTTTGACACTTAGATTTAATTACGTACATGAACACCATAATCTCTTTTGGGTTCCTACAAAACAAAACAACTCGATACTACAATATTTAAATTTAATTCCATATATTTTTAAGACTTTTTAAATACTTATTTGAATTCCTTCATTATTTTTTTTTCAACCTGATTTTATCAAAATGCAGTGTTATCATTGAACGGTTTTGTTAATTGTAGCCTTGTCCCTGTGCGGTTTTGTCCTGTCTAGTTTTATTTGCGCAGTTTTAATTCTGTGTGATTTTGTTTGCTTAGGTCCTGATCCTATCAATATAAAATAGCGAAAATACAATAGCAATAAATATTGTGTTTTAATCCTTTCCTCATGAACATTTCAAGGTATGAGATGCGAGCTTTCAAACATTGATAATACAGCCAATCTTCTGCATATAGGACTGATTTTGGTTTCAAAATATCGCCTAATTTGTCCTGCTACGGCCACCTCCATATACTTGTCAAAAGTATTAGGTTTAAATGTTTGAAACATCGATTTTTCGAACCCTTTAAATTTATCGCGACTCCGTCAGTCAAAAATTCAGTTTGAAACTACGCGCTAAACTTCGCACCTAACTTCACACGGAACTTTGCACCAATCTCGCGGCATTGCAATGAGACACTGTTTGACACGTGACAGTAATGGCGCTTGTTCATTTGAGTTTGATTGGTGGCTTCGATATATCACGGTAATGGCGATTTACGAGTGAGTTATTGGTTAGGGATATACTTGTTATATAAGTTATTGTGACAACGTAGGACATTTCTTTGTGTTTTTTAATGTTGTGAAACATTCCTAATGCATCTGGCTTCCATAAAAGCTGGCACAATTATTTTTTATTGCTCTATTTATGGCTTTATATGGAAAGAAAGGACAAATTTAATTTGTATGAAAAACAGCCGCGTGGAATATAAAATATGCCTGGCCACTGTTTAAATATAATGTGTTCTGTCGTTAGTGACAAAACATATGTTTTCATACAAAATTTTAACTCTTCAAATTTTATTCCCTCCATGTTTAAAATATTTTTGACAATTTGTTTATTTTTTAAGTTTATAGGTTACCTGAATATCTGGATTCATGGCAAGTTCATAAAGTAACAAAGTCATTGTGGTACTTGAAGTTTCATTCCCTGCTGTGAAAAACACTCCGACCTGTGCCACTAAGCTATCACCCCGGAATTCTGTAAATATCAAGTAGATGCTAACATTACATTCATTCATTAACAATATTTTACATAATTTATTTAACACAAATTGCCATTGAACATTAATAGAATATTGTTGAAACTCGACATCTTTTCTGCATATAACTATTGCAATTCTAATTGTAAATTATATAAATTCAATTGTGTAAATAAGTAGTAATTATGTCAATAAAAATGTTGGGGAGGTCATTTAAAGAATATTGACATGTGTTGACATGGGGAAGGGAGAGAAGTTTATAGTAAATTGACATAAACGATGTATAATAAAATAGAAAAATACTCAGTGGGTTGGTATGAGAAATAATTTCCATTAATCTGAAGATTTGAAGGTTGAATAATATATAATAACATGTGAATTAACTTAAAAGATAAGCATTATGTGTATATCAAGAATTCAGATACATTCTTCAAATTGATATAAAATATTGCTTCCTGCACATTACAGTGATTCTTCAGTCAATTGAAAGAATCTACCCTTCAAGCTTAAAATTACTTTTGTGGAGCGCTAGATTGATAATTATATGCTAGTATTAAAGTATTTAAATGATATTAAGTTAATTACATAATGTATACTAACTAGTTCCATTGTCACCATTTTCTTGATCTCTGAGTGATATTAAAGCTCCAATTAGATCATTTCTCATATCTTTATTTTCTTCCCTTTGATTTACAGTACCCCAAAAGACATCACGCATCCATTGAGAAACTTCTTCATTGAAAACTTTGAATCTAAAAGGTGTATTATAATTATTAAAGTGGCACAAATGATTTTTGTCAATTAGCTCTTCAAGTGGGTTCAAATTCCGGTACCAACAGCATTTTTGTCAATCGACATTGATTCTCTTCGAAGGCATAGGTGTTTGTAATATCTAAAAAAATTCTCCCACTCATCAGATCATAACAAAATTTGGATACGAAAAGGGTAGCCACTGTCATAAAAGAGAAGTTGAGCAACTAAGTAACAAACAGTTCTTGCAGAAAAAATGTTCTTTTGAGATAACCACATTAGGATGCTATATGCTTTGATATCAAATTTGTTTTACACAAAAAAAATTGATTAGGTCCTCTCAATTTTGTATTAACCACTTTTGACTGAATTATATTGTATATTAATCAAAACTTACTTCAGCATCTTGGCAAGCCCCTGAAGGAAAAATATTGACATGAATTGGATTAATCGCATGATATTTACATCTAAGAGCTTCTTTCTGAAAATCTTAAATGGAGAATTTGGATCTAATAGAGCATTTCCTTTTAATCCGTAAGCAGTCGTAGCAATAACATCAGTCGTAAAATCGCTTGTCATTTCTTTCACTTCAACGGCATTATTTCCTTTTTCTAAAATAGATGTTTCTAGATCATCTCCGATATCGTTCATCAATCCAAACATAGTTTTCATTTTAGCTGACGAAAATAATGGAGTCAGTTTAGTCCTCATAGTTTTCCAGTGTGGGTTTTTACCAAAGAATAGATTGTCTGACCCTAATGGATCATAATTTCTATCAGCATGTGTAGTTCTGTCATCAAAGTGGTTGAAATCTCTGACTAAAATCACCTTGATCAATTCTGGTGATATGACCATTAAAGCTGGTCTTCTAAATACCCAAAGTCCTACATAATCATTTCCGTGTCCCTTGTCATATATTTCTTTGAACATTTCTCCGATATTCTTTTTTAGAAAAGCCCAGCTACCAAAGTTTCCAATGATGGGTAAAGGTTCTATAAATTTCACTCCGCGCTTTTTCCAATAGTCAAATGTCCATGTGAAATAGGTGTAAACAATAATCAGGAATGTTAGCAAATACGCTCCGATTTCCATCGGCCAGTTTGCAAAGATGAATGGCATCCTGTGAAATTTACACAAAGAATACAGTGCTCGTGAAGAAGTAAGACTTAGTATTTTAACATGTGTTTAACTGATGGATCTTGACTACATAGTTTCAACAATTCAAATTATATTCTTATATTTATATTATACTTTCATGAATTTTTATTCGAGACTGACACAATAAATAGTTAGAATCGGTTATACACCATAGTAGTTATTACAAAGGAAAAACAGAGACCGTAAGTCTAGGATCCAAATAAACAACTAAATTGGATTTCAGCAATATTGATTTAATTATAATAACACTCGATTGCCTGTGATGATTTTTATTAACAATAAATACTGTTAATGAGTCTTTCATGAAAGGATTCGATAAAAATAAAAATAATCATTATGCAATCGGGTAATTTTAGACTTAGAAATACATACTTCCAGTTGGCAGGTAACGATAATAATTAAACATCAGGTGACTTAATAAAGGAATTTAATTTATGCGGTTATTGACTCATTGAACTGACCACATGTAAAGGACATAACAAGGGGGAATTGAGAAGATTGAGCTGAAAGTTAAGAATATAACTTGAATTTAATAATTGACCTCTGTTTATTTCTAAAATCTAGTGATAAAAATGTTTCCAAATTTTCTTAGTAACTATTATACTGCATTCAACAATAGATAACTATTGCATAACTGATTTCAAATATGTTTTATATAACAAATTAAACAAATCAAAATGTTGACATTTGTAGGTCAATGTGTAATTTTCTGCAAACATTGTTATCAAAACATTAATGTCTTATTAAAACTTTTCGGAAATTATTATTTATCTATAATTAGAATAATAATTAAAATATTAGATGTTATTCATATAAAGTACTTGGGAGAAACTTTTTGAAATATAGTCAATTATTTCAGTAATTATTTTGGTGTGTACAGGCAGAAGATATGAACTAAATGTAAACCAAAAATCAAGTATTCATTATCATGTCTGTTACGACTGTTACAGACATGGTAATGAATACTTCAAATAAATAAATTTATTTGAGAAATCACTGTTTTATTCAAAAATTATTTAATTACTTCAAAAAATACGTCAAATAAATTTATTTGAGAAAATGCATCGTTAATTAAATTTGAATTATTCAAACTGTACGCTTTTTCATGTTTTCCCACCCACAACCAACTTCACGTGAATGAAGGAAATTAGATGAATTAGTTAATATACAATGAGTGTGGTACTAAACCAAATGGTGTGGGATAAGCTATCAAGAAAAGACTAAAGAGCATCTCATTAGTAATATTTGACTAGCTCATTATTTTGTTAGGTTATGTATAATTTACTTCTTCACAATACTTCTTTGTGAAGAAAGCCATTGATACATGACATAAGATTATTTGATGATTTATTGGCTTTCAAATTCAACAAAAATACTTGGACTTGTGCCGACAGTTTATTATCAAATAGTCTCTTGTTAAGATCTAATAAAATGCATTAAAATGCAATGGATCACAAATTATTTTATAAGGAACTTTTAGAAATAAACGGAGCGCAACTGAATATCAAACCAATATTGAATGAACAATTAAGATTGCCTAATTCTCTCTTTTTGACAACTACTACACGAGACTTGTTCAATCAGTCGACAATTTCAATAATAAGATCTGAGAATGATGAAACATCTAACATTTTATTTTAAGCCCTCCCATTAAAAATCAGTAGCAAGCTGTAAGTGTTATAACTGGCTGGATATTACTAAAACAGTTAAGGTTGACTAATCTATGCCATTCGTTGAGTTTTATATTTCCTCTATACATAGTTTTTATGTTGGTAGCTCTATTTAAATGCAGTATTAACTGCGACTGTATTCAATGCTGTTATTAACTGTTGCTTTTTCATACAGCAATTGCCAATGCGTATGCTCTGTTACAAAAATGTTATCAAATGAATCTGTTTGAAAACTTTTTTCTTGGCAGTAAAATAAAGTATGGCTTAACCCTCTAACAGCTAGAAATAAGTAAAATAGTAGAAAAGTGACACACCGGTGGGTCGTTAGCTTAGGGCCGTTAGACAGGTTAATAAAGTAAACAGTGCGCATGGTCAAAGCGCTTCAATTTGTACTTTTAAAATGTGTACGAAATAAATAATTTGAGTATATTATAATTGAATTTTCTAAAGGTTGTTAACTTACTTGCTTCAGGTTAATTAATTGTGCCTGTTAAACTTATAAAATACAGTCCAATGAGTTGACCTCTTAGGCACCAAACGAAATAACTAAATGATTAATTGTTTTATCTAATTTTGTATATAACATATATAGTGCAGAAGCGTTTAATCTTCGAACCCAGATAATTTTTTCTTTAGAATTATTTGACGGAACAATGACTGTGCATAATCTTTATAATTACCAACAGAGACATCATTTGAGGCCTCATTGAATGCTAGTTTATAATTAAAAAATAAAAACACAATGTTTAGTACAATTTCGACAATTATAATATTTTTAAGATTATGAAAAGTTTTCCTTTCACTTAATTCAGTTGATCATGCTCACATGGAGTGAAAACTAGTCCTGATCTAAAAAATATAAAATTGTGGAAATATTACTAAATGTTGGGTTTTTGTTATTACATATAATGGCTTTCCACTGAGAAGTGACAGTGAACACCTTAAAAGTGGCTAATCAAAATATTTAAAAAGTTAGATTTCAATTTTTTTTCTTACTAATTGAATGTTGTTTTTTTTTGTCTCTTGAGAACTATTAAATTAAAATATAATAAACTATCAAAATCAAAAAAATAATAAAAAAATTATATAAAAATATAATAAACTATTAAAATAAAATATTAGAAGATTTTTTTTCTTACAATTGAATGTTGTTTTTTTTGTCTCTTGAGAACCAAGTTTTGACTAATTGAAACAAATCGTTGAACACCTCTGAAATATGTAAGGACTACTAAATTATTATTATTTCTTTTTGATTACACTTATCAATTACACAGGGTGCATCCGATGTTGATAGTTTTAATATAATTTGGTGTATTTTTTCTGCAATTGTTCCCCAAATTTCATGTATTTCAATAGTAGAAAATAATTTGTTATGTTTCGGCCGATATTCAAAGCACAGCAGTGAGATTAATTCAGTTTTTTTTTCCACAGTAAGCTTTGTCTTTCAAGAGATGTATAGATGAAGAAGACCCTCCAAGAGTCAATGATTGCGCTGTGAGTGCTTTTCTGTATGTACATTGATCAGATATCTTGAGGTGTAGTAAATCAGGAAACAAGGAAGAACATATTCACCAAAATACTTACAGTTTCGAAGAATTTCACGGACAATTTTGAAACTAAAACACTGATGGTAAAGTTTTAATATTTTGCTAAATAAAATAACTGAAGATGCGTCAACAAAATAAAGAATCAGCTCTGAAGGACTTCCGAGTATTATGGAGCAGTTAATTGCACATCTGTTGAAAGTGTGCAGGGGCAGAAATTTGATAAAATTGCCTGGTGGAATCATATTTGCTTTCCAAATCTGTAGATTTATTTTTTCAACCCAAAAATAGCCTATAAGCTAGCTATTATTTGAATCATTACAAAATATATATTTGATCGATTGCCATATGTCTAATTCTCATGACCTTTGGGTTTGAAATAATTTTTCTAAAAAATATATTTCATACTTGGGCCCAGCCTATGCCTAAATTTTCTGTCTATAACCAGCCTAACCAGGTTAGGTAGAGGCCTGTGGACCTATACTTACTTTTAACATCTGCCAAATCACCCGTTACTGAACGAGATCTACTGATATGTATGTATGAAAAACTCTTATTTTAAATAAATTACTTTTGAATCACAGTGTATGCTTATCTTTCTGATGAGACTGAGACTATCAATAATAAAAACTTACATAATGGACTTCATGTAACAAAACATTTATTTCTTATATAATAGTACAATTACGATATATGTATAATCAATATTTGTTTGCACGAATTTCAAAATCTAAAAATAGTTTTACTTTATGTTGGTGCATATTCTAAATTCCACCAACACATTTTTTTTAAATAATAACAACACATCTTTTAGTAGTATTTTAAAAATATATTTAATGATTAGGATCGGTTTCGCTAATTGCGATTTTATCAACAGACGGAATACAAATAACAAACAAGCTGATTAAGACAAAATTTTGAATTAATAATTAGCAGGTATACAAAACCAAAGTTTTCAACAGGGAATGAATTAAGAAAAAATGGTGCAAGACAGCAGGTACTTGAAATTGTTTGCTTCTACAAACCTACGAGTTAATGACTGGTCTTTATACTACACTTCTGCTATATCAATTGCAGGAAATTATTTTATTACAGTTTTTTATATTCCACATCATCTTCCACTATACATACAGGACTTATCCAGTGTGATGATCATAGACATGTTTCTTTAGTCGATATAATCGACTGCTACTATAGTCGCAAGAGTGACAGGCGTAAGGTTTAAAATCTGTGTGAGTTGTTCTGTGTTTTTTCAATTCGCCCGGAAACTTGCATCTATAATCACACTGATCACATGCTAATGGTTTCACATCGGTATGAGTCATTTTGTGCCTTTTTATGTATATGGCTGCCTTGCATTGAAAATCGCATTCATCGCAAGAAAATGACAGAACATCACTGTGAATCAACTGGTGTTTCTTCAACTGGAAATTATGTTTACATTTGTAATCGCAGTAAAAACAAGACAGAGGTTTTACATCACTGTGAACAGATAAATGCTTTTTAAAATTGCCCGAATCATTACACTCATAATTACAAGTATCGCATTTAAACGCTTTACTTTCAAGATGAATCCTGATATGGTTTTTTAAAAGCAGTGCCGTTTTACACGTGTAATCACAAACATGGCAGCAAAACGGTTTCTCTTCAGTATGCACGATTAAATGATCACGTAAACGTGACGCTTTTTTACATTGGTATTTACACAATGTGCACGCAAATGGTTTATCATCACTGTGTACCAGTTCATGCTTTTTTAAATCTTTTAATGTCTTACTTTTATATGAGCATTCGCTACACGGAAACGGTCGATCATCACTGTGATAGAGTTGATGTTTTTTCAATTCCGATAATTGTTTACATCTATAATCACATGTTTCGCAAGAAAGCGGTTTTTCATCACTGTGAATTAAAATGTGACTATTTAAATACTTTAAAGATTTACATTTATAACTGCACAAATGACATGAATAAGGCTTTTCTGTACTATGTGTTAAATTATGTTTTTTAAGCTGTGAAGAATTTTTACATTTATAATCACATTGACTACAAGAAAAAGGTTTTTGATCACTGTGCAGAGTTTCATGTTGTTTCATCTTTTCTACACCCTTGCATTTAAATTTGCAACCACTACAAGAGAGTATTTTATCATTTTTATGGCTAATTTTATGAGTTTTTAATGTTGACATGTTCCTACACTTAAAATTGCAAATAGTGCACAAAAATTTATTACCATCCTTATGTGTTCGATTATGCTTTTTCAAAAAAGATTTTTGTCTACATATAAAGCAACAAAATTCACATTGGAGATATTTGGTTTGTGTTATTTCGTCCATATTACGATCTTTATCACTTGTTAGATTGATTAGTGTTTCTTCATCAGAGCTTTCTTGAACGGTTATTAGATTAGTTTTATCTATGTTAGAATGTACAATTCTAGATGTGATTGTTTTATGTTTCTCATATGCTTGATTATCATTGATTTTGTGGTCACTGTTTTCATCAATTTCTTTAAATTCTGGTATCAATACACATTTTATCTCGTAATCATTTGTGGATTCCAGTTTAATTACCTGAAAAATAAACAACACAGTTTTGGAATAATTTATGATATTGAATGAGGGTAATTAATGGAATTTATATATCAAATTTAAATTGTTACAACTGTACAACAGAATTTGAGTTTTTCAACGCGAACTATCAGACTTACAGACAGTAAACTCGAGGAATTATACATAGTTTCGAATCGGGTTTATAAATCCGTTATCTGCTGAGTCATAAAAAAAAATATTCCAACGATGAAAAATTCAAAGACCAAGTCAGTAGTTTTGGTGTCAACCAAAATTTATGAGGCAAAATCAGGCTATATTTCAGTAAAAAAGATAAATTTTCTGATATCAATGTTTGATGGAATTTAAATATCAAATTTGAATTGTTAAAACTTTATACGAATCTACATGCTTTGTCGATAAAGAGTCGGGTTTCCCCTTTCGGCATCATCTGGCAATCTACCACACGGTTAAAGTTTATACTCGCTTCAAACAGCTGTCTCAATAGTTGAGATATTTAAGGTGTTAACTATCACTTCTTGGAAAGGCATGATATTTTGAATAATAAAACACATTTTTCGTACTATTTCCAGAGAATATTTTATAATCAAGACCAGTGTTCCCACTAATTTATAGAAGGCTGTGTGCGCAAAAAATAATGGCTGTGCAACTTTGAAAGGAAATTAAAAATTTTGTGCACCTCACAATGGTACCTACGAAACGAAGTGGTTAATTTTTAATAATACTAATAAATAATAAAAGTATATAATCTAGATAAATGAATGAAAGGTTTGCGCGCACAAACTGCTTAGAGGGAATACTGATCAGGACTGGTTTTGCTCATCGCTAACATAATCAATTGATTATCATTCATCAGTTAATAATGCTCGCGATGAGCGAAAGTGGCGACATATACGTACTTTTCGATTTGAAGTGACCAATTCATCATATTCTATATCACTGGATTCACCACTGGCATTCGGACTAGAATCCTCAATGGAAAAAGCGTTCTCACTTGAAGTTGCTTGTCCTAAAGTCAAATCAGTTGGTCTTTTTGATCCCGTGGTATCCCTATTGAAGCACTGTGACCAATCCATTGCAATCACGAGTTTAACGAAGGTTCAAGGATGTTAAGTCGATTTATAAATAACCATCGTAATATTGAAAAAACTTGTGTCGGTCAATAAACTTATACACTTGTGAAATGTATTAGTTTAAGTGACAGTTACATTCAATAATTTTTCCAAAATCATTTGGACTCTACCCTTTCATACTGTAATATAGAATAAAATAATATTGTACATATTACTGACGAGATCATCTGTACATATAATGTACAATTTGGTTCTAAACAATAACAATAGAGTTTAAATAAATCTGTCAAATTTGACGAATGAAAAAAAAACTTTCCTGCTAGTGTGAGAGGATATTTTCCAGACAATTAATAAATTTTCTAAATTAATATATTCTGCTTCCATTTTGACTCAATATTACAATATAATATAACAACTCATATTTTTTATGTGTCAATCTATCTTTATAAATAAGTTAATTGTATTGAAAAATATACACTTTTATGCTGTGATAAATTGTTTATATTATTTTTCCCTTCAGTAAAAAATATTTTTTGTAATTTGTTTAAAAAAGGAATACAATTATCAGCGCAAATGATTTTTTTTATTCATTCTAAAATGACCATCAACAACAACTTTTCTCTTAATATCTATATATTACTGACTGACATTTAAAATTACGGTTGCTTTGACGTTTGAAAAAGGTGAGAATTATTGTTCTACCTATAGTATATAATTTGTGGTTCTACCTACCTATATATTTGGCCCTGCAACAATGGAAAACAGTTAGACATTTACAATACTAATAATTCTTAAGTCATTTTTTCAATCGCCTTTATTCTCTTCAAACAATCGCCTGTTTTTCTTTTTGTATGCCTCTTTGTTTTATTAAAATTAATTCCCGCTTAATTCGGAGGTTGTAGCTTATAGAAAACCCTTAGAGCCATTGCTAAATCCTATGTCGTTATATAATTGCTTGAATCACCAAGAAAACACTCGACAACCATAAGAAAACATCACGAATGGAATCTTCAAAGTATGCTCATTTTTTTTTATTTTCTATACTAACTTTTAGTTCAATTAATTAAATCATTATAGTTTAAACATTTATCTGTATTTTTCTTTTCATATCTGTAAAACACTGCTACTTTTACTCACTGACACTTTTTTTTATTAAAAAAATAGCTTTTATAAATGCTAAGTATTAACCCACTGACTGCTAATATCTTAACTGTTGAGACTGCTGACTGCAGGGTGTTTATAGTTGATCCTCCAAAATATTATAATATTGTTTAATAAACCTCTTTCGTGTGAGCTAATTTTCATGTCAAAATTCTTGATAATCCATGCAATTGATTATCATTCAAAACTTGACAAATTTTCAACAACTCAGCTCTGTCGCATTTGTGTGGTGGAATGTCTGAAGATGCCAAAAAGCAAAACCTAGGTCGTTAGTGAAAAACATGTAGAATCGTTCAAAAGTTCAACAATTCAAATTTGATGTTGAAATTCGACCAAGCATCTTCAGTCGATATCATAAATTATTATTTAATTACTTTATATTGGGATGTCCTTTACACAGCTCAATGAGGAATTGTTTAATAAGGTTTCTTATTTTAATCAATACAATCATGGTGAGATTTCACAATATTCAAAAATGTTAATAAATTAGTTCATTGTTAAATAAAACTGTCAATGATCTTATAACTCCACTAACAATTTTCAGAAAGCCATATTAGAAACGCGATGTTTGCCCAACTGAGAGAGCATGCGGTCAACATAGAAACAGATATCCAATCCTTAGAAAAAGCTCTTGATCTCAAAACAAAGACTTTATTCTCAATCATTGACTCCGACGTCTCGGACTCGTCGATCCAATTCCTTCGCAAACTGAACAGTGATCTGAAACGGATGGAAGACAGCATGTCTCGTCTTGTTGACGAAACCAAGAATCTGAACAACAAAAACAAAATGGAGTACTATGAACGGCGATCAGACTTGAAGAATATTAGTGATGAGGTCGGGAGGATGGAGAATCACCTCAAGAATTATGGATACGAGAGAATCGACAACAGGAGAGGGGCTGACTATTATTATGAAGAAATCGACAAAACTCCACGGCAGAGACCCAGTAGACACAACGATTTTTATTAACTTTTATTTTAAAAACGATTTTAATTTTTTAAAATTGCAATTTAATGAACTTTATAAATTTAAACTAAATTTTAAAATACGGTCAAAAACAGTTAACACGAAGACGAGGAAACACACTATTGTTTTTAATGTTGTAAAATTAGATCAACGTGATTTTCTGTCATAATTTAAATTTACTGGTGTATAGTTAGTCTGTATACTGTCAAACACACCGCATAATGTAAGACAAGAGCGGCATTAGCTTATCTCTTATATCTAGATTCCAACACTCTCCCATCAATTCATTGAAATGTAATATAATATATTTTATATCAATATCAATTAAAATTGGACATTCATTTTTTATTCTTTTGCATTTGAGGGTGTCATTTCTTAATTCTTCGTCCATTATTGATTTGACAACTTTTATTGTGTATAATTTTTTTCAAATGCTTTAGAGTAACAAATAATTAAAAAAAAAACTTAATTGATTTGCCGCAAACAAATCTCTGGATTATTGTGTTTATTTGAAATACAAAACCTTTTCGTGGTAAGTATAATTTTGTTTCACATTAAATGAAAACATTTAAATGGAATTTTGTATTATATTATGTTAACCATAGTTAACCATATTAGTTTTTAGTTATCCGTTTCCGTGTTGAACGTTTTTGACTGTATAATTCAATAATATCATTTCTGTGTAGAGAATACAGCATCATCAAATATATCACTTCTTTATGATAGAATTGTTCAATATGAGATGTGCAGCAGAAAAAAACTGTGAAATTACAATTGTAATCATAAATTTGATAAACGATTATACTTTTGCAAGAATCAACGCGGCTCGAAACACAATATATAAAACGATGCTGTATTCCTTTAATTTATTATGTGATATCAAAACTTATTTTCATTTTACTTAATTTTAAATATCAAATTATTGATATAAATATGCGAAACCAATATTTTGATATTGAAAGTTATCTAAAATACCATTCTTTAGTTCTGTAAACATATAAATATCAGAGCCTTGGAATTAATTATTAACTATTTTAATTGCCTTAAAACAAAGACATACTTTTCCAATGCAACCGGAACGAATTGAATGTCACAATAGAAAGCGCCTGTTAAGCAATGAAATCAGTTAGTAGATGGTACGTTGTAAGATGTCTTTCCTACAGTGTACGCGGTTTGTCACCATCACTGTATATCGTATCCTGACAACACAATACACACTGATACGTTTTTGTTACTTATCTTTTCCATCGAACCATGATTTCTTCCCACACTTCTGTCATTTACGTCTGTTACTTAATTATTCTGTGTGAGATATTCTGTTTGATTGCAAGATGATATCCATGATTATCGCACTCAAATATATTGCAAACGAAATTGATTTTTATAATTACTTATGAATTAAACAAACAAAACTGAAATGTTGTCGGTTATGTAAATGAATTTCCCCTTGTATATCGTGACTATTTGCGGTTTCTGATGTAACACATAAAATAACTGAATGTTTACATGTATGATATATTAGGTTCTGCCACACCTAATTGTGTAATTATTCAGCATAGATGATCATGCCAAAAGATGTGTTCATTTTCGTAGTATTATTATGAAATGCAGTTGCAATCATGTAGGAAGACTAACCGCGATGGTCGTCGCCTACAAACGTTACTGTATTTTTTAGGTGTTCACATATTGATAGCTTCACATTCGATGCCTATATCTCGTTGTTGTATATGTATATATTAGTATAAATTGTATCATGCGATATCTTGTCAACCCACAGAGAGTGTTAACTATCACACTATTTTACAATCTATTTTTTGCTGAGTTGCATAAAGGTGTTCCAAAAATTAATCCAGTTGTTTTTGTTGACCAAATTACACAGTTTATTACACAATACATTCAGCCTATATTTTAACCCAAGTACGCTTGTATATGAACGTTTTGGCACTATTAACATTGTTATCAGCGAGTATCAATTATCAACTTACTGCAATCAGCTGTCTCAACAGTTGAGACTTTGGAAGTCAGTGGGGTAATAAATCAAATTCAGTCAAAGGAATCTTGTCAGCAAACAAGACATCGATTCTTATCGATGCCATAATTCTTTTTGCTCCAAAAGCATTTTTATATGATTGATTTTTCGGGCTTATATTCTTTGTAGAAACTTAAAAGTTCCTCATTATGACATTTTCAACATATGTATAAAACAAGATAAACCTTAAATGCTTCAGTACGCTACAGTAATCCAACAATTGTTTTTGGAAATTTCATCCATTTTAGTGGGTTGACAGTATTGCAAAATAACATTACTTGCGTCTGATTCTAAGATCATTTGTGTATTTTTAATTTATTCAATTTGATAATTTATTGGTTGTATAAAAAAAGAAATGATTTCATTTTAATCCGAGATTTAATACTTTTATTTTGCTTTACCTGCCGTGGTCTTCAAAATAATAACATAGAGAGAACATCTGGTAGTGGATTATGCACTTTGAGACCCCAGGCGCAGTTTACAATCTGCAATTTTCAATTAGCAAAGATGTGACCCAAAATTTAAAAGAGAATTATATAATTATCTTACAAAAGGCACTCATCGCTCTCCAGTTCACAAAAATTTAATTTGAATTATCATTTGATCTTGCGACTATCTATCTAGAGTTACATGATGTCTTAAATGATTACTTCATGTTTAATCAAACGTTATAAAACTTTGATAGCCTCCATGCATATCCTTTTAAATAACAAGGCTCGGGTAGGACTTATATTGTATTTAACTTTATTTTTCAATTCTGTATCATCATGCTATTTTAATTCAATGGTTACACTTCATTTCAATGGCACACTTTCTCTCTTAAAACATATGAAGGCAGTGTAAACCTGTGTTGTATTCTTAAATCATCCAAAGAAACTATGTCGAATAATCGAAAAAAGCCTCATAATCAAAAGGTTAAACGTAAAATCAATATTATTTTATATTTGTATCCGTGTTATTTGTTGAATCATGAATGATCAAATGTAATCAGCCGGTAATGTATAGCTTGTGTATTGTGAAGACTTACGTAGGTATATTTAAAATGATTTATCAAATAAGATGGACACTTCTGCATAATCATCACAAAATCACGACTCCTGCCATATTGAATTTGATGAAAAGTCAGGAGTGTGTCGCCAGTCACTTCCCTTCAATTGAAACCATAATAATATTAGTTTTGGCTTGTTCTTTGTTTGAATAGTGGTTGATAAATGCGTAAGTGTCCATGTTGCGTTACGTAAATAAATATTGATTACTTTACTAAATGTCTAAAGAGATCGACTATTGTATAGAGAGACCCAGCTCAATTGTTGTTAATTCTTTCTAAATGTCACGTGGCTTCTCTAATAATTAAATAATGAATCAATTTTGGCTCTGTATTAAAATATTGATGTAATAATCTGTTATCAACATAAAAAATAGATTACCATCGGAATTAATCGGATATTCCATCCATAAAGAGGATAAGAATCGTCTTCAAAAAAACATTTTAATGTGTTCCAACGAAACTACGTTTGAGTAATAATATTTTTTGTTATCATTGGTGTAAATATAGTTTACCAATTAAAGCAGTGAAAAGAACTGAAATTGTCCATCTTAACATTTTTTGTGTCTATAGTTGAAGTAAAAGTTCTAAAAGGAATGTATTGTCACTGATAAGTATCTGGTTTCATACGTAGAAGTATATTTTAACTTATTGCAATGTCAAATTTAAGTTGTTAAAGCTTTGTACGATTCACATGTTTTCTCACTAATGACCCAGTTTCACCTTTCGGTATATTCAGGTATTCTTTTACATAGATGCAACAGAACTGACAGGAACTGACAGTTGTCAGTACAAACAATAATGCCACATAAACAGCACAAATAGACTTTCGTGGTTTTGCTATATTAGTAAGAAATAATATCACTTTATAGCTGATGAGAGAATAGTAAAGAAGGCATTGTTTAAGAATTAAACCGTTTAAAAGATGAAAATTTTCTCTTTGGCGGGTCAATGACATGAGCCTGAATGAAGAATATTCATGGAATTGTCTTATTATTATAGATTTTATTTTATGTAATACTCTTCTGTAATAATGTAATGTATTTAATCTCGAAATATTGACTTTCAAAATCAACAATAACTTATAACACAGAAGTAGCAAGTAATCAATTATGAAAAGGTAATTTTTTGCTTTTAACCTTCAGATAGAGAGATATTATTTGATATTTTTCTCGTCCTTTATAGACAAACTTTATTCTAATAAAAGGTTAAATTTATCCAGACAAACTCTACAATATTTTGTCATTGATGGCACACTTTACCAATAATTAATATTTTCTTGTGTTAAGCAATTCATTCAAAAATAAACCCACTACGTTTTAAATGTAAAATTCAATTAACTCAATTTTCTGTTAAAATTTATGGTTGCATAGATTTGTCTGAAAATTGTCAAACACATCACATTAAGAACACTATTCAGTATTGATTAAAAAAGATATCTTGTGAAAATGAAATGTAGTGTGACCTGTTCTTTGCTAACCTGCTTATCTGATATATCAGCTCCAAATATTTAAAAAATTAATACAGTAATGTAAGTGTTAAACAAACTTATGAAAATCATCAGAAAAAATCAGGCAATGTTTTTGACCACAATTATTGGCACCTGCTGTTATTTGTTATTGGTGGTTCTGAAATTCAATAGTAGTGTTAATTGATTTTAATATTAATACCCACCTAAGTGCTTTGGTATGACAAGCAACAGATGGATCTTATTGTCGTTATAATTAAGGATTGAATTAATATTTTCAAAAGATTTCACTTGAATGTATGTATAAAATTTTAACATTCCAATATCCCTTGCATTTCTTATAGCTTCTACACTATTTAATTGAGAAGAGATAAGCTAGTGTGGTGAAAAGTGTAAAGTAATAATTGATAATAAATTCCATTATCTATAAATACTGTTAAGTTATATATATATATTGTTTCTCACTTAACCCTGTGAATACTATGGCCGTACTTGTGCCATATTATTGTGCAATTCCAATATTTTTTATTGAATTGATAATAAATAATAATATTTCTTCAGGCATGGATACTACAACCTTTTTTTTTTAATAAACAAGAGTTATGTTTATAAAAAGTTAATATTTGAAGTCAAATCTATAATCATATAATTTAAGATATAATCTGATGGTGCTCAACCTGTTCCCTGTTGAGCTATTTAAAGAATTTTTCTTCAAAGAAAGAGAACTTCAAAATTTATTAAACATTGAACATTCCTTTGGAGATCATCAGGCAATGTTTTAAATCAAGAATACGTTTGTATTGAAAAGTTTTAACTTTGTTATATTTTGGATACCATCTATCAACAAACTCCATTCAGCTGTCTTGACAGCTGAGATGTTAGCAGTTAGAGGGTTAATGGAATTACAAAATCAATTTAAAGAGTTCAAACATTGTGCACTTTTCAGACATTTTGACCAAGACTTGGGTTTCTCCTTTCGGCATCTTCAGACAATCTGCACAGGTATGCATTCGAATTAATAGTCAGTAAACAGTTAACATTGTGTATAAATAAAATAATGTTAATTAAAGAAAAATAACGACAATACTAACAAATCCAAGGAATATTAGTTTAAACTAAACAATATAATAGCTAAAATCAAAGATAATGTTATCACAGTCACAGACAAAGCAATTATCACAGACCTGTTAACGCAAAAGGATAACATTAATAACTTGACAATATGAACGTAATTATAATATACCAATAAGCTCTAAGGATATGTTCTATTTGTCGATATGTTTTATAAATAATGTCGAGTGTATCAGCTTGATTTGAACACTTCAAATAATAATAAATGTAACCGTTAACACTCTTTTGGAAATTGAGATACTCTGTTTATTTTCACTATCTGCTTTTTCCTTGTATATACAATAATCATCTATTATACATTCAAGTGACAATTTTTGAATCGAAAAATCTTAAATATAATATGTATGTGTCGTTAATAAATTAAGGCGAATTGATGCACATGTTTTTATTTATCATACGATGTCTAGTTGCCATTACATTTCTACACGGTAGAAGAAAATATGTGTCTATCTGTCTGCCTGTCACAAAATCTTCTCCCAAACAATGAACAGTATTGATGTGAAATTTTCTCATGTTGTGTTAACTGCCATTTATCTATCGACTGGGCTATTTTAAACTTTTAACATTATTATTAATTAATATTTGTGTGTGTTACATGATATACGTATATGTTTACCATAGTAGTATCAATATGTAGTCATTGGCTCAATTTGAAGTACAAACAACTTTTTTCAATCCATGGTGGATTTCTGTTCGAAGCCATGGGCGTTTGTGACGTCGAAAAATTTCCTTTCACCCATATTATCCTAAACAGATAGGTCCGGTTGTAGCTCGAGCAATAAGCCAACTTGCCCTAACCCAATTATTTTTTCTAGCTGCTGTTTCCCTAGTTGAGAGACCTCCATTAGGAGACCATATGCTCCACATTGTAGGCTAAAAGTCAGTTAAAAAAATAAGACTCAATTTCATTTAGATAATAGATTGATTATGGGAAGGTAACTGTTTCAAGTTTTTGCGTCTGCTTAATTCTGTGAACTCATTATATGTATAAGAATGGTTGCTTTGAATCTTCATGCTTTCAGGACAGTCCTTTTAGAACACGAAAAACCCTAACAAACTTATTTTTATGAAAACATAAAAAGTAAACCATGTGACCAATATCTTATGCGTATGCAGCTTTTAGTTATACCACTGCTCATTTTTTATCAATTTCAAAATAAAATGCCATAAATGTCAAATAAAATCACAATTGAATTGATCATTTCTTAAAAAATAATAATAGCAGCGTTGTTATTTGCCTCGACAAAATGGCTGGCATGATTAAAGAAAGATGGCCGACGTGCCAAAAAAAAAAAGCGCGCTCCCTAATTAAAATTAAACGTCGCCGAAGATGGCGGACAATGCCTTAATTATATTTTAAAAAGGGAATTCTTATGTTTGTCAATCTAGATTGACGTACGATCCGAAAGTTGGATAGTGAGTTTTTCAAATTCCGTTTATTGATGTTAAAACAATTTTATAAAAGCCCTGATTGTGACATAATTTCCCTTTAGGTTTTACTGTTATGGGTTGCAAATTAGCATTTTTTAAATTTTTGGTTGCAAATTTACAATACGATCGTATACAATTTATGCAGATATTTCATCGCACCCACAGCTAATGTGTTAAATCGAAAAAAGATGGAACCAACTGTTTTATTGATAATATTTATCAAATTAATCTTAGGCCGAAAAAATCGATTTAAAACAATATTTATTATAACCTCGCTGATTCGGTAATGCGTAAAATTGATTTGAATGCAACAAAAAATATCGCTGTATGATCAGACTACAGAATGCCAACCGAGTATAGCAAAGTAAAAGAGAAAAATAATAATAAAAAAAATGGAATCTAGTGAATCGTGAGATCGATTTTAAGTCAATTTCCGTGAATCGGCCATGATCGCTATAAATTGTTATTATGTTAAATCAGGCTCTAATTCATAAATGAGCTGTCATGAATATTGCAATTATTTTAAAAACATTCTTCTGTTTCTTAAATTGGCAACACAATTTTTGTTTTTAAATAATAAAAGTCAAACCAAATACTTTTTTAAAAAACATTTCTTACTTATAAAAGATGTTATTGCATTGGAACTCTATTGGGAGTTAATCTTAGAAAAAAGAAATATGCGGAAAAATCTTTATATTAAAAGACTTACTCTTTATTTTCTAAATATTTGACATTTTTGTTTCGATTCATAACAATTCACGATATGAATTTAGAGGCAAAAACTACCACCGACTAATTCGATGAAATGGTTGTCTGTAAATAAACTAAATATATAATACTAGGAGAGTGTTCAGTGTTAACATTATATTAATAAGTCTGCACTTGCAAAGTTTTCGTCTTTATGGCCTACAGATGGACAAATAGGAAGTTACATTTTTCCCTGCATTACTAAAAAACAGATTGCTTTCTTGCGCGTGCGCTGTAGGTTTCGCGCTAAATTTAAATAATTTGACATGTCTTTTACCACACAATAGTCAATAGTCAATATCTATGGATGATAGCTTATTACGCATGCGCCAGTGTTTCGTGCATTGTAATACCGTCCGTAATTAATAAGTACCGTCTTATTTTACGATAGTGTCGACTGTGTCGCAATATTTTTACGCTCATTATTATATAGATGTTGACTTGTTTCCATTTAACAACATTTTTGTAGTTTAAAACAAATAATAAATGTAAATTGATTGTTGAAAATCACTAAAGAAATAACAATATTTTTTGCAAAAATATATGAACACATGCGCCATGAACGTACAAGTACGACCTTTTTACTCATTGGGTTAATGATATTTGAACGAGACTTTAGAAAATAAACGATACATAAGCTAAAACGATGAACAAGAGAACTTTTAATCTATAGAATTTTCAATACGTTTAATATATTATAATGATAAAATGAATTGTTTGTTTGATATAAATATATATTATACTACTCGCAATATGTTTAAAAGAATTACAAATATTACAATATCATTGATTGTTAAAAAAAATGCCACCCCAATCGACAGTCAAAAATATTCAATACGGTCTTAATTTTGTTGACATAATTTTAAACAGCGTGTGAACTGTTAAATCATATTAATGATATGTATTTTAAAAATGATTATGACGCAAAAAATGAGTCGTTTAACCCGAAAATGTCCGACAAATATTTTGAGTCAAAAACAAAATGAAATATATTATATTTGGTATATATTTAATATATACAGCAGTTGCATGCTACAGTTGAAAACGTTTAAAACGAAATAGTTTTGCGTTCTTGACAAATACCATTTTATTTCATAAAAATGTTACCTTTAAGCGTGAAACAAAATTAACATCCATTAATAATTTATGTAATAACGGCAGCATTTATTGCATAGTCATTTCAAAAGAATTAGCAACCGGATACTTAAATTTGTTTATATCCTCAACACCGGAAGCAGGCTTGGCTTAAAACAATCAAATAACAATAATTTGAAAACATATTTATAAGGTATATAGTTGATAGCTGTTTCGGCTTACGCTTTCATCAGAACTATCTGTACTACATATTTATATCTATATATTTATGTTGAGGGCGAAAGCCGAAATGGCTACCAACCATATAAATAATAAATCGTAGAGCTGAAATACATTGCTATTTTTTCACCGTGTCATATTTTCTCTGTTTAAACATTAAAAAAATATCAAAAGGTGCGCAAAAAACTGTTTATCATCCAGTGCTACTAGTTGTTTTTCGGACATAATGCGTATTTCGTAATGTTAAAAAAATGTGCACAAATAAATTAACGTAGCACATCAAAGATGAAATACAAAGTCAGAAGTTTTTACCCCATTTATATCAACCACGACCAATGGAGGGTTAAGTGTTGGGAAACGTCTAGGAATGACGTCTCGAACGATTTTGACTATTTCATTAGTGGAGTATTGTAAAGCGTAGAACAGTCGAGATCGACTATTCTAGAAACCTATTCGGGCCCGGTATCTTGGAAAATTACTTCACCATTTCTAATATTTAAATTTAACTATAGAGATTATAGCAAACATTGTATTGATGTTAAAACAGGGAATTAATTTGATGTCCAGCGATTGAAGTAAATTCAAATATTTCGTCTAGATTCTAAGCCAAAATAAGAGCACATACAGTAGGCGATCGGTAACGAAAATTTTGGACTGCGAACAAATCGGACAACAAATATAATCACGAATGATTTTTTTCGTATAACAATCTTTCTAATCCACTAAATGTAAAACTCGGTTGATCAGTTAACGAACATTTCGAATAGCTAACATAGTCTTGAAACAGATTATGTTCGATAATCGATCACCCAGACTTGTTAAATAAACATACCTTAAATTAACGATACACAAAATTACTTATTACTGTTATTTTAAGCCTGCGCATGCGCAATAAGAATACTCGAAATTATCTGTCATCCGTCAATAAAATACGTAAATAAACTTGAAGGATAGTTCTGAAGTTATGTTTCATAACATTTGTCTATATTTCATATTATTTTGAAATCCGATTGGTATGTTTTTTTTTCATTTCTAAAAGCGTTTAATTGCCCGATCTCGGTGGGCAATTCCATGCCCACAAAATTGCACATACAGAATGTCCATCCAAAAATTATAATTTCTGCACTTTGTTCAACGCTACGACATTTTTTGATAATTTTCCATACCTACTCTACTCAACAATCATAAACAAATTTGACAGATGTCACTTTAACAACATGGCTGCCATAAACTAAACAAATTTTAGCATCTCTATTAAAGAATCTTTATGTATATTATAAAATTTAATACAACTGGACTGTCACGCAGCGTTCTTAGCGTGTTACCGGGTAATCATTGTTGATATTATATTCACTTATTTCCGTTGAAGAATGCTGAAGCGAAACCGAGCGTCAATCACAATATTGTTTCTTTTTTCTTAACCACCTGGTGCCTGCTGCTCACAATGACTATTATCATTGTCGACCATTCGATACCTTCATAAAATATTTAATAAATAACAATATAAATATAAATGACTCAATAGTAAACACTAGGTCCACATACTAAACCACGTTGCGGTTTAAATGTATAGTTCTACGAAGTATAAGTAGTGTGTTATGGACCACAGGCAATAAAATTATCATCTGTGTTTGGATAACGCCGTCATTAAAACTATATGAAAGCTGTCTTTAACACATTTGCATATTTTCATACGGCTGATGTAATTCCATTGAGTCGCATTGTTCTGTTTCCCAAATGACGTCATGTGGAAAGTATGTTCGATTTTTAAAACACTTTATTGACAAATCACAGTAATAGTGATTTTATGCATGATATTTTTTAATATGAAAAAGATTTATAAATGCCTGCTTTCTTTAATTCTTTAATTGTTATCAAATTAACTATGCTTGGTATTGCCAGTTAATTAGAGACAATATTCTGTTGTGTAAATGACTTCACGTGAAAAGTATGCCCGAGTTTTAAAACACTTTATTGGCAAATCATTTTTTTATGCATGATATTTTATTCGTGTCGAATTTTATATGCTTAAATATTTATAAATTACTGTACAACGGTTTTTTACTTAAGTATAAGTGCTTCATTAGTTTCCAATCAAATTAACTATTCTTAATATCACCAGTTACGGATTGTATACATGACATTTATTATTATTTTTATTCATACACTAAAACTATATACTACTGAAGCTCGTATATTTATACAATTTTACTTAAAATTATATAATATGTTTAACATCATCAGTTTACTTGTAGAAAATACTGTATCCCAAATGACGTCACGTAAAAAGTATGCTCTATTTCTATCACATTTTTTGTCGAACTGTAGTATTTGCCGATTTTATGCATAACGTTTATTTATATTTAAAATACATTTATAAATTTCTAACAAACCGTCTTCAAATGAAGTCAATTTATTTATTATATTTTCTAACGCATTAAATAATATGTTAGTTGTAACAGTATCACCAGCGATATCGCAATTATATTCAAAATAAAAGGATTTTTGTAACAAAAAAAAAATGTGTCAGAAAACAAAATCCTCAAATCACAACATTCGTTATAATACTTCATAATCGTTTGTGATTTTCAACGCTATGTGATTATTTGTCTGCCGGTAATAAAATGCACAGTTTTGTGTATTTTTAAAAAATAAATAAGTATGTTTACTTAATATATTCTCGGGGCTGCACTACAGTGTTACACGAAATGATTTTACCGGGTATATTATACATCGTTGAAAAAATAGAAACTTTTATAAAATACTAATCCAATCTAAAACTTTGAGCCTGTAATCACTAGTATACAAATTAGCATTTTTTTTATTTAATCTGTTTAGCACAAATTCAGTTTAGTTTAAAGTTTCAACGATTCAATTTTTTATCATTTTATAATGCTTACGATGAGTAAATCCGTTACTGATGTTAATAATATAAAATTGTAGAAAACGTATTAAATATCGTGTTTTATTATTCAAAAACACCTGATCATAAAGTATAAAGATACCTGTTATGAAATATAAACGATAATCAGAGGTTTAAATTGTAGAAATTTTGTACGATTTCACATGTTTTGTCAGTAAGGACCCGCGTTTTACTTTTCGGCATTTGTCAGTTCTGTTGCATTCATATTTGATATTGAAATCCCATCAAGAGCTTCAGTCGATATCATAAGTTATAGAAAATTACAAATTTATTACCAGGGCTCTGGAATCGGAGTCGGAGTCGTGAAAACGAGCGACTCTGACTATTTTTTTGATTGGACGTTTTTGAAGAATATCTCAATGAACAATTTTCCGGATTAGTTGGTTGATCGTTAATTTATTGTACATATTTAGGAAAGGTAGAAAAAATCTGACAAAAATAGACGAGTTTTATTTTGAACGATTCTAAAACCCTTAATTACTTTAACTTTATCCAAAACCTTACATTTGAACTGTTTTGAAAATATAATCAACGAAAATGAATATTATATTCAGTATTTTTTATTGAGACTTTTTAATGAGTCTGTAGTGTTTTCGAGCAATGTCTTTACAAACCTATGTAAACAGGGTCGACTGTTTGTCATTTGACAGTTGCTAATTTTTACTTCAAATAATATTGCAGTGATGGGATAATACAAGGAAAAATCAACAATAACAGCCCCTCATACTTTAGAGTTTTCAGATATCGAATACTTCCTGCGTCGTTGATTTAATGTCGTTTTCTGTCAACGGTTTTGTCATCCATTTTTTGTTACTAATGTGCTTTTATATTGTCAAATTATTAAACAAAACAAATATACAAAACCATAGGCGTAAAATTATTCAAAGTAAATAAAAATATTGAATCAAAAAGACATTTTAATTGTATTGAATTATATTAATGAATGGTCATACATTTAACGTTCAAGAACATAAAACTAATATTGTAGAGTCATTATAAAAACTACGACTCTGACGTTAACTAAAAACACGACTCCGATTTTTGACAGGTTTTTCAACGTTTTCTATTAATGTGCATTGAATAAAAAACCTACCAACCAATCCGGTAAAATTGTTCGTTGAGATATTTTTCAAAATCGTCTAATTGATAAGGCAGACAGAGTCGCTCGTATTTCACGACTCCGTCTTCGACTTGCTCAAAACTATTCAATACAGAATACTAAAAAATAGAGTTTAAATATTTAGCTATCATATACGGCATAATAAAACAAATTAACGTTTATGAAGGATTTTAACCTATTGACTGCTTACGTCACAACTGTTGTCTAAACGGTAAATTGCAATATGTTGATGGGTAGACAAAAATACATAACTGTTAACAGTGTAAATTGTTTAATTGTCAATGTATTTTTGTATCAAAATACAGCATAATTGGTTTTGATAATTGTCATAAGTTTACACTAAACAATAACATTAATGATTTGATAAAAAAAAATGGTGTTTACATATCCTTTACGCTTATCAACAGAGAATTGGTTAAATATATTCTCGTTAAATTCACACAATTTCAATTCAATCATAATGTGTTAGCTATTACTTTTCGGTGTAAAGTTACTATATTTAAGTTTAAAAAAAACACAATAGTCTAGCACTATTTCGACAATTATATACTTAAATAATCAAGACTGTTTCGGTTTACCGCGATCATTATTAACTGATATTATACAAATCACAACAGGACTTATTTCAATATTTAACGAATCTCGAATCAATTTATAGTAATTCATTTTTGTTACAGTTTGAGGAGGCCCATCTATGGAAAAATGACTAAAGAACACAATAAAAAATAAACAAAAAAATACACATGATTTTGTTTAAACAAGATTTAGGAAAGCGTTGCATTCTGTGAGATTTTTAAACAGAATTGTCTAGTTTTTTTTTTGTATTATCGCATGTGCCTTAGAACTTAGGCTCAAACCATTTCATCTTATCGTAACTATATGATATTTACTTTTAAAAAAATGATATCCTATATTAATTCCATTCAAGTTTTATTATACTTGCTGAATACAAATTTGTTTATTTAATGTTCACGGTATTTGATCGTGGATATAGTTTTAGAATTTATTGTTTATTTGTTACTTACATCTGCGTTGACCATAAAAAGTATTCTTAACTATTTTAAATAATAAAGATATCAGTGCTGTATAGTCAGAGTCGTGTTTTTAGTCAATATTGAATTCGAAGTCGTGATAATGAGCGATGCCCTGATTTATGTTCATAGACTAAATGTATCTACAATTCCTAATTTCAATTGTTTGTACTATTTCTATGATATATTGTATGATGGGAACCGATTTCGCTCATCGCTAGCATTATTAACTGATTTAATATTAATTACAAACACGGCTGTTTATACAATATTTTGAGCTTATCAAATATTATATAAGATCATTCTGAGCTTATTAAAAATAACATCCTTTGCCTCGTTTTATTTTTTTTATTTGTGTATTATCAGTTGATAACGTTAGGGGTGAGTAAAGCTGGTTATTATTATAGTACTAAAAATATGTTTTTATTGTTTGAAATATTATTATACATTATGTTATCAGTTCTTGTCAGGGGTGTGAAATCGTTAAAAAACACGACTCCGACTCCGAGATTAATCATCAACACGATTCCGATTAAAAAAAGTTTAATTTTGTCAGGATTTTTCATACCTTTCCTATTCTCATGAAATAAATTTAGCGATCATCCAACCAATTCGGCAAATTGTTCATTGAGATATTCTTTAAAATAGTCTAATCCATAGGTTCCCAACCTTGGGGTCGCGAAGGGTTTTTTGGGGGGTCGTTAACTTATATGATCAACTGAAAAAATATTTTTTTGTATGCTTTTGGATTGTATGGGGGGTCGCGGGTCATATGGATTTTATGACAAGGAGTCGCCACCCGAAAAAGGTTGGGAGCCTATGGTATACTCGAAAAATTAGTCGGAATCGCTCGTTTTTTACGACTCCGAATTGGACAAAAAACATGACTTCGACTGCAACTCTATGGCCCTGTTTTCCACCAATAAGTGAAGTTAACACGTATAAAGTGTTATACCTTTGGTGTCAGTTCTAGTGGATCCGCGAATTCCTGTAAATGTCTAAAATCAAAGTCTTGTTAATAAGTTACGAATAACAAATATAATATAATATTATTTATTTATTTTTCAGCTTTTTATAATGGGAAGTAAAACCAATTATACATGATCAAGTTTCAAGAATTTTAATATTGTGTGTTACTTTCAGGAAACTTAACTTGTAAAGCATAATGATATATCGTAAACCTTTCTGCCTGTCGAAAAGGGAAATGACTTCAGTTTGGCATGACTATTTAACATGATGGATGTAAAGATGAACTCACTTGAACGTGAGAATTCGTTGCTTGGGCGGGTTCATCACTTTGGATTGCGGCTTTAATTTGACAATTCCTCCTCCTCGGACCCGATTTGGGGGCCAAGTACATTGCACCGCCCCTTCCTGAGTCCGCCATTGACTCGGCCGCCATCTTTGGAAGGCTGCTACGCGAAAACGCGCCAAAAATCGACGCTGTCAACTGCAGTGGCGTCAATTTATTCTGTTGTTTTAAACGAATTGTTTTCCATTCAAAAAGAAAATGTATACTATTCAAAAGTCAAACTGCAATGCTCTTTAACGATCTTTCGAAACGAATTAGAGCATGACTTCCAACAAATTCTATAGCTGAAAACTCAACTCAAAAACAAGAAAATTAAATCGATATGCGATATTCATTGGAATCAAGAGATACTAAATTATATTAACTATAAGTTTATAAATTATAAAAACATAATGTCAAATACTTATTTCCACACTATATTAGATGATCAGGACCGGTTTTGCTCATCGCTAGCATTGGCATCAGTTGATAAGGTGTTGATCATAAAATATCTTGTGGAAATAAGAACTTAAAAAAATGTCTTTATTATTTAAAATATCATGCCATTCCACCAAGAAGTGACAGTTAAAGCCTTAAAGTTATAAATGAAATGTTTTTGAAAATTATTCTGCTCCTTTTTTTGTGCAGGTGGGTGAGTTTTTGAGGTATTCTATCAGAGCTGTGGAGTTGTTAAAAACACGCCTGATATTTTTTATCGTAATTTAAAACGATTGTTCCACCACTGGATGTAAGGTGTATTTTTGTTGGCATCGCTTTACATTGTTCTTATTATAAAAAATGTAATTAGCCAAGTCACAACGCGCTACTTTTTTTTTAACACGGTGTTTTAATGTGTTGCCAAAAAAGATTTTATTAGTACCCAGTAAATATTAAAAAAAATCATTTTTTTCAGATTTAATAATAAAAGAGAAAAGATTTTCAAAATGTCAAATACCAATATTTTTAATCTCAAAAATGAGTTATCACAATTATCTGTTTGTCTTAAAAGCATTGAACGAAACATTCAGTCTTGTTTTCAAACCAAAGTCCGATTAAATGTATAGATTCCAGATTCTTTGCTGGCTTTGTTGTATTGGAAATCACCCTTAATTGTACCCTTCGTATTTTCTCACGCGTAGTCAAAATTTTCATTTCTCCGTATAGCTATAGAAAATTTTAGAACACGTGATTACAGCACATTTTTTGCAGTGTTATAAAACTATAAATATACTGTAATTAAAATATATTCAATTTCGATGTAGCAACAGCTGAAATTAACGCCTATGGCTTCAGCACATGTCGAAATAATCAGGGCTGTAGAATCGGAATCGAGGAGTCAAGTAATACATAAAAAGTGTTTGATATCCATTTTTTTCTGTTAAGTTTTACGAATATTTTATGGATAGTAGAGAATATTTTGTAGTATATACCAGAGCTGTGGAGTCGTTGTGTCGCGGTGTTATGACCGGAGTCGTAGAAAACGAGCGAATCCGACTGCTTTTTCGATGAGATGATTCTGAAAAATATCTCAATGAACAATTTCCCAATTTTTTTTTTTGCTTGATCTTTCATTTAATGTATATAAATAGAAATGATAAAGTAAAAACGCAAAGTAAAACTTTTTTAGTCAGAGTCGGAATCGTGTTTTTTGAACAACTCCACAGTCCTGCAAACAATACCATATTTATATTTTTACGGTATAAACTGCCACTTGAAAATGCGTGGAAAGGTGTGATATTTTAAATAACAACAACACATTTTTAGTACTATTTCCAGAATATATTTGATGATCAGGACCAGTTTCGCTTATTATTGAATCAGTTGACAATGCTCGCAAATAAAAAAATATCATATTTAAACACAAGAATTAACTTGATACTGGAACACTCTTTCATCAATCGTCTCAACAGTTGAGACGCTAGCAGTCTTCGGAGTAATTTTAATACTTTCTTACTATATTCAGTTTTATCCTGTATAGTTTTATGCGTGTACGGTTTTCTCCGTTTATCTCGGAACCGATATAATATATTCTTATGGTATGTCAATCACTCTTAAAAAAAGATTTGAAGGTTTACTGTCTTTACTCTGACCATTCAAAATATTATAAAAGACTTTCTCCAATAGTGAATTCAACAATTGACTAAGCAAGATAATACAAGCAGGTAAATGGAATTATTCAATGAACAAGCTCGTTTACTCGAATGTGTATTGTGAAATTACAAATAACAGGATATTGTTCTGACTATTTAGTTTTGTCTAAATAGCATGCAAATATTGAAATAAACAAATTGGTGGGTAGTAATTTTCTTTATGTTGTTGAAAAAATTACACAAATACTCATGTATTTTGAAAAACTATAGTATTCATGCCAATTGTGAATGACATTTAAGAATATGCGATACATCAAAAGTTGCCGTTTTTCTCAGTGAATCCATTGTTGATTTAAAAGACATTATGAAACATTAATGGAAGTTTTAGAAGTGAAATAATTTGACATAAAATATTATAATATCTTCCTTTGACATAAACTGAATCGAAACGACGTAAAAGTCTGATATAAATATAAAATTTTGATGTACCTCACTTGAAACCAAAATAAGTAAACATTTGTTTTTTTCTACGCGTTTTGACATTTTAGGCATTCTATCACACGGATGCAACATAACTGACACACAATAAACAGTTTGCATCGGTTATATACCAGAAGAATTAATTACAACGGAAAAATACAGACCCTAAGGATCCAATTATAAATAACTTTCAAACCTTTTGTTTTGATTATAATGACACTCAATTTGCATATGAATTTTTGATGAAAGAATTTTACAACAAATAATAATCGTCCATCATTAAAATTCTATCAAGAACCCTCGGTCGATATCATTCATTATCCATTGAACTGTTATAACTACTTTGTCGAGATGGGCTTGATGACACACAAATCATAGTATAGAATTAATAATTTTATGATTTCAGTGTCATTAGAGAATTCAAGCATTTTTCTTTCAAAATATTTAAGACGAATTCAACGACACGTTGCACAAAATATTTCTTGATTGATCATCACAGTAACAAATTTATACAGCATATATTTTTCTCATACTGAACGTGAAAGCTCAATTCTTGAAAATTTTTCAGCTCTTCCATTATTTATATAGAGCTTTTAAAAGCTATTACCCCATAAGCTTTCGAGCTATGATTATGATTAAAATAATTTTGAGATTATTATTATAACTTCAACAATAAAAAATAATGTTAAGAACAGTTTCCACCTTCGAAATGGGCGTGATCAATCCTTATCTTCTTTATATAAAATTGTAGAAACAATTCTTAAGAATAGTGTTTATTTTTTTTAATAGTAAAAATGCTATTCGAAACAAGTGATATTGAACACCTCAAGAAAAGATATACGTTAAAAAATAGTCTCACTTATTCTAGCATAATACATTTAATGCATAATTTAAACATAAAATATTAAACCGTATCAAGAGTTGTACTAAGTAATTAAATAAACCCAAATAGCAATATTGATAAATTTTTAAAGTAAATGTATTGAATTTGAATGATTATACGAAATTGCACGAGTTCTTCGTAATGGTTCATGTAAAGGTTACAAAATTAATTCTCTTTGGTGAATTCAATAAACAATATAAATTTATTTTCATAAAACAAGACAATTCTCACTTTTTTACTATAACAATCTGTGCTTTCATATGAAAAAAAATAGGGCGACATTGACCAACAATACGACTGATCTCAACTCACAAAATTTCATACAAAATCAGAATGACATTTAATAGTTTTATAACCCTTTTGTATAGACTTCTGTACACCAAAAATAATTTTATTGTGTATAGCAGACGTCGGCTGTATTTCATTAAAATATCCGGCCCGAATCCAACCAATTCAAGCCCGTTTCAGTGCTCAAAATTTGAGGTAAGTATTCTTTAAATAGAAGGAAATATATATAATTTCAAAGCATTATTATTGTATGGCAATAGAATGCGTTTTTTCTGATGATTTGCAAATCATAGCAAAATACGTCAAATGATGTCAAGGAACAAACAGATACCAATAAATATTCTTGCTGTGAATTCGTTAAAAAAACACGATTCTGAGTTGAAAAAGTCTATTTTTTTCAGGTTTTTTCTTGCCTTGTCGATTTTTATGCATGTATATTAAAATCAACTAACCAATCCAACAAAACGTCAAATTTTAATATGTTGAAACTGAAACAAGGCAATTTTTTTTTTGTTCATTGAGATATTTTTCAAAATCGTCTAATCGAAAAAGTAGTCGCTCGTTTTTCCCTACACCGAATCAACAGCCCTGGAAAAAAAATATAGCTTTTCATCGAGTCGATGATTGCCATGTTTAAAAAATATTTTTGACAGCAGTATAAAACGGTTCACGTTATTAAAAATCGCTCTCGTCTTAATTATGACTTTATTGCTATGTATAGTAATTCTTGATTCAACAGATGAGCAATTATTCATTCCTTGAATAACCTCTGCAATTTTTAACGATAATTACTCATTGTTCCTGACTGTTTATGTACCCTTAACGGCTGTCTAAATGGGTTTCGAGAAATGTCAACTCTTGGGAAATGGCCGCTGCCTGCAGAACATTTGCTGGTAAGTTTAATTTGTAACAATAATATTGACGCATTACTTTTATCATATTATAACAGGTTAGATGGTAGCAATATATTTAAAAAATACTCTTTTTATAAATACCATAGTGATTTTAATATATGTGTCAAAGCTGTGGACTGTGGAGTTTAATTTTGTCAGGTTTTTTCCTACCTTTCCTATTTATATGCATTAAAATTAAGTTCAACCAACCAATCCGACAAATTGTTGATTGAGATATTTTTCAAAATCGTCTAATCGAAAAATTAGTCGCAGGCATTCGTTTTCGTTTTCCACGACTCCGGCGTCACTGCTTTGATACATACCATATTATATTCTGTACTGCCTTTAAAATATTTTAAAAACTTAAAAGTAAAAAATGGCTATCACATCGTACTTTTAAGGTGTTATCTGTCATTTCTTGACGGAAATTACACAGTTTATTTTTCAGATCAACCCCGGTTTCTTTATTTAAATAAAATATAAATATTTAATATATAACTTTTGCCTAGTTCCATTTCGTCATGTGCGTCTTTGTTTTTGGTAAATTTATGATATGTTTTTATTCAAAAACAAATGACGGTCGATTGGTTCAGAAAAACTAACGTGGCGTTAGTTATTATAGTTGAATAAAAAAAAACTTTCGACGTTTATTGCTTTTTTTCTCTTTTGAAGAAAATATAAATTAAATACAGACTCTGTCTAGTTTTATATAAATTTGGATAACCATAACGTATCGGCTAACCAACTACTAGTATTTTTCTGGCCTTGTCCTTTTATCCTGCAAAAAGAACGTTAAAACGTTTTGATGACAACCGGATATCCTCTACAAACATAAGTCTACTAATTTTGTACCAGGGTTGAATTTTTATTTATTTACTCATAAAGATACATATTTATTGAATTGGATTTCGTCAGTAATTCTCCATTGTAATGAAAAGAATTGTGTGAAAATTAACATTTAATTTTATAATAATCATTATACACAAAAATATTTACTATCGCATTTGACATTATAAGAATTAATTTAATTTTTTTAATAAACTAATCCTCTCTTATACTTGCTAACTTAACATTTTCAAAATATGATGATAATACATAGTCAATAAAAAACAAGTTAGCCTTAGTTTTGGCCTTAAATTATATTCTAATCATTCATTTCAATAATTTTAACTTTATCATGTTTTTGTCACAAAAAATGTGTTTACAGTTTTTCAATCAATTTTCAAATTATACCAATTTATCCGGTTATAAAATTACACGAAATTTTGTTAAAATATACGATATAAAGTATTGTCAATCCATTCTATATATTATACAATGTAGAGAATATGTCTTTCTAATGGAAATGTTACAAAAAAAACTTTTTCTACGAGAATTGGTCATCATTCACTTTCTCGACCTTTTTTTAACAAAGAGAGAGAAAACCGTAAATAAACCGTTAGAAAAATGCCTTATTTTTCAAACTTGGATGGATGGAAGTGAATTTCCATACATAAAAAAAATATATACTTTCGAAGATATTTGATAATTCGATTGAAAAAAAACTGTTCGTACTGGGAATTGAACCCGCGATGTCCGTCTCATAAGCCAACAGCGGACTATGAAGTCGTTAAAAAAACACGACACCGTGGCTCCTCGACTCCCACTTCAAAGCCCTGCTCATAATACATATAGAAAAAAAAAATTCCATTTTTTTTTCTTTAAATAGTTTCTTTACTAGATTATTTTGACAAGCGAGACGATTTTCATATTTTCGTATTTGTAATGAAAGTTTTTTTTAATTGAGCCTACATATTTTCGAATATCAACTATAAAAAATTGTATCAAGTTATTTACTTTAAAGCTATAGAAATTAAACTGCTTCAAAAATAATTGATACAATAAATATTTATCAAAATCGGAAATCTATCAATAAAAAATCTACAACATGTGATTTATTCACATTTTTCATTCGCTTTGTCTGTGTTCCTCAACAGGGGTGCGCGCGTTGACGCTAGGTGTGCCGAGGCACAATGCATTACAATAATTTAATTAAACAATTTACTTTCTAATGTCTTTAATATACAATATTTTGTAGCTCTTTTGGAACCTCTTTCCGACACACTAACAAAATTGATTTTATTTTAAAAATGATCGAAATAACTGCACAGAAAGCATTCAGACAGAAGTAATTTCTTTTATGTGTGATTTTATATACGCTACTTTACTATAATTTTATTTTGGAATAATTTGTGATAATTTACCATATATATATATACATATATATTATACGATTTGAATACTTACGCGGTAAAAGGTTTCTTTTTTAAAATATTTGCATCAAATCAAAACTAAATCGTTAGGTTATAATTAATCGTAAATTAAAATTGTTTTAGTAATTCACATATTTTTATGTGAGGTGTGCCGCAAAATTCTGACGAATTCATTAGTGTGCCGAGGGTGACAAAAGGTTGCGGAGCACTGCTGTACACTATTTATGCTATAAATAAATTTCCTACCCAAAATGACAACCGATTCTATTAAAACAATTTTATTGATTTTTTTTATATACAAATTAAATATAAAGTAGATTCATCCATTTAAAATGGCGTTATTTTGTGACATATTACACGATAGCATAAGTCCGACGAAATGAATATTATTGGCATCGAATCGCGACCGTCCGCTGGACCACGATCCGTTACGCAGGCCTTCACGATGCAACATAAAACATTTCTGTCATAACTCTGTGATATAATTATCTTAGGGGTCCGCCGTCTGTTGACGACAGACGTCGGTTAAAAAACCTGCCCTGTGATCTGTCATGTGTGCCACGTACTACGCCAAATGGTATGGTATTATCGACCTAAATTATTTAAAATATATAACGTAACTTGAATATTATTTTATTCCAAAATAACCAGTGCAACAGTTGATAGATTTGTGATAATTTTATATGGTTTTTTATATAAAAAAAATGTTTTCATTTCGAAGAGATCTGCGCGGGACGCATTTTGATAAAAATATCCGGCCCGAGTCCAGCTAATTCAAACCCGACTCAAAATTAAGGGATATTTTTTTAAAATTGAACGATATATATAATTGTAAATTGTTATAATTTGATGGCCATAGAATGTGTTGTTTTGTGATGATTTTCTAATCCTAACGAAATACGAAAAATTAAGTCAAGGAACAAGCAGATATCGAAAAATATTCTTCCAAAAGAAATAAATATAATATATTATTTAAATGAAATATATAATTAACCTAAAGCATATTTTTTATAGAAAATCCTGCTCTAGCAGAGAGCACTATAGGAAGGTTGACAAAAATAAAACGAATCTATGTATTATTCTTGAGAAATTAATTGGTGAAATATTTTTGGATCACTTTATTTACAAAATCGTGCTCCAGGAAAAAGCGCTATAGTAGAGACTGTTGTGTACGCTAAATGGAATTAACATATAGCAGGGAGCACTATAGAAGGGTTGGCTAAAATAAATTTTAAAAAAATCTGTACGATTAAAACAATTGACTGGTGCAATATTTTTGGGTAACTTTTTATAGAAAATTATGCTCTAGTGAGTAGCGTTACAGGAGGGATTGCTATGTATATAATAGGAAATCGATATATAGCATGGAGTACTATAGAAGGGTTGGTAAAAATAAAATTAACTATTTTATTTTTCTTGATCACGTACTGTTAGAAATATTCTTGAATCACTTCATTAATTGAACAAATTAGTCCGAAGTCACTTGTTCTAAAATCACCACAAATCATGACCCTCGCTACATCAGTGGCAGAAGAAATCTTACCACCGTGCATATTTGTGCCGCTTTTTTCCTGCTGCCGATTCGTTAATTTATCCAAACGGCTTTTAATTTAGCTGAGACTATTCGAGGACGCATATCGAGTCGGAGGACTTTTTGCAGCACTCACCTCTCTGCTGTCCCGTTTCGGCGCTACTGCAAGAGCGATGCATAGCAATGCGTATGCTGAAACAAGGATGGCAAACGGAGAGTGCTGGAAAGCGAATCCTACAACGGGACGAATTCGACAAAGTCAAGATAAATTCAATCGATAATAACTGATCAAAAACGAAGAAAATAATATCATAGAGCACATTTGTGCAAGTGTTAACACATATTGATTAAATTTGACAGAAGGCTTTAAGACATAAATGATGATTTTTAAGACATTGTAACCAAGTAGTGAAAACACAATATTAAGTACTACTTCCACAGATATATATCTTAAGACTAGTACCGGTGTCGCCCATCGCATGCATTATCACTTGATGGCGTTGATAATCAGTCCATCAGTTGATAATGCTCGTGGTAAGTGTAGCCGGTCCTGCCTTAAAGTAAAAATATACAGAAATAGTACTAAGCGTCGTGTTTAACTATTTAAATTGAAGTTGTGGTGTCGGAAATAACATACGACGCCGGCTAAAAAAAGTTTAATTTTGTTAGGTTATTTCTTATATTTCCTATTTATATGCATTAAATTAAAGACCGACCAAACAATCCGGCAAATTTTTCTTTGAGATATTTTTAAAAATTGTCTAAGTGAACAATTCAGACTCCATAGTCCAGGTTTTTCCTTTATAATTAATGCCTCTTGTATATAACCGATGCAAACTGTATATCAGTATATTGTATGTCAGTTCTATTTCAACTTCATGTGATAAAATGTCTGAAAATGCAGAAAGGCAAAACCCAGGTTATCAGGAACAAAACATATTGAATCGTGCAAAATTTTAAAAATTCAAATTTGATATTGAAATTCTATGTAACACTTTCTGTCCATATCCATAAATGATATATAGTTTGTTTGTTACGGTAGTGAGATTTGTATTGCAAAACCTTAGCCATTCGATTCATATAATTTGTTATTCACGTGGGGACTAACTTTAAACAATAATCATATTTATTTTCTTTTGGGAATATTTTGAGACTGGCTGGTCTTTGGAGAAAAAGTGACATTTCGTAGAGGAGACTTTCTTCCTCGAAGGCATAAGCCCTGCGAAGAGTCTGCTTCACCAGTTTGGGGTTTCGTCGAATTGTACGACCGACCAGAGGGAATGTGAACCCCGGCTCGATGCTTGGTGGGACAACTTTTTTGTCCACACTGCCGTTTCGCGGTCTGCCTCGGCCGTCGATTGTCTCGTAGTTTTGATTTACAGGGTCGCACTAAGAATTATTCAAGCCGTAGATAAATATATATTTTAATCAACAAGCATATCAAAAAATATTTATTCCAAAATCTTGAATCATAAATAATCTTTACGAATATATAGCCACACTTTGAAAAACAGTGAATGTTATTGGCATTTGTTCAATTAATATCAGAAGTAGGGTAACTTAGAAAAGCCCAATAAATTTACTTATTGTTTTTTAATGTTAAGTAACAATTTTTAGTCAAAATTTTTCATGTAAAATATTCAACCCTTAAAAGACTATGGCCGAAAAAAAGCCTTTATAACAATGAGGGGACTCATCAGACCCCAATAAAAATGATCGTTTTCTCTCATATCACAATAAAAAAAATAATATTAAGGCTCATATTCATATGAATGCATATATCTTATTTTAGTTGTTTGTAAAAACGACTACTTATTAACTCAAACATCATCCAATAATCAAGCATAAAAAATCTTTACAAATATTTTAGTACACTTTAAAAAATGGTACGTTTTATTGGCAATTGTTCAATAAATATGAGTAGAGGATAACTAATAGGAGCCTAATAAACTTACTTACTGGTTTTTATTAACAATGCTTAGTCAACATTTTAACTCTTAAAAGACTAAAGCCGAAAAATATCCCATAAAATCATGAGGGGATTCGCCAGACCCCAATAAAAATTTCTTTTTTTTTCTTATGTCATGATAAGCAAATGATTGTTAAGGTTTTTATTAATATATATATATATGTATATAGATAATATTTTTCGTCATCATCACATCTCTTCGCAATTGAAGAAATTAAGATCGTCAATCACAGCACATACTTATGCTAATGTTGCCAGATATTATTTAAACATATATATTACTTCAATATAGTTTTTTCTTCAGCAATGCATGTAATAAAAAGAACATTTATTTCAGATTACCATGAGTATAACACGAATGTCATAATATATAATACAGATTATCAGTTTAAGGGTGATTTCTCTACTATCAGTTATGATAAAGTTGAAACAGCGATGGTTTTTTTATTGAAATTAGCCTTATTTATATTTGAACCAAACAATCAAAAGATTGAAGAAAATATTTAATCGATTCACTAACTACGCTCGATCAAACTACAGTGACTGATATGTTTTGTATATAATTCTAGCTTGATTTTCCGCAATCTAAGAGATAATAACGATTGTTTTGATTTAAGTACTAAATTACTATTGAATATCTTAAATGCTTTGAGTGCATTTATTGTTAAAGATGAAAGTTCGGTGTCATCTTTTGCCGCACTGAAAGCTTTCCGCCCTGTGCACACGTGTCAGTAAATACGGTCCTGGATTGCAAGAAAGAGCCACATGTTTGAGTACCAGTCGGGGTTAATTGTATTAGCCTTTCTCGCTCGCTTCTAGTTCAATATTGCGACAACATCATTATCATCATCATCGTTTTGTTTATTGCGGTTCAAATGCGACGCCACTGGGGAAAGGGTTTTTTGGCGGTACCCTTTTTATCATCTCGTTTGTTATTGATGCTAAGGAGCTGTGTATTAAGATTTTATTCAGTCTCATTTTAGATTCCTTCAAAAGTTACAGCAATGAGATTTGGAGCAAAGTTGAGCAATTAATGTGATTGAGAATTCTTTTTTTTTTGTTATTGATTGAAATATTATAGTGAAAAACCTGCAAAAAATAACGTTCGTTGACCGATCATCCACTGTATATTCACATTTTATAATAATATTTTAGATATTACGGTCGAAAATGTTTATTCGGTTAACATGAAACAATACTGCAGAACCGATTATTTTATGTAATTTTTTTCTTTCATTCATTGTAACACTATATTTTCTAAGTTTTTTCAAATAATAGCTAATTTTATACCTCATCTAATGTATTTGACATTATACAGTGTGATTGGTTAACGAACAGTTTGAACTGCAAACAAATCGTACAACGAACACTATCACGAAACATTGTTGTATTCGGAACACGAAATAAAGCGATCTTTCCAATCCACTTATGCTATCTATGGTAAATCGACGATCGGTTGACGAACAGTTCGAACAGCGAGCATAGTCTTGGAATAGATTGTATTCGTTAACTGAACACCTAAGTTACCTGGAAGTGTAGATTTTTTTTTTTTTTACACAAATTGCTTAGCACGAAATTCGTTTACACGAAAAAACGTTTCGGACTTCTCAATTAACTACAAAAAATTGAAATACTTTACAGAGTGACTTTACATGATGAAAAAATTGAGTAATTAAAATTGACATGCTTCTTTGAATTGAGTCCTTCAATACGTATAATCAATAATTTCTTATTAACACGTAGGAAAATTAAAATATTTTTTCGTGTGCTATTTTCAGGTTATGTTTATTTCATATTAACTGAAATGTCTTAATATACGAACGTACTTTTGCTAGATTTTGATAATATACGTGATCCATTTTTTTGTTTTTCGACGCATGACATATTATACAATAATTGTTTCATTCATCCTGGAAAAGGACCTAGTTCGCAAAAGAAGCCCATAACACAATTAGGTTGCAAATACATACTGAAAGACGTATGAAGCATATTTTCAGGGAATCTATGAGATGCGCGCTACTGTAAGAAAGCCGACGTATGTTAATCAGGGATTGTGACCAGTATTTCTCGGATCGAGGTCCCGGTATTCCACCCGATTTTTCAATACCGAAGTTTCATTAAACAAAGCATAATTTTAAATGTTCTTTTGTTTACAGAATGCTTTTTTTAAATATTTTGATTTGACTTCTACACTACCGTTTAACAGTGTCTGTCGAACTTTTTCACTTTGCGGTACACTGGTGAACGCGATTTTATAAACCAGCGCTTCCGTATGCCTGTGTCACGTTGACCGATATTTTTGATCGTCACAAATATTATTTGAATATGTAGAAGCTGAGGTTATTTAAAATTTACAGTTTTTAGTCTTTTCCTTTCACAGAACATCCCTAGAGTTCGATTCAATATTTCAATTTGAATATTTAATAGCTCAAAAATATATATAAATCAACATTTCGTGATAATAAAATTATTAAAGACTCTTTAGTAATAGTTATTTATATAAATTTCAGTATTAATTTATTTTGAATAATAAAAACACATTTTTGATACTATCTTCATAATATCTATTATTCATCAAATGATAATACTAACGATGAGCAAAACCGGTCCTGGCCATAGAATATATTGTGTAAATAAAAGATAAAAACTGTGTTTTTATTATTCAACGTATCATACCTTTCCATTAAGAAGTGACAGTAAACACCTTAAATATCTCAACTGTTGATACAACTGTTTAATACGAGCTTAAACTTTGACGTTGGTATCTGTTGCATCCGTGTAATAGACTGCCTGATTAATTCGTCTCGTCCAACAAAGTAAGTCCAACTTACGGTTTTTTTGATTCATTTTTTTAATTTTATATAATTCTGATATTGATACTTGCAAGGCCGGTATTTTATATAAAATACCGGTGTTGATATATTCACCCGGTATTATAATACAATCCCTAGACGTGACGTGCCCTGGGCAATGTTAACTGACTGGGGCCCCGCTTTCGGCGACATTCTCCAACGTCGTTGAATGCCTCTTCTTTCAAATTAGACCGCCAAGAGAATTGTTGTAAAACCCTCGCAAAGAATGTCATGATGCGCTCCTTTTGCAATCCACGGATCAAATCATTCGCGAAATTTTCTACAACTAAACAAAGTAGAGCACTGATCATCGACAAGCGGCCGTGTGTCGAAATTTATAGGCAGTGTCTCAACTTAAAGCTGGCCACATAACGTTTTAAGAAAAGCTTTCTCCAAAGCCAATATTAAAGTAACAGTCCCCATGCAGCAGACCTTTAAAATCTAAGGATAATATTGGATGACATAATATCTTTTGGACCACGTTAAGCCTTTCCCTGCTGTTTACTATATATTAGGTAAAACGGAAAGAAATGATTTTTTTTTCTGTAACAAAAAAATATTTTTAAAAAAAACATACAATATCATTTTTTCTCAATAGTTTCCCTCGTCGTTTATTATCTTCCTCCATAAAAGAGGCAACTTTTTGATATCCTGTTCGTAAAACTCTGGTGACTTACTGGCAAAATACGAATCCAAGTGACTTTTCACCTGTTCAGCGTCTGCAAATTTTTTACCACGAAGTGAATGCTCCATCGATTTGAAGAGATAATAATCCGAAGGTAGTTTTTTTGGTGAATACAGAGGTGTGGCAGAAGTTTGAAATCAAGTATATTTATAAAAACTATATAATTTGAAATTTTAAAACATTGTACAATTCCACATGTTTTGTCACTAACGACCCGGGTTTCGTCTTTCGGCATTTTCAGGCATTCTATCACACAAATTCAACAGAACTGACGCACAATAAACAGTAAGTATCGTCTATATACCAAAGGTATTAAATACATAAAAACACAGACCGTAAGGCAAGAACTAAATGGCAGCTAAAACATATTTAATAGTGCTAAGTATTTATTGTGCGTCAGTTCGGTTGCATCCGTGTAATAGAATGCATGAAGATGCCAAAAAGCGAAACCTGGGTCGTTTGTGACAAAGCATTTGGAATCGCACAAATTTGTAACAATTCAAATTTGATATTTAAATTCCACCAAGCACATTCAGTCGATATCATAAATTATAACAATATGATTGTTGATACTATTTCCACAATATATTTAATGAGTGAAACCGGTTCTAATCATCAAATATATTAAAAAAATGTTTTGCTGTTATTTAAAATATCTCACATTTTTTTCAACAAAAAGGGATAATCAACACCTTAGGTGAGACTGAATATTTTATGAATTGTTTCTACAGTGAGGGTGTTAAAAATCTAATTGTGATTGCCAGAATAATTCGGCTTTATTTTGATTAAAAAATTGCTGGTTAATTAATTTTTTGACATAGTTAACTTAAAAATCAACACACATTTATCAAATAGTTCTTCAAGGTAATGGACTTTCTTTCTCATTGTAGTTTGTCCTATTCTTTTACGATTCCGATTTTGTCCTGTCACAAAATTCCCAGTCACCCATTAGATTCTTAAAAATTGAGTCTAGTAAGGACAATTGCAATAAATTATTAATGTATTTAGTTACATTTTTTTCCTAGTCTCGTATTACCATCTTTACTATTTTCGGAGCAATTGAATGACACCCATGTCTTGTAAAAACACTTTCAATTGAAAAGTTCCATTTGAAGTTTATGATGACAGTATCAAAAATATTTTTATTTTAATCTGAGAATTTTCTTTTAATTTCGGCGGAAAGGCAACAACATATTCATGATCAGGACAGGCTTCGTTCAAAGCAAGCGTGTTTTATTGTTAAGCGGAACCAACTCTCATCATATTGTGGAAATGGTACAAAGAAATGTGGTCAGCCTGATCACAAAAAATTAAGAAAATAATTTCTGTATGAATTTTTGCCTTTAAGTATTAGTAATTAGTTTGTAATACGCATTGTAAATGTATAATTCTATCCGTCTCACGTCCAGTAAAAATTGCATCTCGCAATTTATTGTTTAGTTACGAATTAAATACACTGATTACCGTAGAAATGAATAGCCCAACAATACAGTTACTCTGGAGATTAGGGTTGCCAACCGTCCCGGATTGGCCGGGATTTCCCCGGAATCGGAATTGCTGTCCCGTATCCTAGATGAATGCTTAATTAAACTTGGCAATGGTTGAGAGATAGTAATGATGATTGATAGAATTCCATTATAATACGGTGAAAAAAAAAACTATATTTAGTTCTTCATAATTAGCTCTGAGGAAGTGGTAAATCGAAATAACTATCAAATATTCATCTCATTGTTTTTGTAAATGATGATGATGCTCGGTTTTGATCTATTTGTCCCGAAATCTTCTTTGATCCTGGATGAATACTAAATTTAACCTTGCAATAGTTCACTGATAATGATGATTGATTCGATTGCCAGTCACTGGGTAGAGTTGAATTATGATATGGTGAAAAAATATTAGTATATTTTAGTTCTTCACGTTCACGTTCTTTTAGTTCATGTTTAGTTTTGATTTATTTGTACCGGAGTCGTCACAGAAGAAGGTTTGATAACCCTGCCGGAGATGCTTCTCAAAGAAGCGAAATATTTGTTGTATTCAAACACTGTGTAGAATAAAAAATATATCAATTTAAATTTCTTTCAAAAATATGTGAAAAGAAATACCGCAAGAGATATTGTATTATTTTATTATTTATTCTACGAAAGTAAATATCTCGCTCATAATGGCTTTCGTTTATATTTTTCGCCGTTGTGTTCCGAGATAATTGAGAATTGCTGTAAATATTTTCTCCAAAAATTTAAATAGAGTCATATATTTGTCAGTCTTTTTCACAATAATGCGCAATAAACCGATTAGGCGGAGAGGCCTGTCAACATATCGTAAATAATGCAAAAATATTATTATTTCTTTAGTACAATGGTAGAGCACCTTCCGCCAATATGCTTTCCTGCACATTGCTTAAGCGTACAGTCGACACAATACCCAAAGTTGCTTTGTATTTATTTTTTTCGATAAATGTGTGTGTGTGTGTGAGTCACATCGAAAAGTTATCTTCAGTAGTATAGAAATAGTTGAAAACGTACACTAGTCAATTTAATTTTATGAAGTAGAGTTATTAAATTACAATAGACAATTTTGAAATAGACAACGAATTTGAATTGTTACGCCTTTGTACGATTCCACATGTTTTGTCACTAACGGCTCGGGTTTCGTCTTTCGGCATCTTCAGGCACTCCATCACACGGAAGTTTTGACAATTCAAATTTAATAACAGGATTGTTTAATCGAAGTTGGGGTTAGAGTCGTGAAAAACGAGAGACTCCCACTATTTTTCGATTAAACGATTTCAAAAAATAGCTCAGAGAAAAATTTGTCGAATTGGTTGGGTTGACTTTTAATTTAATGTACGTAAACAGGAAAGGTACGTAGTGTCTTTAGTCAAAGTCGGTTTCGTGTATTTTTAGTGACTCCACAGCCAGTAAAAAAGCAAAATCCACACATTAAAATGTCTAGAGCTAAATACTATTTCTTACCAAAGTATCGTACATTGACGTTCTACAAAAAAAAAACTTCAATTCAATAAATAAAATAGTGCACGTATAGATTTTATATGCATTTCATGCGTAAATACTCTGCATTCTATTTTGTGAGTAAAAATGGTTTAAGAAGACGGAACAAATGTTATAAATAATAGAGATAGCTTCCCAATAATTTGACTGTAAGTGCGTAATATATAGGGTTGACAGCGACAAATGATTTATGGTGCACCGAAAAATAAAGCGATTCCTCTAAATCTGTATTTATTGCAGCGCTCAGTGTCATTTGCTTTTCTTTACTCTTTGGTCGCCTTTCCTGCGCTTTTGAACAGCACGCCACTGATAACGCAGTACTTCTCAAATTATAACAAAATGCAACAATAGCAATATTATATATTTTTTTTATTTGATTAAAAATACAGGGTTGCTAAGTCGTAGTCGCAGTGTATTAAATTTGAATTGTTACAAATTTGTACGATTCCACATGTTTCGTCACTAACGACCCAGGTTTCACCTTTCGGCATCTGCAGGCATTCTATCACAAGGATGCAACAGAACTGACGTAAAATAAACAGTAAGCATCGTCTGTATACCAAAGTTATTAATTAAACTTAATGGCAGCTAAAGCATATTTAATAATGCTAACTGTTTATTGTGCGTCAGTTCTGTTGCATCCATGTGATTGAATATCTGAAGATGCTGAAAGACGAAACCTGTGTCGTTAGTGACAAAATATTTGGAATCGTACAAAGTTGTAGCAATTCAAATTCGATATTGAAATTCTATCAAGCATCTTCAGTCTATTTCATAAATTATGAAATGAGTTGTAAAAAGAAGTACTTTAAAATGCTTTTTTTTATTATTGAAAATAAATATCAATACTTTTAATTTAACTACCCGATTTAATCAGAGAGAATATATTATAAACGCGAGAGAATAAGTTTATGTGAATAAAATAAATATTATATTATATATAATATATAAACAAATAAAAAAGTTTGAGAAGTAGTGTGACAAACACAGTATGGTGTCGGGACATTTATTTGGGGACTTCCCAGGCAGAAAGGTTTACACAAATATGTTTTGTGACATAGGACAGTTTGAGGCATATTCAATAAGTTACCTCCAACTGGTTTCGTAGCTTACTGGCAATGTACGATCAACTAAAGAGCAGAGTATCCGAGATTCTTTTTGAGATTTGGCAGATAATCATTGCCTTGATAAACGAGATGTGAATAAGTTATAGATGTTTTCCTTTTAAAATTCAGTTTGAATGAATTATAAAACGTAATAAAGTCGTCAGAAGACTGGTGAAGATAAGTATATATTTATATATATGTCAAAGAAGACATAGACAATAATACCGTTGTAGTTTGTTTAAGCGTCATATCTTTTATGTGTAACTAGCGAGTACCCGGCGTGCGTTGCGATACCACTTAAACAAAAAAGTTTTTACGTTACACTTCTGTTCATGAAACGCTTTTTCGTCTGTTGCGTACAGGAATAAATCGGATGGTTTTACGGCACGTGAGCAGGCCACATAAAGCTGTCCGTGGTAGAAGCATATTCACATAGAGTGTATTAGGTGACAGTGCTCGTGATAAGCGAAACAGGTTCTGATTTAATGGTGATACGAAATTAGTATCCATTGCAAGCGTGTGCTCAATAAACTATGAAACTTTTATCGCAATCGTATTAACGGTATTTGAACGCATACGGAACGAAAAAACAAAAAAAACATTCATTTTTGTAAGTAAGATTAAAATATTAACGAGCTATTCTTAGAAATTTTGTAAACGTAGTATAATCAATACATGCAAAGGTGCGTGAGCTTCGTTTCAGTTTCAGCATAGCTTTGACGAAAGCATAAATCAAAATATGATAGCTATCAACAGCCATCTATAAAAAATCGAACCAAAGGTTTTTTAATCCATTTTTACAGAGTTCTACTAAGTTTACACACAGATAGAACTCTTCGCGTAACTATAAAATCTCATTTTTTTGTTATGCTCATACAATTATAATTTGGAGTCAATATTTTTTCTAAGCTCTAATAATAATTATAATTATTTTAAATGTAACCTTTACTTAGCTTATACAAAATTCAACGGTAACGTGAACTTTCAGTTAACTCGTTTCGTCTTCGGAATATAGTAAATACTTTAATATCTTCGCTGTATTCTTTTGGTAGTCTATCAAGTAAATGTAAACGTGAATAAATTTAAATTGATATAAGAAGCCGACTAAAATTCCCTCCACCAAAGTTTTCAGTGTCCTATTATTATAAGCCTAAACTTCATATCCGATTTACAATCTTGATATTTTAAATACAGCCTTCAGATTTTTATTATTACGGTAATATCGTCGTACAAACCATTTGCTTCAGCGTACTAGATGTATTCGTAACAAATTTTCTATTGTAAATAAGAGTTGCAATTCCTGTGATGCTTGTGACGAAATCCATTAAACAGCAATAAAAACAAAAAAATAAATGTTTTATTAACGTATAAAAAGAGAATATTTCATGTTTTTAGATTCCTTTGAGTTATTTAAATTGTAACATAACTGTACAGCATTTATAATAATAAAATATCTCTTCACATATTACTATTAAATTTCATGGTAGCTATTTGGTTGTCCCTCATATCTATTAAGAATTATGAGTGGTTTAATACCTGGGGTAGTGATCAAGCATAGAGGTTGTACAACAAAAGTAGCTACCTGTACAGAAACATATAATATAATATATAAATATACCAAGAATTGGTTTACGACATAGCTTAAACATAAAAAAAGCTTCTCTTCCGATAATGTTCTTTTGATCTTTGAAATGCTTTTCCTACAAAAACGTATACATTGTGATATTTAAAATAATCCTTGTAGATTAGTCACAGCTTTCATGCTCAAACGATGTTATAATCTGTTTTACCATGCCTGATTCTAATGTGGAACATCTTGACAAAGCTTGTTTCTACAAAAATCTACCATTCACTCAATTTTTACAATTAGAAAAAGTAAATTAATCAGACTGTGGACAGAGTCGTGATAAACAAGCGACTCTACTACAAGCTACTTTTTTGATAAGAAGATTTTGAAGAATATCTCAATGAACAATTTGCTGGATTGGTTGGTTGAACTTCAATTTAATGCTCATATATAGGAAAGGTATGAAAAAAACTGAAAAACTATTCTTTATTTTAAATAATAAAAACACATTTTTTAGTACTTATTTCCACACTATATTTTTTGATCAAGACCGGTTTCACTCATCGCGAGCATTATCAACTGATTATCATCGAAGTATCGGTGTTTGTTTACTTAGAGCTGGGGATATCATGTTCCATAACGTGTTTTTGATATTGGTTATTCTACCAAAATATATCTTGGTTTTTTTCCTTACCAGATGGAGACTTTTTTTAAGGATTTTCAAAAATAATACTAGACAATATGTGATTAATCTCTGTGGAGTCATATGATTGTCTGAGATTTTGAATTGATGTATTCGAGTGGCCAGCAATGGAGAAGAAGAATATTTTTATGAAATCTTCGCGCTGTTTTTAGATCCAAGTCTATGTGGAAGGTGTTGTTTCGATTTTGCAGAATCTTGTGTCATATTTATTTTCTATAGTTTTGAAAGGATTTACAGCATTTTTTGTATCCCTTGATGGGCAGCGCGTAATAATGAAGCGTGTAATAACCGTGCACGAAAATTACCCATTCACAACAAGGGTTTAGTCATGTCAAAATTCAGTAGACTGCCATTAAATAGAAGCTAATATTCACTGGTTTTTTTACAGTACATCGACGAGTAGGTTAAAATATTCACTGCAAAATAGATTTCAACGAATGGCTATGAAACAAACCCAAATAACACGGTGAAAAAAATAGCAATGTATTTTAGTTCTACAAAATTATTTTCAACAAATATGGTTGATAGCTATTTCGGCTCACGCCATCGTCAGAACTATGATTAAACTAACATTCGCTTATCTATATATAGCTGTGCAGAAAAGGCACACAACACATACTCTCTCCTGTTCCAACGGCCTAGCTTGTTACTTTAACACAATGACACTATATTTTCAAAATTCTAAATGAAACAATAGGTGTCTATGACAATAAGATTATATGTGGGACGGAAGTGGTCCTTATGGAAGCAAATCAGACCACCCCTTTGTACAACGGCTGGACAAGTGGCGATACTATTATGTTAGTTTGTTCGTTAAGAATCCTTTGTGATAATTGGTGTCTATTGATTTCCAGCTGTTCCAAAGCCGTCATTCTCCGACCCTTACTACAAAGATGCAAACATTTAGTCGCTGAGTTTGAATTTACATTATGTGATTCATTAATAACGTGATTAGCGAATTGTGAATCTGTTTTTTTTTACTGTTGAATGATCTTACATGTTCCTTAACTCAAGTAGATATACTTATGCCGTGTTATAATGGAGTTCTACCAAGTGAATGCCAATTCAATCAACACACCCATATATATAAAAAAAACACTTGTTTTTTATAGGAATTTTTATCAGCACCATTCCAACGAGATTTATCAATACACGATATTAAATTCAAAGTAGCGTAATATAATAAGGAATGCGTTCAAACTATTTTTTCTGACTCAAGTATTTTACTCATCGATTGTAAAATACAAATACTTTTCTATAGATCTCGTCGTCAATCGAAGTCGGGACATTAAGTTGGACCGTAAAATTACGCGATCTGGATTTGGGGATGTCATATTAATAAACCGCTTCGACCCGTGTCATAATAATATTAATTTTTAACTTATACCAATGGTGCATTTTGGAGACGTGTTCTACTTGAGAATGCTATTCAAATACCTATTGGATATTTCTTGGATCCGAAGATAAAAATCTTGCCGTAAATCTTCAGACTTGGGGTTGACTGCAGTGCGGTCCCCAATAAATGAACTTTGAAAACAACATTGAACATTTGAACAAAATTGAACTGTGTATAACAAAAGCATTACGAATCACATTTTTTACAAAAATTAGTTAAATATGCAAACATCTTCAGAATAACTTATTACCAGGGCTGTAGAATCGGATTCGTAGTCGTGAATTCGCGGTATTATAGTCGAAATTGAAGTCGTAAAAAACAAGCGACGATTTTGAAAAATATTTCGATGAACAGTTTTCCGGATTGGTTGGTTGATCTTTGATAAATAGGAAAGGTTGAAAAATAACGTTACAAAACAAAACTTTTTAATAGGTCGTGTTATTGATTAAATAACATCGCTGTAACTTCTTTTATTTAATATTATACTATGTATTATAATTTGATTAAGTCCACTTCTTCTAATGTGTTCTCATAACGATATCGTAATACATGCATTTTTCAATGCTCTAAAATACTGTAATATATAACATACATACATGGGAGATTTTCATATAAAATTTGTGTATTTAGTACTTCGACAAATTTATTGATTTGACGATTTTAAAAATATACCAATGAACAATTTACAGGATTGGTTGGTTTCGGAGACGGAGTGATTCTATTTATGACTCCATAAGCCTGATTTAATTACAATTTTCTATTGTGATTCCTCGCATCAGTTTACATTTCATTTATTCTTTCTTTCTTCGCTGATCATAACAGTATAAATTTCGTATAGTACCGATAGAAGTATGTTTAAATCTTTTCTTTAATCACTTTTAAGGTGTTAACTATAACTTCTTTATGGAAAGGCATGATATTTTAAGTAGTAAAAACACAATTTTAGCACTTATTTCCACAATTTATTTTTTGATCAGAACCAGCTTCGCTCATCGCAAGCATTATCAACTGATAGAATACAACTTATAAGCAAGTCTTTTTATACAAAATATTTGAGTCAAAGGTAGCAGGTATACAAAACCATGGGTTCAAAAACTAAGAATCAATTTACAGGAAATCTTACTATATTAATACAAATAATATGAATTAAATGTTCGCAATCACTTATTAATATTTTTCAAACAAAGTTAAGGTAAATCGATAGTTCATTAAGAGTCCTGAGCAATCATAACGAACACATTAGGAGAAATAAGGAGTTGGAAAATTTTTATGAACAAAATAAGCCGCACTTAAATACTTAATGGAACATTTCTTTTCTTTTATTTCTTTAATACAATAACACATTGTTGTCATCAGATATTTACAAAAAGTCGAAAATTTTTATTAAATACGAATATTAATGATCCCTCCCGGTAAAAATAAAACACGCTCCACTGGTTTTAAAACCCCAGGACGGAGCTTTAAAGAACGATGGCTTTATTTTTGGGACCTTTTGTGACAAGACATGCCGCACTATCGTCTTATGAAGTCGTACAACTACTTCGAACATATATTTCCATTTATCTTGCCTTGATACTTTAACAGTAGGAATCTATTTGTTTCTTTTACTTACTACTTCGTAAATTATATTCTGTTAGATTTTGGTGTATCATATTTAAGTTATTATACACTTGAATATTTTTCTACGTAGATTGTTTTAACACGGTTTCGAAATATCATGGTCCAAAAAATATTTAATATTATTTAAAAATTTAATATAATTTTACAAAAACTATTTGTTCTTATACTATTCACAGAATCAATTCTGTTACATATTTTTAACTTCACACAATTATTGGATCCCCGGTGTTTGAATAAACGTCATCGAATTATTTACAATGTAGGGGTCTATCGGAAAAACTCAAAATGTATATACACACATAAACATGTATAATATTATAATGTAAAAATTTCTAATTGATTTTATATATGGTTTTATTTTACGCAATTGTCTACTCTAAAATTTCTGTATTTTTCAAACTATACGGTTTTTTACGTAGCCTTAATATTCTATTGTCAATATATTGTTTGTTTTGGCTAAATTAGAGTAAAAACCATAAGTACAGCGTATTTATTTTATATTTTCTTCGATGGATTTTTACCAAAATTTCTTGAGTATTTGTGATATTTTAATGCAAGCCCACTAACTAAATACTATTCCTACATATCAAAAGGTTTACAATATATTTAGTTTAAAAAAATATCCTTATTCTAATACGTTATTTTTACTTATCTCTTATAAAGTTTCAATTGGTCAAACATTGCAATTAAAGTTCGCTAAAATTATTTGAATAGAATAAATAATGAAATATGCACTTCAAACCGAAAGAATGCAGCGCTGAAACGCTATTTAATCCAACGTGTAAAAAAGGCTTTGATTCAACAACAAAAAAAATCGGAAAATTATTAAGAAGCCTTCGAAAACTCAATCGGTCCCTGATCACAATTAGCAACGAATTTCTTAAAATATCAATTTCTCAACATAACAGGGCTGTGGAATCATTAAAAAATACGACTAAAACTCCGAAATTGACCAACAACACAACTCCGACTAAGAAAACTTTAATTTTATCAGGTTTTCTGTAGGATTATACCTTTCATATAAATGTCCATTGAATTAAAGATCAATCAACCAATCCGACAAATTGTTCATTGAGTTTTTTTTAATCGTCTAATCGTAGAGGGAGTCGCTCACCGTGACTCCACAACTCTGAATCCAATAACACAGCCCTGTTTTTATTTCATAATACTTTAAAGCCCAGAAGGTCTTTTGCATCATCACTTAAACTCGTTTTTTCCCAGGGAATTCTCAATTGATTACTTCGAAATAAAATAGCTATATATAATATAATATTACAAAGCATCGTATGGGTTACAACACAAGCTTCGGAAGAGCAAATACGACGTACAATATCGAAAAAGAAATAAAAGAAGTATGAGTCAAAACCGTCTCGGAATGATAAAACAGTTTACTGCGGGATTAGGGGGACATTATGTTCAGCTCCGGGCGCGACGTTAAATATGAAATATTGCCCTTTTCGTTGTTTTCCTACAAAATGACACAAAAAGGAGCGGAAAAAACGACAAACTCACACACAGCACTCGGAACGGCCGGCTGTCACAATGGATAAGAGATCGCAAACATTCTAATAGTTTATTTAATAACATTATATATATATTGTGAAAAAATATTAAATGTACCTGCGAACGACTGTAGTCATACGCCGTTTATGGTTTCAATTAAAGTTCTGAAAAGAATTTTATAACTTTTAACTGGACACTGCCCATTTAGGAAAACGCTGTTGCACCGATACTAAATATTGGAAAGTATCTTTGTGTTTCTTGCGGCCGGTAGAAGGCCAAACAACAAAGTGTAAAAAAAATGTTTTTTCGCTCGAAATATTTTTGCTTAATGTTCCATATGCTACTAATTGAGAGTGGAAATGGTAATGAATGTGAATATCAATGCTAGTGTAACTAAATTTATAAAAATACCTCATATAAATAATTGATTTATGATATCGACCGAAGATGCTTGATGGAATTTTAATACCAAATTTGAATTGTTAAAACTTTTTACGATACCACTAGTTTTGTCACTATCGACCCGGGTTTCACCTTTCGGCATCTTCAAGCATTGAAAACCTTCAAAACATCAATAAATACCCAATATAATCAAAATACAATGTAAACTCCGATAGAATATGTGATTTGAGTGCGAAAAAGTGGAAAGTTTCTTATGTATTCGTCAATATGTCGATAAAAAATGCGTCAGCACGCTGGATTGTGATAGCGTCGTTCTGAACTGTCAATATTTTGCGATAATAACCAATGTATGTTTGAGTCGGTAAAAGCGTAAACTGTAAAATTAGAGTAAAATTATTCAAAAACTGTCCCTGTACGATAGTAGCGTACTTGTATTCGAAATAATATGTCAATCAAAAAAATCCCATCCAAATCAAACGTACATGTACGTGCATGCCCCTTTTCAACAAGAATTTCGCCCACGTACCGGTACGTGCATATCACTCCAGAGGTTAATGTGGACCTTCACACAAATGCACCTGGTTGGAAAATAAGCCGTCATACTATTATCAATGGTGAAACACAATCAAAATTCAATCATTTTGTCATAATATATTCTTGTAAAGATGTACATATGTTATATTTTGAATTATCGAAGTTATTATTGAAGTATTGCGATCTCTAAGCATCAGACGGAAGGCAATGTAATAAAGATTGCTTTCGTCTACAATTCTCAATTCATATCTAATCCAATTTGCCATACATTCAACACTCAATTGGCGCTATTCTGTTACGCTCAATGGACCTTGATGAATGATCATAACATAACATGCACTCGCCGAGAAAAACAAATCTTCATATTTTACATATTGCATAACTCATAGATAAACACAGATTCTCAATTATAATATAGAATCTCTGGGTTGATATTTTAATATTTAAATTTTGTGACATGATTTCTGAAACATTCATCCACACCTTACATATAAAACACTAAGAAATAAATATAGAGAATATAAGTCGTTAGAGAAAATCTTTATGTTGTCATAAAAATCAAGCCGAAATACAATATCTCAGATAGATCGTTTTGCGGGTTGTTTTGTCACACAATAATCGGGTTTCGCCCTTCGGAATCCCTATGCATCCTATCACATGGATGCAAAAAAATGCTCCAAGATGTCGAAAAGCAAACGACAAACATATTTAATTGTAAAATTTGATGTAAGAAAATCCTTGTTTGGCTCCAAACAAGTAAGGCGATGTTGTAAACTACCAAGTTTAATTGTTAATTATGAACAGCAATTTTCTTGCCGATTCAATAGTTCTAATAAGGAAGTTAACCTAAAGTAGAGCCAAAAGACATTGCTATTTTCTCACCGTGTTTTGCTAATTAAATGCCAATTCAATCAATGTCTTAAAACGTTCCTCGGTGAAATGTTGTTTACCTCTTTCAAAATAGGTTTCGTGCGTCTGTATGGAGTAGTGAAATTAGCTTCGGTCCCATTTGGTTCGCGTGAATCACAAAGCCCACTCTCCCGTATAATCGCCTCAAAAAAACACATTTCGAATGGTTCTTCTCTTTTATTTTCTTACTCTTTTACATACATGATTTATAAAATATAATATAAACTGCTTTATAGGCTGGCAACCGGGTTGTTTGTGTGAATGATGCTAGCTACTTTTTAAAGAGGTAGCTGGGCTAATTATCAATATTGCCATTTTGTTGAAATATATCAGTTTTCAAAAGAGTTGGTCATATGGACTGATTTATTACACGAGAACTTATAATACGCTTGTAAAGAAAGTTAGGAGAGAATATGACACAATGCGATATCATACAGAGGTCTGCAAGGGTCACAACCCGACCCGGCCCGAAGTTTAGTTAAGAATATTTGAGTAATTTACTATCTGAGAAACGTCATGGATACAAATGTAATTGTAATAGTTTTTAAATAATTAATAATGTTTTAATTTTCATTCAAGATATCTTTACGAGCTAAAAAATGAATCTGGACTTCCGGTTGGGTTCGTGTTGCAAGTGTTATATAAGACTGGACCCGATCCGGAACGGATCTAAAAGAGCAGGACTTGGATTGGTCAATTTTATCAGACCTTATAGAGCGAGATTAGTGGTTGTTTAATTGTCTTGTTACCATGGCTGTGAAATCGTAAAAAAACACAATAGACTTCGTCTAAAACTTTTTTTTTAAATTTTTGTCAGGTTTATTCCTACATTTCCTGTTTATGTGCATTAAATTAAATATTGTTAAACCAGTCCGGCAAATTATTCATAGAGTAATTCTTCAAAATCGTCTGATCAGAAAAGTAGTCGTCGTCTCTTAATTACACGAGTCCGACTTTACAGCCCTGATTGTAACATATTATTTTTGGCATCCCTTATATCAACAATTCAGATATACGTAAATTCTGTTATAAGCCCGTAAATTGATTGAAAATTCATTTTAATGAATGTACCCGTACTAATATTCAAGCCAATGATCTTCACAACCGTAACCAATGACGCTAACCACTCGTCCATGAATTCGACTAAATAATATTACACTCCTAAATAAATATACTTTTACATAGAACAAACTATTAAAGCTCTTGTATTACATTCAATGACGGTTGACATGAAATTTAGTGGACTAAGTTTTTTAGTGTTTACGGATGTAAAACGAATGTAAAGCACATCTAAAACGAAAGCCATCACTGTTTTCGATCTTTTTAAATTTTTAATAGTAAAAAATTAAAATTTTTTCAACAGACAAAAAATAATTACTTCAGTTCAATTAAAAATATTCGTTAATATTGTTTTAACATTGAATATTATTTTATTTTTATTAGTAATCCTCAATCAATTTCAAAAGTATATTCCCTACGACCAAATTTATATTAACATCCCGTTATAGTCAACACTTTACCAGCGTAAACTTATAAATTTGGGTTTCCAGCAATTATTGAAAGTTAACTCGACTAATACCGTTAGCATGTTATTAAATGTTAATATGCATTTACGACGCATACATTAACTTCTAGAAAAGGGAAAAACACGTTTAAATAAACCACCCCGAGAAAATTACGATTTTATTATAGATTAATCACTTATCAAGATCAAATCAATTAAATTGTGCGACCCTTTTTCCTAAGTTCAAATCTACATTCAATGTCTAAGAATTTTCTAACAATCAAATTTGAATTATTGAAACGTTTTACACACGTGGAAGTGTATAAAGTTTTGTCATTCACGACTCTAGTATTATCTTATAATGCCTGAAGATGTAATGATGGAAAAACCTAGATTGGTATTGACCGCTGAATTGGCTGTTTTCTACAATACATATTATATTTTTGATAATCACTCCTGCCAAAGGCAATACTCGTGTCGTGAAGATAATCGCGGAATTGTGGAATTGTTCACAGTTTCAACAATCAAATTTTTTAAATGGATTTAAATAAACAGGACTGTGAATTCGGAGCTCTAGAATTCCGTTCTTTTGGTAGAAGTCCTGAAAAACGATCGACGATATTTTTTTCAATTAGACGATTTTTAAAAATATTTCAATGAAAAATTTGCCGGATCGAATGGTTGATCTTTCATTTAATGCATATAAATGGGAAAGGTAGGAAAAACTTGACAAATTAATCTTTTTTTAGCCAGAGTCGTGTTGTTGGTCAATATTAGAGTCGAAGTTATAATTTTAAAAGAACTGTGGAGTGTTTCAAAAAAAAAAAAAAAACGAGCATCTCTGACAACTTTTTTGATTAGACGATTTTGAAAAACATTTCAATGAACAAGAGGAAGTAAATCTTCTTTGCTTGAATCCCAATATCACAATAACATAAAGAATCTGACAAAATTAAACTTTTTTTAGTTTGAATCTTGTATTTTTAACGACGCTCTGGTATTCGATAAATATTCAATAAAATCTCTCTGCTAAATTTAAGCGGCACGTATCCTTTTAATAATGCAAGAAAATGTGTTATTATCCTTCAATAGTGTACCGCTGGGTCTATGCAGCGATAATCTGGAATGATTTATTTTTTCCTGTTGGTTCCCCCATTGTAATTTTGTAATGATTCTCGCAAAGCCTGCATTGATGGTTGGCGTTGTTAGGTTTGCTCTGTTGTGTCAACTGGCAAGAAAATGGCAACACAATGGGGTAAATCTTTTCAATGAGGTGCCGTGTGCGAGTTTTGTCAAGGTGAGATTGTTTTGCTTACAGTGGCGGGCACTGAAATTATATTATGACACATATTTATTTATTTAGTTCTATGTATTCTTCAAAGTTTATAAGATATATATATTTGACAGCTATTTCGGCTTACGCCCTCGTTATAATAATGTTTTAACGTTCACTTACTTATCCATATATTACTTTGTAGAAAATATACGCAATACATCTTTTCTTCAATTAATAGATAACAGCATCCAATATGCATATTAATAAATAACTTTTAAGACATTAACTATCACTTCTTGATGAAAAGGCATCATATTTTAAATAATAAAAACACCTTTTATAGTAATTATTTCCACAACATTTTTTTTGATCAAGACCGGTTTCGCTCATCGCGAGAATTATCAGCTGCTCCTGATCAAAAAATATATTGTGGAAATATGTACTGAACATGTGTTTTTATTACTTAAGTTATTAATAAAAAAAAATACATATATTTATATATATAAATCTATCACCGCTTCTTAGACCAATACGGATGGTTAATGCATTTTTTTATCAATCATCTTAGTACAATATTTATTCACTATTTACGTTTATCTCTCAAATAACCTTAATTAATTCTCATTTTGAGAAATGCGTAAAACAAATTTGCCACCTTTTAGAATTAACTAGCACAATATGAAACTAAGGAGTTTGAACAGAAGTGAAGATTTAAGAAATTTATTTTGGAAGATTTAGAAACATTTTAGTCGGAATTGTGCTTTTCGTGTTTTTGGTCGATTCCAGAGGCGAAGTCTTTAATATAACATAAATAAGTCAAAGTCTTTAATATGATATAAATAAGTGTAACGTAAAACAATTTGTTTTTTAATTTTGTATTTTAAATTCGTTACGAATATTTCCCGAGGCGCCTATGCCTCTTCCGTTTACCTGTGAGAGATTGCACTGAATATGGTAAAGTCGCATGCGCTGTATCAAAGATATTCTGTATTATTTTTTTGTCAAAGCGCTTATTGACAGATATTCTATTTTGTCAATGTCACGTCGATGTCCTTTATACTACGTGTATTTTCCAAAATGGACCCATTTTGGCGAGTACAATCCAATAAATTCACACTGACGTTCATTATTTATACGCATCATTTCCAAACGAATATATAATATCTCAAACAGATATCCTTATTTCTTGATTGAAATGGCAAATATTTGGTACATCTCCATTGTAACACGCTGTATAAATAGCGATGGATTTTAGTTCTGCAAAATTTTTAATAAATATGGTAGATATTTTAAATAATAAAAAACATTTTCTCACAATATATATTTTGATCAGTACCGATTTCGCTCATCACGAGCATTATCAACTGATGAGGGAAATCGGTCCTGATCAAAAAAAATATTGTGGAAATAAGTACAAAATATGTGTTTCTGTTATTTAAAATATCTTACCTTTCCATCAAGAAGTGACAGCTAGCACCTTAAAAGTGAAATATGATTGATAGCTATTTCGGCTCACGCGTTATATCAACTAATATAGAATAAATATATATCTATATAAATCTTATAATTTATGGTGTCGATTGAATGTGTTTGATGAAATTTCAATAATAAATTTGAATTATTGAAACTTTGTACGATTTCACATATTATGTCTCTAACGACCTGGATTTCCCCTTTCGTCATCTTCAAGCATTCTATCGTCGTCAGGCAGAACCGCTCTCAACCAATTGTAACACTATTATATTTACTATAATATAATCCTATGGAATGTATTTTAATTGGCATAAATATGATAGAAAATCACTTTAAAAAAAGACCATTTCGAGTTGGGAAAAAACATATTTTTTACTATTTTCTAAACCGTATTCGCAGTCAAACTCAAATTATATTTGAATTAAGAATCGTTATCATGACATATTAAACAAAATGTTTCAAATTTTGAGCTATATGTTCCACTAGAATTTACGTTGATAAAGTGATGGAAAACATTAGGAATTTGGTTATGTGCACTGTCAACAACTGAGATAACAAAAATCCGTTCTTTTGTATTTTTGTGATTGTCGTCCTATTTGTATATCATTCTTTCTAACGTATAGACTTGGCAAATATTTATTCAGAGGTGAATTGAGTCATATCGCACAATATATGCAAACATAAACTTAAATTATTGAAAGAAAAAGTCTAGATAATAATACATATTTTACAACACAGGTCAGCAGCTGTCATAAATGAAATATTTTTATGTTTGGTGTTTGTTTTGGATATAAATCTCTCGATAAACTGTCACATTGCAAAATGTGAGACTATTCACATTGAATATGTCGTTGTCTAAACAACACACAGTCACTTAATATACTGAAGGGTTGTGAAGTTGTTAAAAAAAAACACGTCTCCGACTCCGATTTAAAAATGTTTGACATTTTGAGGTTTTTCCCACCTTTCCTATTTATGTCCATTAGATTAAGATATTCATTGAAATATTCATCAAAATCGTCTAATCGGAAAATTAGTCGATGTCACTCGTTTTCCACGAGTCCAAGCCAAGCACTCCAAAATGGAGCAAAAACACGACTCCGGCCAAGACATGGTGACTCCACAATTTTACAACCCTGGTATATAGATTTTAGAACGGCTATTTTTACGGAAAGGTGATATATATTAAAAAAAAAATATTTGTTCGAAATTTCATTATGATCATAACCGGTTTCGATCATCGGGAGAATTGTCAACTGAAGAAGTTCAGATGAAACCGGTCTTGACTATAATATTTATTATGGAAATAAAAATCAAAAAAAATATTTTAGTATTAAAAAAAAATGCATTCAACTATTGAACAATGCATTCTTTTTGTTTATAAAGAATACTGTAGTTGAATCTTTTAATACTTAAATCTAGCGTGTTGCACTATAACAGGGCGTGTGAATATCCTACATGCGGCACTGGGCTCTAATCCTAGAGTCATTTTGCTACCGGATCAGCTGAACACTCAGGTTTCAATTCAATGAGACAGTGTTTATAGAAATGTTTGCCGAAGCTTACAGAAACGTATTTTTTGTATTCAAAAGCAGTAGTGTCTTCCATAATGCTTTTTTTCTTTTGTTCCATAGCAACCCATAACAGCGGAAATGTCAATTTTTTCACCCCTGATACTAAGTCGTACAGCCAGGGAAGAAAAACTTCGCCTTTAAAAGTGACCAAACGTATAAAATAATAATATTATACTGCTATTAATTTTAAGGTCAAAAAATTACGTACTACAAAAATTTTGATATAAAAATCGATAGCTATCAACTACCTTATCTAAAATGTTGTGAAGATTAAAACTTTGACATTGATCCTGTAATTTAATGGATATCTACAAAGTAAACGTCAATTCGAAAAATGAAATATTTTTTGAATTGATTAAGCTAAATAAAAGTTGGCGTCAGTGTTTCCTAAAGTTTCTCAACAAAAACAAAAAAAGGAATGTCGTCGTTTTAGGTTCTTGGGGAACATTTTCTTCCTTCTAAATTTGTAGAAACATATATCTAAATCTCTTAACACTGGCTTAACCATACTAATGAGACAACAAAATTACATATATGCAAATTTTACTTCCCTTAACCCGGGAAAAAACTGAAACGACGTCACCGTAAAAAGTGTATAATTTATGATATCGACTGAAAGTGCTTGGTGGAATTTCAATATCTAATTTGAATTGTTACAACTTTGTACGATTCCACATGTTTTTTCACAAATAACCCGGGTTTCACCTTTCGGCATCTTCAGGCATTCTATCACACGGATGCAACAGAACTGACGAACAATAAACAATCATTATCGTCTATATACCAAAGGTATTAATTACAGGGAAAGACAGACCCTAAGGCAAGCACTATATAACATCTAAAAAAAAATTATAATATTGGTCTTATAATAAAATGAGTCATTCTATTCATATGGATCTAAAAATATGAATGGGTTATAGTTGTTAATATTAATCGTTAATGAAAATTATCACAGGCAATTGTGTTAATTATTATGTCAGTTCTGTTGCACCCGTGTGATAGAATGCCTGAAGATGCCGAAAGGCGATACCTGGGTCGTTGGTGACAAAACGTGTGAAATCGTAAATTGTTTTAACAATTCAAATTTATAATATAATATAAAAGAACAAAACGACCACAGACAATCTTTGTCACAGTCCCCTATAGCACTTATTTTATCACAAGTAACACTAACTTAACAGCCCGGACGTGGTATGCCGTCGCTTTTTCCATTATACTATGTTTAATGTCGTGAAAACACCCGGCAGATATTAATTATAGGGGCGAAACCGCAGACGCCACCATTTGTAACCATTTTGAACTTTATTCACCGTTAATCGAATAAAAGACCAATGCGAAGCATTGTGGATAGGCTCTTAAAATATATCCAAGGCCGTTAACTGATATAATTCCATATTATTTTTATTTGTTGTATAGAGAGAATTTTAAGCTTTTTTGTGGAAAGTAAGCTTGCACGAAGAATACAAAGTCTAGGTATAAAATAAATAATGTAATGTTATGTCATATTAAGTAAATTATCTAAAACTGATCAACATTTACTACAGAGCACTTTACTGAATGAAATTGAATAAAGATAGAAAGTTAGAGTTTAGTAAATAGTAGAAGGTAAGCATTAAAGAAGAGTTGTGTAGTCGGATTTGGAGTCATGGGGTTGCAGTATAATGGCCGGAGTTGAAATTGTAAAAAACGAGCAACACTGACTACTTTTTCGATTAGATGACATTGAAAAATATCTCAATGAATAATTTTCCAGATTGGTTGGTTGATCTATAATTCAATACAGATAATAGGAGTATATAAATATGATTCAATGCAGGATTCAAAGTCAGTCATGTTTTCTTAACGAATCTACAGCCCTGCTTTTATTTGATTTAAAATCTGTTTTGTAAACCCGCCTTTACCAATAAGAACTAGTGATCCACAATGCTATAGAGTTTGAAAATGTGATTCTAAAATATTTACTTGAACAGTGGTCACCTGTACGAATTTTGAGAGAGTAAAAATCCAGCCAATTTGACAATAGTTCTGACGAAGGCGTGAGCTAAAATAGCTATCAACTATATATTATAAATTTTGTAGAGCTAAAATACATTGCTGTTGTTTCACCGTGATACATTTTTTACTCAAGATATTGATCGCCATTAACTTGGTAGAACTCCATTATAATAATGTAAAAAATAGTTAACAACTATAGGTTTGACGATTTAAGACGCTCTAACAGGTTTAAACTACAAATTATAAAATTTAAAGAACTTAATACATTGATATTGTTTACTTATTATGAAACTAAGCTTAAAATTAGTTAATTTTTATTTCTGACGATGTTGAAGCCGAAATAACTATCGACCACCATCAAATGTATAAACTTTTTAGAGCATAATAACGTTTTCGTATTCTTAACCGGTCGATAGATAGTTCATATCAAGTTTTCGATTTTAAAAATGTTTAATTTTTTTTTTAAATTCATAATTGAGTGAAACGTCAATAGTTGACGATCTCTTGACGACAGATAGCATCGACCTATTATGCAGAATTGGACATTTTTTGGCATGTTACCTTCAAAGGTAAAATTCGTCATTGAAGGTTTTGAATTATGGCATTTTTTTTTGTTTGTATCAGGTATGCGAATTCTTGCTATTGTGACGTCATTCAAATTTCGAGGTATTTTCTTCTAAACGGCATTTCTAGTAAATGGTCGACATGGATCACTGAATATTAAAGAATATAACGTATTGTTTTTGTTCTGTGAATTTTAGCTTCCGTTTTAGTCGATTCATCATTGACAGAAAATAACTTTTACTATGTAATACACAACAAAAAAATATGCAACAAACATATATAAAATACTCGGACACTTGAAAGATCATTCTGAATACAAATAAATAAATTGTTTTTCATTAGATTTGTCTACAATATATTATATCAGTTGTAAATTTTAAAATTCTCAGAAGTGCTCTGATTTTATACATGCGAAAATGATTTTTGATAATGCTCGAAATGAACGAAACCGTTCTAGATACGATAATAAACATAAACGGCTTTTATTTTTGAATGCCGTAATGTCATTATTCATTGAAAATTACTCCGTCCGATCGCATACATTCTTACATTATTTTTAAATCATGGTCTATGCTGTCGTAACTATCAGCAACAATATAATATGTTCATATAATAATTTCTAGGCCAAATGCTATGTTATTTTGTCGTATTATAATGAAATTCTACCAAGTAAATGTTGAATTAATTAAATATGTTCAATAAAATAAGTCATTATTTCTAAATATCGTTATACAATCTAAACTGTCATTATTAGTTCCAAATTTCTCCGCACGATCGAATGTAGTCTTACATTAATTTTGAATCTCGTTCCATCATCTCAATTGTCATTATTACTTCTTAATTTCTCCGCACGGCGTCTCTTAAGACAACATGCTCGTCCCTTGTCTCTTGTCTGTTGTCTCTGGTCTGATATCCCTCGCGGCGAACATTCAAATGCACGCGTAAATGCATTCTACGGGAATTGGTCGGCGAGTTTTTTTGTCGACGGTTGTCGCTGACTTTTGTCTTTACTAAAGACTTTTCTGTATGCTTTCTCGCACGAGATGACCAAAGAGGATAACAAGCTGCATCAGACCAAGTATTTTTTAAAACTTTTTTTAAAAACGCAGACTCTAATAAATCGCTTGTACGATATAGACTAAAAATAATGTTTTAAATTCTTGTGTCCTAATATTTTTCGACAATAAGACAAAATAATTACAATAATATTTATTTTATTGTATAAACTTGTTACCTACCAGGATGTATTTGCTTATATATTTTTGAATAGGGCTTAAAATATGATGGATGTTTTTGTTGATTATAATAAATCACTTTTAATGCGTTTTTTTATCATTTCTTCTTTCATAATAAAATACAATATTTCTACATAATTTAATATGGCTGGTGTCATTAATATCTAAACCATATATTTTTGAGTGGACAAGGAAGTATTGGAAAATAAGAACATCATGTTTTTTAATCAATATTATTATATATATAAACAAATAAATAATTTCATTCTAATATAGGAATCTATTGCAGTAAAATTATTAGTTAAATTTATTTACTTACTATTTATTTATTTTGTACGATTCCACAAGTTTTGTCACAAACAACCCGGGTTTCGCCCTTCGGCATCTTTAGGTATTCCATCACACGGATGCAACAGAACTGACGTAAAATAAACAGTTAGTACCGTATATATAATATATTAAAGTTATTATTTACAGGAAAACACTTACCAATAGGCAAGCAGTAAATTGCAGCTGAAACAAATGTAACAATATCAATCCAATAATAATTAACTCAATTACCTATAACAACTTTCATCAACGATCTTGCTAATGAGTGGTCGTTATTGAAAGGGGATTTTCAATAAATTTCAATCAAGTATCATTAAACTATAAGTGGGTCTTTTTTTATTTAGAGAATACCTACGATCAAACATCTAGTGATGAGACATAAGAATTTTTGTCATGAGATTGTTTATTCATTGAACCGATCTCACGTAAATTTGATATTGAAATTCCATCAAGCACCTTCTTCATATTTCATTTCATACATACACGCTGCAAAAAATAAAAATTATAAGTTTGTTGCTTTTACAAGTTTAACAATATTAAAATGAAATTAATAAGTAAAACGAAAAATAGCATGGTTAGAAATGAAGTCAACCAAGCAAGATCATATCTACTTTTATCCATTGAAAATAATATTCGCTTGATCTCACTCTCGTCCACATGAAATATGTCAGCATCCAAAACAATACTGTTGAACATTGTTAATGCTATTACTATTGGCATCCCCATCGACAGACAGGTTCTACACTTTGGAAGAACAAACAATTCATGTCCACAACTTCTCAAATAAATCAATTTGACATAATCAAGGATGGCTGAATTCTCATTTTGGCCTTGTATAAGTCGTTAGAAATATGTTCTTAAAGTCTTGATTCTGCAATAAATGGGGATTGTTAATTTATGAAATAAGTATTCTTGACTGATAATTGATTCTATATTTGAACAAATTTCGTCAGCAATCTGATCCACATAATAATATAATATAAACCTTTAAATTTTTGTTTTAATGAATAAAATAGAAAAAAATCGTTGACCAGTCCTTATTTGTCATCTTTCCCCAGTCGTTGTCGAGATATGTTCGGTGTGGTTTATCAGTATGCAATTCACATCATCATTTAGCAAACCTCCCTCGCCCCTCTGCCAAATCCCCTCAACCATATCCCTTGATTGTTTTTTTAAGATGTTCCGACTACTTATATTCACTTACTAAATACGTAATATGATCGCAGCAGAATTAAATGGATGACCGTAATAAATAATTGGCGAGTTTCAATTTATTATCGAAAATTTTGGCTTAATTTATTAGATATAAAGTAACATATACAGTCGTCGGCCACCGTTCACAGATGAGCCAATCAACAATAAAATGTATACATACATTATTGTAAGATTTTAGAAATAAACAGAGGTCAATTGTTAGATTCAAGTTATTATATATTCTTAACGATTAGCTTTATCTTCCCAGTACTCTCTTGTTATATCCCTTAAGTGAGATTAGTTTAATGAGTCGACAACCACATAAATTAATTCCTATATACGTCACCGTTACCCTTTACAATTACCCGATTGCATTTTAATGATTATTAGTATTCGCAGAATCACTTTTAAGGTGTTAACTGTCACTTCTTGATGGAATGGCATGATATTTTCATTAATAAAGATAATTGATAAGCCAAACCGGTCCTGATCAAAAAATATATTTTGGAAATGAGTACTAAAAAATGTTGTAGAATCCTTTCACGAAAGACTCATTAACAGTATTTAGTGTTAATAAAAACTTATAACTGGCATTTGAGTGTTATTGTGTTGAACCAATATTATTGAAAGTTATTTCAGTTGTTTATTTGGACCCTAGCCTTGAGGTCTGTGTTTTTCTTTTGTAATGAAATCTTTTGGTATATAACCGATGCTAACTTTTTATTACGAGTCAGTTCTGATGCATTCGTGTAATATAATGCCTGAAGATGCCTAAAGATGAAACCCTTTTCATTAGTGACAAAACATGTTGATTCGTTTATAAATTTAAGGACTTAGAATGTTCAGAGTATCCAGGGCTAATTCATTATGGACCAGTACATTGGAAATACTTTGTTGATAAAGGCTATCGATTCTTCGCGCACTTTAAAGTTTATTGTTACTTTATGTATGTCCATTGTTCGGTTCAGTTCGATATTTGTTTCAGTGCAATAACTTGATGCTAAATGGCTTTACGATGTGTTCATGTCGTCAACCTTCAAATATCAATTTCTCAAATAATAAGTGTGGCATATAGCATTTTACTCATTTACATTTGATCAAATTTTTACTACAAAATGTGTAAAAGACTGCTAACTGGAAACTGCTAATAGGAAATTCTTATAGAAATAGGATTCTTACATCGGTTATTTAACCTGTTCCTTGCTGTGCTAAATAAACTACTGAATTATTACAACACTAAATAATTCAGTAGTGTCAAATAGTGTACTAAAAATATTAGCAAATTCATGAAGATGTCAGGACAATACAAACAGAACTTTAATACAGGAAATAACTTTTACATCCAAATTTTAGCAATCTTAACTCTCTTATAGCATTTATCTCAGATTTAAAGACGACTGATTGAAAGTTTTGATAGTTGGCACTCAAAAATATACAGCAGTAAACTGTATAAAATTTTCTTATAAAAGCTACTGTTTCCTTGGAAATACAGTCTTATTTATTTTGATGATGTACCTTAGTTTGGTTTATATAATAAATATTAACAAAATTGTGTTTTTTTTAATATTCAGTTTTGGAATATTTATTACGTGGTTCACATAGAATAAGGTCTTCTTGTGTTTTCGAGTTTCTACTCCTAACACTCTGCAATCGCCTTCTTAACAGTTGAGACGTTAGTAATCGGAGGGTTAAAATATTCATAAAATAAGTTCGTTTACTAGTTTTTAAGATTTTTTTTCTTTTATGAGTCTTTTATTTAACGCTTTTTCAATAAAAAAACTAAACAATCAAGACAACAAGTTTTGAACATCACACTTTCCAACAAAGAAATGGAGCTCTTCTCCTAACGAAGGTTATATGGTGTTTAGGAAAAACATGTTTGATGATTTTCTATAGTTCCAGTTTTCCTTTTCGTATAGGGGTAAACGTTATTTGAAAATATAATGTATATTTTAAATATAATGAACGATATGCTAAGTCTCGTTTGTAGGATTGGATAAAAGGGATGAAGTGTGAATAAATTTTGTTTGATTATAATCACTTATTTTAAATAAACGAGCGGAAATATTCCTACATAGGTTCGAGCTTACAATTCAGCAATCAATAATTTTTTTTTTATTACCATTTTCAAAAATGTATTCAATGATCAGGACCGGTTTCGCTTATCGCGACCGATACCAACTGATTGATGTAATATATAAATAGGCTCGTTTGTAATTGGTGTCTTATCGGTTGATAATGTTCCCGATGAGCGAAATGGGTCCTGATCATAGAATACATGCATGTATTGCGGAAATAGTAATAAAAATTCGTTTTTATTCATTTTTAATTAGTTAATTGCCACTTTTTTATGGAGAGGTATGATATTTAAAATAATAAAGACAATTTTTTGTACTGTTTTCACTTAGCGCGAGCATTATCAACTGATGAATAATGATCGCAGAAGAAAGAAGTGACTTTTAATAATTTAAAAGTCAATCATAATTAGACACTTCTACCATTATTTGATAGTACTAAATGTGTTTTTATAAAAGTTATTTAAGTAACGAGGATAGTGTACGTTTTGAGTCTGATAAATATAAAATTCTAAATGATATAACATAGTAAGTTTAATTTGAAACATTTCTAACATTATCTCAATACACGGATGGATTACGATTGCTATAAATGTTAGGGTGGCTAATCTATGTTTGCCCACAGGTGACAAAGCTCCTAGGCGCAACTTTGTCTGCAATCAATATAAAAGAAAACCGAAGGGCATTGACCTAACAATTAACGTCAACTGAATCCAGAGCTAGGTTTATATTCATATTATAAATACTACGATTGAGCGTAAAAAACATTTTAAATACTACAATTACAGTTAAATCATTTTGTCTGACGTCTTGAGTTATAATTTACCTCCTAGTCTTTAAAACAAGAGGAAACGATTAAACATGTAAGTAAAAAATAGCTCTGTATTTTAGTTTTACAAAATTTATAAGGTATATAATTGATAGTTATTTCTGCTTATACCTTCAACAGAATTATGTTTAAACGAACATTTACTTTATACATTTTAACATTCTAGTTTAATATTGTGATAATAAATTCTTAAATAGGGAAAAATGCCAATTAAATCAATAAAATTTCTACATTATCTGATGCTATTTGTTCCTTCTTGTTTTTGTTCGTTCAAAGACAATTTCGGGATGTTATTCTGACAAAAGCTTAAAAGCTTGGAGTATGATATAGTTGACAGAAGCTTTTGGGTTTGTATTTTCCCTCGTAATAATGAATCACAAGGTTTGTACTTCGAACATGTAATCGCGGAACGAATGTCTAGATTGCTATCGTTGAGTCCTGGCAGTAATTATATTAATTAATAATTTGAGACAGTATACCTCTATTGTTAAAATTTTGGACTTTTTTCGGGCTATTGCGCTGCTGTTTTGGTCGAAAAAGACCTCGACCAACACAACTATGAAAATTCCCAGCCATACGTGTTGATGACGGGCCTGGCATATTACTGGGGTAATTAAAACGTCGGAATTCAGGAGGCTTCCATACCATCTGTAGGTTTTGAGTTTTTTGGCGTCGGTCGGCAGCCATCGCGGTCCGCGGCGTCTGTCGGCCGTCGCCGGGTTCCTAGAAGAATGCTTCGGCGGGAATTTCAACGGACTTCATCACAATTTGCCGGTATTATTGATGGCCTCACGAATGCCGGTAAACGGTTCGATAGAATTGATCACTTTTTGGACCGTCCGCAACGCACCACTGGCGATTTGTCAAATAGCTGATTGATGAAGCCCTCCCACTGCATCTTATCCATTCTACGCTAACCTCTTTAATGACAGCATTTATAACAAAATTAGACACTAAATATTCATCCAAATTATAAACTTTCTTCAAACTAACATTCATTATTTACTTATTGTTTGAATAGGCATTCACTTGGCGGAACTCCATTATAACACGGCGAAAAAAGTGTAATATATTTTATTTTAACAAATTTTATAGGCGGCTTAGTTGTTAGCTGTTTTGGTTTCCGCCCTCATCAGAATAGTACCTGTTGAACTCAAATACATTGCTATTTTTTCACCGTGTCATTATTTACTCTACTAAACATTTTAACGTGTTTAAATATGCATTGAAACGTATTTTTAGATGTGGATTAAATATTATACTTTATTTTTTTATCATTCACGATCCAGATTTGGCCTTTCGGCGTCTTCGGCAATTATATTACACGAATGCAATTGAACGGATACACTTAACATTTGGCATCGTTTATACATACACGAGTTATTAAAGACATATAAATAAAGCCCAAAAGTTATATATATATATGAAATTATTTGAAAAAATCCTGAATTGATTATAATGACATTCAAATTTGAAAAAATTATCTAAAACCCATACAAACAAATGAATTTATGATGAAATGACTCGTTCAATTGTTGCTTCAAAATATAGGGTATCATGAACTATTCCATAAGCCAATATTAAAAGTAATTAAATTACAATTGCAATTTTATAAAAAATAAATATCGAAACTATTTTTATCACATTTGGTGCGGCCACGAGACATTTCCATAGAACCGCTGATGTTTATAATATGGCCACAGTGAAATTTTACGTTAGAACCACTGGCCTAGAGATATATTTCCTCAACTGTCATGAAACAATCTTCCTCCGTCAGGGGATATTAACTTTAGATATTATTTTGAAATAATCAAACGGCATTGACAGTCACGTAGAGTAATGTAGAGTTGTCAGAAGCGACACAGTGCCGGTGCGTGATAGCATATAAATTACGTTCATAATGGAAAAACGTCTTTTTCTATAAGGTATACCTGGCCAACTTGAAGTTTTTGCGCGGCTTGATTTACCCAGTAGATAATATCCAAGAACAAACACCTTCTGCTAGAGACAATTTAATTGGACATATTGGATTTTTTATTTTTAAAAACAAAAGATTAAAAATAATTTTGTCATAGCGGTCGATCTTTTTTAGTAGCTCAATAACTCCCATATGAAAATGATAAAACAATTTTTCATTGTCAAGACCATGACCGGTTTCGCTTATCGCAAGCATTATCAACTGGTGAATGATACATCTCGTCATGGGTGAAACTAGTCCTAAACTTGATAATATAATATAGTTTTATTGTTTAAATAGAATGACTTTCTACTATGAAGTGACTGTTAATACATTGGAATGATTACATTCTTAATTTATAAATTTTGTTATTTTATAATTTATGATATCGACTGAAGGTGCTTGATAGAATTTTAATATTAAATTTGAATTTTGAAACTTTGTACGATTCCACATGTTTTGCCATGGGTTTCGTCTTTCGGCGTCAAAAATTATATCACACGGATGCAATAAATCTGTCAGTTACTCGGTTCGACCACGGATCTTTAGTGACAACATGTGTGGAATCGTACAAAGTTTCAACAATTAAAATGTTTAGTCAGTGACCTCCTATTCATTGTATCCATGGTATAAGCAGCTTTTTTGCTTGGTGTTGGGGACATCATGGTTTATAAAGTTGATTTATAATATAATAATAAGTTGAAATGTCTTTGAACGCATCGTTTTTGTACTTATATTTGTTAGAAAAAAATAGCAAATATTTCGAATATTTTGAATTGATGTGTGCACATGGCTATAAATAATAGTGTGTGAACTCCAAAACTGCTGCGCAGCCGCACAGCTAAGAGAAATTTTGAACTGATCGGGTCATGATTATTTTGTACTGAAATACGTGGACAATTTTTCATCTATCATTTTATTATTATTGACAAAATGAAACTATCGAATAATGGTTCTTGATAGAATGTTAACATCATATTTGAAACGTTTTAATTAATTACAGCTATTTCCTATTAGCATCATGTTTCAAAATAATCTACTTCTTCTCTGAATATCACCAGCTCAAATGATTCAAGACAAGATTCTCACAGGCTTATAAAATATGTTAGGTCCCGTTATTCAGCCACTAGTCCTCAGTGATATTAATTATCCTGTATAATATGTGTATCGAATATCTGAGCCAAATCTGTTCCACGTTAAATCTAAAAAGGAACCAAGAGCATATCGTTCTTCAGATAATAAGGATTCTCGAAGGATCACCAAAATATTTTAGGTCCTTTTACTTTCATAAACCAGAGAGAGGCGACTTTTCTAACATAGTTTAAATTTAAATCTTAAATTTTATTCTAGTTTAATATCATTAAAATACTGAGAGAAAAATATTCGTCCAATATTTAATCGTGTAACCTGCATAACTTAAAAATGATGCAATCGAGATTAAGACATTTTTTATTTCAACTTTATATTGCATTAGATGACTCCTAAAATTGTTGCGGACTTTCCTGAAATAAAATTAATATTGTAGCAAATTCATTACAATCAATTCGATAATCGAATAAACGATTGTTTATTAAAGAATAAAATAACTTTGATGCTTACGCCTGAAAGAAATATATTTGATTGCGTCCGTCTTCATCGTTCTGTGTTGTGTCAATTGCGTTACCTCCGACGTGTCAGCTTTTTTTCATATTTTCTCGTCTACTTGACACTGCCAGCTGGTTTTTCATCACTTCTATAATCAGGGATACCAGTTATTGTACGAATATTTTACATTTCTTTCAAATAGATGATTTAAAAATGTGTTTATTGTAAAAACTGATACATTCAAGAATTTATCCTTTTTGAAAGAGTGCCGATGACTATAGCGTCAGTGTTTTTCAGTACACGCATTAGCCCGAATGCAAGGCGTCATTTTGTTTCTATAATGTAGACTCGTAAATATATATTTTCCAAATGGCAACATTGTTATGAGACCATTCAAAAGCCAGCATTGTTTACAAATAGTCTGTACGTAGTAATTTTTGAGATGAGTTTTTGGTAAAATTTGAATTGTTGAAACGTTGAACGATTCCACAGGCTTTGTCTCTAACGACTCGGATTTCGCCTTTCGGCATCTTCAGGCATTCTATCACATGGATGCAACAGAACTGACTCGCAATAAATTTGAATTGTTAAAACTTTGTAAGATTCCACAGGTTTTGTCACTTACGACCCGGGTTTCGCCTTTCGGCACCTTCAGGCACCTTCAGGCATTCTATCACACGGACGCAACAGAGTTGACGATAATATAATTGTTTTTGGATAATATTTTTTTACAAATACGATCTGGTATAGCAAGATCAATAATATTGTTTGAATAACAGAGATGTCTTCATTCCTTTGATAAAACCCTTTGAAGAATGGCTCATTTTTTCACATCAAAGTTTTAACAATTAAAATTATATTACTATTTAATTTATAACCAGTTTAGGTTGTTAACATTGTCTCAACGACAGTACGACACTAATTCAGTTTATTTTTTGATATTGCAACGATTTTGCTCAACCCTATTTCTTAAGCAGCGCTTTATTGAATAAGTGTCCATGGCACTTTACCGGGAATCGAGCTTCATATTTCCAACTAAGCAACATCGACTTGTGTGAGCTGGTTGTCGATCAGGGAGAAGAGCTGGGCTGGACTTGGATGCCAGACCCTTATGGAGCCTTAGAATACCTGCAGCATAGCTTCGTCTGGAATGAAGAGTGCAGTGATGGCAAACTGTAGAACTTATTTATATACATATTTTTTGATACTCATGTAGATATATTTTGATACGTTTTGGTAGTCTCTTGAAATGATCATTTACAACAAAAAACCTTATTATATATGATATCGACTGAAGGTGCTTGATGGAATATCAATATCAAAATTGAATTGTTATAACTTTGTACGATTTCACATGTTTTGTCACCAACAACCCGGGTTTCGCCTTTTGACATCTTCAGGTATTCTATCACACGGATGCAACAGAACTGATTTAAAATAAACAGCTAGCATCGTCTGTGTACCAAAGTTATTAATTACAGGAAAACACTTACTCCAAGGCAAGCAGTAAATTGCAGCTAAAACAAATTTAATAATATAAATCTAATAATAATCAACACAATTGCCTGGGAAAATTTTCATTAACGATCTTGTTAATGCGTCATCCTTGAAAGGGTTCAACAAATATTAATCAACTAATATTAACAGTCACAGATTTTACATGTTTTGTCACTAACGAACGAAGATTCGCCTTTCAACATCTTCAGGCATTCTCACAGAAATGAGTCAGTTCGTCCAGTCGTTAGTGACAAAACATGTGGAACGTACAAAGTTGTAACAATTAATAAAAAAACTTTATTTATGATTTTTTACACCAATTTGTAAACAAAAAAATAATTTTTGTAATCTTTTGTATTTTCTTAATTCTATAAAACGTTAGTATTAGTAATCTTGGTGTATGTATAACATAGATGGTCATATTAAAAGAAAAAAAAAATAATTGCGAATTAGAATTCATGAATATACGAATGTAAGATTCTTTTATATATTCACATGATGCTCTTTTGCGTTGAGGATTGCCGTGAAAAAAAGATAATATGCCCATACAAAAAAGGAAGATAGTTTCCATTTCTCAAATAACGAAATTCTTGAACTTAAAAATAAATCAAGTTTACTAATTATTTATAAATGCAAATATTTTTATAAGGTACAAGAGATATAAAGATAAAAGTGATAAATTTACATAGATTTAAATTTAAATTAATTTTAACATAGAGATATATATCAATCTGTTTACGGCTGTTTTTGAGTGGAAAATGTCGATCTCATCATTGGAAATATTATATTCAATAAAATATATATCTTCGAGAGTATCTTGAATAATATAAACATCCTGTGTTTGATTCGTTTCACTGGTTTTGAATAGTGTTCACGATAATTAGTGACGTAACGTATATGCGATTTTGTTTTACATTTTTTATTCTTTTTACTTTTTAGTGCGTGTGAAATAAGAATTGGATGGTTTGCACCTTTTTTTAATGCAATAATCAACAATGTCAAATGTTTTCTATCACTTGTTAGTCACAATGCTCTGGGAATAGACCGACTTCATGAACGTTCTGTAAACATTGCACTCAAACCGTTTCGACGAATTCGAGTAAGCAAGTGGATATACAAAGAAACAGTTTTATTGTAATTATGTGTGAATGCCCATGTCGACTAACTTCTTGGGGGAGTTTTGACCACCAATGAAGGTGAATTTTTAAGAAATACCTACTACTTATAGTAACCACCATTTTGTTGCATTTTTACTATAAAAAAAAAAACTTTTTTGAACTCTTGCGGTTATACCATATAAAAACAATAATTAGCGTGCCTTTTAAATCAATGCCTGTTTACACCTGCGGACCGGTGAAAATACTTAGTAATACTTGATATTAGTGAAATCAATCTACATCATGACATTATAAAATTGTTGAAATAGTACTAAAAGTTTATTTTATTTATTTAATTGATCGGCTATCTATCAATAAGTGACAGTTAACACATTAAAAGTATAATTTACTAGAGTAGTTGTTCTTACGTGCGGCCACCAACAGTTTCAAAGTTAATATTAATATTTAAAAAATATGTATTTTTATAATTCAATATACAAAATTATAATATATTCGAATTGATTGAATACACCTGGTTTGTTCAACATTAAGTCAAGTAGTTAATAATTTAATTAAATAATAAATGCCAGTATAGTAAATTAACGTTTTTTATTGAATATAAATTTATACGACGATCCTTTTTTATTGTAAAATGACACTACTGCTAGCTTGGTACGGCCACGAGACTTTCCTATAGCTTCACTGATGTTTATAATGCGGCAAAAGTAAAAATTTTCATCGAAGCCATTGCACTACAGTGAGTGATATAACATATTATATATATTAGTTTAATAAGAAAGCGGAATGATTAATAAAATATTTTCGACAATTTTTCAAATCATATTAGTAGCCAAGGTTAGAAACGAATATAAGAAGAAGTTGAACTTTTAATTAAGGCTTCACATCCCTGTATTTGTTTATCAAAGGTCATTTATCTCGTTTTGATGCTCCTTAAAAATGTATTTTTTTAACATATTACCCTTTTCCTTACGCAAACAGATGTAATTCTTATTTACAGTCATTCAATATACATAAATAACAAAAATATATAATATTTGAATAGCATAAATAATATCATAAATAAAAAAAATAAAAAAATAGTAATGTATTTTAGTTCTACAATATTTTTAAAATAAATAGTTGATAGCTATTTTGGCTTACGCTAGGTATAGGCCGTAGGTCTGACGAGGACGTTAGCCGAAAAAGATTATAAGATTGAAATACAGAACAAAATCTCTTCCGGAACTATTTTTGCTATCTGAATTGTTCGTTAACCGATCATCAATTAGTTTTATGGATATAATAAGTGACACGGTGAAAAAAAGCAATGCATTTTAGTTCTACAACATTTAAAAAGTATTTAAATGATAGCTATTTCGGCTTAATCCGTAACCAGAACTATGTTCAAATGTATATTCATAGTTCTGTTCTACCCATAGTACCTTTTCTAAGCCGAAAATTATTGTGTATAATTTTGGTAGTGATAACGTAAATAAGAATTGCGTTGGAATTTTTGGAAGTCTATATTTTAGAATTTATTAGCACAATATGAAAGTAGGATGATAGAACCGAAGAGAAGTTGTATTGAATACCTTTTCTACACAGCTATATATAGATAAGTAAATGTCCGTTTAAGCATAGTTCTGATGAGGGTGTAAGCCAAAATAACTATCAAATATATACCTTATAAATTTTGTAGAACACATTACAATTTTGTTCACCGTATTATAACGGAGTTTTACCAAGTAAATACCAAGTCAATCAATATTTTTTTTTTAATTGAACAAACATTAAATTGAGCTGAATATATTTTAATATTCGATCGGAATCTCTAGTAATAAGACGAAAGGAAGGTCTGAGTAACCGTAAGTTATTTTCCTTAGTAAAAAAATTGTTTGCGTGTGGGATTTTTTCTTGATATATTTGGCAATCAATAAAAAAATATTTGCATAATTCCGATGTTAAGTATTCTAACACCTCGAAACGGTATTGACTTAATCAGTCATAAAATTATTATCAATGGCGTCGTTATATAAATTCAGTGAAGAAATGGGGAAAAACATATTCTAGGAAAGCTTATGAACGTGACCTTTAAGTTGCAAAAGTTAATTACATAAATAAAAATAATAAAAACGTGTTTCCGTCTTCAGCGGAATTGTACGTCGCTTACTGTGCGCTCACTGTATGAAATTATGGGGTGGAGCTAGAAATTTTCAAAGCTCTAAAGGTATAATAAAGCTCTTATAATAATATATCCCTATTTTAACACTTAAAAAGTAACTGAAAATATAGGCCAGTTTTTTTTGGTTATACCATTTATAAATATTTTTACTATTATTTTCAGTATTTATTTGAAGATTAAAACCGGTATAGCTATCCGCGATAAAATGTGTTGTTTTTATTTTAAATTAATTATGAATGAAAGTGAAATTGTATAATAGATGAAGACATTTCTTACTTTATGATGATAGAAGAAAATAAAACGAGTAAGAAGGAAAAATACGCCTTGGAAAAAAATTCCAGTCAAAATTAGTAAGTATTACGATTATACGTTTACTTTGATTCTCTTTTCGCGTCCTTATCCTTATCCTATCCCAAACGTCATTAATACGATAAAATTTAGATTAATTGCTTAATAATATAATTTTCAAAGAAGCGAAACACGTGCCAAATGTACTAAAAAACGTAGAATAACAAAGTATCATATATACTCATAACTTTGTACGATTCCACATGTTTCGTCACTGGCGACCCAGGTTTCACCTTTTGTTCGTCTTCAGGCATTCTATCACACGGATGCAACACAACTGACCATCGAAATTCCATTGGGAATCTTCAGTCGATATCATGAATTGCGTATATAATTTTTCTTTTATACTTGAAATACTTACATTGGAGGATTGAACACAAAACAACTGACAACGGTTTACGTAAAAATAACGTTTTTGAATTTTTTCTATTTTGAGTGAAAGTTACAATTTTTATGCGTTGGAAAATAGTTCCTTATTATTTTGATATCGCTCCGCCCCTTAGTGCAGTAGGAATAAAGGATAGCATGCTTCAAATGTAGACTTGTTTGCACGTGTACATATTTTGATATACATGTATGGCCTGTTGGTTAATTGCTAGGATTCTTTCATGTGAATCCATGTATTCTAGGTTTAATTCCCGCCAAAGTAAAACTGAGAAAAATCCCTTTGTTAAGACCCAACAGTATTACGCGACACATTGTATTGCTATAAAATGAACTCCTGTTAACGAGATAAAGAAAACCGACAATTCTTAAACCCACCGCAAATTATTAATATTTACGATTAATTATTGCATGCTTATTTTATATTATTGGAAATAGAAAAAAAACATATTATTATAAAATTTGAATTGTTACAACTTTGAACGACTCCACATGTTTTGTCACTAATGACCCGGGTTTCGCCCTTCGGCATCTTCATTCTATGAAACGGATGCAACAGAACTGACGCACATAAACGGTTAGCATCGTCTATATACCAAAGGCATAAATTAATCTAAAAAAAAAAATTATCGTTACTTGTCAGATTGAAATCAGTAGGTATTTCTTAATAAATAATCCAAATTTATTTTAATGATAGTTGATTATTATTTTTTGTAAAACCCTTTCAAGAATGGCTCTAAATTAATCGTTAATAAAAATTATCACAGGCAATTGTGTTAATTGTTATTAGGTTAATATTATAAAAATTGTTTTTAGTGCTATTTTGTGCTTGCCTTGTGGTCTGTTTTCCTGTAATTAATAATACCTTTGGTATATAAACGATGCTAACTGTTTATTGTACGTCAGTCCTGTTACATCTTATCAATTATATTATACGTTAAGGCGATAGTGAATTTTAAGAAGAGATATATTTTTTTTCTGACGTTTCGGTGAAGTCGCATGCATATGATGATCAGCTGAAATGTATTAAATACAATATTATTCCTAAACATAAAAATATATTTTTTAAATACCTTCCAGTGATGTTACATTCGTTTCAGAACTTTTATTGAAACCATAGACAAAAATCCTTCCCTATCGTGCTAAAGTGGCTTAGTGCATTTTCACTGCCTGATTTGGTAAACTGTATTTTCAGTTTTCATACGTGTAAATTGAAGTATATGTTTTATTAGATTGTTTCAATTTAATTTGAGAATCTAATCAAATTTCATTGATAAGATAAATTTTATGAACCATAAACGTGTATTCATTTAAGTCCAGTGGTTTCTAACATTTATACTTCAATGCCTCTTGAAAACTATTAAAATTTATACTTTAGATTAGAGAGAATTATTTTTAACGAAAAATTGATTTTAATAGTAAAATATTGGGTTTAATAATATTCACTTTATACATAACTTAACTTTACCTAATCTATTGTATGTTGTCGTTTTTGCCATGTTCTGATTCCATTTGTATATAGCCGTGATAATACAAAAAAATATCTTTAAAACTAAACTTAAAAATAAAATCAACAAACTGCTTACAAGGTTTTGCTGAAACATGCGTTATTCGATAAGTTGGTAGGATGATATATAATATAGATGACTCCACTATTGACAAACGATATATGCCAAAGTGACATGACATTCCAACGATTAGTTTACAAGTTTCAGTGTTTCAAGTAACGCTATTTTTAAAATTTTCAAAACAAAGGAGAAATCTGAATAACCGTTGATAAAACTGAATTGGTATAGAGAGCAAAAATAACGATTAAACAAAGAAAGGCCTTCATAAATGCTATTCAGACTGTTCCAAATAAACGCCGATGATCCAACGTTCTGGTCGATATAATTCGGCAGTTGTTCAAGAAAAAAGTGTACAGAATCGTTTCGAAGTATTGTGAAACGACATATGTATGTATTTATTTCTTTATCAAATTATTTATGAAACTTTATACGTATATCGCATAAAATTGATGTTGATTTTAATTGGCACATAGCTTATCAAATTTTGAGGGTACTGTGAAGAATGACATTTGCATATTTTTTGACTGTTATCCTGGTTCGAAATTTTATTTTTCATTGCAACCATTGCCAAAAAGCTTGCTTCGTAAAATTTATACTCTACGCTAACATTCAATCTTAATCAAATTAATGTTTCATTTTAAAGCTCAAAAGCTATAAATTGCTCAAGATGTGTTTGTAAATAATAATTAAATTTATTATTAAATTAAATGAATTTAAATAATAAAAACATATTTTTTGATACTTATTTCCACAATATTATTTTATGATCAGGACCGGTTTTGCTTATCGCGAGAATTATCAACAGATGACATTTAATAAATCATAATGCTTGCAGTGAGCGAAACCGGCACTGATCATAAAATTATAATGTGGAAATAAACACTAAAAATTTTTTTTTTTTAATTTAAAATATCATGCCTTTCCATCAAAAAGTGATAATAAAATTATGTTTGTTATTATATTGTATAATGCTGTGTTTATTTGTAGATATTATACTATGAAAATTATTGTTTTATTAAAACAAAAATTGTGCCTTCAATCGATATATTCCGCGCCCCTCGTGTTGAAAGCCACTGCTTTAGTCAGTAAAATTTCATTGCAGGCAACATATGAGCCTTTATGCAATAATACTCAAGCCAGCAATTTAATAACAATTGTTATGAAAAGTTAATTTATGCCATTCTTACTTTACTGCACTGGCGTCGTTTGATTGTTTTTTCTTCTATTGCTTGTAAAGTCCTTTTGTTTCGTAATGGAATATGAAACAATCGATTCTCTACTTGCGCGGTTTTAAAATAACACGATCCAAGAAAAATTGCTGATTATTTTTTACACTTTTAAAATATTTTTTATTTCGCGTACAACTAAAACAAACAAAATCACAAAGACTTCCGCATTTAAAGTTATTTGAAGATAGATGAATCGCGATTAAATATGTTATTTCCTGTGACGAGAGTGATCATTTGCCAACGAAAAAAACAGCAGGAAATGAGCACATTTGTTTTGTTATAGTGACAATGAATTTGTTATTTACAGCCGAAAACGTTTAACAAGAAATATCTGTTAGCATGGAATAATACCGCGGTTCCGACAATGTCTATATAATTTTCTACAAGCGTTTATAAAAACATATACCTTTAATGTGAAGGAAATTTCACTTAACAGATAAAAATAAGAATACATCTTAAAAACACTTCGTATCAAATATGTTGTCTGATGCGTATTCGATTGGCGAAATAAACGAAGCAATTGAGCTAAAAAACAGATTTTTTTTATAATATATATAATACTTATAAAAACGACCTTTTTTCTACATATTTTCATTGGGGATATGTTTTAATTAATTTTTATTTAATATTGTTCCTTTTTTAATATCTTTGACACTGTACAGACTATCAATAAATAATACTTAAATAGATGTGTAATTTTTTTTTTATAAAATAGAGATAATTGAATTTTATGACTACAAAAAAAAAAAAAAAATTTTGTATGAATTAATAAACACGACGTTTAGCATGAAAAAAAGTGTTGGTGCCTTCAATTTTGTGTTGATAACAATTTAAGGATAGTTTACGATATCGACTGAAGGTGCTTGACGAAATTTTGTACGATTCCATTTGTTTTGTCATCCGGGTTTCGCGAATAGAATAATCAGTTGTTTGACTGGATCCTAACCTTAAGGTCTCTATTTTAAGTTTGTGATTAATTGCTCTGGTATATAACCGATTCTAACTCTTTATTTATTGTCAGTTCGGTTGCAACCATGTGATAGAATGTTTGAAGATTCTGTAGGGTGAAATCTGAGTCGTTAATGACAAAAAATATGGAATTATACAAAGTTTCAACAATTCAAATATGAATTTATTTTATTTTGAGTTGAAACTAACTGAAAATTAACTAATTATCTGGAGTTTTTTTACTGGTAGTAAACAATGTATTTCACAGCTAAAAGTGATCAAATTAAATGGTAAAAATCGATTTTTTGATTAAGTTCAATATTTCACCTTGTCTTTTTTTATACAGTGGTCCTTTAGAACGCATTTCGGTCTAAATAGAAAAGCAAAAGTATTTGACGCCCGATCCATAGAAAATATAGATTTTTGTCTTCAATAATAAGCACGCATTTTTCTTCAGTATATTTTTAATTAACATAACGCAAAGTAGATTATATAAAACAAGTCTCACAAAACAACTTTATCAAATTAAAAAATGATTTTTAATTAATTTCTTTTATTTTTGTACGAACACACGTTCTCTTTTAAGCATACTTTATTGAAGTAATAAAAGTCATTTTGACAAGCATAATTAGGGTCAGTGCAAAAAATATCAATAAATTCATTTGTTATTCACTACAACGTTTTTATAGCTTTTTAATTGAATTAAGCATAACAACATCTATTGGCAAATGTATTCATTAGTCGCTAATTTAACGATATTGTTGGAGGAAATAATGTTGCTCAGGTTTTAAATTAAATTGTTAGACCATAAACATTGGTAGCTTTATGGGTGTCATAAAACTATCAGAGAACAAACGTTTAACTGCATTCAGATACATTTGATTAACACTTTACGACCAGGAAGCAGTTATGTTATTTGAATCCCCTAATCGAATAAATTCTAGTTATTTATGATAAAATTATTTGAAATCGTTCGTATAAAGCAGAGTTTCCCAAAATATTCACTGCGGAACACAGGTGTGCTGTGAGAAGCTGGAAAGGAAAAAATAGAAAAATTAGTTCGTATGTTTTTTTTGGAGATATAAAATTGATATAGCGTTAAGAACTTTGACGTGATAGTATCAAAAGTTCTCGTTCATCTTTTATGTATGGAATTATTTTTTGTACAATTATTTTGTCTTTACTGACAAATGTGAGTCGCTGCGGAGCTGAGCTATCTACAGTGAATTCATCTGACACATCAAATTGATGGAGCGTTAAGATCTATGACGCGTAATCATCTAAGCTTTGCAGGTCTCCTTCATCTCTTTGGTATAGATTATTTTTTTTGTATAATTATTATGCTGTTAATGACAAGTGTAAATCGCTGCAGAGCTGAGCAATCCACAGTGAATTCGGTTCACGTTGACACTACATACATTAAAATTATTAGTATTTTACTATATCGGCTGAGATTGCGTGATAACATGGTGAAAAAATAGCATCATATTTTAGTTCAGAAAAATTTATAAAGTATATTGTTGATAACTATTTCGACTTACACCCTTATCAGATACATCAAACTGAAGGATTAAGAACTGAACAAATAAGTAATAAACGATCATACAACACCATTTATATCAAATTAAAAGTCCATTAAGAATATTAACGAGTGGATTTTATTTGCGAATAAATAACTTGTATATAATGTTTTAAGAACATAGAAACTTCAAAGGCAGTTAAAATGATGCGAAGAAATCGTCAGGCAAAGACGTCCCAGTACCTTCTGAAAAATGTCACATGCAATATCAGTTCTTCAAAAAAGAAAAACTTGTTTTACATTACTTAAAATTTATTTTATCACGCGCTGTACCTTTACAAGTCTTAATGTGTTAATTTTCAATAGAGTAAGTATGCATTGGACATCGGTAAGAGTCACTATTTAGAGCAACAATTATTATAGTTTCAACTGTGGCTTTATTGCAGTCCATTTGTACCAGAAACAACTTTAATTTCTCCTCAAATATCCTCAATAGACTGGTCGGCTTACGTCGAACAATATTGCACGTCTGTATATTGTTAAACAAGCATTAAATTATTGATAATTTCCCACTTAGTCCTTTGATCTGAAGAACATTTTAATTTGATGCAAAAATAAATTTAACGATTTAATTGATAGTGACATTTATATTATAATATGTTTGACAACTAAACGACTTGAATATAATTTTAGCTGTCGAGTTTTTTAAATTATTTAAAAGCTTTTGCAACTGAAATACGATTAGAGATAATTCAAATGATTCTAATGTATGAATCTTCCTCTAGCCTCTTATCGGTGATTTTCAATCAAGTTATATGATAATTTATTTTTAATAATAAAAACACATTTTTAGTACTTATTTCCACAATATATTTTATATCAGGACCGGTTTCTTCAGAAGTCTTAATGGATTATTGATTTACCTTAATTTTGTTTGAAAATTATAAATAAGTGATAATTAAGATTTTATTTTCAAAATAATTTACATTTATATGTATGATTTCTTGTAAATTATTTCTTAATTATTGAACTCATGGTTTTGTATACCTACTATCTTTTACTCAAATATTTTGTATAAATAGACTTGCTTGTAAATTGTATTCTATCAGTTGATAATTCTCACGAAGAGCGAAAGCCGTCCTCATCAAAAAATATATTATGGAAATAAGAATTAATAAGCTATTTTTTTTTGATTACCACACAAAAATAAATATAATTTATAGCTGGAAAAACTTATATGATGATTTTTTCTTTCTTATGAAGGTGAACATTTATCAACTAAAAAATCATAAAGGCTTACATGGTCTTGTTATATTATTTGGGTTTTGGATTTTTGCTCAGGTTTGACTATATATAGATGTAACGAAATTTCACCAAGTTGTCAACCCTCTGAAAACAACTGACTAAAATGTCGTCCATGCTTTAATCTCTTTCTAGTCAACATAGATAATTAGTCTACAATAAAAAGCAGTGGTCTTAAACCTAGGTGGCGTAAACTTTATATAAAAAAAGTCATACAAAACTTTGTAATTAATCTATCTGTGTAGTTAGCTTTTTTATAAATAAAATCATTCATTCATCAATTTATTGATTGAATTGGCATTCACTTGGTAGAACTCCATTATAACACGGTGAAAAAATCATAGTTATTTATTCAAAATATTTTCAATGTATTATATCTTTTAAAAAATAAAAGGGTAGTATTTTTTTTTGACGTGACAACGTCTTATAAATCGATGATCGCCCGCTGCACGCACGAAAAAACATGACTCATTCATTGTCCCGTTTATCGCGTGCGAATAAAATATATCAATAAAAAATTGTAGATTTCATTTCAGTCCTTCTTCGTATCCATACAAAATAATGATAATTCAATAAAGATGATTCCATTTTATTCATAAAAGTATGCAATCATTTCATCAATGTATTCTTATGACGTTGTCACGTTAAACTATCGTCCGTAAACCGACTTTACAGACAACCAATTTTTTTTTTATGGAGGCGTTCTACCATAAAGGTTGGTTATCACTAGTGTAGAGTAAAGATTCTATACTGACCGCGGTTATGAAGATAAATTCAGTGTTAATAGACTACACCAACACTTGTGGAATCTTTTGAAAGAAAATCTTGTTTTTACTGCCGACTTGAATAACATGGAAGAAGAGTTCTTTCGTAGACACTCTGTACTAAATGCGACTGGAAATAGGATTCTGAAATGCGTATAGCGGCGTGTGCACACAACATTGTGAATATAATTTAATTCTTATATATATCATACGATATCATGAGAATTTAATTACTTGTTGCACAACTGCATCCATTGTGTCAAGTATATTTTTGATAGCTTAGAAATTTTAAATAATAAAAACACAATTTTTCATACAATTTCATATTTTCAAGACCAAGACCGGTTTCGTTCAACGCGACCATCATCAAATTATCAAATATGGATCGAGCATTGATAGACTTTTTAATCTATTGTAATCTAATATTTGGTGCATTAGCAAGTAGTTTGGTTTTTTTATTTATAATATTTTAAATATCAAATGTAATGCGTGTTAGGAATAAACTTGTTTAGTATATATTTATTGAAATAAAGTTCTACTTCCATATATGAGAATTAATCATTGAGAGCTTTTGTACCATAATCAATGGCACTTTTTTAACTTTAGCTTATATCTAATGAGCAAGTTAAGGAGCTATATGTTTTAAAGGACAATGTTTGCTAATGAATACATACATGCGATAGTTAATAATTTTCGCTGTGAGCGAAACCGTTTCTAATCTTAAAATAAAAGGAAAAGAATACCAAGACTTATTTGGAAAGTAGTTGGAAAGGTAACAAGCGTGGTATTGTATAATCTCTAAAAATTATTTTCTCAGTTTTTAATCCGTCGGTTTGGTGTACCTGATGAGGGTTTAAGTCAAATTTGCTATATCTATATATTATCTATATACTTTACAAGATTTTTAAAACTACAATACACTGCAATTTTTTCACATTTTCGTGCTTAAAGATTTACTTTACAAAAAATTCCAAGATATCTCAAAAATATATTTTTTCGTTAGCGGTGGTGTTATGTAATGTGACCACACACCAGTCCGGTAGTTGACACAATGGACGCAGAAGAAATGGCCTTAATTGAAGCGACAATTACTTGCTCGGCGAATTTCTGCGAAGCGCGGAATCCGGTCTAGTCGATAGGAGAACGAAATACTTGAAGTTTCTTGCTTTTTGCTGAAACGTTGACAGCAGCTAGCGAACATCATCCTAGTTTTCTCATGCCGCACTTTTATAAAGCATACACTGTTGTGTCGGAATTGCATAAAGATGCAGAAAGACATTCGTAAAGACTTTTCAAATAAATGACATATTTCCAGAGCTGTAGAGTCGTTAACAAAAAACACGAAAAAAGTATATTTTTGGCAGTTTTTTTCCTATCTTTGCTATGTATGTGCATTTAATTAAAGAACAACATACCAATTTATTGAACATATTATCGAAAAACTAATATATGTCGATCGCCATTACTCAACCCACTACAGGGGGATGTTTTGTTTCCGTAATATACCATTTCAGTGCCATATGCATAAAAACTTATTGATATAGCTGCCTTTTTACATCATTTACAATTTAATAGTTGGTTTTATTGCGAACAAGAAACAAGCTAGGTCGTTAAAACAGGAGAAAAGATGTATTGTGTACCTTTTCTACACAGCTATATATAGATAAGCAAATGTTCGTTTAAGCATAGTTCTGACGATGGCGTGAGCCGAAATAGCTATCAACTATATATTAAAAAGAATTGTAGAAGTAAAATACATTGCTATTTTTTTCACCGTGCTACAACAAACTAATCCTGGCCAATTTTTCATTGACATATTCTTCAAAATCATCTAATCGGTAAAGTAGTCAGAGTTGCTCTTTTTCACGACTTCAACTCTAATTTAGTTAGGTCTCGTTTATATAACTTTTAATTTCCGATTAAAATAATTCAATAGAAAATCTTCTAAAAAATACTAATATCTTATATACTACGAGTTTCTTAACTCTTTCCTTGCTGAGCATTTTAAAGGATATTTCAACACCTAGACTTCAAAAACTTATTGAATAATATTGGCTTGAAACAATCTTATTGAGTTTGTCAGAACAAAAACACTCAAAAATAAGTGAATAAAAGAAGGTTTTAACCACGGTTAATTTATATGTTTCGGGTATCAATTATCAACACAGTAAAATCAACTGTCTCAACAGTTAAGCAGTCAAAACAGCTTTCTTAATTCGTTCTTAATCTAGTCTAATATAACTCAAAGTTGGGTGTATACCAATAAAGATTGTGTATTATTTAAAAAAATATATACAGTCCTTCCATCAGGTATTGACAAACAATTCCCACCACCTCGCGCCACGTCTTATTTTAGCAGTCGTGTAATCTATGACGTAACGCATTAGGCGTTAAAATTATTTACACCCTGGAATTGTCTCAGAAGCAATCTCCCAAGACTCGGTGGGTTGTACTTAGGTGTGCAAACTGTCGCTAACTTACTTCAAATCGTATACATATCTTTACAGGTCAGTACGCTCGCTATAAGACGCCGCAAATTAAAAAAAAAATAATAAAATTTGCCTTTGCTACTATCAAGCCGGACTGACTCATAGATTCAAGAACTGATAAGACTAACTTACTTAAACGATTCTTGCTACTCCTCGGACTAGAGAGAACAATCCCAGATGATGTGGTCAGCATCACGCGCTTCACCATATATTCATGTTGGCCCATCCACTTTCCGGTCTGACAGCGAAGCCATCATGCCCGGAAACGGGCTAGCTTATGCAAAAATTAAGCATCCCGTCTATATTAAGTACATTTCTGATGTTATATCGCCAAGTAATGACAGTTGAAACGTAATATATATATTAAATTGTTTGATATTCCATCTTCAGAACAGCTCTTCTACTAACAAAAATCACATTTAAAAAATCTTATAACTTTATTATTTTTATCCTTTTAAATACTTACCATTAATATATTCTTTTTGTAACGTGAAGCAGTTGTATATTTAGGTCACAAACATACACCTATGCGGTCCACAAAACCAAGGTGCGAAATAAACAATTTGACGAATTTTAGCTTTCAATTCGGCAACAAAGAGAAGCGAAGCTAATCAGAATCATTTGTCATCCCTTCAAGAAACACCCCTGGGTGCACGGACATTATGTTTTTGATGAATGAATTCCTAAGGGCAGTGATTTATATCACTTTGTTACACATTCCTAATTTTTTTGCAGTTCCTGTCGGTGTGTGGTATATATTTTTTTACTGTTCGGAAATTAAATTTTACAGTAAGTGTTCACACATCTATCAAATTTGTATAGTGAAAACCCATATTCAATGATAAAAGTTATGGAATTGTACACAGTTTTAGCAACTGAAATTTGATATTAAAATACCATCAAATACCCTCAGTCGATGTAGTAAATTAAAGTTATATAATTTTGTTAAACGGCAACGGTCTCGCCTTTCGACATCCTCTAAAATATACAGCAGTTACAGAATTGGTTTGCTACAAAACTACAACTCATTTTCCTTCGCGCTTAGAAAAATTATTCAATCAACTCACTTATAAGCAAAATCCGTTATGCTACAATAATAATTTTATTTCCAATTCAAAACCGCAGTACTTAAATAGTCAGACAACAACGATTCCTATAAATATACTTGAAGTTCATTTGTATATATCGCGATTTGATTGTAACTATTGAACTTATCGGGTTTTGCGCGTCATTAAAATTGTCATATCTTAGAGAAGCATATTCAGACAAATTTCCTACAAATATATTATTCAAATATTGGCCCGTATCTATGCGTATATGTGGATAAGTCGGAAATGAAACGATTAGCTGTGACAATAAAACCTCTAGATCAGTGGTTCTTTTGCGCGGCCGGCCACGAGAGGATTTTCCTGCGACCACCATCAGTTTTTTAGTAAATATTGATATTTCAAAAAATGTGTTTTTACAAATGAATTTGTGTAATTATTATTATTTTAAAGTTTATTGAATAAACCTGACTTATTCAGCATTTAGTCGAGTTTAAGTAATTGACCGTTTTAAAAATTTTGGTCGAAGTTATACGTTGACCATGAATCAAGTCAATATAAAGAATTAACAACAATTGCTTTATTGATTTTGTCGATTTTACCTACAACTGTATATTGTGAAAGATCATTTAGTGTAATGCATTATATAAGAAATAAATATCGAAACTATTTTTATCACATTTGTTGCGGTGACGAGACATTTCTATAAGCCAGCTGATGTTTATAATGCGGCTACAGTGAAGACTACTACTCTAGATTGATCGAGTTGTATAAAACACAGCATATAGTGTAGAAAGACGTATGGCATATGTAAATATGTTTTGTTCGAATATTCGAATATGTTTGATTCACTGAATATTCGAAATCTCGAACTGTGTTATGGTTCGTTTGAAAATATTCTCGACACCTACCATAACCATTCCCTTTCTTTACAGCTCGATCGATTTGTACAACAACAATTAATCTTAACAGAACAGATGTCAATACGACTAACTGACCGCCAAACTAACTTAACTCGAACTTATCGATCGAATTCACTGCTTGCTTACAGAGAGCAAAGTCACGGAATGGGCATCGGGGTTGAATACCGATGGAAACAAATTTCAGCGCCCTTAAAAATTAAACACCACAATCACATTAGTGAGAATAAAATCATTCATAATTAATTTGGTTTTGAAAACTGTCAGTTTTTGGTGAAAGACGTTTTATATCACGACCGGTTTCACTCGTTACGAGCATTGTCAACTGATTTTTTCTCTTCTTTAGTGTTTGAATACTCTTAACATGACTTAACAAGGAGAGGTTTTATCAAAAATACTTTAATTGCGGAGGGACTTAACATTTTTCATTTTTAAATTTGAATTGTTGAAACTTTGTACGATTCCACATGTTTGTCACTCAGGAACCCGATTTCACCTTTCGGCATCATCATACATCATATCACACAGACGCAACAGATCTTGCACACAATAAATAAATTGCATCAGTTATATACAACAGGAATTAATTACGAAAGAAAATATACATCCTAAGACCAGGATCCAAACATACATCTGAAGTAACTTTCAAAATTATTGATTTGGTTATAATGACAATCGATTGTATATTTTGAGTTTGTCCAAAGGCGAAATTATTAGTAGGCATGTATGATTATTATATTAGTAAGATAGGCATTTCAGAACTACTTCTTATCTCATAACACTTGACTTAGAATTTTTGTAACATCGTCATTTCTGTTGCTTCCATGCCTTAGGGTTTGTGTTTCCCTTAATTGATTACTCTTGTATATAACTGATTTTATTAAATTATTTATCGTGTATCACACTAGTACCTTCAGTTGATATCATATTTTTTCTGATTTTAGGTGATTAGAAATATTTCTTACGTAATGTATTTTGTTTATTTTCATGTATAATACAAAATTCACTTCCCACCTAGAAGTTTCAGTTGAAACAAAAAACTAAATATAGTAGAAAACCTATAACATGACTCGTGCCTATGTAATTTCTGTAACTACACCGTTTTTGTATAGATGATTGGAAGTAAATTTAAAACATTGGAGACACCCATGTGTTTAAAAAAACTCCATAAATTATCAATTAATTCTTTTTTTATTTGCAAAGCAACCCTTAACGGCACCGCAACTGAAGACGAGACACTGCCCGCTCTCCCTGCTTGTAAGTCTTTTTAAATTTTTAACTATATTTTCAATCATTTTGAAACTTTTGGCCTGTGCTGTATAATATATATTAAAGAAGTCGAACATCGATAGAAATTCCGGTATATTGTCGAAAAGTCGAGCCATTTAAGTGAGGATTAGGAGACTGAGTAAAAAAGTAATTAATCATTATCAAGAGACCTACTGCAGCCCTTTCTGAAGAGGTTCTAAACCATTGGACTGTCTTACGATAAATTTATAAATATGATATCATTGTTTCGATTTTTCCAATAATACTTTAATAACAGAGCTTAAAGCTGAGTTTTTAATCTTTACTTTCTTTTAATTATTTCTTCAATTGAATTTACTATCAAGAGCTAATTATTTATGATGTATCTATTATGGTAAAAATTCTCATAACAAGTCAATTAATATTTAATCCATACAACACTCTCCTATTAAAAGTAATTTCTTGTTTGAATTGAAATTTATTTGGTAGAACTCTATGATATCATAGTGAAAAAAAATCAATGTTCTACAAAAACTATAAGATATACAGTTGAAAGCTATTTTGGCTTACGACCTTGTCAGAACTACCTATTATATTTTTATAGGTCTGGCGAGAGCGTAAGCCCAAATAGCTTTCAACAATATATATTATTATTTTTGTAGAACTGTAATACACTGTTATTTTTTTCACCTTATTATAATGGAGTTCCACAAAGTAAACGACAATTCAATCAATGTATAGTTTTATTCTACCAAGTTAGCGCCATTTATATTAAATTGAAGAAAACAACAACCTAATTATAATAAGTTAGCTACCGTACTGTGTTCCCATGTTTTTACGTTCTGCGAATAAATATTTGTTACTACAACTAATACCTAAAAATTAAGTACAAGTGTTAAGTTATTTTACTAAAAAGCATTCAATTGCTATTCTTTGATGATTTCGTTTCTCACTGGTTACCATTTAAAAAAATGATAATTTAAACTGTTAAGCGATTATCATGTATAAATTATTCGATTAAAGAAAGCGAACACTTGACCTCGTACCCTTGTAGGATTTCTATCTTGACTGTGATCGGATTTTTTTTTCAAGAATAAATAGTTCTAAAATTGACTCGACTATTTTTGATCTGGGTTGCGTACCCCTGATCCTTTCTAGCTGCTATTGTGTGCGAGTTTTTTGCCTATGTCGGTCACAGGATCGAGTCGAGCGGCGCGGTCGGTAAGGCAGATCCCCACTGCACCACTAACTTCTTCATCGAACTTCGAAAATCTACTCCTCAATTCACTTTTCATCCGACGTCGTTTCACATTTTTCATTCTGTTTTTTTAATAACACCTTCGATCCCGGACTGTCGATCTTATTTATTCAGCCAATAATTTTCAAGCCTATTTCATGAATAATTATACATTTTCCATTCGCTCATTGCGAATCGTATCAAATGATGCAATGTAAATTAAAACAATGCTATTTATATAAATCAGTTAAAAATTTGTATATATCAACTCAAAATTTTATCACTATTAAGGTGTGAACTGTCACTTCTTGATGAAAAGACATGATATTTTAAATAATAAAAACACATTTTTTAGTACTTATTTCCACAATATATTTTTTGATCAGGACCGGTTTCGCTCATCGCGAGCATTATCAACTGATAGAATACAATTTACAAACAAGTCTATTTATACAAAACAAAAAAAAAAAAAAAATAATTTGAGTTAATGGTAGCAGGTGTACAAAACCGGTGCCCTGACTTTTCACAAAATTTTGTGGTAACAGTACTATAAAATGTTTTTTCCTATTCAAGAATTTGAAAGAAATGTGAACATTATGTAATTATTATTTGTATTGCAAGTCATTTTGATTTATAGCATTTAAAAAGAATAATATTTTATCGACCGGGACTTATAGAGTTATGTTTTATACGTCGTTTTATGCTGTCTTCCCATCTTCCCCCTCGATTTTTTTTCCTCCTCTCACAACGAGTAACTATTCACGGAGCGATTCATTCTGGAGTATTGTGGGATAGATAGATACCTTCTTGTCTACGAACTTTTACGTGTAGGGATGAGACAAAATTTTTAAGAAGTGGAATGCAGAATTTTAATAAAACACCATAAAATAAAAACTAACCATAAATGAATGACACGACGATCGTAAGCTAAAACTCAGATTTGATCGTAAAACTTGACTTCAGTTTTTACACACTTTTATTAGGAATAATACGTGTTTTTTCTACGTGTTTATTTTTACAAAAACACGTAGAGGAAAAATACTTGACAAAATTAGTCTTTATAAACTTTTTTGAATCGCATAATTAATTGTAAAATAAATTAAATTCATACTTTACAATAAATTAAAAATTATCTTCCACAAATTCAACGTCAATTCTATATATTTTAATTCATAGTTCGACTGTTCTACTGTTAAAACAAATATTATACGTTTAATGGGCTTACTATCACTTATTAATTATTATTAATCACGCTATTGAAAGGGGATTAAATTTAAATAAATATAAGACAATTTTCTTTTAGCAGTATCAGGACCAGTTTAGCTTATTTTGTAAGCATTACACACTGATAAAATATAGGAATAATACGTGTTTTTTCTACGTGTTTATTTTTACAAAAACACGTAGAGGAAAAATACTTGACAAAATTAGTCTTTATAAACTTTTTTGAATCGCATAATTAATTGTAAAATAAATTAAATTCATACTTTACAATAAATTAAAAATTATCTTCCACAAATTCAACGTCAATTCTATTTAATTCATAGTTCGACTGTTCTACTGTTAAAACAAATATTATACGTTTAATGGGCTTACTATCACTTATTAATTATTATTAATCACGCTATTGAAAGGGGATTAAATTTAAATAAATATAAGACAATTTTCTTTTACAGTATCAGGACCAGTTTAGCTTATTTTGTAAGCATTACACACTGATAAAATATGGTTACATAAAAAAAAATTAGAAAAAATAATTATCATGTATACAAAAAACGGTTAATGTTCTGACACAATAATTCTAGAAAAAACAAAAATTTTAGAAATACAATTTTAAGTACCGCTATAAAATAAATATCTTCTGATAAATCAAATATCCATTATACAATTTAAGTGTAATTAAAAACACATTTTTAAGTACTATTTTTAAAATCTATATATATTATTATGATCAGGACTTGTTTAGTTTATCGCGAGCATTATCAACAGCCTATTTATACGATATTTTGTCTTAATTTTATAGTTAGCGTGTGTTCAGCACTATAAGTAGAAGAATTAAGAAAACAACTTAAAGTTATAAAATAAACGTTCAAATTAAGTTTATTATTGTAAAAATGAAGTCTTAACGATGAAAGAGCTTTTTCGCTAAGATGTAACAGTAACCTTGAAAAGCTCTACACCATATGATACATCTCGAACTTATAAGAATTGCATTAAAAAAAAAAAAAAATTATTCTTCAAATCGTTTAATTATACAATTTAATTGCTAGTCGAATCCCGCAGCCCTGAATCGAATGGGGGGCCAAACGTCGTATCTTTACAAAGAATGAGGCAGGCATTCGGGAAACGGTAAGAATTTTTGGGTTTCTAAGAACCCAAGCCGACATCCTCGGTGTTAGAGGGTCCTCATTGCCTTAACTAAACATTCGTTTAACATGTTTGACTGTCGCACCCATTAATTTTACTTGATTTAATTACGTTAATCAATCAACGATTATTAAGTTGTATAATATATACAATAAAAATGTTCGCTAATTGTTGAATAGACAAACATATAAAGATCCCAAAATAAAAATAGTTTTATTGAAATTCGATATATCTAATCAATATATATTAAAAGCATTGTTCATACTGAAATGCAAGCAGTCTCTTTACATATTTAATATTAATAAGTGTTTCCTTTAAAAGATACACAAAAATTAAAATCTGTTTGAAAACGTTATATTTATTGCTTGAATTGGCATTTTCTCAGAAGTACTCCATTATAACGCCGTGAAAAAAAGAAATGTAATTTATAATTTATGATATCGACTGAAGGTGCTTGATGAAATATCAATATCAAATTTGAATTATGAAAACTTTGTACGATTCCACATGTACTGTCACTAACGGCCCGGGTTTCGCCTTTCGGCATCTTCAGGCATTCTATCACATGGATGCAACAGAACTGACTGAACTCAGTTATATTGAAATTTGTATTTGTTTGTATTTATAGCTATTTCGGCTTACCCCTTCATCAGAACTATGTATAAACGTACATTTACTTATCTACATGTAGCGGTGTAGAAAATTTATACAATACATATTCTCTTCTGTTCTAACATCCTTGTTTGATCGTGTGTTAATGATCTTTTTTGGAGTTTAGCCATATTTAGGAATTTATTATCACAATATGTAATTAGTATGCTAGAACAGAAGAGAAGATTTATTGTGTACGCTGCTATTTATAGACAAGTAAATGTACGTTTAAATAAGTTATGATAAGGGCGTTAACCGAAATAGCTATCAAATGTATACTTTCAAAAAGCTTTTAGATATTTTCATGATTTTTTATACTTCAGCTTAGAATCGGCTTATTATTTAATTCATTCTTAGCTGTTGAATCATTTGTTTTATATAACTAGTAATTAAAGACTCCAAATTTTGTATTAATAGCCATGTTTTAATTTTTATTGAACAACTTAATAATCCTTATGAGTGGAACCGGTATTTTTATTAATTATTAAAATAATGTGGAAATGATGCTCTACGTTACATTTAAATATAATATATATTATATATTTTTACAAAAATCATTTATTTTTTTAAGACAAAACATTTATAGTCTCATGCGAAAGACGAAACCCGAGTTAGTGATAAGACATATGGAATCAAAGAATGCTTCAACAATGACAAAACAAACTTGATATTTAAACTCAAATAAATATCATAAATTAATCTTCGACCCGCGTGCGCCGCACAACTTGCACAAGCCATAAAATCAAGCCTGTCCGTAGTGTATGACTGAAAAAGAACTTTGATTATTCTAGTCTTGTAGGACGTACGGCCACTGACACCAAAAAGTAATTTTACTATCATTCATAATTTATCGAAAATAAAAACAGATGGGATAAAAAATTTCTTTGGGTTTATGAAAGATTCACCGACGTAAGCTATACATGATCTGAAATATAGTATTATTTTGAAGACCAATATCGCCACAATGCCATGTCTACGTTTTGTGCAAAAATTCCTACGAACCGTAATTTTTCATTAAAAAAAAAAAACTACTTATGTATTGCCGTTTATCACATCTATCAAAATAAATACCGCCTCAAAAAAGGTAAAATGCTTTTTTGTGTGATATCAAAAGATATCCATTATCTCGGTTCATCATAACTCGTTAGTGTATGAATGAAAATAAAACGAAATAAATCTATTAAGGATACAGAACGGGGTTCGCTTGGACGAATCGCCCACGTGTTACCCGACTGGGTTGTTATTTATTTAAACATTATTTGCGTGTCATTTTTAAATAAGCAATGACATCTTGTTGATTTTTATTATAGTCCCAAAATATTGTTCAAATTTATTTATTCATACCCAATACAGGCAATATAAACATGACAGTAAACAAAGTTCGTAAAAGTGGCAAAAAGAATTCATACTTTATCCATTCGCGAATTTGAAGAGTTAAGGATCTTGGCATAAAAATTGAAAGTAAACTAACGTCAACTAATAACGATCAAATTACCTACTAAAAACATTGTTAATTATAGGTTGTATGCCCTATGTCAATCACAGCCTTTTTTGAATTTGAATTCTTAAAGTTTTGTAATGTTTTCCACGTGTGTTGTCGCTAACAACCCGGGTTTCCGAAATGCCGAAAGGCGAAACAATGTCAGAGTTGGAATCGTGTTTTTTTTAGTGACTTCACAGCCTTACTTAGATGTTTATCTGTCCATACTTTCTTTTCAAACGGAGGCTTCTCACATATTTTTGTCATAAACTCTTTTCTAATAATACTTAAGTAATCTATAATATCAATTGAAGGTGTTTGATGAAATTTCAATACTGCAATTTACTGCTTGCCTTGGAGTAAATGTTTTCTTGTAATTAATAACTTTGGTATATAAACGATGCTAACTGTTTATTTTATATCAGTTCGGTTGCATCTGTGTGATAGAATGCCTGAAGATGCCGAAAGGCGAACCCCGGGTCGTAGTGACAAAACATGCGGAATCGTACGAAGTTGTAACAATTCAAACTAAAGTAATCGTCCACAAAATGATATGTAACCATCGGACTAAAACCTATAACTAATACGGTGAAAAAGTAGCAATGTATTTTAGTTCTACAAAATTTATTAGTCACTTTTAAGGTGTTAACTGTCACTTCTTGATGGAAAGGCATGATATTTTAAATAATGAAAACACATTTTTAGTACTTATTTCCGCAATATATTTATTGATCAGGACCATCAGTTTCGCTCATCGCGAGCATGAAACTGGTCCTGATCAAAAAATATATTCTGGAAATAAGTACTAAAAAATGTGTTTTTATTATTAAAAAAATTAATATCAGGTATACAGTTGATCGCCATCATTAGAACTAGACAGTTCAAAATAGCTATCAACTATTACATATAAATTTTGCAGAATTAAAATACATTGCTTTTTCTTCACTTTGCTATAATAGAGTTCTACTGAGTAAATGCCAGTTCAATCAACCTATTCTTAACTATTATATGATAACATCAAAAATGTTGTAAAAGTCCATACTTTGATCATTGTAAGCAAAAAGCAATATTGTCTTACGTGTGTCAGAGACCATTTTGCAAACAATAAATGAGCCGTTTTATGAACTTCTGATGCAACCACATCGTTAAAAATTACTTTAGTACGATCGAGATATAAAAATGAAAATGGCCAAAGATTGTGTATTTTAGTTTTTATTACGATAAATATTTAAAAAAACACATGCCTACCAGCACCGCAGGAATTTTTAATACCAACCCGGTGCCATTCTAATTCATAATATTAATTCAATTTCCCAAAGGCGCCTGGTCAAAGGAGTTTTATAAAATTATTTATTCGTGATTTTGAACGATAGCAACACTATGGCGTAGAAGTGGTTTTACAATTGGAATTTATTATTGAGTTAGTTGTTTTGCGCGTTTCGATTTATGTGCTTTATTATCTAACATCATTTTCGTTGGCTCGGTCTAGTGTTATTAATTGGTTACGAGCGGCGTGAAGCGCGCCAAAATTTAGTCCAATGGTTCCTCTATACCGGAGGTTTTCTAAGCGAAATAGTAAAATACTGAGCAGGCCAGACCAACAAATGCGCTGCATAAGTTAGTATTTTTGCAGACATCAATATTTTTCGATTGAATTAGACTTTTAAAGGTAGAACTCCATTGTAACACGGTAAAAAATAGCATTATATTTTACTTATACAAAAATTATACGGTATATAGTTGATAGCTATTTCGCTTTGCGCTCTCGCCAGAACTATCTACTACACTAATAAAGTTGTGACGAGGATGTAAGCCTATATAGTTATCAACTATATATCTGATACATTTTATAGAACTAAAATATATTTTGTTTTTTTAACCGTGTGTTCAATATTTTCATTACGTTACCATATTTAAGAGAGATATATTATAAAAGGATGTCGTGAGAAGAAGACTGGACTCTCTCTGTCTCTCTCTGTCTCTCTCTAGGCACTGTTTAAAAAGATAAATAATGCCATAACATTTTTAAAAATATGCATTTACTTATATTTTGGTTTGTAGCTTTTCGAATAATTACTATAAACATAACTGTCAAAAAACGTTAAAGGCCCAAACCTTTTTTTTAAATTATTGATACTAAAAGAGTCCTTTTTAAAAATTATGAATTAAATATATACATATATATATATATATATATACGATGCACTCTTTTGTTGTATCTGATTCACAAATAACAAATATTCAACAGACATTAAATCAAATAAAGATTTTGTTTTCTTAATTGAAGTTGGTATATTATATTTATGACATTTGTTTTGATCACCATTGCTTTGTATCTACACCACTGTATTCTAATGACGTATAAGGTATAATAAAATAAGTCGTCCCGTGATATTCACGATGGGGGGGCGCCCCTAAGATAAACTCCCCGACATGCCCCCTCCCCGCCAAAAATATTCAGTCTGAAAACGACATATGAATATCACAAAAAAGTATGTCTGCAAAATTTGTACACGGATTTGGTCGATTTTTATGTCTATTATTTTTAAGTCTCCTGTCTTGTAGAGGATTCGTGAGAAATATTGTATGATTCACTGTTTTGGAATTCGGAATATTTGTTAGAAATTAAATCTTTGATTTGATATTTACAAAGCATTGATCTTTCTGAACTAAACGTAGATTGCCCGCTCTTGAGGTAAATGAAAGAAAAACTACATCATGTTATAGATTAACAGATACAGTCGTCGACAACCATTTAGTGATGGCCTACTCAGCAGGTATATCACACAAAAACATATCAAATACTTGAAGTGTTATTTCTTTTTAATAGTTTCTCGAAAATTCACTTCTTCAAATCTTAGAGGTTTGTATGCTATACATTTTGAATAAGCATAGACTAAAAATATAATAAAACAATAAATTACAATAGCATAAAAATTCTATATATTTCTCTTCTATTCTATATAGTCTCGGAGATCAAAACCGGTAGTTATCGTAATAATTGTATTTTATTACTTGAATTTAATGCTTTCCTATCAACAAGTTAAAGCGTCAACATTTGATATTAAAGTTTTTTTTTAATAATGTTATAAAGTGGCAATAGATATTATTTGAAACATTCCTGCATTTTTCGCTTTTTTTCAGGCCCTTAAAAACGTAGCATCTGGATTTTACTGTACATTAAACTTTTAAGAAATATTTGAAGGTTTATGAAACGTCGCGCGTATTTTTTCTAATTTTTACTATGACTGCTTTGTTGTTTTCATTTATAAATTTGTTGAGTTGCTACACGAAGAAAAAAATATATACTTAATATACGCAATTAAAAGCGCATATATACTCGTAAAAAGTTAACATAGATAAATACGTTTTTTATTAGCCTAATAATTTTCTTAGATCTGTTTTAAATCGTTTAATTTACGTTCCATGGTACAAATTGAATTGTCCTTTGCAGCATGGGAACTTGGATGTAAAAAGAGCAGTTACTACAAATATTTCTTCGCTAATCCTGACTGATACCACATCTGATAACAAGAATAAAAGAGTTAGGCCATACGTCTTACACGGAACATGGTTTATAATATATTTTATAAGAATGGTGAACAAGATGTTCTATCTTGATCGTTTCTGATATGCCTAAAAGGATTGTGCGCTGAGTTTAAACAAATTATGAATAACGACCGAATAAATTTGACGCGTCGTACATATTTACTAAAATATATTTTGGTATTTTGTAGTATATGTCATATCACGCGTGTTTTTTCTTATACTCACTGTGACTTATTTAATGTTTTAATTTTTGAGTGATTACTTTTTGTATTTATTTATTTGGTTTTTACATGTTACAAAAATTACGAATTATAAGTTGATTGCTTTTGCAACGTCAATATATTTAAAAAACTATTGTTGAAAATTAAAGAAAGATAGCAAGGAAATCGACCAGGCAAACGTATGTAAAATCAAATTGAATCCTGAATTCACATGGAATATTTTGATATCCGAAGCAATGCTGTTGAACATTGTTATTGCCTTTACGATTGACAGGCTGGTTCTACATTTTAGAATAACCAACAATCCATGTCCACGATTTCTCAATAAATATCCGTAACATACAATTTGATATTTTCAAGAATAGTAGATTTCTAATTTTGACCTCGTATAACTCGATGAAATATGTGGCTAACCATAACAAACAAACATCAGAAAAAAGTTTATATTTATGCTCTCTTGATGTAGCATGTGAGTGTTTTTAAGTGTTTGTGTTCATATGAATACAAATAGAGTGAAGAATTTAATTGTAGAAGCTGTGTTATAGCATCACCTTTTGGCATCTTCATTAATTCTACAACACATATTATCTTCGCATATATATTTGATTTTTTGATCTAATTTGATTAGAATGCGTCTTAATTTTGAAAATTATATGAACACAATAGTACAGCTAATGACTTCATAATGAATGTTTTTTTACAATTGACATTATAATTTGAATTGGGTAGTTAGAGATACCTAATTAAAAAATTAAACAGTAGTTGGGCAACTATTTTTTTCGGATTATCGACTCATTGAAATAATCTCACGTAAGAGATATATCAATAGTGAATATGGAAGGTTTAGCTGGTCGTTTAATACGAACATCAAATTTAATTGAGCTCTGCGTATTTCTCAAATTTATTGGTGAAATAATTTATTACCTTCGTGTTTTTATGCAATAATTTAACAACTTCGTCCGCGTTTAATGGGTGGTTTGAGTTAAAAGCTATTTATTGTTATATTGCCTGAAAATAAGTAATAGAATGCTGACAAAACATGTGAGCATGTACAAATAATTCAATTAAAAAAAATCTTCTTTCGTTTGTCAAAACAACAATTATACACATTTTTGGTGATGCCAAAAGTTGATCAACGCCTTCTTATAATATACTATAGATGTGAAATTGATGTATTTAATTTAATATTTCTCGGCGCACGCTCCTGTCTAGTTGAATCGTATAAACATTTGTCGGTCTCATTTTTTTACTTTCGGTTTTTTTCGTTTGTTTATTGTGTGGAATTAATCGACCATACCACAACTGCCTCTTTTACATCAAGTGCATTTTTTACCTTTTTTTCGTTTTCCATCTGCCCTATTATATTGTGACGATAACTTATAGAGCGAAAGTTCTAACCTAATTTTTTTTTTATCGAAATATTCTAAAATATTAATCTCACCACCACTCGAAATGTGAAAATATTTTCAACCTACTCCAGAATAGTAAAAAAGCTAGTACAAAAGGTTTTTAGTATTAATTTCTTTGACTCGTTACTATAGCTTACAATTCCAATGAAATCAACATTTTCCTTTTTCTATTTGACCTGTACCATCAGATTTATCAAGGCATTATAAAAAAATAATGAAATGTTTAAAAATAATCTGACAGTACTCAATGAATATTTTTGCTACAGATGCATACGCGATACGAGGCTTTTCAAAAATATGCTTTGCTTTAAATTTATGACTTTTGACTTCTCATCAAAACTTTAATGTATGTAACTAGATACTAGTTTGTTTTCCCACCTAGTCGCTATTTCATGGCTGCCTTCCATAACGGAATACTGATGATGAAAAAAATGATTTTACTTCCCAAATTGTTGGCCCGATATAGAGCTGCGAGAGACTGATCTCTTAACCATGCTCTATTGATCTTAAATATAAATAAAAGAAATATAGAATGGTTCTTTATTGAAACAATTTCAATGTTTTCAACGGCAAGAAGATCATAGATTTAATTCTCGGTTGACTCGCTACCCGTATATTTTGTATCCTACTAGTTAATATGTAAAACATCGTATAGTGAAAAATATTTTTAGCACGGTAAAAAATAACAATGCATTTTAGTTCTACAAAATTTATAAAGTATTGATAGCTATTTCGGCTTACGCCCTCATCAGAACTATATTAGTATAGTAAATATAGCAGATAGTTCTGACAAGGGCGTCAGCTGAAATAGCTATCAACTATTTACCTAATAAATTTTGTATATTTTTTCACCGTGTTTATATAATGTCAATTCAATCAATGCATTTTAATTACATAATAGAACACATTGTTTATTAATATTTTTAATTATTAAGATCAGGACTGGTTTTGTTCAACTGATCAGACAAACCGTTCCCAATCTGAATAATAAATTAACAATAAAAATAGTACTAAACATTGTAATTTTTTTTTTATTGATATATTTTATATCCGTCTACATAACGGATAATATTATGTACGTGTTTTATTTCGTGTAAATCGAATGTAAATTTTTGTATTGTCATAAATCGCAGAGAGAATTTTTATGTTGAAATATGTACGCTATACTAAAGGAAGAGTGTTGCCAGTTAGGTAACAATATTTTAATTTGCATGCTCTATTACGAATTGTTCATTTGCATCCTTAATCGCAGTAGGGATTCTAAATATTTGAAAAACAGATATTAAATCATTGTAATATTCGAACACTATAATGTACAAATATCGAACTCTATTTTTTGGCGAGATGTGCTTATTTTCGCGTCTAACAAATGGTGATGAAACAAACAAATGAAACATAATAACATTTAACTAATATAAAATTTTAATTTGATTCTGCGTTAATTTTATAGAAGTTAATTTTCTAATATATTATACATAAAAATTGATAGTTTTGATATTCCACATATCAATTTGATACATATTTTGCCTAATTAATGAGCAGTTTAGTACTAATTTTACATTTTAAATAATAAAAACACATTTTTTTAGTACTTATTTCCACAATATATTTTTTGATCAGGACCGGCTTCGCTCATCGCGAGCATTATCAACTGATGCTCAATGATCGCGATGAGCGAAACCGGTCCTGATCAAAAAATATATTGTGGAAATAAGTACTAAAAAAAAGTGTTTTTATTATTTAAAATATAATGCCTTTCCATCAAGAAGTGACAGTTAACACCTTAAAAGTGACTAATTTTACATTTAGGTCATTTATTATTGTTTGATTGAATTGACATTTACTTGGTAGAACTCCTTTATAACACGGTGAAAAAATAGCAACGTATTTTAGTTGTACATTTTTTTTATAAGATTAGTTATTAGAACTAGTTAGTTCTGACGATGGCGTAAGCCGAAGTAGCTGTCAACTAAATCTTTCACAATTTAAAAAATTGTGGAACTAAAATACATTGCTATTTTTTCACCGTGGATTATTATTAAGGTTAACAGTGTCTCTAATTCATAACTTTGAAAAAGGGTGGAGTTATACATTTCCTTTTTAGCTCAACGTGAAGAGAAGGTTAAAATCAAACCTTAATAACCTATTTTTTATGTCATATAATTGAAAACGGTGACAATTTCAACAAACAAAACAACGAGAAAATACAGCGTCGAGCAAGTAATGTACAGTGGATGATCGGTTAACAAGCATAATTTGTAGCAAGACAAAATCGCTATCCGAATTGTTCGTTAACGGATCATCGTGCTGACTGAAAACTGTAAGCTTTCAAAAGTCAGTCGAATATAAAACGTCTATTAATTTTATATATAGAATAAGTGGATTAGAAAGATAGTTTTAGTTCGTTATCCGAATTTGTGTTCGTTATAGGAACACAAAAATCTTTCGTAACAAGAATTAATTAGTTCTGATGAAGCCGTAAGCCGAAAAAGCTATCAACTATGCATATTTCCAAGTTTGTAGAACTAAAATACATTGAAATTTTTTCACAGTGTTATAATGGAGGTTTATCAAATAAATGCTAATTTAACGAAAAAATACTTCATAATTAAAATGTTAACAATCTTGTATTAACCTCTTGTAAGGTGTTAACTGTCACTTCTTGATGAAAAGGCATGATAATTTATATAATAAAAACACATTTCTTAGTACCTTTTCCACAATATATTTTATGATAAAGACCGGTTTTGGTTGATAATGCTTGCGATGAGCGAAATATTATTTTATTATTTTATTTAATTTTCGTATTAATAACTTGCAAACAACAGTTAGTTAAATCAATGGTCTATTAAAAATTCAGAACAATCGTGAAATACTTATTAGAAAGAATATTCAATCAAAATTATCAATTAAGTCGAAAATAATTTTGAAAATTCAACCGTAAAACTTTGATAAAAATGAAGTAAAACAGCCGTTGAACAAAATGGATAAACGTCGTTTCCTCATACAAAATATGGCGATTAAAAATACATTTAATTTGAAGAGGCCAGGTGAATATCATTGGTAAATAAAAAAAGTAATATATTATTTATGTTCGCGTTTAACCGATATTATCACTTAACAGAAATAATTGTTTGCATAATAATGTTCGGATGTCTCTCCGATAAGAGAAAAAGCGTCATACTTTTGTTTCTATACAAACTTTTATAAATTGGGCGATAATTTTAATTGACGTGGATTTCTATCAAATTCTTAAGCCATATACAGGGTATTCACGAAAGATTCTGTGGTCATTAACAGCTACATTTTTTTAATCATATAAACTTCTGATATTCAATTATTTTTCTATATTTAATTTCTACGATACTGATCCGCTTAAAATACATTAAACCGTTGAATTTTTCAAAAACTAATTTAGTAATATTGGTTTTAGTTAAAATTTATTTTTTAGCAGGGAAAATCGAGCTTTTTATTATTATGATAAAATATTAGCTTGTAGACCAGGGACTCTCAAACTTTTTGTACTCTAGAGCGCATCCTAAAATATCAGTAGGGTGGCGGGCACCACCTATTTTTTCTAAGGTAGTTATAATTGGACATGAGTAATAAATAAAAAAAGACTCACACAAACAACATCACAAACATACAAACGAATATAATAAGCTTAGGTAATCAAATTTTTTTAAACTCTAACAAAAAAATAAAAATAATTTACATTTTTAATTAATGTTTACGGAAAAATTCTGTCACGGTCGAATAGTAGCGGTCACACACGAATCGTTCGTTAGGTAGATAGTTAAGAGTTATTTCGGCTTGGGCCCTTGTCAGAACTGCGTTGGTACTACAAATTTAGTTACAATATCAAATTTGAAATGTTGTAATTTTGCACGATTCCACATGTTTTGTCACAAACGACCTGGGTTTCGCCCTTCGGCATCTTCAGGTATTTCATCACACGGATAGAACAGAACTGACAGTTAGTCAGGAATCGTACAAAATTACAACAATTCAATTTTGATATTGAAATTCCATCATAAATTAGTTACAATGCATTGCTATTATTTCATTGTGTTATGATGGAGTTCTATCAAGTGAATATCATTTCAATCAGTATACTTTTATTTAATTTACATTATGATTGTTGTGTTTTATTTATTTGAATTTCTTTTTTTTTTATTTATGACATAGAGATTATAGACTGAAAGTGTTTTATGTAGTTTTAAAATAAAATTTGAATTGTTGGAAGTTTGTACGCTTCCACAGTAAATAACAAAACATGTAAATTTGTACAAAGTTTCAACAATTAAAATTTGATATTTTTTTATTCATAACGAAGTGATAATTCACAATTCATTTATATAAATTATTAAAATTTTGTTTAATTTCTCTATTGAAGACAAAAAAGTCCGTATAATCACTAATTATCGTATAGGTAAATATTATGCCGTATAATGTAGCTTTCATTCTCTCACAGAAAGTAGTAACGTCTATAGTACACTTATAAATAACAACGAAAGCACAAAAAAACCATTATTGTACTACGTCACTTCCATATACAATATAAGATTGTACCCAGAGCAGCTTTAACTCTAAACAAATAAATTTCTTTGTAGTTACCGTGTAAACTTAACAACACTTAATTCATGCCATAATATTCAACTTAATACCTGATAATTAATTCGTTAATAGCATTTTAATAAAAGAGAATAAATAATGTCCACAAACGTATTATTTATGTTAAATCACAAGTTTATCCTTGGAGCTCCGAAATTTTGAAATTTGAAATTATAATAATGTTTTAATAAACTTTTTTAAGCGAAAAAATAAAAAAAACAGCGCAATTTTTATAACATAAAATATTTTATGAACTACTTGTAGTCCGCGCGGCCGACATATTTATTTTTGGACCTATCGTTTTCTGCAATCTTTTTTGCGCAGTTTTTTTTTTAATATTTTATACTCACATATCATAACTCTTGCAAAAATATAATTGATAAAAAATAGCGCCAAGACATTTATGAATATTTTTATTAGTCGATCCTCTTAGGGACGATCAGGTTCTACCTGCAAATTATTATATACAGTTTTCAATGTATTTAAATTTTACGTACATTTTTATGTATAATATGTGATACTTAACATACAAAATGGTGTGTTTTAATAAAATTTATTTATATATTCATTTAAATAAATATTTTTTGTGCAGAATTTTCATGAAAATGTGTGTGTAATTATCAATCGTTTTTATATATAAGTTTTTCTTTTATGCAAGCAAGACGTGGAACTATATTATTTTGTAATAATATGGTTTCACGTGAGTTTTAATAATGATCAATAAATAATCCTCACGATGAGCGAAACCGGTGTTATGATGATTTATAATATTAAATTGCGGAAATAGCATGAAACGTTATGATTCACCATTTAATTAAAATTCCATTCTGCCAAGAAGTGACAGTTAACACCAAGGCTGTAAAGTTAGAGTTGGAGTCGTGTTATTGGTCAATTTCGAAGTCGGAGTTGTAAAAAACCAGTGACTATTTTTTCGATTCGACGATTTTGAAGAATATCTCAATGTACAATTACTGGATTGGTTGATTAATCGTTAATTTAACACTCATAAATAGGAAAGGTAGGAAAAAAACTGACAAAAATTAACTATTTTAGTCGGATTCGTGTTGCCGTTCAATCGTGGAAACGGAGTCGTGCTTATTTTAACGATTCCAGAGCCCTGATTAACACATTAAAAGTGACACGGTGAAAAAAATAACAATGTATTTTAGTTCTACAAAATTTTGTAGAACTGAAATACATTGCTATTTTTTTCACCGTGTTATAACGGAATTCTACCAAGTGAATGCCAATTCAATCAATACATTAAAAGTGATTATCGAAGCAGATATAATTAAAACTCACTGTCTTATTTCAAATATCACCAATAATTTTGCATAATTATATATTTAGTTTAGAAGAGAATATTTTCGTGTCAATAATGTACGGAAAATTTTCAATTTAAAATAGATCAGTTAATGGTATTCGTGATAAGCGAACCCGTTGATGTTAATGGAATAATGTTGCTGAAAAGTAGTAGAAATTGTGTGTTCTTATTTGAATATCATGTCAATCTTTCTGCCAAGAAGTGACAGTTAATACTTAAAAATAAACCATGTTAATTTTAGCTGAATATTTATTTTCTGGTGTTTTAAAATTTTAATTGAACCACCTCACCTCACACGGTCAACCAACTTGTCAATTAGACACATGGTAAGTACACCCAAATCGTGTGTTAACTAAAATATATCGTATTTGAAATTCTATCCTTGTTATTAAGAGGGGCAAATCATAAGTTTTATGTTTACAGGGTTACTATATATTTCATATAACGTTTAAGCAACAACCTTTCCGGCAGAAAGTCATGTCCACACGTTTTTGTTGTTATTTTTTTCTTATAAATAAACATTCAAAAGAAACTCAAAATTTATCGATCAAAAACATAAGAATTGGATTCTAAAATGAGTAACTGCTGAAAATAAATTTAAATTGATAATTTATGATATCGACTGAAGGTGTTTGGTGAAATTTCAATATCAAATTTGAAATGTTGGAACTTTGTATGATTCCAATTTTTTTTCGCTAACGACCCGGATTCCGCTTTTCTGAATCTTCAGGCCTTCTATCACATGGATACAGCAGAACTGACGTACAATAAAACGAAAGAAGTAAATTACAAAGGAAAAACACAGATCTTAAAGTTAGGATCCAAATAAATAACTAAAATAACTCTCATTAGTATTGACTTAATAATAATGACAATCAATTGTCTGTGATAGGTTTTAATCAACATAAATACTGTTAATGAGTTTTTCATTAAAGGATTCTACAACAAATAATAATCAACTGTTATTAAAATGTAATTCGATAATTTTAGATTTAAAAATACCGACTTATTTCAAATTGGCGGGTAACGGTGGGAATTAAACGTCAGGTGACGTAATATAGTAAACTATTTTATGAGGCTTTTTACTTATTGAACTAATCTCATTTAAGGTATGTAACAAAGGGAATTGAGAAATTTAAGTTGGTCGTTAAGAATATAATTATTAATAATATTCCTGTGTTTATTTCCAAGTCTCCTGATAAAGGAGAATTTATTTATTACTAAAGGGAATAATGAATCTTTTTTATAATACAAATTAAGAAAGGGGCATGACTATTCGCTTCTTAATGCAAGAATCAAACAACAGCAAATAGTGCCAAGTGTCATAACATTGCTGATTATTAATTAATTACCAGCGCTCAGAGGAGAAAATCTTAAAAGAAATAAATTCAATGTTGGTAAACGACCTACTCTATATAATATAAAAGGTTATTTACTTATAGCTATTATTGGTTTAATTAATTTAAAAATTCATTTTGATTTCGTTATTATTCACACAATGGAATATTTTGACGTTATTATAAACGATCGTTTTCGATTACAGGATTTGCAACAAAAAATACAGTAGAAATAGATTGCCAACATTTGCAATTTGAGATTAACGATATCGACTGAAGGTTTTTGATAGAATCTCATTATCAATATTTTAATTGTTAAAACTATGCATGTTACAACATATTTTGACATTCACTACCTAAGTTTCACCATTTGACACCTTCAGGAATGATAAAACAATTTATCAAAACTTTGAAATACACATAGGCCAATAAATGTAAGTTCTATTCTTAACGACCAGGTTAATCTACCCAAACCCCCCTCGGCATATCCCTAACATGAGATTAGTTCAATGAGTCAACGAGCTCTCAAATTAAATTCCTATATTACGTCACCTGATGTTTAACTCCCACCGTTACCCACCAATTCGAAATAAGTAGTTATTTTTAATTTTAAAATTACTCAATTGCATTTTAACGATACTTGATTATTATTTGTTGTAGAATTCTTTCATTATAGATTCACTAACAGTATTAAGCGTTAATAAAACTTTTCATCAGCAATTGATGGTCATTATTATAAAATCAGTAGCATTGAAAGTTTTTTGGTTGTGTGTTTTTCCTTTGAAATAAATTTCTCTTGTATATAACCGATGTTAAATGTTTATTGTGTATCAATTCTGTTGCATCCGTGTAATAGAATGCCTAGTCGTTAGTGACAAAACACTTGGTATCGCACAAAGTTTCAACAAATCTAATTTGAAAGCTGATGGTTTTGATGTTTGATATTACAAACCTAATCTATAACTACTTTAAAAATGGTCAAATATTTTCATAAAAAAATGCAATAACTTTCGAATTCTTTTAATGTATTATTTTTCGAAGATATTCGTAAGATAGCTTAGTACTCTCTTATATCCTGACTTTGTTCTCTATTTAAATAATATCCTGTGCACGGACTTCCGTTCCGATAGTATCTTGACTAATCCGTGATGGTTGGAAGCCTCATACGGGAATGTCGGGTTAACCATTTCAGTCACTTCCACTTAAATCTGCCGTCGCCACAATAGTTTCGCTAAAACAAACAACACGTCACCGAATCGAACGAAAACTGAAAAACAAATAAACAGATATCATCGCGGAGTGTTTGTGTAGTGGCTCGTACACGAGGACCAAGTGCTATTGACAATTTTATTATCGCTTGTAAAAATAAGAAAATTTCCTCATAACTACACTTTGCAAAACAAACGAAAAACACGTAGACACTTTTATAAGCAGGCGTGACTACGGTCTTCACTTATAACTCGCTCCTTATGCCTATCTAATTTTAATGTTTGAATTATATGGTTTTAATGTATATTAATTTGGGATGTCACCTTTCTCCACTTCGGCTATTAGTCTTCGCCCACTGTAGACGTTGTTGCTGTACACTGTTTGTCTATTATTCTAGTGTATGGTTCTTATACAGAGATGTGAGCTATAATATTAAATTACAAACAATTCTCTATTTACGTGATTCACTCTTTTAGATGCATATTTATGATTATAATAGAATCTATAAAAACAAAATTTCACCAAATGAGTATGAGCAAAATGCAATACATTCGTTCGGAAAATTACGAACATTAATATTTGAAAACCGACACTGACAACAAAGAATAACTCTTATATATAAATACAATTATGCATGTAAATATTATATTATAGATCAATAAATAAATTAAATTTGTTATGTTAAAAAATGTTAAAAATAATGTTTCTTCACATGTATTTTGGAACCAATTTGGATTCCTCAGCTTTGCAGCGACCAAAGTTTCTCAGCAACGACACAACAATTATAAAAAAATCTATTCATAATATATAAAGTAAGGTTTTTATACGCGCTACTTTCTTAAACCAATTAATCGCGTAAAAAATGATTTTTTGTATAATATTTTAAGTGATATAACATGGTGTATGAAACATTATGCACGTTTTTTCTTGTTTTTTTGTATTATTTTTTCAACATAGATTAGATAGTCTTTTTAAAAATCGCTTACATCAGTTGAAATACTCGCGATAAGCGAACCTGTTCTGGATTGAATAACACAAAAATTTGAAAATATTAGTAAACGTTATGTTTTATTATTTTAATTTTATTCCATCTAGAATTAAAAGTGACAGCTTCAAGTGGTTGAGATAGATCTGTAAAGCAACTTTGATTTCATAAAAAAAACTACAAATTCTCTGAATCTTTTGAAATCATTCGATTTTGAACATTTTTGTTTTTAGCATAATAATTTAACTTTTTGCTCATTTACTCCCTGAATCATTATATAAATATGGTTTCTATATGATAATGCTAGAAAAAAGTAGGTTTTTTTACTTTTTCACTGTTCTGATTTGTCACTGTGTTGCTTTATTCACTGTTCTTGCACTCGTATATTAATATGAAGAAAAGTATACAGAATTATATTTATATAAATGTCGGTCATTCATCGCTCAATGTTCTTAAAACTACGACTACATATAATACCATGGTAATACAAGCCACGACCTGGTCAATTGAACATCGCGCAAGCGCATAAGTTTTTAATACTTATCTAGTTTGAATTTTGAAAATATTTCAAGACATGACTTCACGAAGTTATTTCAAGAATAAAAAAAAACATGTGTCGTAATTTGCATAGATTTTCGAAGACCTATTTTCTGCTGAACAAGAGTTTTATTTACAGCGAAACATAATCGATTCTGCATTGGGCTGTACTTTTTCACAAGCTCATTTTCAACATGAAATAATTAGGTATTATTTGTATCTGTACGTTTCTTCATTCTGAAAATGTTACTCAACGAAGCGAAACACGTGTAACACCTCAAAATAAACCGATCAATTTTATTTTTTACAAGTGCTACTGTATCATTCAATCATAATTCTTTTATTGGAAATAGTGTGAAACAATGACGTATTTCATCTCACATTTTAGAAAATAAATGAATCAGAAACTCTTCACTCAATGAAAACTGAATACAGTTGTAAACGATTAATATCAACCACGTCAATAGTAATGGTCGATTTCCTGGTCTATGGTGCATTGGTCGACAAATTTGGCTTCGTTATGCACCTAACGGGTTTTTTAAGAGAGTTTTTCTTTCAATTGTCATTTCGATTCTTTTTGAAGACATTATTGTTTTTGGTGTCAAAAAATCAAATGTAGCAAGAGCGAATAGCTAACTACTCATTATATCCAAACAATATGTCATTTATTTCCAATTTTTTTTAGAGAGGATTTCAAGCAATTGAATAACAAGCTATCTTCGTTGGAAACATCTCTGGAGATATCTCAGCTATAAGATAATTTGCTACTAATTAATTGTTACCATTAATTCAATATGTATATACATATTCCGATATTAATGCTATATTTGTAAAGGCGAATATTTTTTTGCCTTTTTAAAGTTTCTGTTATAACAATAGTCAAGTTAGGCATGTAGTCATAGTTTGTAATCGAAGTAAACTTCAGCCGTGTGGTGTTCACGAAACTAGCTGCGTAATGTAAATGCTCAAATAAATAAGTAAATGATAACGTTACATAAGTCCCGGATGTCGTGGATCAGCAAATCTCATAATCGACCTCACCCTGACTATCCAGGGTCAAATGACTTCTGTACGTACATGGTAGATGTCATTCAATTTACAGCGATTATACCTTTATTTCGTATGATGAATATTGGTTTGCATTTATTTTATGTCATTTGCAACTCGAGTCCAGTTCATATATATATACATAAATCTAGAATAAGATTGTTTTATTTATCATTGCTATCCAACCTTTTTCACCCACGGCACACTTAAGAGTGTTTCATAATTTTGCGACACACCAAAAGCAAAAGTCTTTTATATAAATTGATTGAAGTATTTCAAAATTTTGATTATAGATTACTCAATCGTTTAATTTTGATTTTATATTTATAAATATCTTTAAAATAATATCATAAGTTTATTATTCAACATTACACAAAATAAATGATTAGTGATATCGATTGAAAGTGTTTGCTGAAATTTGAATATCAACTGTGAATTGTTTAAGCTTTGTACGATTCCGCATGTTTTGTCACTAGCGTCCCGAGTTTTCGGTTTCGGCATCTTCAGGCATTCTATCAGAAGGATGCAACAGAACTGACGACTGTTTGACTGTTGCATCCAAGTGAAAGAATACCTGAAGATACCGAAAAGCGAAACCGGGGTCGTTAGTGACAAAACGTGTAGAATCGTACATAGTTTCAACAATTTAATTTTCCCTTAAAAAAATAATTATATAAAGGTGGCGATTAAATAAAATAAGAATAACTAATATCTAGATGTTTTCGAGACAGTAATTTCAACTCAATAACTAATTACCCATTCTCAAATTTCAAAATTGTCCTAAACCGAAAGAATTCTTCTTCTTTGGTATTTTTGACACAATAATAAACTAAATGAAGATCTAAGAAACATAACAAACTTAAATCGTAATGAATGCATTGTGCCACGGCACACCTAGTATCGTCTCACGAAACACTGGCTGCGGAACACTGTTCTAAATGACTGAAAACGTATCGTATTCTAATTTCGAAAACTCCAATATTCGGTTTTATTAATTTTCAAGTCATCATCGTCAACCGTTACACATTCTTGAGACCGTTGGCAACTTGAACACTTGGCAAATTGAAGTTTTTATTTATCAATCCATTTCCGCATTTAATTTTATTTAAATATACAATACGAACCTAAATTACTTTCTTAGATTTTTTCTGTATTCGGCAATCTTTTTTAATCTCCAATATACAATGAATGGGCTGTAAAATCTTCTTATCTGAAAGTGAAAATACTGGCTTCTTAATTTAAATTAAATTAAATAAATGCAATTAAAAGTTTAAAAGATAATCCTGCATCGATTGCAGCATGCACTTGTGGTATAAAAGCCTATTTAATTGAGAAAAATGCAACGTGCTTAATAAGGAGCTTTGAGTGCCTTGTATTGTTTAAGCAGGAGTGATGGGTTAGTGTCATTTCGCTGTGTACACCAATGGAGTTCGACCTAGTTAAATCCAATTCGGTTAAAAACCTTTTTTATGTATTATATTTTTACTTACTTAAAGAAGCTTTAAAAAATAAGGTGGTGATATTAAATTAATTTTATCTTCAAATATAAATGCATCATTCCTAAATGTTAATACGAAATTGATGGAATTTAACATTAGTTTTCGTCGAAAACAGATGTCTCGTTAAACAATTCAAACAATAAAGTCAGCATTGTTTTTGATATTATAAAATTAAGTTATCTCGATTTTATGTTATATTTACACTTTCAGACATATTGATAGTCTGTATATTGTTAAACATATAACATTAGGTATATTATTAACAATTAATTTTACAAAAACATGAGAGTGTAGTGTAGTAATGAAAGTAAAAAAATTCTAGGTATATTTTATTAATTTGAGATTCAAATTCAATAAATTTCGATTCACGTGAACAGAATATCATAGAGTTTAATCAATAAATTAAAAATGTTCTACAATTAAGTACTTTTTCTATATCAGTACCCGTTTCGCTCATCACGAGCATTATCAACTGAACAAAGGGTCAAGATAAATGGCACTCATCATTGTGTTTTTAATATTTTAATACAATACCTTACCACCAAGAAGTGATAGTTAACACCTTCAAAAGTTGTACATAGAATTTTTCGGGACCTCAGTATTATTTAGTGTTAACCGATATTTCTCGTTGAATGCTTTCGTGTTAACCCATTCCCTGCTAAATCACATATGAGGTATTCTAACACGAAATATTTAAAAAAATAATACAGTAGTGTCGGTGCAAGCTAAACTGATTGAGATTATCAGGACAAATCAGGATACATATAATAACCTGTAATTTTGACGAATTATTTGATTTTTCTTCTGTAGAAAAAATGCACTGTGGCACACCTAGCATCGTCTGGCGGCACACCGGTTGCGGACCACTGGTCTACTATATTAGGACTCAAACGAGGACGATTTATTTTCTCTTATTCATTGAGATATTTTTGAAATTCTTCTAATTAAAAATGTAGTCGAAGTCTCTCGTTTTCCACGAAACCAACTCCGAGACTACAGTCCTGCTGTTAGCTTATTTGTTATCTTATATTGTTAATTATTAACTCACTCCAATCAGCTGTCTCAGACGTTGGCAGATAAGGGGTTAATCGTTTTCGATTCCTTCAATTAATTGCATACTTACATGCAATATCCAGAGAGTATTATAATATTTATCAACAATACTCATTGTAATACGAAACCAAAAAACATCATTAGGTAACCAAAGTTTGCAATTCAAAATCAAATAATGATATAAAATAATAATAAATTGTGTTGCACGATTTTGGTTTCATTTACATTCGATACGACAACGTCATTTAGCCGTCCGGTTTTTTTATTGAAATTATTATTATCGCCATTGTAACTTGAAAATATTTTGAGATGTATCAACTACCCGTACCTAAGTCCTTAACGGGTCAAGATTGCCGATTCATTTGTGATATTACAATAAGTCATTGAGGGAATTGAGGAATCGACAACCATAAGTATTCTTTTTGCTTTTAAGAATACTCACTTAATAGTCTGAAAACTCTAAATGTACCTCGCTACATATTTCTTTCGACTTATATGTTGTCAAAATGAGAATTATGCCATCCTTGATAATGTTAAATTGAATTTTTAAATAATAATAAAAACGCATTCCAAGTGCTTATTTCCAGAATATATATTTTTTTGTCAAGGACGGCTTTGCTCATCGCAAGCATTATCATTACTAAATGATTTTCAATTTAGATAGATCGATTTAATTTATGATTTCGATTCAAAGAGCTTGATGAAATTTCAATATTAAATATGAATCGTTGAAACTTTGTTTGATTCCACATATTTTTTCATTAACGACCTGGATTTCGCCTTTGGCATCTTAAGACATTCCATATCAGTTCTGATGCATCCATGTGACAAAAAATAAAAAAAACATACATAAATGATTATATTAATAATTTATGATATCGACTGAAGGTTATAAAACATTATAAGTCAGTTCTGTTGCATCCGTGTGATAGAATGCCTGAAGATGCTGAAATATGAAATCCGGGTCGTTAGTGACAAAACATGTTGATTCACAAAACGTTTTCAAATTCGATTGATTTTTTTAATGTCATATGACGATGTTATTGGTAAAAGCATGAATACATTCTACGTAGACGAGAGTGAGTTTTGTCAAATAATATTTGCTGTGCAATTAAAATAGATATCGCCTGAGCTTGCTAAATTGAGTTACTCGCAAATTTTCAATTTTTTAAGTCATTTTTACGTTACAAAATCTATATGTTTACAAGTTGTTTACAATTTGTTTCATTTGAAGTCAATTTACTTACACATTGGATGTGGATTTTATTTTATTATTTTATTAAATATTTTCTACTAACGAAAGTTTAATAAATATTTATTATTTAATGTAACCGGTGGTTGGTGATCTCTGCATAAGAGTTTGGCGTCTTAAGCAAACATTATGATTTCATTATTTTCCTTTGAGAATATTTCAACGAAATTCCGTGCCTCGTTAGACTTGTTAGCTTTAAAGTATTTTTTTTTCATATCACATTTTTTCAACTGTGCGCTTTGAAATAATATTATATTGTTTTCTTTATGAGATCATTTCAAACGCTGTTGATTGAAAAATTCTTAAATATTTTCGGAACATATAAAAATGCAATAATTATTACTTAACCAAACGTTTTTGTGCTTTTATTTAATTTATTTGCTACATACAAGTTAAAAAAGTAATACATTATACGTTTATTGCTTTGGCAATGTCAAAATATTTTTTAATTGAAAGAAAAATTAAAAAAAGCTGAAAATTAAAAAAATAAGTAGTAATGAGATTATAAATAACGAACGAATAATTTGAAGCGTCGTATATGTTTACTGAAATCTATTTTGGTATTTTGTAGTATATGTCACGCGTGTTTTTTCTTATTTTTACTGTGACTTATTTACGGATTTAATTTTTAAGTGTTAAGTATATTTATTTGGTTTATTGCCTTTTAAACGTGAAGATATTTAAAAATTTTATGTTAAAAATTAAAGAAGGATAGCAAGGGAATCAATCAAGCAATCTCATGCAAAGTCTACAATACAATACAATTATAATTATTGATATCGACTGAAGGTGCATGATGGAATTTCAATATCAAATTTGAATTGTTACAACTTTGTACGATTCCACAACCTGAAGATGCCTAAAGGCGAAACCCAGGTCGTTAGTGACAAAACATCAGTGAAATCGTACTAAGTTGTAACAATTCAAATTTGCTACTTTAATACATCAAAAAATATTACTCGTCTGAATTCACTTTCGTCCACATGGAATATGTCGACATCTGAAGCAATACTGCTGATTTTTTTTCGATGGTCTTACAATTGACAGACTGGCAGACATTTTTTTTTAAAAATAGCCTTAATTCATTTTTTAATATGCGCGATGGGGCGGAACCGGTCCAGCTCAGGAAATAGTATCACAAAAAATTTCCTTGTTATTAAAACAGCGCTTTTCCATCAAGAAGTTTTAGTTAACACATTGAAAGTTGAATGATTTATATCAAAACAGCGTTGTATGAGTAACGTGTTATACGAAGTTTGGTTGTATGAATCAACAACATATCTTGTTTAGTTGACAGTTCTGTGCTTACGACACAATAATACTAAGCCATCGATATAATATAATACTATACATTTAAAGGTTTCGTGAGTACTCGAGTCGGATTTTTTTATTTATTTTTATAGGCATCTCATTTCATGCCTCGATACACCCACGCAATATTTTTTTCAAATAATTGACGATTGTGTTAAAATATCAAATTACATCCTACCGTTATAGAAACTTAAACAGAAGGTTGAATGGCTTGAAGTTATTCACTGATTAGATTTGGGAAAATATTGTGTAAAAATGTCACCCACGCAATGTTTCATTTTTGTATATAATAAACAATCAAAACACAGTGTTTAGTACTATTTCCACAGTTTAATATTGTTAAAACCGTGTACGATTCCAAAGGTTTTTTTACTAACGACACCGGTTTCGCCATTCGGCATCTTCAGGCATTCAATAATACAAATGCAGCACAGCAAAGGCAAAACCCGGGTCGTTAGTGGAAAATATATGTGGAATCGTAATTTTTTTCACAATTCAAATTTGATTTTGAAATTTCATCAAGCACCTTCAGTCAATGTCATAAACTATATTTTTAAGATGACGCTTCGTCCATTGCAAAAATGAATAATTACTTTGAAAAAAAACATATATAAAATATTATTCATCAATTTCGACAAACCTTTTTTTTTAATAATAAATGCAATTTTTGTGGGTATTTCCTCAATTTTATCAATATATTGATCGGTTTACGCCCATTGCCAATATTATCAACTAATAAAATATAGAATAAAACATGGCTATTTGTCATCTACTTAACTATTTTAACATATATTTTATATGATCACATATAAATTATTTTCTTAGTTATCCAACCATTTGTTTTGTATACCTGGTAATTTTTTTACTCAATTTTGTGTAAAGTGCCTTCTTTTGATGTGTATTGTATCTGTAGACAATTCTCGCGACGAACAAAACCGGTCCTTATATTGCTAATGTAAAATTATGAAAACAATACTAAATGTTGGTTTAGTATTAAAATATCATACCTTTCCGACGACAAGTGACAATTTACCCATGAATACTGATCGTTTATATTCGTTTGTTGCAGGAAAAAATTGTTAACACATCTATTATATTGGCAGTAATTTAAAAAAGTGTAAAAGATGATAAGAATTTTTTTATAGAAAACTAGTTTATCTCTGTTTCAAAATCTTTAATAGGTCATTTTCAGTTAGACCGAGTCGGTTGTTAGATGTGCGTTTAAAAATTGTTTAATTTTGACAGTTTTTTTCTCTACGTTTCCTATTCAATTAAAAATCAACCAATCCATCCAGAAGAGCCAAATTTTTCATTTATTTGATTTTATTCTTAAAAATAGCAATGCTTCTATTCAAATCAGAATTAAGGATTTTAAGAACAGAAAATCACCGCTCTACGGATACTTGGGTCTGTGACAATGATGTAACAGTCAATACTGAATCTTTTATGACTTTTGAAGACCACTGTAATACCTTTTTAATATTTAATTTTCAATGCATCGTCGTTCATTTTCAAATTATGAAATAAAATCTTCTCCCTCTACTTGTTTGGGACTCAAACGAGGACGATTTATTTCTTCATGCTCATCGAGATATTTTCAATATTGTCTAATGGAAACAGTAGTCGGTGTCCATCGTTTTCCATGACTCTTAAGTTCGATTCCACAGCCCAGGAAGAAAGGTTTAACCTTGACCAAATGATTCTCAACAAGTCTTTGAAAACAACTTTATAAAATATAAATAAAATAAAGGAATCCAAAGGATAAGAAAAAATAAAAGAAATAGTTTATTATACAGTTTTTTATTTTCATATTTCGTTTGACAATATTTTTACACTATAAAATACATTTTTTTACAAAAGTATCAAATTTTTATTTATACCTTAATTATTCAATTTCGTTAATTTACATATAGACAAATTATTTTAATTTTATTGAAAGACGTTTGATTAATATAATGTCGTATTATTGAAATTTACATAAATTAATCATTTTATACAATATATCTTATTTATTTATCAATAAAATTTAATTGTTATTTATATTTATACATTTTTATCATTTTTCATAGGGCTATAATTGATTTGGTAATTGTTGTGAATGCGGCTTTATATTTATACCAATAAATTTCAAATATTACGTGTTAACGAATTTTACGTGTATGACATATAATCTACATAAAAACACGTAAAATTACGTTTTTGCACTCAATTATCAAAACCAAAATAACACGCAAATTATATAATTAATTAAAAGTGCCCACAAGCATAGTTTTAATAAAAATCACCCCTTAAAAAGTTCACTGAATATTGTACAATACTTTTTTAACTCTTAAAATAAAATACATTTCTCATTTTATGTTTACACTTTTTATTCAGGTTTTTAAAGTTAATAAATTTTGATGCATCTATTTGAAAAATGAATAAAGACATCAATAATCATCCACAATATTTCATTGACAATTCTCAATAATATATGAGACCATTTTTCAACAATGCTATTGTATTTGTTTCAAGTGAAAATGAAAAAAAGCTCTGCTGTATTTATGTTATGACCAACATAGAAATTTATTCGTTCTTTTCTAAAATACATTATCAAACTGGAATGTTTTGAAGACAGAAGTGGATTAAGCACTTATAAGGCCCTTATTTTCCAATAAAACCGTTTATCAGGAGATTTTAGAAATTAATAGAGGCCAGTTATTAAATTCAAACTTCATTCTTAACGATCAACTCAATCTTCCCAACTCCCCTGTGTTTTACCCTTTACGTGAGATCGGTTCAATGAATCGACAATCTCATGACAATAATTCTTATGTCTCATCACTAGATGTTTGATATTAGGTATCCTTTAAATAAAAGAAGACACATTTATAATTCGATTACTTGATTTAAATTTGTTGAAAACCCCATTTCAATAACGACAACTCGTTAGCAAGATTGTTAATGAACGTTGTCATAGCTAATTATTATTGGATTAATATTGTTACATTTTTTTCAGCTGCAATCTTTTGCTTGCCTATTGGTAAGTAGATTCCTGTTAATAATAATTTTAATATATTATATATACGATGCTAACTGTTTGTTTTACGTCAGTTCTGTTGCATCCGTGCGATGGAATACCTGAAGATGCCGAAGGGCGAAACCCGGGTCGTTTGTGATAAGACATAAAGAATCGTACAAAGTTGTTACAATTCAAATTTAATATTGAAGTTCCATCAAGCACCTTCAGTCGATATCATAAATTAAAGTTGTAATAAAAAAGTAAATCCAATAAATCAATTATTATTTTTTTAATAACAATGCAATAGTACTATTTTTACGGTATTTATATTTGATCAGTCGATTATTAATCCTCTCGATGAGCAAAACCGGTCCTGATGTATAAAAATTTATAATTAACAAAATAGTACTAAATATTTGTTTTTTTAATAAAATGCTTTTCCATTTAGGCGTGACACAGTTTAAAAGTGAATATAATTTTTAATAAAAAACAATGTTTGAGAATTATATATGCAATGAACAATCAGCAATGTATTTAAGTTCCACAAAATTGAATGCATTGATATATTTTACGGTGATATAATGGATTTCTATCTAAGTGAATGCCAATTCAATCAATAAAATAAATATTACTTTTTTATTATACGGTCATTTTAAAGTCACTTTAGATACCACAAGTATGTGCCTTTTTCTCTCATAAGACAATCTCTCCCATTTCTTTTATTCAATACAGAGTACCGTAAAATGAGAGGTATTTTCATATATTTAATTCAATTATACTCTAATTAATAATTTTACAGTCGTTTGTAGAATGAATGTTACATTTTGTTTAGATACTGTGTTAGATCTTTGAATTCAAAATCTCGCATAACATGCTGGAAAGACTGTTTTAAACTTTATAATATTCCTTAAGATTTTATGTTAACGATTATTCTTCGCAAGATATGGGTGTATCTTAATGAGTTACTTTAGAGAGTTGGCTGGTAAAACTTCTTTGGGTGACCGTAAATAAACACGGTGCACGATGGTAAAAAGTACTGCAGCAATATGAGTATCCAGAACTTAAATTCGCAAAATGATATTATTGTTGGGCGAACTGTCAAAATGGGACGCCGCCTGTTGCGCGCGCACACATGTCGCCATGTTTTATTGCGCATTAATGCAAATGGCGGGCGTTTTGTTTTTTTATTCTACGCGACCTTTTATTATGAATACACCTGCATCTCGGGGAATGAGAGGATGCGATATCTCTCATTTTTAATATTTTATTTACATTCCTGTGACAATTATTTCGAGTCGACTTAAAAACGTACTTAATTGCATTTCTTGCAAGATGCTCTCGCGAGAATAATAAAAATTCAATTTCGAATAACTCGTACGTCATTTTCTCGCTTAACTCAGTATTGATCTTGATATCGCAAGAAATATTCGTATCATTTTATGTTATAAATAAGTACAGCTATCGAAAACGTATTCAAACAAATAAGACCTGGTCTTTATATTTTTTTCTACGCATTTTCTGCCAGAGACAAAATAAAAAATATTGAAACTATATTGATTTATATAAATTGTTTTACCGATAGAAAAAGAAAAATATTACTTATTTGTATCATATAGACAAATGGCTCTATTTAATTTGTTCTGAGAAATCATTTTTAAGATATTTCCTAACGTTTTATTCTTTAAATAATTATCATAAAATGACGTAATTTCTAAACCCCCCCCCCCTTAAAAAAACGACCGTTGAGCATTTATTTATTTATTTAAGAATCGGACGAAATTAACTCACCACGAAACTTACATGCACATTTTGACAGACTCTCATAAATTACTCCAATGTACAGGAGGCCACAAAAATTGTTTATCTCTCCAGTAAATATTTTTATAACTTTTTTAATTGAGGCGAAACGTGGGTTTGCTGATTTTATTGGTGAGAATCAAGTAAATATAAACTATGCTTTTATTTACGGTTCAATTATTGAATTCTGACAAATGTTTTAGTTTATTGGAATTGAAATTAATAAAACAATGAATCTCTCAGGTTTTACTATAAACAGTTCAAATGATGCACAGTTATGTGTCTTAATCTTTATGTATTTGAGCTTTATTTAAGTGTTCTAACGGAATATAATACAATATTATTATTGCTTAGCGTATAATACTTGTGTCATTTATATGGAAAATTACTTTGTTAAACACCATCGCTGCTATAGAAAAAAATCTATGGATTGGTGAAAAGGGTGCAGGTTCGTTAAAAAAATACGATTCCAGCTCCGACATTTAATGTTTTCTACCTTTCTTATTTATGTACATTTAATTAAAGATCAACTTACCAATCTGGTAAAATGTTCATATATAGATATTTTTCAAATCGTTTTTCACGACTTCGACTGCACAGCCCTGGTTGGTACCAATTATTTTGAACTAATCGATGTTGTATATTGACTTATAAGCAACATATAACTACATGATACATATAATGTAGAGCAATTAAAACGAAGTAGTCTTGAAATTAGTTTGAAGCTTTTGCATAAAAGAATATTTTAGCATACATAAATACAACAACTGTGGTGAATTACAAAATACGCTACTAAATTACACTGACGCTTCCAGGCGTGTTTGTAAGTGTTTTGTGATTAAAAACGCAAAAAAGCGATGTTATTGTTTTCGTCTTCAACTGATCTGACACCTTAAAGCATACAAACTATCATATCTAATCAATAATAACTCAAATTTGAAGACCTACATATTTAAAATTTTGTATCAAATACATATTTTACGTGGAATTCTAATAATATTTTTTTATGTTAAATAAATAAATTGTTTTATTATATGATTTATTTTGTATTAAAATTGTATAAATGAATTTATGTTTTCATAACGTCAATTTTTGCCGCGCCTTAAACCGGCGCCTCGGACAAATGCCACGCTTGTAACCGCCTAGATCTGGGCCTGATAAAATTGACTGAGAGAATTGACAATGATCAAGATAATGCACATTCAGATAACTGTGCGACAAAAACGGTGAGAATATTAACGCACATTTCTCATCGTTTTTGTTGTTAACGTATGATGACGTATTTTATCTTTCTCTTAACATTTTTTATTGATTCAGAAAAATGATTGCAACAGATGCATTTTTTGTGCAGAAGTTTGTGACCCTTCTCTGGTAGTTAGCTGTTAGTGCTTTGGTTACGTATATATAATTGCCTGTGATAAATAGTTAGGGTAAAATAGTCATAAAACCGTTATTTGAATGTTAAATTGAGTTTATCGACTCCAAATCGCTTAGCAAGAACAAAACTCGCATTTATTGCAGAACTTTGGAGTCCTAGTTCTGAAAAACGAGCGTTTTTTCGATTACACGATTTTTAAAAACATTTCAATGAACGCGAAGAAAAAATCGTCTCCTCATTTGAATCCCAATATTCCAATAACATAAACAGGAAATTGTATTGATTGAATTGGCATTTACATGGTACAAATCCATTATAACACGGTTTATTTATAGCACATGTTTAAACATGCATCATCAAAAGTAGCAATTAACAATTGTTAGCACAATATGAATATGAGATGTTAGAACGGATGAGAAAATATATTGTGTATCTTTTCTACACGGCTATATATTAACAAGTAAATGTACGCTTAGACATAGTTCTGATGATAGTGTAAGCCGAAATAGCTGTAAACTATTTACCGTATTAATGTTGTTAATAACTAAAATACATTGCAAATTTGAATTAAATACAACTTTGTACGCTTCCACATGATTTGTCGCTAACGACCCGTGTTTCGTCTTTCTTTTACGATTCTAACTCACAGTCACCGACTGTCAGTTCTGTTGCACCCATGTGATAGAATGCCTGAAGATGCCGAAAGGCGAAACCCTGCTCGTTAGTGACAAAACATTTGGAATCGTAAAAAGAAGTAACTATTCAAATTTGATATTGATATTACGTCAAGCAGTTACAGTCGATATCATAAATTATAAAATACAATGCAATTTTTTACAAGAAAGCTAGGAAAAAAACGGACAAAATCAAACATATTTTTTAGTCGGTGTCGTGTTTTGTATTTTAACGAAGCCCTGGTTAATTGAAAGAAAATGTTATTTAAAGAGAAAAGTAAATTTAAATTTGAACTATCGTTCCTCCTATATAAGAATATGATAATTTTATATAGCTTGCATTTACTCCCACCAATTTATATGTGAAATGTTGTTCATTAGCTTTTAAATACCTAGTTTATTTGGCAGCAATGATCCAACGTTTTCATTTTTGACAATTTATTATAGAAATCCACTAATTTATGGGCGGGCCGACGACAAAATTACTATTCATTCCTAATTCTGAATTTCTAATACGTAAAGTTGAAAGGCAACGTTCACTTAACCGCGGCATGCGAGACGATCGTGAGCCAGTAAGCAGCATTTATACTGTATATTTGTCAATTGACCGTTTTCACAATCCTATAATCCGAAACCATAAATGCATTCCGTTTTATACATCATTCATACTAAGCAGAAAATATTTTTGACAACCATAAAATTTCATCTACGATAATCTTTTTATTACGGAAGATTTTTTTTATTTCCTGTTAAGTTAATTGGCGAGCTTTCTTTTTTCTACATATTGATTTGATTGGCTCATTTGCTTTTTCAACAGATTTTAATTCATTTTTCAGCTAGTTGACCCACCACACACCGACATGAATGTACAATATAAATAAGCAAAAATCATTTAATTAAACAAGAATTGTATGTTGATTGAATTGGCATTTACGTGGAAGAACACCATTATAACACGGCAAAAAAATAGCATGTGTTTTAGTTCTACAAAATTTATAAGATATATTTTTAATAGCTATTTCGGCTCACGCTTTCATCAGAACTTATGTTTAAGCGTACATTTACTTATATATTTATATAGCTGTGTAGAAAAGGTACACATTACATCTTCTTCTTTGTTTTAACACCATAGTATCATATTGTGCTATAATAAATCATAAATACCCCATAAAAATCCAGATTAACTCGCGCAATCAGAAATGCATAAAATCAAAGTGCCACGTTTAAATATAGTTCAGATGAAGGTGTGAGCCGAAATAGCCATTAACTATATATCTTATAAATTTTGTAGAACACATTGCTATTTTTTCACCGTGTTAATTGACTACTATTTGCAATTGAAAATATTATGCGAGTTAATTTTTTTTCAACACTATTTATTAAATCAAACATATTTTTTTGTATATAAACAATAATATTTTTAAAAAAATGCATTTAAAATACAATTCTGCTATTAAATTGTTTTTATCCTTAATATTTTTATGACCTATTTTATATATACACGTCTAAAGAGATTTATTGAAAATAGACACTGTAAAATTTGAATGATTTTTGTTTAACGTTTGCGTCTAAATTGTTATCAATATTGACTCATTTTAATTTAATTATAATAAATTTAAAGTCTTATTAGTACATTACGAATCACTTTACATATCTGTACACTTTTTTTTATCCACACATGATTGATATAAATTTTATCTAATTTAAGAAAATGTACAATAAATGCTTAAATATCATGTATTGTTAGTCAGCTATTAAACATAAATTAAATCACATATTTGAATTCAGTCCAAAATTGATAAATATTTCCTATATCACTCGAAAATTCAATTGTAACTATCTCCCGAATCGATCTTCACAACGCTTTATTTGTCCGGCTACCCTAGCAATTCTTTCATTTAGTATTTTAACACTTTTTTCAGGAAGTGGTGGTAAAACGTCCAGGACACCCGCTTCGTTCTTATCTTTGAACATCCTGTCCAAAATATTTCCTATCTGCCGTGACTTGTGCAAACTCTTGATGATGTCTGCAGTAGACCTTCTGAAGACACAGAGGTTATCCAAAAGCAAGGTATGATAAACTTCATATTTATTTAGTAGCCTATAACCGTGAAGAAGTCCAGATTCGTTATCAAGGAACAATAACAAATTGGAATCGACTTTTCTGGCCAAGTTATGCGCGGGAGCGTCCATTATATTTACGTTCCACTGGAAATTGTAAAGGTTGTTTACAATTCTATCCAAATTTGCGGTCAAATAATCAAACACTATCAAATCAGACCACTGCGCCAATTCGACAAATTTGTTCAGCAGATCTTCACCAATCTTTGCTTTCACGTGCTCCACAACAGGTTCATCTTTTTTGTCAAAGCTATCTTGATTTGAATAGTCATTAACTACTGTTCCATCATTAGTTTTAATTGAATCATTCTCGTTTTTGTTTGTAAGATAAGGTTTTGTCAATTTCTTAAGTAAATAATCTCCTTTCGATTTACTCAAATCATCTTCTGGTTCGTTTCCTTTTTTTATTATATTCACCACGTCAAACTTATTCAAGTGTCTTTCTGATGGTTTAAATATTGGTGGGATATGCGCTGATTCAAGATTTGGAATATACTTCGTCATAACAACAGGTCGATTTGAGTTCCACTGAGCCGATCCAATATCATTAGCGACGTTTTGCCAAAGGTTTTCGGTCAAATTTACCAAACTGATAAGCGACGGAGCAAGATTTGGTAAGTTTAGTACTTGAGCTAAGTAAAAACTAAAAAGTTCTCCTTGGATTTGATCTGTATTCTGCCTGTACCTAACACAAGCTTGTCTACCATCCAAAAATGTGACCAAACGATTTTGCATTCTTCCACAACCGGTCTCCATTTTGACAGCTGATGTCGTTTTCATATATTGAATCCATTCGTCATTACTTTGAGACCCATAACCCGATGGTAACGACTTCTCTATTTTTTCTCCCCAATAAATATTCTTATACAAAATTGTTTCATTGTCATTAATGAAGTCACCGTTGATCAATTGGTGGTCCGTAGATTTTGTATTAGTTTTTAAATCATCTGTTCTGCTACTTTTACTAACGTTGTCTGAAGTCAAATATTTTGAATACGTTATTGATTTATCTTCGTTGTTTTCACTGTTTAACGCTTCTATGTTTTCATTGTCCAAAAATGAGACACTTGGGTATCTTTTAGGCTTGACAAGATAAACTGAAGTAAGTTTTTCGTTCTCCTTTAGCGTAACTTTGTTTTCATCAGAAAAATCATTAATTGTTGGAAATTTGGATTCAACTCTTCTATATCCAACACGATTATTATTGACCAAGAATATCCTTTCAAAAACATCATCATTTGCTTTTAAAACTTGTCGAGTATCTGATCCATGCGTTTTTTTCATGCTGAAACTGTCAGTTGTTTCGTTCATTATTAAACTTTGGTATTCAGTCATATTGGAAAGAACTAATTTCGCAGATTGGTCTTCTGCCACTTTGGTACCGTAAACTAAAGGAAGAAAAATGCCCAAAACAAGCCCTAAGCCAAACGCAACGAATACACTAAACAAACAAAAGCTTCGATAAGACTTCCTTCTGAAACCCTGGAAGATATAACTCAAACAACTACTATTTGAAAAGCTAGTTTTTTGTGCCATTTCACTACATGTGCTGTCAGTTTCACAGCACAGATTTATGTCCAAATGTGACTTTGGTAAAGATTGTGAGTCACAAAACTGTGCCTTCTCTCTGTAGGCGATATAACTTTTAGGAGATTCAATATTTCTACAGTCCGATTTTAACCCACTACAATCAAACGTAGTCCAATTCTTATTTGCGCAATTTCTTTCTGCTTCAAATTGTATGTCATTCTGACCCAACATATTAGCTATCATTTCATTGTTCATTTGAACTATTTTTTCCTTAGTAAAGGAATCAGGTGCAATTTCGTGATTGATGCCCATTTCACATAAATCTTCAACTTTATTTGTAATTTTCTTCACCATTTTGCTGTCCGGAAATTGTTGGATTCTTGAATATCTGGAAGCTGCTTGTTAAACTCTTGACACAGTTGCATTATCTGAAACAATAAAACATAATTATTAGTCAATATGTAACAAAATATAACATTATTACATAAAAAGTTATACCAACTGTATTAGAATCGCTATGATTTGTTTTTACGGGCCAGTTATCGCTTATAGCAATAATCTGTGCTTACATTGCTTCGAAATCACAAGTTACAATCTACAACTGTCAGCTATTGCACTTAGAATTACTATAACATATGTGAGTAAGTATTGAAAGAATCCTGACAGGTGGTAATACTTCCAATAGGAATAGTATTTTTTTGAAAAAAGTCTTATGATAGCCGTTAGTTAATCACCAATCCTGTTATATATTTATCCCTTCTAGCTCTATTATTTTTTTATGAGAACAAGCAGTTACTATAGATAAAAATAGGAGGGCGGTGTTATGTAAATCGACATATTTTTTACTGAATTCTAATCTTTTAAATGATCGTACATTTTTTCGATCGTCACCATGTCAATATACATTTGATTAATCCACCTGTATATTTTTTGATTGAAAAGTAAACGAAATGTCTCTAACTGACTATATCTTCACATCATTTAAACCACGTATTCTAATGCATACGTATTTAATGTATCATATTTCTGAAATAGTGTATAACCCACACAGGTTGGGAACCTCGAGACGGATATTAACAGAAGTGGCCAAATTATACAATCAACTTATTTTAAATTTGAATTGTTACAGCTTTGTACGATTCCACATGTTTTGTCACTAACGACAGCTTTCGCCTTTCGGGATTTCCGGGCATTCTATCACACGGATACAACAGAACTGATGATATTGAAATTCTATCAAGCACCTTCAATCGATATCATGAACAACTTGTTTAAATGGCTTTTTCAAATGCATGGGTCGCGGGTCACATGGTTTTTTATAAAAAAAGGGTCGTCACTCGAAAAAGGTTGGGAACCTATGTTCTATAATACAAAATTTCAAAATCATCCGAATGAAAAAAAAAAATTTATATACATTAAAATGCTTATTAAAATCATGTGTGTGTGTATTTTTGAAAGGAAAATTAATAGAATATTTTACATATATGGCAGCTCAAAATTTATTGTTTCACTTTTTATGGACATAACGTGTTTTCCCATAATGATGATGATTTTTTTAATTAAATATCACTTAACTTATTGATTTCATAGATTTATATATACTGTTAATAAATTTATTAATTTGAAACATTAATAGTAAGCATGGAATTTAAAATATTATATTTCATTCGATGCAGTATAGATTTTAATTCAAATAACATTTAGATGAAATGTGCTTCATAACACATTGGCGAATACATTTTCAGCGGTTCAGAAATTCGATTACGAAAGATTTCACGTGCCGCTACTACGTTACCCCTACTAACCTTTTAGTGTTGTTTTACTTAATTACGAACAAACAGAGTCGAGGATAATTTGAACAGGGGTTTAATAGAGGTTTTGTGAAGCCACGCCTACTTAACCACCTGGTCCAATCACGGCACGCGTATACTCCGTTCGCCTGACATTCACCAAACCGCACGGCAATAAAAAAATCATTAAATCAAACTCTATAATATTTTGAATGTCAATTGTATAATAAAAATTATTCTTTCATATTTTTTTATTTGAATAAAATCACGAAATATTTTAATATTACATCATTAAGTAATTTATACTTATTACTAAATTTTATTATTTGATTGTACGTAAAGTTTCTTGACAGGTGGCACTGTCACACAATTTCATACAATCACTTTTTATCAATATCAATTGGTTGTGCATAATAATGCGATTTAACATTTTTAGACCTTTTTATCTCTATAAATTTGCATAATAAAACAAAACTGTCTAATTAATTATATTTCTCAGTGGCTGTGATAAAAATTATCATATTTTCAAAGAAACAACTTTTTGGCCTTGAAAAAGTTGGCCTTTATCATTAAATAAATTTGCAGTATAAATATAAAAATTATTTGTGATGTATTTACGGACACGTCTTGGCTAAGAATTTGATGTTATTATATTTAGATACTAATTGTGTTTCCTACAATATTAAAGTATTTTTACTTCATTTATATACGTTTTGTCTGCTTATCAATAAAAAAATATTCTTAATTCGTAAAGAGATGGTTTTTTATACTAATTAATTATCAATTAAATATTTTTTATTGATAGTAGGGCTGTGAAGACGAAATCGTGGTGGCAGAATCGCGAAAAAACAAGCGACTCTGAGTACTTTTTGATCAAATGATTATTAAAAAATTTCTCAATAAACAATTTCCTGGATTGGTTGGTTGATCTTTAGTTTAATGAACATAAATTGAAAACCTGAGAAAATTTAATTTTCTTAAGTCGGAATCGTATTATTGGTCAACACTCACATTTACAATGCTAGCTGCCACTTCTTGATGAAAAGGCATGATATTTTATAAAATAAAAGAACATTTTTGACGTGACAACGTCTTATAAATCGATGAACGCCCGCTGCACGCACGAAAAAACATGACTCGTTGTCCCGTTTGTCGCGTTACGCCGAAGGCAAGCGTGCGAGCGAGAGCGCCGATAAGCGATAGAGAGGCACGATCGGCCTACCGTTCGGATTGTGCCGCATCTATCTCTCTTCCACTCGATTGGTCGATGCGTCTGAGTAGAAAAGAGACAGCGGCAGCACACAACTTATACACCTACAGTACCTACACGTGATCTGTTTACAACTGTTTATAAAGTGAAGTGAAATGTTAATGTGGTTTTCATTGTTTATATTACAACAACAATTGCGGCAATAAAGGTAATTAATTCTTGCATATTAAAATCTGATTAACGTATAACAAATATACTTTTAACAATAAATTATCAACGATTTCTTTCAGAAAAAAAATTGTAGATTTCATTTCAGTCCTTCTTCGTATCCATACAAAATAATGATAATTCAATAAAAATGATTCCATTTTATTCATAAAAGTATGCAATCATTTCATCAATGTTTTCTTATGACGTTGTCACGTTAAACTATCGTCCGTAAACCGACTTTACAGACAACCAATTTTTTAGTACTTATTTTCACAATATATTTTTTGATCAGGACCGGTTTCGTTAGTCGCAAGCATTATCAACTGAGAGAATACAATTTACAAGCAAGTCTATTTATACAAATTATTTGAGGTGCGTTCAGTTGATAACGCTCGCGATGAGCGATGAGAATTGTTACAACTTTGTACGATTCCACATGTTTTGTTCACAACGACCCGAGTTTCGCTTTTCGGCATCTTCATGTATTCTATCACACTGATGCAACAGAAAAGTTGTGACAATTCAAATTTAATATTGAAATTCCATCAAGCACCTTCACTCGATATCATAAATTAAAATAACGTATTTATAATACAGTTGTATAGGCCAACCGTTGTAATAATACGTGAAACGAAATTAAATTAGTAATCTTGTGTTAAAATAAAGTGAATATATATTTTTAAAAAATAGTCATAATTCTATCGCTCGTAATTGACTGCTCAATACCGTTTGAACGGACTGTATTCCTGGTCAGCAATGTTGGGTCATGTTGTACCCGTGTAATATCCAAGGAGGCTTATTATTTCTGGCCACACTTTAACAAGCAGTAATGCAATAATTTGTGGCCGGGTTAACAAGCAAGTGTTAGCACTTTAGCGGCTTTAATAGAATCAATCAGGGGTGTGTCGGGGCAATTTAATTTTACGGTAGCCTTTTTAATACAGTCATATAACTAATAAATCATCTTCTCTATGCTATTACTCGATTTATTATTTTTTTTACAACACAGCTTTGAGGTTCAGCTTTTGCTAATTACTGCCTATTTTGTAATACAAGTAGCACGATTTTAATAAGCAATCATAACTTTAATGTGATCATAAAAAATAAAGTATGTTTCTTCGAATAAAAAAATATCCTTTAAATATACAATGTTTAATATAGTATTACGGTCTTATAATTAATACATCTAGCATTAAATTAAAATGCATAATTGATAATAAATTTTGAAAAGATAAACACTTTGTATAATTTAATATCAAACACTTGAAAATCACGTGTAAATTCCGTCAACATTCTTTCGATACATAACACTTTTACTGATGAAATGAATGCAAAAGATGATCGGTTAACGAACAGTTCGTGTTGCGGACAATTCGGACAACGAACATTATTCAGATAACGAACTTAAACGATCTTTCTAATCGATATATTATATTTACTGATTGAATTGGTATTTATTTGGTAGAACTCCATAATAATACGGCGAAAAAATATCAACATAATTTAGTTCTACAAAATTTATTAGGTATAAATTTTATAACTATTTCGGTTTACGCCCTACTCAGAACTACGAATGTACGTTCATATTTAATTATTTACGTTAATATACGCTTAAACATAGTTCTGACGAGGGCGTAAACCGAAATAGCCATCGACTGTATATCTTATAAATTTTATAGAACTAAAAAATATCGCTATTTTTTTAATTTAATAAATGTTAAAACACTTTTATTTCTCTCATTATATGTTTTTTAAATATTTCTCATGATTAATAGTGTTCATTTAAAAATGAAATTTTACTTGTGGCCCTCCACTCCGTTTTGATTTCCTGAATTTGGCTCTTAACCTGAAAAGTTCACCTCCCTGTGCAAGATTAATGCGGTCATATTTATAATATATTACAAACGTCATTAGCTTTAATCTACTGCCTCACTCCAGTAGATAAGAATCTAATATATAATACATACAGTAGAACCTCCATTATCCGTATATATGATTATCCGGATCGTTAAAAATAAATACAGTTTTTTTTTAAATTTTGCAATGAATAAATAAATGGTGGTGAATAAATAAAACAAAAATTTTCTGCCTCAGTGGAACAATATTAAGAAGATATAAAAAAATGATTTTCGAAAGATGCATATTGGGTTCACATTCTGAAGCTTTTCGGTGAAGTGGTTAGAGGACGAAGAAGAATGTATAAGGAATTTTTCAGATTCAAAAAAGAACGTAATTTTGAGTGAAAATCAATAATTGAATTAACGTTAATAGTAAGTATACTTAAGTTTTAATTATGGATACTTTTAAGGTGTTAACTGTCACTTCTTGATAGAAAGGCATGATATTTTAAATAATAAAAACACATTTTTTAGTAATTTTCCCACAATATATTTTTTGATCAGGACCGGTTTCGTTCATCACGAGCATTATGAACTAAGAGAATACAATTTACAAACAAGTCTATTTATACAAAATATTTTAGTCAAAGGTAGCAGGTATACAGGAAACCAAAACAATATTGTATGATTTCCTGTAAATTTTGTCTTAGTTTTTGAACCAACGGTTTTGTGTACCTGCAACCTTTAACTCTAATATTTTGTGTAAATATAATTGTTTGTAAATTGTATTCTATCAGTTGATAATGCTCACGGTGAGCAAAACCGGTCCTGATTAAAAAATATATTGTGGAAATAGGTACTAAAATGGTGTTTTTATTGTTGATACTTTGTACTTTTAAGGTGTTAACTGTCACTTCTTGATGGAAAGGCAAGATATTTTAAATAATAAAAACACATTTTTTTAGTACTTATTTCCACAATATATTTTATGATCAGGACCGGTTTCGCTCATCGTGAGCATTATCAACTGATAGAATACAATTTACAAACCAGTCTATTTATGCAAAACAAAAAAATAATTTGAGTTAAAGGTAGCAGGTGTACAAAACCATGGGTTCAAGAACTAGGAAACCATTTACATAAAATCATACAATATTGATACAAATAAAGTAAATTGGTATAAAAATTAAATGTTCACAATCACTTATTAAGAATTACAATTACAATTATGGTAAATCAATAATACATTAGGAGCTCTGAACAATCAATAAGGAAGTAAGGAGTGGAAAATTTTAATGACGAAAATAACCCACACTTACTACTTAATGGAACAAAATAAATTTTGTTTGTATTTTGTAAAATGTATTAATTAATGTGTTTTTATTATTTAAAAAAGATACTTTGTACAATACATTTAAACATGTTTTGTCATTCACAATCTGGATTTAGTCTTTCGCCATCTTCACGCATTTTATCATATAGATGCGATAAAAATGGCACATAGTAAGTCGGTTTCAAATCGATACAAACGGTTTCAAATTTAAAATTTGAAAATCTATCAACTTCTTTAAGTCGATATCGTAAAATTTTAACATAAAGTTGAGTTCAACTGTCATTATTTAGACTATCCATACTGTCAATGTCTATTATTATTAAGTATAATCAATGTTCTACTGTATAACTTAAAAAAATAAAGACCATGTTACATATGGAATTTTTGAGATAAAGAACCAGTCATTTGTGTTTTCTGTTGATTTATCGATTACTAATAAAAATCAGCTAGTCATGTATTGTAGATAGATATACGTTGGAATATTTCCGACTATTGAGAATCAATAATTCAATGTCAATAACACGATTCAGACACAATAAAAAATCTCGAATAGCATTATATTATAAATAACGTAGATCATAAACAAGCGAAAAATAGTGTTATAACTTTTGTACAAATATTTAATATTAAAATTATGATAACCGGGGTAACAACACCTAGCATGAGACCACCCGTAAAAACGTATATTTATCAATATTTTTTTGACAGCTCAAAGTTAAATGTGTTTATAAAATATTTGTACAAATGGTAAAATTTATAGGCGAGATTGTGTTGGCCAGTGTGAGATTAATCACTCGTGACGATTTATAGTGTCACAGCCACTGAATACCATTCTGTGTGTGTGTTTTTTTTTCATACGCTTTTGACCCACATGATCGGGTATACACTGCGCGACCGATTTATGAGAGACAGTAATACAGCGTCAAATTTTACATTTTTGTGTAATTATAATATAAATCTCATTTGACGATATACTTTGGTAACATCACTCGAAGAAGAAATAGTCACTTGATGTGTTATTCAATATGCCACGTGTTTCGCGTGTTGGTATTTTTAGTTATTATTAATTGTTTAAAAATGATTTGCATTATTTGCTTAATCCAGATAAGTAGTATAAAACTATTTTCTTTTTACTAAGCATGAGAAATAGACTAGGCACAAATAATTATATAACTTATAATTGGTGTTGAAATTCTAATGGAAATAAATTAAATAATCATAAGTGACCTGTTTTATTAAAAAAATATGTTTATTAACTTTTGGTTACTCTTAATTTGGAAGATCTTATTAAGTTATCATTGATTTAATTGCCAAAAAACCTTCGTTACAATGTTGGCTTGAAGATGTTGAAATGTTTTTTTGTCGAGTTATAATCAGGACTGTGGATTCGGAGTCCTAGAGTCGCGGTGCTTTAACTAGAGTTGAAGTCATGAAAAACGAACCACTCCCGCTACTTTTTTGTCTAGGCGATTTTGAAGAATATCTCAATGAACAATTTGCCAGATCGGTTGTTTAATGTTTAATTTAATACACATAAATAGGGAAGGTAGGAAAAATTTGACAAAATATTTTTTTTTAGCCTAAGTCGTGCTGTCGGATTTGTGTTTTTGGTCGATATCGAAGTCGTGTTTTCCTTTGACAAATCCATAGCCCTGATTGTAACGGAGTTCTGCCAATTATATGCCAATTCAATCAATAATAGTTTTATAATTTATGATATCGACTGAGGGTGCTTGATAGAATTTCAATATCAAATTTGAATTGTCAAAACATTGTACGATTCCACATTTTTTTTCACTAACGACCTGGGTTTCGCCTTTCGGCATCTTCAGGCATTCTATCATACGGATGAAACAGAACTGACGTACAATAAATAGTTAGCATCGTCTTTATACCAAAGGTATTAATTACAGTAAATGGCAGCTAAAAGAAATTTAATAATATGTTTTCCTGGTAGTAATACCTTTGGTATGTCAACGATGCTAACTGTTTATTGTACGTCAGTTCTGTAGCATCCGTACTATAGAATTCCTGAAGATCCCGAAAGGCGAAACTCTGGTCGTTAGTGACAAGACATGTGGAATCGTACAAAGTTTCAACAATTCAAATTTAATAATGGTTGTATCTTTAAAAATATTAAATTAGAAGTATTGTATATCGTTGCTTGGTTAATTTGCGCGTGAAGTGTATATTATAAAGAATTATATGTTCTTTAGTTGAGTCAATAATGAATTATACAAGAAAAGCGTAAATTTAAATTATAAAGCGATTAAAATTAAGCCAGCCTATTAGCCGTGAGATTTATTAATTTTTTTTGGGCTCTTAATTGACTTTGTGAGTCATGTTTACGATTTGAAGAAGACTGGTATGCAATAAATTATTATGTAGACCAAAAAAATAGCCGCAGATAAATCTTGTGCAAATAAAAATCGTGTTAGGTGTCGCTTACAACGAAAACGCTCGAGAAGAATTCAAAATTTACGTCACCAGGCGCTCACATCAATGCGATGTATTATATGAAAATATTCTAATTTAACGACACACCATTGAAAATTAATTTCGTTATTATCTTACAGGCTTGAGTTATCCTCAGACAGGATCGTTTAGTCAACTGGCTAATTAATAATCTACATACAACTTGATTATATCTTAAAAACACATTTTAATAAATTTAATATTGTTTACTATTAAATGATTTGATGTCTTCGTAAACATTATTTATTCTGTTGCTATGCGTGAAAAGTTCTGCGCTCATTTCTGGTAAACATTTGTAGAAATGACTCAATTATATCACATTATTTGACTCAAAAACACCAACTAACTAGATATGTTAATTATCCCTCTAATCGCCACCATCTTGAAAGCTTATTTCTTTATGGAAGAGCAACTATAAATTGTAATAAGTTCATCGATTTAATTGGCAGTTACTTGGTCGAACTCCATTAAAACACTGTAGAAAAATAGTAATGTATTTTAGTTCTACAAAATTAAAAAGACTTCATCAAAACTATGTTTAAACGTACATTTGCTTATTTAAGGTACTTCTCTTGTGTTCTAACATCCTAGTTTTATATTGTGATAATAAATTGTTAAATGTGACAAATTTGCAACAATATATAGTAAGTAAATGTACGTTTAAGCATAGTACTGTTAAGGGCGTAAAAAATTGTAGAACTTAAATACATTATTATTTTTTTCTGTGAGATAAATAAATTCATTTATTACGTTGTAGTTTATTAATTTTTATCTAAAAATTACACGAAAATAATAGACTTCCAATTTTGTTTTTATAGGACTGCCACACAAACAGAAAAAATATCCAATTAGTGACTGCAAAAGTATAGAATTAATGAATTTTATCTTGTTAGAAAGTTTCATACAAAATTTTAGCTTTGGCAACATCCATTACATATTGATATAGCCCTGTGACGTCTGTTCTACTCAAATGCAAATAAGAATTTCTGGATACAGGATGACAACCTATTTATGTCTTTTCTTTAAATATATAATAATAATGTGATTCATATTTGTCGAGATAAATATACTCTTAGTAGCGTTGGCGTGCCTGCACGTCAATGGATTAAGTGGTTAGGACTATCAAAGAATGTTTTAACTTAACTTTTCAATTAATTAACAAAAAAACAGTGTCCTGAAATATTGTGTCATTTCATTGACTGCTAACGTTATAACTGTTGGCGTTTGCCAATATATTGCAATATATTGGCAAACGCATTTTACAGTATCATACTATATTATTTAGTAAATATTACTAAATAACGTGCTTTATATATAATATTATAAATAAATGTGAAATATGAAATATTCTATTTACATACATCATATCCTAAGATAAATTTTAATTGTTGAAATTTTGTACGATTTTAAATGTTTTGTCACTAACGAGTCGAGTTTCGCCTTTCATAAAGAATAATCATATTTTTATTTAAGTTTTGGAAATATATATATATAAATAAAATATGAAAAAAACAATGACGACATAGCCATGTGTATTTTCATTGTTCACCTATCGATTCGCAAATGACGGAAACGAAAGAAATGACAAAATTCATATATAAATAGATCGCATTGTTTAAAAAATACCAAGAAAATACTTTTAAAGAATATACATTTATTTTAATGTAAATATAAAATTGTAAACGCCGTTGGTCCATATTTATGAGTAATTGTTTTTATTCTATTATATTATAAACTACCAATTATCAGCCTGATATAAAACATTTGACATCCAACATTCCATAGCAAAAATCACACTAATATTAAAGTGTTGTAGGTTCTACAGTTTATTTTTTATTTTTCTGTTAAAAGTACTTGAAGGCATTGTTTTCACTATTTTTACATAAAAATTTGATGCATTTTTTTTAATTCCATGGCATGTGGGACGCGATATTGTATTGAAAAAATATTTTTGACACTCAAGTTCAAAAAAGTTCGCCATCTATGGTCTAGGTATTTTTGTAATACTCAATACGAAGTGAATGTTGATACATTCTTTAAAACAAAAACTAAAAAATCTTGAATACAAACAAAAATTTATTATCTTCGGATGTATTAAATGTCATATTAAAATGCCATATGTTTTCTCGTACTGTTTCCCCTAAGGGCAATGGCTTCAAATCTCTATCCACTTAGCGATTAATCACTATATATAAAATATTGTATATACCTGTTTTACTATACGGTAGGCATTATTTAAATTTTATTGCAGACAATTTTTCGCCACAAGCTTTTTTTATTTATTTAAGCTTATCATAAAATTATCATAATTACTTATGAACATAAATTTTGCTAATTTTGAATTATTATCACAGATATGTTTATTTATAATATATTTCAACATTTTCCATTAAGTATTTTATTTTGTTTATTTTCAATAAAAAGTCAAATCCAACAGACTCGTCACTTCAGACGAGTGTGGTAATGTTTATAAATAGATATTATAATAAAGTTTTTTTTCTATAATTTTATCCTTGTATCTAGTAACCGCAAATTTTTACATGCAGTAGCGTGCGAGTAATGGAGTTAAGAATTAAACGCCCTCTAAATAAAACAGTTAATACTGTAACGTATTCAATAACAACACTACAAAATATTCATCTGGAATTAAAACACGAAAAATTTAAAGCAATTTCTTTGCAATGGATAAAACAATAAGAATTCGATCATTGTTTTATACAAACTTTTCCACTCCAATATAAAATCTTTTGATAAATAATGAAAAATAAAAGTATAATTATGATAAAATGAGGGTCTTGCCGTTATTCCAAAACGTCAGCAGAAGATAGTTTTATAAACTTATATGTTACGTATACTTTTATATTTAAAATCTGCATTTTTTTCGGACCCATATCTTGTTTGTTGACTTGAAGGGTGGTTGTTAAATATTTAATGATAGTCAACACAATGACTTACTACTAACAACAAAAATGATTATTTTAAAATAGTCGACCAATATTTCAATATTTGTTTGAATCGTTCAAACTATTATATATATACACTTCCACAAGCTTTGTCACTCTCGACCTTGATTTCGCCTTTCATCATCTTCAGGTATTCAATCACACCTTTTCAATACAACTGACTGTCAGTCGACAGATTGTGTTGTTTATACACAAAAAAGCACACTAACGAAAAATTTTGACGCAACAATATAGTCTAGAAGATAAATATGAATTTGAATTTGTTTAAATATAACCCAAAGATCCCAAACGACCAATGATTTGATTATAATGACTGGTAATATTTTAACAAATAAAACATTATGTTGCTACGTTTAATCAAAGCTAATGCATTATTCGTCATAACACCAAAGCCTTTGCAAATATATATATACAGACTTCATCATGAAGAAGGCTTGAGAGTGGGTCCATTGTTTGGACTCCAAGGAATTTGAAATATGCCCTGATTGCGGATTTTTTTAAAAGACATTTTTACTTTAGGCCATATGGATACTACCCATAACTTTATCCATCAGTCTTTCTTTTAGGTTAGCACACTTTTAATTGTTTGAAAACTTGAAAAGTACTATACCTCGCCATTGTTTCTTTAGAATTAAACGCGGCTAAAATGAAAATTTTAATATCTTAAGTAATTTCAATTTGTATGTTGCTGATAATATTTTTACACCAGAATAAAAAAATCTTTACCCGCTACTGATTGTGGATATAAATTATAGCAAAATTATTATAATCAATATTCGAATATGTAAAATTATTTTTTATATTATTAAAAAGCGATTCGTGAAGAGAAAAATTATCGAACGGAAAACGAATTCTGAAATTTGATATTGCCTATATCTCTATTCAATCTGTACGCCACGGTATGTGTTGAACAAAACTCTTTGGGACCAAATTCTGCTTTTTTTTTGTTTGGATGTAGTTTGAAATATATACATTCAAAACATAATCCATATCATAAAAAAATAAACAAACAAAATTGTGCACCGATCGGATTAAACGAATATTAAAAAAACAGCTCAGAAAGAAATATTATTTAATACTTAATATATAATATATAGACGCTCAAATACCACTTGTTTATAAATTAAAATTGTTTACTGTTCAATTTTATATTTTACAAATTTTTTGTTATATTTTATTGATAGTTTTAGATTACGGACGTTTTAACTAGTAAAATCTGTTTACTTAGAGGCCAGTTATTCAAAAGTTTTTTTTTTAATTTTAGAGAATAGAATCACAAGGTTGACTACTGTCTTATTTTCGTGTACTCGTGTGAAAATAAGTATTTTCACAAGTTTTTGTTGTAATTTTTGATTAAATATATCAATAAAATTAAATTTTACAGCATTTCAAAACTTAAAAAATCATTTTTTTGACCCTGTTATTCAAGCAAAAGTAGTTCTGGCGATGGCGTGAGCCAAAATAGCTATCAACTATATCTTATTTATAAAAAACTTTGTAGAACTAAAATACATTGCTATTTTTTCGCCGTGCTAAAATGTTTGTTTCCATAAAACTTGACTTAGAATATTTCTTAAATTAATTAAAGACATAATTTATGATATCGAGTGAGGGTACTTGATGGAATTTCAATATCAAATTTGAATTGTTACAACTTTGTACGATTCCACATGCTTTGTCATTAACGAGCCGGTTTTCACCTTTCGGCATCTTCAGGCATTCTATCACACGGATGCAACAGAACTGACACAACTGACTGTCGGTTCTGTTGCGTCCGTGATATAAAATTTCTGAAGATGCCGAAAGGCGAAACCCGGCTCGTTAGTGACAAAACATGTGGAATCGCACAAAGTTGTAACAATTCAAATTTAATTAAAGAAATTTGAAAAAATGATACAACTCATTTTTTAAGTAGAGGAACTAAAAAAATATCTTGATTGTAAAAGACCTTAGAAGTTTTTATTTAAAACAGTCCAGTCTATCGCGGTTTTTATAAAAGTTGGAATATTTTTGAGAGATTATTAACTAGACGTATGTTAACAGATAGTTATCATGAAATAACAATGTGGGTGGGAAAGTGGTCAATTTGTTGCATTTGTCACTATTAATGTATTTACTGTCACTCATTGACGGAAAGGCACGATAGTTTCAATAAAAAAAACACCTTTTATACCGTATTAAATAGCAGGTAATTTTGGTCATAAAAATTTCACACTCGTTACTCGTTAGGAATCCTAATGAATATTCCACGATTGTTCTGAGCTTTTAATTAATTTATCATTGATTTGTCTCAACGTTGTTTGCAAAGTATTAATAAGAGATCTCAAATATTTTATTAATAAATTAAGTTATTGATTGAATTGGAATTTACTTGGTTGAGCTTCATAACTTGATTACAAAAATAGTAATGTACACCCAGTCCTTTTTTTACGCGATACATTGGTTCTAGAAAAAAGCGCGTAAAAAAATGATTTCACGCAATTGTATTATATTTCTTTACACACCCTAAAACATAAATTCGCATAATATCCTATACACTTGTCAACATTTGGCAATTGTATGTGTATTTAAAAAAATGGAATGGTTTACAAAATCAAGTTTTAAAATACACGTTTTTTTATTTAAAAAAATAATGAAACGTACATGCCTAGCATCGTATATAAATGTCTTCTTTACAACAAATTTGGGAAAAAAATGCGTAAAAACGAGTGAAGCGCGTAAAAAAATGTAGCGCTGCCGTCCAAAAAAATCGCGTATAATCGAATTCGCGTAAAAAAAGGACTGGGTGTATATAAATTCTACAAAATTTATTTAAAGGTTGATAGCTATTTCAGCTTACGTCTTCATTAGATCTATGAGTTATATATTTATATGCTTTGAATATTTCTAATGAGGGCGTAAGTCTAAATAGCTATCAAACATACCTTGTAATTTTTGTAGAATTAATATACATTACTATTTTTTACCGTGTTAAATTAATTTAACATCATTTGAAAGTGTATTGTATAAAATCCCGTAAATTGTTTTCTTAGTCCTTGAAACGTTGATATTCTGTCCGTTAATGTCCAGCTTATTTTTAACTCAAAATTTTGTATAAATAGCTTTAATTGCTTGTAATTTCTATCATATCAGTTGATAGTGTTCGTGATGAGCGAAACCGTTCCTGATAATAAAATATATTGCATTTGTGGCAAGATCGTTACAAAAATATTTAAGACGTTTGTCTTTATCCTTTAATATTTTGTGTTTAGTAATAATTTGACTTAACCCAAATATTTCATATGTAACATATACAATAAGGGCTTAAAAGAAAGTTTTTTAATTTAAATATTTTAAGAAAAATATCTTCCAGAAATAAACCGCTTAAGAAATACTCAATAAGCTGCAAATAAATCATATAAAACTACAGTCATATCTATATACAGACTTCTATTGCTTTGTTAGTGCGATTGTTTGTCCAACAAAAATATTGTAATTCGATATACGCAATAATGCGCGAGAAAAACACATAAATATGGACATTTGAGCAATTCTTTTATAAGCAAATATAAAACTGATACTGACTTAATCTCGCTAATATGGCCGCTGTATGCAAAGTGACTTTCGAAAAATACCAAGTCGATATTCCTACCACTCGGAGAAGGAGACATTTTTATCTCTGTAATACTAATTTATGACCGGCTCTAGGAATATATATTACCGAAAGGCCTGCCTAGGAATATAAAAAACCAAGCATAACTTTTATGTGTGCTGAGAGATCAGGAAACGTTCATGTGGGGCATGTAGTAAGCATTCAATGATACGAAATCTTTTTCAATACAAATGTATAGAATCAGAACCTACGTACGCTGATAATTATCGAATATGACAAAATAACACTCGTAGGTTAAAATCAAACAAAGAAAAAAAATGTTATCAATGATAATCAATGATATCAACTTGAACTCACTTTAAGGTCAAATTTTAATTGTTACAACTTTGTATGATTCCACATATTTTGTCACTAACGACCCGGGCTTATCCTTTTGGCAACTTCAGGAATTCTATCACACAGCTGCACTGACTGAAGTTAGTTAATGTATTGGAATCCCATCAAGCACCACCAGTCGATATTATAAATCACTTTAAGGCTTAAACTGTCACTTCTTGATGGAAAGGCATGATATTTTCAACAATAAAAACACATTATTGATTGAATTAGCATTCAATTAGTAGAACTCCATTATAACACGGTGAAACAGACACATTTACGACTTATTCCCACTATATATTTTATGACCAAGACTGCTCAGAAAGAATTTAAATAATGAAAAACATATTTTTTAATACTATCAATCACGACTGTTTTCGCTAATCGAAGGCATTAGCTACTGTTACAATACAATTCACAATGTTATTTATACAAAAAAATAGCTTAAAATTACCAGGTATACAATACCAAAAGCTTAGGAACTTTGAAAATAGATTACAGACCATCATTCAATACATGTATATATCTAATTGATGCAAAATAGGTAATACAGAAAGTATAAGAGACCTCGTATTACTAATACGTTTACAAAATATAATCAATAAAAAGTCCATTAAGAGCTCTAAAACAATTATGAAATATTCAATCGTTAGCAAACATAATGCATTACATTAAACATACAGAGGTATTGACACTTCTAATCACAATCAAACACAAAATCGCGTAAGGCTTTGCTTTAATATAATGATAAAAGATGGTCCTTTTTAATTATTCATTAAAAAAATTGATAAGTAATAATCTCTAAGATACCTTTCAAAAGCTTTATTTTATTCTTGAATCATTTGTTTTGTATAGCTTGTAATTAATAACTATCAATTTTTATAAATAGTCACTTTTTAGATATTGAATCTCACTTCATTTTGTTTATGTTCAAGGTATTATATTAAAACAATAAAACAGTGTACTTAGTATTTTTTCACAATTTTATATTATCAAAATCAGGACTGGTTTCGCCCATCGCGAACATTATAAAATATAAATTTTTCGAGGTACAAATATTGAATGTACATCTAAATTTCATAAAATTCTTCGATTTAAATATTACCTTCTATAAATTGTTATAATTAAATTCAATAATATTATTGTGTGGAATATAACATTTTTTTTTCAAGTGGGTGCTGTAGTGTTTGATAGTAGACGCTTTGGCTGCTTAGTGCTTAATATCGGGACATAAAAAAAACTAGTTTTGAAGTACAATGATAACCGATAAATCACGCTATTAAATTCCACACTTTCAAAAAATTATGTCTTGACTTGTTAGGAAAAAATGTCATCGTCGTTGGGAAAGTGTGGAGACGGCCGAAGATGTCGGATATACATATATTTTTTGTTCATTTTAATAACACAAGTTATGTTTTTTTTTCTATATTCTTTATCTGATGTATTTTATTCGTGCCTTTTAAACAAAGGTCGATTTATTACATAGAAACAGTTAAAAATATATTCATTTACTTTTTAAGGCTTAATCGCTACCGGTCAGAAACTTGATCGAAAACTGAATAATTCTTAAGTTTTGTTAAAACTGAAATATTTATAATAAAAACTGATTAAACTTAAGGTACACATCTATATAAAGAAATCCCTCATCAGAACTACTTCTGAACTAGTTCTAATGAGAGGAGCCAAAATAGCTATCAACTATATATATTTATAAGCTTTGTAATACATTGCTGTTTTTTCATCGTGTCATAACGGAGTTCTACCAAGTAAAAGCTAATTTAATCAATATTCTAAAAAATAGCTTTTCTGAGTAATCAACTCGACTAAATGCTGTACAAGCCAGGTGTATTTAATCAATTCGAAAATATTACTTATTTGTTAAATACATCTTTATAAATATTCAATAAATAATAGTGCCCGCAGAAAATTCCTGTGGTGACTGCAAATGGAAACTTATGTTTTAGATAATCCATAGGTTGTAAAGGGGTCCATTGGAGAAACAGTATGTTAGCATTATGTGTAAGCTTAAAATAAGAATTGTGCCGGGATTTGCTAAGCTCTCTTCAAATCCATTTGCTTGTAAACTGCTGGAATACGTACGCCATTGGACTATAGGATTTCCAGCGTTATATAACGATGTTATTTGTCTAGAATATAGTATCAAATATTATTATATAATATATATATCACTTTTAAGGAGTTAACTGTCACTTCTTGATGGAAAGGCATTATATTTTAAATAATAAAAACACATCAGTTGATAATGCTCGCGATGAGCGAAACCGGTCCTGATCAAAAAATATATTGTGTAAATAAGTACTAAAAAATGTGTTTTTATTATTTAAAATATAATATATAATTGACACACTTCTACAGGGCACCATATCTAATTCATTTATATAATATTATACCCTAGTTAAGTTGCTTATGGTTAGCAAAATAGATGCCGATGATTTAAATTGTATTTAGCGATAAATACAAGAAATTAACTTGTGTCAAAAAGGTAATCTCAATCAAAATTGAGAGTTGGAAGTTTTACATTAAAAAAATAAACGAAAAAGACGAATTGTTGCTAGAAACACGTCTTTGGATTTCTGGTCTGGTCTCTGTTGTTAGATTTGATAGTATGCACGATGCTCAATGAACCGAGATGGATGCTTTCCTATACCTCTGCTTACTGTATTACAGAATCTAATCTTAACTCTTTCGAATCCAATATGTCGCAGGTAACAAATAATAATTTCAACTAAACACGATTTAATTGGATCCAATAAAGAAAAAAAAAAAAAATATATATAAAAAAATATTACAGAATTTACTTGCTATAATGATATTCAAGAAACTTATATTTACTCAGTAAAACTTTCTGAAATTTGTAAAAGTAACATTGTGTACAAGTGTCATTATTTTCCAAGTATATTTAGCCAAATTAGATATTGTACATATTATTTCCAGCTGTAAATTGAGTGAATTTTTAGTGATTGTATTGGTATTCACTTAGTAGAACTCCAATTCTGATGAAAACATAAGCCAAAATAGCTATCAAATATATCTAAATATTTATTTCTCTACAGATTTTAAATGATTTTTAACTGTATTAAATACTAAAAACACATTTATAGTTTAATACTATTTTTGCAATATAGTTTATGATCATTACCGGCTTCGCTCATTGTAATTATTATCAACTGATCACTATAAACAAAATGAAGGATTGGTAGTTTGAGAAATAATAAAAAAATACGATTCTATAACCCATAGACTGCTAACGATGATAGATAATATTCAAAAATATAACAATGTTTACAGTATCAGTAGAAAACAGCCAGAATTTCCATATGTTTTACAAGACTCAGCAGAGAATGGGTTAAAATAAATTTTTCATCGATGCTTTTTTTATTAAATGTATTTATATATATATATAAATATATTCAAAGTCGGATTTTTTTTATTTCCGTGGATAAATAAATAAATCTAATATATGTAACATTAATTATCTTGCTCTCGAATACTTAAATTGTTTCCTTAGATTTTGTGTACCTGCTAACTATTTAATAAAAAATTTATAGGTAGGCTTTTTCGTCGTCAGTTTAAAATGCCTGCGATGAGCGAAACCCGTTCTGGTCATAAAATTTATTCTGGAAATAGTACAAAAAATGTATTAAAATACTGTGCAAGTAAATGACCGCAGTGTTGAAAAATGTGTTTTAATTATTTAAAAATAAATAAAATGTATTTAAATACTGTGGAAGTAGGCGGTCGCGGTGTTGAATGTGTTGGATCTTAAACGATTTGGGGCTATTGCATGAGGCAAAAAATTCGATTGTGTCCATTCATTGAGAATTTGAAGTCACGACTTTCTAAGTTTGCTGAAAATCAAAATCAAGCCTCAAGATATCTGTGTACACGCTCATAGAAAAAACTGGACATTTGACCAGTTTTAAATACCAAGCTCGACCCGACTCTAAATAAAATTGCATTAAACACCGATGTTGAATTTATTTTATCGACGAAAGATTAACTGCACGATAATGTGAGTTTTGGAAGTATAAATAATGAATAATAATTATATACATAATATTGTTTTGATAATTATTGACTCGACAGTACCGTGAGAGTATTGGCCTCTTCTAAAATACACATGCATCCGTCCCAATGAGGTTAGTTAGATCAATTTTGGCAAACGGGACTTTGGGTTATGTATCGAAGCCTGAGTGTGAGTTAAGTAGAGGTGGGCTGAAAGGGGTTCGAAGAGACCCGCGTCAACCTCTTGCTAAATAAAGAAAGAAATGTGGAGTATCTATACCAGTGGTTCTCATGTGCAACCACCAACAGTTTTATAGTAACACGGTGAAAAAATAGTAATGTATTTAGTAGTTCCGACGATGGAGTGAGCCGAAATAGCCATCAACTTTATCTTAAAAAACATAAGATACAGAAAAATATAAGTTTTTCGACGCTCCTCAGACCATTATGAAGAGCTAATGCATATCTATAATAAATCATTTCCGGGCAGTATTTAAGCTTATTGAAATTGACGCCTGTTTGTATTTTATTTTAAAATCTAATTTAGTTTTTTTTGCTAGCATGATGTAAGCTAGGTAGTTAAAACTGAAGCGAAGATGGATTGCGTATTTTTTCTACACAGCTATATATAGATAAGCAAATGTACCTTTAAACATAGTTCTGACGATGGCGTGAGCCGAAACAGCTATAAACTATATCTTTAAAATTTTGTAGAACTAAAATACATTTCTATCTTTTCACCTACTTATAATGGGTTCTGCCAAGTAAATACCAATTCAACCAATATCTTCTCAAATACGTAATCCAGAGTGGGTTGAACGGACTCCCTCCAGATCCTTGTTTAATTTGAATAAGGTCAGCAAATCGCTTGTAAAATCAAAAACAATAAAAAAATTATCAAGTTAGTGAGTAACTTTTATTCCAAAATATGTTTTAAATGTATTGTCGAACGTAAATAGCCTATTGACGTTTCTCTTCGAAGACATTTCTTTTAGGTGCACTACATATTCATTTTATGTCTATGGACTGAAAATGCTTTGCTCCAAATATTCTCTATTGCTTCGTGATATTTTTTCATGCTTAGCAAAACATTTTTAGAAAGCTTATTGTTATACAATAAAAATATATTAATTTAAGCGATAATAGAAATCCGCCCCTTCTCCGAAACAACGCGAATATTTTTTTTACGAAGGTTGAATTTACATATTGTATAGCTTTTGATCCTTGATATGAGGTATTTGAAGTAAGACGAGCGCATTCTTATCGTGAATATAAGACCACATAGCACTGGTGTGTCAAGTTAAGGTCAATAGCGTATGGGTCTCACATAACTTTGCGAATTCCTTTGCATCAGTGCATTATAATCTTTTATCACCGGAAATATCTATATCGTTCAGTATTTACTTAGAAATTGTTAACGCTGACTTGCAAAAGCTTAAAACACACATTTTTTACGTATATATGTACATTCTTAAAAATTAATATTCAATTAATAATAATTTATTATCTTTTGTCAAGTAAAAAATACTTGTCTTACTACTGCAAAAATATGGTTTATTTCTTTGATATCTAACAATAGAATTTTTCAAATAAAACAAAACCTCACTTTTAAAGTGTTAATTGTCACTTCTTGTTGAAAGGCATGATATTTTAAATGATAAAAACTTTTATTACTATTTCCACAAAAAAATATGATCAGAACCAGTTTCTGATGATCAGTCAATAATGCTCACGTTGAGCGAAACCGGTCCTGATCACAAAACATATTACGGAAATAGTTAAAAAAATGTTGAAAGACTGAAATAATAATGACTGGAGAAATAAAGAATGAAACTTAACTTTCGTATTTCAGTGTTGCTAAGCTTTGTACGTGTTTCGTCTTTTTGAAAAAGTCTTCAGATTGACTTCATGTTTACAATATATTCAGTCTGAAGACATTTCTTAAAGGTCCTAATAATCCATATTAGCACATGCAGTAGAATAAAAAAAAGATCTAAAGAAATTTTTGGCTGTTATTTTGTAATTGAATGTTGTATAGTCTATTAAATAATTATTGAAACATAGTCTATCCCACAATAATAACTGTAGTTTTTTTTTTCGTAGGTATTTTATTCAAATAGCATATGTATTATTCGTAACGCATAAAACTATTTGAGGAGCTTTAGTACTTTCAATTTCTCAGAACACTGCGTCATTTCGCTGAACATTTTGCATCTCGAGTTTACAGGGCTATTTCAATACAATCGAACTGAACAATTACACCTCACTTGCTATTCAATAGGACACGCCGTGTTCATTCCCTGGTGATATTTTTATACTACCAAAGAAATACACAACGTCCATAGCTAATGCAAGGGAAAGAAAACAATAAATCATACTGTAAAAAAAAAGTTCTTTATTTATTATAAACTATTCATTATTATTATATAACTTTTCATTAAAAGATATAATGATTGAACATTTCGATTTAACAATTCGAAATATTTACCTCCAATAGATTATAATCGATTTGATAATAACCTAATTCAGTTTCATCGAATTGTCTGAACTGTATTATATTGAAATAAGATTTTGTTTAGTTTGATAGTATATTCTTTTGCTGACGCAGTAAAACATTATTATGAAAACGGATTCCAGAGCTGTGGAGTGGGTGTCGTAAAAACTGAGTGACTCCGACTAATTTTACGATTAGATGATTTTGAAAAATATCTCAATGAACAATTTAACGGATTGGTTAGATGATCTTTAATTGAATATACATATATACGAAAGGTAGTAAAAAAACCTGATAAAATTAAATTTTTTTTTAGCCGGAGTCTTCACGTTGGTCAATGTCGGAATCGTGTTTTTTTAACTTTTCGACAGCCCTGTTAATTTCAGTTGGTATGTTATAAGATATGACATGTGGATTTCTTCTTTGAGAATTTTGATCTTCAGACTTTTATCGTAATATAAAAAGTATTATATGTTTCTTAAAAGTTTTCAATTTTACTTTTAAGCCTTCACAAAGCTGTCACCGAAAATGAGCTTAATAAAATTTTAGCACTGTTCTAAAACTACCATCAAATCAAAATATTTGATTGATTCAAATCTTTTAGAAATAAACATTTAGCTTTATTTACTTTTTAGATGTCAACTGTCTCCTTGGCTTAAAGGCAGTATATTTTAAAAAATCATTACGTCATGTATAGTAGCATTTCTTCAGTTTCATACATATTTATTTTAGATCAGGACCGGTTCACCTAATCGCGAGCAATAGATGATAATGCACGAGATACGATAAGCTTGGGGTTTTGTTATTTCAATATTCAGTTTTATTATTATTATCTTGGAAGAATTCAAAAATAGTATTCGTAATAAATTTCTTTATTAATCGATTGTTTTATAATGTTAAGCTGGTTTTTTGAAACGTTCGACAAACGGTTATTTTTTTAATGAATGTACAGTAATAATGTTACTTTTTTATTGTGAGAAATATCGCTTTATATTTTGTACGATCATGAAATTACTCAATAGACGCTCGTGAAACTTCTTTTTAACGTAGATAGAAATATGCAGAATAATAAAGCAACTAATCTTATATTAGCTAACATCTATTCTATTCTATTTTAAAGTGTTTATTATTAATAATATCGACTGAAAATGCTTTTTTACGATTCCAAATGTTATGTCACTAATCAGGTTTCGTCTTTTAGCATCTTCAGGTAGATGTCAGTTATGTTGGTATGGAATGCCAGAAGATACCGAAAGACGAAACCTGGATCATTAGTGAAAACACATAATAGATATCGTAAAATTTTTCAACAATTCAAATTCGCTTATTATTTTTTAAGGTGTAAAAAAGCTTAATAGGCATCTTTACTTTACATATTTAAATAAGTTAATTGGTTAAGTAGATAAGTATTAAATCCAAATATTGTTTATTTTGACTCATACGACTTGGCCATTCGATAAATACCATTTGTTTACATTTATAAATTAAAATCTCCTTAATCGACATGAATATCTTGTACGGCATCAATTTTCAAAAAATAGTTACGTAAACGTAAGACATATTTGATATTGTAGTTTAACTTTTGACATCATTGATTCCAACAGTTGAATATCGAATCTGAATGTACAACTCAATAACAATGATTCAATACGCATGCGTTGATCATATTGTAATATATTCATTGGGCAGGATGTTTGTCAAAGAACCGAAAGTTTTATGGTCAGTTTATCAGATACAAAAGAACAAGACCCAGATTTAGGCTGCGCAAATGGGGTATTTGCTCGTAGCGGCGAATTTGGAGGGTGGCAAAAATTGCTGTATTTTTTTTTTATTGACAAATATCGTACTTATAAAACATGAGCGTGTTGTATGTTGTCAATACTGTACAGCATTTTAGAAAGTCGTGCAAACTTGAATGACATTGACAAATTTGTGCAGAACATTTGAAGTCGAACAATAGAAATACCTATTGTTCGACTGTAAAAAAATAAACACTTTTTTAGTAGTTTTTACTGGTCACACTGTTACTTTTGTAGTGGGTGGTGTATCATTTTTAAATATAGCTACAAATATTTAGAGTGTAAAATTGCTTTAATATAATATCAAATAACATTTAAATGGTTTAAACTATGTACGATTCCACATATTTTGCCACTTGACAGTTCAGTTGTGGCTAGGTCAGTTCTATTGTATCCAAGTGATATACAGACATATTGAAATTCTATTAATATCATTTCGTTTGATATTGTATTATAAATAATATCAAACAAATAACAAATATTTTCCCAAGGGCTTTAAAAAAACTAGATTTGGAGCTGGCGACGATGTACTCCAAGAATTGGTAGAAGGACTGTGTGAAGTAATTCACACGTGTTGTTTGCTTAAATTTGCATGAAATGGTGACACTTGATTAAAATTTTGGTAGCATTCACGAATTTCATGATACTGTGATATGAAGAACACACATAGGTTATGAAAATTAGCTAAAAAATATTGTTTTGTGGACAAATTAAAGGCCTCTACAAGTGTTATATATCTTCTAATGTAGCAGGTATTTGACCAAGCAGGTTTCGTCTGCTAAGGGCGGTCTTTTTTATCAAAGGTAACAAATCAGTGCTTTTAAAGCACCAAAAACATTTTCATAATCTTGAATATTATACAGCGTGTCTTTAAAAAATATTTTCAATAAAATATATTGGTAACATATAAATCATTTGGTACTGATCATTTTTCAATGCCTTCCTGTTACATTTTTATATATTATAGATAATTTAGATCACTTTTAAGATGGAAACTGTATTTTGTATAATGTGATAATATCACACAATTTTTGTACTATTTCCACACCTTTTATATCATTTTAATCAAGTCCAATTTCCATTTTAAATAATTTTGCAAAAAGCCTCTGTCTGAGAAGTTCTTCTAGAAAGAATATTTTTTGATTTAGTTCTTCAACTTTATTTTTTTTATTGATTGAATTGGCATTCACTTGGTAGAACTCCATTATAACACGGTGAAATTAAACTAAACTAAAATGCATTGTTTATTTTTTTTATTTCATAAAATATGACTTGACTGTTAACTAATCGCTCTTGACACGTCCTGATTTTTGTGTTGGAGCAGTAAAATGGAAATTTAGTCGACACACGATTCAATGTCATGTGATATACATTGGTTTGATTCACAAATCAAAATATATATATAATAATATGACCTTACTGTGATATGAAACAGTAACTGAAAACCATGTACCCGCAAAATATTAGATAAAATTCAATAAAACGATGAATCATTTAATATAGAAAAAATAGCGTATCAAACATGAATGAGATTTTATTAAATTAAATGCAACTTAGTAATTTAAAAAAAATGCAGTTTGTAATAACTTCATTCTGAAAAAATCCTGTTAAAACTAATTATAAACAACAGGTATATTGATCTTTATTGAATTGACAATTTCCCACTTCCATAACATTTTTGCAGTCAAAACGTTTTATAATATTATATGATTAGTCAAAATATGGCTTAAATGCGAGTTGAAAACACTGGTTTTATTACAACAAATAAATTTTAATTAGCAGTGAATTTAAACATTAACGTTGAATTTAAAGTATGTACAATCGTTTGCAACTGAAATTGGCTTGAAAATTATAAGTACATATTATCAATTGACAGAATTAGCATTGATTTGATAGAACTTCATTATAACACGGTGAAAAAATAGCAATGTACTTTCGATCTTCAATATTTATAAGGTGTATAGCTGATTAGATAGATAAATTAGATAGATATTTTTTTAGAACTAATATACATCGCTATTTTTTCACCGTGACATATTTTCTAAATAAATCATACCGTAAAAAGTCAAGTATATATTTAAAAAAAAATACTAAATTTTTCGCAAATATCCATTAATTAATTATTAATTATTATAATTATCACAAAATATATTTCGAATGAAAAGCCCTTATTTAGTTGTGAAAAAAACTTTTTGATACTGGAAAGGTAGACGGTGTTTCCGGGCACGATGTATAATTTTGTACACATACTGATGTAGAGTGTATTGTACACACGGTTATATTTACCCCCTCAGGGACGGGCAAACTTTTCTCTACGGTTAGCGAGTGTCGTTGTTATTAGTAAACCATGGAAATTTTATTGCAAATCGGTTCCCCAACTACCACTGCTCGTAAAATGTATGGAACTACTAATTTATAGCCGCCTTCTATAAAATCCATAAAACACGCTGCTCTGCGACTGACTGGTCGTAAAGAAAATGACTGTCGGAACAATGGTCTCACCGTAGTTCTCTCATCGCCGTATCCAAAGAAAGAGATTGAGGAACTAATTAAATACAAGTTCATGTTAACTGAAATTAATCACTTTTTAATTGAACACCTAAACGTCCACTTTTCCATTTTTATTGCAATTTCTCAATTCTCTGTAGATTGCTGTATACATCTACAAAACTTTATATTTAAAAAATGAGCCTTACGCCGGGTAACAAAAATGTGAGTTTTTCAGAAGAAACCCGGGTTTTTCCTTTCGGCATCTTCAGGCATTCTATAACACAGATGTAACAGACTGGTCAGTTCTGTTTCTAAATTTGTTTTTGAAATTCTATCAAGCACCTTCTGTCGATATCATAAATTATATTACACATAGTGGGATACAATATAATACAACCAATTTTCAGAACTAAATTGGATCCGTTTGAAACTATGTCGAAGAGCAAAAACCGAGTCATTGGTGATAATTAAAACGTCATCAAGAAGCTAATGTTTTAAATCATATAAGAGCGAAACCGGTTCTGTGTTAAAATATATTGTGGAAATAAGTAGAAAAAATGTGTTTTTATTATATAAAATATCAGACAGTTAACACATTTAAAAATATAAAACATTGATCGTTTTTAATAATGAATACTTTTATTACTAGTTTTAAACGATTTCTACAATTTTACTTTTTTAAATTCACTGTCGGTTTTGCTCATCGACAACAATCACTGATCTAAAAAAAAGAATGATATGTCAGTCATTTTTAAAATAAACTTAAAAACACACACACAACACACACAGACACATACAGGACACAGAGGACTAAAGAGTGAAATGAAATATGTCTTTCGATAAGCTAAAGAAATATTGATCATCGCGCCGCTCTCGTCTTCCGGGCTCGAAGGGTTACCAAGGATATTTTGGCGTGTGGTGTAGCGCAGGGCAATACGCAAATGTGTGCATTTTTAGCATTTTTTTGTCGTGTTGTGATGCGTTTCAAAAATTCCGATTTATCGGCGGTGAATGAATGCCCCCGAGCTAGACGCGCGAAGCTCTGAGTCTTCGATAATATTTTGATGCAAGCCATCTACCCCCCTCGTCTTCCTTGCGTATCCCCATGACGGGATTTATACCGACCATTTTTGTTTTTGATCGAATATACTGTCCAACGCATGCTATGTTCAAAGACTTTCAAAGCTTGCGAAAATATTATAGCTAACTAGAGTTAAAATGAGGAACGTGTGTATTCCGTTCTACAAGAATGATGGGACGTTTTCCATGGCATTAAAATAACTCTATCAATTCTTGATGGAAAGACAATATATAACAACTTAACAGAATTTTATTTACAGTTTTATATAAATATGATTGGAACCGTTTTCCTTCATCGCGAAAATCTTCAACAATTATACCTAACCATCACAGTTTCACATAACGATCTTTGATGAGAGGTTTACGCAACCGTCAAATACCATTACAATGTAATTGGGTGATTTATTTCTTAAAGTTTTCCATTTAAATAAAATGTTATTATTTATTTGTAACATTAAATATGAGACGTGTTATTGTAAGAATTGGTATTTACTTAGAAGAACTCCATTGTAATCTATTTTTCGCCGTGTTAATCGTAAAATTATTTTGTATGTTTAGAAATAGACGTAATTAATTTAAATCTAATGTTGAAAATTGAAGGATTTTTCTTATCAAGTGTGGAGCATATGGCCACCTAACGGACGTGAATGAGATTTACCGATTCACGACATCCGGGACGTATGGAAATTTAAACATTCATTTATTTCGTTGAGCATTTACATCAAGCAGTTATTTCCGTTTATAGCGCACGCCTGAAGTTTGTTCAAATTACAATGTGAGATTTCATATCAAAACTTATCATTTTTTATAACAGAAACTTAAAAATGATACAAAAAAAGTATTTTAGCTGCACTACAACTTAGGGCAGTATAAAAATGTTAAACAAAATACTATATAATGTATACTCGTATAATGTCTTTCTTATCAATGTTCACTTCCATTGAGAAGTATATGGCCCCTCAACGATAAATAATGATTACTCAATGATCATCCCTTCTTTTACATAAAGAATAGAAATGAAAGGGTTACTTCTTTGACAGAATTATTGATATACTATTTAACTCTTTCTACGCTCCGTTCTTAGAATTGGATGGGTGGGAAACAATTTTAAGCCATGCCTTTGAACAGAATCGTTTGAAACTAAATATTTTATAAATGGGATTTTAACTAGAGAGATACTTTACCGTAGCCATTGACGTTGAGTACTGCATCAGAGAGACATTAGAAAAATATAACTGATCAAGTACTAAGCAATAAAAAAAATTGTTAAATGGTTCGAGAAGAATGTTTATTGACTGGCAGAATAAAAAAAAAATCTTAAGAAACTATTTTTCTTCGTGACGGTTAATAGCAATCACACTGTCTTATAAATAAAATGACAGATATTTTAGTTATGTTATTAAAACAACCAATAATATTTTTCAATGTCCAATATAATATATATTTACATGTTAAAGTTAGTTACTTATACAACGTATAAATTCACAAGTGAATATATAACTCATCCATTATAACGATGTCGAGTATACGCAAGATAGTAAATGGATACTTTGACTAGTCAACGTGTACATTAACTTCATATAAGTAGTTTTTACCGACATCTGACACAATATCTAATCTGAAATTTGATTACTTTTATTTAAATTAATTCAAATTAACACTAGTCCGTGTGTTTATATATTCACTATTTAATTCATACTTTGACTACAATGATGAAACCTTCACACTGCTTGGTAATACAAATGACGATAGTTCAGACTTTAACGGTGACATTCATATATTTTATAATATGAACTTAAGTCGCTTGATGGAATTTCCATATCGAATTTTAGCTGTCGTAACTTTGTTCGACCCGGGGTTTGCCTTTCAATATCTTCAGATATTTTATCGCAACGATGCAACAAAATGTTGCCTGAAGACGCTTAAAGGCGAAATGCTTGGAATCTTTCAAAGTCTCAACAATTCAAATGTGACATAAATATATATTAACTAAGTATTATTTTTCTTTTAAAGCGCTTTTTTCATAGATAAATGCTTCTTTCATTCACTTGTTCAATCTCTCTTATTTGGCGAGAGTAAGAATTTTTAAATTAGGTTAGGTTCATAGCATCTTGTGTCTGAGAGCTTTTTTGAGACATTACAAAATTATATGTGCTTTCTAAGTGAAGTACTAAAAAAACTAAAAAAAATATTTGTACATATTTTACTCTACAAAGCATAATTTAATTTATATGGCTGTTATTCTTTATAATAATTTATATAGTTTTTAGTTTAGTTTACAAAACAAAACGCATGATTTTGAAAATTTTTGGGTAAATAAATTAAATGTTGCTTATACTGTTGCGTCCGTCCAAGCGTCATTTGATAAAATATTAAAATATATACACATATTAAAAGTTTTGTAAAAGTGCGGTCGCCTCTGTTAGAAGGGTAAACATGGTTTTGGGATCGAAACAGGTGTAAACTTGTCATGTTACATCGCAAGCTTTAAGCGCAAGAAACCTTTTATAGCATTTTTTTAATCTTTACCTTGTGGTCATTATTATAATTTTCAAGAACGTAGTTTGAATTTATAGAGACTTAAAAACTATTGGCATCGTATAAAATTATTTTCGCATTATTTTAATGTAAGCCTTTAATTTTCTATTAATTATCTTATTTTATCATTAATTCTACTTTGTCACTGAAAATATTATGCAAATAATTAGTCTATCAATATATATTAATTTCTTGGCTTATTACAACCCACAATGTTATTACAGTACAATATACATTTTTTAATACCGAATTTGACTGTGTATTCACTGGCACTTTTTTGTGGAAAGACATTATATTTAAATATATTAACACACAACGTTTTCTACAATCTTACACGTTTTAGGTGGAGATCGGTTTCTCTCATTGCGAGTATAATCAACCGATCAAAAGATTGGGTCTCATTGAACTAAAATGCTATTATATTAACTAATTGAGATAAAACGTAGAATAGTTTTTCTTTGAATTATTTATTTATAAATATATTAATTACAAATGTTTTAGCTTAAAATTGATAAAATAGTCTCATTTTATATACTATTAATAAAAAATTTCCATGAAATATTTTAGTAAAACACATTTTGAATCTGTTATAAAAAGGTCTTGCTGAATATTCGAAAGCTAAAAGGATTATGAAAGTAAATTGATGTAATAGAATGTTGCAAATAAGATGAAAATTATTGTTAGATGTTTCTAAATGTGATATGCGTTTAACTTCTTTAAAAAGCATCTTTAGACTAACGTAAGGTTGTTAAAAAATGTAATTTTAATTCTTAACAAAAAGAAAATAAGAGTTAGGTCAGGTTTTTTAATTTTACTGGAGTGATAAGGGTTTTTATATTTTCAATGAACTTCAAGAATGTTAACATTGAATTCAAATATAAAAAGAATATATTTAATAAGTTTATCATATTTGAATTAAGACAAAAAAAATGATAATAAAGCGATTGCGTTGAAACACAGCTGAATTTAAAAAAATATTTCATTAAGCATAAACTTTTAACTTTTAGGCTATGGGAAAACTTAAGGTGAATGTGAAATATGTAGAATAAATTTGCATTAATCCAATACAAGTACCAAATTTCAACGCTTTAGGCTTCCGTTTTTTCATCCAGAACTCTAATTCTGGAATAAACGTTGGCATACTTCAAATTTTAGTTTGATAAATTATTAGCAATTTAGGGGTTTATATGATATTCGAGCATTTATAATACCCACGACTGAAAATAAGTATGAATTCTAGAAATTTAAATTATCTGCGACCCATTCGAAATTAGTTAACGTTGGTATGTGGATGTAATATAAACATTATTCATTAGACTTAATTGGTGGCTGCGAAATCTTATCAGTTTGATTAGAAAAACCTTCTAAATAATTTCATGTAAAGCAGAGCTTATTACGTATCAAAACTTTCGGGTTAAGTTAAAAGCTGCTAAGTTGTTGAGCTTATGGGAAAATATTGAACGTTTGTAAAATTGTTAAAATATACGTACATCTCACATTCACACATTGTTACATTTGAGAACTTTTCAAATTGCATACAGATAAAACTATATAAATTGAAATACATAAATAAATAATATTATATTACATGAAAACAATATTTTTATATAAAAGTGATATATCTACAATATTTTAAATATTATCGAATTGCGGAAATAGTACCAAGTATTTTGTTTTTACTATTATATCTAAATACCATTCTTTTTAACCAATATGTGACACTTAACACATAAATAGTAATATATTGTTATATCATGGGAAGGAAAAGCCAGACAGAAAACCGAACACTAACCCGCCTGGGCAGCGTGGTGTTGCTATGTCCAAGCAAAACCCCCCTGGAAAAAAAAACAGGGGGAGGCCTTCATCCAGCAGTGGATCGACCCCGGCTGATGGTGATGATGATTGTTATATCACTTTTGTAGCACTAAAATACATTGCTATTTTTCAACGTGTTACAATGGAGTTCTACCAAGTAAATGCCAATTCAATAAATAAATATTTTGATTTATTTGGTAGAATCCTACTATAACACGTTGAAAAAATAGTTGTTCATTTAAGTTCTACAAAAATTACAAGGTATACAGATTTCGGCATACGCCCTCGTCAGAACTATTCTGTAGAGTGCATTCTACAGTTGTGTAATCGTTTGATAATAATCGTAAAATTATTTTAACACAATAATATAGCGAACTTTTTTCAATTCATCGTTACACAAAACCTTCTCCCATATAAATATAAGCTATCGTTGGATTTGATCTATGTTTATACATTTTCTGCATTAATTATTACCAGTATTAAAAACTTAAGGAATGTAAGAATTTATCAGTGACAGGTCGAAAAGAGGGGCAGGACCCAAGGCAGCCACAGTAACGTGCTGGTGTAAATTTAAATACTTAGTTTATAATTCAGCAATCAATCAAGCTCAGACGTATACCGCCAACGTGTTGGCTGATATAAGTGATAAAAAATTCTTTTTTAAATATATCAAATTAAGCGACTGACTTGATTTCAATGAAAAATTTGCTAGAATATTCCTTCATAATGATTTCACACGTCATAAAAGCTCAGTATATGTTTACATATTTCAAGCACCATGTTTTACTGCACAAAATTCAAAAAAATTTACAATTTAAAATGTGTAAAAATGCTTGAAAATTTAATGGTTTTCTTTCGTAATTATATTTAATGTAACCTAACGAGACAAACATATTTGTTTGGATAAATGCGGTCATTGTAATCATTAACATGGACATATGACAGCGGTTTGATTTATACACTTTGATAAGCTTTCTAACTAATGACAAATGTAGATTGAATGCACTACTTCAACGTTTTTATAATATTTATGTTAAATTTATCAAAGTGGATAATCAAATAAAAGATTGTACAAATATATTCAAACGTCAATAGCAAAACAATAAAACACTATGCTTATTACTATCACTATAAATTATGTTATCCAGTTCATGGCCGGTTTTGTTGATCTGTTGATAATGCTCGTGATAGGTTTAATTGAACCTGATCTGGACAATAAAAAATTGTTGACACAGTACAACACAGCGATTTTTATTATTTAAATATAATGCCTTTTCGCCAATAAGTGACAGTTAAATCTCACAAGTGATATACGATCCTGTTGAAATCAGGCTAATTTAATCAAATACATGGAAACTTATTAAAATATCAAGATTAATTGCATTTAGGTCCCATAAATTCTTGGCCGAATTTTTGTCAATTTACCGGATCTACGGTGCAGTAGTAATCGTCGTAGACTTGCGTCACGTATCTCACATGTTCGAGACTTACAGAATTCTGTTTTAAGGCATGGATGTTAGTTATATTTTAAATCCCTTCCGCTTATCCGATTATAAAAAAACGATTTTATTTAAAACAATTTACTCGATACGAATAAAAATCCTTTGTATCAACTTTCCATCTGTTAATAAAGAGATTGAGCCACAAAAAGGTCTTGCAAAAACAATTGGAATTCATTATAGTTCGACAAAAATTTTATAAGATATAGTTGATAGCTATTTCATAAAATACATTGCTGTTATTTCACCGTGTTATAATGGCGTTCTACCATGTAAATACCAATTCAATCAATAACTTGAGTTCAGTTGATAATACTCGCATTGAGCGAAACCCGTGTTCAGCTTCATAATTTGAAATTGTGATAATTCTATAAAAACTATTAGTATGTATGAATCTATTAAAAAGCCACAGGCACCGTATTCTGAGCGAATAAAATAAACAATTATATACCATTGTAATAAAATATTGACAGCGATTTTATACAATTCATAATTTTATCAGAAAGTATAAATATATTATTAAATATTAAATAAAGTTTGTCTTTACCTCTTATTTCCAATATGCGACCGGCTATAGCATGTGTTTTGATGTTAAACATGCGTCTCGGATCACGCACAAGCCCTCATTTACGAATTAACTTCACAGTTTGCACCTCACAAAGTTGTTACGGATTTAAATCGATCCAAATATTGGGCAAAATGTTCCAAACTACAATAACAACTGACACTGTGTTTTTTTTTATTCTAAAATACTGAAATGAAACTCGCTGCGATTAATTTTATACGCAGATTGCTTTACGGTATTTTTATTAAGTGGTCATCGATTACTGGACATTGCTTTCTTACAAAATGTTTTCGTATTTATAATATTGACAATTGTTGTTCTATATTAACAGATTTTTTTTCTAATATTCTTAATAAAAGAACAGCTGTTGTTTTCTACTGTTATTGCATTCGATTGTTTACATCAGTAATTGAATTGATTTATATATAACAAATAATGTCAAGTTTTGCAATACGGTTTAAGCACTATTTGAATGGGTTATTACTGTATATTGTCGTATTTTATTTTGTTTTTGTGTGGTTTAAATGAAAATATAAAATCGTATTAACCAATGAAATTCAGAATTGTTGAACCGTTTTACACGCTAGTACTTTTTTTTATTAATGTGCAATCGTGAAGTTTTTAACACGTTTTCACTTTGTCAATTATAATTGTAAAGAATAACCAAATCACATAAAATAATCCTGGGTTCACAATTTTTTATGCACTGTTTTATTCGGTAAAAGTTTTAATTTGTTCAATATCTCATGAAATTTGGTCGTATAAATTTCTCATATTATCGATTGTCACTCGTGATTTGAAAATAGTTTAAGCGGCATAGAAGTAATGTGCCGTCGTAAAACACCGGTGATTTTTTTTTTGAATCGATCGCGAATCGGCGTATAGCCCTGCGTTGGATCGACTTGCTCGTCCGCGTCTGGAGGCTGTCGAGGAGTGACTGGCGAGCGAAGGCTCTCGTCGCTGGACGGTGACTGGCGAGTTGTCCCGCCGGCGCGGAATGCTCGGCGCGCAGGCTTCGGGGGTCTCGCGAGCGGGTCGCGGGAGGCTCCGATCTCTCGTGAGAGGACGCCCGAACGGTATGGCTATCGATGTCGTCACGCATTTTTACCTGCTGCATAGACGATTTTATTAATAAATTAACATTTTTCGGAAAGGTAACAAAATTCTTTACATATTTGGCCCTGCATAAAATCCCTAAAGTGTCCCTTAATGTAAATTCTTTCAAATATTAGCCAATATAGAATGATTTTTTAATAACATGAAAAAATAGCAATGTATTTTAGTTTTACATTTTTTTATATGATATAGTTGATAGCTATTTCGGCACATGCCATCGTCATAACTAATAGAAGATAGTTCTGACGATGGCGTGTGCCGAAATAGCTATCAACTTTATCTTGTAAAAAAAATTGTAGAACTAAAAAAAATACTTTTTTTTCACCGTGTTATATTGGAGTTCTACCAAGTAAATGCCAATTTAATCAATACATTTACAAATAATGCTTAACGGGAGAATCTTAATTGTATTGTTCTCATAATATCAGAAAGAAATCCTGCCTGAGCACATCACATAATTTAATTTAATAGAGAATTTTTTTCATAGTTAAAAAATTATATTTTTTTACTCGATTTATAAGGATGCCTGATTGAAATGAAAACACTAATAACATAAAATAATTCTTGATATTGATGTACATGTAAGACAAGGAAATTTCACGTTCAATGTGTTAACTGTCACTTCTTTAAAAAATTATTGTACTATTTTCACAATTTTATGTTTTTAAGATCAAGACCAGTTTTTCTCATATTTCAATCATGAGTATGAGGTGATAATGTTTGCTGTAAGCAAAACATTGTGTCTTATTATGGAAAAAAATAGTGTTGCTTAAATAATTATCATTTATTGTGGATACATAAACATATATTGAAGACAGTACATGGAATTGATTTAACTGATGGTTTTATAACCAATCAAATTAATTACAAATATAAATCAATCAAAATCAACAATACACGATTCTGAACAAAAATTCCAGCCATTGTTTTCAAATGCTTTTAATTATTAGAGCGGCAAAATATGTCAACGCATAGATAGTGTGAAAACCCAATTTATCATATTAATACATTTAAAGCAAGTCTTATTTGTCTGCTTTAATTTCGTTGCTCTAATATAATAAAATCAATTCACAAGAAGTCTATTAAGTATTTATACAAATTTATACGAACTTTTAAAGCTATCACTATTTGATATATTCCTAATTAGGGCTCAATTTTTCGTGACGTTTTATAGTAATATAATATAATATAATATAAATCGGTTTTAATTGTTATTTTTGTGTCTATGTAAACTAAAAAAGCAATGAATAATCATACTTTCACGCAAACATATAAAATAAATTTGATATAAGTTAAAACCAAATATTTTTTTATATTAACAAGAAATAATTTTATCTTATTTATCTCTTAGATATCAGATTCAACGAAAAGGTCCGTAATGTCCCCAGCACCAAGCAAATAACCTTCAAAACTAGACATCTAAAATATGCAAGACTTTTGTCATCTATACTTTGATTATTTTCAAGTCATTTGAACTATTTTAAAACAAAAAATCTTTTTGTTCCTTTTTTTTAAGTTTGTATAATAAAACTTGTCATATAAGATTTTCACAGTAAATAAATTACATTCCTACATTTTATTTAACATTATAATCCTAAACATGTATATTCATGGTATTTGAAATTGATTTAACGAATTTAGATTCAATATATGGATGTTTTTGATTTTAACAATGTTTCCCGTTAATTTGATATGAAGTGACTGCTTAACAAAATGTCTTGCCTAACAATCGCAATCTATATTTACTCTTATAAAAAAATATTCATCAGTCAACTGAGAAATAGGAAAATTTTGAGTAGTAAAAAAAATGTTGAGATACATCCATGTACATGCTTTACATTGGGAAATAGAACAGGTGTGGTTAAAAAAAATAACCAAAGATTCTAGTTTAAAATACTTAATAATATTTATTCATATAAACTCTCGCCAAATTCAAACCATTGAAACGATCAAATATTTTTATTCACTACGTTTAGTATTCCCACTGCTAATTGACATTATGAATTATTTTCATGCATTTTCCTATTCGTTCATTTTATTAATCAATAGTGATATTTTATTTTTGCTTTAATTTATTAAATATTTAATATTTAGAAGTCTTTAATTAAATTTGTAAACAAAAACCCATATTTACACAGTATATTAACGGCAACGGTTTTGCTCATCGCATTCTAAACAAATTATGCGTTTTTATTACTTTAAATATCATTATTTTCCATTTAGAAGTGACAGTAGACATATAAAAAGTGATATTTTACTTCATTTAGATATATTGTGTATGTTGACTTGTAAATTATATTCTTATTTTTTCAACCATTTTTTTTATATATAAATTATTAAAAGTTAGTTTAAATACAATTGTTTTAAATTAATATTAATTATCAGCATTAAGCTCAACAATATAATTCCAGAAGTGTTCTCAACTAAGCTTTTAATAAGCGCGTCACTTATCTAGTTGCCTACGGAGTCCTTGCCTAGAAGACGCATAACATAATCAATAACAAAAGGACACTATTCAAACTGTGTGAGGTAAATGTTTATAAGAAATCGTATAAGAATATCTGAAGCTATTTTGTGTTTTCAAATTCCTCAACGATTTTATTTAGCTTGGTTTTAAGGTCCACTCAGCAATTTTTAATTCCACTTTTGATAAAACTACGTTGTGAATAGTTTAAAAAAACACAAAAAGTTTACTTAATAATTGATTACATCGATTAATCAATTAATAATATTAAAAAATTCTTATACCACTTAAAGGCTGCAATTTTTTCAAAAATTTTCGAGGTAAAACAATGGAATATATTAAAATTTTACTTCGGTTTCACTTCAATGAAAAAGCTCACATTAAAAAATAACAGATCACCCTATGAATAATTTAGCAGCAAAAAAATAAGAAATACTGATTTTAGTACAATTTCAACAATATATTTTATGATCATGGCCGGTTTTTCCCATCGCGAGCATCATCAACTGATCATCAGTTGTTATCGTAAGTTGATAATACTAGCAAAACGATATCATGCATTTCCATCAAGAAGTGCCAGTTAACACATTAAAAGAGTATGATTAATTGGTTTAAAAAAAAGTCTTATTTTCTGTCAGACTTCCGGGATAATCAATTAATTAATCTAATATATTGTACAATTATTATTTACGGCAAAATCTGCTTTAAGGTATTAACTGTCACTGTGATGGAAAGGCATGATATTATATATCATAAAAACATAATCTTTTCAATAATAAAAACACATTTTACGACTTTTCCTACATTTAATATTTTCATGATCAGAACCGGTTTCTCTCGTTGAGAGCATAACCAACCGATACACTACAAATTAAAATCAAGGTTAATCCGTTTACAATACTCTTGGTGAGCGTAATCAATAAAAATATTTAACTGCTGAAATATGTATTTAGAAATATACCTTTATTATTTAATATATTAGGCATTTCCAACAAGAGGTGATCAAACCTTTGTAAATTTATTTTTAAAGGTTACGGCTTTGTATAAAAATTTTCTTTTTAAACGGATAGAAAATTTCTTATTAATCACTGATTAAATGCATTTTTTATATTTCAATCGAAGTGCACTTATATGAATTCAAATAGCGTACACACTACGTTTTTGAAGACAATAATTATTATGAATGTTTATTTGTAAATTCAACAATGTTGCACTATACTCGTCAGACATTTCCATACACAATGTACTAGTAAAACGAGAGGTTTGTAGGCTTTAAAACAGTTCTAGACAACCATGAAGACTTTGAAAATATAATATTATTTAAGTGATCGTAAGAATTTAATGATATCATTAAAACATATTTATTACACATTTCTTATAACAACATATAAACTAAAGACGTCAAGTGTACAAAATCAGCATTATACAACTTAAGTTTACTAACTTAAATGTCATGTCATGTCTTAATGACTCAATGTAATGGACAATTAAAACTAAATATTACATTAAAACGAATAATCAAAACAATGTGCAACAATAAAAACACTTCCCATTAAAGCCTGATTTATATATTTTGATATTAGTTGCGCTAAACGATTTTAATTTATATAATAAAATTAACCTTTTTAATACTAAAATAAAGCACACATATCATACATAATAAAAACAATTTTTAGTACTATTTCCACAATATATATTTATAATCAGGACTGGTTTGACTTATTACAAGCATTCTCAACTGATATTATAGAAATTACATATTATAAGCTTACAAAACCAACGGTTCAAGAAATCATAAAACTATTTATAGGCAACTATACAATGTACATATAAATGACGTAAATTAAATAAATAAATAAATATTTTATAGAAAGTATAGAAAAATAAAGACAAATCAATTATACATTAAGAGTGCAGAATCAATAGCAAAACTAACAAACTACGTTGGGAAATTTTTATGATCAAAATTACCTACATAAAACAATGTGTATTAATAAATGAACGATTTTAATGGTAGTCAATTGGATGTGAAGAGATAAATTGTAAAAATAGTGCTAAAACAATTATTACTTAAAATATCATGTCTTTCCACCAAGTAGTGACAGTTAACGCATTAAAAGCATACATATGTATTGTCTGATATCTGACGATTTATATTAAAATGATTATCAGTTTTCAAATTTTGTTTAGCGTATTTCAAGTCAACAATTGATTGATAAACATATTTTCACTCGAAATCTACTTTCGCTTTAAGATACCCAATACATTTTTTTTTTAAATATATTTTTAATATGTTTTAAGTCATTACAGGTTACACTCATTGCAAGCGATATGAACCGATATTTAAATATTACGATTTTCTACCAAAAAGTGATAAGATTCCAATTAGTATGAATAAATAAAATAAAATCGTGGTTATTGATAATTTGGTCGGATTTCAATGGTTGGTAATCACTGCTGTGTTCTGTGGTCATATTTACCTGCCCCGGTGTGTTTTATATGAGGTCGCTACATGTGTCGCGGGCGCTTTTGACATCTTTTTTTTGTAGTCCCTCCGCTTAGAGGCTCTTCACAAATATCACAAACACTAAACAGTACAGTTGCCATGATATGCAACCCGCTGGACATATCGACAAAGCACCAATAATTATTTATGTTGATTCCGGTACATCATATTAAATGAAATATTCGAAGATCTTTTCACGGTTGAAACATTAAATCGAGTGTACTGATTGAATTGGCATTTACTCGGTAGTACTTCATTACGGCACGGTGATAAAATAACAATGCATTTTAGTTCTATGGGGTTGATCAAAACTGCTCTTTCTCTCATTCTGAACTTTGACTAAAAACAGAGTTTTATTTATGTATAATTTTCACTAAAAAGTAACAGTTAATAATTCGCAGTTGAAAAAAACATTGTATTTAGCGCTGAAAAAATATTACACATCAAATTTGAAAAATAATCTTTCCCTCATTTAACGTTTTTTTATTTCTTAAAAAACGTTAACTCGGGGTTTCATGGCATTTAAATCAAACATTAACATTTTTTAATGTTCGATTTTATTTTAATTTAGCCTCACGTTTGTCGTATATTTTGAATAACATTTGACTTTGTGAGACAATCAATATTAAAAAAACTAAGGTTGTAATTTTTAATTTGACACAATAGAATGTTTTTTTTGTTGATTTGTTTTTATTTTTATGCTTTTTTTTTAATTACCTTTTTCCTCGTTATGAAATTTAACTGTGAATTAAGTACCTATGATCGCATAACCGATAGTGGAGGACCAAAAAATATCAAAAAAAAAATTAGTTCAAATCAGCTTCAATTCTATTATAATGTATTGGATTTTAAAATCTAGATAATAATTTTAGTTTGTGCATATTCTAGGTTGGCAGCTGGTCCGTGCGTTCAATCCCGATTTTTATTTTATAAGTCTGTGAAAAATACGTGAAAAATCGTTGACATAAAAATAGTTACCTTCTCAGCTTAGTGTTATAGTTAAAAAAAGAATTCACTAGCAATTTCGTTCAAGCTTACTTACTGTTATATATGTACAATTAAAAGTATCGGAAGCAATTTTACTGTGATCGTTAAAAAATATGTACATGTTTTTTTAACTCGTTCGTTTAAGCATAGTTCTGACGATGGCGTGAGCCGAAATAGCTATCAACTATACCTTGTAAAAAAATTGTAGAACCAAAATACATTGCTATTTTTTCACCGTGTTATAATGAAGTTCTACCAAGTAAATGCTAATTCAATCAATACAATTTTATTATTGATTCAATTGGTATTTACTTGATAGAACTATATTATAAAGTTATATACTATCAAAAATCCTACAGATAAAACTATTTAAATTGCAATAGATAAGTAAGTTTTATTAAATTGCATGAAAATTATATTGTTTTACATTCAAATGCTTTTTCCACATTCTTCATGATACATTGCTATTTTTCACCGGGTAATAAAATTCTATATTTTAATTCCGTCAATTGCTCTCAGCCGATATTGTAAATTAGATAATCCTTTGTTGAAATAAAATCATGACATGTGTTTCGTAGCGATAAAATGCAATTTCCATTGTTTTTGACAAATTCAAAAACACTAAACGGACAGATGTCTTCAATTTGAACTGACAAAACTCACGCACACTCGCACACCAACACTTATAAACCATCATGCACACCCTATAAACTTCTTTAAAAAAACTAGTATTAATTTTTTTCGCGAAACGTTTCCTTCCCCGCTGTCGATAACCGCCCTTGATCAACTGATTCGTAGATATTACATTATCTTGACAAGGCTACGAAAACTTTCGACGTTTTGATCGCGCCGCGAATTTCCGACTTGAAACGTTCGTTCTGTATTAAATAAACTACAAAAAATATGTATTTTTCTCATAATATTTGAAACTGTACAGTGTTGTCTCGTTTTGTCGTTAAGTTCAACATGCAGAGCGAACGAGAGGGAGATTATAAATTGTATATCGACGTTCAACCCTCAATTGTCCGTTTTAATAAACTTATTTATTCCACACACGGTGAAAAAATAGCAATGTATTTTAGTTCTACAAAATTATTTTTAACAAATATTCACCGTGTTATAATGGAGTTCTACCAAGTGAATGCCAATTCAATCAATTATTTATTCCATTTTAAACTTGAATTACTGTTTATTGTACGTCAGTTCTGTTGCATCCGTGTGATAGAATGCGTGAAGGTTCCGAAAGGCGAAACCCGGGTCGTTAGTGACAAAAAATGCAGAATCATACAAAGTTGAAAAAATTTAAATTCTATCAAGCACCTTCAGTCGATATCATAAATTATATTCCATTTTAAGTTTACAGCTACATAAAAATACATCTTTTCATGATTATTAATACACACAAAGAAAACATTCGTCAATTTTAAGGACAAAAATATAATGAAACAATTCTTCTTTTCAACAATCGGTTAAATTATTTTAATCCATTTCAATTCATAAGTTTTATATAGTTATAAAAATGTAAAAATTTTGAATGAGAAAATTTAATTGGAGACTGAATTAATATCTACAGCAATATCGTAGTTAACTCAGCCCGTCTCATTACATAAAAACATAGGAGATCATAAATTGTTTTATCATGAGATTTAAGAAATAAACATAGGTCAAATATTAAATTCAAGTTATATTCTTAATAACCAACGTTATCTTCCCAATTCTCTTTGTTATATCCTTAACGTGAGATTAGTTTAATGAGTCGACAACTTCATGAATTAAATTCCTATACTACGTCACCTGATGTTTAATTCTTACCGATACCTGAAAACTTGAAATAATTAGGTATTTCTAAGTATTAAATTACCCAATTGCATTTTAATGTTAGTTGATTATTATTTGTTGTAAAAACCTTTCATGAAATGCTCATTAACAGTATTTAGCGTTACTAAAACTTATCACATGCAAATGAGTGTTAATATTATAAAATCAATAAAATCGAAATTTATTTCAGTTGGTTATTTGGATCCTAGCCTTGGGGTCTGTCCTTTTCTTTTGGTATTAGCTCTTTTGGGGTATAAACGATGCGTTTATTGTGTGTTAGTTCTGTTCCATCCTTGTGGTAGAAATCCTGAAGATGCCGAAATGCGAAACCAAAGTCGTTAGTGATAAAGCATGTGGAATCGTACAAAGTTTCAACAATTCAAATTCAAGTGTTGTTTCCGGTTCCGTTGTTCCGCTTAAAAAATATTCGCCATTCAGTATTCGTGTGATAGAATGCCTGAAGAAGCCAAAATGCGAAACCAGGGTCACCTACAAAACATTTTGAATCATACAAAATTTCATCATTTAATATTTTGTAAGCATAGCATTTTTACTACGTCATATTAATATTTAAATATAAGTTTATTTAATTTATTATTTGTGAATATAGTTTTTCTCGCCACCGGGTTAATCTAAAGACAGAATCGTTTTTGGATACTTACCGGATTCCTGTCCAAAGTAAATTAGGAAGGGACCTACGTCACAAAAACTTTGACGCGAAAACGAGACAGATGAACTGCATCAAACTGCATTTGACACCACTCTTGGGATGCACTTTTTAAATTCACAATATAATTTCGTCAGTCCAAAAAAATATCTTCCACCAGACTTCGTCATAAAATTAGTTTCTGACGTTATCTCACTCAAATTATATTTCGAGAAAGAATAGACTAAAATTAATCATATAAAATTTATACTTGTTTATGACGGCGGACTTTATCGATTAATTATTTTGGGAATCAGATAGAATTTGAGATTTATAGATTAAAGTCACTCTTAAGGTGTTCAATGTCATTTCTTGTTGGAAAGCCATGATATTTTAAATAACATAATCACCAATTTAGGTTAATTTTGTTTATTTGTATCGGAAAATAAATTTCATTTCAAACAATTCACACATATGTTTAGTTGATTGAATTGGCATTCACTTGGTAGTACTCCATTATAACACCATGAAAAAATAGCAATGTATTTAAGTTCTACAAAATTAATTTTAACAAATGTAGTTGATAGCTATTTCGGCTCAGCCATCGTCAGAACTATGCTTTAACTAACATTCGCTTATCTATATATAGCTGTGCAGAAAAGGCACTCAACACATCCTCTCTCCTGTTCCAACGGCCTAGCTTGTTACTTTAACACAATGACACTAAATTTTCAAAATTCTAAATGAAACAATAGGTGTCTATGACAATAAAATTATATGTGGGACGGAAGTGGTCCTTATGGAAGCAAATCAGACCACCCCTTTGTACAACGGCTGGGTGAGTGGCGATACTATTATGTTAGTCTGTTCGTTAAGAATCCTTTGTAATAATTGGTGTCTATTGATTTCCAGCTGTACCAAAGCCGTCATTCTCCGACCCTTACTACAAAGATGCAAACATTTAGGGGCTGAGTTTGAATTTATATTATGTGATTCATTAATAACGTGATTGGCGAATTGTGAATCTGTTTTTTTACTGTTGAATGATCTTACATGTTCCTTAGCTCGAGTAGATATACTTCTACCTGTCTGTCCGATATAAACGGATAAACATGAGCCACAGGAAATTTTATAAATACCGCTTCTGTCCAGTTTATTGATTTTATCTTTACTATTTTTAGTTAGGCAGACATCTTACGGACGGGGCTACATCGTATTAGAATTAAGCCATCACTTTCGCTTCGTGCAGTTTTCTGTATCATATGAGAAGAAAGCGATAAGTACAGCACATAAACTTAAGCTTTCAAATAAACCAATCAAGCTTGGGTGGGTACAAAATATTTTCGGCCCTATAGAATTAGATGATCATACTCACGATGAGCGAAAAATATAAATTTATTGTGATAATAATACAAGAAACAGTTAACACTTAAATAGTAACATAAATTTCTTTTTGAAGATTAACAAAAAAACTTTCTTCTTAATTAAAGTTATATCATAAATTCAATCACCTTGTTTTTATATAATGGTGTAGTAAAAGTATGTACTAAAAATCAGAAATATTCGAAAGCAAAGAAAGTTACGCCGTTTTCAATTCCTCACCCCCGATTAGATGTTATGGTTTGCTTTTAGAGCTTAACAAATGTCACAATGGTTCAAAAAACGATAAAAATAATCCGCTGTTTTTTTAAGCATCAGTAATAGCAATATGCCAATTCCATTAAATAAAGAAGTCACATAACGAAAAGACAACACCCTGCGAGAAAATCGTCATAATTAAAAAAAAACATTTTTGGCTGAATATGTTCCAAATATTAAAATCATTCAATGTTGGTGAAGCGTATAAAATTGATAAAAGTAAATTTGAAATTGCAAACAATTGTAATTCTAAAATCACGAAAGAATATTAGCATTCTGATATTTTTAAGTATTATTATCAACACACTTCAATCAGTCGTCTCAACAATTGAGACGCTGGCAGTCGAAAGGTTAATTATAACTTTTTAGGGCAGTATATACGAAAATAAAATATTTATCGTATCGTATTTATTGAGTTACTATTTTATTATCCTTATTAGAAAATGTACGGCACAAAAACTAAATTAAAAAACTAAATATGACGTATTGAGTTATACTAATACGGGGCGGGTGAAAAGTTTAAATTAATATTATTAGTAAGCGAGCAGTCGACACGCTTCCAAAACGGGCCTAACCACCACGCCTCTCCCACCTATAATTAAGATGAATTATAGTGTTGAACCGGCTTATTGGTTTAGTCGGTTAGATCTTATACTTAAAAGAGACCAATTCCAAGGATCGACTTTCCGCTTGTAAGTAAAAATAAATGTATATTCGTGGGAAAATATTACTCTATTTATTAATAGACGTCAAAATTGACAAAGAAATTATTACACGGTGCAAAAATGGTATTTTAATTCTATAATTTTTTTAATAAAATATAGTTGATAGCTATTTCTGCTCACACCATCGTCAGAAATATAGACTATAGATAGTTCTGACGATGGCGCGAGCTGAAATAGCTATCAACTATACATTATAAAAAAATTTAGAACTGAAATACATTGCTATTTTTTCACCACGTTATAATGGTTTTCTTCCAAGTAAATGCCAATTCAATCAATAATGCGAAATTATTTTTAGTGACTAAGCGAAACTTTTTAACCATTATATTTCATATGCATTTCTATGTGTTTTGTCACTCACAACACGGGTTTCACCTTTCAGAATCTTCGGAAATTCCAATACACGGATCCACACAAAAGTTCAGTCATCAGTGATAAGAAATATGGTAATCTAAAGTATGTCAAATTCGATACTGCAATATCCAGCTAGCACCTTCAATCGATATTTTACCATATATTAAATTCAAAAAAATACTGTGGTAACAAGTACTAAAAAATGTGTTTATCATTTTAAATATCATGCCTTTCCAACAACAAGTGATAGTTAACACCTTAAAAGTATATTAAATTCTATACGCTTCAACATGTTTTGTCACTCAAGACACGGATTTCGCTTATTAGTATCTTCAGGCATTTTTATACATCAAAATTTCGAGCTGTCAGTTCTTGATATTGAGATACCCTCAGATGTTATTCATACATATATAAAATAATCATTTATAAATACACCGAATTATTGATTCCATTCTTACTATTTAGTATTTGTAATTATTATTTTGAGTTTAATGTGATATATTGTTTTATGAAAAGTGGTAAAAGGGGGATAGTGCAAAAATGTTTGAGAACATCTGCCTGCGAGCTGCCTCTACAAAGTAACGAGAACGTTAGGCGGTAGCTACTAGTCTTTATGTTGTATAATTCAAAGCGTCCACTGAGAGTGCTCGATAGAATTTCAAAAGCATATTTTAACGATTCAATCTTTATATTGTTATATTCAATATACAATGATTTTTTGTCGTAATCAACAAGTGATTCACTATTTATTTGAAATGTAATAGTGTATTAGTATTGAATTAACAATGTCATTAATAAAATCGGACTTATACAAAAACACATCTAAATTCTTATAGAAAATAAGCTGTTTCATGTAATATTAAATTTGCAAACTGGCTTTTCGTGTATTTTTTACAAAAAAAATATTTGGCGCCTTGGCTCTAGTGCCACTTTAATATCTATCATATTTTTATGGCGGAGCATTTAAATTCATTATATGTTAAAAATTTTATCTGCTTAATGAATATTTTTACAAGAGCTGCTTGTTAAATCATCACTTTATCTCTCATTTTGAGGAAAGGCAAAGATTTATTTATAATATGAATGCGGAGAGATTGATATTTAGTTAATCACTCTCTCTACACTGCATTTTTTAAGATTTGAATGGGTAAGTGGGGTTATTAATATTACATAATTTATCAAGACAGCGATTGGATTCGAATCCGTGCATATTGTAATAAACGTGCACGATTTTGACATTAGACCACTACCCTATATTTCATTGTATAATATTTAGCAAAACATTAGTTTACATCTACAATATATATTTAACTTCTAGCCGATAGAGTGTATATTTATGTGTAATCCATCTTGTATATTAGCAATTCAAACTGTATACTGTCTGTCATTTACACTGCATCTGTGTGATATAATGCCTGACGATGCTGAAAGGCGAAGGTGTTAGACAAAACATGTCGAAGAGTACACAATTTTGATAAATTCACTTTAATAATCATTGTGTTTTATTGCTTAAAAACGGGGAAGATTTGCAGGAAATAAAAAGGGAGGCATATAAAAATATCTTATTACTAATTAATGTTTATTTCACTTTAAAATATACAAACCACACCATGATTTTTAACCATATAATCCAAATCAATTAATTAAAAGTGACTAACATTCATTTATTATTCAATTCAGTTTTAAATACGTTTAAAATACCAATAATGCTTTAATTTTTATATGAATTTACTATAGTGTTCATTATCATGGTCTTATTTGATTTATTTATATAAATTGAAAAAAAATGTAATACTTAAAAAAAGTCTTCGTTTGAAAATGATGTAGTATACATATTTATACGTTTCTCTTTTATTTAATTTAATATTTTTTTTATCGAAAATCATTTAAAATTTTTATTTCATTTCATCTTTGAAGATTTTAATATTCTCGTTTTTTATGGCATATTTTCATAGTTTTTAACAATGACCCTATAAAAATGAGATGGCCGCATCAGTTTTCACACACATCAGAGCGAGAAGCAAACAAGTCATTGAAAAATAACCGGATTGCACTTATGAAGAGCGAGACAAATCATACAACATTCCGACAGTCAAAAAAGGAAAGGGCGATATTCGGAAGGTAAAAATCGCTATTAATAATAAAATATTCAACTTATACACCGGCACATTTATAATAACGATATTATAAATGTAAATAGCTCTATCTCTTTTAAATATATTGCTTACTCTTCGTTTGTCATACAAAAAAGCTTTTATAGGCCTAATGAAAGAGTAAATGATATGTGCTTTCTTTATTTATTGTTGGAATCTAACGTGACATTCGTGTAAACGTATAAAATGACAATAAAAGCATTAAGATTCTTTATGTTTTTTTATTACATCACGCAGTATGTCGAACGAAGTAAGACAAATATTAATTTAACACGGTACAAAACGTAATGAAAATAAATTGAATACGTTTCAATATCTGTATGATTTAAATGTGATTCATTTAAATATATTTGAGTGGTTCATATTAATTATTTGAGGAGACCGTAAAGGATAACTTTGTCTCAAACTTCCTAATAGACAAAATAATAATTGTCACGCTTTCAAATTTTACTCCCAACTGAAAAACATCTGAAATACAAACTCGTGCGACACGTGTTTCACTTATTTGAAAAACTTTTTCAGACTTATTACTTTATAATAAATTTGACTTATTATATCCATTTGACTTTTATTGTCTTAACTGTCACTTTTTGATGGAAAGGCATAAAATAAATGATAAAAACACATTTTTATTACTTATTTCCACAATATATGACATTGTATATATTGCTATATTATATCCTATCACTTGATAATGCTAGCGATGTGCAAAACCGGTCATGACAAAATATATATTTAAATTATTCAAAATATCAATCACTCACTTTCAATGTGTTAACTGTCACTTCTTGATGGAAATGCATGATATTTTAAATATTCACGATGAGCAAAACCGATCCTGATCAAAAATATGTTGTGGAAATAAGCATTAAAAATGTGTTTTATTATTTAAAAATTTCTAATTACAGATGAGTACGATTTATTAAGCAAAATGATTGATTTACTTGGTAGAACTTCATTATAACGCGATGAAAAAATAGCAATGTATTTTATTTCTATAATATTCATATGGTATATAGTTGATAGATAAATATTTACAATTCTAATGACAGTGTTTATGCGTGGATATTTTGTATTTTTTCACCTTTTAAAAATGTTTTAATTTTTATTTACCCAATATAAAAAGCTTAACCATTAACTACACGCCAGTTGCTAAGTATCACTTTATTTTTAGTTTGTCCCAAGGAACATTATGAAAGATTTTTTAATAATTCATATATTAAGGGTTTCCTACCCATGATCCTCAAACAGCCTAGAAACTTGCCCTTTTATTTCCATTTTTTTGTGGAATACATTTTGATCCAGTGATATATAATGCTCGATCAAAGACCTACTTGGTGGATGATTAACTATCTGTATATTTAAAAGCTTCTAGAGTCTAGATCCTTGACGCATGGAGCTTTGAAAATGAAAACTTTCAATCACAACAATAAAAATTCTTTATGACGAGTAACTTTAAGTTAGCCCGATATTTTTGGGGTTATTCAATAAATTCTTCCATGAATTTTTTTATCGTGTGATTACAACTCTATATTTTTTGGATTTTTTGAGTTGGTATATAACTAATGTGACCATTTATTTCTTCCACCAAGTCGGAACACCGAAAGAAAGTAGATACTTATCTATTTTAGGTACCTCTCACTTATTATGCTTACCACATAATTGACAGGAGGACAATTATTGTTTCGTGTCATATTAAGTTACCTATATATTTTTTATTTATATTAAGATTATTGTTATATTTTATGGGCCTGTAAAACAAATGAAATCCGACATTTTTTAATAACACATTATACTATTCACGCCCGCACCTTCATCGACTTATACTAGATTCTACCGCCGAGATTTTTATTTTATGCCCTTTTTCTTTAATTATTACTGCGATTATCTGTCATTTCGAAATTGTAGATTCTGGTGTCCCGAAACTGTGTTCGGGGATACGGGATATACCACCTGAAAACGGGACGTCTGGTCACATTATATGTTATATTACATACTAACGAGTATCCGGCATGCATTGCAATGTAAACTACTAAAACTGCACTATTCGCTACAATCGATCTTTTGCAAAGTGTCATTATAATTCATAACCTCAAAGTGTGACAGTTTCGCAAAGGTTGTACCTGGGTATATATTTCAAATAACAATAGATATTGATTAGATTGGTTGGGTGCGTACGTAAAAAAAACATTCATTCAGTGATAAGTTTATTCCAATATCAAATTTAGTTTATGAACAATGACAGTATGCAAAATGTCGTTTTTTGTAAGTGATTTTGCAATGGTTAAAAAAAAATCAGATATGTTTTCATGTAACTGTAATAATTTATAAACATTCGCGAAGGTGGAAAGAAGATATTTTGAGAGTTTTAATCATTCATTATCCTTAATATAGCAATACATACAGGACATATGTTACATACAAACATTTATTTATATCAAATTTGAATTGTTGAAGCTTTGTACGATTCCACATGTTTTGTCAATAATGACCCAGGTTTCGTCTTTTGGTATCTTCAGGCATTTGCGTGATATAAAATTTTACTCCCCATATGAATGGTAGTGATACCCGCCAGGAAAAACTGAAAAATCTTCCCTAATAATAATCCAACTTTGAAAATAAGTAATATGTCTGACCTATTAATACAAGTTAGAATAATATTTACTTATATTATTTTGCTACTGTACATCGTTCTGGAAGTCTAATTGGCAGATAGACTGACAGATTTATGGGTGTGCGTTTTTGCTGAATAATAGAGACACAAAAATGAGGACCGGGCACAATTAAGCCAGTATACATCACTGCTTTTTCAATTATTCGTGGTTCATTAATTGATATAGGCTATCAATTAAATACTTATTTTATTGCCAAAGTTAAAGTTTTAAAGTTATTGTGTATAATTTTGGAAGTGACAATCCAAATAAGAATCGCGTTGGAATTCTTATAAAAAATACAATATTCCACATTTTAGAATTTATTAGCACAATATGAAACTAGGATGTTATAACAGAAGAGAAGCTGTACTGTGTACCTTTTCTACACAGCTATATATTTATAAGTAAATTTACATTTAAACATATTCTGATGAAGGCGTAAGCCGAAATAGCTATCAACTATATACCTTATAAATTTTGTATACCCAAAATATATTGCTATTTTTTCACCGTGCTAAAAAGACACATAAAACATGTAGTAATTGACATAGGAAAATATTGATTTATTGTAATAAATCTTTGGGTATTTTTTCGTGATATACGAAAATTGGTTTTGTATAAAGTTATGGACATAGAAAAACTATCTGGATCGCAGGATTAATTTGTGTTAGTAGTCTTGTTCAGCGTTTTCAACTTGGGCTGTATAGTAGAATTCGCGAAAACCTCCGACTGCGATTAGACGGTTTTGATGAATATCTCAATGAACAATTTTCCGGATGTTTTTTCACCGTATTACAATGTATTTTTACTAAGTAAATGCCAATTCAATCGATAAAAAAATATTCAATACTATTTATTTATTCATTTTCCTAAATATTATAGTATACGAATGCGATGTAAACAATAATGTTAGATTGCTCTGCTTTGCCCTAGATCAAAAATCACGGTGGGATTATTCCAGTATTAGAATATTGACAATAATAAGTGTTTTTTTAAACTTAAATCGATCGTATACCGTATCTTCTTTCGGGGATCGAATCTGTCTGTGGTGAGAGACATATCTATATTATTTTTTTTGCATCTCGTTTCTTCATCTGTTGTTCTTTTCTTATGATACCTTTGGACAGTGGCAAATCTAGGATTTATAATAGCCTTAAAATAAATATCATGAAAATATTCACATAGTATCGATTGTGTTGATGGAGCACGAGAAAGTTTATGTACGCAAAATTAGTGAAGGAATTCTCGCAAATTATCGAGATATAAAAAAGACGTTTACAAATAGCGAGCAAAAATGCAAATTCGTTTTTCTAATAGCCCACTTACCGCTCAAATCTCAGCTTTTGGACAACAAATTATATTTTTAACAAGCTAATATTAGAGACAATATATAGCCTGATTCGTTTTAATAATCTCTGTAAGTTTGTTGAACACTTACACTAATAATGAACTATCTTTTTTTAATACTCGGTGTTGGAATTATGTTCAAATATTTCAACAGGGAACTGGTTAAAGAAATTTAAACCATAAATTAAATCACCTTGAACACAAAATGGAATTCGATTTTTATTAATTTAAAAATCTGGTAAAATTAGCTTTCAAACATTTTATATAACTTACGCTGCCATTGTACTTAATATTTATTTGATGAGAACGTTTTGTTCACAATCCGCTAAATCTTCCATTATTAGAGTTACGATATATGTAGAATGTTAGGTTTCAATTATGTGCTATCTTTTTACATAGTTTTAGGGTTAATCAGGGTATAACGTTTTATCAATGAAAATAATATTAATTAACTCATTAAGTTTAAATTCAATTTGTAAACTCCGATATTCCACTGATAAAACTATTAACAACATTTAACAAACATTACATACTGCTAACCCCTCTCAGCGTCCATTAATAGGGGGATAAACGCACCCCACTCTTTGTTTAATTTTTTTTTTTTTTTTAAATTGAGTTGTTTTGTTAGGTACATGATTTAAGTGAAACTCGAAATAACATTGCAGACGAAAGTTTATTATCATAAAAAGTCTAGCGTGACATATGTTGGATTGTGAAATCACTTGAGAAGAATTTCTTTCGTAAATGAACTCAAGAAGAAACAATTTTACTCATGCCCTAGATGTCAAATACAAAATTGAGCACGTTCAAATTGACACTGACTTTAAACTACGAATCCGACGTACCGATAATCATCCCTACCAAATTGCCCAAATCGATTCCCGTAAACGCCAATATCCTGGATCGTGTCTGTAATTTTCTTTCGTCTTCGTCCTTCCCCATATTGATCTCCCTCTTCGAGATGCTCTCTTTTCCTCTCTCGACGGGCGGCGCCTTTTTTCGACGCTACAAAACAAAAAAAAAACACTCACACAGTATGTTTTGTTCGGGACGGTCATATTTGGGATTTCGTAATTTGAAGAGTTTGTAAAGGTTCTTCGGACTATGTTGCATGTCAACAACTAAATTATATCGATTCGACATTTCTATTCTAAAAAATGACGTCATGTAACACTTTTTTTCATTTTACTTACATCAACCATTTAAAAACATATGTTTAACCTGTCATAAATATGACTGACCTTATAATCAAGCATTTATTCAACTAAAAAGTATTTAAACAAATTTAAGATTTTCTATTCCAATCAATTGCATATTGTAACATATTTATCAGCGAGTCATATAGAGAAATGAACTTGAGTAGGTAAGTGATAATTAAATTGAAGTTTTTATTAGTTTAACCATTTTTTTCAGCTTAAATTGTTTTAAACATTTTATGGATATCGATAACCAAAATAAAATCGGTATTATATCAACATACAGGATTTTCTTGGTTTCATTGCAAAAAAAAAATATATTTGATAAATACAAACTTGTGTTCTATTGATTCTTTAGTACAATCCGAGTTTTAAGGCAATTGCCAAGAAACTTAATTTTATCATAATTGGTAATTGATTCATTTTTGAAATTCGAATTATTGATTTTTTAAACGATTCCACGTGTTTTGTAGGTTTCGACTTACTGCGTCTTCGGGCAGTACATCTCACAGATGCAACATAACTGACATACAATAAACAATTAAAATCAGTTATACACATAAGTAATTCATTACAAAGGTAAAACACAGACCCTTAAGGCTAGGATCCAAACATAGAGCCGAAATAACTTTCAATAACTATTGATTTAATTATAATGACAATAAATTGTCTACGATAAGTTTTATTAACGCTTAATAATGTTAATGATTCCTTGATGAAAGGATTCTACGACAAATAATAATTTCTACTTATTTCAAAATGGTAGGATAAAAACATCAGGTGACGTAAAAACAGTTAGCGATAAAATATGTGAAATCGTACAAAATTTCGACAATTCAAATTTGATATTAAAATTCCATCAAGCATCTTCAGTTGATATCATAAATAAATTCATCTTTAACATATCATGGATTTCGCGCAGTCCACTTTACCCGCCATACTTACCAAAAATTTCCAACACGTCAGACATCTAGCGGTAACCTTTATACCCATACAGTGGCCCAATAAAATCAAACAAAAATGCAACAATAAGAAATATTCAAAGAATTTGGAGAGATGTCATGTTTTTTGTCTGACATATTACTGCAGCCACATCGATTATCCGCTGCAACCGGCAACCATATATGAACACTTTTTTTCCTTCTATTTATTTATTTTATTATATTATACCCGTTTCGCTTTTTTGTTTGTCCGATATAATATATGCATTTATTTATCTACCCTTTCGGCATTGAATGTGCATCATTTCGTATTTTTATTGTGAGATATTGGTAAACGGAACCATAAACAAAAAACGGTCGAATTATTTATTGCTTTGCGTTGTCTCTGGATTATTCGAATGTGGAAGTGTCGTGTTGTTTTTTAATATCGACTGTCAAATTGTCTGAAAATGTAATTCTATTTATTTATTTTATATCGTTTTAATACAAATTCAATTAGGTTTTTATAGTTTATCTAATTAATACGCCATTGGTCCAATTACTGCAGAAGAACTCTGTACGCTCTCTCTACAATTTTGAGTAAATTGGCTGCCACGTTACATACCAAAACTGAATTATTTCATCAAACCAGCGGTATTGAAGTTATAGCAAAACAACAACATTCAGCGTATTTATGTAAGTCTAATGAAAAATATATATTCACTGTTAAAATACAATTGATATTAAATTAAAATATTAAACTTAGACGGGAAAGAAAAACTGTAACGTATATTTTCAAAAAACAACAGTCAGATGACAATATTATTTCGCTAATTTCTTTACGAATTGATGTTTGAGCTAAAATGTAGTCGTAAAAGCTACTCGCTAAAAATATGTTTATAGTATATCACTTATGACATAGATTTCGCCTTAAGGCATCTTCAGGTGTTTTATCACATGGATGCAACTGAATTGAATCATTTCTGTGGAATCGTAAAAAAAACTAAAAAATCTAATTTGATATTGAAATTCCATTAGGCACCTTCAGTCGATGTAAATAATATATATATATATTAGCTTACTTGGTTGACTTTCTTTTTTGCAATCCTTATTCATTCATTTATAGTGTATTTGTTGATTTTTTATATTTAAATATGTTAATATGTTACGGTGCAAAAGCATTGAATTGATAATTTGTAAGTTTTGTACCGTGTAGTTATAATAAATAATAATATATATTATAATGATATTTATGTATATGGATAGATGTATATTTGTATATAAAAACTATAGCTTTTATTTTTTTCTAATATGAGAGAAAAAACAAATAATTTCGGAGTCTGATAAATCCCTTGTATTCTCACAGACTATTGTTTTCGCTATAGTTCTAAAAAGTTTAAAGTCATATACTTTGATATTTGAATTTCAGTGAATTATTTGATAGAGCTATTATGTACGTCTGCGAAACGAAAACGGGACTTAAAATCTATACTTTTCAGAAAAATTTAATATTTCAATAGAAATTTGACTAATTCTGTAACATTAATTCAACCTGAAAATTTCACATTTGTACGTAAATGCACATGTAATTATTTTGGCGTGTTCAACTCATTTTTGAATTTAGAAAGCTAACGTTATTTTCCTTTCGCACAAAGAATGTAGGTAATCCTTTAACCGTATGACAAACATAATTCGAACAGCGTCATAATTGATATTTCGATCGATTTCTTGCAAGAAATTCTATGAATTAAAAAATAACGTGTTGTAAAAACAAACGAAGTCAAAGAAATAACGAACATCATTTTATCGTTCTAAGAAACAATTTGAACGATGAATCTATGTGAGTAATGTTTTTTTTCTATTTGAAATTGGAACATATATAATTGTGTGAATAATAAATCGTACTCGATTCGCACGTATTTCATTATAACATTATATTCGACAGCGCCGCCTGAAAGATAGGCAATCTATTTTACAGAACTGTTGAGCGAATCAACTAAGTTCGTGACGCACACTTCGCCTATGAGTATAAAAAAAAGTATTGTTCAACAGTATTGTTTTGGATGCCGGTTGCGGTGCGTCGTTCGTGATCGACGTATTCCGTACTGATAAGGTGAGTTTTGACAAATATTATTTTGTTATTGTATTTAAGTAGACGTAACATGTGCTTGTTTGGTTTTTATCTCTTGTTATTTGTTCCTTTATTTTTCAACATTAAATATTTGAATATTATAACATTGCTAAAGCAATAAACTTATAATTTGTATTTTTTATAACTTGTGTGTACCAAACGAAATAAATAAACTCTGCCACATGTATGTAAACATATTCTAGCCGTCTCCGTTCATATAACAAAAATCATGACATCCTTCTATCTTAATAGTTTATTATTTTATTATTGTGGGATTACAGGAGTTGGTGAAATCCAATTAAAAGTTGCGCAAGACTCTTGAAATCACTATGTATATTTAACTCTTTAGCTACTGGACTACCACACAAATAAATAATTGACAATACCTCGTGTTTTTGGGGGTTGAAAAAATCGTGAGAGGTTAATTATCAATTATAAGCAATTTTTACACATAGAAATATGTCACCCATAAGCATTTTAAAAACCAGTATTAAAATTCACACTTGTTGGAACGCTATTATATTTTTAAAAAAATAAGAAAATTATACATAATAGTACAATATTTCCAAAGTTTTATATTGATCTGGGCCGGTTTCACCAATCATCAATATTACCAATTGCTGCGAAACAAATTAAAACACTGTTATTTATACAAAATTTTGTTTATAATTTTTAATTTTTAATCTTTAATGATTATAATTGTTCTTATGGAATCTAAAATAACATGATGTTTGATACGTGTAATCAAGGATTGAGTAAAAAATATGTTCCTTTTTTCTTGAATCCTGTTATATCAAAACGATGCAATAAGAGAATCGACCATGTATTTTTTCAATATTATTTGGGAAAATCAATACAGTAGAACCTCGATTATCTGGACTAATTGTGGATGAAAATAGTCCGGATATGGACCAATCCAGATATTCGAAAAAAATCATTATTGACAGAAAAAACAAGTATATTCAGTGCAAATCATTTTTATTTCTTAAGATTAATAAATACAGTAGATCCTCGATTATCCAGATTGGTCAAAACAAACAAAAGTAATATGAAATTGCTGATTTGCATGTGTCGAATTGCGTCCACTGCTTACGAATGTGATGGAATACAATCTTAACATTTCTATCGTTGCATTGTTTTTTATGCATTTGTTCCAACAAGTTCTGTGTAAAATATGAGTCGGTAATCGTCCAAATTCGATACGCATTGAACGTTTGTTTCTAGAAAAATTGATCTTGATTAAAATATTTATACAAACGATGCTGGATTCCAAATTTTGAATGATGAGGAAATAATTAAAGAAATATCTGCCTCAGATGAACAAGATCAAGAAGACAAAGAAGATATTTGTGAGAGGGGATACATTGGCCCTGCACATTCTGAAACTTTTCAATGTTTAAATGTCGCCATGAAGTGGTTTGAGAGTCAAGAAGAGTGCAATTCTGGACAACTTATATGTCTTGAAAGTATTGGTGTTTTGGCAGCAATGAAAAGAAAAGCTTTAAAGGCATATCGTTTCTCCTGAATTGCACTCTTCTTGACTCTCAAATCACTTTATGGGGGGGACATCTAAACACTTAAAATCTTCAGAATGTGTAAAAGCAATGTCTCTCCCTTCAAATCTCTTTTTCATCTTCTTGATCTTGTTCCTCTGTCAATCTTTTTCCTTCTAATGGAAGCAGATAACTGTTTCTTCATTATTTTCATCTACTAGCAATAATCGTCGAAGCATTTGTTTTCTATATAAGCGTTTGAATGTTTCTATTTGACCTTAATCCGTCGGTTGTATTACCCATGTGATGTTTAGTGAAAGAAATTTTACCATAAACATTTCTTAGTGTACAATATTTGAAATTTGAACTTTATACAATTAAACAAATAGCTAAACATAATGGTTATGATGTGTTTCTTATAGACCATCTTTTAGCAAAAAACAAATTCAACAAGCGGTAAAAATCTTACACCAAAGTATAATGCCTAAAGCCTTAAACAACACCAGATATCGGTGTAAAATAAGTTTCTTGAGTAATTGGTTGATTGAATTGGCATTCACTTGGTAGAACTCCATTATAACACGGTGAAAAAAATAGCAATGTATTTTAGTTCTACAAAATTATTTTTAACAAATATAGTTGATAGCTATTTCGGCTCACGCCATCGTCAGAACTATGCTTAAACTAACATTTGCTTATCTATATATAGCTGTGCAGAAAAGGCACACAACACATTTTCTAACGGTCTAGCTTGTTACTTTAACACAATGGCACTAAATTTTCAAAATTCTAAAAAATGAAACAATAGGTGTCTATGACAATAAGATTATATGTGGGACGGAAGTGGTCATTTTGGAAGCAAATCAGACCACCCCTTTGTACAACGGCTGGACAAGTGGCGATACTATTATGTTAGTTTGTTATTAACATTTAGGGGCTGAGTTTGAATTTATATTATGTGATTCATTAATAACGTGATTGGCGAATTGTGAATCTGTTTTTTTACTGTTGAATGATATTACATGCTCCTTAGTTCGAGTAGATATACTTCTACCTGTCTGTCCAATATAAACGGATAAACATGACTTTTAAGGTGTTAAATGTCACTTCTTGATGGAAAGGCATGACATTTTAAATAATAAAAACACATTTTTTAGTACTTATTTCCACAATATATTTTTTGATCAGGACCGGTTTCGCGATCGAGCTTTATCAACTCGTGATGAGCAAAACCCGTCCTGATCAAAAAATATATTGTGGAAATAAGTACTAAAAAATGTGTTTTTATTATTTAGGATAAACATGAGCCACAGGACATTTTATAAATACCGCTTCTGTCCAGTCAAATCAATAAACTGGATGGCGTGAGCCGAAATAGCTATCAACTATATTTGTTAAAAATAATTTTGTAGAACTAAAATACATTGCTATTTTTTTCACCCTGTTCTTGAGTAATACTAGTATGAATATTAAAAAACAACTCAAGTGTCAGACCGGCATTCTATTACAAGAACTTATTGGCAAAATCATTAGTTAATAACAAAGACAATATTAATTTTTGAGATAAGTCCGGTATTTATAAATTGCAGTGTTTTGAATGCCAACACTTTTACATAGGTAAAACCACATGTTTCTTAACGGCTGCAGAACACTTAGCTGCTTTTAGATTGAGCAAGGATACTTCTATGTTTGCTAACCATTTTTTGTCGGAGAGACATTCATTTGACGGAGATGAAGAGGTTCAATTGTTACATCATAATACGGGGGACTTTAAACTATTTTATCAGGAGATTCTAGAAATTAATTGAGGCTAACTATTAAAGTCAAAATTCATTGTTGATGATCAGCTCAATCTTCCCAACTCACCCTTGTTGTATCCTTTATGTGAGCTCAGTTCAATGAATCGACAAACTCATGAAGTAAATTCTTATATTGCATCACTAGATGTTTAATAGTCAGTATTTCTTAAAAAAAAAACCTATTATATTTTAATCATAGTCGATTATTATTTGTTGCAAAACTCTTTCAAGAATGACTCGTCAACAATATTAATCGTTAATGAAACTTATCACAGGCAATTGTGTTAATTATTATTAGATCAATATTATTAAATTTGTTTTAGCTGCCATTCAGTTCTTTCTTCAGGTCTGTGTTTTCCTTCAATAAATACCTTTGGTATATAGACGATGCTAACTATTTATTGTGTGTCAGGCTATCAATATTTTTAAAGTAACTGGTGTTCTTTGATTTCCCAATGACAAACAGTGGAAGTGTATGTCTTGCCTGCTACATTGACACATAACATTATTTGTCTTTAAATGAAACTACAACACGTTTTCTTTTCGTTGACATATCAGTAACATAGAAAATATTTTTTTTTAATTGTGATCAATTTTTTAAGAAACAATCGTTCAATCTAAATTGAATTTGCACGATTACCGACTCATATTTTACACAGGACTTGTTGTTGAAACAAATGCAACGATTGAAATGTTAAGATTGTATCCCATCACGTATGTAAGCGGTGGGCAAAATTCGCCACATGCCTATCAGCAAATTTGATTGTTTTTCTTTATTTTGAGCAATTCGGGTAATCGAGCTTCTATTTGCTATGTTCTTCTGTTTGATGTGTTCCCGTGTTCAAATATCAGTTCAAAAACTTAACTAAAAATTGATTTATTGATTTATGTTTGAAAACGTAGATGTCTATGCGGTCTGCAATTCCTCCTACCAATCTAATCATGAATAGCGGGGCATAATGAGAACCCCATCCTTTTATTTTACAATAAAAATCAAAAATTTTAACGTGTTGAAAAAATGCCAATGTATTTTAGTTCTACAAAATTTCTAAGATGTATAGTTGATAGGTATTTCAGCTATAACGTAGAACAGAACTATAGTTCTGATGAGGACTAGCTATGAACTGTATACCTCATAAATTTTGTAGAACTAAAATGCATTGCTATATTTTCACTGTGTTATAATAAAGTTCTGCCGAGTAAATACCAATACAATCAATCAAAAATTTTGTTGATCTCAATAACAAGCAGCTCTCAGTAAAGATTTTTAAAAATTTAGGAATAAGGTAATGGGGAAATAAAAACAATAAATTAAAAAAAAAAACAATTTTATTACTTCAACAGAATAGCAATAAATAGACCCTAGGATGGTTGTGTATTAATTATTTTTTACATAATAAACAATTATATTTTTTTTTATAAATTTTTTTAATAAGTAGTCCGACTGAATTGAAACAAATAAATAAAACAATGCCCGCTACAAATATTGTGTGCGTGATTAAATTTAGATTTTATATAAAAATAGTTTTAATTCACCAATTGAATTTTAATCAAAATTACAGCAATAAATTCAAATTAAAAGCCTATATGATTAAATTAAAAATAAGTTTTAAAAAATTGCACATTATTTGAATAATTACGAAATCTACCTACCATTTATAAACCATCTTCTATATATTATATATAATTGGAGCGTTGAAAATAAATATTCAACCAATAGATAGCTCAGTACTGACCTATCAAGAAAAGTATGGTTTAAATAACAAACGAGACCTTTCAAATAATAAATTTTAATTGTAAATTTTGTTCAATTGTTACATGCCTACATAATCAATATTCACTAGCCAAGTGAATCGTCTACTCTAACCTCAATTAAAATTGCAATCTCTACAATTATAAATAAAATATTACACAAGCAAAACTATCATTCTTTTGGTCATGGACATAATTCTTTGTTTTAACCTGTTACCTGCTGAGCTGTATAAAGGATACTGCAACACTGACAATTTTATTGAGAACACAAAAATTAGCTTGCACACGAGTGTTAACATTATCTCTCTTATATTTTCGAGTATCAATTATCAACATGCTACAATCAGCCGTCTCAACAGTTGAGATGTTAGCAGTCTGAAGAGTAAACATGTTTATAATAATGGAATCATTAAAAATAAATGCCAACCTATAACAATAAATAATCATTAGAAATAATTTCATATATACACAAAAATCATTCCAAAACCATCCTAGCACCCTTTGGTTACATAAAAATATATCATTATCATGGACAGACGATTTTAAATAAGTAGTTTTGGGGTTTCGAAGCCAATTTTGCGAGACTGACAAGACCATTGTCATATAAAAAAAATTTTACATGGTATTTTACTATTTAAACTATATAATAAACCTAGTTATTGGTAACAGGCATGAAACATGTTTTTTTATTATTATTAAATATTGACAGGTTCAACCTATATAACAAAGCTCACAACTGCCACAGTAATTTAAACAAGAAGTATCAATCGACTTGAAAATTAAAAAATCCCTTAAATTAAATTTAAGGTTAGTGTTTGAAATTTTATTAATTTAATGTGAAGGTTATTTTATTATGCAATATTTTTTTTTTCTGCGTTATTTTCATTACTTTGTATAATAATTAAGTTTTAAAATGCATTATATTTTACAACAATTCAAAGAAAAAACTTGTATTAGATTGAAATTTAAATCACTTGGTGGAATTTTAATATCAAATTTGAATTATTCAAACTCTTTACGCTTCCACATATCTCAGTCACTCAAGACCCAGATGGCAAAACTATCAAAACACAGCGGATAATATACTAATTTTTTCGGAAATTTTTGAAATAAACTGAACACAATCATCAGCTATTTCTAAACAAATATGTAAAAACCTCCCTTGTACCCTCAATGTGAGATAAGTTTACAATATTAATTTAAATGTTACAATAATACGTTATCTATTATTTCACCCCATTTGTTTGAAACCAGTAGGTATCTTTTAGTATTGAATTTCCAAATATTTTAATGGTATTGATTCTAGTGTTCACTTTTCATTCCAGTCATCATTTTGTATTCGCTTATTTTTCCATATTTGAATGCCGTTATTATATAATTAGTAATTATTAAAACTGATTATAATATTAGAGATACTTTCTATGTTTTTCATAATTCGTATTATCGATGCAAATTCATAACTGACAATGCAGAAAGGCAAAACCCAGCCGTGACTGTAGCATATAGAATTGTAGCATATAGAATTGTAGAATTTATACGGCTCGAATTTTATTAACATTTTTAAGGTTTAACTGTTGATTGTTGGTGGAAATGCATTATATTTACATAAATAAAACACAGTTTTTAGTACTATTATCACTAAAAAATTATTATACAAATTTTTAATGTAACATTGGGCAGTTATTTGAGGACATCTGATCTCTCGTGTCTTTGAATACACGTCCATGATAAATTATACAGCGATAATTAATATATATAACTTAACGTTCCTTTTATTTGTCTAAATTTCCAACAATCGGCACAATCTCTCACTTTTCTTGGTTACGCAAACCCCTCTCACTAATTCTCTGTACACATTTTCAACAAATATCACAATTTTTTTTTTTTCACCAAATCAAATCGATCGCTCTACATAACATTCAAGTATTTGATATCAAAATATATTTTTCATACGATTGCAATAAGAAATTTAATATGCATCATAAAACACATATTTTTTTGAATACGGATATTTTAAAAATGTTTTCAAAGGCAAAACTAAATCATCAGGTTGTTTACGGCTATATTCAATAAACAAAACTTGAGTTTACGTAGAGCCATCAAATCAATTTGCCATTTTCTACATATATGTTCAAAAATACATTAAAATTTATCCATATTAAATATAATTCTGTATACTTTGAATGTCTAACATTCGTCACTAATTGGATTTAAAAAAATTAAAAAAAAATCTGTTTTACAAAAATGCGCATATTATATTATTTAATTTCATAAAAATAGCTGAATCAAATTATGTATACACCCGATGTTTTTATATACAAAGGTGAAAATTTTTCTTCGAAATAATACGTTTCTACAGAATGTAATTATTTTAATTTATGAAGCATCAACAATCATACAATTCGACTTTTTAATCCAGTTTCCAAAGAATAAAGATTTTTGGCAAACCATAACACAACAGTCGTAAGACAAGACAGCTTTTTGACAAAAATCGTAAATTGAACTAACATCTTAGATAATGGCTCTGTGAAAAATCTATACATTATTTCAGTATAAAATTTAACATATTACTTTTTTTTAATTTACTGCTGAAACAATCACAATTCAAAGGAATAAAACTTTTTTATACTGGTTTGCAATGCCTAAAACTTGAAAGTAACATTATCTCAATATATTAATATGTCAAATAGCTGTCTTTGTGCTTATGTGGCATACCTAAAGTGAACATCAGTAACTTAACCGTATTCACAGTATACATACAAATAAATTAATGTATTCAAACTCACATCCTACAAAAAAATATTGATTTTTATACTTTAATTAATTATAATTTATTTTTTTAAGACAGTTATAATTTTTCATTTTTTACGATAAAATAATGCAACCTTTAGAAAATATCTTTCTATAAAATTTTGCAGATGGTGCAGATGAAATTTAAATAGTCACATGATTTATTGATTAAGAAATCAATAAATTAATATTGTTTATAGCTGCCAAATCATCTTGGATCATTTTTATGACAGTTTTCTTACTACAGAGATGTCGGCTTGAATAAGATTGTGTTTTTTGCAGAGTATATGAAAACTAATTGAAGTCATCAATGACTTAAATGGTGTATTTCAGAACAGCGGAATACAAGCATTTTTTTTTACATATTATATATTATGCAAAATTAAACATTTTAAAAACAATGCTACATTGAATAATCATACAACCACAAGAGGCAGTTTCTCTGATACGCATATTTTTATTACTTTCTTTATGAAACTTATTTTTTAATTTAACCGTTATCCTTTAGATAAAATTATTATACCCATGAAAACAAACCATTTTATTTGTACGGTGAGCGTTCCAGGTTAATTCCGCATGACATTCATAATGTAACAATATTAATATTTGAACAGATAGCGTTTTGTTTATTGCTGCTGTTGAATTTGCTGCATGAGATCTTCGCCGAGCTCTAGCTGGGTTAGCGTCTTGATGACTTCGGCTCTCTGCGACGGAGTGAGTCGACGGCAGAGTTCTGAAACGGCATCCATTGCCACTTCCGGACATTTCTAAAACAAAATCAACACATTTCAATCACTGCAATTGGGACACAAAATAATTCTACCTGCACTCAAATATAACCATAGAAGGCTATGATTTTTGGGATCAATATTTTTGATTGAATACTTCCAGAGCTAAATGGTCAACATCATTCATTGGGTTTGTTTGCAATGTTTACAGGTTTGAATTCTGAAATGACACATTCATAAATTGATTTAATTAATGATTTGTGTTCGAAGGTCCTAGCCTCCATAATAAGGAGACTATAAGAGTCTAAACCAGAAACAAGAAAACAGAAAAAAAATCTTCCTAATCTCTTCGTTGATCAGCTAGGCAGAAATCGAAGCTAACTTTTCATTATGTGAATATGTTGCAGAATCAACTCACCTCTAAGCTTTCCTTGATGCGATTTATCTGCGCATCTTTGGTGACGGCGGTGATGTTCTGGTGGACAACCGATTTGGGATCAGACAGTTGAGTTTCGAGCCATTCGCAAACTGATCTATTCGAATTTTCCCATTGGTATGCCTGTAAAAAATTAATTTCACTGTTGATAATTTGGACTTGAAAATCTAGCAAAATCATTTTTTATATGTATTGAATGCACCACATAATTTAATAAAATTGTTCTTTACAGAGAAGCGTCAATATCGACATACTCCAAGCTAATGATCTTTTTGATGTCAAATTTTGATTTATAGATACTATCAATTTAAGGTTTTTATGAAAATCTGATTTTTTTTGCTTGCAATAATATAGATAACGTTTTTTCTAACAGCGTTCAACAGGTTAGCGACCGAATGATAATTGATGTAATGCCTCAGGGACTAAAAGGTTTCTACAATATACTATGGCATATGAATAACAATCTCAACAAAGAAACTTTTCTTCAACTAAATATGGTTTCTCCAGGTGTGAAAATAGTTTTACCGTGTCGCTGTCCACTGGAGAATCATGAAATCTTCATCGAGCGACAAAGGCATTTTATTATTCACACATAACAAGAAGAGTCACTAGGTATGCCGAAAATAGCTGGTGTATATCAAATAAAAGACAGCTTTTTGAACATAATGAAGATCAAGCTGGCAGTCTGAGGTAGCTATGACATTCTTAAACATTTTATTTTCTCATTTATGGCCAATGAGATATGTCAGACCAATTTATACAATCGAATGAATATGCTGCTAAGTTTTGATACAAAAGCGTGCGGGAAATATCTGAATACTCTACTAGTCACATTGCCTCATGTATTAATAAAAAGCATGCACGTTAGAGAGAGCTTATTTCATTGAATTTATAATATAATGTGTATGTGTATAACAGCTGATGTGAAGGCGATGTTTTGTTAAGTACACAGGGTTAACAGCTAGCTCTCTAGGGCTGCCAATTGGTGTTTGACTGTTTTTTACTGCTTATTGATATCAAATATAATCAATTTCAGAAATTTCTACAAATATTCATGTGCGTGTCAACTTAATAACATAGAATTACAGCACAGCAAAATTAATTGATAAATTACCTCCGTAGTTCCTCTGTCTTCGACGAACCATCTTCGCAACATTACATCGGTGTGTCCTTCAGCGAGGTCCGGCCTGGAAGCTGTCAATTTGTTTTCAGCCTGCTGCTGCAGTAAGAGCCTGCGGAGACGCCAGTGGAGAATGCTACGGGACTTGCGCCATGGTATGATTTCCTAAATTCAAACATTAAAAAGGCATTAGTAAATATATGTATGCGTCAGCATTAAGCATATAAACTGAGAAATGATGGAATCTTCAGTCTCGACTAGTGATACCACAATTAGGTAAGACAAAATGAAACTGCTTTGCTTTTTGGTGAAATCTATTGTAAAATTTTGTAATATTATTGTTTTGTAGAATGTTCATGACAATCCGTACAAATCATTCAATACATTATTATTAAATTTATCATTATTGTGTATTCTGGCAGCAATGTCCAAGATCCATTTGAAATGATGCGTCTCTGTTTTCAGATCAACCGTCCACCTCGCAACCCGAAAGAGTCCCTCAAGAGGCAGCAGGAGATTGACTTCCTTCGCCTCCTCATAAAGGCTGCCGCGTACAACTGAGGGAGTTTGGCGGGACTGTGAAGGAACCGATCGTTCCCAAAGCGGATCCGGCCAGGTTATCATGGAAGATGAGTGCCATCCATCAATGTGGCACATCAGAATGGGCTGGCCTCTGTTATTGTGACACACAGAAGAAGTACGCGGCGACGCCGATGTTCACTGAACTGGAGGTGAATGAAGAGCTCTAACAGCTCAGTTGACGGAGAGGACGCTTGCAGCTTTATCCAATGTGTTGCTGGCCCAACAGTAAGCCTAACGTGACAGCCTGCAACTCATTATTGACAGGGGGACCAAGAAGACGGTTCCTCTTACACCCACAGAGCTGTTTCATACGATCCAGGAACAGTTTGGAGGAGACTCTTCCCAGCAGCTAATTTCAGAAGACATTATACAAATAGTTTGTGGCAAGAGAGCCGAGCAGATCCAGCACTGCCGAACCCACATACTCAAGATGAAGGAGAACATGTTAAGGACAGACCTAAGAAAAATCCCTCCAGTTTGGGTCACCTAGGAAAAATAGGCAAGTTAGATTGACTAAACGACAGGTTGCAGGACAGAGTGCAAGAAAGGCTTGCAAGACCTGCACCCTCGACTGGGAGTAACAGGTTTGACACCCAGAGTTAGGACGGCCAACAATGGAAGACACCCTTATAAAATAGATGCCAACAAGAAGGCACACAAAGGAAGGAACCTATGAGGGGGGCGCGCCGTTCCAGATGACGTGAGGCCCTTCAATGGGGACTGCCTACGTCGCTTCTTGGGAGTTTGGAAGGCAGAAGTAGCCCCTTACCCCTTCACGGAGCACAAGTTCCCGAGTGGCACATTCTCTGTACAGCAACAGCGCAGATCTTCAACCATTGGGGAACACTCTGCGAGATACCTACCTGGGAACTACTCGTGACTCTTTTGACGTGAAGAGGTCGATTTCTGGTGTGCTCCAGTGGTTGAAGATTTGCGCTGTTGCTTCTCGGGAACTTGTGTTCCATGAGATAGAAGGGGTAAGGGGGCTTCTTTCCGAATTCCACGAAGTGCCGCAGGCAAGCCACCTTGGAAGGGCCTCGTGTCATCTGGAACAACACCCCCTCATAGGTTCCTTCCTTGTTGGTCTCTTTTTTATGAGGGTGCCTTTGGTCGTACCTTGCCGAAGGTCTAACACTGTTCGCCGTAACTCTGTGTGTCAGGGACTTGCTCTCGAAAGGGCAACCAGTCGAGGGTCCCCAGGTCTTGCCAGCCTTTCTTGCACTATCCTGCAACCTGTCATTGAGTCTATCCAACCTGCCTATTTATCCTAGGTAGGCCAACAACCGTTCAATCCCAAACAGTGACTCTGATCGGGCTGGGGGGATTTTTGGCAGTATGTCCTTAAAATTTTCCTCTTTCATCTTGGACAGGAGCTGGGTTCAGCGGTGCTAGATCTGCTCTTTTTCTTCTTGAGAGGTCTTTTTGGCCACCCAGTCATTACGAATCTTTTAGGCCAGCAACCCATTGAATAATGCTGCGAGCGTCAGCTGAACTCTTAGGGCTCTCTCAGATAGTCTCAGTGTTCGTTACCACCTGGTGGCTCGTGAGGGAGGAGCCATTATGAATGTAAGATCTTAACCAGTCTTTAGCTGGTCAGGGATACCTGTATGGCCTTCTGGCCGGCCATCTAGACCTATTTGGAAAAGGTTAGTGATAAGACCTTCCGTCGGGTCCCGATACTTTCATCAGCTCTTACCTCTCATCTGTAATTGTTGAAAGAAAATCGATTCATTCTGCCAAGTTGCCTCTAGCTAAAATATTGTCAACAGCCGATCTTATGCTGCCCAGGGATGATTCTATACCCGCTTCTAACAGAACTTACTTAATCCAATTTCCTATGACTGTCTTGGAGGCCGGCTTTTCGGGGCCCCTAGCTGCAATAAAAAATTCTTGAAGGTCTCCGCTCTTTCTTTCGCCGTTCTTCTGAGGTTTTAACTAACTGGCTAATATATTGAGCCTATATTTTGCGTCTCCTTTTCTAATGTGCCATCCCGATTACTAAGGGTAGCCGAGTCCGTCTTAGAACCAAACGCAGGCCATAGAGTTATATGGTTCCGTTCCCTCTCTAAACCCGCTGTAGTATCTGAGCAATGTTACCATCTTACGAGACACCTCATATAGGCTAGATGTAGGCGGTGTGGTTTCCTTCAAGTGACGGACTCCTTCTGACATATCATATGGGGGCTTTCGGGGTCTTTACTATGGCTAGGGATATGGCTCGTAGTACATGTCTTACCAGGGAGTTTCCGCCAATATCCGCACTGCCCACTGGCTTGCAGAAAGTTGTTATGACTGGCTTATGCACTAGAATTGTGGACTATGCCAAGTCCTCTTAGAGATAAGCAACATTGCTCAGATACTCAAAACAGCAGGTTTAGAGAGGGAACGAGACCATATAACTATGGCCTGCGTTCAGTTCTAAGCGGACTCGGCCATCCATCAGCAATCGGGATGGCACATTTGAAAAGAAGACATACATAATATAGACCAAATTTATTGGCTTTGCCAGTTAGTTAAAACCTCGGTAGAACGATGAAAGAAAGGTGGGAGACTTCCGAGATCTGTTTATTACAGCTGAGGGTTCCGAAAAGCTGGCCTCCAGAACAGTCATAGAATATTGTATTAAGTCGGATCTGTTAGAAGCAGGTATAGAATCATCCCCAGGCGGCAATAAGATCAACTGTGGCATCTATTGAACTGGCTCGAGAACTATCCTGTTGACAATATTTTAGCTACAGGTAGCCGGCAGAATGAATCAACTTTTTTTCAACATTATAGACGAGAGGCAAGAGCTGGCGAAAGTAACCAAAACCCGACGGAAGGTCTTATCACTAACCTTTTCCAACCAGTCTAGATGGCCACTACATCATACCTGGACCATCAGCTGAAGACTCACATTGGTGACATAGCTTCTCCTCAACGAGCCACTAGGTGATAACAAATGTTCACTCAAGTGGATCTTGGAAATTGCTGGAAACATAATAAGAGTTTTATTGGTAGGTAAGTATTATATATATATTAGAGATTACTCACAGAAATGGCTCCCTTTTCAAGCATCCTTTCCGGAGTGTCGTGGAGTTCTGCGAATTGAACAGCAGCCTGAAAGAAAAAAGATAATAAAAAATACTTATTTTGTTTACCATATTCAACTGATATCAGAAATATGTTAATAAAGAAAGTACTTGCAAACCCAGTTAGTTTCACTTAAAACAAAATTTACCTGATGATAAATTGGCGTAAGATATTTTTCTCTTTCGGAGACTTCTTTTTCAATAACCGCTAATTCCATTTGAAGTTCTGACAATTTGTTATCTGTAAATAAACAAAAACATTCAATTCGGACACCCCTAAATAAGATAAAACAATGCTAGGACTTTGATTGCTTGTGGAATGGTCTTACCTTGAGTTCTATCATCAGTGCTCGGTGGTGTTTCATCTTTGTAACCGTTTTCTTTGGTGGGGAATTGAGCAATCTTTTCCTTGATGGAAATAACTTTGGGATCGAGCTCCAGAAGGACGTCATCGATTCTGTGCATCGTCTTCAATATATCTTTCATTTTGTATTTCACCTCGACTAAACCTTCCGCTTCCAAGACACCTCCCCTAAAATAATATTATTGTATCCAAAATTTTATTCACATTCAATAAATTTCACACTCTTCGAAAAATAATATTGTGAATACAAAAATCTCAGTTACTTATTTATAAATCGTACGAGATCAACAATAACAACCAAAAATAAGAGTGGTTTTCATTGAGAGGACGACAGGCAGACCGCATAAAACGCTTACCTAGATTCAGGATCAGCATACATCTCCATATATCTGGGATTGATGGTGGGATCAACGACAGCCCAAGCGCCTCCTCGGAGTTCTCCACCTGGGGGAATGTAAACCAGGACAGGATTTGTTACTCGTCGGAGAGCGAACACTATCTCCGCACCAAACTTCATCACTTGTTCGTACATATCTGTAAAAGAAATTTGAATTATTTCCACAGAAAGAAGTCATTTTGATACAGATGTTGGCAAGATACCAAAATAACTGTTACAATGCAATGAACAAAAATTGAAATAAAAAAAACCCTGAAAAGTTCAACGACAAAGATAAGGTTGACTATCGATATGAAATTTGAATGCCAACAATAAATTTTTATTACCTTTCATTCCTCCGCTAAAGCCTCTCCAGTTAGCGAAGATGATAATTGGTAAATCTTCTCTTGAGAAATCGTTGATTGCTTGTGCTGTTTTATAGGCAGAATCAGGGAACCAAACCTACAAAATTGTACATAATTTAATAGAACTTAACATTGAATCCCAAATATAGATTATCTATGTCATTTAAATAATTGCATAATATTGCCGTGTGATAATTACTGACCTGTCCGGCTTGCGATAAAGTCTTGGCTTCCGAATCAGGATTTGCAGGATCAGCCGGTAGTGTGACTTCTACTGTTCTCGTTTCAACAGCAATCACTCCTACGGGAATACCTCCTAGTCTAGCACGACCTGAAATATAATAATTAATAAAGAATTTAATAATTGAAGATATCAACCGAAGGTCAGTTCTGTCACATCCGTGTGATAGAATGTCAGAAGATGCCGAAAGTAACAAAACATGTGGAATCGTACAAAGTTTTAACAATACAAATTTAATATAGAATTACTGGTGCCTCAGAAAATCTTAATTGATTCACTCGTGACTGATTTAACCCACTGACTGCTATCTAAGATTAAAATTCCATCCCTACGAAAATTTTTAGTCATCCACTTAATGATTCTGTTTTATAATCACATAGCAATTTAATAATTTTTGGTATCACATTATTATCATTTTCTTTACGTTACCTGTGATAACAGTCTGAGCCCACGGTCTCATAATCTCATCCCAGGACCCTTTGTCGAAGAAGCCTGACTGCCAGGCGCTGCCTCCGGGTCCTTCGCGGCCGGCCAACATCCAGCGAGGATCATACGGTGCTCTTGTCGGTGTGAATTCTACGTCACGGTCAATCAGATCAGCCGGCGGAATTATCGGTACAGGGCTCATCTTATCCTGCGGGTTAAAAATAAACAGAGATAGATAAAAGAAATCTGTGAAAATTAATTAATATTAATATGCCTAGAATTCACATATAATATATATTCCAAAACCCAAAAATTGCATAGATTCTATAGTATGCTATTTCTTCAGATATGAATAGTAGACATATTTGGCTTACAGCTATATTTTTAAAAAACCTGAGTTACCGCAGAGATATAATTGAGACAAAGCACTAATTGATCAACCTAAATTACGACGATATTCTTCGAAATATTTCAAACTGTGGCGAGCCATCGAGCGTGTAAAATGATTTTTGTTTAAATAAACATGATAATATATATTGCAAAATATACATTTAGATGATGAGACTCAACTGTTTTCATAATTTACAGTAAAAATGTTTATCGTAAACATCTTTGGCTTGGTGATCCATAACCATAATTTTTTTCGATGAAATCAACATCTGTTGAGAATATTTTTAAGCATTTAGAATAATCTTAATAGATGTCCCACTGTGAACGTGGTGCACTCTGAGATCAAGCTTCAAGCCATAACATACACGAGATTATTATAAGAAAGTGAATTTAACTAGATTTATTTTGTGAAGTAATCAATTATATTTATAATTTTCATTGTTCAGTTTGGGTTTTGAGTTGAAATTGATAAAAAATTCACACGGCAAAACAAGTCACAATAACTACAAAAATAAATCGCAAAGGCATCCCAACACTCCAAATAGCAAATAAATTCAAATACACATTACAATATTACAAAAACACAGTTTAAAAATCTCTAATGTCTCAGAAACAAATAACAATAGTTCACAAATTATTCAGTATAATATAGTAAAAAGTTACACTTCATATAATATTATAAAATAAAGTATATATAAAATGGTTTAACAAGCGGTATGAAAAATAAGCAGGCGTGGAGAATTTTGATAGGTATCACACTACCTACTTGACCTTGTGTCACTGTATGTGTCGAAGACGAATATTATCAGTCTCATTGAATCAACAAAGGATCCATAATCAAAGATTTACCTTTGGCTACGTGGTAAAGTAAATACAACAAGAAAAAAGGAGTTTGATAGGCATTTTTTATATATGAAGTAGAAACGCACAAATTTATGCACACCGTAAGCAGCGAGTTAACAAAATAATTTTGTAAATATATTCATGTATCAATAAACATCTATCACCATATGGTCATGTGTAATATTGAGCGTAAAAAATCATTTTCGTTCAACCCCCAACTGGAACCAATTTCAATAGAGAACCACATGTTAACAGTTTGATGCAATATAGATAGACATAGATGATGCAGAATAGGAAGGTAAGACTATAATATAATTATTTGAAAGTAACAGTGAATTATTTCATTGTTTTATAAATAAAAAAATATACAATTATATTCACTACTTGAACCTAAACTGAATAGTGATGAAAAAATGTTTTAAAATTTTTATCTGTCATAAAAGTAAAAATGAAAATATACAAAAATACATAAATGAATATAAAATAACTCACTGATGGAAGGATAGTAGAGGCACCACTGCCAAACACATATAATAAAAATATCATGATGGAGTCGATTGCTTCTGTGACATTGAAATTCATCTCCACAATCTATTGAATTTTTAAAACCAAATAAACACCGAAATACCTTTGGCATATAGGCCAGCCACTTGACCATGGTGTAGACGCCGTCGAGGTCAGCGGCTTCAGTCTTGTGCGTGATGCCATTATTGTGCATTATTTGAACTCCTCCCAGCTGATTGTTTGACGCGTACACTTCACGTCCCAGCAATTTGTTCAGAGCCATGTAACCGGTGAGGATGATGTGGGAATTCTCAATTTGGATTACGCGTTGACCTAACCTGAAATGGCAATGTTCAAATATCAACGTATAATACGTTGCCGGATTTAGAATCAAATTATTCATTTATTTCTATCGCAGGCATTTATTATTATACCTGACGAGATAGGATCCGATACCGATGGCTCTGCAAGACACCATTGAAATTGTGACGATCTCTTCGTACGCCTGAGCAGTTTCTCCAGCTATCATGCCCGCGTATCTCAAATTCTCTACACCCAGACCATCATCTTTGCCTAAAGAAATTTAATCAACATTGTTAATACTATCATTATAAAAATAATCAAATGATAACTATACAAGTATTATGTAAGTTAAATTTGTTCTTCAGTAACCAAGGCATATTAAAAATTACCTATGATATCTGTGATCCTATATCTAGCCTCCCCTTCATCATCAATTAAAACGGCCCTGACAGAATTGAGCGGAGCCAGTTTGGTATAGTCTTCTGCTGACAAGTAAAGATAGCGGAATCCTTTATCAGGATAAGCAGAATCTTCCCACGCTACTCGGAACAGTTGTTTCACTTCTTCGGCAAGACCAATTCGTGCACCACTATTCACAGATAAGTAGAGCTAAAAGAAAAATATTTATTTAGTTGTTATTTAAAGGTTTTTAAATGCCGCTTTATAAATGATCTTCGAGATGATTCATTTTGATTTATGTAAATTCGATATCAATTACCCTAGGAATTTTTCGTTTTCTGGCTAATTCTGATGCCTTATAGAAAAGAAGGTCTTCGCGTGGACTGAACGACCCGATGAGATGAGTCAAATCATTTGCGATTAGGACAACTTCACGACCTAATGGATACTCTGGAGTAAAAAGGGTTAGAACCCAGGCCACCATTCCGATCTGCAAATAAAAAAACACATAAGTTATGAAAAATTCATGGTGAATACAATATATTTATAAAAAAACATAATTTGATTTGTACTGATTTCAGTAATAAATAAAGATCAAATGTTTTGATTCGTGTTTGATTCTATCAAATAAAAACTGCTCTTACGTTATTTTGTCCAGGTAGTCGTTTCTGCTCAACCAAATTTCCATCATTCTCCATGACAAGCTCGATAATATCAATGAGCTGATCGGGCATAACGATAGTTTCACCTGGTCTTTCGACTATATACTCACGCCATGTCTTTTCAACCATCTGACGGAACATTGATGGCACATCGTAGGCATAAGTTGTCCCTGATTGCTGGGCCTGTAATTGAAAAATCAATTTGATTATAAAATATATCAGTCCCTCACTTAAGATGGAAGAACTTCCCAAGGCTAGGTGCATGTCAACAATGCAACATTTGATTTTTTTAAATCTTGAACTGTGTAAAATTGAAATCGAGCTTAGTGAGGTATTAAAAAAAATAACTTCGGTTGGTCATTCAAAAAAGAAATTCAAATATGAAATTTTATTACAATTCAACACTTTTCAGCGTAGAGTGCAAAAAGAATCTCCTAACATCAGAGAAGAGGTTACCAATAAACAATTGATTTAACTTTCTTACCGTAAATCTCTTCTGCTGCAAGAAATCTTTTGTAACATAAGGAGTGGAAATCGGTAAACCATGCATTGGCCCTTGTTTTGGTCCGTATGCTTGGAACAGTATCTGAAAGAAAATGAATCACATCATAATAGAACAGCACATAACATAATAACAGTCTCAAATGAGGCTGTTGTCATGTATTTTTGTATATAAACATCTTTTCAATATATGTTCATTCAGCTTACATCTCCAGTGGCGGGATCTGTGTATTCAGTATAGAGACAGATGTCTAGGAAGTATCCAGAGTCATTAGCGAGGCATAACCGAACATTCTGCGTTGGCGACGAGGGAGATAAACGGATTGTCATCCTGAGCTCAGCTTGGAGAACCCTGAGTTTCCAAAGTCTTGGGCCGTATCGCATTACCATACTAGTTACCGATTCTCCAATCTGAAAGAAGGATGCTGATTGAATAAAGCTGTTTTAAATAAATGTTATCAATATAATAGACGGATAACGAAATGAACTATACCTTTGATGGATCCATTATGACAGTCGGTCCAAAATTGAGGAATATATGATTGCAGTCTGTTCTTTTCGACTGCGGGTGAGAAAAAGCTACCTCCAGCTCATCCATAGCTTCCAAAAGAACTCTGTTAAATAAAGGGATACATATATTTTTATAGTCGCATTTTCATTCAAGATAAAGATCAAATAATGATAAAGTATTTAGTTTTATGATCTTCAAATAATATTTAAACAAACCTTTCTCCTTCATTTTGAAGGTATTCAAATGAAGCTTCCTTAGTGATGAGATCGGAATGTCTAATAATGGAACGGATGAAGAATCTGTAGTCAGTCACTTCTTGACCTTTCGCAACCTATTCAAAAAAAATATACATCAGATAACATTTAAAAAAGCACACAGACATACGTCCATCCAAATCCTTTTTTATATCTAAACCAATTGATAAAATTGTCCAAATTACCTTGGCCCTTCCCAAGTATAGGTGCATTTTTTGATTGGAAGTCGGCAAAGCTTCTAGCTCATAAGTTCTCATTCTTCCGAGTTCCAGTTGGAAAGCGCACGCTGGTTCTAAATGGCGGTATATCCTATCTTCCAGGTACATATCGCGTGCTCGGTATGTGAAGAACTTGGGAAATTGCCGCCTGAAATTCAAAAAACCTTTCTATTATTATCTTTCTACTAAAAATTCTACCATTTGTATAAATGGAATATTTCATTATTACTTTCAAATAATTATCTTGAAGCTTTTATTCTCAATTGGATCCTAGATTTTTTATTGAAATTGAAATTGTTACGATTGTAATATCATGAAATGAGTTGACACATTTGAAATAAATTTCTTATTAAAAATGACCACAGATTCAATTTATGATATCGGCGGAAGGTATGTGGTGGAATTTCAATATCAAATTCGAATTGTTAAAATTTTGTATGATTCCACATATTTTGTCAGTAAGAACAGTTTAGTGAAATTCAAGTCGTTAGTGGCAAAATATGTGGAATCTTAAGAAATTTCAGCAATTCAAATTTGACTACAGATTTGCTTCCATACGTAAACTTACTTTATGAACTTCTTAAAATCATTTGAAAAATAAGTTTATTATAAAAAATGAGAATAGCAATAGATTACAGATGACAATACGCAAAATATTACATGAAATTTGTCATCCTTACTTAAAGTAAAAATGTATATAAATATATCATGACAAAAATCTATTATGGCTTTTCTACTAAGTGAAAAATACTAACTTCTTCAGCGCTGCAAAGGTGATCCTTCTGATTCCTCTTCTGAAAAGTTCTTCTTGATGCAACAAGCAGAAGTCTCCAAAGAGCACACTCATGTCTGCGTCATCCATGTCACCTTGGTCTCGTACAGCTACGCACAGTATATGAATGGGCTCCCTAGGCTAAAATTAACAATCAATCCAATTTACACTTGGCCATTACAACAATACGTCAATATTAATCAGTTTGACAACACTGGTGAATTCATACCTCTGAATCGTTTTCAGCTGTGATTTGTCTGCCATAGTCTGCCGACATACTGACGTTGATGCTTGTGCTGTCTCGGCTTTCTGACACGCCATCTTGCAAAGCTTGCAGGTCCTAGAAATTTTTCTGTTCTGCATTAATTAATACTAACAGTGTTTTCTTATGTGTACTGATTTCACATTGCTTTCATTAATTTATGCTTTGTCTAGCAATCATTACCTCCACTATGATTTCACAAATGTTTATTTTGGTCAAAAACTCTTATTATCTATTACAAAATAACTATTATGATTGATTTTTTTTAAATCTGACCGTAAACAAGAGGTGTTATTTACCATGTTACCTGCTAAACCACGTAAAGGATACTTCAACCATGAATATGTATAAAATTGTTTCAGTAGTATTGACACAATTTTTCACACAATTATTTTTGATTGCCAATTTTCAGCGGCATATGATCAGTTGTCCCAACAATTAAGATGTTGGTAATCAGGGGTTAAGTGAAAATTTTGAAACATGTTAGACACAAAGAGTTCATTCATTACCTATTATGAAATCTTTCCAGCAATATTTGACACTGAAAATATTAAACAAATGAATAAAACACAAACCTTTGTATTAATATACGCCGGGCTTGCAAAGTCTTCCAGTAGATCGAGAATCTCTTCAGCATATTGCTGGAACTCTTTGAAGGAATGAAAAGCTGCCATACATCCTGTCCTGACATGTGTTTTGGCTTCGCCGAGAAATGTATTGTGCTCATCGGACGGTATAGACAGCTCCATCTCGGATTGGTTAGGTGGAATCCTAAATAAAATGAAAACACATATTTTAAAAATGTCACATCTAAAATATTTTTTGTTTGTTATGTAAAACATCCGCTTGCCTATTAGGATGCGAGCTGGGAAGCAGGAACTGGAAATGGACTACGCTCTTCTCTCCACTGAGTTCCAAATGCTGAAGACAAGTCAAATCGTAAGATGTGTAAGCTCTTCTGACGTACACCTCTAAAGCAGCATTGCAAACCTAAGTAAATGCAGAATAAATTATCAATATACTGTTTGAGTAAAGTAGGTTATTTAGTTTAAAAGAGTGTTGCTGACGATACAATGCAATGATTTGTCAAAACAAAGATCTTAAAATTTTAATATTTTTGATAAACTGAATGTTAATGTTTTACTCACAGCTTTATTGGTGTGATAAAAGAAATCGTGTAGAATGTCAAAGATGGAGGTCTCTGACAGAATCAGCTTCTGCAAGTTTTCTGGATGGAAGTCGTGTCCGTACATATCCACGGCTGAGAGGAAAATTGACTCCATTTGGTTGTGACGCAGCTCATAAGCTGGCTGATGGGCAGCTATCAAAACCTAGTGTATAATAAAGTAATGAGTGACAAAACAACTATTAGAAAGTGGCTCATTTTTATGTAAAACGGCTTTGGAACAGCTGGAAATCAATAGATATCAATTGTCACACAAAATTTTAAATGAACAAACAAATATAAGTCGGTCGCCGCTCCTCAGACCATTGTGAGGGGCTAATGCCTTCCCGTAATAAACCATTTCCATTTTAAAAAATCAAATTTTTATTGCTAGCAGGAAATAAGCTAGGTCGCTAAGACAGAAGAGAAGATGTATGGTGTACCTTTTCTACACAGCTATATATAGATAAGCAAATCTACGTTTAAGCGTAGTTTTGATGATGGCATGAGCCGAAATAGCTATCAACTATATCCTATAAAAAAATTTGTGGAACTAAAATACACTATTTTTTTACTGTGTTAAATTCATCAAAGTATTGCTTTACCTTGTATTTAATTAACTTGTGTTTTGGATGATACCAAATGTTTAACTCACTATCAAACATCATATAGCGAAATATAAAAACAATAATTACATTTCAGCAATCTAAGTAAGAGCTTCATTTAAATGCACTGCTAAAAGAATGTGGTCATAACATTAAAATGCTTAATGGACGTATTATCGATTGTCTGGATACCTGTCTGGCTCTGAGAGCGACCCTGGAATGTTCAGCTCTGTTGAGAGAAGTCAATTCGCTTAAAGTTGTCGCCAATTCATCAGTAAGACCCGGTTCATTGGACCACAAATGGTCGATCAGCATGGTGACCTAAAATAGTCAATAACTTTATGATTGAATTGGCTTTCACCGTGTTATAGTCAATAACATTACAAAAGTCAATATCACAATACATTCATACAATAAAGAACAGGTCAAACAAAAAATCCATGCAATGTCTACTAATTATGGAATTTTACTATTTATAATGTAATAATTTAGAATAAATTGTGTGAAAATTAAAAACCAAAATCCAATGTATCTTTGGTTGATAGGAAAATAAAGCAATTATTTATAAGGTATTACCATATTTTATATAAAGATTCTGATCATTATTAACACTTAACAAATAAAAAATCCGGCCATCACTGAGCTGAAACTTCAGTGTCCAGTTGAAAAAATATGCTTTAAATTAAAATAATGTTCAGTTAGGTTCTTTCACTAACTGTAATTTTAGCAATATTATAATTTTATAATGTATATTATTTCCACTAATTCCCAATAATGAAATAATCGAAAACATTTCGGAAGACAACTGACAACCGTACGCGCCGAATATTGTTGCAACAATGACAACTGACAACCGTACGCGCCGAATATTGTTGCAACAATGACTAATTGTTTTCTGTGGAATGTTAAGAACAGCAACTACAGATTCCTCTCTTCTGAACCTCACAGGGTACACCTGAGATGTTACTTTTTGCCGTGTTAGGTAGCACCTCGCCACAATGCAACAGCACCATGTTGAAGGCATTCTATTATTGCTTATAGTATTTGACGTTTAAATTTTTCCTTTTTATAATAAAAATACTGAATAAAAATATTCAAAATCCAAAGTTGATTATTCCTGCCCAGTAGACGCTAGCGAATGAATGACGCGGCCGGGTGGGGGGTGTCACATTCGGCCGAAATACACTGCTACATTTTGTCATACAGACAAGTTGAAATATGCGTACATACAAAGTGCATGCCGATTTCATTGCAAAAGTTGATTTTTTACGGGAATCGATAAATGGTTTTACGCTAAAATATTTTTATTTAAACGATAAAGGCTTAGTCGAGGAATATGTAATGTATGAGAACCCAGGGTTTAGATTTATAAAAAAAAAATATATGTACTGGACCTTTAACGTCCATCATCATCGAGAGACAGGGTCAAAGAAACCGATTTAGTATGGAACAAATTTTATTTTTAATTGTAATTTAGTGCCCTTCCACCAGAAATGAAACCCTTTTAATCCCAGTTTTTTCAACACATTTTAAAGGCTTGTATTTTTTTTATATTGGTAAACATCTGAAGATAAACAGATTTTTTTTCAAATTTTCAAATTGTTGTATTTTGTGTTGCATTTCGGAGTATATGGCAATCGGTATTGCATCTTACAAAGTTTACCCAACATGCATTCTGCTTGCAGTATAAACAAATTCTATGCCTGTAGTATTTACAAATAATATTCAGTGCTATGTCACCATCCATTGCTCGCAGTTGTAATATCATATTATAATCGGATTAGAATAACTTATATGTGTAATTTAAAAAAGAAATGTTTTTACTGTCAGTTCTCTCGCATCCATATAATAAAATGCCTGAAGATGTCAAAAGACAAAACTGGGCAGTGAGTGACAAAACATGTGAAATATTAGTTTCAACAATTCAAATTTGATAATGAAATTCCACCAACCACCTTCAATCGATATCATAAATTACTACTACACATTATAAAGATGACAAAAAAGTTAAGACTGATCAGTTGGCATTAGGTTTTTGTGAAAAAATTACCTAGTTATTTTCACTGGCACAAAATGATCTGGGATTAAAAGGATTAATTAATGAAGTGTTGTTTTGTTTTTGAATTTTTCCATTCATGTCCAAAACGTTCTATTCCATTAAGAACTCTTTGCAAAGTCTTATTTACTGATCTTCTATCAGAAGTAACAAAGAAACGTAATTTTTAATGTACTCACGAGCAGATTCTTCTTTGCTACTTGGCTGTGCGAGAATATGGTGTTAGTCACAGTTATCATATCATCCTTGTGTTTTTCCCGCAAGGCAGTAACACATTTGTCATAGTGTCCTGTGAAAATTAAAAATAAACAAATAAATAAATTTGCAAGTAACCTACCTAGCAATTTATTCATTAAAGAACAGATATAATTTGTAAAATGCAGTAATCTACTCACCCAATTGAAACTGGCTCTCGACTGCGTAGTACTGCTTGAGAAGTTCATGAACGGCGGCCTTCATCCTTCCGCGGATTCCGTTCCTATACCTCTGAACCAACACCACGATGCCTTGCGTCGTCATGAAGAACACGTCCCGATCGGCGCGCTTTTGAAGTGTTGCCGCATGACTGGAATAAAATATTTACAATGAGATTAAAAATGACAAGATTTAATTAAATTATTTACAACTCTTAAGTTGAGAAATCTTCACCTGTCAATGACACTGGCAATCTGCTGACTTGGGAATTGCGCCAGAACACTCGTGATGTTTCTCTCGTACAGAGTCATCAGTTTTCTGATCTTCTTCTCGACCGAGATAGGAATTCTTCCAGAGATCGATGCAATTACTTCTTGAAGTTCAAGTAAGGGTAGAGAAGGATCACGGAGGGACTGCATGAAGTGTTCCATCACATCGCGGAGACGAGGGGCGTTATACATATCGGGGAGACAATAGCCTTTAAAAAAATGAATTGAGATTTATATAATATGTTAAAATGTACAAATTATTCAATTCCACTAAATTTGTGAAGACACAATAGTAAGTCCGGAAGAAAATCATCGACTAACAAATGTTGAATCAATAAATTAGAACTTTTAACGTTTTTAGAATGATTACATGGATTCAAACATCAAATGGTTTAAAAACAGATTCACAATTTGCTAATCACGTTATTAAGGAATCACATAATATAAATTCAAACTCAGCGTCTAAGTGTTTGCATCTTTGTAGTAAGGGTCGCAGAATGACGGCTTTGGAAGAGCTGGAAATCAATAGACATCAATTATCATTAAGGATTCTTAACGAACAAACTAATATATTATCGTCCCCATTAGTTTAACCTATTCCCGGAGGGTGGTCTGATTTGCTTCCGTAATGGCCACTTCCGTGCGACGTGTAAACTTATTGTCATAGCCGCTTTTTGTTTCATTTACAATTTTTGAAAATTTAGTTTTATTGTGAGAAAGTAACAAGCTAGGCCGTTGAAACAGGAGAGAAGATGTATTGTGTGCCTTTTCTACACAGCTATATATAGATAAGCAAATGTTAGTTTAAGCATAGTTCTGACGATGGCGTGAGCCGAAATAGCTATCAACTATATTTTTTAAAAATAATTTTGTAGAACTAAAATACATTGCTATTTTTTTCACCGTGTTATAATGGAGTTCTACCAAGTGAATGCCAATTCAATCAATAAATCAAATGGTTCACTGTAGCGACTTTACTATTTTACATTTACGGGGTCAATAAATGGATTTAAAATTAATCTGACTCGGAGTTAGTTTACTGTCCTGTGGATAATTATTTCAATAACACTTATTACAACATTCATAAACATTTCAATTGTCTGTATGGGAATCTCACCAGCTAGTGTATTTTCCAAGATAATCTTATACTTGTTATGCATATGATTTAATTTCTCGGGAGCCTGCGGACTGGAGATATCAAGCTGCGGAAACTGTCCTTTGTAGGGTTGAGCTTTAGTCACCAAAGTAACATCGTCCAGATCTAAAAGAACAATATTATAAATGAAGCAATTGGACGGAGATAAATGTATAGATTATATGGTCATATCATATATATTGTAAATGTACCGAGGTGGGCGATGATAGACCCTCCTTCTAAGATGGCACCGGGCCTTTTCATGAAGAATATCTGTCCAGATTCTTGAGCAGATAGAGTCATCACCATTTTCATAACCTAGAAATAAATATAACCAGTTAAAATGTGTATTCACAAAGCAAGTGACACAAATCCAAAAATAATACATAGTATCCCCATCGAGTCATTTGGTCAAGACAATTGTGAATAAAAAGATATGCTAAAACAGCTTCTACATTTATTGCTACTGAAACAATATCAGTGATAAATGAATTAATATCAAAATTGAATATTCAAATTTGAAATTCCATCAAGCACCTTCAACAAGGATTGTTGCTAAAGTCATATGATTGACGTTCATATCGAGAGAATGTATCAATCAATCTAATCATTACTGCTTATACTGGCTTTCTACACATCGGATCAAGCGACTTTCAGTGATTGTGTAAATTATTGTGTTTCATTAACTAAATGTCTGCCATTAATATGTTCACATGTTCCATAATACCATGCTAACAAGCCAGCCATAGAGATTTGAAGTTTAACGCATCACACTTAAATAATCAATATATATATAAACTGTTTTAAGTCATTGAATATTTTGTATGCGCAGTGACATCTCTTGAAATTATGGTTAAATATTTAGAAATGAAAAATTGTGAAAAACGGACTTATATCGATTTTAAAAAGAGCTTTGTTTAGAGCCTTTTTTGAAACACTTGTGTTTGTAGATACTTTTTATACTAATCTTATTCAATGAAATTACTATGTTCACATATTTCCGATGATAAAGTATGTGCCAACCTTAATGCTCTATGAAAATTATTTGAAAAATTCCTGGCCTACCAAGTACAGCTATTTGAAAACCTTTGTTAATATTTAGGCAAGGTTTGTGTGTTATAGTTGTTACTGAAGATTTTATTTCAAAAGACAGCTCTAACAGTGTAATATTTTCTCTATGTGATTATAATTTGATATGGAGTTCCATAGCAACAAAAATATTACATTATTGATTATGTACGTTTTATCTGTGTAAGAGGTTGTGAAAAATAATTATGAAAGAAATAAAGATTGCCACCATACCTCAATTTCCGCATAAGGCTGCCCTTTGTTGACATGTCCACCGTCTTCTATCAGTAAATTGATCAGCTTGCCGGCTGAAGGACTTCTCAAGAGCGACGGATCGTTTTCTTTCTCAAAGATGCAAGTTTGGTTTCCGATCACAATGCGATAACGGTCCACTTCCTCTTTCATATAGGTTGTGAACGATGATCCATCCACGGACAAAAGCAAACCTGAACAAAATAGCAAAGGCATAAATATTTAATCAATTCATTAACACTACCGGAAAATTACAGACAGAGAAAGTTACCTGTGTTGTTTAGTGTCAAATAACCACTCTTGTTGTTTGTGTAAGTATCTTCAATAGAATGTGTATTTTCTTTTTAAATTGACAGTTTTATTTTTTGTTCTAATGCAAATTCAGTAATCATATGATATGATTATTTTTGAGCTAGTTGTTACGTTGCACACAAAACAACATATGTATATTAAATTCGAATTGTTAAAACTTTGTACGATTCCACATGTTTTGTCACTAACGACAAGGGTTTCACCTTTCGGCATCTTCAGGCATTCTATCACACGGATGCAACAGAAATGACGACAGTTCTGTTCGTTTCGTCAGTTCTGTTGCATCCGTGTGATAGAATGCCTGAATATGCTGAAAGGCAAAACCCGGATCGTTAGTGACAAAAAATGTAGAATCGTACAAAGTTGTAACAATTAAAATTTGATTTTGAAATTCCATCAAGCACCTTCAGTCGATATCATAAATTATATCAAACAAATTCGTCTTACCTCCATCAGTGAGTCTGTGAAATTCAATCTCTTTGAAAGATCCGTTCAGAACTAGGAAATAAGAGTTAGGTCCGCTTTTTGTTGCCTGCACCTTGTACTTGTGTCCGCCATTTATCAACTCTACATCCATCACATTGTTCAAAGTGTTGGAGCCCTGAATTTGACCCCTAAAAAAATAATATAGCCATAAATATACAATTATACATTTTATTTTTATCATATCCACTCTTACGTTGAATGCGTGTGGGGTACATCTCAATAGAATTCATTATATTAATTTATTAAGCTATTTTTTACTGAACAATTAAAAAAAAAATGAATATTAAAATGGAATATTCTTCTGGCTACCTAAATACTTGGGGTTTCGTGAAATAAAGCCTAACGTAAAATATAATAAGTCAATATATTGTATTTCTTGAAACATTATGGCATCTCACAAAAAGAAAAGAAGACATACTTTTCAAGCGCAGTTTGGAAGTTCTGGAAACCAGATGATATTCCTCGATCAGCTATTAGAAGTGCACCACAAATCACTCCCAACATTAAATCCGGCTTTTCGGATTGAACCTGTAATGAAAAATAATACAAGTTATTTACATTAAATAACACACAAACCAAAAACTTATAAAATGTATGACAATTAAATATTGCAAACCGTCTTTTTTATACATTCCATTTGACCATCTGGTTTAGTGAATTATATGGAAAGTGTCAAAACAAATTGACTACAAGTGCAGTGTCTACTTTTCGAAGAGTAAACATTCAATGGCACAAAAACCCCATTATGGTATTATAAATGAATACACAAAAGATCTTTCGGTACTGATTTGTGAACCAACAATACAATAGTTAAATGACTTATTTGACCCAAGGAACCAATTTGCATCAAACACCTGGGTTAACATTCTGAGACATTGACAACATATTAAAATTCAATAGTATTTTTTAAATTATAAGTTTACTTTACAGAATATTTTATTCTACAGAGTCAGATAAACATGTACTCATGCTTATTTTCAGGTATAATAATCTATGAACAATGACTAATGAAGATTACACCATTGCATGAAACTTTTCCTGAATAATGATTTTTCAGTGGTGTTAACTTAAACAAACTTAAGACACACAGATGTATATTTATGCTTTTAATCAATTCAAATTTATGTTTCTTTGTGTTTCTTGTGTGGTGGAACACAAAGCAACATAAATATGTTGATAAATGAAAAAATGAACTTTTTTTATTTTAGTAATCAGACTTTTTTAATGATTTGAAAAACTCAAAAAAATGTATTTTTTGGCATTTTTTTATTAATTATTTTGATTACATTTGTGAATGTTGAATGAAGCATTTGCCATAAAAAAATTTTTGATAAAAATTCACGCCCAGTGTGATTTCAGCATTTGCAGTGTGAACCAGTATATGGGTTTTCCAGAATTAACAAGGTTAGGTTAATAGCTGTTTTAGTTGCAACATTATTATCGGCATTAAAGGTATTTGTATGTTTGTATTGAACTGCCTTTATAAGAAAAAAAAGACCACCAAAGACTACTAAAGAATGAAATAAATAACACATGCTCACTCTTTCTGATATGAGGGCATCCAACCACGATGTGTCTATGGTGTTTTGCTGGAAGCACTGAGTCTCCAAGAGTGTGATCAAATATTCTACTGTCGTCCGAAAATCTCCTCGAATCGAAAGTTCTTTCAGAGCAATCACAAGGTTTCTAAAATTACAAAAACAATATTAGTCAAAAATAATACCCTATTATTTTTATTTTAGGTTATTATAGTTATATATTTCTATATAACTATATTTTTATGCACAGCCCAGTCGCATCATCGCTATTAGAATTTATACAAAATTGAAAGATTAAAATAAATTGTATCGAAAATAATTTTAATTAATTTTCCGAGAAAGAAAAATTCAAATGAGAAATATTCATCGCTATTTAAAACACATTCACTTACTCTCTTGCTTGTTCCCTAGTTTCTCCCCAGGAGAAACAGTGTCCAAATTGTGAGTCGGCAAACTCGTGAAGACCGCCTGATGCTGCTACAGAAAAGTATCCCCAAACATTTTTTGAAGAGCGAAAATTCAACTCTTGAACAGTTCCAGATGATGGCTTGAAACCTGTAGACAAAAATAAAAAGTTTTGATAATTGAAACTGAAATTTTAGTTCTTAATAATAAAAAATATTATTCATGAAAGTTAATTTTATTTGTCAGAGTTTTCAGGATTTCAAAAAGAAAATTTAAGTCACCTGAAATCAACTTTAGGAGTCAAATCAAACTTCAAATTGAATTGTTACAACTTTGTATGATTCCACATGTTTTGTTACAAATGACCCAGGTTTCACCTTTCAGCATCTTCAGGAATTCTATCACACGGATGCAAAAGAACTGACAAAGGTGAAACCCGGATCGTTAGTGACAAAACATGTGGAATCGTACAAAGTTGTAACAATTCAAATTTGATATTGAAATTCCATCAAGCACCTTCAGTCGATATCATAAAAAAGAAAAATTCAATATTTGTTTTTATATCTTAGCAAAAATAGCACGTGGGAACTTCTGATCACAAATCATAGTTCCTAAAGCAAGGAGAAAGAATAAAGAAATATACAAATGAAGCAATATTCATTAATGATAACTTAGTCATTAATATAAAGCAGCAAGCAATAGTTGAAATAATATTGAATGCCAATAGAAACATTGAAAGTTTAAAAAATGATATATATCATCATCAGCCAGGGTCGATCCACTGCTGGATGAAGGCCTCCCCCTGCTTTGCTGTTCATTTACAGATATATTGATAACATTCATACCTTCATCAGGATTTTCAGATGTAATTCTAGCAGCAATCACATGTCCCCAAGCCTGCGGCTTATGTTTTGGATCATCAAAGTCTATTTCTGTCATTCCCCATGGAGACTCACCATAAAGAAGACGAATATCTTTTATGTGGTAGAGTGGCAAGCCCATAGCTATCTAAAATAATTTAAAAACTCTATTAATTCACTACGCATAATTTTTTTTGCATTGTGAATATGTACACAAATACAGACAGTTTTATGGCAACATGTAAATTTCTCCAATTTGCAATTGTTGCTGATCACACAATGTTTCTTATATTATTATATTAGAAAATTTATCATTGCTTTGACACTGCTATGTGGTATAATTCACATTCACATATAATTATACCACATAGCAGTGTCAAAGCAATGATAAATTTTCTAATATATTAGGTTGATGCAAAAGTTCTTACATATTTTTTTAAAGAAATAAAAAACATTTTTTTTTCAAATCTTTTATTATATCAGTCAATTATATATTCTCCATTATTTGAAATGACTGTCTCCCATCTTTCCACAAGATTATTTATACCTCTGGTATAAAAATCGCGAGACTTAGAGGCAAAAAACAAATCGAGGGATGTTTTGACCTCCCCAATTGAATTAAATGTTTTTTTATTTAAAAATTTTTGTAATGATCTAAATAAGTGAAAATCCGACGGAGCAAGATCTGGGGAATATGGTGGGTGCTTCAAAACTTCCCAATTCAACTCCTTTAGTTTGTGTTGGGTTTTTATCGCCACATGTGGTGAAATACGACTCCCTTTCTGTTTATCAATTCCGGTCTGTATTTGCAAAGAGCCGCATTTAGTTTTGTTAATTGATCGCAATATCTGTCAGCTGTGATTGTTTGATTATTTTCTAATAGCTCGTAATAAACAATTCCCTTTAAATCCCACCAAACACAAAGCATCACCTTTTTTTGATGCATATTGGCTTTTGGGGTGGTTAATGGCACTTGTCCAGGTCTGGTCCAATGTTTTTTCCGTACGACATTGTTATACACAACCCACTTCTCATCCCCTGTCACCAGTCTATTCAAAAAAGGTTCTTGTTTTTGCCTTGCACTCAATGAAACGCAGGTAGAGACTCGGTCCAGTAGATTTGCCGGCGATAGTTGGTGCGGCACCCAAACCTCGTATTTGGAGACCATCCCCATGCGATGCAAATGTCGCACCACCGATGATTGATTGATCCCTAGTTTCAGGGCGATCTCTCTGGTGTTTTGACGGGGATTAGCGTCAATTATGGCCTTGATTTTGTCATCATCAGCACTTAAAGGCCGCCCAGCCCTTGGTTTATCGACTAATGAAAAATCTCCAGTTCGAAATCTTGAAAACCAAATTTGAGTCAAACGAACTTTAGTTGCATCACTACCGTACACGTCACAAATATTTTTGGTTGCCACAGTCGCGTTATTGCCTTTACGAAATTCATAAAGAAAGCAATGGCGTAAATGCACTTTACCTACAGACATTTAAAAAAAAAATTAGGGCTCTTCACCACTCGCTAGCCAAGCCAAAACTGAGTAGAAAGCAGGTTTATATCAACCATTACACACAAAAAAAGTTTGAGAACAATTACCATTCGTCAATTCCGAGAATCTTATACCTACCCCGATGCATTGAAAACACACAAAGACTTATGCATCAACCCAATAATAATATAAGAAACATTGTGTGATCAGCAACAATATGTTTTATAGATGTAATGTGCTGAAACCAATATAATACAAACATATATTAATGGTTTAGAACAGTGATTTCCAAATTTAATAAGGATGTGAGTTACTTTCAGAAATTGAAATTGTCTGGTGAGCTACTTATACATATTGCTTCTTTATAAGTGGTGATACAAATGAGCGAGAGAGAGAGACAAAGTTTATGGTGCAATAGGCATCAATCGTAATAATATCTGACCGCTTCTCCATTTTACTTCGTTGTAGACACAAATTGTTATAAAAAAAAAAAATAATATTACAACGGCAACCTTTCAAGTATTTCATTGAAATTTAGCTCAATTGATTTGTTTTTTATTTTCAGAGTTCAATAATAAAATTTTATAGGCAAATTTATAAATATGATAAAATATCCTACCGAAAAAGCTTCGGCGAGCTACCGGTAGCTCACGAGCGACCATTTGGCGATCACTGGTTTAGAATAAAGTAAATCATCTCCATAGGAATATCTCTTAAAAGATACAAGGATTGCATAAATGCGATGCCATCGGACAGGATGGCAGAAAATTTTGTAATGCAATATGACAATGAGGTTACTTATCAACAGGGCTAAACCATGCCACATTATCACGAATGGTCAGGCCGCCAGTCATTTACTTATTACCATGACAACAGATAAATTAAAGAAAGGTTACTGGATTTTTTAAAACAATTAAATTCGGTTTAAATACCTGCAGTTGTGCAGCTGGTAGATTAACATCAGCGACCATTTCCGTGCAGGGATGCTCTACTTGAAGCCTGGGATTCAGCTCGAGGAAGAAATATGACCCAGATGGATCATACAAGTATTCCACTGTACCGGCTGATACATATCCAACCATTTTCGCCAGTCTTACTGCGGCCTGAATAATATTTAAGCATAATTATACCATGAACGTTTCACAAAGAAACATGATTGTAATACAATAAAGTTTTACATACCCTTTCCATTTTTTCGAATATTTCTGGATTAGCTATGGCCGCCGGAGCCTCTTCAATAATCTTTTGGTGACGGCGTTGAATTGAACAATCTCTGCCAAATAGTGAGATGGCATTACCTAAAACAGTAATAATATCAGCATCAGACGTCTTTTTCAATTAATTTATGTTTATATTTTCTTGAAACACATTATGGTGTGGATTTTATAATATCTTTCATGTTTGTTTTATCTTATAAATTTAGATCTTTACAACACTAATGAAAACAAACTAAAGAATAACTCAAATATAAAGTTTTAAGCCCGTTAAGATAATTAAGTGGTTGGCATTTTTTCAAATGAGAAGAGCCAAATCGTTATGGAACAGAATAATAAATTCTGTTCTATTATAAATTCAATTTGAAGGACACCGTCTTCATGCATCGCTTTCGGTACTCTTACTATGTCTAGCAAATAGCTACTTATTTTCAATAGAATACATGATTGTAAATTTTCATCCATCATTCTGCTACAGTTTATTTTCACGGTGAAAAAAATAGCAATGTATTTTAGTTCTACAAAAATTTTTTTCACCGTGTTATAATGGAGTTCTACCAAGTGAATGCCAATTCAATCAATAAGTTTATTTTCTATTTGGTTCACAGTTAAGAATGTTGGTTCGCATACATATGTAGAGCCAAAGATTGTGAGAGTACGAGTCAAAGATTGTTTGGCAGCTCTATCTCATAAACTCATAAGTTATACGACTACTTGAGATGAGGTGAAATTGAAGATTATGAAGTGCCGTATACAACTCCTGCAGACCCCTGAGTTAACAGAATTAATTGATAATTTCACAAGTACCGTATTGATCAGCCAGCAGCTGCACTTCTAAATGTCTTGCACATTTTGCCAACTTCATTACAAAAATAGGAGATCCAGGAACTTCTGCTTGCACCTACAAAAATAGAAACAAAAATTTTACCAGCTATTTTATAAAAATATTTGATAAAAGGTAAGGCAGTGAAACAATTGACTGACCTGTCTAAAAAGATTAGGAAAGTCGTCTGGATTATCGACTTTTCTGATTCCTTTTCCACCACCGCCTTCAGATGCCTTGATCATCACAGGGAATCCTAAACATGACAAATACTTTTAATTCACACATCTCTAATAATGAAAGCTAAGTCCTTACGCTCAAACTATTTGATCTACAACATTTCAAATATATTAACACTTTGTGGTCGGGCCCCTCGAGCAATATACTCAAGCCTGCAGCAAGCGTTTTTTGCAATTAGCGCCAAAAAATATTACTTTCTTAAAATCGAGAAAACTTCTAAACCAAACAATATTTTTGATTGAAATTTTCAAAGAAATGACATGTGACATTTGATCTTTAAAAATAAATTATAAACACTCTGATTACATCTTAATTTCGTTATATTTCTAAGCTGAATATAAAAACCTATTCTCAATTATGTAAATGGCACTCCACACTCATCAATATTAAATTTTTAAAACATTCTATGTAAAAGTAAAAGACAATATATTTATTTTTACTATAATTATATAATATATATTTATAATAATAATTTTACTATAATTATATAATAAATAAAAATATATACGCAACTCCTGCAAGTTTAGAACCACTGGAAGTTTGAAATCTGAATGACTTAAATCGAGAAACATGCGTCTCCGAATAGGAACACTCAGATTTATAATAACTCATTCAAGTAGTTTTATTGCCACTTGTCAAAAAATGGCCTTTGTCATATTTCCGTGCGTTTTGTTTCACACTGAAATACAAGCCGGAGAGATGACGGATCCCGCAAACGACCGACAGGATACAAAAACGAATTTTATCGGGTTCCGCAAACAAACGACAGTCCGCAAAAAATTAAATATATCGTTTCCCGACCATAAAGTGTTTATTATGCAGAAATCAATAAAATCAACCCTCTGACTGCTAACGTCTCAACTGTTGAAATGGTTGATTTTTCTGTGTTGCTAGTTGATACCCATAAATATATGAATTAACAGTGGTTAAAACCTTCTTATACTCGCTAATTTTTGCAATAATTTGTGTTAATGCATTGCTTGATTTGTCCTAACAAACTCAATAAGATTGTTTCAAACCAATATTATTCAATAAATTTTAAGTAAAATTTTAATAAAAGTCTAGGTGTTGAAATATCCTTTAAAATATTTAGCAGGGAACAAGTTAATGATGCTTCTTACAACAGATACTTGATATAACTGTAAATGAAGCAATTAAAATAAATGCTACAAGTATTAGACATTACTATCCCATTATGATTTAAAATCCAGGCCAGGCAAGACTCGATCAAAGAAAGTCTGAACTGAACCACTGTAATACTATAATATATAATTATTTTAGCAGTTTTCAGTATAATAAAAATCTTTTTACAAACAATAAAGGCATATTACAAAATTGAAAAGTACCAACATTTTGTAGTATTTTGGATAGTTGATTAGTTTAAATACTCTCTCAAATAAAAACTACTAATAGAGTTAAGTTAAACTCGACTGTATGAATTGTTTGAACAGCCTATGATAGTAAAAACTTTTTGCACTGCAGTGTTTACGAATTTTCTTTCGAAAATTTAAAAAATAAAAATAATATATGTACTGTAAACGGAAGACTTGCCTATTTTGTGAGCTGCCTGCAATCCTTGTTCAGGTGAATGAATACATCCTCTTGAAAATAGCTCAGATGAAATTTTAATCTTTTTATTGCTGTACTGTGCTTTCAATTCTGAAAGAAAATATGACAACATTATATACAAAAAAAATATAAAAGTATTTTAAAAATTTTTAAATTATTAAATTATTCATTTTTGTTATTTATATTGAAATTAACTTGATCAAGCCTTACCGCTTCCACTCCATGGTAGAGTTGGTATATCAGCTGTCTGCGCAACAATGGATGACGCGATCTTATCTCCTAGAGCCCACATGGCCTTTTCAGGAGGGCCGATGAACACGATGTTGTGCCTGTGGAGGAGCTCCGGAAGTTTGGGATTTTCAGATGCGTGGCCCCAACCTGCCCACACTGCCTAGAATCGAGATTATATTTTAACAAAATAGTTTATTACAACTAATCAATATCAAAATGAATGTAATATATCACAATAGCCCACATTTTGAATCACAAAAATCTCATTTTGAAGCAATAATAACATATCTCCACATCTGTGTCCAAATGCAACAGTCAATTACTTTCAAAAATTTTAGTTTATTACATTATTAAATAAATACACAAAATAAAGATATTCTAATACATTGCGGAATAACCACATAAGTCAAACTTATGTGATCAGATACATACTTTTGTCTCCGGCAATATCAGACTTATTTGACTTACTGTGATAAAATTAACTAACAATAAAAGCACTGCAAAATTGACAAATGTGACAGTTAGTCTGCCCATCCAAATGATAGACTTTTGGTAAATCTGTTATATTATGTTTTGATGTTAATTAAACAATGCATTGACCAAATCTGTTGCGATTGTCAATAATTGTAACTCACAAATGAAATCAATTACTAGAAGAAAGTATATCATGTATATCATATTTCGAAAGGCTGTTATTTTAATGTCAATATTTTATCAAACCAAAATTAAGTGAGCGACAATTCTCTGATCTATTGAAAAATTCCGCATTATTTAGCAGTTTACCTACTAGACAGCGTGATTGAAATCTTTAAAGAAAATGAGGTAAGAATTGAACGAGTTTTGATCTGTAAAATATTACTTGAAATATATTACCTGAACTTGCGTTCTGATAGCTATATCGAGGATCAGCTCGACATTGGCATAGTTGTTGTTGTTCGAGCCACCTGGCACGGGAACGTAGTGATCAGCCATTTTGATGTACTCCGCGTTGGCTTTCAGGTCCTCCGGAGTCACCTATAAATATTGCGGATAAAATTACTACCTATAAGCAGTATTCTGGTAAATTTTAACTTTTTATATGAATCAAAATAATTTAATTTTTTTTTACACACCGGGTATATAGCAATAATTTACATTTAATATCAAATATATATTTTTTTTTTCAATCAAATTTTTATGAAGACACAAACATATCTGTGTTTACTTCATAACGAGCTGGATTTTGATAAGAAAATAAATCTATAGAAGTTTAAAATAATGCTATTTTTTATGTTGATACAATTACAATACTTCCACAGAAGCAAAGCTGTGCTCTTTAATACAATGATCTAGTTGACAATGTAATTTACAGTTCATTTGTCATAAATTGGTAAATAATATTTTTTGAGATGCATTCAAACGACTTGAATGTGTCCAAAAACTACTAATCATGAAAAAAATGACTAAATACTGAATCATTCAAAAATAATTTTATTGCTCTAATAATCTAGGTTAAAATAAATCAAAATATTTATTGTGATCATTATATTTAATTGATTATTGAAATCAGGAGCCACAATGAATCCATGTCAATTTTATCTGCATGGGTTGGCTGACCCCAACGGAAGCAGCAAGATATACAAAGCTGTGCAATTCGAATGACTAAAACAGGGGTTGCTTCAAAACAATAATTAATTTATTCAGTTTCATAACATACGTTACAATTTTTCAATTGTAAATTAACAAAAGTGAATTTATTTTGTTTCCCCTACATGTAAATTACTTCAATACAGTTTTTGCTTGAAATGAAAGAGGGCTCTCTGATACTACATGAATAGTTAACATTTACGAATTGTAAAGTGTACAATAAGAATATTCCTTGTGTTAATAAAAATAAAATAAAAGAACATCTTCTTTTATTTACATACTATTTTTATATTTGTGTGAAGTTATCATTAATTGCTGTTATTAAAATAAATTGATATTGAATTAGCTGTGTTATTATCTATGTTTATTTTCAATTGAAGCTTATTTTTGGCTTTAATACTTTTAGTGTCAGTAGACCGCTATCAATAATTTCAAAAGCAGGTCGTCTATAGTGGTTTAAGGTTTAGCTATCCATGGTTCAGATGAATCCTCAGACAATTCACTATACGACGACTAAAACCAAGAGATTTTCGGGGCATACGTCTGCCTGAACAAAACAAGATTGTGTCAACACGCTTCTCACCGCATATTTGCTTTTTGCTGTTTGCTTATAAGATGCTTCATGTAAATCAAAACGGTTTTAACACCTAAACAAACTATCTGCTGTAAATGAATTAGAAGACAAAGAAAATCTCTTGATGATATGAATCGCTTTTTGACAAACATTTTACTGAAATGAAGTCACTCACCATAACTACAAATCGAACACCCCTCTCGTTCTTGAACATCTCGTACGACCATCTTCTTATTGAGCGCATACATTTTACAGCTCCGATACCGTTGTTAGCGATTAGCACCTGAAAATAGAAAAGAATTTCATTAAATAAGATTAAAATGAAATGTCCATTGACAAATTGATTTGAAATGACATCTGTTCAATTATTAAGATTGCTCATCTATTTATTTGACCCTTTGCACTCGACCAATGATAGTACACAACTAGAGTTGTCTTTTTGACATTGGATTAAGAATTAAGAAGTGTCACCCTCAAATACAAAGTGTTAATGAAATAAAGTCCAAATATAATACACCGTAAATTATATTTCAATTTTACTTCATTGACAAAAATTTTGTGCGATTACCTGTAAATTATTTTCTTAGTTATGAACCATTTGTTTTGCATACCTTTGCATTGTATCAGCGGATAATGTATGCAAAACCATGCAAGATCTTGATAATATAAAATTGTGGAAATAGTAATAAACAATTTACATCTTTATTTAAATATAATGCATTTTTACAAAGAAGTGAACACATTAATTGTGATTGATTTATGAATTTATATCCAAATTCTCGTTGTATATAAGTGATGTAAACTGTTTACTGACTGTCTATTGCATCTGCATGATAAAAAGCCTGAAAATGCCAAAATACGAAACCTACAATTCACATAGTTTGAACAATTCAAATTCAATATTGAAATATTGAAATAATTATGTTAATAAAACACTGTGAAAAAAATATCAATGTATTTTAGTTCTACAAAATTTACAAGGAATATAGTTGATAGCTATTTCGGCTTACATTCTCATCAGAGCTATCGACTACATATACACCTAATAAATTTTGTAGAACTAAAATACATTGATATTCTTTCACCGTATTATAATGGAGTTCTACGAAGAAAATGCCAATTTAACCGACATAAGTTTGGGGTTATGCTTTCTTATGACATTAAAAGGTCAAATGCGTAAAAAAGATATCAATAAGCGTCGGCAGCACTGTCAGGTTTGTTTTAGTATTTTCATACAAATAAACCAGTTTAATTTTGTACGTAATCAAAAATCAGCAAAATCTTATCTATATGCATTCAAAATAATATTATGACATAATTGATATTGGACAAACAAGATAACTCTTGGGGTAGATAAACACACTACATGAATGTCACAAGTCATCATGAATATTAACTTCATCGAATAGAGAAGCACCCAACTGCTGTGGATTAAAAAATGTCATCAATATACTACCGGTGTCTAATAAAACGTAAATAAAACCAAGCAAGAGAAAGTATCATTAAGAAAAATACTTGAAAGCTGTTGGCTATGACAAATATGAGAAGTGCAAAGTCGCATGATTAAAAAATAGGAAAGCGATCTCTGCTGTGCTTTACAATATCCAAAATTAAAAACAGCTGAACCACCTGGTTGAGAGACCGTTATCTAGCAATGAGATTGACTATGACATATTTAACTTAGGAAGCAGATAAAGCTGCTGGAATCAATAACAAAACACGCTTTATTTATCTCACACCAAAAATTGTATTGAGTTTAATAAAAGTGATGAATAATGATGAACAGCAAAAAAAAAAAAAGATAGAGAAAACCTCAGGGGGGTAATTCACTTTTGATATCACCGTTAAAAATAAGACAGATATAAAAAGATAATAAGGATAAGATACAAACACTAAAATAGTATAATATTTGACATTATCAACAAAAAGCAGAATTCGTATGATTAGAATACATTATCTAAGAAGATAAATCAGGATTATTCTAAGTTTTAACCTAGGCTCACGAGTTAAATAAAAAAAATATTTCAAACAGTTTTGATATCGACCGAAGCTGCTTGGTGGAGTTTCAATATCAAATTTGAATTGTTTAAACTTTGTATGAACTGACGAGTTCTGTTGCATCCGTGTGATAGAATGCCTGAAGATGCCAAAAGGCGAAAACAGCGTCGTTAGAGACAAAACATGTGGAATCGTACAAAGTTTAAACAATTCAAATTTCAAAAATTAATTCATTTGCGTTGATTAGAAACCAAGATTATCGGGAATAATCAGGCTATATTACAGAGCAACAGCTACCTTCATCACCGTTAACTTGCTTTAAAGTGACGACTATCAGCCCACTGCAAACACAGGTGCCAAAAATTGAGACATTAGCAGTCAGAGAGTGAAGAATACTCCACATCAGTGATTGAACAATGCAAAAGTTTTTTTAATTTGTACAACAATTAGATTAGGACCAGTTTTGTTCATCGTGAGTACCATCACAGATACAATACAAAACAATGCTGTTTATAAAAAAATTTGAGTCAATTGATACTCTGTATACCTAAAGGCTCGACCATAATTTGTATAGATGAAAACGATTGTTTCTTTGATTAGTACTACAAGTTTCGGACTACAGCTTAATGCTGGCCCATTGGGAAACCCGATTCAGTGGCATTGCAACTCATGCCGGATACTTGATAATTAAAATTTAATATAACTAGCGCCAGGACCAAAAATGTTTTAAATGAATCTACGACCAATTCATATTATAAAACAGTCATACTTTATTAATAAATAACATGCATTTTTTTTATGTACCTTATTTATAACTTTGGTCCCCTTGAAACGCCTTACAAACTCCTCAGGTGTGGCGACAGTGAAGTCTTTCTCTTGGAGTCGATGGTTGTGCATCAACACCGTGCCTTGTGACATAGACGGCCTGAAAGCAAAAAGCACATTTAGAACTTTCAAAACCACAAAAAGGTTTATATCATTAATATGGTAAACATAACATAAAAATTCCCCAAGGTTCAATATTTCTTTAATGAATGGTTTAGAAAAGGTATACAGCACCTTAATAAAATTGTTAAAATATAGAGGCAAAAAAAAATACTTGATGTTGTTTTTACATGCAAAACAGATAAAAAGTCTAATACTTAAGCCATGGGCCATAAAACAACAAAAAGAAAAATAAATTGTCATTGTTTACATGATTGTTGTTTCATTGATTAATATAAAATTTTAGGTCCACGAAATGTGAAACCAAGAAAAATATAATTTTATCATTTATCTTAAATGTAAAAGAATGCAATTTATAATATATTGTAAAATATCTGAATCTATCCATAGCGGGTATAAAACTAAAACTTAAGGTATTCCTTTGTTACAAAATTTTCCATACAATTTTAGATATGCGATTCCATTACAATAAATAACACATAGATTACGGATATTTTTGTCCTACAGTCCGCGTTGATTACTCAACAATTTTAAGCCAAGTTCTAAATCAGTGAACAATCAATAATATTTTTGTATTTTGTGACACCACTCCCTGCTACAGGGCAAAGGAAATTTAAAAGAAGAATTATGAAGCATAACACGTCTTTTTTGTATTATATATAAAGTTTAACGTAGAGAATCTGAAACGCACAAATTTGTGCACACCATAAACAATTTGATAATAAAACACAATGTTTAAGTAATATTTCCACGTTTTTATTATCAAGGTCAGGACCGGTTTCACACTCGTCTATTTTTATTTCCTAACTCACAATGGACTTGTAATTTCATTTTAGTTTTGAATTCAATTTAGTAGACATATAATTTTAATATTTTAAATAATAAAAACACATTTTTTTAGTACTTATTTCCACAATTTCCACAAATTGTGGAAATAAGTACTAAAAAAATGTGTTTTTATTATTTAAAATATAATGCCTTTCCATCAAGAAGTGACAGTTAACACCTTAAAAGTGATAATTTTAATAGTTCTGTAAACTATTTTACTTTGTGTAATTATATATTGTATATTTATTACTTAAATTATTTTATTGTTTCATCAATCAACTGATGATTATTATCATTTAATTGTTCTGTATCAATTGATCATAAACCGTCTTAATCTTAGTAATATAAAATAGTGGAAATATTTATAGGCATTGTGTTTTATTAGTATGATGGCTTTTCACCAAAAAATTATAGTTAACAATAGTAAACACATTAAAAGAGAAACTTGTTGTTTTAAAGTAATCCATCATATTCAGTTTTGTGCACACACATTTCATATCGTTTTTGGGACTTTAGGATGTTTGATATCAATCAAAGCAATTTCATATAAAAAAAAAATTAAAACTTGAGAGCAAATTGATCATGCATGTTAAGTGAATGTAATAGAGAAACAAAAATTTTTTAGCCTATAGATAATCATATCAATTCGAAAAATAATTTTGAGAATAGATTTGAAAATTTTCACTTTCTTATATTCTCAATTGAAACCTTCAAATATACCAATAAAATTCAGATACTGACCTTAAAGAAAAAATAGTCATCGCTTTTTTTCTCAACTGTCCTAGAGCAAAATTTATTATCCTTCTATTCAAAATTATGCGATATTTTTGCCTTCGCTTTTTTTGGCAGTAAATTTATTTTTGATTAACTAAGTAATTCAATAAATAATATAAAAATTTTATTATTAAAAAAAAAAGCAAAATTTCTGACGAGAACCCTGAAAATTCAATTTTAATACAATTGCAGCATTTTCTATCATCATTCCAACCATACATTGTTTCATTTGTATTAAAATAACAGGTTCGAATATCGCGCTCTATTCTTAAACATAAACATATAATTTCTTAGACGTTTTAAAAGAGAAGAAAAGTATTGTTTGTATTATGTATTTAATGTTAGCGTGTGGCCAAAAACAAACAGTGGAATGTTTTTTCCCAATTTTGTGACACAATCTCCACATATTTTCCCCTTGTGAATTATACTTAGAAAAGTATGACTTCTGAGAATTTAAAAACATTCAAAATGCATATGCCTAAAAATTTTGAATTTCTAATTTCGCTCGACAAAATTCCGTTGTTTAAAAAATATAACTAAAATTAATTTTTTTAAAAATGTTGCCACATTACTGACTGTCAATTATGCCTTACATGTAGCTTCGAGGACGAAAAATGATGATACATGCTACTATTTTTTTAGCTTTGAACCGTCATCATACATAATTTGATTTGTCAACATCAAGCTCCTTAGATTCAAGCAAAAAAAATAATTACGAAAAAAATATAATTTTCTGATAATCTATTCGTACAATTGAATGACTCAAAGAATGCACGAAAATCGTCATTGCGCCGGTCCTAAGGAACAACAGAATTTTCACGGCAAAATGATAATACGTAGATGCCAGTTTAGAATTTTTACATGTCACAATTAAAATTAAGTTGTCCATCTCAGCCTTAAAGTAAACTGTTATACACTATATTCTCTTTTAACACGGTGGATACATTCCATGTAAAACATGTGGGCAAAAACAAAACGTGAAAAAAATCAAATAGACATAACAAATGAAAGACAGGTTCCATTAAATTTGACCGTGTAAAACGAGGACGAGATTTAGTGTCGCACCGTTCCAACACGCACCCAATTTGAATAAAAATGGAGGTTCAAAAGTTTCGTGTTTCTTCACAACGCATATTCCGCCTTTCAGTTCGATTGGAATATAAATGAATATTTCAAAAATAGAATAGTAACTTACATGTTCGAATATTGACTCTTTCCATTTTCATATATTAATTTTAAAACTTTCGATTACGGCGAAAAAACCCACACATACACTTGACGATATCCCTCAAGCGATCGTATTAAATTTACAAGCAATGGTTTACGATAAATATCAAACGATCAGAGCTAAAATTTGCCGTATGCGTGTATCGAATCCGTACCTAATTTTTCAAAAATAATCAAATCAATAAAGAAAGAGCCAGATTAAAGTTATTCCGAATGAAGGTAATGGATAAATCGATGGCGTTTCGTTGTTTATTAACAAAGCACAGAAAACTTTTCGAAGGGCGAATTATAAATGCAAATTATTCACCATAACAGGCGAAGGAAATATTTGGAATACTAAAAATATACTAAATACAAACACATGCCTGAAACAACCGGAATTAATTGTAAATTAGTAATTTTAAAGACAGTTTCAAGAAAATTTTCACGATTGATATATTCGTCATCGCCCTTTTTATGAATATTTTGGCTAATATCAAAATTAAACATAAAAAATGCATTTCTATAGCTTTCCAACTCAACGCTAGATAGAAGATTCAAATGACAACTAAGCATTTTGGTGTCAACGTAATGATGAATATTTCAAAATATGAATTGAGACATTTTCTTGGAGAAGTGCGATATGGAATAAATATACTTCATTCAGGAACATCACTTCATTTTTTTATTGAACAAAATTTGTCAACATTTTGAATATATTTTTTCGTTATTATGGGCAATCTAGAGTAAATTTTTAAAAAGTTTCTTCGAATTTAAGGGAGCGGCAATACCGTGGAGCCCTAAATGGCTTCCCTGATTTTATCATTTCAACAAATATTTCGTATATTTTCATAAATTCGTCGGACGAAAACCTGTTTTCAACTGCGAAGCTAATTGTTTCGGTCTAGAACCTAACAATTAAAATGGGTTTATTGAACTTACCGGTGTCGGTAAATACTGTCGAAAAAAGGACGAAAACCGCATTTTTCGTAATCCATTAAAAAATATATAGTATAGGAATGCCAAGCACTAATGTGCGATCGATTATTTTCCAACAAGAATCATGGGAGATTCCAACTAGATTTGTCGACAGAGTAAAATTCAATACTTTGTAACTAAAAATACCCAAACGTTGACATGTCTGTAAATAATAATTCTTCGGAAATGAACAGTTATATTATTATAATCTTCTTATCGTTTTTACACACAAGCTGTTTTTAAAAGCTTAATGTTATACGATCATAATAACGGCGCTAAGAATTGCTGAACATAAGACGCAAGATGGCAGAGAGAACAGATTATAAAAAAATCTTTGTAGAAGTTAGTAGCTATACGTAACAAATTAATGTCAAAATAAAGATACATCGAGGGAATTCCAAATTTTAAAAATTTAACCATTTCTATTGGTATCTAGTATATATACAGTAAGTTCAAACAGGTATCTATTTTACCGACACCAAATTGAAATGAAATCAAGCGATAACTAATATTTCACATAATAAATTTATTACAATCGCATAGCTTCATTAAATATGCAAACCATGGAAGAAAACGTAGAAGGGCCTCAATTTTGAGACATAAAAACACATTATTTCATTATACTTACCATGTTTTCTTACTACGAAAGGATTCAGACGAATGATAATAAAACAAAAAATATATATCTTTTAACTCAACAAATATAGATACATCATACCGATACAATTACTATAAAACTAGAGAATACTTAGTAACATATATAAATACTAACACGTTTTTGCAGCTTCGATCCATCCTGCGTATAAACGTTTAATAATATAACGTGTGTCTAGAAAACTTTGTTATTTTCTGTGGTCAAATGGCAGATAAAAACTTTGTATGAATCACAGCATTTAACATTATTAAAAAGTCAACGAATTTCCTGAATTCGATAATTAATCACGAAACTGTCGGCAGCTACCACACAAAAAATTATTCAAGGACTACGAATTTTTAGAAAGCTCCACAAAAAAATAAACAAAAACAAACAGATGAATCGTTACACTGTAAACAACGTGAGAGCACGAAAATGTTCAGACAACCGGTATCATTCATTTATTTACAATATAAGCTATGCGTATCATTGATTTTCGGCGCAACAATAATCTATACGAAAAATATTCACGTGGATATATTGAAAATAGTCCAAATAGCTGTAACGGGAAAACCTAACCTCTGAGCGCATCGCCGGGGATCTGTCAGTTCCGTTCCCGCCACAATCATTGCTTATTCCGAACTTCACAAACAATAGTATAATTAATCTTATGAATTCGGAACAGCCAAAAAGCAAACCGAATGTAAACTGATTTCATTTCAAGTTCGCGGTCTCATGATGGTTTTATCGGATTTTTTTGACACATTCCATGTTAGAGTTGAGACACGATTCTGAACAAAATTCAACGAATCTATTAGGTGACTAAGGCGAACGATTCGATTCAGCACGGAAAAATCAGTCAAATCATTCTACATTTTTGACATAAAGATTTTTACTTCAAAACGATAATAATATTAGTTAATTCCTCACGTAGTGTAGGTCATATATTATATGTTATCTTATAAAACTAATCAAAAATGGAGTCGGAAAAATATTTACGATGGATTCGATGATTTAATACAAACTAAAAATTTATTAGTTGGCTTTTTTCGACTATTCTGCTTCAGATAATATTATAAAGAGGTAACACGTGTTACGGTTAGTAATATAATCATTGGAACAACAGTTAAAAAATTGTATTATGTATCAAAAACTTGTAATCAATCATGGAAGACTGAAAATTTTGCTAATCAATCGTGTCCAATAATGCAATCAAATTTGAAAGAATGTCTTTTTGAAGTTGTTTTAATAATTACAAATAAACATTACGAATCAATTCACATAATAACGCATTACGACTGATTCGCATCATAAAAACAGCCATCTCTAACCATTTTAAGTTGAGGCAGGCAATGGGTGGAAAAGGATGCGCCTATCGCTAGTGTATATTGTGTCTCGCTCGTTTGCGAATGAAACCTGCAAAATGTTGCCGTGCTTAAAATAAATACGCGAAAATAAATTATTGACTAAAAAAGGCCGATAATGATAAAGTTACACATTATCAACAGAGTTTTTCAGGGCCGCATTTGATGTCATGTTGCCAACACTAAAAATTGGAAAACCAATAGTATATCGCAAAGAAATTGAAACCATATCGATAGAAATAGTTAAAAAAGAATACTTGCAGATTTATTCCAATTTTAAACTGATAGAATTTATGATAGTAGTCAACGACGATTTTTTAATCTCGGATGGCCATATTATGAGAAATATTGTTATTAAACGTTTCTCTCTCTGATCTCCGTACCGTTCGTTCAATGCACTCTGTTCAATGTCAACAGCCTTTTTATTTAACAGTAACTTGAGAGTTTTGATTGGAATTGGACACAGTATGTTTAGAGATGGGCAACTTCAAATTATTTGTAGCTGAATTTATAAAACCAGCAATTAAATTTTAGATTTTCCGATAACGCTGTGAAACTTTGACCTGAGGTCAGACGTAATTACACATTATTTGTCCTGCAATTTGAACTGTGGACAGTAATTTCAACATTCATCACATTCTTTGTTAACTGTTTACGGGATCTAGGTTAAAAAGAACGACTTTTTGGAACAAAATATACTATTTTAATGCAGTTTTATTGTAATTTGATCAAACTAATAACAAATAAATACACCAAAAGAAGATTCAATACATTAGTTAAAAGTTTAAGAGTATAAGTTCAAAAAAAACTGATTGTTCAAGAGAGCAAAAAGCACAAAACGTAAAATTGTGAAATATGATTTTTAGCTACATTACTAACACTCGTAGACTTATTACTAATATTTATATTAGGTATAAAATTAAGCTAACAGGCGCGTGAATTGTACATACTTTAAAGAAAATCGCCTTTGCATAGTGTTAGCCACGCAGAAATGTGTTCGTTTGTGTTTATGTTTTTCGTATATCCTTAGTGTAAAATTATCTAAAATATAAGTATCTATACCCAGTCCTTTTTTACGCGATACATTGGTTCCAGAGAAAGGCGCGTAAAAAAAATCGCGTAAAAAAATGATTTCACGCAATTGCATTATATTTCTTTACACTTCCTAAAACCTTAATTCGCATAATATCCGATACACTTGCCAACATTTGACAATTGTATGTGTATTTAAAAAAATGGAATGCTTTACAAAATCAAGTTTTAAAAATACACATTTTTTTTTATTTAAAAAAAATAATGAAACGTACATGCCTAGCATCGCATATAAATGTCTTCTTTACAACAAATTTGGGGAAAAAATTGCGTAAAAACGAGTGAAGCGCGTAAAAAAATGTAGCGCTGCCGTCCAAAAAAATCGCGTAAAAAAAGGACTGGGTGTATACTCATTCGTCCGCACCTAATAGAATTATTCAAATATTTAAGATCGACATTGTATAATATTATCAATGTCTATACTTACACTTCATTTTTAAAACCACAGAGCACCAGCGACAAATAATTACTTTCGTAATTAATGAGTATATTTATAGATGTGAAACTATAGACTCAGTATAATATGTACTAATTTTATTTAGATCCTGTAAAAAATCCTGAATCCGGCCCAGCTATCTTTCCGATCAAACTTTTTTACAACGTCACTAAAATAATTTAGTCGACGAAAAGGGTTGTAGTTACCTACTACGGTTATTATATAAGACCGAGTAAATCGATGCGTGTTTGACGATCACGTGACTGAAAAAACCTCCTGTAGCGGCAGCGAACATCATAATCGATGTCCTTATTCTATTGTATCTGAGATTCAATGAACTGACTCAACTAGTCTTTTCTTTACAGGCTCGAACACACACTACCATCATACACTCATAGAAACCAAAGAGTAAATGCTCAATTCATTCGGTTGACTGGTATGATCGTTATGTCTCCTCTACATTATTTTTAATCTTGTTCTTTATTTAAATTGCGGTTTTTATATCTGCCGCTAGGCAATTTTTAACAGTGGTAGTGGTGGTTAATAGGGTTTTAATAGAGTGAAGACAACACATATGCCCGATGTATTCGTCGGGAACTGTGTGGAAATCCATTTTCTATGCGAAACAAGTCATTTTGCAAATTAAATACCATTTATAATACAGTTTTGCGTCAATAAAAAAACGCTTTGTAAATATAAGCTTTCTGACTGTGGTGAATTCTCAAATATTAAGACGGCTGATTGAAGTTTGAAAATGTATTTAGTGGAAACTCAAAAATATAACACAGTTAAAAATTTCTTTTGAAAACTAATTTTCGTACATTATTACATTAGTACATTACATACAGCCTGATTTTTCTTGATAGTTTCGATAAGTTTTTAGTTTACAACGTTGCTAAATTATTTTTATTAAATGCTTGGGATTTAAATATCTTTTATGAAACTCAGCAGGGAACGGGTTAAAAATTATATAAATTAACGAACGTTTTTAAAATAAGTTAAGATTTATCAAATTGTTTATACTGAAAGTATTCATTACAAAAAATCTGAGTATTTTTATTTCAATACATTATCCCATAAATCCTCAAAAGTAAATATTTAAATGTTAATATAGACTTGGAGGACAATGTAACCTCCAGGTTACATTGAAAAAAAATACAATTTTAGGAAAGGAAAAATGAAATGGGCAAATAAATGTTTACTCCGTCTCTGCGTAATTAACACGTGAATATCACCTGATGAATCAGTCGATTATGTTTTATCTTTCAATATAAGGTGGTTATGTAACAACGTTATCATATGAAAACAACGTACTTACGTAAGAAGCATAAGTAAAATTTCAATTAGGAAACAAATCGAAGAGTTTCCAGAAAAGAATGTTTACTTTCAATGGATGTAATTATAATGTCTGAAAAAAGAGAAGACGATGGGTTAGTAAGTGTCAACAACAAATGCAAATGATTAAAAAATTTAAGTGCAATTGTCATTTATATAGAAAAAATTCAGTGTTAATTGTCTTAATTAAATTATCTGTCCGTTTTTAATCTACATTGCATCGCTACACTCGCGGACGGCGCTAATGCAAAATGCAGAACAAGATTGCAAGCGAGCACTATACCACTAGATGGCGCTGCAATCTGGTGTATTTAATATACAGTGTGTTATCGGTTAACGAACACAATCTGTTCCTAGACCAGTAGTTCTCAGGTGAAATTTCACTGTGGCCGCATTATAAACATCAGCTGTCCTATGGAAGTGGCCGCACCAAATTTGATAAAAATAGTTTCGATGTTTATTATTTATATAGTGCATTACACTGAATGATCTTTCACGATATACAGTTGTAGGTAAAATCGGCAAAATTTATAAAGCAATTGTTGTTAATTCTTTATATTGAATTGATTCATGGTCATCGTATGACTTCGACCAAAATTTTTAAAACAGTTTTATTATTAAAACGCTCCCTTACTTAAACTCAACTAAATTTTGAATAGGTCAGTTTTATTCAATCAATTTTAAAATAATAGCTTTACAAATTCATTTGTAAAAACACATGTTTTTTAAATATTAATATTAACTATAAAGCTGTAGGTGGCCGGACATGAGAACCACTGTCCTATAGACTATGGTCGCTATCCGAATTGTTCGTTAACCAAACATCAATTTTCCATAGATTTTTTGTCCTAGAAATGACCGAATCATGGACCGAATCAAAAGCGCGCTATATTAAAAATCTGTCGAATGTAAAACGTCGATTAATTTTAAATGTAAAATAAATAGATTAGAAAGAACGTTTTAGCTCGTTATCCGAAAATGTGTTCGTTGTTCGAACACAAATTTATTTTAGTGTGACTGTGTTCGTTGTCCGATTTATTCGTTAACCGAAAACCCATTACATATGGTTTACCAATTCGTTATTACGTTTCCACCTCGCAAAAGACGCGACATGTACGTTAAGCCCTTTTGGATTTCAAAACGCGACAATATGCACATTTACATATGATAAACGTAACTATGAGAAGTGCTTAAGTGACATATTAGAATTTTCCTTATTAAAACCTTCAAAGGCCATTGGCTCTAGTTTAATATGGAAATTTGCGCGAGTAGTAGAGAAAATATGATTACAAAATTTAATATACCAGTGTGCGCTACACCAGTGTTACGCAACCTTTTATCTTCAACGGCACAGCGAAGTTTTTTTTCCAAAATTCACCATCAACGGATTTGTTAAAACTTCTGTTATTTCTGCATTGTTTACTTTATTTGTGTAACATTTATTTTTCGTATAAAGTTACATTTTAGAGTATAGATTGTGTGTGTAATATTTATAATGCATTAATGAATTATATGTTTTTTTTTCTGTTGCGTCGGTAAAAATATGCCGAGCATCGTCTGACAGCACACCGGTTATCTATCACTGTGTTACACGATTGAATAGAAGCGTAAGAGTGTTTTCGCTACACGATAAAATGATCAAATAAATTAGAGATACTTTTCTTATAAATGCCAGGAATCGTGTTTAATATTTTCGATGAGGAAACGGAAATTTTTTACACACAGTACTAAACACGTAGAGATGCTTTAGAGCAGTGGTTCTCACGTGAAATTTAACTGTGGCCGCATTATAAAAATCAGCGGTCCTGTGACGGAAATGTGATAAAAATAGTTTCGATATTTATTTTTAATATAGTGCATTGCACTGAATGCTCTTTCACAATATATACAGCTATAGGTAAAATCGTCAAAATGAATAAAGCAATTGTTGTTAATTATTTATAATGACTTGATTCATGGTCAACGTATAACTTTGACCAGAATTTTAAACAGTTTTATTATTAAAACGGTTCTTTACTCAAACTCGAATAAATGCTGTATAAGTCAGATTTATTCAATCAATTTTAAAATAATAATAATTCTTCAAATTCATTTGTAAAAACACGATTTTTATATCAATATTTACTGTAAATCTATTGGTGGTCGCACATGAGAACCATTGCTCTAGAGCAGTGAATTAAGTACATAGTTAATCGTTACAAACGGGTATTGAGTAGAATATAACATTGATAAAATATTGTTTGTAAGATTAACAGTTTCAAATTTGAATGCAATAATATGTTCAATTCCTCTTGTATAGAAGCGATGCAAACAGTTTACTGCTATCATTTATATTGCGCCCGTGTGATAGAATGCCCGGAGATGTCAAAAACCGAAACCCGGAACCGAAACATGTGATGTTATACGGTTTTAACAAATCAAATGTGATATAACACGGTGAAAAAATATCAATGTATTTTAGTTCAAATTTTTTTTTTATAAGACAGTAGATAGCTACTTCGGCTAACGCCATCGTCGGAACTATAAAACAAAACTTTGTAGAACTAAAATACATTGCTATTTTTCCCCGTGTTATAATGAAGTTCTACCAAGTAAATGCCAATTCAATCAATAAATGTGATATAATTTAAACAATTAGATTGATTGAATTGGCATTTACTTTTTAGAACACCATTATAACACGGTGAAAAAAGGTAAAACCTATATGATAAAAACTATATATTTTGATGACGCTATTAAATAGCTATCACCTCTATGCCTTACGAATTTTGTAGAACCAAAATACATTGCTATTTTTTTTTGTTATATTATACCGACCCATTGGCCAACCCTGTTTCAATACAAGCAAAGAAGGAGTATTGTCGACGTCTTTTATATAGCGAAATAAACAGAATCATCGTCACTAATGAATAGATTTCCCGCGGCGTAAATACACTATATGAAACAGAATACGCATTATGGACCCGACAAATTTGCCAACTTTACAAATGTCATAGTGATTCAATAAGATTCCTGAAAACATCCAATGCCAGTAGCCACAAGTTGTCAAGTATGCATTGATCGGTCCTTTGCCGTGGTTCAAGGTGGACATGTATTACATTGCACAAATAACTAACCATTTGTTTACAAACCACTCCAATGAAACGATAATAACACAGTGAAGACGAAGTGATCGCGGTACTGACATTTTGACAAGGGACGTTAGACTTCAATCACGTTTCGAAAATTTTGCTTATCAATTATACATTTAACCTGCCTAAAAACCTAACGACTCACCGGTGTGGCGTTTTCCTACCATTAGAGGGTAAAATTAAATTGATTGAATTGGCATTCACTTGGTAGAGCTCCGTTATAACACGGTGAAAAAATAGCAATGTATTTTAGTTCTACAACATTTTTTTAGGATATAGTTGATAGCTTTTTATAGTTCTAGCGAAGGCGTGCGCCGAAATAGCTATCAACTATATCTTTAAAAAAATTGTAGAAATAAAATACATTGCTATTTTTTCACCGAGTTAAATTAAAAACCATTTAACAAATTATTCAGAAAACACGTCAATCATAAAGACATAATTTATGATATAGACTGAAGGTGCTTGATGGAATTTCAATATCAAATTTGAATTGTTAAAACTTTAAATTTGAATTGTTACAACGGATGCAACAGAACCGACGAAAAATAAACAGTTAGTATCGTATATATAGTAAAGTTATTAATTACAGGAAAACAAATTTAACAATAATAATTAACACAATTGCCTGTGATCAACTGTGACGAACTGTGAAATCTTGTTAATGAGTCATTCTTGAAAGGGTTTTTAAACAAATATCAATCAACTCACATTAAAATATATTTTTTTTTATGAAAAGGATAAGATTCCGATAAAATCCTGTTAAAACGGTTCCTGATGATAAAATATAATATGGAAATGTGGGTAATTGTTTAAAATATAATGCCTTCCAAGCAAATTGTGACAGTGGACACCTGAGTGTATAATACTTACGTCAATGTCCCTTGAGGAATTCTCAGATAACTAGTAGGGCTGCCAGGATTGGCCGCGGCTTCGGCAGCAGCCGCCGCTCTGCTAGCCTCGAGGCTGGCCCTCCTCATGTAAATACTGCCAACCTCCAAGCTAGCCCTGCGCTCATAATCCTCGCCAGCCGCCATACTGGCGCGCCTCTCCAGCGATATCAGAGGCACCGAGCCCGTATTACCAGATTCCCAACTGTCATTCTCCGGCTCAGCAGAGTCCCCAAGGACGAAGCGTTTAGAGGGGCGTCGTTTGAGCATTTCTGGATCGATTCCAGACTCAGAAGGGCGCCAAGAGAAGCAGGAAAGAAAGCGGGAGAAAACTGTCTCTTGAGTCATGCACCGAGATCCAGGACAGTTCTACATCCAATTTGTTACGATTTTTCCCGATCAATAAGGTCCCAGACTCAAGTTACACACACGATGACTAATTGTCAAAGTCTTTTTGAAAGTAAAAGGTTTCGTACACCAATCATTTTACCGTTTTGATTTCTTTCATAAAATATCATGTATAAAATACCATTACTTTAATCATCACTCACTTCACTGCATGTTGAACACATTCCAATACTTACGATTGTTGCTTTTCACGTTTATATTAAATAATTAATAGGATAACGAAGCGAATTTCAAAAACAATCTGTTATCCAATTTTCCACTTTAAAACACAAATGCTGGAAAACGATGCACGTAAGAATGAAGAACAGTATGTTTTTGGATTATTAAACACTCACATTTTTATTAAGTCGACACGAATATTTTTTAAATATTTTATAACCATTAGAGACGAGTATTATAAAAAAAAGTATATTTCATTACTTAATGATGTATTAACACAAGCATTGGTGGAAATCTGTGGCGATAAGTTTATGAAGTGTGCACGTTACTGAATTTGGTTTGCTAAATTATCATATAAAACAGAAAATATATTTTCCGTCTGTTTGTCTATTACAAGAACTCTTCTCAAACGATGAATAATGAAATGTTAGACTTTTTTGCCTATTAATATGTATTGTATATTTATTTAAGGTGCGTTATAAAAAGGACATGCCGTTTTTGGTCTATAGTTTAATTACGTTTAAAAACGCCGATTTTTATAACTATACATATAGATCCATAACTAAAGTATAGTATCCCTTAGAGACCTTTCTCCGGAACACTGGAAATGGCTCTAAAACTAAGCGAGCCCCTTTTTAGCGTATTGAAAGCCCACCACTGGACGCACCTGTGCAACATCCCTCTCAATGACTTAACCTCTTGAATTCCAAGCGGACAGTGGCATCCAATATACATGCACGACGCCATTCCCAAGCGCACACCGGTATGCATATTATTTTTAAATCATTTACGAGCTATTCTAATACTACTTTGGTGCACTGTGTTGAATATTTATAGTAACATCTATGCAAAACATGATAGAATTCCAAAAAAATGTACTTCTATCAAAATTATATAAAACGAAAGATATACACATATTATCAGCGTGACGCTTATTACGAACGTATCAAATTCATCGTCTACGAGACGAAAAACATCATTTTTTTAATTATTAAATATAAATAATTCTACAACAGTGAAATGAAAAAAAAATGTTTTGAGCGAGCCGTGGTGTTTTTTTGAGAAATCTTACATGTTCCAATCGAAAACCACAGAAACGAAACCAACCATGAATATGTAAGAAAAATGCTTTTTAAAAATCCCCAAATTTTTGAGGGGTCGGACAAACACGCGGTACACAAGATACTAGCTATTTATATACACGGCATTCAAACGGTTTATAAACAAACAATACGTTTTCAAGTACTGATGTCTATACCGTATTCATGGTGTTATATCATTAATTTGACAAAGTCAACTCGGTGTCATATGCCACTTACAAATAAAAATATTTAAAAAAAAAAACTCATAACAATATAGCTATTATAATAAATATTCAGCCACAATTTACGGTTCACGTGATATGGTAATTGGTAGTATTATGAATTAAACAAAAAAAAATGATTTACAGCGGTTAATAAAAAATACTACAAAATTATTAAATAAGAATTAAGAGTAAGAATTGAAGCAATAAATATACGGCATTTATATTATATATTGTTCGTTCTGATAATAACAGTGTTTCCAAAAAGACAATTTAACATTTACTTGAAATAAAAAACGACTACATTTACAATGTTAAAATGTTTTCCGAGTCATGTTTTTTTATTAACTCCACAGCCCTGCATATAACCAATGTAAAAAATCTGACTAGATTTAACCGCCCCTAAAATCAGTCGCTCGTGTGCGCCGCACAACTTGCACGTCAGGTAGGATCAACCTTGATTAAAATCAATACGTATAAAATTTTGTTTCTTTTTTAACTATTAATCAGATGTCGGTCGAGTTGTAAACAAAAAGACGTTTTGACTCGATCGCCGTGAGAAAAATAACCTGATTTGTAGTTCAAATTCCGCTTGGTTTGTTTTCCGGCAAATATCCATACTTCAAATAAATGCAGGTGGACATAGAAATATATACGATGTTATTAAATTAAAACACTGACGTTTTCAATTAACCTTTTCGAGCCCGGCCGTAACCTATGATACCCGTAGTTTTTATTTTTCGCTATCCGAACTGAATATTTCGTACAGTAACCAATAGAATCAAAGTAGACATTTATTCACCAACTGAAATAATTCAGGATGAAAGTTTTGATTTTTGTTCAATTTTATTTTATCTTGTATTATTTATATTATTTATTTTAAATTTTTCAAATATCGAAACAAATATAAACGAAATAAAAACGATCCATTTATTCAACGATTAAATATAAATATAATTATTTGAAAATTTTTTAAAAATGCATTTTTAATTATAGTACACTTTTCAACAAGTAATAATAATAAAACACAATATTTAGTATTATAATGATAATTTAATAATAATTATTTTAATTATAAGCATTTTTAACTTATACAGTTAAAGTTGATAATGCGTGCGATGAGCGAAACCGCTTCAGATCTTAATAATTTGATCTGTAGGATTAGTACAAAACATTGCGTATGATTATTTAAATTAAACCCCTTTCAACCAAAAAATGATAGAGAAAATTTAAAAATTATAGTAATATACGTCACTACATCCCAAACGTGTTCATACTCTAGCCCTCACTTGCACGGTCATTGGTGATTCTAAGCCCCCCTCTTTGATGAAAAACGCATTAAATTCTATAATACTTTTAATACACTGACTGCTGATGTATCCACTGTTAAGACGGTCGATATTGGACACTTAATAATGATATTTTAAAAAATCATAATTAGCAAATATGGAGTACAAGAAAATCTCTATAAATTCGGTTGACCCTAGCACTACTGAATTATTTTTTTAAAGATTCAGTGTCGGAATATATTTTATGTCACTTATTATGGAACGGGTAAGTAAATACGCGTACGAGCATCCGTCTAGAAAATAGCACATTGGGCCCGAGGAGGTTAAACCAGTTTTTGAAATATACTGTAAAATCAGCAAACCACAAATAATTTTTATTTAATAAAAGCGAGTTTTAAAATGCATACTTTAATAAATGAAAGTATTCCGGCCAACCTAATCAAGACGATGACGCAATTCAGAAATACCCGCCAATATATGTCGTCAGAGTCAACCCTCTAAGACAGCCATATTCAACTTTTTCTTACTTGAGCCGCATATATTGTACGTTATGCGGGCCTCAATATCAAAACTAAGTTACATCTATGAATTAAAATAGGACACTATATAGTTTCACGCTTACTTCTTACAGTTTGGTAAAGAAAAAAAAGTGTTTGTGAAACGAAGTGTGGTATCAGATTACTGACCCGTAATGAAACAGTTATATAATGATTCCCCGTTATTTGTTTAAAATTCACGAATATCACTATCAAAATAATGCTTAATAATTTTATGCGGAAAAATTCTTAAAACAGCGCATAAGTTAAAGTGAGAATCTAATTCAAGCCAAAGCTAATATTTGGAATAAAATGACTCGATAATTTTTCATGCCTTTATAATAAAACCTACTCTTTCCAGTCTAATCACATGTTCAAAATAATCTAGCACACTTTTAGTCTACCAAATCAGGTAATTACGAACGTAAGGATTATATATTAAAATTAGGCAACTAAAAACTAACCTTCGAATATATCGACCAAATAAAATAAAAATACAGCCAAGGTTTATTGCGATGATAGAAAGGACTTAAGTAAATCTCAAGGCAGAATATGTCAACTTCTGCGATCACATTTTTTCACAAAGAGAAAGAAATCTAAATGATTTGATTTTGTTGCGCTGCGTAAAGGTGGGCCAACGTTGAATTAAAACTAAATTAAACTTTTTTTAATCGGGGTCGTGTTTTTTAATGACTCAACCACAGCTATCACACAGACTATAATTTAACACAAAAATTAGCTCATATACAAAAGTTTTAAAACTGGTAACACTAGTACATAGGCTCCCAACCTTTTTGGGTGGCTACCCCCCCCCCCCCATAAAATCCAATAGCATACAAAAAAAATATTTTTTTAGTTGACCGTATAAGTTGACGACTTCCCAAAAAACCCTACGCGACCCCCAGGTTGGGAGCCTATGCACTAGTATATTCTTGAGTGTCAACTATAAATAAGTGATATGCAGCCACCTCAACGTGTGAGACGTTAGCAACCTGTGGGTTAAATATGGATGTCCGTGGTGCAGTAGCCAGCCAATGTCGTCGGCTTCCGTGACGGACCTCACGGGTTCGAGTTACCGATTCTGTGCGAAGGTGCGTGTTGGCGATTTTTAAATTTGACTCCCATCCACTCTTAAGTAAATGCCAATACAATCACTTTTAGGGTGTCAAATATCCCTCAGTTACAGTTAATACAATCGTGTAGTAGAACGCCTCAAGGTGCAGAAAGACGAGACCCGTGTCGTGAGTGACAAAACACGTGAAATCGCACACAGTTTCAAAACAAGAGCCGATACAAACAATAACAAATGTTGTAAACAATAGTTTTTTTTTAATAAAGTTCAATTTAAATAAAACATATTTCGGCAAAATAGTCTGCAATTTTAGACATCAACCTTGAAATGTCAAATAATATTATGGAACGTGATACTATCAAACATTAATACTAAAAAAAAGGCGAAAACATTTGAACTTAGTACATTACACTTCTGCAGTAAATATGGTACAGTGGACGGCAACCTTAACCGGGCGAGACCAGATATATTTTTTCTATTTTCGAAAATAATATATGTTTTCATATGTAATACGTACATTTGCACGTGTTTGTGTAAATACGAATCTATTTTGAAAAATTTTACTTAAAATTTTTATTATTTGCATTAAATTAAAGATCAACCAACTTATTCGGTAAATTGTTCATTGAGATATTCTTCAAAATCGCCTAATCGAAAAAGTATTCGGAGTCGCTTGATCCAAATTTTCCGGTGTCTTTCATGAAGTATTATGAACAAATTTTATTTTGGAAAATGTATACTCCTAAGAATATGCTGAAAATAAATCAAAACCACGAGTTTGTTTGGCAATGACGCCTAGTACGATGTTATTGAACGCGTGTGATTGTTTTGAGCTTTCAAGGTGTTGAGGAAAACTTTCAAATTTATATGTCCATAAAACATTTGACTGTAATGTATTTTAATTCCATATTGTTAATTGAATCAAAATATTTAAGCGCACGCTGGTTTAAATAGTTCTTATTCGATTTGATAATTTACATCGACTAATGATGTTTGATGGAACTTCAATAACATTTTTTTTTATCGCTCAATGTTTATCGATGACAATTCATCGATATCACCTCGAGGAGAAAACTCATCGATGATACCTAGGTCCAAGTCATCAAATACAAGGTTGAAAATTTCATATATTATAGATCCAGCAAGACGTGAGCCTTAAGGCATATTTCTGACCACTGGATCAAAGGCCAATGTGCAAAGTTTAAAAAATATGTCCTTTTAAGCTTACTTACAAATACAACTTTTAAGTCAAAAACGAAAAAGAAACTTGGATTCGCAATAATGTGTGAGAATGACCTTCTTCATGCTGGACACCAGTGTCTACCAAACTATGTACCGTGAAGAAATAAGCCTTCAATTTTAAATAATTCAACATCTAAATACATATTCATTTTTTTTTAATTTAGCTAGAGTTGTCAGAATTTTGTATATCCTTTTATAGCCAATATCTTCGATATTTTAAGACAGTAATTAAATCTCTAATTAAATTTTAATTATTAAAACTTTGTACGATTCCAAATGTCTTCTCACTAACAACCCGGGTATCGCCTTTCGGCATCTGTCAGAACTATCAGTTTTGTTTCAAAGCAGTGAAAAAACATGTGGCATCGTATAATGTTTTACAAATTCAAATTTGATATTGAAATTCCATCAAGCACCTTCAGTCGATATCATAAATTAAACAGAGCCGCATTTTGACGGCATTCTTTCTAAAATTAAATTAATTGCATCTATCTCGTTAATAAAATTATTTCCACCTATTTAATACATTAATAAAATATTAATAAATATAAACCACACTATTATCTCACTTATTCATATTAATAAGGTGCATTTCCAAGGCATGATTATTTGTTGTATCGCGGATTAAGTCCCATTCACCAATGTGCCATGAAGTAAAAAGGTTTGGAAGACACCGCTGCAAACCATTGAGTCTTTTATTTCTATGAAAAGAAAAACACGGCCCCCACTTATATTATTATATTATATAATGGTCGATGATGGAATAAAAGAAAATAATCACATTGAATACGTGCTGAATGCATACATCTATGAATCAATACAATAATGAAGATTTATTTGGACCTTGGATGATTAAAAAGAGTTGTATTTGTTTTTTTTTTGCACACTCAGTACATTGAATTTACTTTAAAATTTAACTTCAAAGCAGAAGTATCGATTTAGTGTTACAAACTGCTTGTGGCCGTCAATCATTCGGACAGAATCAACATACAATATTTATACTGAATATACATGAGTAGGTACAACATTTCCGAAACTACTTTTTTATTTTAGATTTGAGATTTATTTTTCAATGCAGAGCTTTTTTCTATACAAGCTTTTTGAGATTACCTTAAAACAGATTACAATCGACAACATGACTTTTTGATATGGGTGACTTTTACAGATAAACATTTTAAAAACAATTTTATTGTGTTATTATATCAACAGTTAATGCTTGAGGTTATATATAAATATAAAACACAAAAACACTTTTTAATTACTGCTTAAACAATTTTTATTCTGATAATCTGATTCTATCAGGATAATCGGTCTGATTATTATAAAAATTATTGGCCACCCACAACACCGCGAAACACCGCTTGAGAAACGCACTATCAGGATATGTGACGAACATAATCGAATGTTTAGTCACTTACTTTGTGTTTACTGTCACTTCTTGACGGGAAGGCATGATATTTTAAATAATAAAAACCCGTTTTTAAGTACTTATTTCCACAATACTTAAAAACTACTACCTAAAAAATTTTGATAATAAAAACACATGTTTTTAGTACTTATTACCACAATATATTTTTTGATCAGGACCGGTTTCGCTCATCGCGAGCATTATCAACTGATCAGATCAGTTGATAATGCTCGCGACGAGCGAAACCGGTCCTGATCAAAAAATATATTGTGGTAATAAGTACTAAAAACATGTGTTTTTATTATTTAAAATATCATGCCTTTCCATCAAGAAGTGACAGTTAACACCTTAAAAGTAAAAAATTTAGACTTTATTATTTTGTAATCGTCCTGTTTTGAGCGATACAAACTGATCACTGACCGGCAGTTCGGTTGCATCCATATGATGCACGAAGATGCTAAAAGGCGAAACCAGTTCATTCTCAATAAAACTTTATTTATCCCTGAGGTTATTTGATAATAGTGCATGTTAATTGATTGCATCCAAAATTAGCACACGAAATATAAGGAGAAAAATTCGGTTTGATGTTTGAGAAAATATATTTATTCATCGTGAAAGCCGGGTAGAGAGTAACATATTAGTGGGGTTGCACATAATTTGAACGATTTTAATTTGATATTGAAATTCCGTCGGGCACCCTCAGTCGATATCGTAAATTAAATCATATAATATAAAAAAGCTTGTAGAGCTAAATAGTATGGACATTTTTAATGTTGAAAAATTATAAGATTCGACACATTTTGCCTTTAACGACCGGGTTTCGCCTTTCGGCATCTTCAGGCATCTATTTGTTACATTACAACTCGTGTCGGGTGCTCGCTAGTATCAGATAAATCGAATACGTTAAGTCTGTATTGTAATCTGGAAACTATGATTATAAACTACGCATTTTTCCGATATTCAGTAAACAAAATCTAAAAAAAAAAGTTTTTAAGCATCTCAACAAAATAACTATACAACTATGTATGACGTGGTTAATAGTAAATTAAACATCAATAATCGTTTTATTCTGGAATGCTCGATAAAAAAATAATAATTATTCAAACACCACGAATGGTAAATAGAAAAATCGAGGTAAGCAAATTAAAATATTCATCCAATGCTTAGGCCATAGATGGCGAACCTTTCTAAGCCTGAGTGCCAAAAAATATTTTCAATATAATAATATGTCGCGTGCGAAATTCCATGAAAATAAAAAAAGATACATCAATTTTTTGTGTAACTTATAATTTTTAATGTGAACAAAGCATTAAAAAAATTAGTAAAAAAGAGACTACATTAAAACAAAAATGTAGAATTCTTAAGTGCACAATTATATATTTACATTAAACATAATTCTTATTCTTCAAAGTATTTACTTGCCATTATTTAAACAATGCGACTTATTTATGTATGAATGTCGTCATTTTCTTCGTTTGCGAATCAATTGCTGAACGAAGAAAAAACACATGGCTATGTCGTCATTGATTTTTAATACTACAGTGGAACCTCGATCAACCGTTCTCGCATAATACGTTTTCCCGGCTGGAACGCTTATTTTTTATAGTCCCGTAAAACTCCCATAAGAACAATGTTAAATAATCCCGCACTGACCGTTTCCCGATTCCCCAATTTCCTTGATAAACCGTCTAAATATTTTGGTCCCGTTACAAATATTATCCCGATTGACCGTTTTTATTGCATATTTCTCCGTATCTCGGCAAGCAAGTTTGACACAGCCGAGTGCAGGTGTTACATCTAGGCATGTTGGAATCCGCTGTGCATGTTAGATGTAACGCATTGGATGCATGTGCTATTTTTTGCCACACACCACTACCACACGCGTATTATTGGTTATGATGCAAATGTAGAGTTGTTTAAAATTCATGGTAATAATGATTCCTGTACATACAAACTTTTAATCACAAGTTTAGTAACAAGTCTTTGTTATTAAATTATCCGATTAAAGTGCCAAATAACAAAGAAGCAAACTAACATAAAGGAGTTTTTATTTTATATACAGTATGTACAAGTAACTAATAAATAAATGTTTTTTACGATTTTACTTGTTTATTATTATTTGAAGCTTTCCCGCATTTACCGTTATTTTTTCAGGGTCCCATGGAAAACGTAAAATCCAGGTTTCACTGTATATACATTTATGTATATCTAAAAATTTTATGATTTTTTGTATATTTCCAAAACTTTTTTTTTTGTACAATCACATTTTTTTCATCATAATAAAACGTTCGCGTACCAAAGGTTCGCCATCACTGGCTTAGGCAAATGTATTACGTATTCGTAGAATGAATTTAAAAAAATAACGTTGCAGTGATATTTTCAACAAAATTTATCCACACAGGTAAAAATCGAAAAAACGAAATTATTCAATACACACCAAAAATAAAGCACGCATTGACGATGTTTATTTTGCCTCTCCCGGTTCACTCACTGCAAAGTAATCAAAATTCCATAGAAATTGTTGAGTTTAAAAAAACCTCATTTTACATTTGATGATTTTTTTTTTTTGCGAATATGATTGAGGAAAATTTTGTAGATCTTTGGCACATCTCGGGCTATATTGCCAACGGTAAAAAAAAATGTCGAGTAACATTTATTCGAGGAAATTACACTATCGAACTACTTTCAAATCAGTTAAACTTGACAAATAATTATTAATGGAATTTCAATTTACTTGGTAGAACTCCATTATAAGGTAAAAATAACTTTTATTGTCATTTACTGTTATTGTTATTAACTGTCCTTTATTGGTGGAAAAACTTTATATTTTAAATAATATAAACACGTATTTTACTACTAAGCAATATATTTATATTTATGATCAGGACCGGTTCGGATAATAAATTTATTGCTGAAATAGTAGTAAAAAATATTCCTTTATTTAATTTGAGTCGTTGCAACTTTGTACGACTCCACATGTTTTATCACTAACGAACCAGCTTGCGATTTCGGCATCTTCAGACATTCCATCACACGGATGCAACAGAACTGTTTGAATTCATTTTAGAGCTCAAAACATGTAGAATCGCACAAAGTTTCTACAATTCAAGGGCTTTCTGTCGATATAATAAATCATTTCATTATTGAAAAAAAATACTCTAGCTGTATGAAATATTACATTACATATCGTTGTCGATGACTATTTCGGTTTAGCCATCGTCAGAATTATGATACAGCTAACATTAAGCTAAGTTTTTTATACTGTTTAAAAAAAGACATACATATAATATATACATAAATAGAATATCGTTAACAATATAAGATTTTTTCTAATAAAATAAATAAACTTAAATAGTGATATTAATCAATCGCTAAAAAAACGCATTAAAATTAAATAAATATGTATATGGTTTATGGTGAATTAAGTAGGGGCGATGAGTTAATGTTCTCTTTTCATTTAAAAAATATCTCTTTGATCAAATCTATTAAATTCCTATTGTTCGGAAGCCTTTAGATAACAACCTTCATTACACGAATGTTAACATACTGGATGTATAAAACTGCGCGTAATTTTAGTTTAATCATAGATCTGACGACGATAGAAGCCAAAAAATATAAAAGTTTGAGGGGTTGTGTTATTCTTAACACATCAAAAAATACATCATGCTTTATGTAAGATCATTAAGGAAAATCTCTAAATCCTATTAAAATATGAAGCAAAATTGCGTTCTTTTCGTGGAAAACGCATCATAAACGATGATCACCAATGTATGCTGTTAATAATCGCAAACAGATAACATTACACGTTATCATCACAATGCGAATACAGCGGTATACTTTGGGTTCACCTATGACATATAATATATTTTATATCGCCACGTTTTTTGATAATGAAAAAAATATATTTTGTGAGTGATGAGCCAATGATTTGTATAGATTATCATCAACATAACACATGATTCGCAAATTTGACTTTAATATTTATGTAAAAACGATGTTTCCGAGCATCAACTAAAAGCGTGCTAGCTCAAACGCTTTTAAAAATGGGCAAAAACGAAATGTAATGATCATTTTAATTAAACATATAATAATATGATTGGCTGAAGTTTATTTTTACAAATTAATTGAAATTGAGTTTTTTATCGATTATTAGAACTAAGCGCATGCATGCAATGTTTTTTTCCCTAAACACAGTCGAAAACTAATTTAAATTGTTGAAATTGTGTATGATTTCAGTTGTTTTTTCATTAATGACAACCAACGACATCCGAGTAGTCAGTGACAAAACATATGGATTCGTACAAAATTTTAACAATTCAAATGTCTATCGAAATTTCAGTTGCTATCATAAATGAAACAGTTAAAAACAGGGCTGAGGTGTCGTTAAAAAAACACGACTTCGACATTCAACTCCATTTTTTAAAAATATTTTAATGAACACAATGATTCCGGATTGGTTTTTTGATCTTTAATTTGATGCCCATAAATAGGAAAAGTAGGAAAAAACCTGATAAAAACGCGTTGTTGGTCAACGTCAAAATCGGAGTCGAGTTTTTTCAACGACTACAGCCGTGGTGTTAACTGTCACATCGTAGTGAAAATGCATGATAATTTGAATAATAAAAACACATGATTTATTACTATTTCCATGATCAATTTCTTCATCCGGACCTTTTTCCGATAATCTTGACGATTAGCGAAACCGGTCCTGATCATAAAATATACTACAGAAATAATAACATAAAAGTGTTAATAAGTTATTAATAAAAATCGAAAACGGTGAGTTTTTTTTGTATGAATTGTATAAAAGATGAAGTCGCTTAAATTTCACATTAAACATTTTCTTTGAGTAAATATTTCGTACTTATTACTTTATAAACAACATTGAAATATTCAATCAATTAAATGAACCAACACTTGACGTTGACAACGAAGAAGTGAACGAGTTAACGTCTAATGCCATTCGAATCAACTGATACCGAATTGATCAACAAGAAGTAAAAAATGAAAGTGGAAATATTCCCATTATCTCACCGTCAAGACGTCGGCGAGAGTTAATCGTTTCATCGACTTTATCATACATATGACAAATAAATGTCAAATGACATTTTTTGTTGATTTAATTGAAATGCACATTCGACATTCGTAGACACTTTCAGAAACGTACATTATCGTGCGAAACTCGAGGGCCTCTTGTAGTGTCTGTCGATTTTACGAGAATAAAAAAGTACTACGCAAACACATTAACTCAATAAAGTCTCATTTTATCGTTGTTACTATATTATTTTGTATTAAATGCAGTTAATCAGGCAGCCGACTGTAATAAAACAGTATCATTATTACGCTTGTGTATTTCAGTGAACAAGAGATAAAATTGTTAATTACAAAAAAGTAACTACTCATTTTTTTATCATACGGACAAAACAATCAAATCAAAGGTTCCCTTATGGGAAATTTTGTTTTTTTTTTTATACATATCATGTCTTTCCATTAAGAGTGACAATTAAGGCCTTAAAATCAATTCAGTAGTGTTGGTGTTAACTAGACCACATTATAATACAAAAATTAGTTCGAACACGAAAGTTTTAACACTGTACAAAACTTGTATAAGAGTATCAACCATCAATACACTGAATCAGCTGTCTCAACAGCTGAGACGTTGGCAGTCGAAAGGTAAAAAAAACTATGTATTTTCAAAGATTGTATTTAATTTATAATCTTATATACGTGCGATAAAGGCGACATCAGTATTTGCAAATGGATAACAAGATATTTCATTATAAATATTATTGCTATATTAGAAACTGTTGACAAAGAAAGGTTACATACCACTCTACTGTCAAACATAAAATTACAGTTATTCAATATCAAATAATTAATTATTTAAAGGTAAAAAAATTCATGGAAAACTATCTAATTGAATATCATTTACGAAACAAACAAACATGAGCGTACTTCGAGGGTGTAAAATTTAAATAGCCTCACCTTTCGAACGAACTGTAAATCTTGTATTGAAACGAATTGTACAATGAATTGAAAATAGTAGAAAAAATTGACCGAGCCTACAATTCAAATGAAATGACAATAATAAATCAGAAACCATAAAAGATTCCGCATTGACCGTTACAGGAATACCGCCAGCCCAAGTATCCGTAGAGTGGATATTTTCCACTATTTAAATCCTTAATTATGATTTGAGAAATTCTACGAACGCAGATTTAATAGAAGCAACACTATTTATAAATAAATACAAATAAATGTAGTTTGAAATTGTTTCATTTTTATTTTTGCCTATAACATGTAGAATATGAAAAAATAATAATTTAATACACATAAATAGTAAAGGCAGGAAAAAATTCCAAATTTTAATATCCGTATAAAATTTTTTTTAGACGGAGTCGTGTTCTTTTAACGACACTGAAAAATTTATTCTAATTTTGTCGTTCGATTTAGAAAAGTCTGAAATTTTTCTATTGGCGACCTACTCTAGATAAAGTTAGGAATCTAGGCAAAATTGCAGTAGTTTACGGAACTACAAACACCAAACCGAAAATTTTTCCTTATATTCCTTCGGGTAATATGGGATGCAATCGGTTGAGATGAACTATTATAAAGCACCCTAAATTGTATTGAATAAAATAAAATTTTCTAAAGAATTGAATTTTTTATATGAAAATCAATATATATATAAATTAGTAATAATGTCATGAAATTAAATATAAAATCAGTACCTACCACTGAATGATAAAAAAATTAAACATAAGTTTTATATAATATAATTTTAATCCTGTTTTCGAAGCAAGTAAAACATGTCACAAACAGTTCGTCGACATCTCTAGGCCGTTTCAAAGAGAAATTGATAGATTATGAAACCATACACGAAACAATTTACAACCTAAAGTAGTAATTAAGAAAGCATACGTAAATAATAATATACAAACTTCACAACTGAAGCGCACGCATGAAAATCATAAAAATGCCCTACCTGTATTTTAGTTCATAATACATAATTAATGCACCACCTTCGGTTTGCATCTAATATACCCAATCCGATATATAAATGACCAATGATATCAATATTCCGCATAAATTATGTACTTAACGCATTAGTGCGTTTGGGAAACTAATATACCGAGCAAAAAAAAATTTGCGACCAAAAAAATCATTTTTATCACTATGAAATTATCGTCACCAACAATTTTTTTAATACTACTTGACGTATGGTGTACAAAATTTATATTTTTTTTTAAATATTAGTCGCCTATATTATTATGGAAAAATACAATTGCTCACGCATTCATAATACATAATTATTTAAAATAAATTCCACACAAATTATTGTTACAACACTCACGATCCAATAAAATAATAAAATTTGAGTAAAAATCACTATTCAAAAATCGAACACAGTTTTAGTTGGTATTACGAAAAATTAAACTGACCAATGAAACGCTTTTATTAATTCAAAATTAACAATTCGAAAAAAGAACACTGTCACGTCTACATATTCAAATTGAATAATTCACTGAAATATAATATATTGTTTTCAATATTTAAGGCATTGAATAGGAAAAACGTTTTGAAAATCGAACTGACGTCAGCATCGCGCGTTACGAACTGTTGTTATGAACAAGGTGTATAGTATGATAATCCTACTTTGCACATGTCCTTACATCATAAATACACAACTGTATAATAAAATTGTAGGTAATAAAATTACAGTCACACACATCTTAGTCCGTACATATAGTATTTCTGGTATAACGCATCATAGTGAAAACTCGCAATAGTGTCAAGAAGGTATAGCTTTCTCGTTCTGGTCTTTACCGCTAGAGTGAGACGCAAACAATAATACACAGGTGGGAGATATTATCATTATAGCGGTTTTGTTTTATGTTTATCAGTCATCGTAAACCGCAAATTGGCGTGTTAATTTGTGGTTACAAATATTAAAAGATTCAATTGAATTTTAACAATATTTGAATCATAAATAATATATATATATGTAATGGTAATTATTAAACATAAGTTAAAAAATAATAGACCCTATATCATACATTTCTACATGTGATATCTAATAAAATATTTAGAAAACACCTGAATTTACTGTAAATAAGTGGTGAATTCTAGGTCGTTTATTTTATATTTTAAAAAATGCGTTAGGATGCAATTGGTTATGTACTCAAATTTGAATTGTTAAAACTTTGTAAGATTCCACATGTTTTGTCACCAACAACCCGTGTTTCGCCTTTCGGCGTCTTCAAAGTTTTAACAATTCAAATTTGATATTGAAATTCCATCAAGCAACTTCAGTCGATATCATAAATTAATTATATTCTCAATTGTTTAATAAGTGGTCGATGATTGGCTCTTTGTGGGCATTAATATTTTTAAATAAAATTTACCAACGTTAAATTTTTTAGAAAATATAATATTGATAACATAAAGACATCATTAAATTTCATACATATAAAACTTCGTTAACATTTGAAATAATATTTTTAATTATATGATTTAGCTCTCTTCACATTAATAAAATTCTGTATACACTATACAGAATTTTTGATAGATTCAGTCTAGATGAAAGCGTTTCTCAAAAAAACATAAATTAATCGATTTTGTTTAAATTAATAAATATGTAAATGTACACGAAATTATGAATGGACCCGTTAACGATTTTGCCATACATCACGATGAAGATTTCTTTGTGTACAAAAACAAAAAGGTTCGCAACTCCTCTATCTCGTCCATTGCATAAGTTTGAAGAGGTGGCAACAGCATTATTGGCTTAACTCGAGCTTCCTCGATACTAGAAGAAATATGTACCTCGAACGTCTGTATGTTTGCGTACACGAAAGTCATCATGGAAATTAAATAAGCCATGATAGCGAAAAACATAACAACTAGAATTTTTCGCAAGGTCAAAATTATTAATACCATAAACTACGAACATCGTACTACGAATTGGTTTAGAAAAATCTGCAATGCAAAAACGTCGACCATTCGCCTAAATAGTCGACAGATCTAACCGCCCTATACATACAATATGAACGTACGTGATACGCAAACTTTGCCTGTACCATTCTGCGTTATTCCGTATCACGTACGCGCTTGAGAAAAATAATTTAACTCAAAACTGCTAACCGTACGAAATACCCACGAGTCTCAACAACTTGCGACTATAAGTCTACACAATTATTTTTTTAATGGCAGGCGAAGTGTGCGGTCAGTTTTTTGAGATTTCATTATTTTCATTCTTACTCTTCAAAAGTCAGGGGAGCGTATATCGTGGTTTATAAAAGAGTTGTTTTTTTTTTTATGCATATTTCTCGGAAAGTTACCTGCAGATAGGGCGGTTAATAAAAACGAATGGTAATCAGGGCTGTGAATTCGTTAAAAAAACGACAAATTAAATAAAATTTTAGTTTATCTAAGCAATCGAATAGCTTTTTTGCTCCCCGTAAGGGAAGATAATATTCCTGGTTTTCTTTATAATTTCTGTTGCCGATCGGTGCAATGTAAGGTTGGACCGACTTGTCCAAGTCAACCTTTCTCCATGCATTCATTAAATGACATCGATATGTTCAGCATCCTACTTTCTATCCACTAACCAGTCAAGCTCAAGCTCGAGGTCATAGCCCTGATTGTTGTGCCTAGAAATTGTGTTCCACGACCAGTTTAATGATTACAAAACAAAGCCTATTATAATGTAGAATTGTGAAACAAAATATAATATTTCGCTCACCTTGTAAAAAAGTGACGCAACTAAAAATTAGAAACCTGATGTTTGTGTGTGTCAACCATCGATGTATCGAAATTAAAGCAAGAAAAAGTCAAATCAGACCCTCTAGCCAATAAACAATACGAAGACGATATAGACCAGTGGTTCTCATGTGCGGCCACCAACAGTTTTACAGTAAATAGTGATATTTAAAAAAATGTGTTTTTACAAATGACTACAAGATTATTATTATTTTAAAATTGATTGAATAGACCTGCCTTATCCAGCAATTAGTCGAGCTTAAGTAAAGGACCGTTCTATGACAAAACTGTTAAAAAATTCTGGCCGAAGTTATACGTTGACCATGAATCATGTCAATATGAAGAATTAACAACGATTGCTTTATTAATTTTGACGATTTTACCTACAACTGTATATTGTGAAAGATCATTCAGTGTAATGCACTATATAAAAAATAAATATCGAAACTATTTTTATCACATTTGGTGCGGCCACGAGACATTTCCATATGACAGCTGGTGTTTACAATGCGGCCACAGTGAAATTTGACGTGAGAACTACTGATGTAGACGATGTTCTATTGTACTACATATTTTCAAGTTATATAACTATTCGCGCGATATATAACATACGATGCGTTTTACTTGTGTAAACCTGGACGGTAAAAAAATAAAAAAAAAAAAAAAATCAATGACCTGTTTTAGAAATATACAACTTCCCACATGCGTCCACCGTATTCCGGCCAATGTTACATTGCATTAATTACGAAATACGCCGGTCTTAACCGATTCTATGCCTGGAAGGATTAATATGGCCGTACACGGAGGGCCGCGGTTTTCTTTAAAAAAATAAGTCGATGTCAAAAAATCGATGTATTACATATTAAAATCAATATCCTTTGAGTTCAAGTATTACAACTCGATCTCAAAAGATATCACTATATGCAAGTTAAATTTAATTATTTAAAAGAGGTACTGGTGACTTGTAAATCAAGTATAAAGTAGAGCGTATTAATTCGCTCATTTTGTATGGACGGCCCCTTAAACACGGAATTGTAGAGCGAATAAACTCGCTTGCGGCAGAGATCCGGTTAAATATTAACGATACAGTTTTTTTTAATACAGCATTGTGACCACGAAAAGCGTTCAAAGTACCGTAAGCGCGATTGGGCGTTCTGTCGTGACAGTGTTTTGACACGAACGCTAAGGATCCGGTCGTTTAACTTTGGCGAAAACCCGGGAGCAAGAGGAAGGACTTCACCGGGCTAGGAAATATGCAGCGAACTAAATAACGACACTCAAATTCTAGGTGTAATTTTTACAAATCGAACTGGTTAAGTATGGATCAGCCAATTCGTATCTGGCCATGGTAACTTCGTTGTCAAACTCTTCCAGCTTTGCCGGAGGGGCAATGTTATTCAGAATGTTGATCGAATCCCTCAAAAAATGTCTCGCTATGGACAACGAACAAGCAAAATCAGTCGGATCTGTCAGACTTGTTAGTCATGCCGACTTGGTCGCATCTCGGAGACGTTACAAGGCATTTAAAGAATTCCCTTCGAAGAATAGAAAACAAATGAAACTTTATTGATTGAATTGGCATTTAACTGGTACAACTCCATTATAACGCGGTGAAAAAATAGCAATGTATTTTAGTTCTACAAAAGTTTTATAAAAAAAAGCCGACAAATATAAGTCTTTCGCCACTCCTCAGACCATTGCGAAGGGCTAATGCATTTCTGTAATAAATCATCTCTAGCCAGTATTTAAGGTTATTGAAAGTACCGCCTGTATAGCTTAGTTTAATTGAAATTTAAGTTCAGTTTTTTTTTGCTAGCACGATATAAGCTAGGTTGTTAAAACAGAAGAAAAAATGTATTGTTTACCTTTTCTACACCGCTATATATAGATAAACAAATGTATGTTTAAACATAGTTCTGACGATGAGTGAACCGGAATAGCACTAAAATACATTGCTATTTTTTCCCGTCTCAAATGGAACTTGGTTCAGTTCTGTTGCATCCGTGTGACATAATACCTGAAGATGCCGAAAGGCGAAACCCAGGGTGTTAGTAACAAAACATGTAATTTGAATTTAAAAAAATATATATTTTATGCAACCTTGAAGAATTTTCTTCTGATATTCCTGGCAAATATTTGAAACACGCATAACGTTTTCGCGCTGTGGAATACACTTTGTAAGACAAGTGTGAAGCCGTATCGCGTGGTTGAGGGTACAACCTTTAGCACCCTTGGTAACTGTAATAAAATCGGATAGGGTCCTTCACCCTGAAAAACCGCTGAGGACCATCTGTAGGATGTACTTGGCGGAGCTACGGGACGCCAGTATGATTGAAAAGTATGTAAGAAAGTTGGTAGAGTTAGAAATTTTATGAGGCACCGTTTAGATTTGGAACGAAACCTTTAACGAAACATTATTCATTAGTTCTATAGCTCCCTGTATTGCTGATTTATTATGTTGTTGTTGATGATGATAGTGTGTTTTAACTCATTCAGAATCGCGTGCGTTACCGACACTGTCGTTTACAGATAATTCAAAATAATTTAAAAATCCGAACTACGAATTACGATAATGTGGATAATGAATAAACGTCTGCATTATTAAACCGTCAGCACGCAATCGAGGGCAAAGGGATCAAATATAGTTTGCATACTAAATAAAACCGCATTGAATGGCAGCGAGGACCTTGGTCAGAATTATTGCCAGGCCTCTTTGAAACCACAATGACTTAACTACAACGGCAATGTTCAATTTCAGCACATAAAACATCGAATTCAAAAGCAAGTTAGGATTACAGTATGCATGAAAGTGGACAATGGAGATAAGCCTTTCATTGATTGAATTGGCACTAACTTGGTAGAAATCCATTATAACATGGTGAAAGAAATAGCAATGTATTTTAATTCTACAAAATTTATAAGATATACAGTTGATAGGTATTTCGGCTTAGCCCTCATCAGTACTATTCTGTTCTGATATGCCTATATAAATTTTGTAGAACTATAATCTAAAAGAACTAGGATTAGGATATGTAATCCAGGGATGGTCTTGTTCCAAAACAACAGTTGGGTTGATTGAAATAATTCAAACGTTCCTTTTAACGACACGATAAAATTTAATTATTTTAAATTATTTAAACGCGTGCCGGTTAATGATTTGACTCGTTTTAAATCATTTCCAGAATTGTATTTTTATTTTATTTCGCATGCATATTTTAAATTAAAGTTTTAAGGTAACTGTTAGTTATTTGTAGAAAGTATGTTAAAATATAATTTATATATTATTTTGAAGATGGCTATAAACTGATGTTCGATAACGGTACTGAAGATGAAAATATAAAAAAGATGCTAGAGTTTAGTAAAAAATTAAAAGTTTAGCTAGAGTTCAGATGTCTCAAATGTTGAAAAACGACTTGATTTATTGTAGAGGATTTCCAAATATTAACGAACACACTCTCTCTCTCTCTTGCTCGCGCATAATTCCGTTTATTTTCATCAATATATGATATAAAAGAGTTGTCAACACTCACCTAAGTCTTCGTCTTTTCTCTGCAAGTGCCTGAGCTTGCGCCTGGGTAAGGTTGTTGGCGCTCGGGGCGCGGGCGATCTCGGCTTCAGTAACTGGGAAAGAGTCCTGCTCTTCACCATTCTCCTCAGCACCCAGCATGAAGTTGGGCTTATGCCTGGCTGCGACCTTCAACAAGTAATCATTTTAACCCTCTTAATACTCTAGAGCCGATATATCGGCTTTTCTAAATGTTACAAATATATTTTATATACGCAACATAATTTTAAGTTAAAATGAGAAGTGCCATAACATTGGGTACCTAACCTTTTATATCCGAGCCACATACAGGTCCACAGTTATATAATACATGTGGACGAAAGTGAGCTCAGACGAATGCTATTTTTTCAGTTAAAGTAGACATTTCATGAGCTTACTTGGTTGACTTTCTTTTTTGCAATCATTATTGATTGTTTTATATTATTTGTTGAATTTTTATATTTTATATTTATATATGTAAATATTTTACGGTGCAAAAGCATTGAATTAATAATTTGTAAGTTTTGTACCGTATAGTTGTAATAAATAAAAATAAATAAATTAAATAAAATAAATACAGCCCCACAAAGCGTTGTCCTTTTACGCAATTTTTGTTCCAAGATGTAATGATGGAATCAAATTTATCGAAACTCCCGGACCTAAACACATCGAGTGCTACAACACCCAGACACTATTTTGACTTATTTTCTCCTTCATCATTCATTGAATTATTAGCTAGAGAGACTAATAAATATTCTACAAGATTTTTGAACAATTACGATGGTTCTGAAAAAATTGCTAAGATAGAATAAATCTATGATGTTATACCTCCATAAAATATAAAATATTTTACCAAAATGTCTTTTTTTAATACTGTTTCATGAATTTAATTAAACAGATATTTTCCAAGGTATTTCTGGAAAACCTGTAAAAATTATAAGGTGATTTTTATTATAATTGGTTGTCGACAGCTGTTTCGTTATTATAACATATTTTCTATGGAATGAAAGACTTCGTCCAGTGAATACTCAACTGTATCGAGTAAAATTTTACTGTGGCCACATTATAAACATTTATGTTGCATTTATGGAGGACATCAGGTGTATTCAATCAATTGAAAAATATTAATACAAATTAATTGTAAAAACACAGTGGCTTATAGCTTTGACCGTCATACTTTTAGTAACGGGTTAATAATTCATGACAAAGATAGCATTGACATACCTGATCGCCCCCATGTTCAACTCTTTCAATCTTTTCAAACGTGTCGTCTTCCATCACTAAGGTTTCGGTGTGGTGAACGTCGTCTTGCTGGTGATGATCTGCCTCGTTCGAAGATAGTCCGTCAGGAATATCTTCAGCGCTGCTCTCCACTGCGGGCGCTACAATTGATAAAGATTATCACTTTAATAAACATCGTTAATGCCAATGGAACATGTTACAGGGATCATTATGTCTTTAAATTTTTTTTGTAAGATCCGTCATGGAAACCAAAAAAGTTTAACATTGTACGATACTAATACTGTGATACAAAATTTGAATTCTTTGACACCTAGTACGATTCCACATGTTTTATCACTAACGACCGTGGTTTCACCTTTCGGCATCTCCATGCATTCCATCACACAGATGGAAAACTCATATACCACTAAATTTGTATTGATTGAATTGGCATTTACTTGGTAGAACTCCATTATAACACGGTGAAAAAATTGGCAATGCATTTTAGTTCTACAAAATTATTTGAAATATTACAAAGAGTTTTGAAGAACTAAAATACATTGCTATTTTTTTCACCGTGGACTTGATTTATAATATCAATTAAATGTGCCTGATTTGTATAAGACTTCAAGTGTTTTGTTACTGCAATGTTGCATCTCTATGACTTGATACTTGAAGGTGTCGAAAGGCGAAACCCGAGTCGTTGATGCCAAAGCATTTCGAATCGTAGTTTCAACAATTCAACTTTGATATTGAAATTTCATCAAGCACCTCCAGTTGCTATCATAAATTATAATTTATAGTTTTTAAGTGTTATTTTTCCCTAAATATTCAACACAAATAGCATCACCATTTCTCCATAGCACGAAGTGTAATTAACCATTTAATATTTAATTTTTAGTATATTAGAAAAGCCGTTTTTCTCCTTGCGTATCATATATATTATATTTTAGATATCGAGGAAAAATAATCGAAAAAAATAGAATAACCAACCCTTTTACTGAAGATGCCGTCGATATCATAAATCATACAATAGAATACACAAACAATCACCCAATATGTCATTTTCGTTGACACTACGCTTTCCCATCACTAATAAGTTAAAATGAATACAGCATCTAATACTTATGATCAAATTGACCACACCCAAATTACTATAAATGAAATAAAGCATTTCAAAAATACAGACAAGCCCTGACTATCCGAACAAATACTGAAGGGAAATTAGACACCACCTAATGTATCATATATGCCAGATACAAATATAAATTAATTTACAATCGTTCTAATACTCGCCACTAATTAAATGAATGTTTACGTTGTTTCTATTACTGGACCATACTGTTTATTTAACTCGTGTAAGCATTTCTTTAGTATTTGCTTCCATTATTAAATGTATAAACAAAAAATATTTACAAACCATTTCAATTTATTTAGTAGCGAATAAAATTTGGGTCTAATTAAATTGTCCTCTTCTTGGAAGAGCTCCATTATAATAAATAAATTCCCGCGAAAATAAATATGTTACCATATCAATTACTAGCATTGTCACCCGTGACAGGCAATTTGACAAAACACGTGCATTTTGGTTTTTCGAATTGATTATCGATATAAGTATAGATACAAAAAAACAAGGAAGATTTAATCCGTTACAGGTGTAAGTAGATGATATCTAAAAAACCCCACAACATACTTAGTGCTAAACACAAAAACTAAAATATCGGCAATATGTCTTCGGTCTTTAATGTGTCAACTTTCACTGGTGAAAAAGTTTTATATTTTTATTGATTGAATTGGCATTCACTTGGTAGAACTCCATTATAACACGGTGAAAAAATAGCAATGTAATTTAGTTCTACAAAACTATTTTTAACAAATATAGTTGATAGCTATTTCGGCTCACGCCATCGTCAGAACTATGCTTAAACTAACATTTGCTTATCTATATATAGCTGTGCAGAAAAGGTACACAACATCTCCTCTCTCCTTTTCCAATGGTATAGCTTGTTATTTAACAACAATGACACTAAACTTTCAAAATTCCAAATGAAACAATAGGTGTCTATGACAATAAGATTATGTGTGTGAAATAGCTATCAACTATATTTGTTAAAAATAATTTTGTAGAACTAAAATACATTGCTATTTTTTCACCGTGTTTATATTTTTATAATAAAAGACAATTTATTTATTGAATTGGCATATACTTGGTTATAATAAATAATTACAATACGGTAAAAAATATCAACGTATTTTAGTTCTACAAAATTTATAAGATATATAGTTGATAGGTATTTCGGTTTACGCCCTCATCAGATATACCTTATAAATTTTGTAGAACTAAAATACATACTATTTTTTCATCGTATTGTAAAACAAAATACTTCTTACTATTTCCACAATTTAATATTATTCAAATCAGGACCGGTTTCGCTGAACGCGAGCATTATCAGCTGCTAAAATATTCAAATTGTTCAAGAGCTAAATTCACAGGATATCGTACAAAATATTTCTAAATGAAGTACATCAACTAATTTATATTAAAAATAAAAGTAGATTGTTGATTAAATAATAATTATAAAACACTCCATAACTAATGTGAAAATTTTAACAACTAATTACGAACACTTGAATAATTAAACAATTAATATTTTCAATAGGCAGAACAATGTAAAACCTAATGAAACCAAAATATATCAAAATAAAAAACTGAAATTTAAATTAAATAAGTTATTATTTCGCTCTCACGTACGGTTTTTTTTTATTTGTGGATGTTAAATATAATATTTTGTAAAAACAAAAATGGTGCATTTAATTTATGATATCGATTGAATTGTTACAACTTTGTATGATTCCACGTGTTTTATCACTAACGACCCGGGTTTCGCCTTTCGGCATCTTCAGGTACTCTCATCACACGGATGCAACAGAACTGATCAAACATGTGGAATCGTACAAAGTTGTAACAATTCAAATTCAAAATTGCGTGATTGCTAATTTGTATTGACAGTGGGCGAAATTGTTGCGGACGGCCATGTCGCGGCGTTTTTGTCGGGTCCCCCTATTTATAATGCTAATCAAAAAGTAAACAAGTCGAATAGAAACAAGGTATCGAATAGAAATAAATGTTTGATTTGGTTTTCATGAAATATTGGTTGATATCGAAATTGTCTTTGTTTAAGCGTGTAAATAAATTTGGGTTGATCTCTTAACAGGAACGATTCGATAAGGTGACCAAAATAATGGTTATCAAAATGAACAACATCCGATGTAACCAGGCGTTATTTATTTCCCGATACAATGTATTGAATTCCATGACCTTAAAGATAGAGCGAGACACCAGCCGGTGGTCAGGTCAATATACCTTATCTCTTAAGCAGTAGCCAGTACAGTAGTGAGAAACTTTTGATGACGAGCAAAATAAATTCTAATAAAGGAGCCAAAAAATGTTTCCTCGAGCGAAGTTAAGTAATCCCACATTTATAGTCCGTCAATTTATCGATGTCTTCGATATGTCGTCTAAATATTTTGACACCTCCATTAATGTAATCGGTTTTGACCATTTTTATTGAAAATTTCCTATCCCGTAATATAGAGCAGCGGTTCTCATGTGCGGCCACCAACAGTTTTATAGTTGTGAATGTAAAAATGTGTCTTTACAAATGAATTTGTAAAACTATTATGACTTTAAAATTGATTGAATAATTATGAATTATCCGGCATTTAGACGAGTTTAAGTAAAGGACCGTTTTAATAATGGAACTGTTCAAACAATTTGGTCGAAGTAATACGTTGACCATGAATCAAGTCAATATTAAGAATTAACAACAATCGCTTTATTAATTTTGCCGATTTTACCTACAGCTGTATATATTGAAAGATCATTCAGGGGAATGCACTAAATAAAAATAAATATCGAGATAATGTATATAACATTTGGTGCGGCCACAGTGAAATTTCACGAGAGAACCGCTGATCTAGAGGCGTTTTAAGCAGGGCTGAGGAGTCGTTAAAAATACGATTCCCACTGCGACATTGACATTGACCAACAACACGACTCTTATCACTTTTAAGTTGTCAACTGTCACATCTTGATGGAAAGGCATAATATTTTAATTATAACAACACATGTAGCACATTATTTTTAGTACGTATTTCCAGAATATATTTTATGATCACCGATTTAGCTAATCACGAGCATTTTTTTTTCTCTTACCTTTACTTATTTTTCACGACTCCGACTCCGTTTCCACAACCCTGGTTTTAAGCCTTCAAATATTTTAATCATCTTTCTATTCCAGAGATGTAAGATGAATCTGTTTTAATAGGAAGCGTGTTGGAATGTTCTTTGTGTAAATTGAAGTGCCAAATTGCAATAAAAAAAATGTGTTCATTACAATTTCCGTAAATTTATCAGGATTGGTGTCGCTCATAGCGAGCATTATCAATTGTAGTTTAGTAACCGGCGGGGCGCTCTCCTTCCGATGGTTTCCGATGCTGTCCTCGGCGCTCACAAAACAAATTGGACCTGAATAAGGCATTGATTGGCAGTATATAGGCAGATGGCTAATACAATGCCAACGAGGTCTAAGACACTATGGATGTCTTACGTATGTTGAACGAATAAGCACAAAATAAAAAAATGTATACAAATGTCAAAATTTATTCGATCGTCTTTTTGCACGGTATCAAAAAAGCACAATAGAAAAAGAAGTAACCATCGATTACTTTTTTACACTGATTTCGCTGCTTTAACATGGTTTATAAAAACTCGAAAAAGTAAAAAATACTTACCATGTATGTACATAGTTATTATTAAAAAAAGAGTCGTTGAATATTTAATGTCTATACACATATATTAACCCATTAATTACTTCCATCTGTACACGCTTGTGTACACTTCTTCAAAGCGCGATTTGGAGTTTTGTTTCCACAATTATTATGGTAGTAAAAAACTATTTTTTAACTTTATCGTAGTAATGAACTTAGAAGAAACATTAGCCATAATGCGTTATTGAATGTAATTAACTTGCAATCGAATATCGTGCCACAATCGAGGTCGCTGGCGTTGCATATTGCGTATGAAAACATTGTGTGTTGGTCGACCTTGTCCTGGAGAGCTTCAGTACTAAGTAGCCCACTGTACACAGTCGTGTACGTTACTTTATTTTCGAAGTCATACGAATTTGTCTATTGGTACTTTTCTTTTCAAACATTTAGCTTTTTTCGGTGTCATAACAATGAGTAATAAAAAAAATATTTTCCACATATAGTTTTATTACGGGCATCAACGGGTTAAGCGAGCAAGATCAAATAGTCATAATTACATTTAATTTTGACAGATCATCTGATAACAAAAGTGAAAATAGCTGATATGATTACCGTATTTAAATAAGGAAATACCAACATAATAAGATGTGTATATAAAACGCAGTAATCATACCGCTCGGCCCATAGAACCCGAGCATGTATTGCTTACATTCTATTAGTCACTATTAACTAAAAAACATGGAAAAATGATCGATAGACATCTACTTTATGACTGTATCACAATGGTTAATATAACTGCATTCATATGACGATGTTGCGTGCAACAAAAATGCAGTAATATAACGATTTATTTCGTAGTTTGAATGATTCGCTAAAATTCCTAAATTGTTTTTATTTATCCAACGAATGTAAACTCTATACATTACCTACCACCAAATATTCTACAGTAACCAACGACAAAAATTTATTACTTACGACTAAATAGATAGGCCAACCAACCGAGCACTTTTGACGTGTATTGTCCCATAAAATCTATAGCAAAAAGAAATATAACCAGCTTTTAATATATTGTTTGTAAATCAGTTTTTTAAAAAAGGACCCATAGACCACATTAATTAATTTTTGGATACGATTTGGTATAATTACAACTACACACTGCATCCGTCATAAAACATTTATAAACCATTTCGAGTTTGGAACTCTGTACACTTTGTATGCGTTCTTCAATCACAACCAGGGTTTCCCACCTTCGAGAATTTAAACACATTTAAATGATAAAACAATATTCAGTGGTATTTCCGCATTTTTATATTAAAAAGATCAAGAACGGTTACGCTTATCGCTAGGATTAGTAGCAACTGATAATGGCTGACGTATTGCGTTAAAATTGATCACCGCTGCTAACTTCCCAATCAAATTTAATAGACGGAAAAAAACACGACTTCGACTGCGAAATTGAACAACACGACCATTGTTTTTTATGTGCAATTAATTAGAGATCAACCAACAATCAATGTGAGATCAACCAACGTGAGATTAAATTAACCTATCTTGGGGTCTGGCAAACCCCTAGTCGTCTCACGAGTCATTTTTCGGCTATAGTTCTTCAAAAGTTAAAAATGTTAGCGAAAAGGTTACGATAAAACTGAAAGTTTGTTATAGCATACGGTAGGGTTACCAAATGCGTTTTAGTACGACCATGATCTCGATGTTTTATAAAAACAAATATCTTAAAAAAGCATGATTTGGCAATATAAAAGTTACTTGTGTGTGATAAATCGAGAAGTGTTTACTACCTAACACTCATTGGTATTCTATCATATATGTTATAATAATACACCGGCCACTTTGGCCTGGTATCATCAGCAAGACCCTTACTATTAGATGGGTCTATCCTTGTGTGAATTTGTATTGATAAACATACTAGAGTATTTGAGTCGGGAGTCGTGAAAAACGAACGACTTCGAATACTTTTTCGATTAGTCAATTTTAAAGTATAACTCGATGAACAATTTCCCAGATTTTATGTTGATCTTTAACTTAATGCACATGAATAAGAAATTAATGAAAAAATCTGACAAAACTAAGCATTTTTTAGTCCCAGTCGTGTTGTTGGTAAATGTCAGAATTGTATATTACGATAGTGAAAAAAAAACTATCAGGTAAAATCTTTGAAATAACACAGTCAAGCGTGTTGACGTTATATGTTAACACGACGAGAATTAATCTGTCAATCAAAATTTTCCTAGAAGAATAGACAATTACTTATATACATATTTCAACGATGCTAAAATAATATAACATTATCTCAAATGTTAACATTGATTGCTTCAAAGGAATCGAACGTATTATTGTTATTGGCATTAGATAAACTAAATTAGAAGATTGAAAAAATGCAAATATAATTTACACCGGTTTAACCATACTGTAATGTTGATGAGTTGGCCAAAATTAATAACATGAATTTGAAAATGATAGAATATTTTCGATGGACTCAGTGGTCACAATGTGAAAATTCATTTTGATTGCATAATTATAATTGATATTTTCGTCATCCTACTAGTTGAGTGACTAATCGTGTCACGTGCTGAATAGAAACTTCAGACGGAATCTTAAGATTATTATAACTTTTTTTTTCTTTTTTGTTAATTACTATTTCTTTAACTGGACGTGAGGAAGATTATAAAAAAAAATCGATAGATTTTTAGCTTTCAAAATAGGTTTAAATGACAATTCATAGCTGAAAAACACTACACAGAGACCGACCTAAGATATTTACAGAATAGCTTCTTCGACCTGGTTAATTAGAAAAATAAGTTTTTTATTATCTGTTTCAACACTACGTTATCATCATAATTATGTATGACTACATTTTTTTGATAATATATAATAACTTTAAGGAGACAGGTAATGTTTGTACGATTTTACATATTTTATCACTCACGATCCAGGATTCACTTTTGTCAGTTTTGTTGCGTCCGTAATAGAATGCCTCGAAGATGTAGAAAGGCGAAGACTCGTGTCGTTAGCGATAAAACATCGTAAAATCGCACAAAATTTCAACAATGCATTTTTTCTTACTTCTACATATTTAATTTGAATTGTTAAAACTGTACAATTCCACATGTTTTATCACCGTTTTGTGACCGGTTTTAGCCTTTCGGTATCTTCAAGAATTCTATTTGACAATAAACAGTTTAAATTGCTTACACACAAAAGGAAATATAGACCCCTAAAGCTCGACGTTATATGTATGTTAAAAATAATTAAAATAACTACTAATTCTATACATTTACGTTCAAATTTGGAAAAAATAGTCTTGTAAGCAATACAACCTAATGACTTTGTGAAGAGGATCACAGTTTAAACAATTAAATTTGATATTGAAGTTCCATCAAGCATTTACTTGATATCATAAATTACTGCGTATTAAGGTAATTTTTAAGTTTCTAAGTCGTATATTTACGGAATAATATTTTAATATGAAGATGATGAATGATGATTTAAGAAGATGTAATCTACAAATATCTATGAAATAATTAATAATTGTTCAGAGTTTTATCAATACAAAATTATGTACACGCGATTGCCTTAAAAAAATTGAATGAAATAATGAGATTTATTTACGATTTTTAAATGATAAACTTACTGTTTTCTTGGTGAATATTTCCGTTCTCTTGGATTAAACAAAATAAAACAGTTGAATTCTTTCTTTTTTAAGCCGCGAAATTGAATCACAGAGTGCAATCAAATCTAAAAGGTGTTGAATAAGTGCTCCGCATAGAGGGCGGCCCACGATACACTGACATGAAGAATATCTTCGAAAGATATGAGAGAAGATTTGGAGCGGGATGTCAACCACAGACTTGCAAACACGGGATGGACCCTTGTTAAACTAATGATGCAATACAAATATGTAAAGATTTTAATAAGTTCATTAGAATTACCTAACATGTAGTATTTAAAACAGGGCTGTGGGTTAGACACTAAATAAATAATTTATATCGATGGTGAGTTATATTTGAGAAACCTACTGTTTTTATAGATATTTTTTTGTACCATGTGATAAAATTATCTGTTTAAAAGTTTAATATAGGCCATTGATTGAATTGGCTTTCACTTGGTAGAACTCCATTATAACACGGTTGCAATACATTGCTATTTTTTCACCGTGTTAATATAAGCTATCTTTTTGATTCGCCGGAAAAAAAATACAACGTATGAAATTGCATTTAGCTTTTCTTTACAATGCTGTCGAATTGCGAATACTGTCACGTTAAACACTATTATGGTGACACATCCTTTACTAGGTTCGTACCCTGGTGCAGCATTTTCACGTCTTGATGCTAAATATTTGTTGGGTAGTCGGGTAATAGTTGGTTAGTAGAAGAGTAGTAGAACAATCGTTCAACGCGTATTGAATTTAGGCGATTACTAACCCATATTTTACACAGGACTTGTTGAATCAAATGCAACAGAGTAGATTCTATCACGTACGTTAACAGTGGACGCAATTCGCCACGTGCATATAAGCAAATTCGTATATTACAACCAATCCGAATTATCGAGGTTCCACGGTACATATTTCCATTACAAATCTTTTAGTACTTATTTAATTTGGAAAAAAATACTAAAAATGTATTTTTATTATTTCAAATATCATGCTTTTCCGTCAAGAAGTAACAGTTTACACAATAAAATCGGTTAGTATTTGTTGTTTTTTTTATTTGAGAGCAACTAATCAAATTGGAAAAATTAACAACTGTATAAATTATAACATGGTAAAAAAAAATAGCAATGTATTTTAGTTCTACACAATTTGAAAGATATAGTTGATACAGACAAATATAAGTCTTTCGCCGCTCCTCAGACCATTGCGAAGGGCTAATGCATTTCTGTAATAAACCATCTCCGGGCAGTGTTTAAGATTATTGAAAGTGCCGTCTGTTTGTAGTTTATTTAAATTTTAATTTAGTTGTTTTTTAGGTTGTTAAAACAGAAGAGAAGATGTATTGCGTACCTTTTCTACACAGCTATATATAGATAAGCAAATGTACGTTTAAACATAGTTCTGGCGATGGCGTGAATCGTAATAGCTATCAATTATATCTTATAAAAAAAAATGTAGAGCTAAAATACATTGCTATTTTTTCACCGTGTTATAATGGAATTCTAACAAATAAATGCCAATTCAATCAATATATGTATAAATTATAAGACTGAAATGAATTATTTTATGTAAACCAGTCAATAGATTTCAGAAAAGACGATTTAAAATCCTGACAAATGAATTGACAGCTACTGGCGCTGCGCTATTATCGGTGGTGAGATTTGCGATTCGGCTATATCAAATCGGTCAAGTTTAATTTTTAAACAAGGCAATGGGTGACCGCAGAGTAATTTCACCGTGAGATAAAGTCTCTATATGCAGCTACATTTTGGTAAGCACCTATTCAATTGTATTTGGAAACTCACCGATGTTTTCACGTCTAAAAAATATTTTTAACTCGGGAGCTTAAGGAGAAAACCTAAGCAACAAGGGCGAACTACAAAAATGGCCGTTTTTAAGTAAATATTTTATTTCATTAAAAACATATAAAGGGTCTTTCAATAGGGGCGTTTGAAATTTGATACAGTGAAAATAAAAAGATGTGTGTGAGAGATATCCAGTCATTTTTATTTCATTTGAAAGTATATTTTATGATGTTAAATGTGGAATACAATGTCATGCAAATTACTCCAGCGGCTTTGCTTAGTGACACTAATTTGGGAGGTCCAATTTTCAATGACTGTTGCATGAATCTGTTGTATAGCGTTTATTATGTTGACTTTGAGGGTGTCAAGTGTTAGTGGTTTATTCGCAAAGACTTACTCTCTAAAAAAGACTCTTAAAGCTTTAAATCTCACGATCTCAATGGCCAGTTCCGTGCATTCAAATCACTCGTGCAAAATGTCCATCCAAAACTGATGATTTCCACATGTTGTTCAACGCTTTAACTTTCCATAGTGATTTGCCGTAGTCTATTAAGCATGGACAACAAATTTGACAGATGTCACTTTGACAACATGGTTGCTAAAACCTAACAAATTTCAATCATCCCTATTGAAAGACCCTATAATAACACAGAAATATATCAAATCTACCATTTCTGTAAAAAATTGCAGGTATATTGTACAGTGCAGCACAAATAAAATTATTAATACTTTCGATGGATTCGGCGATAACTTTGTGGAAGTTCATTTTAATAAGTTTGATTATTCCACGGATTGTTTTACTAATTGTAACACGTGTTTCGCCTTTAAAATGCATCTTCAGATTAATTATCACAAAGGTTGTTTATATAAATGACTTGCTTAAATATGTGTCAATCTTTAACGCACAGCATATCAAACATAGCATGGTGTACAAAACAGTGACTGCGTGTAAGCGTGATTAGTTAATGGATGTTGACAGCCGGCATTGCCGATTGTTGTAAATTATGATGAATATATATATGTTTACATAATAAATGGTATTGAATTTTTAAACACCTTGTACAGAGTCGACCTACGGTGACATCTAACGATAACATTGAAATATATAACTTAATGTAATAATAACAAAGATATTTATGCAACCGAAAACACTTTGTAAGTAATAGGAAGTAAAACAATTTTTAAACACGACTCAACCTTCAACAAATATGTATAATATTGAACAACTATAATAAAAAATTAAAAAAATAAATATTTTTATGAAGACTGGATTACATTTCCGTCATAATACATTATTCTTGAAAAAATTGGCAATAATAAGCTTTTAATATTTTTTTCAAAAATCGAATCGTGTTAATATTTTTTATCGGATCAAGTTTACGTTGAAATTGAAATTAAAAACTGTCAGCATTAGCGAAATTTCGGTGCATTTCGAAAACCTTATTGATAAACATCTTCGTCGATCTATTTTAATAAATATTTAGATAATTCTCAACACAAAAATGTTAGAAATAATACAAAGGAGATTTAAAAATCAGGGACTCATTATTCTATTGTTTAAATGCTACTAAATTTGAATTAATACACATTTGTCTTTTGCCTTCCACTTGAAGCTGAAAACACGTCACTGGAGATAGTATGAAACGTTCAGCGTCATAACTAGGGGATCCAAATCAAAGAAGAAAGACTTCTCTACTGACCATGACTACATATTTTTAAGAATTAAATGACAAATAGGGCACAGTTTCGGGTGCCACTTGCGCTTGTAGACCCTAACCAAATGTTTAAATATATTCGGTTCATTTGTGATATTCGATAAGAGTAACGGTCAGTTAATGGTATGAATTACTTTGATACTTCGACACCAGCTTCTTAAGAATGTTTAATGAAAAAGTATAATAATGGAAGTCAATCCAATCATTTTTTTTTCATATTTAACAGGCATTATTGTTATTACAATTAATATTGTTTTTTTATTCATTTACTTCATGATAAAAAAAAAATGTCAAAAAGCTGTACGGTGACAAACCTCATTAAGAATTTTACCGACCACTTTCCAGACCAATAGTCGGCAACCTTTTAAGAGACTAGGTATAAAAATCATTTTTTCTTTTTTTTGCATAGTGGGTCAAATTTTAAAACGTCCATCTTTTACTGCATACGTTATACAACTAAGATTTATATCATTATAAAATATTGAATGAAAGCATTTAATCGTACAAAATTATCAACCAGCATAATCCGCAACCTCATCATTGAGATAAATATAATATATAGACTTAAATAAAAAATCGTTCATTCTTCGATTTTATGGCCAATGATATCACAAGTATAACAAACAACGAGTTATACCTGCAGTAAATGTTATTATGGGTGATATGCATGAAGAAATAGGCAAAACTTACGAATTTAAATACCAATATAATAATTATGACACTGGTGAGTGGCCCATTACTGAAGGGAGGCCAACGACTGTATCTATTACTCTATTAGATAAGTTATTCGCCAATCTTGTTAATTTTAACACGTAACCTGCTGACCCACGTATAAACGTTCCAACCCCAACATTTCATTTCACGCTTACATTTTTTCAGAAATTTGTGCGAAGAGCATAATGGGTCGTGATTTTAAAAACAATAAAATGGGGGAAGTAGTACTAAACATTGTGTTTTTATTATTTAAAAAGACTTTTTGGCAGAATTTAAATTGGATATTTTTTGGCCGGGAATTTCTTCGAAACACTTCGAGCTCTGTGTAATGATTGAATTATAGATATATACCATTTTCGGCTGAATAATTATTTCATTATTTAACGCACTTTTGAAAATTATAATCAATGATTATTGCAATAAATTATTCGCCCGTGGTTCGACCTCTGTGGAGCAATTTTAGAAGCCAAAGATCAACGATAATATTATCGATTTTTATAATCTGGTGTGTCTTGACGTAAATCGCAAGTGTTAAAAATTTACAAAACACGCAAATCCACCAGTAGGTACAGCTGAATTGATATTATATTCTATACATTATCTATTCCTTACTGCTGAAAGTAGCACAAATTGCCAACAGTCAGTTCCAAATGATAGTATCAACAGTAAGTTTCCGATATCATATTGTTTTTGAAAAGCCAAAATGGCTTAACCGACACATTTTTTACACAAGGCACAAAAAACGAATATGAGACGAAATCAAAATATTAAATAGACAACCCTGAAGTGTAGCCAATAATGAGACTAATAAACTGGTGATTTATTTATTTAATATTAATAAGTTTCACAATACAATTATGTTAAAAGTTTTAATATAATATTAAATTAAACAAACACGAATACGTACTAATATAACGTTTATTCGTCGGTCCTACTCAATCTACGTTCAATTTCAACAAATCATTTTTTGAATTGTTACAAAGTTTTGTTTTGTAACAATTCAAATTTGATATTGAAATTCCATGAAGCACCTTCAGTCGATATGATGTTTTTTTTTTTTTGACACAATCACAGTTAAACTCTGATTCTACGCTTTTCAACGGACCCAAAAAACGTAAAATGCGTGAAATCTTCCAATATATTTTATTGATTTTTTTATTCAAAAAATGTAGAAATAATAACAAATACGACTGAAGGTGCATGATGGAATTTTATTATTAAAATTGAGCTGTTGAAACCTTGTGCGATTCCACATGTCACTAGCGTCCCGGGTAACACCTTTCGGCATTTTCAGGCATTCAAGTTAAAGTCGACACCCAGAAAAATACATACATTGCTATTTTTTCATAATGTAGTTCTACCAAGTAAATGCCTACTCAATCAATCAACACACTGATTTTAATATTTTATAACAGATTTTTAAATTTGGTTTGAAATCGTACAAAATTTCAACAACTCAAATTTGGTAAATCAGATGTTTTTATTATAAACAGCCTTGCTTCGATTTGCATAGTATCAGTTGATAATGCTCGCGATGAACGAAACCGGACACGCTTTTGATAGAATTAAATTCTGGAAATCAATAGTATGTACTGTTTTATTATTTAAATGTGCCTTCCCACCGAGAAGTGACAATAAACTACTAAAAAGAGCTTAATTAAAATGCGTTTATATAATATTTAGGTTTAATGGATAGCTACCATATCTGAGATACATATATAATTATTATCGTAAACGAGATGTTCCAATGTGGCAGATGGACAAAAACTTATATTTTCGTCAAATGTAGTTTTACCAGATAGTTGGAACTTTTGCGGGGTAATCCAAAACAATCTATTTTTATTCTTTAGTACGAATTAAACTAAAAAAATACTTTATTTGATGGTCATAATGTTTGATAATGCTTGATAATTTAACATTTGATAGTATTCGCACATTGAAGATTCTAAGACACCAATCTGTTGGAGTAATGTTATGAGTTTAAAATTTGTTTTATCAACATCTAAAAAACAACGAGTCGTTATCAACAGATGTCTCTGCTAGGAAGTGGTTATAAATTTCTATCATTTAATCGACGAGGCCTCTCAAAACACCGTTCGGGTGCAAGTTAAGTACAGTATTGTAATAGATGAGTTCATTTTCGGGGCAATGAACATGCGAGACGTATTTGAATATATAAGTCGAGCTTATTATACGTGAAAAATATACAAGTACCTATCACTACTTCCGCCATAATGATTAAATTATAAATAATATGAAGCAATAATGTCCAATACAATTTTTGTATCGTATTATATTACAATATTTTCGTTGTGCCAATTGCTTAAGTTCGTATAGTCCTTGAAAAGATTGATCTGAAGTTCGTGTTCTTGACATCTGATTTCGATGGGTGATTGTAAACTGACTGATTACTGGATATTATTGATAAATAAATAATTTAGCACAAATGCCAATAATTACAATCTAAAATAGATTAACACATTATTTGCGGGTGAGATTCGCACTACGCTGATAGGTAAGTGCGGGCATAAAATCAAAGTCACGCGTAAAAAACACATTTTTACAAAAATGCCATAACTTCTAAAATATCCGACTTATTTAAGTGTTTTTTTCAATATGGTACTCACCAAGTATAGCACCACCAGTTTATTAATTAAATATTCATGTTTCCGCAAAGAATACTTCTTTCAGACATAAAACATTTCAATATATACGATAAAATAAAGGACCTTCACTAATCAACATTTAGGCGCACAGTACGTCATGCATTTATTTTTGAACGTCATAAAAGTTTGTTTTATGGGCAACTTGTCACAGCAATTTGTTGAAAAAACAATTGGTAATCTCAGGGATTTGTATAGAACAGTAAATATATGGGCGGTGCATGTGAGGCATTCAATGTCAAGCTTGTTTGCACTATTTCATAATCTATGACCTACAGATGTTCTTTTGAGTAGAGACACAGGACTTTCCAGAACACAGTCCCCATAATAATGTGTATTTTGTAATTTTAATTTAAATTATATGTTGATATTTCACATTTAAAAAATAAAATATTTTTCATATTGTATAATCATTAAAGCTTTAATTTTACATATTTACTTTAATGAAAATAATATTTTAATTAAATACACTTTTATCAGAATATAGTGTACATAGAATACATGAAATTAAAATTCATATTCTCACTGAAAGTGGTTCACAGCATGAAGCAGAATTGACATGGAAGAGTTTTTACATCCAAAAATGAAACAGAGTTTGTGGTCACCCTGTTTCATAAATATAGTTCATTTATGTAAACCTAGGTCATATTAAACCTCCTAAGCAAGATAAACTAAAATGCTTGTGGAAAAAAAACAGATATTAATACCTTTCCCGACGTTTACCACCAGACGATGTAAAACGTATTAATACGCTTTCCGCAGTTAACCGGCAGTCAGCATAACGGGTATTACTACGTTTCCCGCATTGAATGTGTTAAATGATATGATTTTAAATATTTACAGTATACTTAAGAAACATACGTACATGAAAGGCTAGATTTTAGAGCTTATTGCGATTATATTATAAAACAAATTGAGAAGTAGTTACTTATTTCATGTAAATACAAAAGCTTTACTGTAATTTATACAAAGAAGATTAAAAACTGATGAAATATTTAACATTATTTAAAAACGTACAATATTATATATCAATAAAATGAAAGTGTGAGCTTAAAAAAACATTAACAATGATCACGATCGTCTCGCAAAACATAAGAGTTCTTGCACACCCGGCAATTTTGGTGAGAATCGATGTTTGAAAAACAAATGAATTACGCACGGGGGAAGGAGAGCTAGAATAAATTTCCGGTTGCGCATGAGTAGGACAGAAGCACTGCCGTAGCATGATTGGCTGAGCAGACGTCATACGATTTTCCTTGGCGGCGTCTAATTGGACGAAATCACGTGTTTCGAGCCAGATACTATAAAAGTTGAAAAGCCGCGCATACACGATACTACTTCTGCTATCGCCTCGTAACGGAATTAATTTATACGAGAGTTGCGAATATGAAATCAATTTTCGAGTTCATGAACGAATGACGTATTAAAAATACTTTTATTATGTCACGACGGCTGCGTGATAGGAAGAATGCCAAAAAAACAAATTTAGTATACATATTGGTATAAACAATACGCGGTCAATCATTTAATCGTACGGGTAAAATGATTTTTACAAAAGTCTCACTGACAGTATAACAATCTTAGCCCCGTTATGTTCAAAATATCTGTATTTTAAAATGATGCAACAAATTTTTGAATGCAAACTTAAATATTTATTCCGGTCGAATAATTTATTGATTCGCTTTCTTTGTGGGCGGATCGTATCGGAGACCGAAATGTAAATGCAATGTAAAAAAAAAAGTACCAAGCCCTTTTGAGTTTTTAAAAGGACGCGAGTATCGTATCGTGTCACACAGACATAATATTATGAAGTAATAAACGCGTATTTCTTTTATAATTTGAATTCCTCGATGACAATTTACAAATTCTGAAAATAATTCTACCATATCTTTACATAGACAAAACCTAATAAGCTACTGGCATTCTAAGCGTCCAATATCAATCGTATGTGTTATTGATCATAAATACAAAACCGTTTTCGACATTTTTATATATTTTTTTAAAATAATACATACAAATAACTCTAGTATTGTCGCGAAAAATAAATGCTCCTGAAAAAAATAAGAATGCACATATATTCAACATAATAGAGGTCCCATTTTTAAATACAAAAATATAAACTTGCATAAACGTTTGCGATACAATGATATCAAACCCATTAAATAAAAGGTTTCTCACTGTGTCAATTTTAAATTCATCACTATAATGGCCATTATTTTCTCGCAGCATATTGATGGTATGTATGACATGGTTTGATTTTTTTTTTTGGGTATCACAATAAAAAATAAACAGTAATCAACCAAAAATCGAAGCACCATTTGTCAAAACTTAATTATATCGATAAAACCTTTAAAGGTGTTAACTGTCACTTCTTGATGGAAAGGCATGATATTTTAAATAATAAAAACACATTTTTTTGGTACTTATTTCCACAATCTTTTTTTTGATCAGGACCGGTTTCGCTCATCGCGAGCATTATCAACGGATAGAATACAATTTACAAACAAGTCTATTTATACAAAACAAAAAATTTATTTGAAAAAAAATATATTGTGGAAATAAGTACTAAAAAAATGTGTTTTTATTATTTAAAATATCGATAAAACTTTATAGGATCAAATCTATATAAAAATAAAGATATACCGTTTTCACAAGGCTATTCTCGAATAAATGATATTCGCAGATTAAATAATTTTATATATAACCACTCATTCCTTTTAAAAAAATCAAATTATATAAAGCACGGTTTTGGAGTTTTGATCGGTCATCAATTTAACAACCGTAGGCACGCCTTTGTGTAGGTAGTACTAGAAACACGAAAAACAATTTTATCTTACGATCAACGAATTAGTAATACTTTGAAAACTATCAAAACATAGTTGTACACAATGATTAACAGCACATGCATTCTCAATTTATCTTGAATAATAACATAATAAAATACAACAGAACGGCGTTATTATACAGCACACGATTAATTCAGTCTACAAGAAAAAGATACCATGTAAACTCTACATTATGTTACATCTCGATCACGCAAGCATTTAGTCTAAATGCTAGTTACCTTAATAACTCCAACTGGACAACTCGAATTGTTATTATTATTCCTTTACTTAGGCATAGCTAGATTTCCAATAGATTCCCATCTTATATTGCTTGGCTGAAAAACTTTACAGGCCTATTTCAAAGCACCGTACAGTTTTCTTCTCTATTTTACTTCTATTATAAACTAAATGTCACCGGTATGATCATTCTATCTATTGTACTCTATTGTTATGTATGAATTTATGATGGAATTGGTAAACTATAAAAACGCTCGTATTCGTTCACTTTGTATACACTAGATGCCGTTATATTATTTATAAATATGTCACATATAATTGTAGATGGAATACACCATCGATACCTAGTGGTGAAGCTATGTGTGCGATCGTTTTTCTCTATATGAAGGTTATTCATTAGCAATTCGGCTCTATTCGTTAAGGACTTTTCCGATCTTAACCATTTTATTGATTGTGAACTGTATCCATTGTTAGCTTCGATTGTCCCATTGGATAAGATTTTCTTCATCACAGCGGTGAAGGGTGTTCAAGAGTTTCTCTCTGAGAACTATTCATAGAAGTCTCAGTTTTTATTCCCTCACCACGCATCCGATTGAAACCATCTTATTAATTGTAGGTTGCTATAAGCATTGAATCCATTATGAAATTTAGCTATCCACTCCATCAGTTTAAATTCATTTAAATCAGCGGAGTTTCTTTCCAAGATTTCGAAATACTAAGCTAAAAGCTAGAGGACGACACTGTTCAAATATATATTGCGACAGTAAATGACATTCCATAAAATCTCAAAAAGAAACAAATACTTGCGAATTGTATTATCTAAATATTGATTTAATTAGATGGACCTACCTGTTTTATATCAATTGACCTCATATTAAATGCAATGTTATTTTGAATGTGCAACGGAATAAAAGTTAACCAGCCCTGTTGTTTCATTTAGCCGCACATTTGAATTTAACAGTATTAACTATACGAGATGGAATGTGCCACCTGCCGGTTATGAATTGAATTGTCTGGTCCAGATATAATAAAAATCGTTTTTCTATATGCGCAGATATGGCTATGCAAGATTGCTGATAGTAACGAATTCGCGAACGTATTGGGGTTTTCCTAGGCCAAAGACTAAATATCCCTCACCCGTAATTTGTATGATACATTATAGTTAAGCCGCTATCCGATAAAAAAAGAAAAGATCGTGATCATCACGTATATTACAAATTATTAAATGGAAACAGGGTTGCAAATGAGTGTGGGTAATTTTACAATCTTACGTACGGTCAAGTTTTGCACAATGCCCAAAAACAATGCGGTATGAATAGTTAAATCGTTTATGGTGGGCGTCTGTTTAAATTAAAAAACATACGATGGCATTCAAAATGATGTGACTGCCAAATCATCGAATCAACAGCTATAAAAATCTGCTCGATCAATTTCGGATAACGGACCGGTGATTAGTGATTACACCTACTAATGTAGATACAACTCATCTAAAACGTTGCTTACAAAACTAATAACTATGAACTGTGTAGTATTTGAAATACGCTATACTAGGCAAAAATATGGTCATTCAGTATAAAACTGAAATGAATCTAATACAGTTTTTCATTTAAATTCATATAAAAATAAAACCCTCGAAAATTTGGCCGTTTTCCCAAATCTGCGGAAAAATCCAACTACTATTTTTAGTGACCCGGTTCAAACGCACTTGAAGTAATGACAATCTACGCAGTAAACACTTATCTTATGGCAAAAAATATAAGTAAATCAAATTGTTAGTACCTTAAAAAACGCAGAAATTCGATCTCCTTAATTCACAAGTAGTAGAAGTACCGTAACAAAAAATAACACTTTTTAATTTGTAATTGAACAAAAAGAGGCACACTTGTCACTGTAAAACGTACACAAACACTAGATTCGATTAATATTGCAAGAATCCAATCGTCATAGTTGATGTATTGTTTCCTAAATGATAAAAACCTTTTAATTCTACCAAAAACATAGCTCCCGTCATCAAACCTCACACGTTTCATCCGAGAATCTAACACTGACAGATAAAAAAATATTATTTAACCTCAAAATTGTACGATTTCTCTCAAACAAAACATTAAATAAAAAGTTAATATTTTTTACTTACAAGTTTCAGATAGTGTTTCACGGTAACAATATTCGGTGTATTTTACACAAAAATGTGATTTTGCACTTCATAAAAACAACATAATATTAGGAAGGAAATCTTAGCGCGTACTACCAATCCTAATGTCTGTAGATCGGAAATCAGACGAATTTCGAAGAACTTGCGTGTCTAAATTCAATAGAAAAAGGATGATATTTACTGGAGGCATATTTACTTCACTATTCATTAGCAAACAATCACTTTTTCATTTATGATTCCGACAATTGTATTCAAATTTAGCCGATTTGGCTCAGGTCACAGGTCGCGGCAGCAGAGATGTGCGAATGATTTAATAACGAATACAATTTTGAACATATTTCTTTCTCTTTTTACAAGCCAATCCGGGCCCTTATTCATAATTTTTGAACAGCTGTATTACAATTTTGTTTATGTTAAAAAGAGACGGAAAAAGTGACAGATTTATTTTCTTACAAATAGCAATAAATTGTTTACTATACGCGCATGACATTTTTGAATGTATTATGTTTTCCATACAACATAACACATATATTCAATGTTTGTGTGTTATCTATGACAATCAAAAAAATCGAAAATTATTTTTCTAAATTATTTAGTTGCTAATTTATATCACAAAATAATATTGCCTAGCTCTTATTATTCCACTATTAACATTAAATAAAACTACCCACACTTTTAATCAGTTCATAAGGTTTTTATGAATAAACATTGACCATCCATAAAATACTCAAAACTCGGTAGAACTGATACAATTGGGTAAACATTTAAACAAAATATTTATTCCAGATTAAGTAATTAAATAATTAATCATCAGATATAGAAAGGAAAATTAGAATGCCCAATAAAGGAACTCATTGGCAACAAAATGATTTGAAAAGTTTACAAACAGTTATTGAAATCTTATTTTTTTAGCAAGGTGTTGAACCGATGAACTGGTTGGTCTTACAAATAGGAATTGTTGAAACTTTGTAGGATTCCATATATTTTATCACTAACGTCATGGGTGTCGCCTTTTGACATTTTCGGGCATTCTATAAAACGGATTCAACATAACTGACCCATGTCATCAGTTACAAAATATCTGAAATCATACAAAGTTTCAACAATTCATATTTGATATTTAAATTTCATCAAGCACATTCAGTCAATGTCATAAGTGATTGGTCTACATTGAAGGAATGGGTCTTACCATGGATACCTCAATTCGAATTTAAAAATGTACATCTTTACCATTTCATGGATAAAATATTTCATTTACACAGAGTTTATAAATTTACATTTAGTAGAATGCTAGCTGATGAAAATAATCAAAAAATGATTATTCACTTCTATAAAAACAATTGTTGAATAAAACTTGAAAGTGAATTAGTAATGGATACAGTGCTACTGTAATAAATCACTACTTATACTCAAATAGTTTTTTTTTTATACACTAGACCTTGGGGCTAATATCTTGGTATACTTATATTATGTAACCTGATATTACTAAAAAGTTAATTTCACCTATATTGAATATGTATTTAATTTTTCAGAGACTGGCTGTTGTGTACAATCACAGCTTTTGATCCATAAACTGGCATTTAAGTTGCAATAATCTAGGAGATATGTCATTACTTGTATAATATATTGAATAACATGCCACTAATTAGTTAAAAATACTATGTGTATAATACAGGATGCCGAATTTTGAATCTTGGGGAAATGATTATTATCTTCTCCTGAAGAGCAAAATCGAAAAGATGAAGAGGGGAATTGTGGATAGAGGAATATTGTTTCCATGTCTTCTCAAGATTTTCAATGCTAAGATGTCACTGCGAAATCATTGAATGCAATATAAGTTTTAATTTTAAACAATTTATGAATCTGTAAAAAATTTCAAGCAATAATTTTAATGTAATTTTTATTGAGAAATAAATTTAAATGAAATCTTCCATGAGTATAAATATATACATATTTAGATACGTGGGAAATTATGATGACAAATTTCCATAGAAATATTGAATACTCTATATTCATAACTTCCATAGTACAAACTATGGTAATTTTCTTATCTTGTTAAATGATAAAATTCAATTCGCTATAGAATTTGATGGTAATAATATCAATCGCATGAGCTATAAAATCTTTCATTTCCAAAATCTTCAAACGCCATTAAGGGTCAAAATTCAATGCACCCTTTTATAACAAAAAGTGGCTTCATTCAGAAATTACCAAACTTATCTTTTTATCTTCCTCCACCTTGCACTTAGATAAGGAAATAATACATTGTAATTCCATGCTACTAATATATTTATTATTACAGATACAAGATTACAATCAAGTTTACAAATGTTTTTTTTAAGATAGTATGAGCCTAAAAGTGCTTCTCAAAGTGGTCAAATATGTTACATTGAAATAATCTAAAAAAACTCGTCTTCGAATCCATCAAACAAATCATCGGAGAAGTTTTACTGTTCACCAAATAATTAAAACTACACTTTTGATAAAATATATTTTTTATATCCCATATTCAAATAACTTCTGTGAAACAGATAGTCTAGTCTTTCTATTTGACAAATCATAGTTGGCATGCCTATACAGTGACAAATTCTTGGCAAAGTGAAACTTGTTCCTGAGCTGGTCAAGTGTAGATATTAAACTAGATTAACTATCTAACAAGCAAACCTCCCTTTAAGCTACTGTTTTCATTGTATACCCAAGGTGCTAAAATTATAAAAAAGATATTGTTCTGGGAATGTGTGAACATTGTCAAATTGTTAGTAGTTTCAATTTAGCAAATCTTATTGTTGGATATACTCATTATACATATGTATGTGAAATATCTTACATGCTATTGTCACTTTTCAATTAGAAGACATTTAACGAGCAAACTATATTCTATGTCAATCTGGATCTATTCTTAGTGCATTTGCAAATATTGAACATCACAATCTTCTACAAATGTGATGAAAAAGTAGCAATGTATTTTAGTTCTACAAATTTTTTATATGGTATAATTGATAGCTATTTCGGCTCACGCCGTCGTCAGGACTATCTATCTATTTATGAAATAGCTATCAAATTTATCTTATAAAAAATTTGTAGAACTAAAATACATTGCTATTTTTTCACCATGTTTGTACAAGATTGTGATGTTCAATATTTGCAAATGCACTATGAATAGATCCAGATTGACATCAAATATAGTTTGCTCGTTAAATGTCTTCTAATTGAAAAGTGACAATAGCATGTAATATATTTCACATACATATGTATAATGAGTATATCCAACAATAAGATTTGCTAAATTGAAACTAATCTATTGTCAGTGAATTTCTTTATTTCAACGAACCATCTGATTGTATGATGTTGTATCTAGGATATCACTAAATAATGTTTTACAACCTATAGATGACGGTTGAAGCTTTTTAAAGATATATGCTGTTTTTGTTATCATGATTGGGGGATATAACAGTAAAAATGTCAAAACTTTGAAACTCCCTTATTATTCCAACAACAGACACATCTATATATATCTTGAGAAGGATTCTGTGAATAACAGTATCATTATTGACTTTTCACCATTTTTAATTTCACTGTTGTCATCAGTAGTATCACATAATGACACGGTGAAAAAATAGCAATGTATTTTAGTTCTACAAAATTATTTTTAACAAATATAGTTGATAGCTATTTCGGCTCACGCCATCGTCAGAACTATGCTTAAACTAACATTTGCTTATCTATATATAGCTGTGCAGAAAAGGTACATAACATCTCCTCTCTCCTTTACCAACGGCTTAGCTTGTTATTTAAACACAATGACACAAATGAAACAAATTTTCAAAATTCTAAATGAAACAATAGGTGTCTATGACAATAAGATTATGTGTGGGACGGAAGTGGTCCTTCAGGCAGCAAATTAGACCACCCCTTTGTGCAACGGCTTGACAAGTGGCGATATTATTATGTTAGTTTGATCGTTAAGAATCCTTTGTGATAATTGGTGTCTATTGATCTCCAGCTGTTCCAAAGCCGTCATTCTTCGACCCTTACTACAAAGTTACTTACTTACTTTAAATTTACTTGTAAACTTACTTACTTTAAATTTAACGGAACATTTTACCAACAAAATGACGGGTTGCCAATGGGCAGCCCTCTAAGCCCATTACTTGCAGAAATGTTTATGGACAACGTCGAATCTAAACTTCTTGAATTAGATAAAAATAATATAGTATATTACTACCGCTATGTAGACGATATCTTGATTTGTTGGCAAGGCACAGATAGACAACTAGATAAATTTTTACAGAAAGCTAACTCTATACATAGTAATATTAAATTCACACTAGAGATAGAGGTAGACAGCTCCATCAATTTCCTGGACTTAACTATTAGCAGAGTTAAAAACAGACACACCTTTAAATTTTTTAGAAAACCTACCTTTTGTGATACCACAATTCACGCAAAGTCCCTCCACTCATGGAATCATAAGCTTGCGACTTATAACTCCATGGTCCATAGGCTAGTAACTGTACCTATGAGCCAGGCAGATTACGACAAAGAACTGCAAACTATTAAATGCATAGCCCGTAATAATGGTTATGAGATAACAACGATAAATAATTTATTATATAAAAACAATTAAATCTAGCTAGAAAACTCATTTACCCGAACCCAATACAAGATAACCACTTCTATAAATCTATTAACTACCTAGGTAGCATTAGCGAAAAACTTCATCGGGAGATTAAAAACTCAATAAACGTAGCTTTCAAGGTCAACAATAACTTAGGCAGACATCTTAAAAATAGCAAAGATAAAATCAATAAACTGGACAGAAGCGGTATTTATAAAATGTCCTGTGGCTCATGTTTATCCGTTTATATCGGACAGACAGGTAGAAGTATATCTACTCGAGCTAAGGAACATGTAAGATCATTCAATAATAAAAAACAGATTCACAATTCGCTAATCACAATATTAATGAATCACATAATATAAATTCAAACTCAGCTCCTAAATGTTTGCATCTTTGTAGTAACGGTCGAAGAATGACGGCTTTGGAACAGCTGGAGATCAATAGACACCAATTATCACAAAGGATTCTTAACGATCAAACTAACATAATAATATCGCCACTTGTCAAGCCGTTGCACAAAGGGGTGGTCTAATTTGCAGCCTGAAGGACCACTTCCGTCCCACACATAATCTTATTGTCATAGACACCTATTGTTTCATTTAGAATTTTGAAAATTTGTTTCATTTGTGTCATTGTGTTTAAATAACAAGCTAGGCCGTTCGTAAAGGAGAGAGGAGATGTTGTGTACCTTTTCTGCACAGCTATATATAGATAAACAAATGTTAGTTTAAGCATAGTTCTGACGATGGCGTTAGCCGAAATAGCTATCAACTATATTTGTTAAAAATAATTTTGTAGAACTAAAATACATTGCTATTTTTTCACCGTGTTATAATGGAGTTCTACCAAGTGAATGCCAATTCAATCAATATCACATAATGATTCGATTGACTCAACACCAAAGGTGGCTTACTTGCTGCCACATCTTTGGATTTATATCTTGGACTATTTTCAGTTTTTCTACCAGATTTCTATTTTTCTGTATGGGCAGCATTTTAGTTGTGACTTAAAACAAATAATACAAGGTGCAAGACAAAACTAAGTTCTTATAAAATTTCAAAATGCAGCGAGAAGACTATCTATCATGACCAACAATCATAAACAGCTTGAAGTCTCATTATTTTTTTACGAAACAATGAAAATCAGACATGCTTATTAGTGAAATAAAAAATATTCATCAATCAATTAATTGTGGTTTCACAATCTTGAATAAAAAAATTATTATTTTGTAGTATCACTCGGTAATAATTAATTTCTACCGCTTAAATGCCAATTCAATACAGAAATTAAGCTTTATTTATTTCAGTAAGATGGTTACATGGGTAAAAGATTTTTTGACCACTTTGAAGATATTGCATGTCAAAATTTTGACAGTTAAATAATCAGCGATTCATATTATTGTGACTAATGTCATTCAAATATAAATCAATACAATGTAGAGTATCTAAATATTAAACCTTTGCACTCGTAATGTTTTTTGGGTGAGGGTAGCCTCAACTCGTAATTAATTTCACGCATTTTCCAGGATTCATAATCAAAACTTAAAATGAAAATAAACCGTATTTTATATCATGTGTTAAATAGAGAAATTATAAATTTAATAATAGTCTTATACATTTTTTTTAATAAAAAAAGGAATATTCATCTGTCTTGACTGACTCAACCATAGATGGCAGTGTGTGTCATCAAACTACCATCATCATATTTTTCATTACCCATGACATCAAAAGAAGAAATTTCAACACAATTAAGAATATGTACAGATGGGTAAATATAAAATCTAGCTAAGAAAAAACTCAAGAACCAATTGAGCCTTTTCGCATTTTAAGTGGATAAGTTGAGGTTGCACAAAATATATGACAAAAAAATGTAAGAATCATTTTTTTCAGATTGTTGAATGATTACACTTATTTCATTTAAGGGATATAACTGAGGATAATTGTAAAACTCTGACTCCTTATTCAATATTGGTAATAAATCCAATCTGATAGTGTTTATTTCTACAATTTTCTGAAAAAATAGTTTATAATTCCCATGTTTTGGATACAATATTTTAACACCTTTATTTACATTGAACAAGTAGTTCTCTGATAGTAAACGATTGGCAAATATTCATGAATCATTATTTAATCGTAAAGCAGGTAAATGCTCCAATACTCATCAGTTTAGACGAGTGGTTCTCATGTGCAGCCACCAGAGGATTTTGTTGCGGCCACCAACGGTTATATAGTAAAAATAGATATTTAAAAAATCGCATTTTGACAAATGAGTTTGTATAATTATTATTGATTTGAAACTGATTGAATAAACCTGACTAATTCAGCATTTAGTCGAATTTAGGTAAAGGACCGTTTTAATAATAAAACTCTTCAAAAATTTTGGTTGAAGTTATACATTGACCATGAATCAAAACAATATAAAGAAGCAACAACAATTGCTTTATTAATTTTTTCAATTTTACCTACAACTTTATATTGTGAAAGATCATTCAGTGTAATGCACTATACAAAAAATAAATATCGAAACTATTTTTATTACATTTGGTGCGGCCACGAGACATTTAGGACCGCTGATGTTTATAATGCGGCCACAGTGAAATTTCATGTGAGAACCACTGATCTAGGCTCTAGAGTAAGTGCTTGCAATCATTTGACTATATTTTATACAATATCAATTATTTTATACAAAAAATTCACATAAGTTGTAAAAGATTTCATAAAAATTATCTAAGATACCTTTATGCTTCGCAAAACCTTTTAAATGACATACTACAAAACCAAGATCATATAATAATAGTATGAATATTTATTGATCACCACAATCATGTGATTTACAGTATTTACTTCTATTATGTTCTATAAAAATCTCATCTTCGCGCGTTTTTTAAAAAATATATAAAACAACACACTTCATTCTTAATTTTTCTGAAACAAATATTGTTAAGAAAATATTAATAATTTTTCATGCGACTGTAGTACGAGCAGGGCCGGCCCTAAGCGTATGCGAGGTGTGCGGCCCACACAGGCGCCGGCTCTCAGTAGGGCGCAAATTGGTGGATCGCTCTAAAATGAAGCAAGAGCTCATTGGTCTTATTATTTTACTTTAAAAAGCATCAAATACTTGTGTAAATATTTATCCCATTTTTTTCCTATTTTCTAATTAAACCTATGACTTTCAAACTGGGAGAAGCGCCTTTCTGGAGAGGCGCGAATTACTGCATATAAATATACAACTATAGACCCGCGAAGGCGCAAAAAATTTTCGATAAAATATAATATAAAAAAATTCGCGTTTAAAGTCGTTGTAAAAAGTACCTTTACACATGCAGTATAGTAGAAAATACAGTAGTACATTTTCTGCAATATTTTTCATTGAATTTACAGACCCCAAAAACAATGTGGATAAAAAATTGTCTGGTTGGCAGAACAAACAAAACCGAGAAAGGAAGTTAAAAATTCTAAATAAATGTCAGAAAACTCTATGTAGTTACAGAATAAAAAAACAAAAATATTACTCCTGGGGTTGTTGAATCAATGATTACAGACGATGAACATGATGGCGAAATTAAAATGGCCGATATTGAGTTGTTTGATTATGTCTTTTTGAATAACAATGTAGAAAATATTAGCAGCTGTGACTTTGACAACATAGCTGATTGAACCAAAAATTTACAGAATTTTCAAATAGAAAAAATAGTTATTAAAGAATCAATCAAAGTCAAAATCAATAAATATCCTAATAACAAAAAGCGGCGATAATTTAGCCAAATACATTTTCAAAGAAAAACATTTAATGGTGAAACGATAGATAAATCGTGGCTTGTGTATTCGTTGAAAACAGATCGAGTGTTCTGTTTTTGCTGTAAAATATTTAGCAATGAGTAATCTGTTTTGACAACGACAGGAACAAATGATTGGCAACATATTACCCTTATATACTATTAAAATTATACTTATATTACTATATAAAAGACATGAAAAATGGATTAAATTAAAAATGCGACAATCTAGTGGTCGAATCGTTGATTCAATATCTAATAAACATATATATGAGTGAAGTAAAACACTGGAATCAGTTGCTCAAGAGAGTTATCTCTATTATATTATTTATGGACTCGGAAAATATGGCATTTCGAGGTTCCTCAGACAAACTATTTACTAAAAATAATGGTAAATTCCTTAAAATTGTTGATTTGTCTTCTAAATATGATCCATTAATTACAAAACACGTAACACGGGCATTAAATAATCCACACAAAATATATTACTTAGGAAAAAAGAATCCAACAAGAAATTATATCATTAATTGCTAAATCTGTTAAATATATATCTCAAGTTGAAAATGAATTCGATGCATTGGAAGACTGTGCCGATACTGCAAGTTAGAACTTTCACTCTCTGCTCAGACAGATCCTGACGAAGAATTGTTTCATAGAAGAAAAAGTAAAGTTATGAGACTCGTTAGTTACGATGTGGAAAATGCTGATAATGTTCATTTACCCAATGAAATATCATGGTCGAATGTCAACCAGAATGACAATTATCGTCACATCATAAACTTTTCTGTTGGTCAAAATTATACGGGGTCACAAGTTCCATCAACATGTATTTTACCTCTTAGCTTTTTTGAATTGTTTTTCACTCACACACTGATAAGAAAAATTGTGATGGAAACCAATGGATACGCGGCAAAAATTATGTCCAAAAAAACATTAGGTAGATTTTCCATTTGGCAATGTTGGAAAAATATGAATGAAATTGAAATGCGAGCGTTTCTCGGAGTAATAATAAATATGGGTCTTGTCCATTTAACAACTTTGGAGTCCTATTGGTCTCGAGCATTTCGTTTAAAAACATAATTTTTTAGGAAAATATTTTCACGTAAACGTTTTTTTTTGGTTGCTACATTTGGTAACGATTTCACCGTTCAGCCGAACGCCGAGGGCAAGGGTAGAAAGAGTTGGTAAATTATTTTACTATCTCAATCGAAATTTTATGGAACATTATATACCTCAGGAAAATTTTTCTGTTGACGAGTCTACAGTATCTCTCAAAGGTAAAATAAACTTCCTCATTTACAACCCGAAAAAACCAACAAAATGGGGTCTTTGAGTTTATGTTTTAGCTGATTCCCGTAGCTACAATCACCACGGATGGGCTGATAAGACCGGACCTCTCTTTTACAAGTCGGATTATGATGCATCTCTACAAAAAATTACAACATTCTATTCCGGATGCCAGAGGATATCATATCTATACAGACAGATTTTATGCGAATCCAATTCTCGCCGCAGAACTTCTGAAGAATAAATGTTGCCTGACTGGTACAATAATGACCAATCGAAATGATTACCGGAACCAACTTTCAAATTTCTAACGAATTTCTAAAGAAGATTCTGCAACAACTGCACTGCAAAAACAACAGATTTTCTCGTGTCTCGCAATTGCTATTTTTTTTTTTTTTGAAAAATGTTTTTTAAAGGCAGAAGCTATTGCAATTGATTCAGACTTGGTATATGAATTTAATCATAATCCATCTTATCAAAATGTCAAAAGAATAAACTATTTTAACGATGAGCCCTCTTCGCCCGAATCTTCTGATCCTAAAACAAAATTCAAAACCAATTTTTTTAACGTATTATTTACGGCAATTCATTTCACTAAAAAGCGTTTCCAATTATTTTAAAATACTTTGAAGCCATTTGAAATTCTGTATAAAATTGACCAATGTGCCGAAATGGAAGATAATGAATTAATGGAAAAATGTGTATTATTGGAAAACGCATTAAGCTTCAATGATAAAAAAAGATAGTAATGCAGTGGATATGAGTAAAGAGAAAACGCCTGAATCAATTCTTAAATGGATATACAATTCTAATCTCAATGAATTATTTCCAAATATTTTTAAGAATATTAATAACTTTGTCCATTTCCGTTTCCACGGGAGAACGCTCACTTTCAAAATTAAAACTAATCAAGACTTATATACGTTTGAGCATGAGGCAGGAAAATTGAATAGTTTGACAATAATTTCAATTGAAAATGAAATTGCCCAATCACTTGATTTGGATATTTTACGAATGAATTTCGCTAAAATTAAAGCTTGTGAATTTCTGTTTAAAACTTACAATTATTTCACAAACCTAAAAAATGTTATTATTTTTTTTCATGTTTGTATTTGAATAAAAAAACATTATTTGCTCCTTGAGTTTTGGTTTTTAGAGGCGCCGAAGGCGCCTCGCACACAGGCGAAAAAATCCACGGGTCGGCCCTGAGTACGAGTAACGAGTAGATTGCCGGCGATTTTTAGTTACCCGTAAGGTAACGAGTGCTTAAGTAGAGAATCAATACTATTTATTGCAGCTACTGATTACTCTTGTGTGTGAATCTGACAGCTAACCTAAGATTTTAAATATATTTTTAAAGCATTATTGAGATTTATAATCAATTATAGAATTATAATTCACACATAAATTCAAGCTTCGATAATACATTTTTCAAGACTAAGCAAAACAACGCATTCAATGTAAGTTTATTGTATTACAGCTATTGCATTAAATCGGCAATGTTGATTTTTTTAAAAATGTTAAATTACATAATAACACGAATATATCAGTCGATTTGATATCAAACTTCCACTGTAAGACAAGATTGCTCTTCGTGAGAAAATAGCATAGAGGTTTTTACTAATTTAATTAATATTATAACTTTCATAAAATAGCAGATTATCTCATTTATTACAATTAGTAATTTTTCAAAATCAAATTTTTATGTATTGTAAGACACTCATCTGAATCATAAAATTCCAGAATCCATTAGTATAGTTGAAATTATATTTCCCGATTGCTTTATTTGTAAATTTCATAATTCTATTTGAATACAGACGTGTGGGGAAAAATAAAGTTTTAAATAGTCAAATAATTGTTGAATTTCAGTTCAATATACTAGCTTGATTGTTTTTGAAAGAAATTGGTACTATTATATTCTGTGAGCTTATCATTTGCTCATATCATTAAGTGTACATAGATTGAATGATTCAAATTTGATTACTATATTGCCACAATAATTTTAAAATTGAAATTATAAAGATCCCACAAAAATTCATGTAAATGAATTTCAAAAATATTACCAAATTATCAATCTTTGGAATTCTTTGCATATATAAGATGGACCAATATTCACTGTATTCATTTTTTATGCTTTTATTACTTAGTACTTTATTACCTACTTGTCATTTCAGATGTGGCCGATTTTATTAAATTTTCTTCGAACAAACGCACCAATTTTAACTCTACCATTTGCTGCTGTTATTGGAATTATTGGATACAATCTGGAGAGTCTACTTTCAGATAAATACACACCTTTCAATAGTAAAATAATGCTTATTTCACTTGTTTTTTGTTTTTATCTTAACTAAGAAAGATCAGACGATTTCTGATTATTGATTGATTAATTGAATGGTATTCAATTGGTATGAATGCGTTATAATTGGATATAAACAGAAAAATATTTTAATTTTAAATCAATTTATCGTATCCATGTAAACTGTTTGATAAGAGATAGACTAAACATCTTCTTGATTACTTTATAGAAGCCGTCCAAGAACAACGAATGGAGAGATTAACAGAAGATGATGCACTTAAGGATCCTACAAATGTTAAAAAGCTGAAATATCAAGAAAACGTATTGGGCAAGAACTTATCGCCATCATTGAGTAAAACTAGTGGATAATTTGCTAAAAGACTTATAATATCCAAAGTTAACAATGGTATTGATTGCAAGAAAAAAAATACTTAATATTGCAATTTCAGAATAAAAAATTTTGAATCCGTGATTGAGAAAATCTTAATAACATGATATTAAAAATGTAAAGGCAACATTTTCTTTCTTGCATAATCGATGACTTATTTTGAATAAAAAAGCTTGGTATGTGAAGTATTTTATTTAGATATTAAAGGCTTATGAGTACAGCCATAACAAAATATCTCAAGAGATGTGTGTGGGATATAATGCATTTATTTTATAAAATTTTTAATGTTGAATGTTTAACTTTATTTCTACAAGCTTCACTGTACATTTGCAATATTTTTTGATTTACGTTTAGAATCACTTACCATCGGATACTGAAGTTGAGTATTGTCTCTGTTTATTTTCAATTCGATTTATTTGAAATGAAAGAATGTTTGTATATAAGTGTAAAATATAGTTGGTAGAAATGTTTCCATGAAAAATTAAAATTAAAAATGTGATCACTCGACTGGCTTTTTTTTTAAATTTTCACCATTTCAGGAATAATGTTTTCATCAAGAACAAAAATAAAACGTAACAGATGGTGGAAACTATGGATTAAATAAATAACAGTGAGCACAAAGTTATCTAAGGGGATAATTTTTCCATATTAGCAATATTGATATAAATTACGATATCGGCTAAGCTTTGATAGAATATCAAATTTGAGTCAATCAAAATTATAGTGTTATTAGTTTCATCCATTAAAATTTGAACTACTGATTTGATTATAATGACACTATATTGGTATGTAAGTTCAATAAACAATAAGTAGCATTAATGAGTCCGTGAAAGAATTTTACAACAATTATATAGCCATAGGGTAATTTTAAATGGAGATGCTGAAAGGCAAAACTCAGGTTGTTGGTAACAAAAAATGTGGAATCATACAAAGTTTTAACAATTCAGATTTGATATTGAAATTCCTTCAAGCAATCTCAGTCAATGTTATAAATCACATCAGTAGTTATTATTTCAGATAAATGAATATCGCTCTTAGTCTTGGGGGTTACATTTGTGTATATAAAAGACCCAAACTATTTGCTGACTGTTACATTTGATTTGCAATCAATACCTTACATAGCTGACAAAATTTGTGGGATTGATCAAAGTTTTTAATTCAATTTTACTTAAGGTTTTTTATAAAAAATGAAAATTCAATGAGCACCCGACGCACTTCAAAAATTTCGAAGGCAAGAAAGGGTAATTCATAATGTGCATCAAATTTTAATATAACTTTCACTGTAACACAGAGTACAATTTAGCCTTCTGTCAAGAACTGTATTTTTTTTTAGTGGATTAGCTGAAAGGGTAGATTCTAAGCGGGAATGTAAATATTAAATTAGAATAGAGGTAAATAAAACGTTACAAAATAAATCGACTTATTTATTATATTGACATAGGAAATATTAATGTTTCATACAGTATGAGCCTTATGCAAGGAAGTGAGTGTTAAGAATGCCCTAGTATCCGAAAATTACAATTGTTATTTCTCATTACAATAGAATGGACAATATCCAAATCGGTTATACTAATTTTGCAGGCATAGTGTTACATTTAAAACATAACCCTCAAAATGTTCTTGTATCACTGAATTTCTAGGGCAGTTCCGTTTATCTAGTGGAAACTGCAGCCTCTTTTCGCGCGGCATCTTGTAATAGTTGTGTGTCGACTTCATCGGCAGGTAGCTGAACGTATCTCACGACTGACCCTCTGATGAAACAATTTTTGACCGATAGCATGTGAGGATATTTTTCTGAATCTGTCACATTTATATCAGATAGTTTGATATTCAAATATTGGTCGACGGAGTGAAGAGTTCCGCAGATACTGAGGCCATTTTTTAATTCTACCACTACGTCTTTCCCTACAAGGGATTTGAAAAACGAAAAGAATAACATTTTTATTTTACAATAAGAGATCAGCTAGCTACAGTACGCTATAAACACAATCGTTAACAGTTGACAGTTTACCATAGACATACATTTTTAAAGGAATGATAAATTTCTTGTGTGGTCAGATAAAAAAACAAGAATAACGATATATAAAGCTTATTTTAGGCTTTATATAGAAAACAAGTTCATTAAAAAAACAAATCATATTTTTAAAAAGAAGAGATATGAATTAAAATAGTCATGAATTTGAATGTTATTTTTTTTCAATTATTTTTGTAAGCGTATATAGAAAATTTACTTTATTAGTCTATGATAACTCTAAGCTTCAGCGGAAAGGAAGTCACAAGTCGGAAGCACTATTTTGATCTATATTCTTTCAATTTGAGCGGCTTTCAGGTATGTATTTTTTCAATATATCAATATTAATTACAGTGACATTGTGCAAAATAGAGCCAATAACAAATTGTAAGCAATTTACGACAGTTTGCGTCTGACATGCGTTGCATATGTTCAACGGCAGTGATCCTTGAAACTTGGTAGTAAAACTACGTATTTGACAGGTATCTTTTAAAACTAGAAACAGATTTTTTGGATCTCATCATTCAGATTCTTTGACATCTCGTTCAATACATTCTCAGTCACTGGCCCAGCTGTCAACTGTAGAATAGTTTATGTGGTAGTTATATTAATATCATACTTTATATGTTCAATTTTCAAAACAACAAAGCTTAGGTTAAATGACAACAAACTTATATACGATAGTAAAAAAGATATTTTGTGATTCACAGTAGTGCTCTGAGTTTTCAAATAAAAGTTTATAGTTCTATATCAGAATATCATAATGATAACAGTAATATAGAAACGCTATATTGCAAGTAACAACCTGTATACCTACATACAAAAAAAAAATCTTAAACTCTTACATTTATTTGTGTGGATTTCAGTCATACCAAACCTCTTGCTTTTAGCAAAGTTGTCAAACTTTTAAAAATTATTCTTATTTGTAAATCTTGTTATGATAATAACAATATAAAAAAACGGGGATAGTTTGACAACCCTTCTGACAACCTGGAATAAAACATCAGGAAAGGGCATATTTCTACATGGAGATGGTGCTAGGCTTAATAATATAAAATAAGTTTTACAGAGCAACCGGAATATTTTTCTCGATTCAGTCGACTCTGCCGGAACACTTAAATTCCTATTTTAAATTTTTTTTTTATTTTTCAGATGGATAATGATACGCAATTGATGGAAATGGAACCCCACGAGATAAAAATGGAATCCTGTTCTGATGCTCGCGAATACCGACTCGTTGACGGTCGGCTTGTCGCTTCTTCAGACTGTGAGCCTGGTGACGAAGAGTTGGCTAATGATGAGAATGGCTGCATTATGCCACATTTCGATACCGAAACAGAACTCGGTTAGTAAGCCTGGATTATGGTTCATTTAAATAACACTGTCAGCCTTAGTAGCAAATTTTGCCATACTTAGGAATTTTACTTTACAGAAGAGTGTAAAATAGGCAATTTGATAGATAACAACAAGATAGCGAAACAAATGAATTTTGAATTAAAACATGTTTAGACAGCCAGTAAGTTGCGATCCCTTCAAAGCTAATAGGTCGGACTGACCAATAGGAGTGCACCAAATCGTTTCCAGGAATTTTGATAAGGCCTGCATCTCGAGTTTCAATATTAATTTTTTTGACTTGTCAACAAATTATTCTTTTTAGCTGACTTTGTAAAAAATTACTCATAATATATGAAATTGTAATAGTTTCCTTTGATTTGTTTCTATATGTGTTGCTATAAATCATTTTTTATTTCTAAGAATCCTTCAAAATTATTGGAATGCTAAATTTAATTACGCTTTTCTTAATATTAAACAGAAAATATAAACACAATTGAAATTGTATTACTACCATTTTTTTATAATAATTAGAAACGGTTTTGCTCATTGTAAGTATCATCTTGATGTACTACCATCGGCAACTGCTTCAAATTTATTGATATATTTTACACCTCTGTTACTTGAATTATTTTTTATGAACTAATCTATTTTGATTTATTATCCAGGTGTTAGCAAACACAATCACGTTACACAGATTTTTCATGTAGAATCTTATTATAATTTTTGTTTCGTTTCAGCAATGATACCTGGTCTCAACTCCCAAACAGACGTTCTGCACTCTGTATATTCAGAAAATTCTCCTGAACTCAATCACGGATCGGACGCTGGTGATGATAGTGCAGATGCAAATGGTAACATTACTCATCAACTTTCCTACATTTCATAACACAAACAATGATAAAAGAACTTGATGTTAAACTGTGTGCGCCCATACTGTATTTATATGGGCTTATCCATGTTGTACCCATTATTAGCCGCTAAAGTTTCACACAACTACAGTGTGTATTCCGCAGTGTAACAATACAATGCATGATTCAAATTTTTGTCTGGTGTGTCCGAGGAGAAATTACTCAAGTCTTTGTTATATGCACTTGAGTGTGTAGAAAGTAAAAATAGATAATTTACTAAGTTATAAATTATTGTTATTAAAATCATGACTGTAGTGTGTAGAGGTAGTGAAAGAGCTTTTAGAAATTTAGTCCTATTTACTTTCTATAAGCTGTTTAATGTATGATTTGTATATTTTTTCAGATAATATTTTAATTCAACTCATGGATATTAGAACCAGCTTATCGGAATTAAAAGTTATGCTGGAGCAGAGATTGGGCATTGATCTTTCAGATTATGAATTCTGGTTACAAAATTCTAAGATGGTAAGTTGTTTTGTAACGTAATGCAAAATACACTAATCCTGTACATGCTACGTGTATATTGTTTCTATTGAGACGCCCTCACGTTACACTGTAAGGCGATGTCTTAAAACAGTCTTACTTAACATACTTTTGAGTGCTAGACTTTCAAATATTAACTATTAATATTGCTCACACCAAGGAAAAACCTAAATGACATAAATAAACACCTAATTAAATTTGTATAGTGGATTTTCAACTTTTTAGGTATTAGAATTTTTCGGTATGGCCACACTGGTCATACTGAGATATAGAAATAATTCATCATCACAAAAAGATTTTTATAATTCTAATCCTTGACAAATGATGGCGCACAATAAAAATTGTCATTTCTATAATAGACTGCGAATCAAAAAATGTCGCTCTTAATTGCATAGAGTTAAGAATTAAAGTCCAATTATAAATAATATTGAAAATAAGTACATATAATTTTCATTTCAATGACTCTATTCCAGAGTGATCGATTAAATCAAAAAACCCATATTAACTCTCACTTCACACAGAAATGCACAAAGTCAATTTGCCACGTCATAGAATTTATTAGCACAATATGAAACTAGGGTCTTAGAACAGAAGAGAATATGTATTGTATACCTTTCCTAAAAAGTTTTATATAAATAAACAAATGTACGTTTAAACATTGTTCTGATGAGGGGTAAGCCGAAACAGCTACCACCGTGCTAAAGCTTTTTTTTTTTGGGATTCTGGGAATTTTTCATTTCATTTTTCCTTTAAAATCGTCTAGGTAAAAATTGTATTAGTACTAGTACGATTCAATTCTGTGTATTATTCAAATGAATGATGTTACTGATTGTGGCAGTAAACAACAACTAACGACTATAATACCTTGCTTTGCCAGTAATTTATATATGGAGGGATAGACAAGGTGACTAAAGGAGATTTTGAGCGTTGGTAATGAGGGTGTGCTAGTAAAAATTGTTTTTGAAATACTTTGTTAGGCGTAAAAAAATGAGAATTCTTATCGTTTCCAGTTGGAGAGTCACAAAACCCTAGTCGACCAGTGTATCAAAGGTGAAGGGGTGGTACAAGTGAATGTGCAAATCAAACCAGATTGTCAAAGGATTAACATCATGGATGTGCTGAAACCCGATGAAGAATACCTTGATATGCCAGATGAAGCTGCGGAACCCCCTGTCGATGAAGTCACCAATGGAGGTAAATTATTAGTCAGCCAAGGGTCTTACGAAAACTTTTCACTGATTTTTCACACTATTTATTTTTAATTGGACACTTAGAGGAATATAGCTTCACATGTGCACGGAATCAAGTGTTGTATTACCTAAAATAATTTTGGTTGAATCATTATTTCTAAGCATAAATATACTATGCTTTTATTTGTAATTTTAAGCAGTCACATTCTTTTTCTGTTTGTCTGAAATAAACAGACGTATTTTGTAACACATCTACACATTCAAATAGAGCATAAAATTTCTGTGTAAATTCAGTTTTTTATTAACCTCATGCAAGTAAAACACAATAAATATCTAAACCTGGATTGGAAGTAATAGCTTCTATTCATTTATTCAAAAATAATAATGAATAAATCATCATCAATCAGGTTATGCTTCATCACAAAATTACATCTCGAGTACAAACTATCAGTACACTATAATTTGCTATCTCAACTAACTAAAAAACATTGAAAGACGTAATTAAGAGAGTAATAGCGTACTCTCTTCCCAGCCTGTGCTCCGAAAGGCATTGTGACTGTTAAGTGCATTGTGCACCCTGCTGACTGGAAATTACCTATTGCTATCCATCACTCTTAAAATTCTTGAATTTGTTTTATAAACTGTAATACCTTGTAATCTGTAATATCAGCCAATCTACAATAAACACGCTCTGGCATAACGGAGCTTTTTGATTTTGACATCATTGCTCAAAGCTAGCTAGCATTATCATCCCATTTCATCGTTTCCTCTACTTCCTGCTTCACGTCACATCACGTCACTAGAAATAAGTTTAAGAAAATTTTATTAAAACAATAGTAATTGTGGGTTTGATTTTACAGATACAATGGACGAATTAGAACCCCCTGATGCTCATCTTGAACAGGATAGTGAAAGTCTTAGGATAAGTGAAGAAGGAAACAATAGCCGAAGTAATAGTCCACAAAATAGTTCGGTAATGGTCAAATGGACAGTAGATCTGCAGTTCAAAGCCGATCAGCTCAGACTTCACATTCCAGAAGATCCAAATTTTTGGTATGAAATATTTTGTGTTATTGGCTCTTTAGGGCCAAGTTAATGTATCTTATTTTTCATTCCTGTAAAGCTAATATCAGAAAAGTTTTTTCCAATTCTTCGATTATCAATAAAAGAGTATTCTTTAGAAAAATTATTGAACTGTTGTTGTATGAATTGATTCTTTTGTTATTTCTCATTTTATTATCGTTTTTTACATTATTTTTAGTCAAATACTAAAAACAACTGAAAATTGTGGAAAAGTTTTATGTTTTATAAATGAAGCTAATTGTAATAATGTTTACAGGACAGTCCCTCAAGTCAGACACTGGATCCAGTGGGCAGTTAGACAATTCAATTTGACAGGAATCAAGCTGTTTGATTGGTCAATTTCAGGAAATGAACTATGCGCACTTACACTTCAAGAATTCAAGTGAGTGATTCCACTTACTGTGTTTTGCTTCTTCAGAAGTATCTATAAATTAGATTTGATTTTTCATTAACTCATTCCCTGCTGAGCATTTTAAAGGATCTTTCAACGCCAAGACTTCAAAAATTTATTGAATAATATTGGTTTGAAACAATCTTATTAAGTTTGTTAGGACAAATAAAGCAATGCATTAACTCAAAAATTAGCGAGTACAAGAAGGTTTTAACTACTGTTAATTCATATATTTTCGGGTATCAACTATCAATACAGTAAAATCAGCCATCTCAACAGTTGAGACGTTAGGAGTCAGAGGGCTAAATATTTTAATCACCTCTTAATTGTGTTTACCACAGGTTTAGCTCCTGAAAATTATGAATGTTACAGGCTTGTCCTTTTCCTATCCCTCAGTCTTTTCTCAGTACTACTACAGTAGTACTAACCATAATTAACCTACTGACTGCTAACGACTCAATTGCAGAGACGACGTTTTCTTTTTCATTTTTCTCAGTTCAGTGTTTTTTAGTTTCACTCTTATGTCGCTAAATTCCTGAAGGATACACTGAACGTAAGTTTTCATGGGATGAAATTCAACATAGGATTGCAAAGGGCTCATGTATTTTTATATTTTGTGTTAGGTAAAGAAATCTGGTTTTTGCTAATTACATAATATGAACTTAATTACGATTTTGTTGGTGAAGATTTTTTTTATTTACTTTCAGAAACAAATGTCCTTCTGATCCTGGTGATTTGTTTTGGACCCATTTAGAACTACTCAGGAAGTGCAAATTTATTGGTTCGTATTTATTTCTATCATTAAGATTTACAGACTGCCAATAAATCTCACAGTTCTTAGCAAATTTAGTTTAATTTCAGAAATGGCTTTAACCCGATCGGCTTCTTCATCGGATTTTTCATACAAACAAAATCTGTCCGCGTTGCTATTTTTCAAAATGTTCTCTTTCCACATAGAGCTATAAATACACCAATCAAAATTAATTGGGTTGGCTTTTAGGGAAGCTAGATGCATTAGGAATGTTTCACAACATTAAAAAACACAAAGAAATGTCCTATGTTGTCACAATCACCTTAACAAATATATCCCTAACAAATAACTAACTCGTAAATTGCCATTACCGTGACATAACGAGGCAACCAATCAAATTCAAATGAACAAGCGCCATTAGTCACGTGTCATGGAGTGTCAAATTACAATGCCGCGAGATTGGTGCAAAGTTAGACGCGAGTTTGGCACACAGCTTCAAACTGATTTGGCAGGATCGGAATAAATTTGAACGGTTCGAAAAATCGATGTTTTAAGTATTTAAACCTAATACTTTTATGGAAGTTGTAGTATCAGGACGAATTGGGCGATATTTTAAAGCCAAAATCAGTCCTATATGCAAAAGATTGCCTGCGTTACCGACGTTTGAATGTTCGCGTCCCAATGTCTGGGGGGCTCGCGCACAGGCCTTGTACATTGCCGTCCCATACGTCGGGGCGTTAGCGTGGAAGAGATTAAATTACTTTATATTTGATATCAGGTGTGTGTGAATGCTTTTGAGATATAACATTTAACTATCTTTTTCGTCATTCTTTATAATGTAAGGTCATATTTGGTTTTGTTCAATAAAACACATAGAAAAATTATTTACACAAATATTTCCCTATTATAAACATTGCAATTGTTTCTATTGTGGCGATTCGGGGAAAAAAACAATGTCTTAAAATCAACTAGTAGGATGCCACCATTTTGGCATCAAATTTGTGAAATTAAATTTGCAATTTTTCAATGTCAATTATAATTGGACATCTATTTTTTAACTTTTTCCAACTATTATGAATGTGACAACTTTGATTTTGTCCCACCGTTTGTTGAGCGCAAAGGTTAAGAACCACAGAACTTTGAAATCGAACTTCAAATTCGAAATTTCTAACATTTATGAATCATTCAACCAAAGGGATACAAACCAAAGTAATTTTTACTAATTTAGAGGAATACTCATGGACTATTTAAAATTTTTGTTATTTTTCACAGTTTTAAACTAATGCATTTTTTATTTTCTTTAGCGGTCGTTCAAAATGAAAATAATATTCCCGATGTTGTACCAGATAACACATCACCGTCTGCTATAAGAAAAAAGCCCAAAGCTTCGGTTAGTATTTTGCTTTTTTTATTTACTGTAAATTATATAAATTTTTAATGCATTTTTTGTATCACGTCCAAATTTAGAAACATTCAAGTTCTGGATTTTCTTATTATATATGTTTTCCTGCACTTAATTGAATGGAAGGGAAATTCAAACATCACTCTAATATCAACAATTAGCTGTTTATTGTCATTGAATGATTTTGTATATTATGATAAAGCTTTCATTCATTTCTTGATGGGTATTAAAAAATACCGTTACCTCTTATAATCTAAGATAACAGTCGTCAACTTTTCGGACTATTGCACTCACAATTCTTTCGAACAGTTTAACACCAAAAGGAAATGTTTCAGTCATACATAAAATCCATTCATACAATGATTTATTGGATTTAAAATGTTTCCTATCATGTTTGTATGTATTTTGAGAGTAATTATATGCTTGTTGTAAATTGATTACTGCCTTCTATCTATCCAAACCAATAAGCAAATGCTTGACAAAATCAAATGGCAATTGAAACGTTTATATAAAAATTTGTTCAATAACAAAAAAAAGTAAATAGTTCAATAGAAAATGGGCTAGTTATAAAAGATAAAATAATAGCAACATTTATATATTAACCTTTTCCACTCGTATGTTCCCCTCTGGGGAACCAAACAAGAAAAGCATTCTACTCGTATGTCCCCACTGGGGAACCAAAACTTTAAGCTTGAATATTTTCTATGTACCGCATTTTATTGATTTTTATTGCTGTTTATCATATTATATATATCGTGCAGATAATATTTTCTCTATCACATGATTAAAATTCATATGATAGAGAAAATCGCAATCTTCTTGCATCGACATAAAAAAATCGCTAAAATTTTTATCATTTTCAGCTGAAAATTTCTCTTTTTAATTAAAAATCATTCAAATATAATTGATTTTAAAGCTTAACTATTTATGTTAACGGTGATAACACACTAATATATAAATTTTCAAAAACTCTTTATCTATAATGTTTTTAAAGCTTTTAAAAATATCATGTTTAAAATTCATATACTCGGATTAAAACTTTCGTAAAATAGAAATCAAAAACTTTTTACGATTGTATTTCTATAAAAATACTAAAAAACAGTCTTATGCACGCTGTATATTAATTACGAGTTTAGCTACCCTCACCCAAAAAAAATTACGAGTGCATCAGCGAATGTTGACTTATGAAATATGGTAAATACGTGATGTAGGTAAAACTGAATGCAAACATTCTATTTTTTATTTCAGCCAATCTTGATGGACAAAAGCTCGCCATCCGTTTCTCTCATGTCAGCAGGCATTCACAGGGCTGGAAATAACGGTCAAATACAACTGTGGCAATTTCTTCTTGAACTACTCACTAGTACGGAGCACAAAGCAATCATACAGTGGATAGGTCAGTTAATCATATGTTTTCTTTTGTCGTAGTTGGCTATCGCAATACAATGGTAATGATTGAGAATTGTATTGATAACAGTAATTTAAACTTCCAGGTGCAAATGGTGAATTCAAATTGCAAGATCCCGAATTGGTTGCTAAACTTTGGGGCCTACGAAAACATAAACCCACTATGAATTATGAGAAGCTTTCAAGAGCATTACGGTACTACTACGATGGTGATATGATTGCAAAGGTGCCCGGTAAAAGGTAGGCTTGTCATTATATCATTTCTGTTGGACAAATAACATTAAGAATAGAATGCTGTTCAGTAAATCATATTGGAGACTACCCTTTTTCATTTATATCTGCAAAAACTCTCACTTGCTATTATAATAAACAAAGGATTCTTAACGAACATATTAATATATGTCGATCGCCATTGCTTAACCCTCTACAGGAGGCTGTTTTGTTTCTGTAATAGACCATTTCCGTGCCATATATAAACTTATTGATATAACCGCCTTTTTAGTTTCATTTACAATTTTTAGTTTTATTGCGAGCAAGAAACAAGCTAAGTCTTTAAAACAGGAGAGAAGATGTACTGTGTACCTTTTCTACACAGCTATATATAGATAAGCAAATATTCGTTTAAGCACAGTTCTGATGATGGCGTGAGCTTAAATAACTATCAACTTTATATTAAAAAAATAATTTTATAGAACTAAAATACATTGAATTTTGAGTTATTTAACTTTGTTTTTATGAATGTGGTGTGCGAGAAAACGATGAATCTGGAGCATTCATTTTTGTTTTCTAATTTTTCTAATGCTTAACCCGATCGGCGCAACAGTTTTTCATACAAACAAAATCTGTCCACATTGCTATTTTTCAAAATGTTCTCTTTCCACATAGAGCCATAAATACAGCAATAAAAAATAATTGGGTTGGCTTTTATGGAAGCTGTATGCATTAGGAATGTTTCACAACATTAAAAAACACAAAGAAATGTCCTATGTTGTCACAATCACCTTAACAAATAACTAACTCGTAAATCGCCATTTTCGAGACCATAACGAAGCCACCAATCAAAATCAAATTAACAAACGCCATTACTGTCACGTGTCATGGAGTGTCACATTACAATGCCACGAGATTGGTCCAAAGTTCAGTGCGAGTTTAGCACTCAGTTTCAAACTGATTTGGCGGGATCGGAATAAATTTGGAGGGTTCGAAAAATCGATGTTTTAAGCATTTAAACCTAATACTTTTGACAATTTTATGAAAGTGGTAGTATCAGGACGAATTGGGCGATATTTTAAAACCAAAATCAGTCTTATATGCAAAAGATTGCCTGCATTACCGACATGTGAATGTTCGCGTCGTAGCGTCTGGGGTGCTCACATACAGGCCTTGCACATTGCCGTCCCATACGTTGGGGCATTAGCGTGGAAGAGATTCATTTAATTGATTTGTCATGATTAATAAATAATAAATATTCTTTTCAGATTTGTCTACAGTTTTGTGTGTGATCTCAAGCAATTAATTGGATACAATGCGGCGGAATTGTCAACACTGGTCAACGAAGGACTGAGTAAACCGACGGTTGAAGATTCAAATACTTATGAGATGTATTGGTGATCCGGAGATGACTTTTGACTGTGAACTAGTCAACGGCTTTGTAACAAATACGATTACAAAACCAATATGAATTAAATATTATCTTATACACGATTGAGTTACTATTTTACAGAAGATTCCCTCAGTTTATTCTAGTGTTATAATGTCTCATGTTATGTTTGTCACTTTTAAGGTGTTAACTGTCACATCTTGATAGAAAGGCATGCTATTTTTAAATAATAGAAACATATCTCGAGTATTTATTTACAGAATATATTTTATATCGGGACTGGTTTTGCTCATTGCGAGTATTATCACCTGGTAAGATACAATTACTAGCAAGTATATTTGTACGAAATTTTGAGATAAAGTTAGCAGGTATACGAAACCGAGTGTTCAAGAACTAAGAAAACAATTTAAAGGAAGTCATACAATACAAAACGAAACATTAGTAATCTCTAATAATTAGGAAATTACACTATGACGAATTAATAATCCATAATGCTCAAGATGAGCGAAACCGGTCCTAATTATAAAATATATTATGCAAATAATTACTAAAAAAAAACTGTTTTTTTTATCTGAAATGTTATGTTTGATGGAACATAAAGTGAGATAAAAGAAATAAAATCATTAACGTTGTTGGAAATGTGTCAAATTTAATGTTTAATTGAAAAAAAAATATTTTTTAAATTAGACACAATAATTGGACTAAAAGAGATATCTGTATATATTTATATAATCAAAGAGAATGAAATGTAATTTTTGTTATTGTGTCAAAAACCAATTGAAAATAAGTTTGGTTTGCCTTCATAAAATAGTAACTTATCTTGTAAATGGACCACTTCATCAGAATCTTTTCTGATAAGGACAATATATGATTTTTTTGTTCATATTTTATAGTGCAGTTACAGCCAGTATAATTTGTTGGATGTATGTATATTTTTAATAAATATAAATACTATTTTTTGTATTGAAATGTTTACTTTCAATGTATTGAAACTATAAACAATAAATAATTTTATTTATATTACTGATATATCACTTGTTTTAGTCATGTTTGGGAGTGACAATAGATTGTGATTATGCTGCCGTCATAAGAATAAAGGCAAGTATTTGTCAAGTTTTATATAGAGATAATGATTCTTTTTTTTTAAATATGTACATAACCTTGAACTACTCAACGTGAGAGAGAATTTTACATTTACACAGCAGAGGAAATTTACCCCATCACAAAAAAAATAACTTAATACAGAAAAATCTAAATAATATAATTAACTGTCAAACCAATCGGCACGGCAAACAATGTTATATTTTAACACTTCCCCTACTGTGCTAAAAAAATACTTCAGTCACAGTGATGGACACTCAGTGACCAATTGAAAATATATGCTTTAAATTTGAATAATGCTTAGTTAGGTTCTTTCGCTAACTGTATTTTAACAACATTATAATTGTATAATGTATATTATTCCCAATAATGCAAAAATTCATGAAAATCTGGAAAATAATAAAATAATCATAAGCATTTCGAGAAGACAACCGCGAGACGTCCTCCCTACGCATTTTTTTCAACGATGACTAATTCAACTTAACACTCCGGACACGAGCGTGACCATATGGCAACAGTAAACACTATGGTCTATTTGTCCCTATTGCGGTCCTTTTTCTACCTGAACATCGCATGTATCACTCAGTTTCGGTCATCAAGGATCTTCACCACAGTTATCCTGCAGCCGCGGCTACAAAAACAGTTTCCAAAAACACGTTTTATTTTATTTTTGGTAAATTTTTTTTCTTTAAAATGGACATTTCAAATAAGTGAAAATAATTTTCAATATTTTTTAAAACTACTTACGCAACTTTCACTAATTTATTTTTTATAGCAATATGTTGATCTGAAAAGATAATGTCGTAAATATTTCAAAATATTTTCGGTGTGGCTGTATTTCAACCACAAAGGTTTGCCGTATGGTTACGCTCGGCCTTACCGCCGACAACCTTTTTGTATATGAAATTTTATTTTTTGTATGAATTCTAACCTTGGAATATAATTGATCTTTGATATATTAATAAGATTTAACTGATGGAAAAATAATAAATATATTGGAACAAACCCATGTAAAGTGAAGACGATGATTTTAGAGATTTGGAGACGGATATTTAACATTTGTCCTCCCGAACCAAATATTTTAACTGATGAAGATGAAGGGGGAGTTATCAATAATTTGAGCAGGCGTCAACTTGATGCTCCTGCAGAAATGTGGTTCACACAGGGGTGAGCAGGTAGAGGAGTTTGAAAGCTACAAAGCGACGAGTGATTGGTCATGGAAATATACCAAATATTCCATGTTGACACCCGCGGACGTCTTTCAACTCTTTTTCGGTGAGAAGATGATCGGACATCTTTTGGAGGAAACCTAAAAATGTACGGCCTTCAAAAACTGCCCAAATCCTTCAGTGAAGCGCGGAGAAATGAAATTGTTTTTTGGACATTTTGATATTATCCGAGTATAATAAATTACTCGGATTTTTTTACTGAGTCACAAAAGATGGCATATACAATAAGGTGGTAGCAAATTCAGTCGATTACGTTGCCGTGGTCCCTGCGAGGTGCTTTTCTTGCCTCTGTGAGGGTTCTGCCATTTATGTCTGATGATAGCATTGTGGAGTCTGTCTTCGTTGTTTGTTACTTATGAGGTATTGCTTCTGCGTTGTCGTGGTCCCTGCGAGATGCTTTTCTTGTCTCTGAGAGGGTTCTGCCGTTTATATCTGATGTTAACAGTTCCCCTACTGCGCTAAAAAAATATGTCCGTCGCCGTGATATACACTCAGTGACCAATTGAAAAAAATATGCTTTCAATTGAAATAATGCTTAGTTAGGTTCTTTCGCTAACTGCATTTTAACAATATTATAATTTTGTAATGTAAATTATTCCCAATAATGCAACAATTCATGAAAATCTGTAAAATAATGAAATAATCATAAGCATTTCGGGAAGACAACTGTTAGCCGTCCTTCCTGTGCATTTGTTCAACGATGACTAAATAATTATTCCAATACAACGCTTGTGTGCAGGGATTTGAAACATTTTAAATTAAATTTCATTAAAAGAAAGCAAACAAATGTACTTTGTACAATTATTAATTATCTTAAAACATACTACAATTTATAAAGCTTCCAAATTAGGATATTTAAAAATCATGAAATTAAAGAAAAACAATACAAATATACGAATAATAAAAAGAATAAGACGTACAAAAATTTTATATATGTATATGGTTACAGTCAAATAGAATGTCTACTGCGTTCACCACAAGAAATATTTTGTTTCAACTCTGTGTATCAAATACACCGATCCGTTGTAGATAGTGCAAAACATTTTTTTTTCTTTTTATGGAATCTTTAGAACATAAACTACAGATTCTTCTCTTCTAAACCTCACGGGGTATAACTGAGATGTTACCTTCTGCCATGTCAGTTAGCACCTCGCCACAATACGATAACACCGTGTTGAAGGCATTTTGTAGTTGCTTATGGTATTTGACGTTAGCATTTTTCCTATTTATAATATTGGGTTTTGCTAATTTTAAGCTTAACTCCCTAATAAAATGCTTTATTTAAAAAAAAAATAGTAAATATAAACAAATTTTATGATACTGCTCGGCAGAACTCGCGAATAGGTGTGGGACACACACACATTTACATGTGCTCACACCGATACGATGAAGTACCCATACATACAAGGTGCTTCCTGATTTCATTGCAAAAGTTGATTTTTTGCGGGAATCGATAAATGGATTTATACTAAAATATTTTTATTTAAAGGATAAAGGCTTAGTCGAGAAATACATAGAATATGAAGACCCAGGGCTCAGTAGATTTAGAGAAAAATAATATCCGTCGTGGACCCTAAAAGTCCATCATCGGGCGGCAGGTGTTAAATGAATTAGAAGTAGGTACTCTTTTATCTCTAGAGTAATATTATGTTTCTCAAATAATTTGATTTTCTACTATTAATACTGCTTTTTCAATGGAAAACAGTGGAAAGATAAAAAACGACTCATGGAGAATCAAATTTAAAATAAATCAAATATAATTTTTGAAACTTTGTACAATTCCACATATTTTGTCTATCTCTGACGACCCAGGTTTCGCCCTTTGACTTTACAGGGATACAACAAAATAATAAAATAAGTAATAAACGGTTTCCATAGATTATTTACAAGAGCGATTAATTATAAAGCGAAGTAATTAATTGCCTTCAAAGATGGCTCATCTTAATTACACCGCCATGAAGTATTTTATGGTCGACGCTCATTTACTACAAACGTAACGAACTTTCTCTCTCTCTCTCTATCTCACACACACGTGCGCACTATTGACATCCTACAATTTAAAAGTGGAACCAACCGATGAGTGATTTGAACTGAGAATATAAGATCGATTCAGTTACTTGAGCCTAATTTAAAAGAATAATTTTGCAATACGGTTTGGCACTCCTGTTCAACCCGTTACTAGTAATATAGCTTGTGTATTTGACTTTACCTATTTGTTCTCTTGAATGTTAGACAAATCAAAAACTAAAGTAGACGATGTCCGTCATTTAATAACAGCTTTATTAGCGAATGTTTGAAAGCATCTTTTAGCGCTTTAAAGACGTGCAAACATGATCGTATAACTTAGTCAACCTAAAGTTAAAAGACTTCTCGGTACAAGTAGTGTCCAGCTGTCAAGAATCCTTTGTAAATAATTTAACAGCTGACAGAAGTACGACTCGCTGACGTGAAAATAGCTCGGCCGTTTAGCGGAACATAATTTTCGCGCGGATTTCTGACATCTCGAAAATGTGAGCGCCGCATTGGCGATTTTGGGGTCGCGCGCCAATATTTTTCTTTGAAGTCATCATTGATTATATCAGGGCTGTGGAAAACGATCAACAACGACTACTTTATCGATTAGAATCATTTTTAATAGTTTGAAAAATCGAAGAGAAATGTATCTAGCCACGTATTTCTTTCGACTAATTCGAGGCCAAAATGAGTATTCTGCCATCCTTAATAATATCAATTTGTATGTTCCGGATATTTTTTTAAAGAAATCGTCGAGATGAATTGTTTGTTCTTCCAAAGTGTAGAACTAGTCTACCAATGGGGATGCCAATGGTAAGAGCATTAACAATGTTCAACACTTTTGCTTCGGATGTTGACGTATTTCATATGGACGAAAGTGAGTTCAGACGAATGCTATTTTTTCAGTCAAAGTAGACATTTCATGAGCTTACTTGGTTGACTTTTTTTGCAATCCTTATTGATTGTTTTACTGTGTATTTGTTGAATTTTTGTATTTTTATTTTTATATATGTTAATATGTTACGGTGCAAAAGCAATGAATTGATAATTTGTAAATTTTGTACCGTGTTGTTGTAATAGATAAATAAATAAATTAGACGATTTTAAAAATATCTCATTGATCAATTTTCAATGAAATACTTAATAAGTCGGATTCGTTTTGTTGGGCAATGTCGGCGTCGGAGTCGTATTTTTGTGATGGATTAGTGAAAAACGAACGGCTCAGACTATTTTTTCGATTTAACGATTTTGAAAAATATCTCTATAAACATTTCGCCGGAAATATTGATTGACTTTTAATTTAATACACATAAATAGGAGGTCACAACCTTGAATTATGCGTAAAATTTCTTACAAGTTTAACTTTTCGTAGTTCTACAAATAATGTAATATTTACCTCCGTTTTAGCGGATACCTACAGTGGCGTAATAAGAAATTGATAGGCCCTGGCGCAAAACAAAGTCCTGTTTTCCCTATGTTATTAAGGCGTTGCGAAATTTTGTGTTGTATTTAATATAAGCTATTTTACACCACTCTAAAATTTGATGACTTAATGAGGTTACTAGTAATGCCCACATATATATCATAGTTTGGCTGTCGCACATATTCAACTTTTTATGAAAACGCAGGAAATATTTCCATGCATTTTAAATACTGACAATTTTAAATATGGTGGAAAATATATATATAGAACGAGAAGAAAAATACAAAGATAGATTGGGAGGATTCAGCGTGTTTTCCAGTATCCAATATCGAATAAGATGTAAGGTAATATTCCATATCTTTGATGGTGAACTTTCCATTCATAAATTGGGCATTGAAGTTCAAGTATATTTTTCCATAATATTTATGTTTAGCTAATTAAAGGTCTCATCAATCATACCTATTTAAAATCAAAAATTATATTGATTATCGCATTATAAATTAGGCTTCATATATTTCTTATTTCAATATGTAAACGCTGAGGACCTTTACCAATTCAATAATAAATTTAATATAAATATAATTTTAAAAACGTTGATTTTTGTTAACACTTTGGATGCCACGACTTTTTGGCCGAATGTGCCAGAAATGCCACGATTATGATATAAAAATTAAGATATAAATATGTGTTCTATAGTTTTTAAACAGTGTGTACCATTGTTTTGACAAAAATTTGCGTTCTAAATAATAAATATATATATTATATAAATAATCAGTCGTTTGTTGTTTTTTAGTTTGACAGTTTTGTGGTATAGTCAATCTTTGGCATTTCAAGTATATAACATATTTTTATTACTTTACATATAATATTAGCTTACTTTAAATCGTAACCTTAAAAACTATCATTTTAGCCTTTGATAATAACGAAAGTAAAATAAGAAAACGCATATCTATAGAAATAGAATATATAATTTTAGAAAAACTTTGCGTCCATTTACAATAGAAAATCTTGATCATAAAAATTCTAACCCTTCAAATTGAATCACGAGAGTGAAACGGATACTACTAATTATGATTCTGATACGGACTTGGATGAAAGTGATTTGAAAGACTCATTAGTTAGAGTGATAGTTCTGAAGAAGAAAATTTTGATACGATAGCACATGATTTCGAGGAAGATTTATAGATCATGATGCTGGCAACCAAGATTCTTTTTGGTTCATGGAAATATATATATTTCAAAAAATTTTAATACCCCTGGAGCAATATGCAATGACACACTGTTTTGCCGAATATTTCACGTTCGAGCTTGAGTTATTATTATTATTATCAACACAGTCAGGATATTCTTGAAGTGGTCGCAAACTGTGATATATAAATAATAATATAATGCTTATGCGTAACATACACGTATACATACATAATGTGTATGCATAATAAAATATATAAATATATATATAATATTTAAATAAATTTGTAGATTGTATGTAGATTATGTAATATAAAAATCTTGAATATATATATAAATATATGTATATATATGTGTGTAAAATCGTAAATTATTAGGATAAATAAACAAAAATAAATCAGTACACAACAGGAACGATAAAAAAAAATACGTATTAAAAATATATATATTTAAAAAAATGTTATGAACCCCTGGAGCAATACGCTGTAATAATGATGACAATAGGTAGCCCAGACTTCAACAGGGCGTTTGAAATATGAGTCATTCTTTTATTATTTACGATGCAGAGCCGTCGGCTCTGGCTATCCACGATATATTGCAAAAGCCCATTTAATCGGCTCTTGGCAGCCAAAGGGTTAAGGAAGGCTCTGTAAACTTAGAACCTGGCCCTGAATATAGATAAGTGAATGAAATCCTTTAATCAATCATTTGAGAGTATCCAGGAGCATTGATATGTCTTTATGTATTTTTTTCAAATTTTGAATATAAAACTGTCCATCTGAAATGTCTTTGAATTACAAAAAAGAAAAGTTCCAATGAAAATATTCCATTAATATATTGAAAAATATTGCATTGATTGTTTATCAATTTTGAGGTGTTCTGTCAATTCTTGATGGCAAGGCATGACATAAGTTGATTATGTTCGCGAGGAGCAAAAGTGGTCTTCATCACAAAACATATTGTGGAGATAGTATTAAAAATGTGTTTTTATAATTAAAATATATACATATATATTTATTTTAAATAATCAGTTGATAATGCTCGCGGTGAGCAAATCCGGTCCTGATTTGAATAATATAAAAATATTGAAATAGTGCTAATGCATTGTGTTTCGTTATTAAAATATTCTTCAAAATTCATTTAAAATAAAAATTCAGAATGAAAAATATATGCATCATATATTTTTTAGACCCCGAAGATTCGGGAACTTGTAAAATAATCCGTCACTGTAAAATAATGCGTCATATTTATTGAAAATATTCTTTTACATTTATAACTAAAATTGGTAATATATAATATAACTTACATAGATAATCATCCGTTTACTGTCATATACAGCAAATGAAAATCGCGGATATATATCATCATATATATGTATGCATTATCTACTTATCTAAAATGGCGAATAAACAATAACTTACCAGCTGCTGTAGCCATTGATGTCAAAGATGATGTCAGACAATGGGTTTTCAAGATGACATTTCCGCTATGGTCACTGCAATCGAAATACTTTCGTTGTGACGTTGCCAAAGAAAGCGAACATTATTATTCTCTTTGGAATTTATTTAACATGTCCCGTCTCACGATTCCAGAAATAGACCTTCAATACTAGTCACAAAGGTATTATACGCTTCTTGGTGCATTGTTTTCGTGTCAATTATTCCTCTCGGCTATACGGAATCATATTTACTAGAAGTATTGTCTATGAGAAAATTCAGCATTTATTGCATAAACAATAAATTTTATACACTCGAGATCAAGATCGATTTCGATCAACGCGAGCATTATCTATCAACTGATAAAAAATATAAATTAAAACAAGGCTATTTATGTATACAAAAAAATGTATGATTACCCGTTGATTACTTTCTGTACACATGAATGTTGAAATTGGAAAACTATAAAAACTCTCCATTAGTTCCTTTATGTTGACACTAGATAAAACGTTTATTATAAGTAAACATGTCCCATCTCTTAAAATTCAGAATACTGTGATGTCCGTTATAGTAAAATATGTCTAAAAGCAACTGATTTTACTAGTGCTAATCCGGCTAGAGATAAAACAAAAAGAGAGCATTTGTTTGTTTGCAAGCACAAAATTAAACAGCCAATCTGCTTACGTTTTGTACCGAGCTCTTTTTCTAATGTGGTACAGAGTGCTTCAAAGATTTCATAGTGAAATTTAATTTACTATTAACTCAATTTATATATAATACATGAATTTGTAAATACACTGCTTTATATATAAAAAAAAAAATCGTTTATTTAAACTGAACGTCTCAACTGTGGAGAAGGCAGATTAGAAGAGTGTTGTTAGTGTTTAAAAAATCGACAAGGTCTTATTTTTATCATCATTTTGACTTCTTGAAACTTTTGCACGATTATACATGTTTTGGCACAAGCGACCCGGGTTTCGCTTATCGGCATCTGCAGACGACATATGAAATCGTACAAAGTTTCAACATTTCAAATTTGACCTTCAGTCGATATCTTAAATTAAATATATTTTTTTTATTTAAATATAGCCTGACTTATCTTGATAATATTCAAAGGTTTGCTTAATACCAAAAAATCTGAATTTTTTCCATAATTTAAAAAAAAAAGGATTTTTCCAATCAGGAATATTTAAAAAATTAATTCAAATTTATTGGTACAAACTTATGGTGATCAGGAAAAATCAAGCTATATTTTAATATATAATTTAGTTTATATGCCAAGTTTTATCATTGGCAACACTTGAATATTAAAAGCATTACATTTAAATAATGAAATACAATGCTCTGTATGATTTTCAAATTAAAAAAATATTATTAGGATAAGGACCGGTTTGCTAATAACGAGAATTACCAACTAATACAATACAAATTAATCGGTCTGTCAAATTTTATTTGTAAATTATTTAACTTTGTTTAAATAAATTTTATATGATTATAAGTAAATTAAAATCTTAATTCTTGAACTATTATGACAGTGGTACTTAACATTTTGTATTATTGTTTTTGTGACACAATTTAAAAACGTGTCATTAAGATATTTATATTTTAATATAAAATGTACTTTAAGATGTGATAAACGTGTTTTCAACGGAGCAACAAAGTAAAAAACATGATTTAAGAAAGATTAAGCAATGAATGAATTCACTTAGCTTATATGCAAAAAGACAAACATGCTATATGACATTATCATCAATAACTCACTTTGATGTTTCGAAGACAAAAACAGTTCATTTGGACTTGTACAAATCGCTAAATCGATTCACGTTGTCTCGGTACAGAGTGCCGAATATGTAGGTACTCTAAGCTCCAAACATTTTCATAGCATCACTAAGTCACCACTAATGTCACTGAAAGATGCGCTTTGAAAAGAGGTGTTAAACTTTACTTTCATATTCAAATAAAAAATATCAATTAGGGCAATAACAATCGAAAATATTCGTATTGATTATATAGGTCCAAATTGTTGGTGGCGTTAACGACACAATGCACTTCATAACTGATTATCTTCGTTAGTCGATCACACACTGTATTCAGTATTGAAATATTCATTAACAGGCTCAGTAGGAAATAGGTTAAATGGGTAGGTTTTGGTGTATTGGCTCGAAAAAAATATTATCAATGTAAATTATCTGATTTATGATATCGACTGAAGGTCTATCAGTTCTGTTGCATCCGTGTGATAGAATGCCTGAAGATGCCGAAAGGCGAAACCCGGGTCATTAATGACAAAACATGTGGAATCGTACAAAGTTGTATCAATCCAAATTTGTAAATTATCTGGCTTGGAGACCGAAGTTTTTTAAGCTCTGCGCAAGATGTCTCAGAAACATTGGCCCATGGCCAAGTGAAGTTCTTTGGACCAAATGTAAATGCATATTGCACAGCGATACAGAAGTAGATAGGTACACGCCATTTAATGCGAATTAATGTTATCTAGTCATCAGAGTTAAATTCCAGGGCCGCATGCAACTACCCGAGTGTCGCTTGTGTGGTCGCAGAGGGGTGGATTTACCAAGGAGGCGCTTACACTGCTTGAAACATAGGGCATTGAAGCTTTTGAGGTAATCGCCAATCAAAAACAAACATTACAGCAATTGATATATTTGTATTAATATGAGCAAATTTTCAATATTTTTATAGCAAACCATTCATGATTATAACATATGCAGAAATTAATACAAAAAACGTGTTTTTATTATTTTAATTATTGCGCTTTTCCACTAAGAAGTGACAGTTAACACCTTAAAAGTAATTAAGCATTTTCAATGATCAACTCAATCTTCCCAACTCTTTTTGTACCCTTTACGTGAGATCGGTTCGATGAATCGACAATCTCATGACGTAAATTCTTATGTTTCATCACCAGATGTTTGATAGTAGGTATTCTCTATACATAAAGTAAAAAAACCATTTATACTTTATTGTTACTTGATATTTGTTGAAAAACCGTTTCGATAAATATACAGTTCTTGCTTATCTAAATGGTTTTTATGATGCCGACTGAAGGTGTTTGATGGAACTTCAATATCAAATTTGAATTGTTAAAACTTTGTACGATTCTACATGTTTTGTCACTAACGAACCGGGTTTCGCCTGACAATTCTGTTGCATCCGTGTGATGGAATGCCTGAAGATGTCGAAAGGCGAAACCCGGGTTGTTAGTGACAGAACATGTGGAATCGTACAAAGTTTTAATAATTCAAATTTAATTAAGCATTGCGTTTTGTTATTTAAATACAATGTCTTTCAGTGTAGGCAGACATCTTAAAAATAGTAAAGATAAAATTAATAAACTGGACAGAAGCGGTATTTATAAAATGTCCTGTGGCTCATGTTTATCTGTTTATATCGGACAGACAGGTAGAAGTTTATCTAGTCGAGTTAAGGAACATGTAAGATCATTCAACAGTAAAAAAGCAGATTCACAATTCGCTAATCACGTTATTAATGAATCACATAATATAAATTCAAACTCAGCGCCTAAATGTTTGCATCTTTGTAGTAAGGGTCGGAGAATGACGGCTTTGGAACAGCTGGAAATCAATAGACACCAATTATCACAAAGGATTCTTAACGAAGAAACTAACATAATAGTATCGCCACTTGTCCAGCCGTTGAACAAAGGGGTGGTCTGATTTGCTTCCATAAGGACCACTTCCGTCCCACACATAATCTTATTGTCATAGACACCTATTGTTTCATTTAAAATTTTGAAAATTTAGTGTGATTGTGTTAAAGTAACAAACTAGGCCGTTGGAACAGGAGAGAGGATGTGTTGTGTGCCTTTTCTGCACAGCTATATATAGATAAGCGAATGTTTGTTTAAGCATAGGTCTGACGATGGCGTGAGCCGAAATAGCTATCAACTATATTTGTTAGAAATAATTTTGTAGAACTAAAATACATTGCTATTTTTTTCACCGTGTTATAATGGAGTTCTACCAAGTGAATGCCAATTCAATCGATACAATGTCTTTCCGTCAAGAAGTGATTAAGTATGTATTAAGTGACACAATTAACACATTAAAACTGACAAAATATTTATGATTCAGAAAATAAATGATACTGCTCGATATAAGCTAATCGGTTTGAATTGATCATCATCATAAAAAATGGTTTTAATATAGATAATGTGCAAATAACCGCGCTACGAAATTCAACTAGAGAAATAATTGTTTTTGTCAGGAAGGAAATATGCTAATTTTGATATAAAGATATCGAGCGCCTTAATGTTTATTTTCAATGAATGTTTACCCCAAAAGCCTTAATTTCCGGATTCGTTTATTCGACCAGTATAATCTGTTTCATGAATCATGAATTTTTAATCACTTTTAAGGTGTTAACTGTCAGCAATTAAGTATTGAATTTAAATAGTTAAACACAATGCTTAATCACTTAAAAGGTGTTAACTGACACTTCTTTATAGAAAAACATGATATTGTAAATAATAAAAACACATTGCTTACTACTTATTTCCACAATATATTTTATAATGAGGAGCGGTTTCGCTCATCGGGAGCTTTATCAACTGATGGTGACAATGCTCGATACTATTTCCACAACATTATATTATGAAGATCAGAACCGGTTTCGCTCATTAAAAGGATTATCATCTGATACAACACATACTAAAACAAGGCTATTTATACACAATATTAAAAAATACGTTATAACAAAAAACAAATAAATAAATATTGGAAAATCACCAAGTATAACATAAAGTTTGAGATATCTAATGAGGGTTTTTCATGGAATTTCAATATCAAATTTGAATCGTTCAAGCTATGTACGTTTGTATTTGTTTTTCTACTCATGACAAAGTTTCGCCTTTCTAAATGTTATTATTGTAATGTTAAAATATGCAACGTTATTGCTGATTTAAATATTAGCAAATATTTTCTCAGCAAAATATTTTGGCATTTTTTAAATACTACAAAAAGAATTTTTACGACGGAATGCGTCAAATATTCAAAAATTAAAATGAATCGTCGTATATCACTCAAATGTATATATAAAAAAAAATTAATTGAAGATTATCTAATATTGAAATAATTGTCATTTGTAAATCCTACGAATACCTCCTTGTCATGCTTAGTTAGGTTAAAAAATAACAAAAATCCTTATTGGTATTTCTGTGTTTATCGGCGAAAATAAATTAACATTATCGATTGAAGTTTGTATGATTTATGACGAGATGTTATTTCCTTGAAAACATTTATCATATGTGGAAGTAATTCGTAAAGGCCAGCCCTGTAAGTTTCCTATTGGAATGTCGACGTTTAGTTAATTTTGCTAAAAGCGTTTGACATTTCGGGAACAATTTCTTCGGATCGTCTGGAAATAAAATCGATCAATCGTCAAGATTTATTTATCATTGCTACAGCGTCTTCGTTTAAATGGTTATGGAAGAGAATTGTTGAAAAATAAAAGAAAATGTGCTCTGAAATAACAATTTTAGTTTAAAATTTTTACCTTTTTTCTTTGATATATTTTTTGATTTTTTTAATTCTAAAATTAAGACAATTTATAAATTGGAAATGTCTCTACAGTACGTTATTGTGATTCAATCAAAAGTTTTACTCTGTAATAATCATAATAGTAAAGACAAGCTTTATAAACTTGACTGAAACGTTACCTACAAGATGTCATGCGGCTCTTGCGAATCGATATACATCGGACAGAGAGGCAGAAGAATATCGACTCGTGCTAAAGAACATACGAGATCATTTAATTATAAAAAAAAACTGATTCGCAATATTCAAACTATCTCATAAAGGTATCGCATAACATAAATATAAACTCAGTGCCTACATGTTTACATTTTTGTAGTAAATGCCCAAAACTAAATGAATTGGAAGAATTAGAAATTAATAGATATGAGCAATTCAATGACATTCTCAACCAACAAAGAAATATAAATCTATCACCGCTTCTCAGACCATTACAGAAGGTTTATGGATTTTTTTAAATAAATCGATTTGCTAGTACAATATTAATTTATGTTTATAACCATTCGAGAAAAAAAATTCAGATTTATTCTCACTTCGAGTAATATATAAAATTAATTTACCACATTTAAGAATTTATTATCACAACATAAAGCTAGGATGTCAGAACAGAAGATGTATTGTGTAAATTTTCTGCACCGCTATATAAAGATAAGTAAATGTACGTTTGAACAGGGCGTAGTTCGTAGCGGAACTAGTTCTGAAGAGGGCGTAAGCCGAAATAGCTATCAAAAATACACCTCATAAATTTTGTTGAACTTAAATACAGTACTATTTTTTCACTGTGTTGTATTGGAGTTCTACCAAGTAAAGTCCAATTCGTCCACTACATTTTTTAGTGTTATTTCAACAATATATTTTATGATCAGGACCGGTTTCGTTCATGGCGCTGATTATCAACTAATAAGATGTAAATTACAAAAAGGTATATTTTTGCAAAATTTCAAGTCAATAATTAGCAGGTATGCAAAACTAAAAGTTCAAGAACTGAGAAAACAATTAACAAGCAATCATACAATATATGTACATCCATACAAAGTGAATAAACTTAAAATAAAATGACATTTTCGTGTTAAATTCGTGTATTTAGTATCAACTTATTTAAGGAGAAAAAATGTCTAGTAACGTTTTCAAAATACACGATTCAGTATGTAATTTGTGTTTATAATGATCGAGATAAGTGAAATAGGTTCATATCATTGTATTATAATTTTATTTATATACTTTACCGACATAAAATTGTGTTTTATATATACCTAGTCCTTTTTTACGCGAATTCGATTATACGCGATTTTTTTGGACGGCAGCGTTACATTTTTTTACGCGCTTCACTCGTTTTTACGCAATTTTTTCCCCAAATTTGTTGTAAAGAAGACATTTATATACGATGCTAGGCATGTCCGTTTCACTATTTTTTTAAATAAAAAGAAATGTGTATTTTTAAAACTTGATTTTGTAAAGCATTCCATTTTTTTAAATACACATACAATTGCCAAATGTTGTAACAAGCAAACAAGTCTATTGGATATTATGCGAATTTATGTTTTAGGGTGTGTAAAGAAATATAATGCAATTGCGTGAAATCATTTTTTTACGCGCCTTTTTCTGGAACCAATGTATCGCGTAAAAAAAGGACTGGGTGTACATGGAAATCTATGCATGTGTTATTCGCAAGAAACTTACTTTGCTGTTTACAACAATATGTAGTCTATACAAACTAAAATAGGTAGTCGCTATAGATGCCTTTTTTTACAAATTTTCGAGTGGGCGAAATCATATAAATCTCATTGATAGAAATCTCTTTGAAATAAATTAACTAACTACAAAATTATTTTTCGCAAATCCAATTGTGACGGGGGGGAAATCAAGAGTTTGGCAAGAACAAGGCGAATCAATTTACATTATTTGGGAAAAAAAAGAACAAGAATGAAATAAATGATCTTCTTTTCGGTAGAATGCAAGTGGCGTGCTTCGGCGACATTTATTTGTCGGGGATATTTTTTTATTATTATTTTACCGAATCACAAATCTTTGCGCTTTTCAACAGTGTCATTAAGAAATCCGCACCCAGACATGTGTTGCGCGCACAGTGGCGCCTCGAAGTGAATTTAAAAAAATCTTAAATGTTATTTATTATCATTAAGTTTATTTATTCGTAATTAATCCTTACAAAATATTAAAAGTTAGAAGTTTATTGCTTTTCTTTAGTCAAAATGTTTTCATATTTAATTTTGGAAATAAAAGAAATAAATAAAAAAATAAAATACAAGGTTAGCAAGAAAGTCAACCAAGCAAGCTCATGTAAAATTAAATTTAATGTATTGTATTCGTTTGAACTTACTTTCGTCCACTTAGGCACCTCCATTGGCAGACTCGTTCTACACTTGAAAAGAACAAATAGTCTATATTTTAATTTCGTTTTTCATTATTTATGGACGGACGTTTATCGTGAACAAAATTTAACTAAATTAAATAAAGTTACTTTTTCGAGATAAAGTTCCTTAAATTGTATTTTCTACAATGAGCATCGATAAATATTTTTGTTAAACTTTCCTTTCACTAGTTAAAATATATAATTAGGATGCATGGCTGGTAATTAATTATTGATAAATATCGAATATTGGTTGCTTAAATTTTAATTCAATTAGTAATGTTTAATGTACATTTTTTATTAAACCAGTTAAATACTGGAGTAAAATGTATTTATATCAACCAGCGCCTTAAAAAAACTTTTTTTTTTGTAATATGAAAGTGTTATTTTAGTATTGGATCATAAAAATATTTAAATTTCTTAGGAAACACAAAAATTTTTCTGCTATAACAACCGGAAAATTGAAGACAAGTCTACAATATGAATTCTTGATCACATGGTGATAGGTTCAAGAGATACCAATAGACCAAGGTGGTCAACATAATATATTATAAAATAATTGATGAATAAAAAGATCTAGAAGTATTAAATATGTACTTCAGAGTAGAAAGTTATACTAGCAAATGTTTCTGCAGAATACAGCAAAAAAAATAAATTATAATATAAAATGTAAAATAGTTTATTTTACGGCAATCATTTTCTCATGGTCTAAATGGAGATTATAAATATCTCACAATATTTAATCCATAAAATTATAAAATAAAAAATGATATCTTTGTTCTTCCATTGAGGCTGATACTAATCGTATTTCTTTCAAAATAAAAGTTGCTTGTATCTAGCTTCCTCTACGATCATTTAAAAGAAATAGTAACACCAACATTTTCAAGCATTGGAGGTATTTATTGATAGCCTAATGATAAATTAATAACCTTGCGATATATAATAATTATTCTGAAAATGCTTTTGAAATAATCGACCACGTGTCACGTTAAGTAACATACCAAATGGAATATAAAAGTGTACTTCAAAGTTCACAAAGTTACCACCGAATCCACCAAATATTATATATGGAAGGTTTTAATTTATGTGCCACATCAGAACCATTGTGTTTTAAATAGCATAAACAACCCTTAAGCATATAATATTTAGCTGGCTTGCTGATGAAACAATATAAGATTTGTATATAGTGCAAATAACAGACATATAATTTTTGAGAATGTGCACTCAGAAGGACTAAAATAAATTCATTATTATAATAAAATATCTCAAAGTAAATATTGTAAGCTTTCTGAAGACAGCATATCATATGTATTGACATAATCAAAGCTTATTTTATGAGATCCATTTAAAAATCTTTAATATTGTTTATAAATAGCGGTTTCAAACGAACTGTTTCCCGGCGCTACTGGACGGCGAATTTCAGTGAAAAAATGATTCACTCACTAAATTAAGAAAGAAATAATCGCGTTTGAATGAAATTCAAAATATACAGACATATTTTTTGAAAACAAGTTTTTAAACGCTTGAATAAATGAATTTAAAAGCCCACATAAAACATGGCGTTTATTTCGTAAAATTATTACACTCAACACGTTCACCAGTCACTCTTTAGAAATTGTACCCAAATCATTGCAACAAATGACATGGTATATCAGAGAGTTGGTTGACCGTCTACAATTTTATATCAACATCTACGCAGTTTATCACTCAAGTAGAATATATTGGCAACTACAGATAATTTAGTAAACACGCGTCATAGACTATACCAGGGGTCGATACAAAATAAAAAAGGCAGGAAACAAGCAGACAAATTTAAACTTTTTTATTCTGAGTCTTCTTACTGGTCAATATTGGGGTCGGAGTCGTGTTTTTTTTTTAACTTTATGGCTGCCTGAGACGAGATATTTCGTCAATATTTTCAAACGTATTTTTCTCCAAAAGTATTCCTTCTATTAAAATGATTCTTTGACAGGTCACACACTGATATTTGTAAGAAAGGTTAAATAACATTTAACCATAACTGTAAAGGATTTCTACATCGATTTTTCGTGATTTCTTCGAGTGTTCGAACTGTCACTTGACAATAGTTGGAGGGTTAACAAAATAATAGTTCTTCAATAAAACCTGCAGTTTTATGATATAACAATAAACAATTGGTGAGTTTGTCGATTATTTCTATAAATGAAATTTAAAACAACTTCGAAAATCACTTTTTTTGTTGCAAATTAGAGCTGGCGCGCTGGCTACAGACATATTTTTCCTGACAGCTAAATGATAAACAAATTCACACTCCTGCTTTGACAATAACATTTTAAACCATAAAAGTTTTACTGCCTTCATATGACAGTGTCCTGGTTTTAATTATTTATAACATTACGATTCCAACAAAAAGTAACAGTCAATGTCATAAAAATTAGTAACGTCGTATATTTATTTATTTTTTCTTTAGAAATTTAATTAATCAAATTCTTTGTGTATAACTTTGAATCCAACATTATGTTCAACTGTTTTCCTTGTACGCGATAGAAAATAACGTAAAACAAACAAATTAACCTTTCTCACCCGCGGTGGTCCGATGAACGAAATAATAAAAAGTCAACTGTATGTTTACGTTGCATCTTATCACAGTTTTGAGTCGATAAATCTTAAAACAACACGTCCATATTGCTTTATGTTACAAATGTGTTGCGGTGAAGACATAAAATTTTACTTACGACGGTTTAATACATTGAAGTTCTTACAGAGGGAGAATTCTAAAACTATTTCAATTAAAAATAAGACACGATGAAAGAATAGCAGTGGTACTAAATTGGTACTGAAGCAAATAAGTAAAAAGCAGTTTTAAAACATAAAATAATTGTTAAAATTAAAAATTAAAAAAAATAATTTAAAATTGTTAACAGTTACTTCTTGATGAAAATGCTTGGTGTTTAAATAACACAATGTTTTGTACTATTTTCACAACTTTATATTTTTAAGATCGGTTACGGTTTCACTAATAGGGAGCATTATAAATTGAAAAAAACTTACTAAAACGAGGCTATTCGTGTAAAAATCTTAATTGATATTACCAGGTATACAAAACCAATGGTTAAAAAATAAAGAAATACTTTAAAGGTTATCATGTACACCTAATCATTTTTTTACGCGCCTTTTTCTGGAACCAATGTATCGCGTAAAAAAAGGACTGGGTGTAATATATAAAAAAAAAGTTCTAAGATATGTCATCAGAGCTATATTTAAACGTACATTTACGTAACTATATATGGTTGTTTAGAAAATATACACAATAAATCTTCTCGTTTGTTTTATCACCCATGTTTCATATTGTGCTAATAAATTCTAAAAAGTTGCAAATTGATTTTATACTTTATAGTTACTGATGAAAAAAATGCATTAACCTTCCGTAATGTTTTGAGAAGTGGTGATAAATTTATTTTGTTTGTTCATTAAATACAACGCTATTTTTTCACTGTGTTATAATAGAGTTCTACGAAGTAAATGCCAATTTAATTGATAAAAAATAAAACCCTAGCATACAGTGATGCCCTCTATTGGGGAGCGGTCTAATTCGTAACAAAACATGAGGTATGTATATGTTCTTAATCCTTGATGCCTTTTTATGGGGTAAATATCAAATCTTATGAATCTGAAGTTGTAATGCAAGTTCAAATCTCAATTGGCCAATCTCATAAAATAACGTATTCCTCTCCGAGGGAATGTTTATCTGTATGTATGTCTGAAATTCTCTTCAACGAATCTGATCTTGAATAAACTAACGATTAGTCATGTGCTAAAATGAACTCAATCAGGAGACCAGATTTCCTAAAATATATTAAATATAAATTATTAAGCATGAAGCGACGATGTAATTAGGGTAGATGTTAATTGCTTTTTTATTATTTTAATATACAGTGAAACCTCGATTTTACGTTTTCCAAGGGACTCTGAAAAAATAACGGTAAATGCGGGAATCGGTGAATGCGGGAAAGCTTCAAATAATAATATACAAGTAAAATCGTAAAAAATATTTATTTATTAGTTACTTGTACATACTGTATATAAAATTTATTTTTTAAAAAGTCCTTTATGTTAGTTTGCTTCTTTGTTATTTGGCACTTTAATCGGAACAAAGACTTGTTACTAAACTTGTGACTAAAAGTTTGTATGTACAGGAATCATTATCACCATGAATTTTAAACAACTCTACATTTGCATCATAAACAATAATACGCGTGTAGTGGATTTCAACCCAAAAAATAGCACATGCGTCCAATGCGTTACGTCTAACATGTACAGCGGATTCCAACTTGTCCAGAAATAACAACTGCACTCGGCTGTGTCAAATTTGCTTGCCGAGATACGGAGAAATATGCAATAAAAACGGTCAATCGGGATAATATTTGTGACGGGACCAAAATATTTAGACGGTTTATCGGGGAATCGGGGAAACGGTCAATGCGGGATTATTTAACATTGTTCTTATGGGAGTTTGACGGGACTATAAAAAATAAGCGTTCCATCCGGGAAAACGTATTATGCGAGAACGGTTGATCAAGGTTCCACTGTATAAGATATAATCGAGGCAAGATGATTTATATAGTTTGTTTCTGTTAAAATTCTGCTCAATCTCTTCTCTAGAATGGTAAAATTGAAAGAAAACTATAAGTCGTTAATATTTTCGAAAATAACATTTAATAAACAGGACCGATTCTGAATTAAAAGTTCAGATTTGAATTGTTGTGAGTCGGAATCGGTGTTGTGAAAAACGAGTGACTCTGACTACTTTTTAAAAAATAAGATTTTGAAGAATATTTAAATGAACGATTTGACTGATTGGTTGGTTGATCTGTAATTTAATATACATATATAAGAAAAGTAAGAAAAGGCCAGACAAATATATTATTTATATAACGCCTCCGTATTCATGAATAGAACTCACGAAAAGTCATAGTGATCAGAGTTTAAATAAATTTTTACTTAAATTTACTTTTGTTATAAAACATACATATGTCTTAAAATATTTCCAAAATATATGGCGCAGTGGTGTCAGCGCAATGCAATTCCATGCGTTGCATTTTTATTTTTACAAATAAATAGCTTATATTCAATTTGCCAGAGAACATTATCACATGGTACAAGGAATAACTACTATTTTTTCACCGTGTTATAATGGAGTTCTACCAAGTGAATGCCAATTCAATCAATATACAAAAGTATGTTTACACTTCTGGAAATGAAGTTACAGCAGGGTCTACAAACATAATTCACTCTTACTATAAGTAATTCATTTAATGTGAAGAATTTTCTGTTATTTTTATAAGTCATGTCAGCTCTGGAACCTGTAATATTCTTACAATATTGAAGATTAAATAATACCTGCGTGGAGCTTTTGATAACAGCTTTTAGTAATCTTTTACAGATTAACGATATCGGCTGAGGGCGCTCGATAGAATTTCAATATTAAATTTAAATTGCTGAAACTATTTACACTTTACACATTTTTCGCTTTCGTCTTTCGGCACCTTGAGGCATTCTATCACACAATAGAAATGACAGACAGTAAACAATTTACATCGCTGAAATACAAAAGGAAATACACGGAATAAATAAAGATCCGAAGGTAAGAAGCCAATTATGTTTCTGACAGTTAGTCAGTTCTGTTGCATCCGTGTGGTTAAATGCATGAAGATGTCGAAAGGCGAAACCTGGAACGTTAGTAACATGTGGAATCGTTTACAGCTTAAACAATTTGAATTTGATATTGAAATTCCATCAAAAACCTTCAGTCGATCGTAAATTAAAAAAAATCTGATTTGAATATAACGATATTTAATTTTGGAAATGATATTTTTACAAAAAATACTGATTAATGACAATCTTAAGGATGCTGAAAGACAAAACCAGGATCATAAGTGACAAAATATGTCGAAGTAGGTGTACAGAGTTTCATTAATTCAAATATAAGCTTTTACACAAGTGATACACTTTGAGAAACTCTTGATGTACACGAAATAAAAACGTGGGAATATTGCCGATAATTTTTATAAGTAAATTCGATTTTATTGCCTCATTGTGAATCGTTAATAGATATCTGGTTTGTCAACAAAACTTTATTTAATTCGTACATGGTTTTAAGTATTATATGTCGGCGTTTTATGGTCATTTCACTCACTCAAAGAGTAAAAAAAACATGATGAACAGCGTATAATATATTATAATATTATTTACTAGCGAGTACCCAGCATGTGTTTTAATGCCACTCAAACAATGTGAGCTATTAAAACTGTACTACGCTAAGAAAGTCGTTCATTTAACGAGTTTATTCGAAAATTGAATTTAGTATAGAAATAATCGATGAATAGCAAAATGTCATTAGAAGTTCATAACCTCAACGTGTGATACATATTAAAAAAAAAATCTCTTGATTAGGTTCGAAGTAATCAAATTGGGTGAGTATTTTTTTAAAAAGTTTTCATTCAGTGACAAATTTCTTCCAAAATCAAATATAGTTTACGAACAATTGACAGTATGCAAAATTTCATTCTCAAAGTTTGACATGGTCGACTGTTTCGCAAGCGTTTTTGTAATGGTTAAAAAACTTTTCAGGTGTGTTGTCATGTGTTTGTATTAATCCAGAAAACTTTGCGAGGGTGGAAAGAAGAAGATATTTTTAAAGTTTCAAACATTTTTTAATCCTTAATATAGCAACATATAAATGATATACATACAAAATGTGAATCCTCGATTGCACGAAAAACAACGAAACATGCGGGAAACGAGGAATGCATGAAAGCTTATAATAAGGATCCATCCGAGAAAACGTAGTATGCGAGAACGGTTTCTCTATATATTATATATAGGTCACAACGAATCAAAAACTCTATAATTTATTTTTTAGAAAATGAAGACCTCGTAGATATATTATATTATATTATGATACGATCTTTGCTATTTTTGTTAACAAAGTTTGAGAAAAAAGTATTCACTTATAATATCACCAGCATTGGTTGCAAATTTTTACGTTATGATTTTCAAATATTGATGCTTCATGATAATAATCCTGATGAGCGAAACCAGTTCCCTCTATCTGAATAATATAAAATACTGTCAAACATAATATTTTATTATTTGAAACTCAACAACATTGAAATAAGAATTCTTATGTCTTATTTTATCACCCGATAAGTTTATCGGCACTTGCGATGAATTATTGATGTAAATTTTCAATATTGTTTCAGATTTCTGCAATATTGGCTAGCACTCTTGCTTTTATGCATGTAAATATTTATGTTTGTATGCGTTTATTTGCCGGTGCATTTTTATGAGCACATGCAACTCCCCCGCAGAACGCGTCAGACTGCATTAAAATGCATTTAAAACATTATAACAAAGCGTAAAGTCAACACATTATAGATTTTATTTCACTTGACAATCACTTTTAAGGCGTTAACTGTCACTTCTTGATGGAAAGGCATGATATTTAAATGATAAAAAAACATTTTTTTAGTACTTATTTCCACAATATATTTTTTGATCAGGACCGGCTTCGCTCATCGCGAGCATTATCAACTGATTCTATTCAGTTGATAATGCTCGCGATGAGCGAAACCGGTCCTGATCAAGAAATATATTGTGGAAATAAGTAAAAAAATGTGTTTTTATTATTTAAAATATCACTTGACAATATTACCCAAATAATTTAACATGTCTCTCGACTTTCACAACATACTTAGATGAAAAGTGAATTTCTCTTAATATATGGTAAATATGTCAGAGTATAATCGTCTCTCCTATGGAATACAAAAGTCTACGTTATAAAAAACAATGTACAAAAAAAATCTTTTAAACAATTCATACGTTTTCACTTCTCCCATAACAGATTTAAGCTCACTTATAGCCTAATATTCAATTATTTTTTCGAGATACTATCAACATAAAATATGCTGTTATATTAATTTACAATTATTTTAATTTTTACAACTTATGAAAGACAAATTATAATTAATAAATAATATAAATTATTTTATGTGAATTGCTCGAAATCAACTTCTTTCTCTTTCTTCCCTATTCATGTATATTAAATAGACTTTTTTTATATTTATGATAGTGATAGAAGGTGCTTGATGGAATTTTAATGTCAGATTTTAATTGTTTAAGCTTTATACGATTTCACATGTTTTGTCACTAACAACCGGGTTTCGTCTCGAACTGATCAGTTCTGTTGTATCCGTGTAATAGAATACGTGAAAAAATATTCATTTAATATACCGTTTGAGTATTTAAAAGTTAGTGCTAATTTTGATATTTCCACAAAATATTGTAGATGTTTTGCAGGTTTGTGATTGCTACATGTAAAAATTCTTGGTGCGTCAAATGTGGCCCGTGGGCCTCATATTGGGTATTGCTGAAGTTAATTATAATATGTTTAGATTATATATGTATTAAAACCGAGGCCCCTGATCCAAATTACAATTTTAATGCGCAAAAGATCTATTTTGACTTCACCCCGTTTTACAACATAAAGCGTGTATCACACGATAGCGTTTGGGCTTCATTGTCGGACAAGACATTCATTGACGTGTGGGCGTTGCTTTGCCGGGACTCATTTGACGCCTCTTCAACTCTTCAACAATATTACCGGTATTACGAATAAAATAAATAAATTTGTAATAATACATTGTTAAGGTTTGCTGTGCAATATTCATCATTTACAAGAATTTAATAAAAGTTCGCCAAAAGACTTCGCCCACGTGCAGAGTGCGTGGAAAAATATATTATATAGAACCAAAAAACGGTACGAAATAAGACTGGAATATGAACAGTCAGGCAGCATAATTTTTCATAATAATATTCCGAAACACGCTATCTTTGAATACTTGTAAACGTTTGCCAAGAGCGTATCAGGAGCAGTCACATGAGACATGACTTCTATATACTAATCATTAGTTTCATTTGTATTTACGCAAGAGTGGATTTTTCAACTCTTTTTCATTTAAAAACAAAAGTAAAAAGTCAATTAAATGTTGAACATGAGATGAGGTTGGCGTTAACCAAAACTCATCCACGAATTTTGAGACTGGTTAACAACATGCAATATCAACCATCGCGTTAAATTATTTAATAAAAATACATAATTTAAAATAAAATTATATTTAAAAAATATTTTTGTTGTTTTTTTTTTATTATCTTATTCATAAATGGCTTTTGGATTGTATGGGGGATTGCGAGTCACATGGATTTTATGAAAAGGGGTCGTCACCCGAAAAGGTTGGGAAGCTATGTACTAATGTAGGATAATCAGCCACGACTTCACACTTTCTTATATGGCGTATTCCTCAGTTTTCAAAATTTTGCCCGAAATGTCTTAAAAAAAAATAATCCACAAGACTTGGCTATATGCACACAACGGTTCAGAAAACTTAAAATAAGTGATAAACCCAATATTTTATTACTTTAAAAAATATGTTTTTTTAAGAATTGAGTTCCACTCTTTAAATGCCTTATAATTTATCATAAATGCAACCGTATCGGCGTGAACGATAGCTACGACAGATATGTATTGTATGTGTGACAGCGATAGTGTATTTCAGGTAAAAATATATTTATACTAGCGTTTCAGTCAAATCATATATTAGCTCATACTCATGATATCTAATCACATCAGTGGAAATATAATTATTACAGAAATTTCAGTCATATTACATTCGTTTCAGAATTATAAGGAAACCATTATTATTGTTGATTGGCTTAAGTCATAAATTACGAACGAGCCTATTTGTTTTAAATGATATATATTTTAAGTCGTGGAAATCAGTTTTAAAAAATGTGCTTTTGTTATTTTAAATTTCATGCATGGATAGCCATCAAAAAATGACAGTTAACACCTTAGAAGTGATAAAAAAATGATTAATATACTATATATATATATAAATAGATAATCTATTCTATATCGTATTTTTAACTCTAGCATCATAAAAAATATTTAAAAACGGCTTAATAAATGTTATTATTCCGTCTAACGTTAGAGTAAGGAATTAACGAATCACGGTGCTGGGTATTGTTAATTGAATTGTCATTTACTTGGTAGAACTCTATTATAACACAAAAACAGCAATGTAATTTAGTTCTACAAAATTTATGTCGTAACTATGTTGAAACGTAAAAATTATTAATTTTAAATTGTCTAAAAGTAATGAACGTAATTCAAACCGTTGAAGTTTATTTAATATTCTTTTACTTTTAATTCGTTATTTACCAATCCAGACCTTATCAAAAAAGGACGTACCCGCCTAATTTAAAATTTAAACCTTCACTTTTTGGAAACCTTTAAAACACAAGTGTTTTTAATAATAGGTCGGGAACTTCACGGTGGTCCGACTGTGTTATTAGAAATTCAGTTTTTGGATATGTGATGTGGAATTATGTTAATTCCGATAGGTGTGGTGATTTATAAGAGAGCCGTGCTAAAACCTCACAGTCGGGAGAATTTTGTGAGAAAACATGAGTAAAACGACGTACAAGTTTTTTATGGATGAATACTGCGTCATCGATTGTTTCAAAAATAAAAATTACTATTACAGAGGCGAATTAGTAAATACATTTTGATTTTATTATCTCAAACATTTTTTATATACATTGATTGAATTGGCATTTACTTGGTAAAACTCCATTATAACACGGTGAAGAAATAGCAATGTATTTTAGTTCTACAAAATTTTATAAGATAAAGTTGATAGCTATTTCGACTCACGCCATAGCTCTGACGATGGCCTTGGAAATTTTGTGGAACTAAAATACATTGCTATTTTTTCACCGTGTTATTTATATACGCGTTACATAAAAATAACAAATTACATGTTCATTGCTTTTGCAAGGTCAAAATATTTAAACCATTAATTTATGATATCGACTGAAGGTGCTTGATGGAAGTTCTGTTGCATTCGTGTGATGGAATACCTGAAGATGCCGAAGGGCGAAACCCGGGTCGTTTGTGACAAAACATGTGGAGTCGTACAAAATTACAACAATTCAAAAAATTTAAACCATTAATGTTGGAAATTAAAGAAATAAAAACAAAAAATAAACTCATGAAAAATCTAATTAAGCACATTAAAAACCAGTGTTCGCCTGAACTCACTTTCGTCCACATGGAATATGTCGACATCCGAAGTAATTCTGTTGAAATATTGTTAATGCTCTTACCGTCGGCATCGTCATTGGCAGATTGGTTCTACACTTTGGAAAACAAACAATTCATGTCCACGATTTCTTAAAAAAAAAATCCGGTAGATACAATTTGATATTATTAAGGATGGCAGAATTCTCATGTTGACTTCGAATGAGTCGAAAGAAATATGTGGCTAGAACAAATTCTATAGGCTTTGGTCTAAAATTAATAAAAAAAAAAAACAAATTTTTATTAAATTTAATGTGTTAACTGTCACTTCTTGATGGAAAGGCATAATATTTTATATAATAAAAACACATTTTTTTAGTACTTTATTCGGCAATATATTGTATGGTCAGTACAAGTTTCGGTCATCGCGAGCATTATCACCTGATGATTATCAAACGCTCGCGATGAACTTTATGTTTTTATTATTATTTAAAAATCAAATTTGTCCATTTTTTAATTCGTTGTATGTACACCAAATAAGAGCTTTTTTTCATCATATTTTAACCCGCTGCATGTAACGTCTCTACTGTTATTAATTACAGTGTATTAGCATTTGATACCCAAAAATAGGAGTGGTAACAAACAATATTAAAACTTTAATGTTCGAGCTATTTATTTATTACAACTATACGGTACAAAACTTACAAATTATCAATTGACTTCTTTTGCACCGTAACAAATTAACATATTTAAATATAAGAACATAAAAATTCAACATATACACTATAAAACAATCAATAAGGATTGCAAAAAAAGAAAGTCAACCAAGTAAGCTCATGAAATGTCTACTTTAACTGAAAAAATAGCATTCGTCTGAGCTCACTTTCGTCCACATGAAATATGTCAACATCCGAAGCAATACTGTTGAACATTGTTAATGCTCTTACCATTGGCATCCCCATTGGCAGACTGGTTCTACACTCTGGAAGAACAAACAAATTATGTACACGATTTCTTAAAAAAAGTGCTATGTATATATACGCTGAGTCTATTATATAGATTCATTACTAACATTTTTTAAGTGTTTAGTTTTGGAATTATCTTTGAAAGACGCAGAAGGTATAATATAAGGATATATACAAAAAATAGATCGATGAAGTTAAAATGAGGTACCCACTTAATCAACAACTTAAAATCGTTGCTAAGTGGTAGCGTGTTTTTTGTTCTCTCCACCAGTGATCTGTAGTATGCAGATTTGTTTATAAGCATCGTCAGTTTTCGTCTAAATACCATTTACACGGCAGCTTAAAAGCTAATCCCGGTCGCGTATTTTCTACTTTACATTCTTTCATGAACATACCCATTTGCGCTACATCCAATGTGTAGCAACTAACGTATTCCAAAGGCGTCACTACTTAAATATAACGAATATGTTTGGCTGTTTTCAGAATTATTTTAGGAAATAAACCTCTACAATTTCAAATATCTCGGGGCCCATGCAATTAACCCACTTTTAAACCTATATCGTACTACGGCAATGCACATAAATATTGAACTTTTAACACCAAAAAAGCCTTTGGTGGTACGAAAGATAAAGCCGAACATTTGCAATGCTTTGTTGTGGGTAATCTTAACGTGGAATCGCTAGCGTTTTATCTAGGGTTAATATTTCCAAGATTTTTGAAAATACTCTAATGGTGGAAACTATTGTATATAGACGATTTTTGAGACTTAGTGGCGTATACATACTATAATATATATGGCTTTATTCAACTGTCTTTCTTTAAGATATGCTCACTTTTTATAGTTTGAAAACACGAAAATAACTGTACCTAGCCACATATTTCCTTCGTCTTATAGGAGGCCAAAATGAGAATTCTACCATCCTTGATGATGCAAATTGTGTGTTCTTTTCCGGGACACGAGTCGTTTATTCTAATAGCCAATACGAGCATTAAAATTTTTACTTCAGATTTCGACATATTTAAAATGGACGATAAGTATGACCATAAAATCGATAACGGTTTTATAATTATAATTAAAATTCCTAGGAATTGAAGGCTCAACATTTTTCTAGGCATTGTTAAGGTATTACATTTACACTTATTCTAAAATAGCCATTAAAATTGAGAAAAATCGTCAAATGTACAGCAGGGATTGGTTTTATGATGTTCTAGAGATTTATATGAAACCGGGTCAATTTTCAATTAAGAATCGTAGTCTTAACATGGTGAAAAAATATCGAAGTATTTTATACCTACAAAATTTATAAGGTATATAGTTGATAGCTATTTTGACTAACATAGTTCTGATGAAGGCATACGTCGAAATAGCTATCAATTCTCCCAAAGACTACTCACTCTCTTCACTTACATAATATCTGTCTGGTGTATGAGTGTATCGGAATCAGCAGAAGAAAGAAAAAGGCAACTACACAACTCCGAAGAGAGAACTTCAAGACCATATGGAGCTTTTATCGTTTAACCTCCTCTCGAGGGGATAAAATAAAGAAAAAATATTGGCAAACAAAATATTATTAACGACACAACATGGCAGCCACACAATTGGAGAAAAAAAACTCACAGCTCGAGGTTAATGTATCAACGACCAATGTCCCCATCATCAAAAGAGCTTTACACACCAAGGGACCCACGAGAAATCAATCACACATCAAAATCTTAAGACGAAGCTCTCAATTAGGTGCCTGATCACACTGCTTGGATACCAAGCAATCTATCAACAATATATCTGTTTTTCACCGTGAATAATATAGTTCTACCTAGTAAATGTCAATTCAATCATTTAATGTGGTCAGTTTTTATATTTTTCGGTATGTTTTCAATCATAGATGAGTTTATTTCTTATATTTATAATTTGAATAAAAATTTGTGATTCTTTTGCGTTGCTTTAATGAACATTGACATAAATAATGTATCCTCTAAATGAATACAACCTTTTCTTGCCAATTATAAAAAAAATTGAAATGTACATAGTATAATAGAAAATATTGTCCCTGCTTCTTTAATATGTTGATAGTTTTGACAGTGATCACACATATTCGCGATAAGGTTCATTTTTACTTGACATAAGAAAAACACAATAACGTAGGGGAAAGATTATCATTTTATTTCCTCTGAGTCTCAATTCCATTTGTATATAGCCTTTCGGTTACGATTTCAGAGAACGCCACTAGACTTTGAACATATGTGGATTTACATACATGTCCATTTGAAAGCACAAAGAGGTGTCCGGAGTTATAACGCTGTTACCCTTATGCGGTAGCATGTTATATTGTGAGCAATGGTCACAACACAACCCATTCTCTTTTCTACAGATTATAATACCTTTTTCAGCTGGCATCGGTTGATCCACCACACCCCGACATGTTCAACATAAAAGAAGCAAAAACTATATAAATTTTAATTGTTGAAACTTTGTACGATTCTACATGTTTTGCTTCTAACGGTCCAGGTTTCGCCCTTCGGCATCTTGAGGCATTCCATCACACGGATGTAACAGAACTGTCATGCGAAACCTATGACGTTAGTAACAAAACATGTGGAATCGTACAAAGTTTTAACAATTCAAATTAGATAATAAAATTCTATCAAGTAACTTCAGTAAACAAGTGTTGTGTATTGATTTAATTGGCATTTATTTAATAGAACTCCATTATAACACGGTGAAAAAATGGCAATGTATTTTAGTTCTACAAAATTATTAATGTATTTAGTTGATAGCTATTTCGGCTCATTCCCTCATCAGAACTATGTTTGAGCGAAATATATAGCCGTGTAAAAAATGCAACACCTATTCACTATTAACGTTTATTCCCACACAATGAAAAAACAGAATTAACCCTCCCTTCGAGAATTATATAAAACCAATTTGCTACATTTAAGAATTTATTAACGAAATCTAAAATAAGATTTTACAACAGAAGCGAAGATGCATCGTGTACCTTTTCTAAACGACTATATATAGAAAAGTAAATGTACGTTAAAACATAGTGGTAGATGAGTTTCGAAAGGTTGGCGACACCTTTACTGAATGATGCGATTGTAACAAATAATTATCAGCAAATGTTTTATGTTGAAATGTGTGTCAAACAAATATTGGCCCTAGGCTAACTTCAATAGAAAAGGAGTGTAAAAAATATCCAAAACCAACATTGTCATACAATTGAATACTATTTATTTTAAAGGTAAGGTCTTTATGTACATTTTGCGATAACTTCAGACAATTGAGCGATTAGATAAATTAAAATTAAGTAATTTACATGTGTCAGTGCTACACCTCTTTACGATAACTAGATTTTTCAATTCGGTACAATTATTTAGGGCAGCGGTTACCAAAGTAGTAGGCGCGTACATAATTCAAGGAGGAGCGCAAAACATGAAGTCTTTTAAACAGGGTAGTTTAGTTCACTAATCAACAACACGACTTCGACAAAAAAAGTTGAATTTTGACAGGTTTTTTCTACCTTTCCTATTTATAACACGGTACAAAAATAGCAATGTATTTTGGATCTAAAGTTTTTATAAGATATATAGTTGATAGCTATTTCGGCTCACGCCCTTGTCAGAACAATATTCAAACGTACATTTACTTATCTATGTTATATATAGTTGTGTAGGAAAGGCATGCAACACATCGTTTCTTCTGTTCTAACACCGTAGTCTCATCCTAGTTATATGTATTGTGATAATTAATTCTTAAATGTGGTGAATTGATTGTATGCATTTCTCGAAGTGAGAGTTAATCTGAGCTTTTTGGATAAACGTAAATAGTGAATGAGTTATATACTATATTGTGTATTTTAGTTCTTCAAAATTTAAAAGATATATAGTTGATAGTTATTTCGTCGCACGCCCTCGTCAGAATAATTTTCAAACGTACATTTACTTATATTTATATAGATGTGTAGAAAAGGTACACAATATAGTTTATCTTCTGTTCTACCACCCTAGTAATAAATTGAGATAATATTAGGTGTAGTAAAAAGTCCTGACGTTTTTTTCAAACGCGTGTCTTAAAATCGGTCGGCTTCGTGCCTTTGGTTAAATAAGATGTCATAATATTTTTTTTCGTGTTGTGTGACATCTCAAGTTACGTTCCGTTTGGAAAAAAAAATGTTCATTCGCCCCAAACAGAATGACCGACCTTTGCCCTGAATAGCCAGTGCAGTTGTTGCCACTAAAGACATTTGCGACATTTATAGAGACGTGTTAAAGGTTCGAAAATGTCAGAGATGGTTTACAAAATTTAAATTTGGCAATTTAAGTATTGAAAATTACCCTCGAAGTGGACGACCTCATACAGTGGATGAAGTCGCCCTGACAGCTGAAATCGAAAAAAATCCTATGCTAACAAAAAAGGAATTGTCCAATATAGTCGGTACTAAATGGTCCATAAAATAAAAGTTCCTGAAAAGGCTGGGAAAAATTCGAAAAGTAGGAAATTGGGCGCCACACGCGTTGAGCGATCGGAACTAGGTTCAGCGACTAAGCGCGTGCCAATTACTGCAAAAAAAACACATTTTTCGACCATTTTTTCTAAGCCTGATTATCGGAGATTAAAAGTGGGTGTTATATACAAATAGATCGAAGAAAAAACAATATCTAAATCGCCGACAACCAATTCCGACCCCTCGAACTGGTTTACACCCAAAAAAAAAACTCTTACTTTGTGTTTGGAGGTATTTCAAAGGAATAATTCATTATGAAGTGTTAAAATATGGTGAAACTATGACGGCACAAGTATACTCTGACCAATTAAACAAATTAAGTGCAGCTTTGACAAGAAAGAGGCCGGGCAGCCATAAACTGCAAAACGAAAACGCGCGACCGCATATGGCGAATATGACCTGGGAAAAAATCCAGGAGTTGGGTGGGAAAACTTTGTTGCATCCACCTTATTTACCAGATCTAGCTCAATCGGATTACCATTGATTCCGTTTAAAATAAAAAACTTTTAGGGATACAAAATTTTAAACAAAAAATGACGTGAAAAACGTATTTCCGACTATTTTAATTCCAAATCAGTAGGGTTTTTTACTAAATTTATTTTAGACTTGTCTAATAGGTAGCAGAAGGTTATAGATAGACAGGGAGATTACTTTTTATAAATTAAAATAAAAAAAATACTAAAAAAAACACTTTGAGTTTCGTTTAAAAAAACGTCAGGACTTTTCACTACACCTAATACATTCTCAAATCAGGCAGATTGATTTTATGTATTTCTCGAAGTGAGTGTCAATCTGGGTTTTTAAATAAGGAATTGATATTATGAGTGAATTGTGTGATCTAATTTAATGGTCACAATGCCCATTTTACCAAAAACCTTTTTCTTGACGATGTTATGATTGTAATCGATTCAGGTGTGTGCATGCCGAAAAAACGTGTTCACAAAAATTCTAAAAAAGAATGAAACACGCGCAACCATACTAAATAACGTAATTAACATATAAACGACAAAAATGACAAATATAGTCTTTCGAATCCAATTAAACGTCTAATAAATCTAGTTGGTAAGACATCGCGTCCAATTTGGTTGCCATCACTCATCGGTCGTCTTCTGGCCGGCCCGCAGCCACTAGTCCATAGTCTGAATCCACTTGGAAATGCATCACAGACTGTTAACTGTCAGAGGAAAACAAAATTAGTCGCTGTTAAAATGTCCACAGTGTAATCTCGGGTAGGGTTGCCACAACAGAAATGGCCACGCTGCATATTTAAAAAATGTGGCTTGACTTATTGTAACGTATGTATGTCGATTCCACATATTTGACACTAACGTGTTTCGCTTTTTGGCATCTTTAGGCATTTATTACTCGGATGCAAATTAGCGTTATTTGTAAAAAAGATGCGGTTTTGCATTTGTGTGATAGAATGCATGAAAATGTCAAAAGGCGAAACCCTGGTCGTTAGTGACGAAGCATGCGGAATCGTCGTCAAGCACCTTCAGTTGATATCATTTAGTATGTATATTCGTACGTACCAAGGTTTGTTCAGTTTGCATTTATAAACAAAGTAACCCAAATGATAATGTAATTTCAATTATTCAAACTATATACACATTTTTTGTCTCTTGCGGTCTGGGTTTCATCTTTCGGCATCTTCATACATTGCGGTGTACGGATGCGCTCGAATTGACAGTCAATAAACAGCTTATATTGTTTAAACATAAGATAAAATATGAAACATTTACACCCAAAGTCTAGGAGCCAAATTCACATCTGAATTAACTTCAAATATAAAAGTTGGACATATGAACTTATTACAAATACAAACTAATGACAGTTGACAAAAAATATAATCAAGAGATACTTGCTGATTTATAATTGGTAGTTTTTGTTAGGTTACATAAAAATATACTTTTATTTTATGGTGAGATTCAAATTATTTAGATTATTGACTGATTGAACAAATCTATCGTGAACAATATAGCACGAGACAATCATAAAGGTTTCTTGTTAATTCGTAATAGGCACAGAACTAAGTTGTGCACTGATTACATTATAATGTTTTTGTTTATGATTTGAAGCAATATTTTAACACATTCATCAGCTTTGAAAGATAGTTAATGCAAGGAAATGACTTATTTTAGCTAAAAGCTCTTATTAAGCCGTGTTCATAAGACCAGGCGTGCGGAAAGTAATTTACCTAATATTACAGCCTTCAAACATAATTTATTGAGAAATCAATTTTACGAAACAATTCGTACAATTAGCAACGTAAGGGAAACTAACGACGTTGGCCATTCAACTTAACCAAGTTGATTTTTGTTAACGTAATCATTTTGTATCACCCCTAAATTTGTGTTTTATAATTTACGGATCCTTAATAAATTTATGGGCACTTCGCTTAAAAACTCCCAAAGAACAGAAAGAGGAAACGCATAAAGACGAGTAGACTTCGTTTTCGGGTCTCATCAATATTTGCAGCATACTCTAGCGGTTTTTTTGAGCGTTTATCGTAGGTCTCTGACCCTTAAAATATGTAGAAATTAAACGACGTTTTATTAAATTTGAGATACTTTATATGGTGTAGCAGATCAATTTGAAACGAACATAAAATTAAAATTGATAACTCTGTTATATCATTTAGTATGTTACTACAATAGATGAAATACGTGTTTCGCTTTATTGATAAGCATCTTCATACTGACTGTAACGTAAAGTTATTTATTAGAGAGGAAAGCAATGATTCAAATATGGTAGAACCATGCTATTTTTACTGGAATTTGGAAGTGGTCTAGAATTTGAAAAAATGTTCATTATTAGTGCTTAAAACAAATTCAATATTGGTGACCGAACTGCTATATGAAATAGTTTTTTTATGCTGATAGTTATTTGCTGTTAATATTTTTATTACGTTTAAAGAACTTTTGGATATTATAACCCTGAAAAATTTATTAAATAAGTGTAGTGTTAAAAAATATTCTAGAAATAAAACTTTTATAAACAGAACGTTATAGATTTGCAACAATCGCAACCATATATTTCTAATTATTATTCGACCAGCTCAAAATATCCAAATAACATACGTTAGGGAAAACAATTGTGAAGTTTTTCTAAAACAACGACAATATATATAACGTGAATATTGCAATACACCCAGTCCTTTTTTTACGCGATACATTGGTTCCAGAAAAAGGCGCGTAAAAAAATGATTTCACGCAATTGCATTATATTTCTTTACACACCCTAAAATATAAATTCACATAATATCCGATACACTTGTTAACATTTGGCAATTGTATGTGTATTTAAAAAAATGGAATGTTTTACAAAATTAACTTTATTATAAGTTATTTAGCATCAAATATAAATGTCTTCTTAAAAACAGTTTTGGGGAAAAAATTACGTAAAAACGAGTGAAGCACGTAAAAAAATGTAGCGGTGCCGTCAAAAAAAGTCGCGTAAAAAAAATCGCGTAAAAAAAGGACTGGTTGTATATATTTATTTAACCGCTTCAATGACAGGCGTACAATAATGTGTGTTATGCTTTGTGACCACCATTACGATGCGTTCACCACTGTAAAAATATCAATAATTATATTATCTTTGTATATATTTTTGTTTAATAATTATATTTGGATTATATTCGTGTAAGAATAATTAGCGTATTCAAAATTAATGTACAGCCAGCTTAATCGTATTTTTATTTACGACATAAATAGGTAAAATAAGTATTAAGACTTTCAATTTAATTTAATTTATCAAAAATATATCAAAAAAAAAACTTATAATATCTAATATTAGAAGGAATAGGAATTTGTTTCAATAAATGTTAAGATCTGTGTATGTCTCACAAAAGATCTGTGTGTGTGTCTCACAAAAGAATTAGATCGGTTTCGGAGCCACGCCCAACACTCAATCTGTGTTTTGATAATAAATACTCACACGAATATAAATGACAGAAAAATAAAACTGAAATCATTTCGACACCCACAAAAATCAACGCGGCTTAGAAAAGAATCTAGACCGTGAATCATGTAACATCACTCTTTAAACCCACAGCCGCCTTTACCTGAAATAGATTGTCATCCTCACGGATCACTCAAGACACAAGTGGTAGATTGGATTCATGATTTTTAATTCATGTTCGCTCCCAATGTTGTCAAGGTGTTCACAACTACACTTGGAAAACGAAAGTAGTTGTAAAAAGGATAGTGCTGGGACAGGCCCAACGTTAATTTGATGATCGTTGGTTGGGAGAGAATTTTTAATCATCAAAGAAATTGAAAATAAATGTATGATAACAGACATTGACCAAAAACACCACTTCCGCTACTACCTTTCCTATTACTTAATGTGAATTGAATTAAAAATCAACCAACCAATCTGGCAAATCGTTCATTGAAATATTCTTAAAAATTGTCCTATCGAAAAACCAATCGGAGTCGGAAATTTTTATCCGGCCAAAACACCGCGACTTCGACCCACAACCTTGACTAAAGCTTAAACCACACCAATATCTTATTGTATACAATAATGGCATTTTTACAAACGATTCACTGTCATACGCACAACTGAACACACTTGAGAAAACATTTTTCCCAATAATGCACACATTGTTTTTAAACTGATTTTAAGAGATACAGTTTATTTTCTGTGACTCCACAGCCGTCGTTATAATTTATGTTTATTTAAATAATTCGTATCATTGACATCGGTAAGCTTTTGCTTTTATAAATGGACAATAAAATAATACATTACCGTTTCGACATTAAGCTCAGTTCGTGTTCGTCCCTAAGAGTGGTTTACATTCGAGTACTATTCACGTCATATGCACCTGAAGGGTTAATTCTGAAATTCTTCCAAAGTCCGTCGAGAGAGACTGTATCATTTATGACGTAAATTGCTAATTGTGAACATGGAATTCTAAGATAAAAAAGCCAATATAAAATAATTCCAATGGAGAGATTTTATTACTAGGCAAATATGTTATAATATATGAATGACCAGGGGAATTGTCTTGTATTATATGTAAATATTGGAAGTTTTCTCGAGACACTCATTATATTCGGTTATATTTTTAACAAAATGTTCAACATTAGAAATTTCAAATAAGTCACAACATTGACAAAAACAAAATGCGAGTTTCTAATCATACACGTCTAACTTATGTGGCTTTTCCCCCATTAATTGAAAAACATTACTTCGTATGTTTTTTCACAATGTCAATAAGTACAAATTGTGAAATTATTTGACATACATAATCATTTTTGTCCATGTGTATATCATATATAATAAAATGAGATGTTTTAAAATAAAATATACTGGAATATCAGTTTTACCTCATCTAAGTCATCATAGTCAAGAATACATAATATTTAACGAAAAATTACAATGTTGTAATCGAGCAATTGAAACCAGAGTGACCATGTAATTCTTCTTATTATGACGGTTTCATATTTTTCCATCTCATTTCTCAAATTATAAAAAAAACAATATGCTGAAAATAGATTTTTCCTTTTTATATTATATATCATTATTGATGTGTGATAGTGTATAATGCAATTTATGATATCGATTGAAGGTGCTTGATGTAACTTCAATATTAAATTTGAATTGTTGCAACTTTGTACGATTCAATATGTCTTGTAACAAACGACCCGATGTATAATTCATTTTACAATACATATAAACATTTTTAAATAAACAATCTATATAAATTAATTTGTGTCTGTTTGTCCTTTATGCATTACTACACTATTTATCCGATCGATATGAAACTTAACAAAATTTTTGAGTACATTGTCGCGAAGGGTTTTTGTATACCGTCCCACCAAAAAATCAATGTATAATCTAATCTTAGATTAATATCGATATACATAAAAATCAATGTATGTGTGTCTGTTAGTCCTTTATGCATTACTACATCGTTCATCCGATCAATATAAAACTTTGCAGATTTCTTGAGTAGACTTCTGCATTTGTTTAAAGCATACCATTCCCCGCCCAAAAGACTCAAATAGTAAATAAATAGAATCAAAACAACACTATTTACAATCAAATTGTTTGTTATCATAACTAGTTTCCTTAAATTTCCTAACTCTGAGATCGCAAAAACGCCCGACGTTCAGCTAGTATACATATAATAAAAAAATTCAGCTAGTATATATATAAAGATGCCAAAAAGCGAAATTTGGGCCTTGAGTGACAAAACACGTGGAAATCTACAAAGTATTAGACATTCAAATTTGATATAAAAATGTCATCAAGCAGCCGCCATCCTCAGTCAATACCGTTATTTATAAGCATTTATAAAAAATCTTTCATTCCAAAATACATCGATAAATAGCTTAACCCTTTCATTGGTTAGTGACTTTAAATGTGATTATATGCTTGACGTACTGCACACAAATTCTATTATTTTAATTAATTTATGATGTTGGTAATTTTTTTTATATGGCAATTTAATTAATGATACCACTTTTATTCCTCTTCAATTGAAAACGGGGCGTTTTAAGACCGCACCTAATTAATTTTAATCTCTTTTGTTTTTTTTTTATTTCAGTTTAAAGTTTTTATGCATTTTTAAAAATGAACGCTTAGTGTTAATTTTAATTATATGTTGCAGCGGTCGGCAACATTTAGGTTTTTATTTGAGGCGAAACTTTTTTGAGCTGACAGAAAAAGCGTATATTAGATAACAAATCCAGCAACTTCGATCGATATGCTTTGTGAATTTCTCTTGGTGGTGCTAAAGCATAGGCTCCCAACCTTTTTTCGGGTGGCGACCCCTTTTCGTAAAATCAATGGGACCCGCGATCCTCCATACAATCCAAAAGCAGACAAAAAAAAATTTTGCTGACCGTATAAGTTGGCGACCCCCAAGTTGGAAGCCTATGCACTAGAGGGATATAAGACTAAGGCCGCTGATCCTACCACTATTGTTTATATCTTAAGAAACCAACGCGAATTGATCACAAAATTCTTTATCTGTTGGATTTCCAGAAGGTTCTTATGGCAAAAATGAAAAAACAAACTACAATATCGACTGATCATGCTTGATTAAATTTCAATATTAAGATATGGAACTGCGTATTATTCCACGAGTCATTCAAGAAAGATACATTTCGCCTTTGGGCATCTTCTGGCACTATATCACATGGATGAAATAAAAAATTATACACAGTATATAGTTTGCATCGCTTGCACTGCCACAGAATTGTAGTCCAGGATTTTTTTTTTTTTTAATATCTACTGATATGAATTTAATGATATTCAATAAAAATATATCACAAAATATTAAACTTCTCTAATTGATCGACTGAAGGAAATTTGAATTATTAAAACTTTGTACGATTCCACGTGTTTTTCCACTAACAACCCGGGTTTCGCCTTTCAGTGTCTTCAGGTATTCACACGGATACAACAGAACTGACTCAGCAAGATTGTCAGACTGTTCAGTACAATGTTTCAACAATTCAAATTTAATTAAATTTCGCAATTACATTTTGCTCCTAAATTGGTAATTGTTAAAACTGTTTATTTAATTCACTAGCTATATTGTTTATTAAACTTAACAAATGAAAACAAGTTAGCATGTTTTAGTTGATAAAGCTCGCGATGAAGTAAAGCAATGCTGATATTAATAATTCATAAATGTGGAATATGTAAAATAACGCATACTTTAAATATATTTTGAAGTTTTGAATTTTGATTTTGATTTTAAATATACGTGAATGGGGTTCGTACTAAAAACGACTTAATTTTTTGAAGATTGGGAAACTTCCTATTCGATCGGTTTATTTTGAATATTAAAAATCAACTTTAAATCATGTGCAAGTGTGCTTCAAAGTTGGTTGCCGATCTCTGCCCGAGGGAAATGAAAGGAACCGACCCGTAAATTGATAGTGAAGTGTTTTACGGTTTAATCCTTTGGTCACGCATAATTCCTAACCCACACATTGAAAAAAACACGCGTATTTCTACTGACGAAAAAATAATGGTATTCTGAGGGGTTTTTTGACGGGGTAAGAAAGGCTTCAACGGGCCACATCGATACATGATTTAATATACCTAAAAAAATAACATGCCATAGACGAGAGATACAGAAAATCCGTCAATCATCGGGATTAAACGCATTGTGAATTTGCCGTAAGGCACCAGCTGAAAATGTATCGATTTTAATTTTAGGCCAATTAATAAATTCAAACTTCATTCTTAATGATCAGCTCAATCTTACCAGATCTTACCAATCTTACCAGATCGGTTCAATGAATCGACAATCTCATTAAGAAAATTCTTATATTGTATTACTAGATTTTTAATCGTTACTTGCCTAATTGAAATTAGTAGGTATTTCTTAAAAAAAAAAACAAATTATATTTTGACGATATTTTTTTTGTTTATTTTTTTGATTATTTGTTGTAAAACCCTTTCAAGGATGACCCATTGACAATATCAATCATTTATGAAACTTATCACAGGCAATTTTATTAATTATTTGCCATTTATACCTACCTTTTTATACCAAATAATACCTTTGGTATAGAGACGATGCTAACTGTTTATTGTGCGTCAGTTCTGTTGCATCTGTTTGATAGAATGCCTGAAAAACCCGGGTCGTTAGTGAGAAAACATTTGGAATCGTACAAAATTTTAACAATTCAAATCTATAGTAGTTTTTTTTTATATAATAAAATTAGAAGTTGTTCCGTTTCGAGGAACAAAAAAATGGTCACGTTAGTTTTGCATTGCGCAAAGATTTCATAAAATCTGTCCCCAAATGAAATAACATTCAACTTAAGACGTTTGTTATAACGATCAAAGGATGCGCTATGACATGATGATGTGTAGCTAGAACATACAGAATCAGATTCGTCATGAGCAATAGTCAAATTGATTCGACACGGTTGGCTCTTTATTTATTTCAATAGTCGCATAGAACTTTAACAAAGAGGATATTTCGGATAGAAAGCGCATCGTTTTATGTTGGTAACGTGGCGCAAATAGAAACAATTATCACGCCACATAAATTGGTAGAAAAGAAGTTGGAATGAGGGGGGTTGTTTCGAAATTACTTGAGTTAAAAATAATAAGGCTTATTCACACCACCGCTTTGAAATACCGGTAATAGATCTACCATTATAAGTTGGCCGTTTAGTGAGGGCATTGGTGTCGACGATTTTAATAATACACGGTATTGAATGTAATTATTTTGTGAGATTTGCCATCTCCGAAGAACTGATATAATATATTTATATTATATGTATTTATATGTGCGAAACCAGGGTCGTAAACTAGGACAGAATTTTGTTCAAACCATTCAAGATATACTTTGATATAATAAAAACAAATTTTTTATTACTTATTTCCACAATATATTTTTTGATCATGACTTGTTTCGTTCACCGCGAGCATTACGAACTGGTTATTAGCAACATTATCAATACTTGCAGTGAACGAAATCAATCCTGATGAAAAAAATATATTGTGGAAATAAGTACTAAATAATGTGTTTATTATTTCAAACAGCAACATTATGTCAAATATTTTTGATAAAATTAACACAATTAAGTACAAACATCTTCTTTAAATACTGATTTAATTGAATTATATTTTGTATGAGTTTATTTGAATATAGAGCTAATAATTCAAGAATGAAACGGTTTCTCACCCCTCTTATATACCGACCAACGAAAATGTCCTATTTTTTTTAATATAATGTATATATATATATAGTGACTTACTTTTTTTAATTTACTTTAAAACGGAATAAACGAAAATTGTCCTGTTTCTATCTTTCTATATCTACTTTCACTGAAAAATAAAGTTTGAGTGAGGTCGTTACAATCAGTTGTCATAGAAAATTTCTGTTGAGATACCTCTATTCGAAGTCCATATACTCCATATTAGGAGCGGCTTGGTAATTCTGTAAAACAGAGAAATAACGTACGTATTCCTTATCTACGACCATAAAAATGCCGTTATTTATATTTTAGATAGGGTAACAGACACGGTCGTCAGCCGCTATACAGTGCTTCTCAGCAGAAAATGCAAGGTTGTTTAGTCTTAAAAAAAAAACAATCCGCCTAAAAGAAGTTATTTTGTCAGGTTTTTTCCTATCTTTCCTATGATGTGTATTTAATAACAGATCAGCCAACTAATCCGGAAATTCGTTCATTGAGATATTTTTCTAAATCATCCAATCGAATAAGTCGTTCGAGTCGCTCATTTTTCACAATTCCAATTCCGAATCCAGACCCCTCGTAATAAGCCTGTAATTTTCTATAATTTACGATGAAGTGCGTGATAGAATTTCAATATCAAATTTGTATTGTTGAAACTTTGTACAATACGACATGTTTTTTCATTTATGTTCCAGGTTTCGTCTTTCGATACCTCCAGGAATTCTATCACATGGATGCGATAGGACTGACGTATGCCGAAAGGCAAAGCCCGGGTCTCTAGTGACAAAATATGAGAGTCGCTATTTTTTCACGACTCCGACTCCACAGCCCTGCTTTGTCCGTCACCTGATGCCAAATTCTCAACATTACCCACCAATTTGAAGTAAGTATGAATCTGTAAGTCTAAAATTACCCAATTGCATTTTAATGATCGTTGATAATTATTTGTTTTAGTATCTTTTTGTCAAAGACTCGTTAACCATATTCACTATAGTTTTAATAAAACTAAACACACTCAGGCAATTAATTGGCACAACTCCGGCCAAAATACCGCGACTTCACAAGCTTGCAATAAACCTTACTAATAAGCTTGTGCCGACATATCAAAGCAAACCATACCCTGGCCGATCGCTTTATCTGTTACCCGATGGGAATTCTGTGATAGGCAGTACAAAGAACCAAAGAATAGCATATTGAGTGTTTACCACTTCATTTCTATAAAAGCTTTCGTATTATATTCTTTCATTAAAAAATATTATTCATATATTCTCTATTCTCCTGTTGTTTAATCAAGATTCTTTCGTGTTTATATGTAAATACGGAGAGAAGTAAATATTTGATAAAGTTCGTACGAGGAATTTATTGTGTTGATATAAACTTTCTCGCTGCATTTATTCATGGATGTTGATTTAATGAAGTAAATAAAATTTTACGTATTTTAAACAAAAGATATCCAGTTGTGAAATTTCTTGTATAAAACATAACAATAGATGATGTTATTTAAAATTCAGGAGCTTAACTGTAAAGACACTGCATTTTCATAATATTTTCGATAGATCAGACGGAAGCTTTTTGAAAGCTCATTTTTGATATAAATTGTCCACGATAATGTTTCTCTCTGCCTTTATTGTTTACTTAAATTTACCTTTATAATTTGAAGCATAATATAATAGTTTTCTGGCAAAAACATTGATATTTGGAGTCGCTCGTTTTTCATTCCCATCCCGACTTCAAAGCCCTGATTTTAACACAAAAATTTAATATTTCCCTGAAAGTTTCAACACTAACATTCATCAACTATTGACACACAACAGTTAGCTGTCTCAGCAATTGAAACGTTAGCATTCAAAGGGTTTATAGCCGAGGCTTTGGAATCGTTAAAAAAACACGACTCTGACGCCAACATTGACTAAAAACACGAAACTGACAAAAAAGTTCAGTTTTGTCAGGCTTTTTCCTACATTTTCTTTCTTTGTGTATTAAATTAAAAATCAACCAGCCAATCCGGAAAATTGTTCATTAAGATATTTTCCAAAGTCATCTAATCGAAAAAGGAGTCGGTATCACTCATTTTTCACGACTTCAACTCCACAGACCTGTTAATAACAAATAAGATTCCCTGAAGATATCAACAAACGGCGAATACCGCGTTGTTGATGACAAAACTTATGACGTCGTACAAAATTTTAGCGACTTAAATTTACTATTTGTCGAACTTTAATATAATACAAAATATCTATCTTTCTTTATTATACTTCAATACCAAAATTCTCTATTCTTTTCCGTGATTTTCAAATAATATAATACTATAGTCATGACATTATTCCCGAGTATCTCACTGAATGTAAACATTTCTACGTATTTTTAATACAAACACCGACTCGTCTCCGATGTGAAGTATGTTCATAGATGTTTTCATAGCATTCGAAAATTCATCTTTGGTTGACGTTATTTATTTTTCCTGCGCGAACGTAGCTTTTAGAGAAATTTTATGTTCAATATTATAAACAAGAGTGCTTCAAGAAAGTGTTATATGAAAGATGTGAGATTTGTTAAGACGTATATCAATCTTATTCATACGTAGTCGACCGTAGTTATGTTTATTTATTTGCCTTAATCTTGAGAAATATTTTAACATCTCTTTTCAATTAAAGCGTTGGAGCTTCACTGATCACACACACAACTTTCAAGTTTTGCCGATAGAATACGCTGTGCCATGGAAACTGTCATTTAATTAATTTAAAAAAAATGAAATTGTTCGTCGTTCTTTACAAATAAACGTGAATTTGAAAATTCTAACAGGAGTGTTGATTTGTTTAAAAAGTTATGACTTTGATTCCGACATTGATTAAAAATACGACTCCGGTTTAAAAAAGTTTATTTGAGATATTCTTCAAAATTGTCTTATCGACAAATTATTCGGAGTCACACGCTTTTTTATGACTCCGAATCTAGATCCCTGAATTATAATTTTGGTACAATCTATTTAAATCTTTCAAAATCCGTACACGTGTCGAGTTTCGCCTTTCGATAACTTTAGGATAATACTAGAATTAGTATACAGATGCACAATCGGTATCTCTAATGTTATAAAATTCTAAAATAAAATTTTGATTACAGTTGATTTTTATTAAAACATTTCGTTACAAAGTTATTGGGTTGAAATGATTATAAATATTTAGTAACAATATTAAGCAGTATTGATTCGGATATCGGCATATTCCACGTGGACGAGAGTGAGTTCAAAGAATGTATTGTTCAATGAATGTATTGCAGTAGAATTCACTAAGCTTTCCTGGTTAGCTTACGAACGAATTTTCTCAAATCAAATCAATTATACGTTGCATAAACAAAACACTTCTAATGTGTAATTTCATTAATAAATCAAATAAATATATATATAAAACTATTTTTTCAAAGTTCAATGTCATAATCATTTAATCAGGAGATATTAAAATTAATTCAGCTCATTGAAATAAAGTCGATTGTTTTTAATTTGCTTTAAATTTATACGATTTATGAACTGTTTACTGACTGTCAGTTCAAATGTATCCGTGTACTTGAATATTTGAAACGTACATGAGGCGATACCCAGGTCGTGAGTGACAAAACATTTACGACTTAATTTTGTTTGATTATTACCTGATGGAGTTAACGCATTTCAAATCACGTGAAAGAACGGTTCCTCTAAAATCACCAAAAAATCTCTCACACGTCATTGTTCATCGAATTGGACAAATTTTAGTAAAAACATTATAAAAGAAACCATTCGTTAAAGATAAATTTCTTGATATTTCTAATGAGTATGAAATCAATGCTAAAATCTAGTTTTGCTTATATAATGTGTATATACAATATGTAGTTATAACTATCTCATAAAATCTATACTACATATTATTTTATAATTATTAATTTATTTTCGTCCTTTTAACAGCACGTTCACAAATATTATTATATCTTTTTTCTATACGTATTTTATAATTTTAAAATTGTTGCATTAGCATGCCAGCGAAATTTGTCAACCGGAAATATGCTATATGTCATGCTTAAGGGTGGTTTATGCTATTTGAAACACGGTGTTTACGAAATAACACTTAAATTTAATCGTATCTATACTTCGGGCTTAATTTCAAAATAAAAAATACAAACAAAAACAATGTTTATAAACTATACATATTTGTGACATGGCCGACATACGTCAGCTTTATTTTTATTACTGGAAGAGTTTTTTTTTTATAATTCTGTGTGGCAAAATCTTTCAATTATACGAGAAGTGTATATTTTTGTTTCGTACATTAAAATAAAATTTATATTTATTTATCAAATATTGGCATTTATGTATTGAAGTCGGAATATGAATTCATTTACCATGCTCAACGTTTCTTACCGTACATAGATCAGTTATTTCATGGACATGGTGTTTATTTTATGGTTATCGTAAAACGAATTCTATCAGAGGGTATGGAATAGAAGAAACACAGAAGGTCAGGATGTAAAATATTGCTGAAGCAAATCATTCGTATTATGGGGGTTAAACTGTTAAACCAAAACTTTGGAAGGGCGTATCGTAATATTATAATCAATTTATCAAAATAAATAATTATGTACGATATCGACTGAAGGTGTTTGATGGAATTTCAATATCAAATTTGAATTGTTATAATTTTTTTCGATTCCAAATATTTTGTCACTAACGACCCGGGTTTCGCCTTTCGGCATCTTCAGACATTCTATCACAAGGATGCAACGGAACTGACCTGGAAATATGTATTTTGTTTTAATGTGTCAACTGCTACTTCTTGAAAATTTAAATATCTTTTATTGGCGGTTTCACTCATCGCGAGCGTTATCAACCGATAATTGACTAATGCTCGCGATAAGCGAAACCAGTCTTAATCAAAAAATTAGAGCATTTTTTCGAGGTTTATTTATTTGTCCGTTTTTGCGGCAATGTTTGCAAAAAAGTATAGGTAGTAAATGGGTTAATAAACAATATAGCTATTACTAATGTATAACTAGACTTTGCAGAATATTCATTTTTAAATTTCAGACAATATTACGAAACTAATATAATTGAAAGGCGCATACAATTTCTTGCCGAATCGGTAATCCATGTTTTCAATTGAAATTTACTTTGTCTGTTACAAGTATGCATCGACTAGTGAATTTTTACACGGACTAAACTTATACTATTGTTGATAAAATATATAGAATCAAAAAAATATATTTACTATTCATAGTGCACGCCCGCCACTGTTTTGAGTGTAGTCCAAATTCACCGCGGATATATCATATTATTCAAAACAAATTGTGAACACGTTTTTTGTTTTAAGGATGCATCTGCCTTCATGTTAATCCTAACAGCTCTATGTTCATAAAATGAAAGAACAGTAACGTTTTTTTTGTAGCATAAACTTTTATAAAGAAAAATTAATGTGACGGCTATATCCATATTTGACTCTGAAGGATTTATGTTTAATTCGAAAAATCGCTGATTATTTTTTTGGTTTGAAGGGCAAAATCACTCTTTAATTGTTTATTTTTAGGACATAGATATCTTTTTGTTAATGATCAGCCACGTAGCTGTTTTAATAATCTTTTTTTTTAATTGGTTTGGAGAATTTTGCATTTTTATACATAATATATGGTAAAAAGAGGAAAATAACAGATTTATATAAATGTATATATTATGTCAACCGGTATAGAAACAGTAGAGAGATTGAAATTTAATGAAAATGCTTTAATAAAAAGAAAAAAAAGTGTCTTAAACATAACCTCAAAAAGGAAATTAAACTTTGTTCAATAAGTGTACCTACATATTTAATAAATTTCAAAATTAAAATTGTTAAATCTGATAAAATAAAAACTAGTTTTTATTATTGGTACCCTATTATAAATAAAATAAAAGCTGATGCATATAATTTACAATTCGCACAAAAGTATCGAATGTCATGGAAGCTTTTTTCACATGTTAATAGGTACCCTTTTTGGGTTTCAAAATGTGAAATTAATATTTTTCACCGTGTCTAGGCAGATGATGGAATAATTTAGAATTGACAAAGAATATTTTTACTTAACAATCTCCGATCCCAACGTAGAGAATATGGAGTGTTTACTTAAAGTGACAATTTATACTATATTTTTCCTCAAAATGGGATATCTACCGATTTTATTAACTGGTGGTTCTTGACGGAATTGATTAGTTGAAACATTGGACGATTTTACATACTCAGCGTACCAATTTTCAATAGGTCAAATTTGTTGATTAAATTGGTATTTACTTGATAGACTTCATTGTAGCACGGTGAAAAAATAGCAATGTATTTAGGTTCTACTAAATTTATAAGGTATCTAGTTGATAGCTATTTCGGCTTACGCCCTCATCAGAACTAGTTCTAGTTCAACTTTATCTATATATATAAAAATGAATGTCTGTCTGTCTGTCCTTTATAAACTCCTACACCATTAATCCAATTGCGATAAAAATTTGTCGAATTATTGCTTAGACTACCGGGAAAAAGATAAGATACTCAGAATTCGATTTGATTACGAAAATTAATTGAATATTTACGAAAAACATGTTTTCATACAAGACTATTGTAATACAGAATGGCCATTTATGAAGCATTGTATCCATAGCAACGCCGAAAACAAAAATGTCAAATCTGTCACATGCACTCGCCTGTAGGTACTTTAAGTAGGTACTGAATATTTTGAAACAGAATTCGATTTCCGAATAAAGTATTTCAATGTTTGAATTTTTACCGACTTTTTTGTTTTTGTTTTGTGTCGCATAACAGAACGAATTTAAATAAATATTACGTATAAATTCCAATTGCCGGTCGACTTCGGATATTATTATATCAATAATTTTTTTTTATTTTTCAAAAGTGAATTTCAAAACGTAATATTCACTGTGAAATCAATTATGCCACCCAAACGAAAAGCAATAGGTCAGAGTACAACTCATACTCAGTATACTCAAGCACGAAAGAAAAGAGCAAAACAATGATGTTATAGTTGACAATTGTTGGATTGTACCGTATTCACCGCTTCTCTTGAAAACGTACAAAGCACACATCAATATTGAGTGTTGCAATTCGGTGAAATCCATCAAATACATTTGTAAATATGTCAACAAAGGAAGCGTCATGGCAATTTTTGGAGTGGGAAATTCAACTGCATCTATCGATGAAATCAACCAATATCAACTGGGAACGCTACATTAGTAGCAGTGAAGCAATATGGCGCATTTTATCATTTCCAATTCATGAACGGCATCCAACAGTTACTCATTTGGCAATTCACCTCGAAAACGGTCAGCGTGTGTACTTCACAACAGAAAATGGACGTGTAAGAGCATTGTCACCACAGCCAACAACGTTAACTGCATTTTTCTTATTGTGTAGGGATGATATGTTTGCAAAGACACTACTTTACTCTAAAGTGCCAACATTCTACAGATGTTTTACTGTTAATCAACATACGTGAACCGACATCCTTCCAAGAATCGAGAACAGTAAACGGTCGAATATGTGTCACTTATAGTGAAGCTTGCCTCGAATTAAATCTTCTAGAAAACGATGCACACTGGGACACTTCACTCGCTGATTCATCGAATACTGCTCACCCGCAACAAATACGTGCGTTATTTGGAAGTAATATTAACAATGTGCTTTCCGTCCAATCCAAAAGATTTTTGGGGAAAATACAAAAAAGTGAATACTGTAAAGATATTTTTAGATAGTTTGCGTGCAACAATTCAAAATCCACACGTTCAATTCACACCAAACGTGTATAACGAGGCATTGCCATTGATTGAGGACATATGTTTAGTAATCGCTAACAAATCACTGGTACAATTGAAAATCGCTGCGCTGAATCAATCTAACGACTGACTTGATCGTGATTTCCAACGAGAAATACTGATGTGGATGAATTGGGTAAATTTGTTTAAACGAATCTTCCAAAATTTGTTCCAGATCAATGTATAGTGTACGACACAATTATGGATGCAATTACAAGTCAAAGTGGTAAATTTTATTTCATAGATACCAACAAGACAACCAACAAGCAATATCAACAAAAATTCTTAAACGGGCAATCTACTCACATCATGTAAAATCATTGTATGGGACGAATGTACTATGGCATACAAAAAATCATTGGAAGCACTTCTTTTCTTCACAACTTTTCGGTGGCGCAATCATTTTATTGTCTGGTGATTTTCGACAAATTCTACCTGTTATATCACATTCAACAGTGGCCGATGAACTTAATGCATGCTACAAAACTATAACATGATGCATCCGCTGAACGTTTCGCAAAACAATTATTGGATATAGGAAATGGGAAAATGGCAATAGAGGAATCCACACAATGTGTCACATTGCCAGCGAATTTCTGTAAAATAACCGCAACCATAGGCGAATTGATCCACAAAGTTTTCATAAAAGTCATCAATGGCTCAGTGCACGTGCTATATTAACAGCCAAAAACAAGGATGTCAATGCAATCAATTTTGGCATACTAAATGAAATACCAGGAGAAGCGACAACGCTTAAGTCAATCGATACTATACCGAATCAAGACGAAGTCGTCAATTATCCAACAGAATTCTTGAATTCATTTGATTTGCCAGGCATGCCGCCGCATGTTTTAACATTGAAAATTGGCGTCCCCATCATTCTTCTCCGAAACATAAATTCCTCGCGACTTTGCAACGGTACCAGGCTTTCGGTAAGAAAAATGATGAATTATTGAAGCTACAATTTTAAATGGAAAATTCAAAGGAGAAGAACCACTGTTGCCACACATCCCAATGATTCCGACAGATATGCCATTTGAATTTAAACGTCTGTAGTTTCCAGTGCGAGTCGCCTTTGCAATGACCATCAATAAGGCACAAGGATAATCGTTACAAGTGTGTGGACTAAATTTAGAATATCCATGCTTCTCACATGGACAACTGTATGTGGCCTGCTCACGTGTTGGAAAACCTTCTGATTTATTTGTGTACGCACCAGATAGAAACATAAAAAACATTGTGTATCCAAAAGCACTCCAATAAATAAAAACACATACGGCCACCACTGTCAAATTTCGGAAAGAAAAACATAACCTAAGCTTATCGTTTCTAATTGGCTCCGGCCTCGCCTCAAGTCCGACTCATACAATCGGAAGGCGAGAGGCTCCCGACGAGGCGATTTCATAAAGTCGCGGTTTCTTCTTTTTGAGTGGCATTCCAACGCATGCAGGGTAGACACTAGTACCTTATAAATTTTGTGGATATATGAAAATAATTAACCCTTTAGCTGAGCCGCGTTAAGGATATTCTAAAACTGAAAATAAATAAAGGAATATTTATGGATGAACTAATGAAGATTTTCAGGACTAATCCGTCTATAAAATAAAAATAAAAAAAATATTGGGCTACGCGGATGATCTAGTGGTGCTCGGAGAATCTGAAGACGAAATAAAAGACATTTTCACTCCTTTGAAGGACACAGCAAAAAGGTTAAACCTACGAGTAAATGTGGGAAAGACTAAGTATTTGAAAATGACAAGAGGCAACGAACCCTCTGGAGACATTGTAATAAGAAACTCCTCGTTCGAGAGAACCTCTCTTTTCAAGTACTTGGGCTCTAATATTTCCTCTAGAAATGAGATGACTTTGGAGCTTGCTGACCGACTGAGAAGTGGAAATGCAGCGTACTTCGCGCTAAATAGTCTGTTTAGGTCCAAAATGCTGTCCATCAAAACCAAGTGCCGGGTGTACAACGTGATCATTAAGCCGATAGTCATGTATGGATGTGAAACCTGGGGTTTAACAGAAAAACAAGAAAAGGCCCTCCAAGTATTTGAAAACAGAATCCTCCGGAGAATACTTGGACCCGTTAATGAAAACCACCAGTGGCGCATTCGTACGAACGCTGAGCTCTTCGACCGATACAAACCAAGAATCATTAATGTCTTGAGATCGAGAAGGCTCAGATGGGCGGGTCACGTTGTACGATCTGAGAAGTCTAGAGCTCTCCATAAGACTTATGAAGGAACACCAGCTGGCACCCGACCTCTCGGTCGCCCTCGACGGAGATGGGCGGATAACATTCAAAAGGATGTTGAGAGGCTAGGGATAGTCAACTGGAGAGAAAGAGCGCTCGACAGAGATGCCTGGAGAGAGGTTGTACAGTCAGCCATGGACCTGAACGGCCCCTAGCGCCATTTTATAATAATAATCCGTCTATAATATACCATCCGTTTTAACCAGGGATGTGGAGTCATTAAAAAAACACGACTCCGACTCTGGCATTTACCAATATTAAGACTTCGAATAAAAAAAAATATCAGGATTTTTCCTACCTTTCCTATTTGTGTGCATAAAATTAAGCCAACTAATGCGTCAAATTGTTCTTTGGAATATTTTTCAAAATCATCTGATTGAAAAAGAAGTCGGAGTCAATTGTTTTTCACTACTCCGACTCCGGTAAAAACACAGACTCCACAGTCTGGATTTAAAACTACTAACTTTCTTAAATGTATGAATATTAACAATCAATAAGTACACTATAATCAGCCGTTTCAACAGCTGAAATCTTACATATGACTTTTAAGGTGTTAACTGTCACTTCTTGATGGAAAGGCATTATATTTTAAATAATAAAAACACATTTTTTTTAGTACTTATTTCCACAATATATTTTTTGATCAGGACCGGTTTCGCTCATCGCGAGCATTATCAGCGATCAGTTGATAATGCTCGAGATGAGCGAAACCGGTCCTGATCAAAAAATATATTGTGGAAATAAGTACTAAAAAAAAATGTATTTTTATTATTTAAAATATCTTACATATGAGTTACGAAGTTACTAATCCCGTTGTCAATTTCCGATTCCAGGAAAATACCGGATTGTCCGGGAATGTTGGCAAACCTTGTCCATTATATTCATATTGTTTGTTTGCTTATGCTAATTCGATTAACCTTAATCTATGTTATATGCTTAGATTATCGCTGCATTTATGCGGCGTGCAATGCATTTGTATAATACAATGTCCTATAAACTACATTAATAGATTAAACACATCGCGGAACCAAAGCTGGCCTATAATAAGAGTACCGCAATGGTTTCTGATGTCAATTTTGTTAGGTTAGGTTTATCATGACGTAAGATCTTGGGACAAGTGGGAAGTGGAAGTGATAACAAAGAAATCTGCTTTACCTTCAGAGCAACAGAGCCTACCTGGATTTTGAATCCATTCATTGTTCCATTCTTTTCAAAATAAAATAGTTCTCGTCAGTAAAGGTAGTCGTTGATTTTTGACCGGGGAAACATTGTGTTATAAAAAAATATGTACAAGCAATATTTTATTATTAAACGATTATACGATTGTGAGTAATAAAATAAAATTATAATTAACAAGAATAACGTTAATGGGAGAGTTGACAATTAACACATTAAAAAATATTTAAATGCAATTTATAATATTGACTGAGGGTGTTTGATGAAATTAAATTTGTTGAAAATTTTTAAGATTCCACATGTTTTGTCACTGACGACCCGGGTTACACGTTTCAGTCTCTTCAGGTATTCTATCACACGGATGCAGCAGAACTTACTGAATGTGGAATCGATTTTAAATAACATTTATAACAAAAACACATTAAGTATTGAAATATTTAACGAATATTTATTTTTAATGAAATTGATGAAAAGAATGAGTTTTAGTTGTTAACTAAGAGATTACCAATACCCGAACAATTGAGGTTTTTTTTACTTATAAACAATTATTCATCGCATAAATCAGTATCACATGAATATTTAGTGCTTTAAATTATTAAGACTTCAATAATTTTAAACAGAATAAATTAAACATATATTAACTTTGTTCTAGGGTTTTTTGGAATAAGTTAAGCTAAGTTTTAAAAAGAAATTTATAATTTCATTAACATTTAAAGTGCTAAAAAGGTAAATTTACATTCTAACTTCTTAAAAAAAAAACATGGAATATATCACTCAGCTCTTGTGGTTTTTATTATTTATTTATTTTTCTATGTGATTTAGATACAAAACAAAATCCACAGTGGGCTATTTATGCAAAGGCAATAATCCGACTTGTTTGAGTGTATCTTTTATAAAAATACTCCTAAACATTCAGTTCTATAAAACATTTAGAATGTCGTACAAAGCGAGAAAGAGTTATATAGTTTGTTTCTTTTTCTCATACATGTGCGATATGTGATTTGAAGTCCAGTTCATTCAAATGCTCTCATGTGAACTAAATAAAAAAAAATACTCAATACATGTTTTTGGGATCTTCTTGTGATCCCTACATTTGACAATAGGACTAATCGTTTCTTATATTATTAGATACAGGTAAAGTGCAGTGAAATATTATGAATAAAATATGACATCAATGTTGCCAGATGTTTTTTAAAAAAGAACGTGTTCTATATTTAAAAAATATTGACACATTCTTAGAGATTAAAAAAATCCGAATTAAATACATTATAATTTTAGAATAATAACGACCTTGAAAAAAAATTATGTCTACTTTTTTAAAGAAGAAACTACACTAGAATTGTACACGAACTTTTAAAGTTGTTTTTTTTTTTGTAAGGAGTTAAAAAATCGATTTTTTTCTCTATTATAGTCTGATTTGGTATGGTACATGAAGAGGGAAGGTTGGTTTTAAATGATAAATTTTAAAATAGACTCAAAAACCGATAAAAGGTTTTTCTTGAACACTTAAAAAAAATTAATGCGAGAAAGCCTCATTTTCTTTACATCATCCTTTTTTTTTACCAGTCATTAATAGAAATTTCTATCACTTATAATTGACCGTCACATCGTAGTGATAATGTAATGTCAAATTTGAACTGCTGAAGCTGTGTATGATTCTACGTGTATTGTTACTAACGACCCGGGTTTCGCCTTTCATCATTTTCAGTCATTCTATCACATGGATACAACAGACATAATTCACATCTCAATAATTCAAATTTGTTGATTAAATTGGCATTAACTTGATAAAACATCATTATAACGCTGTGAAAAATAGCAATGTGTTTTAGTTCTACAAAATTTACAAGATTAATAATTATTTCGACTTATTTCGGCGTGAAGATGCCGAAAATCGGGATCCGGATTATCAGTGACAAAACATGTGGAATCGAACAAAGTTTCAGCAATTCAAGTTTGATATTGAAATTCCATCAAGCATCTTCAGACGACATCATAAAATAAAAATATAATACATTTAAATAAATAAAATAAAATGTTGCTTCATTATATTTATTGCTGATAGTACTCACGATGAGTGAAATCGGTCACGATAAATTAACTTAAGTTACGTATATTTTTTAGGTGTGTAACGCAAATATATAAATTGTATTTGAAAATATAAAAAAAAACAATATATTATAATTCATGAATTTCGTCTCTTTCAGAAGGTATAGGGCAACATTGAGAATATACGTATAAATACTTCGAGGGCTATGACAAAAAATACGTTCGTAAAAAATATATACAGTTTTTCTTCACGAATATGAATAACATGTTTTTTTTTTAAATAAAAATCTGTTAAATCGTTAAGATAAGTCTGATTTTTACATATATATAAAAAATCATATATATATTAAAAAACGTTATCAAAATATGGTAGCGTTAACGTGCCTGCACGCTATGGCGTCTACGTGGTTAAAATAAACTGCCGGATGGTGGGATGATGTCTCTGCTCTCAGGGATGGGAAAGTTAATGATATGTCAGAGAATAAGGTTTATCCATTAATTCGTTTAGACTTTATTCGCCATAGTTGGTAGAAAAAACCCTCACTCTTATAATGAACTCGGCAATGGCGTCAGAAATACTCCCCAGCCATTATTTAAAATATTTTTAATTAATTAACTGCTGTCTTTCACACGGAATCACTCAACTTAATTAAAATCCCCTACACACCACGCTCAACTAAAAATACATTTAGGCGCTATAAAAAAGAAATATCTGTTAATGTTTTACTACAAAACAGTATCTATGGATATAATAAATAAAAGCAATATTACGTTGTTTATATCTTTTGCTTTTGACGCACTTTAAAATGATAGTGATGCCGAACTAGTGACGTGTAAAACACATAAATTTGAAAAATGGAATACCGTAGTTGAATGATTCAAATTAAGTTTTATCAATCACGAAGTGGATGCCTTTTGGCATTCTAAAGCATAGTTTATCAACCTTTTTACATCCAAGGACCTCGAAAATGTCCAAAAATGTTTTGCGAACCATAAACATTGGAATAAAATAATAAATACTTATTTTATTGATTTTTTATTCGAAACATTTAATATTGGATTAACATATGCTAACATAATAATATTGAAGTATATTAAACAGACTAATACTCGCGATGAACAAAACCAGTCCTGATCATATAATATATTGTGAAAACAGTACTAAAAGTATGCGTTTTTATTATTAAAATAGTAAAGTAATTAAATAAATAAATACGTGTTTTACATATTCATGTAAGTTTTTCAAACACTAAAATATGGTAGTGAAGTGGTATGCAATATGTAAGGTTGGCGACCACTGATTTAAAGTGCGACCGATTCAAAAATATAAAAAAAGTACTGCCACTCCAATTACTTCTATTGACTCATGCTCGAAATGCAATCACCGCTGCTTTAGATAATCTATCCTTGACTTGAAGCAAATTCGCTAATGCTATGTATAACTTTGTATTTTTTGATATTATGTTGTTTATGACATTTTAAATCGTAATGAGTCAAAAATTGCGTGACATATATATAAATGATAAAAGAAAGCATATATGACCGTTGCCATATTCAGAAAGCAGATTAAAGAGTCAATCAAGATGAAATGCAACAATAAGAACAGGTAATTGTACAAAAATATGCAATACGTATCGGGTAGAACAGCTGCAAGAATGTCACAAGAAATGTTAAAAGAAATGTGTGAAGCAAATATATTATTATTAAATCAGGGCCAGTTACATTCATCGTAAGCATTTATCTTTTTTACAGTATCGATTAAGGATGCTTGGTGGAATTTCATTATATATATTTTAATGTTGAAACTGTATACATTTCCATATATTTTATCACTCACGATCTAGATTTCGCTTTTCGAATCTACATGCATTCTAGATATTACGTAAATGAAACAGAATTGACGAGAACTGACAAATTGAGTGTGATACAATATCAGAAAATGCCAAATTCAAAAACCAGGGTCATGATTGACAAAACATGGGGAAATTTATAAAATATCAAGAAATCAAATTTAAAACAAGGATTTTATTCATTGAATTGGCATGTACTAGTAAGAACTTGTAACACGGTGAAACAAATTGTATTTCAGTTCCACTAAATTTAGTTTCATATAACATATATTTGTATATATAGTTAATGCACGTTTAAACATATTATAGTTCTGATAAGGGTATAAGCCGAAATACCTATCAACTATTCAACTTATAAATTTTGTAAAACTAAAATACATTGCTATAATTTATGATATCGACACAAGGTGCTTGATGGAATTTCAATATCAAATTTGAATTGTTACAACTTAGTACGAGAGACAAAACACGTGACATCGTACTAAATTGTAACAATTAAAATTCAAAAAAATACATTGCTATTTTCACCGTGTTCAGATTTTTTAACAAAAAAATAATTAGGTTCTAAATATTTTATATTTAGTTTATATAACGTTATTAGGATATATATATTTTGTATGATAACTTCTGAATTATTTTCATAAACCTTTGGTTCTGTATACCTAAAAATTCCAATAAATATTCTTGTTTTAATTTGTATTATATTAGTAGATAAACCTTGCAATGAACGAAACCCGTTTAGATCTTTATATTTTATAATTTTGAAAGAGTTAGGAGACATTGTATGTTATTGTTAAAATAAAACGACAAACAGCTGATGTAATAAATCTACTAAAAATTACTTAAACTAACGGTAGAAATTCAAACAAATCAAATCGTACTGTTCAAAATTGATAACAAGCGTATTGAACAGTATTGAATATTAATATAAAGAGCAATATTGCTTGTTCGTTAGTAATAAAATACTACATTTTTCTTTTTAAAAGTGTGAATTGTTATTATTATTCGAATTGTATAATTATGAATAGTATGAAGAAACGAATAAATAGTTCCAATATTTGCCGCTGTATGCTTAGATCTTATTTCAATGTGCGTTTCAATATTTTCTCTGGAGATCACTTATATGTTTATCTCTTTCATACACATCCGCTGAGTAACGTAAACTTGCGTCCAAGTGAGATAGCGATATATATATTCCTATGCAGATGCATTCTTGGTTTGTTTCCCCTTGCATGCTATTCATAAAATTTTGTTCTGTTTAGTTTAGTTCCGATTTGGCGTTCGCGGGCGAAGCTTGTGTCGCTCTGATCAAGAATTTCACTTCCGATTCGCGATGTTTTTTTGTGCCGGAAAGTTTTCGAATTTTGGTAGTTCTTGGATGCCTAACAATTGAAGTAATTTAAATAACTTGTGTTTTACTGTGTTATGGTTGCGTACATCAATAATGTTAATTGAATTCTGCGTACAAAAAAAATATTAACAAATACAGTTTATTTTAATATCTTCTCTAAATAGTGATGCCGTGCACTTAGATCAAAATAAAGTGAATGATAATGCGTAAAATACAAATTCAAAAATACGTTATAAAACATAAATAACCTCTCTTTATAAATAATATCATTATAAATAAATCTACTTTTATTTATAAATAAGTTCAAAATTCTATATACAAACTTAAAAAAAAACAATAACAATCAAGTGGTTGCTTACAAATAGTTCATATTTCGTTAAAATTTAAAAAAATCTTAATTCTAAAAGTATTGTAAATTGAATTTTTGTGTCAGTAATATTGAAAACTGTACTTCAAGATTTACTGAAAGTTTACGACTTAAATACTGAGAATATATATTAATGAATATTTCAGCTAATTATGTGCTAAAAGTAAATAATAACCAAATCACTTAAAATCAGTTTATAAACAATTTGTGCATTATTGTGAAAAATATTTTCTCAAATGTGTTCAGCTGTGCGTGTGACAGTGAATCATTTGTAAAAATGCCAGCGAAGGTCGGTAGACGCTGGTCGGCATCGCCAAGAACCTTCGGAAGAAGGGGTTCCTGCTTGGATTATGGAGAAATCTACTTCTTCGCGCTGTTGCTGGTTTCTGGATTGCAAATAATTGAAGGTATATAGTGGTTCCTCTGATTCCGTACTTATACCATAAGATGTTGGTGTAGTTTAGACTTTTCTTCAGGGTTGTGGAGTCACGGTGTTCTGGCCGGAATCGGAGTCATGAGTCGTAAAAACGAGCGATTCCGACTACTTTTTCCATTAGACAACATTGAAAAATATCTCGATGAACAATTTGCCGGGTTGGTTGGTTTATCATTAATTTAATGCACCTAAATAGAGAAGATAGGAAAAAACTTTTTACAAAATATTTTTTTTAGTCGTCGTGTTGTTGGTCGATCTCGGAATCGGAATCATGTTTTTTTAACGACTTTCTGCTTTTTGTAATCAAATTTCATTTTTATTGTTGTATATATTTATACGCATATAATAAATAGTAACATTTTTAAAAAATATTGATATCTCCAATTACAATTAATTCTATACCATTCACAACGAGCGTCAATAATTTGTACCGAACCGTTTACCAAAACTTACGTTACGTCTAGAATAATTAATAATAAACAATATGTATTGTCAGATTTTTACTTTGGTATCGTCATTTTCCAAAAAGATATTTATAATTATTCTGCTGATTTTTTAGTGATTAATTTACAACTTTGTAATTACCTTCCAAATGAAAAATAAAATGCGGTAATAAAAATAAATGTAATTGGTCAATAAATCGATACATAATCCACCAAAGAAACTAAATAGATTCTCAGTAAACCACAATTGTTACAGTACCTAACTCACTTTGGTGAAGTTTGTTGATTAAATCAATATTATTACAGGCTATTTAATTTATATTCTGACTGTTAATCTATCTAAAGATTCAATCCGAGTCCATTTTACGTAAATTTACATATTTCAAATCGATTTTAATTATTTTTTGTTTTAAATGTTACTGCGTATCTGATGAATATAATTCAACGGAAAAATACCTACCTAGTCGCATTGTAGATTCCCGGTTTCACGTTAATTTATTTTTATGCTTTTTTGATTTCAACAAATTAAAACTTCCGCAATAAAAAGCTCTGCGAAACGGACTTAAATCTGCGAAAGCTCCCATTTAATTCACAGGTAAAATATAAGTAGGTAGCTCCATTGAATTTTGATTAAAAGAAAAAAAAACGGTACGTAGGTTTTTTTTACAGTTGCATTACAAAGACATAATATCTTACTTTTAAGATCTTAATTAGATATTAATATTTAAAATGTATCAATCAAAACCGCTGGTTTCCTAATTAAAAAACAAAGGTACTTTAATTATATCTGCCCCAATAGGTAACCTGTGAAAGAATATCGTTGAATTGAATTATAAATACATCTCATTATTGCCAATGAATGGTTTGCATTAACTGTAATATTTTCGATGGTCATTTCGTGGAAACTAATTTGTATATAATATATACACAGTTTTTATTCCACTAGGCAAAATTAATTATCTATAAAATGTATTCATTGAAGATGCCATGTTACAACTGATAAGCTTATATCTCAATTTTGAGACGGCAGATTGTTGATACGCAAAAATATAGATGTGTCTACACAGTGTTGAAACTTTCGTATAAGAATTAAAATTTGTATCAAATTGTAGTCTGATTTGTACTGAAAATCGCACTTACGAATATCAACACAGCTTAATTATTTTTTGAAATATTCAGGGCTGGATAAATATTCACATTGATCTGTCGGGAAAGGGTTAATCGACTATTTTTCATTTTAAAAAAATTCGCTCTTAATAAAGAAAGCTATTAGGAATTTTACAATTATCGATATCGACTGACTCCGTTTGATGGGATTCCAATATCAAATTTGAAACAATACATTTCCACATGTTGTGTTACCTACGAAACGAGATTACTTTTTCGATGTCTACTGAAATTCCATCACACGGTTTCAATAAAGCTAATAAAACACTATTAAAGCATATGTTTAGCACATAACCTTGACATCAATATTTTGTGTAATTTGATGTATTTAAAATCGATACAAACTATTAAGTGTGTGTCAGTTCTATTCTACCTGTGTCACATGTTAACGGAAGATGCCGAATGGCGAAACCATGGTCGTTACTGACAAAACATGGAAATGTACACATTTTCGTCAAAGAATTGATGCTTACGATGAATTAACAAATTAGTTACACAACGAACGAGTACAATTTTTAAGACTTGATTCTGTATAATTTTTATTTCATTATTCAAATTCTATTCAAGTGTTATATTATATAATATTCAGGGCTGTGGAGTCGAGGTGTGATGACCGGAGTCGGGAGTCGTGGAAAAGAAGCTACTCCGACTACATTTTCGATAAGACGATTTTGAAAAATACCTTAATGAAAGAAAGGAATAAATCGTCCTCATTTGAGTGAAAATATAGTAAAATTTATCGGATTGGTTGGTTAATTAATCTCTATTTTAACGCATACAAATAGAAAAAACAGGAAAAAATGACAAAATTAAACTTCTTTTTGTCAAAGTCGTGTTTTTTAACGACTCCACAACCCTGATTAAATGGTAATTTTTTTATCCCCAAAAGCTCTCTAAAAATGCATTGCCATTTTTTTAGTTGGTTTATATTAAATGTAGAGTTGTACAATTGTTTTTAAATGCGCTTTTATTTATCTCTCTCCAAAGTTTTTTTCTTCCAGTGAAATATAATTCAATTTATAACGCTGCTGGATTCACATGGTCGTTTTCGTTAAAAAAAAAATACGTTTTTTTTCTTACATGATCTCGCATGCCCGCTTTTTCGCAAACCTTTGACAACCATAATGCAAGGCTAAAAAATATAAGGTGGTCCTTATTAGGAAGGATGTTCTGGCTACTGAGGTTTGCGGAGCTAAGTGGTTATTTGTATTGCGAACCGGCGAGTTTGGGTTCAGTAATTTACGCAAGCCAAATTTAGAAGAGAAACGCTAATGATTATTTATGTGAACGTTTCATTTAATTGAATATGATTTTAAATATAAATTGGTGTGTCAACTAGTTACAAGTGGAATAACAAAGTTTGCAATTTTGATTAATATTGATAATGCACCTACACAAAGTTATTACCAAATCCATTGTAATTTAAGTATACATTTTATTTTAAAATCACACAGATGCGATAAAACTGTTTTTTTGTCCAAATTGAAAAACGCAAAGAAAAGTGTCACAATTAATAAAATCCTATTATAGGTAACTAAATAACAGATATCATAATTTTAGTTTGTTAAACCGCCGCTAGAGAGCTTAAAAGACACTGTCTTATTATATTTTGCCACGTTATAATCGCGAATAGTGTCATATTTTGCATCGTGTCAGTTTTTCGAGTGCTGTATATGTGCGACTAACACTTAAAGTTTTTACAACGCCGTTTCAATTTTGAGTTTCAAACTAATACCGATTTCACATATTCATCAATATTAACTGACTCTTTTGGAAATATGACAATTTACGGATTTTCCAATATACCGGACCAGATAGACATTGTATTTATGAACACATGTTTACTTACTTGATTTGCTTCGCCATACGACATTGTTGTGCTACACATAGAGGCAGATAAATGCAGGATTTCTGAAAACATAATCAATGCATGTTATTTGTTTGTCAATTAAGTGCTCTCCTATATAAACGAGGAAACAATATTAACTTTGAAATTTTGCTACTAATATCGTACAGGACTTTCGGCCAATGTATCGATAATTTGTATCTCAATCTAGCATACTTGTTTTACATTCACACCCTTATCATCGTTTATTATTAATTCACAATATTTCCTGATTAGATATCCGTATAGTGACACATCCAATACCCCAATATAAACATCCAACTAGTAATACTATGCAATGTGTGACAGGGTTAATCTATTAAAATTCGTTCAAAGCTCACACTCACACACTCTGCCTTTATTTGCGCATCGTGTATCAATCAAATGTTGTTCTACACGTTACGGACATACAGATAACAAATATCCAATGCACTAGTGAAATTACCTGCAATGCTCGAACAATCGGTCCAAGCACAAGCTTGTACATTCTGCCTTAGTCTGCGCATCGTGCGCCACCCAAGCGTTGTTGACAGATAAATATCTGTTATTGACAAAAATTCAATGTACCAATGTAATACTAAAAACAGCTATAAAATGCATTGTGTGGTAGAGTCTGTTATAATTCGCTCAACGCTTACGCTGACACTATCTGCTTTTGTTTGTACACAATGCGTGAGTGTTGTTCTGTGCGTTATAGACATACAGATAAAATCAAGAAAAATATAATGTAAATCATGGGTGACGCAAATTTTGATGACTACCGGTGACCTGCATTTAAAAATGTTGAGGATTGTCTACTAGCACTAAATATAGTAATTTAAAAATAAAAATCAGTTAAAATTGAAAATAAACATTGACGATAGTAATACCAATTCAATACTAAGATATTTTATAACATTAATTGATGATGACTAAACGCAAATATAAAAATGATGTCTTAATAAAACAGAATGATCGTTTTGATTCGATGGTGCTTTCGAGTTTACATTTCAAGCAATCTCGTAGGTGGGATGAACAGCATATATAATATATATTCAAGGCTATCGAATTTATATTTAAGGGAAACAAAATGCATATACTTTAAAAATTTACAACAGAATAAAATACACTTTATCTTATGAAACCGATTGTTTTTTTTTATACGTTATGCGGTCGATGTTTTCGCCACACTGATATAATACGTTCGTCGATATTATTGATTGAATTGGCATTTACTTGGTACTTAGACCTCCATTATAATGCGGTAGAACTAAAATACATTGCAATTTTTTCATCGTGTTCATCAATATTCTTTACAATCATCTCCAACGGTTATAGAATAAATATGTTTGTTTGAATCTTGCGATATATGAAGCGAATATATTTTTTATTGTCAATCTGATAATTTAATAATGTTCTTTGCATTAGGGGAGGAAATGTGGATTATAAGGTATTTACATAGATCGTTATCCCGATCGATGTGTTCAAACGCCATTATAATAAATCTCTTTATTCTTTCAAAGTACACTTTCATACAATTTCGTTTCACCAACATCGGGTAAGATCATGTCAGTTTATTTCAAAACAACGTAATTTTTAAACCCCGGGGCTTATTTATTATGGTCGAAACGTTTCTTATAATAATGGAAGGTCTAATGTTACTTATTATTAAAAAGTAATTTATTGCTGAACTAAAACATTACCAATTTTGGTCTATTACATCGTGAAACTCGATCCGTCAGATCTCGATTGTTTTCTTTGGATAAAATTGATTATACGATAAAGAAATATCTATTGCGAAAGGTATTAATTTTCTTATTTGATTCTCAAGAGTAAGAACCCTTGAACTCCCTTTGTGTAATTAATACAGACCAATATTAAAGATTTAGAATTAATTAATTGATTTAACTATTTAAAAATGTCACAAATACACTATTGTTTGCTATGATTTACATTTTTTCTTATGGCATATAAATCAAATTTTAATTCTACAATTTTATTTTCTAAACACCAAGACAGGTATCGCTCGTCGCGAGTATTATCAACTGATGCAATATAAATTGAAACTAGACTACTCATAAAAATGATAACAATTATCAAGTCTACAGAACAAATGACTTAACAATTTAGAAAGAGATTCATACAAAATAGCATAAATCTATAACGTTTATTTTCACTAACATATATTCATTTGGTTGTATTTTTAAACGGTTCTTATAACTCTGATGTCATTTTTTTGTATAACTGTTATCGCTTGGAAACTTTTATAACGCAAAAATAATACTGTAATACAAAAAAATATTTGCAATTGAAATATTATTAACTCAATTTGAATGCTAGTTAATGAATTATGGTAGAATGTATATAATATTAATTTAAAAAAATATGATATCGACTGAAGGTGCTTGATGGAATTTCAATATCAAATTTGAATTGCTACAACGATGTACGATTCCTCATGTTCACATTCCACAAAAGGAAAAGGAGGTGTTTTCCTGTAATTAATAACTTTGGTATATATACCATGCTAACTGTTTATTTTACGTCAATGCTGTTGCATCCCTGTAATAGAATGCCTGAAGATGCCGAAAGGCGAAACCCGGGTCGTTAGTGACAAAACATGTGGAATCGTACAAAGTTGTAGCAATTCAAATTTAAAAATAAAAAAACCTCATTGCGAAACTGAACGAAACACGTTAAAAGGAGTAATGCTACTTTTTGTAAGTAAAACCAGATTTTTTCCGCGGCCCAAAAAGATATTGAAAAAGAGCTCACTCGCGCCTTTATTTATATTTCTTTTTGATTTTTTGCTCATTGCGCGGTAGCCGAAAACAAAAGAAGCAGGCTTTTTGCGATGTTTATTTGTTTTATATTTTTTTTGAATTTGTTACGCTCCACAATTGGACTTTCATTGTAATTCTGATGATATATTATAGAAAGACTACACCCTGTAGAGTGCGATGAACTTAAAAAAATACAACAGACAACGTAATTGAAAGCGCTCTCAATTTATTCTGGTTGAAGAAATCTCTAAATTCTGGTAGAATTTGCATACCTTTTGGTGGTATGCGTAATAAATCAAACGTGCTTACACAATAATGGCATATTGGCTGTCAGTGAATACCTGAAGATGTCGAAAGGCGAATCCCGGTCGTGAGTGACAAAATATGGGGTTGAACGATTTAAGTATGATATTGTAATTCAAATAAGCACAATTCGCCGACATCTTAATTGAATGACATTAAGATTGTGGGTCAAACTACAATCATCTTTTTCATATTTGTAATAAAACATATTATAATATTTTTTCACTAAAAAGTGACAGCTTACAATATAAAATTGATTAAAATAAAATATATTATACAATACTGCACTCTTTGAGTGTTATTTTATTGGTTTTGATATCGAGAATATTAAAATTTTTTTTTTATAAAAACGCATTTTTTAAAGTAATATTTTCGCATCATATTTTACGATCAGGATCGGTAAATCGCGTTTTTATTATTTGAAATAAGCTTTCTTGCCAATAAGTGATAGTTAACATCTTGAAATTAATACTGTGAAACTGAAAATTCACGAATACCTTGCGAATTTTTTCATTCCCATTATTATAAAACGGTGAAAAAAGAGTAATATATTTTAGTTCTACAAAATTCATAAGATATACAGTTGATAGCCATTTCGGCCTACGCCTTCATCAAAACTATCTTACATCACCGTGTTATAATGGATTTCTACCAAGTAAATGCCAATTCAAGCCATCCTATTACTTTGCTAAAAATTAAACCAATCATCACTTTAGAACCTCTTTTTATTTTAATTTCCCAAAACCTATGATATTAGCGTGACATCCTAAATAAAGCGTGTTTTAAAAAACATAATTGTCATTTATAATATTTTAAAATTTATATCGACCTCTGGTCACACGTATTTAACAAACGAATTTTTAATTATCAACTCGATTACAGAAGACTCAATATACAATAATGTAACCTCATTGTGCATTTAACATATAAAAATGCTTTTCTGCAAAAAGTAGTTGATAGAAGACTCAAATCCTGTCAACTTCGATAAGTTCTGGGCCATAAAAACAACCATTGCGAGATATGACTAACTCAATGTTTTTCTTGGTAATTGTTTGCTATCGGGGCGCCATATTAACCACAGTAATTATACATAATATTGTAGTACATGTCTGATAATTATTTCTGAGACAGAATTGATTTACACGAATTAAAATGTTATTATTTTTGCATATATTTAATTAAAAAATATAAATAATAAGTGATTATGAATAAAATAACTTTTTCAATTATATCTGTTTCCCATGTGTAAATTTTTTTTCATCTATCGGCAAAAGTTATTCTAATGAGAAACGGTTGTTAACAATTATCTCAAACTTTCCTTTTTAGATAGGATAAGAATGCAAATACGGGCTAAAATTAAATTAAAGAGGTCCTTGCATATATGTGATCACTTTTAAATTATTATATAATTTATGATATTGACTGAAGGTGCTTGATGAAACTTCAATATCAAATTTTTATTGTTACTACTTTGTACGATTTACATGTTTTTTCACTAACGTCCCGGGTTTCGCCTTTCGGTATCTTCAGGCATTCTATCAAATGGATGCAACAGAACTGACGCACAATAAACAGTTAGCATCGTCTATATACCAAAGGTATTAATTACAGGAAAAACACGGACCCCAAAGCAAGAACTAAATGGCAGCAAAAAAAAATAATAATACTGATCTAATAATAATTAACACAATTGCGTGTTCTTTATAAAAGACAGTTGATATTTATTTCAATACCAAGATAACACTCTACAATATATATGTAAAAAAATATGTCTGAAGAAGTTTATATACCCCATAATAAAATTAGATCAAAAAAATTTCAGATCAATTACTAATTTTTTTTAAAAAATACCTTGAGTTATCCATAATGGAAGTATTGTTTTTAAAAAGATGTGGACAAACTTTTAAACGTGCGATTAGCACAAAAGACATATGGCGACTAAAAAAAAATGTGCATTTTCATTGCCATACCATCCAGTGTTGCAATATTCAAAATTTTTAATAATAATAATGTTCTCATATGATGAAATATTTTAATTTGTAACATGATAATCACTGATTTTAAAAGGACAATAGGTCTATTTGGGTTAAATTACTAAATTTCTTTAGAAAGGAATTATGTTTGAATATATTGTGAAAATAGTCATAATAAAAAAATGTGTTTTTATTATATAGAATATCATGCATTTCCATCAAGGAATGACTGTAAGCATCTTAAAAGACATTATGTTTGAATAATTTATCAGGACCGGTTTCGCTCATCGCGAGCATTATTAATTGATAATGCTGTAACCCCTTCTGAGTTTAAAAATATCAAATTGTACACAAAGTATTTACCATTGATCTTTTATTTAAATTTAAAATTCCATTTATTTATTTAGCTGTGTTGCCGTACTGGATATTAATAGGTAAAAAATCCAATCTTCCGGTAATGTTAAGTTAATGTCTAATTAAATTAAGTTTCTCCGTACCATTCTAACGTTACATACATACCAATGATTGCCAGATTTTTTCAGACACCGCTAAGCGTCTCAAATTCACTTTTGACAAGAAACGTACGAAATAAACGGAATAAAAAGGTATATCAGGCGTTAAAAGGAAGACAGACGAGCTACGGCGCACATGTGTTTTTGACACTGATCCTTACAATGAAAGATATGCTACAGAGTAGATGATTTGACGCCGAATTTATTCAACCACCGGCTGTACTGTCAAAATTATAATGTGTATGAAGTTATCGAGAATGCATAGAATTCCAACGTTTTCACATATGTATTATAAAATAAAACAGATATTGGTGTTTCGTGAACTTATGAAGAATATCAGGATAAATCAGCTATGTTTTAACGCAAAATGTATATGCAAGAAATTTTGACCAAGACTGTGGAGTCGTTAACCCTCTGACTGCTGATACCCGAAAATATATGAATTAACAGTGGTATATCCCTTCTTGTATTCGTTAATATTTGAGTTAATGTATTGCTTGATTTGTCATGACAAACTCAATAAGATTATTTCAAACTAATATTATTCGATACATTTTTGAAGTCTAGGTGTTGAAATATCCTATAAACGGCTTAATTTGGTCAGATTTTTTTTCCTATCTTTGCTATTTTTGCACACTAAATTAAGGATCAATCAACAAATCCGGCAAACTACTCATTAAGATATTATTGATTTTTTTTTTTTTTTTTAAATAATAAAAACACATTTTTTTAGTATTTATTTCCACAATATATTTTTTTTTTGATCAGGACCGGTTTCGCTCATCGCGAGCATTATCAACTGATGCTCGCGATGAGCGAAACCGGTCCTGATCAAAAAAAAATATATTGTGGAAATAAGTACTAAAAAAATGTGTTTTTATTATTTAAAATATAATGCCTTTCCACCAAGAAGTGACAGTTAACACCTTAAAAGTGATATTATTGAATATTAGCTAATCGAAAAAAAATTCGGAGTCGTTCATTTTTCACGACTCTGACATGGACTAAAAATGACTCCGACTCCACATTCCTCGTTTTGATACTGCGAATATGTTTCATTAGTCAACACACCGGTAGGTCAAGTAGATTACAAGTGTTTTAATAGAATTGTTATTTACTTGTTAGAATTTCTTTATAATTTGGTATTTAACCCTACATTTTTATCAATATATGTAATTACGTACCGCTATTAAATTTTAGTGTTTTTATTCTAACCATGTATTACTTTTTAGGCTCATTTAGTTTGTCATAACAACTCTTGCCGCCAAAACATTTTTAATGTTTATATTATTCATAACATGTATGATGCTAAAATAAATGAGAAGATCTATTGCTTATCTCTTCTTAATCAATTTTTTACAATTAATTTTTTTTAAGTGTTTGTTGATAGCTATATTAATTAACGACATCGTTAAAAATATGATTTAAATTCTGATTAGCTTTATATAGTGTATAAGAAGAGATAGACAATATATTTTTGTATTCGAACAAAAATAATTTTAAAAACTAATCACTTAGTATAATATGTATTTGAGTGGTAAGCCGAGATTAAATTATATTTAAAAAAAAACATAATTTATGGTATTGCGTTAAATGAATTCTTCTTGTATGTTTAAGTGCATATTTATTTTTTGTATGTTCGTAAATCAAATAATTACATTCAATCATATTTTATCACAAATTAGGCAAAAATGTAAAAATTTTGAATTTGGAATCGATAGAGTAAGAGTATAATTTCTTCTCTATGTTTAAATAACACTTCTATGGTGTGCAACGTCAGGCGAGTCATTGCATGAACAGGGGGAACCGAGTTCCAAATTTAAATTTCAAAAACACAATCGCCGCCATTGTGCCCATTCATTCGCGCCTTGGCGGGCTTTTTTGTGTTTTTACTCACAGACGCTTGAAACGACGGAGATTTGTTCTTTTAGCGTCACGCGTTATGTGCGGTCAATTAAATTCGTAGGCTATATTAGGTGCTGTCAACATTGTGTTACGGTTTGATCTACAAGTTACGGACTGAAGGCAACGCGAATATAATGGGGGAATCACCAAATCTTTGAGTGATCCTAAAATATCCATGCGTTTGCTTGCTTTTAGGGAATTGCACGTTGGTTATTGTTTGTTATATATTGATCAGTGGTCACAGGTTCGATTACCAAAATGGATAGTTACATAAATTAATTTTTCAGTAAATGTTATTTAAGATTTATATTTCAAATTTGGAATCCTTTATATTTTATCATTTGATATTACTCGCGGTGAATGAAATCGGTACTAAAAAACAAAAAAGTTTTTAATTATTTGTGTGAATGGATAGCTTTGATGAGAGCGTAAGCCGAAAAAGCTTTCAACTATATACCATTTATTGATTGACATTTACTTGGTAGAACTCAATTATAACACAAATTAAAAAATTAGCAATGTATTTTAGTTTATACACAAAATTTATAAGATGTATAGTTGATAGCTATTTCAGCTTACGCCCGCCTCGTCAGAATTATCCGTTATACTATAGATCTGATGAAGGCTCAAGCCGAAATTGCTATCAACTGTATATCGTATAAATTTGAAGAAACCAAAATACACTGCTAGTTTTCACCATAATAACTATTATATATACTAGAACTTAAAATATATCGCTATTTTTTCACCGTGATATAATGGAGTTTTATAAAGTAAATGCCAACCACAATTCACGCAAAGTCCCTCCACTCATGGAATCATACATAAGCTTGCGGCTTATAACTCCATGGTCCATAGGCTAGTAACTGTACCTATGAGCCAGGCAGATTACGACAAAGAACTGCAAACTATTAAATGCATAGCCCGTAATAATGGTTATGAGATAACAACGATAAATAATTTATTATATAAAAAACAATTAAATCTAGCTAGAAAACTCATTTACCCGAACTCAATACAAGATAACCGCTTCTATAAATCTATTAACAACCTAGGTAGCATTAGCGAAAAATTCATCGGGAGATTAAAAACTCAATATACGTAGCTTTCAAGTTCAACAATAACTTAGGCAGACATCTTAAAAATAGCAAAGATAAAATCAATAAACTGGACAGAAGCGGTATTTATAAAATGTCCTGTGGCTCATGTTTATCCGTTTATATCGGACAGACAGGTAGAAGTATATCTACTCGAGCTAAGGAACATGTAAGATCATTCAATAATAAAAAAACAGATTCACAATTCGCTAATCACGTTATTAATGAATCACATAATATAAATTCAAACTCAGCTCCTAAATGTTTGCATCTTTGTAGTAAGGGTCGAGAATGACGGCTTTGGAACAGCTGGAGATCAATAGACACCAATTATCACAAAGGATTCTTAACGATCAAACTAACATAATAATATCGCCACTTGTCAAGCCGTTGCACAAAGGGGTGGTCTAATTTGCTGCCTGAAGGACCACTTCCGTCCCACACATAATCTTATCGTCATAGACACCTATTGTTTCATTTAGAATTTTGAAAATTTGTTTCATTCGTGTCATTGTGTTTAAATAACAAGCTAGGCCGTTGGTAAAGGAGAGAGGAGATGTTGTGTACCTTTTCTGCACAGCTATATATAGATAAGCAAATGTTAGTTTAAGCATAGTTCTGACGATGGCGTGAGCCGAAATAGCTATCAACTATATTTGTTAAAAATAATTTTGTAGAATTAAAATACATTGCTATTTTTTCACCGTGTTATAATGGAGTTCTACCAAGTGAATGCCAATTCAATCAATAAATGCCAATTCAATCAATACCATTTATTTGATTTTTTTATCTTTCTAGCGTAGGTTTCGTTTAAACGAATTTACGTGTCTTGTTCTACTCTCTTACTAAGAATAAATCGATAATATTGTTATTCAAAACATAATAACGGTGATTTTGAATGAATTAATTGAGATCAACTTTCATGATAATAATATGATGTTTGATACAAATTGATTCTTACTAACCGTTTGGGTGCTACGCATTTCAAAAAGTCAACTCAAATTATAATTGAACACATAATTAAAAGCATATTTATTGCATTCTGTTTCATAGAAACGCTTAGATATCAAAAACGCCGAAAGAATGAAGCTTAGTCTGATCAACAAAAAAAAAACCCGTATAAAAAGTCTCGCCACACCTCCGGGTTGATTTTTTTATTCATATTTCCGAAATTACAACTTGTAAGAGCCTCCAAGCGGTGTAATTTCGTCCCATTAATGTGTCATGTTTGGCGTTCGGCGGGTTATTAACTACCCCATTTCAAGATCTATCCTTTCATATTAAAATGTATAACATATTTTTAATACACTTAATTCGGCCGCGGATGCCAACATGGAGGTACTTTACCGAATTCTTTTTTAATTGAGATCAACATTTCACTTATATTGTATTATAGTATTTGAAATATATTGCTGTTAAGTTGGTAACAAACACAAAAAGTAAACATCTGATGAAGCATTGAAATGCTTTTGAAAATCGAACATCACAGACATTAATGGTAGATTATTTCTTTGTTACGCACATGCAATTTGCGTGGCTAAGTGGTGAATGTTGTCGCCTTTCGTGACGGATTATAGTCCTAGAACGAATAACGCATTTCTTTTACAGATTTATCAAAAGTTTGAAACAATAGTAATCATTGGTTAATTTATGATATCGACTGATGGAATTTAAACATCAAATTTTAATTGTTAAAAGTTTGTACGATTCCACAAGTTTTGTTACTAACGATCCGGGTTTCGCCTTTCGACATCATCAGGCATTATATCATATGGATGCAACAAAACTGACATACAATAGACAATTAGAATCGTTTATACATCAAAGGAAAAACACAGACCCAAGGCAAGAACTAAATGACAGCTAAAATAAATGTCAATATTGATCAAATATTAGTTGACACAATTGCCTGTTTTAAGTCTAATTAACGATACATACTGTTAACGAGTCATTCATGAAAGGATTTTACAACAAATAATAAAAATCAGCGATCATTAAAATGCAATTGGGTTTTTTTTAATAAGCACCTACTTATTTCAGATGCCGAAAGGCGAAACCCGGGTCGTTACTGACAAAACTTGTGGAATCGTACAAAGTTTTATCAATTAAAATTTAATTATTGATTAAATTGGCATTTACTTGCTAAAAATCCATTATAACACAGTGAAAAATAACAACGTTTTTTAAATCTACACAATTTATTAATCGTTAAAGTGTATATATAGTTTATAGTTCTGATAAGGGCGTAAGCCGAAATAGTTATTAACTAATCACCGTGTTAAAATAGTTACCATATTACAATAAACTGTATGAATATGTGACTAGCGCTTTATATATTATTATTATTATGATATATATTAAAGAAACATTCGAAATGATGCAAATAGTCAATCTCTAATAAAACGATTCAATGCATTAAATACATAATATTCATACAACGTGATGTGTGTATTTGATTTTTTTTATATTTTTTTTTTATGAAATAGTCCTTCGTCGAATCGATTAATGGCTATATCAACTTGTTTTTAGACTATATTTAGCAATAAAGGTATACTTACGTTAAGAAGTATTATTAAATTTAATACAAAATAAACCCTCGTCAAATATGTGCATCTATTATTTTTATGCATAAGCCCCTTGAGAACATTTTTCGCCATTCTGTCAGTTACAGATTCGATCCGCGGACCTTTGCCCTCTCAAGTGTCCGATTTTCCCGCTGAGCCACTTCACTTTTTGAAATATTTCGGCAAGTGAGCTCACAGAGCCGCATTGAGATAAAAATGTATTTTTTATTAATATTGTTTTTAAATGAATAAAAAAACTTGGAAGTTACTTTCTCAGATGGAAAAAGCACAATTTATGATATAACTTAAGGTACTTGATGTAATTTAAATATGAATTATTAAAATTCTTTACAATTTCACGTATGCAAAAGAATAATCTTTTTCTTTTGTAATCAACTCCTTTTATATAACCAATGTAAATTTTTTATTGTCTGTCAATTATGTTGCATCCGTGTGATAGAAAGTCTGAAGATGCCAAAAGGCGAAATCCCAGATCGTTAGAGGCAAAACATGTGAAATCGTACAAAGTTTCAACAAATCAAATCAATATTGAAACATTGTAAGATTCCACATATTGTCAGTCGCGACCATTCACCATTTCGGCATATTGAGATATATTGATTGACTTGGCATTCACTTGGTAGAACTCCATTATAACACGGTGAAAAAATAGCAATGTATTTTAGTTCTACAAAATTATTTTTAACAAATATAGTTGATAGCTATTTCGGCTCACGCCATCGTCAGAACTATGCTTAAACTAACATTTGCTTATCTATACATAGCTGTGTAGAAAAGGTACACAACATATCCTCTCTCCTGTTCCAACGGTCTAGCTTGTTACTTTAACACACTGGCACTAAATTTTCAAAATTCTAAATGAAACAATAGGTGTCTCTGACAATAGCGTCTGTCTGGACAGAAGCGGTATTTATAAAATGTCCTGTGGCTCATGTTTATCCGTTTATATCGGACAAACAGGTAGAAATATCTACTCGAGCTAAGGAACATGTAAGATCATTCAACAATAATAAAACAGATTCACAATTCGCTAGTCACGTTATTAATTAATCACATACTATAAATTCAAACTCAGCCCCGAAATGTTTGCATCTTTGTAGTAAGGGTCGGAGAATGACGGCTTTAGAACAGCTAGAAATCAATAGACACCAATTATCACAAAGGATTCTTAACGACCAAACTAACATAATAGCATCGCCACTTGTCCAGCCGTTGCACAAAGGGGTGGTCTGATTTACTTCCAGAAGGATCACTTCCGTCCCACATATAATCTTATTGTCATAGACACCTATTGTTTCATTTAGAATTTTGAAAATTTAGTGCCAGTGTGTTAAAGTAACAAGCTAGACCGTTGGAACAGGAGAGAGGATATGTTGTGTACCTTTTCTACACAGCTATATATAGATAAGCAAATGTTAGTTTAAGCATAGTTCTGACGATGGCGTGAGCCGAAATAGCTATCAACTATATTTGTTAAAAATAATTTTGTAGAACTAAAATACATTGCTATTTTTTCACTGTGTTATATTGAGATATTTTTAAAAATCTTCCAATCCCTAGTTTCTCAACCGGTGGCTCGCGATGTGATATTATTTCGATAAAAATCGAATTTCATGTTTTATTTTATTTTTAAATAATATTTTTTCTGTTTTAATATACTTAAATATTGTAATATTAGCATACGGTGTTGCAAAATTGATTGTTTTGAATACAAAATCACTTTTTGAATTTTTTGGTAGGCCGCGGATGTAAAAAGGTTGAGAAACTATGTTTATCGAAAAAGTAGTCCTAACCTAGTAAACCTACCTAAACTAACAACAGGACTAAAAATAGTTTAGTTCTTTTTCCTTCCATTCCTTTTATTTACGTGTATTATCTTTAAAATCAACTTACCAATCCGGTAAACTATTCATTGCGATATTTTTCAAAATCGCGTAATCGAAAAATTAGTCGCTTATTTTTCACGACTCCAACTCCGGCCATAACACTGCGATTCTACCACTCCAAAACTCTGGTTTTTTTTTGTAAGCTTTGAAAATATACTCCAATTAACCAAGTCGGCCCTGTTAATCAAATAAAAAAAATCTGTATCCACGACGCATATCGAATGTTAACAATATAATTTTTTGAATCCAAAACCATTTTAAAACACTGTCTAAGATGGTGGTATAAAAATATGTGTATTTTTTGCCCACCTTTCGTGATTTTGTGTGTGTGTTTTTTACCATCATCATGGTAATTAAATATCGTGGCTGTGATTCATATACTTCGCAAAGCAACATTTTCCCTCTTAAAGTGGACGGTCCATTAAGTTTGTCTGATGATGTTTCCAGTTTCAAGTGGATGCTAAAAGACACATGTCAAACATTTCGTGGAACATCGCCTACTCTTAAGATGTATTTTTGTTTTTTTACACGTCGAAATATTTAATGAAAAAAGTTAAATTAATTTACTAGAAAACCTGATAAAATGCACGAAGATGCTGAAAATCGAAACGCAGGTAGTTAGTGATAAAATTACGCAAGTTTATTTTAAATATTATTTTTACAATTCATATAAAATTATGCGGTTTTTTTGTGGTTCAATCTAGAAAGAATATTTAATATTAAATCACGCAGTAAAGAAAGTTGTACAATTGAGAAATGCATAGTAATAAATGTAAATAAGTATATTCACTATGAATTTTCTAGAAACAATTACTTTAGTTTGAGCCTAAAAAAATAATTGCAGTCTGAGTAAACATTGTTCGATATTGTTACATGACAAACAAAAAATGTAAGCCCGACTACTTAAAATTATTGACAGATATGTGCAGCATGAATATCTGAAGAAATTATAATTATTCAACAAAAAATACGGAACTTGCAAATGATAAAAGACATCACAATATTTGGACGTACATGTACGGCCATACTCCTCAAAGGGTTAACAAAATTCATTAATTAAAAAAAACTTTGAGTCATTTGTGCGCTTCTATAGAAATTTCAGAATCGCAAATCAATTTTTTCCCCAATGGCGTTTCTGGCTATTTGGAATACACAAATTTCACGCTAACCCCCCTCCATTAAATGAAACATAAAAATATTTATTAACACTTGATAACTAAATAATTATATGACAATAAGTCTCCAAAAATACTACTGAATTTCGTTTCGGTTAATTGTTTTGTTATATTGAGAATGTAAACATTTAGGCCTTTCTTTTCATTGGGTCCTCGTATATTTTATGACTATGCTATTAGGTAGCTACGCCACTGACTTCTACACTGTCAGTGGCGCAACACTTCTTAGTTTGATAGGTAACATTAGAAAACAAATGAGTGCGAAGGTTTGAATTAAATAGAATAAAAGCATATACATTTTATTATAGCATACTGACTTTGGCCATGTTAAATAAATGCAGAGCAAATAAAAATGAATCACAGAGAATCCGATTAGAGTATAATCGCTGGTCGTTTGTTTTCGTTATTGAAGGTTCATTTCCCATGTCTGTTTGTTTTGAATAATTATTGATAACTTGATATCGTTATTCGCTTAGACAAAGGAATAAATTTATTCTTATGTCTAAACATAAGAATAAATTTAAAAAGATATTTCGTTGTGATTATTATAAGATCGTCAAGTTCGATTAGTGTTGCATAAATAGCAAATATTTAGTATTAGCAAATAACTGCACGTTCCAAAATAAAATAAATTTATATAAATTATATATGTTTTTTTTCCTGTGATCAAACAGTAATATTTTCTTGACAAAAGTTTGTGGTTTGTCAATTTTGTTATTTTTACCATTCAAAATAAAATAAATCCAAATTCATTTTATTTTTCATAATATTTCGTATTTTTTTTTCTTAAGTCAATAGTTATATATACGATATATATACAATATTGTAGTGAAAATACATTTGAAATGAAATTATAATTTACCAATTCAGTCAGCCAAAACGTATTAAACTGTCATAGTATAATAATTTTGTCCATTGTTTCAAATTTTATTCTGAAATGAACGGTATATCGCTGGAGCTAATAAAATACATTAAAATTAATGAAAATTTGGTTTACCAATTCAACGAAAATCACAATGCTGTTTTTTGCATATGATTAGAATAAATGTTCTATCATTGGCAATGTCAATATATTGATTTTGCTGAGGTGTGATTTCACTGAAACGATAGTAAAAATATATTTTACTTGAAATATATGCATAATCTAATTTTCATATTGGTTTTTGGTGCAAATATTTACTGTTGTAAAAACTATATATAAATTGATACCAGAGACAGTTTCATAAATATTATATGACCCTCTGGGCATCACAATTATCATGATAATTAAATTCTAAACTTAATTTGAATCTCTAATCTGTCGAACGAATCAATAGTTTTCAATTCCTGCCATAGTGGACCATCTACAGGTTTTGATTTTTCTAAATGAAGTTGTTAATTCGCGTAGTGGATAAATTCACAACCATTTGTTGAATTCATTAACGTCTGACGTTTTTATTTTATTTCTATATTTTTTTATCCTGAGACAAATAATTTATTTCTCTGCCGTAAAATGAGAGACATGTTTTTAAGAACAACGCCTTCGATTTAAATATTGATAGCAGTGGCGCCAAAATAGCTTTTAAAACTATAGCAGAAAAATAGTGGCTCTTCAAGTGTGGTGCACGATTTATTAAATTTGAGAAAATATATCATCGTTGATGACAATTGGGATTATTATATACTCACAATCGAAAAGGTGTAATTTTTATTGACAGAATTAGCATTTACTTGGCAGAACTTCATAATGACACGATTAGAAAATAGCATTGTGTCTCAGTTCTACAAAAATTAAAAAAAAAGAAAGTATATAGCTATTTCGGTCTATGCCCTCATTCCAACTGTGATTTATAGATATGGCGGTAATTTTTTGAATTTTCATTATATAATGTAAAATTGCAACATTTGTACTGTTCTTGTTGTGTTACTAGATGTGACACGTGGTGCGGTTCTTTGAGAAACATCCTCGGACTAACTTTATATTAAGTTTATGATATAGCTTGGTTTGTATTGATTATATTCATAAGCTTGCTTAATGTTATTACTATCCTCAATTGCTGCAACTTTGCCTAGAGAAGTAGCCAAAAAACTATTTTTTCAGACTTAAAAAAACGAGAAAATTCAAATACACAAAAACATTTAAATGTTGCACTTTTGAAATGTCTCCGAATGTTTTCTGCTCTAGAAAAAGTTGTAGCACTACTGAATTTATTTTTTGTAAAATTCGGCGTTCGAATTTCTAGTGGTTTATCAGGGAATTGATTAAATAAAGATCTTACCTAACTTCACCTAATCTGACATAACAAGGTCCGATTTTCGGAAGTTGGTCATATAAGTACAAACCGATGTAACTAGGCCGCGTTGATTAACCTTATTTGAATATATAACGGATTTCTTGGTGTTTACTTTTAACCCAAAAAAACTCCGATTTCTGTTTAACGACTCAATTATGAACCACACTGTAATAATATGTCTGTCAGTATAGTAAAATACACGCCTTTATTTTGAAAATGACTAAAAATGCGAACACATCTACCACGCCTGTCAAATAATATAACATTATACCGACGTCAGAGACGTGAGTAATATTATTTCCGAAGTTAGGCAAAATCGCGCCCGAGGTAACCTCCATACATTACGCCTACGCAGAAATAACACCAAAAAAGCCTTAGTCTGAAATGTCAATTTAAATGTATTTATGCGAACACCCAATTTCGTTTTTTATTGCCCTTTTTAGGGACGTATCACACTGAAGAACGTATTACAATTCCACGTACAGCCATGACAATTGTTTGGGTTGAAAATGAATAGGAAAGATTCGAGTTAGCTCAACCTTAGTTTGGACCGGTCGTCTACGATGGCGTAATGAATTATACGGCGCTCACTAAAATTTTCTATAAAGCTCGCTTTAGTGCGAATTATGAAAAATCAAGCTGAATAAAGATTGGATTAAACTTAAAAAAAAACACTTTTAACTGTCAATATTTTAAATGATAAAAACAGATCTTTGGTACATTTAAATTGTTACAACGTTGTCTTACTCCACATGTTTTGTCACTGACGACCCGAGATTCACCTTTCGGCATATTCAGGCATTCTTTCACACGGATACAGAAGATGCCGAAAGTCGAAACCCGGGTCGTTAGTGATAAAAAAATGTGGAATAGTACAAAGTTGTAACAATTCAAATTTGATATTAAAATTCTATCAACCACCTTCAGTCGAAATCATTAATTACATTTTTAGTACTTATTTCCACAATATGTTTTACAATCAAGACCGGTTTGATCAACTTGAAGTTGCGACATAAATTAACCTGTGTTTTGTCTTAGATGGCACGGGTTTCGCCTTTCGGCATCTTCAGGCATGCTATAACATGTATGCAACAGACAATAAACAGTTAACAATCATCAATATATATTAAAATAATCAATTGAAATAAATTTTAATTATATTGATTTAATAATAATAACGTTAAATAGTGTTAATGGATCTTTCATTAAAGGATTCTACTACAAATAATAATAAATAATTAATAAATTAGATGATTTTAGACTTATTGATTGATTGGTTGAATTGGCATTCACTTGGTAGAACTTCATTATAACACGGTGAAAAAAATAGCAATGTATTTAAGCTCTACAAAATTAGTTTTTAAATATAGTTGATAGCTATTTCAGCTCACGCCAGAACTATGCTTAAACGAACATTTGCCTATTTATATATAGCTGCGTAGAAAAGGTACACAATACATCTTCTCTCCTGTTTTAGCGGCCTAGTTTGTTTCTTTCTCGCACTAAAACTAAATTTTTCAAAAATTGTAAATTAAACTAAAAAATGACAATAACTTTACATGTGGCACGGAAATGGTCTATTACGGAAGTAAATCAGATACCCGCCGTTGAGAGGGTTAATTAATGGAGAAGACAATATATTAGTTTGTTCGTTAAGAATCCTTTGTGATGGTTGATATCTATTGATTTCCAGCTGTTCCAAAGTCGTCATCCTGCAACCCTTACTACAAAGATGCAAACACGCGCTGAGTTTGAATTTATATTATGTGATTCCTTTATAACGTGATTAGCGAATTGTGAATCTGTTTTTTTACTGTTGAATGATCCTGCATGTTCCTTAGCTCGAGTGGATACACTTCTACCTGTCAGTCCGATATAAACGGACAAACACGAGCCACAGGACATTTTATAAATACCGCTTCTGTAAAGTTTATTCATTTTATCTTTACTGTTTTTGACCCTGAAAGCTACGTTCACTGAGTTTTTAATTTCCCGATGATTTTTTTCACCAATGCTACCTAGGTAATTGATTGATTTAAAGAAGCGGTTATCCTGAATTGTGTTCGGGTAAGTGAGGTTTCTAGTGCCTACTTATTTAAAGTTGGCAAGTAACGATATGAATCAATTATCAGGTTACGTAATATAGGAATTTTATTTATGAGGTTTTCGACTCATTGAACTTTTCTCACGTAAGTGATTTAACATGGGGAAAAAGAGAAGATTATGGTAGTTGTTAATATTATAATATAATTTAAATTTAATAATTGACCTCCGTTTGTATGATTGTTTATATACAAAGATATTCAGTAAAATTGTATCATTTCTTTTGAAACGATCTTTGAGTAGTACACGTGCAGTGTAAACCAAGCCCTAGGCCTTAACGTGATAAAATATGTTAAGGAGTGGTGGCGCATACAGGTAAATTTGAATTGGCTTTTATTGCACGTTAAAGTATGCCAAAATGCTGTTGATTTAGGACGATTAAGGTACCGATGCTATACAAGGAAGGTTGATCGATATATATTTTCGTAGATTTACGCCTAACAGGTGTTTCAAACATTCGTAACTCATTTTTAACGCTTCAATACTAGTTACACAATTATATTTTTTAAGATCGGAACCAGTTTCGCTCATCGCAAACATTATCAAATCATTTAATAATATACAAAAAAATATTTATGATATCGCCTGAAGGGGCTTGATAAAATTTCATATAAAAATTGATTTATTGAAACCTTGTACATTTCCACATGTTTTTCCACTAACAACCCGGGTTTCGCCTTTCGGTATCTTCATATATTCCATCACACGGATGCAACAGAACTGACACTTGGTTGGAGAGATGCCGAAATGCGAAACCGGGGTCGTTAGTGACAAAACATTTGTTTTATTACAAAAATAAATAGTTTCAAAATATATTGATTGAATTGGCATTTACTTGGTACAAATCCATTACAACACGGTGAAAACGACAATTTATGTTGACAACTTATACTCTATATATATTTTATATTTATTTATATTTATAGATTCATCTATAGATAGTTCCGACGATGGCGTGAGCCGAAATAGCTATCAACTATATTATAAAACCCACCCTATATAAAACTACCTTATAAAAAAAAATTTAGAACTAAAATACATTTCTATTTTTTCACCGTGTTATAATGGAGTTCTACCAAGTAAATGCCAATTCAATCAATATATTTTAAATTATGTATTTTAGAATGGTGGTTTTATTGGTGAAAAAATAGCAATGTATTTTAGTTCTACAAAATTTATAAGGTATATAGTTGATAGCTATTTCGGCTTTATAGACAATATAGATAAAACGATGCGTATAAAAATATGCTAGCGACGTCCCGGTAACATCTAAAACATAATTAAAATAAAGGTATACTTAATTGTTATATTGTCTAAAAATAATGTGTGTAAGTTAAGTCCATTTGTCTTTTTGTAGTGTTTGGGAGACTCGAACGATCGGGTTTTACTTGTGACTGACTTCCAACACACTCGTCAACTTCAGCTGTTTTGATAACGAAAGCTATTCGTAGATTTCTTACGCGTGAATCAAATACGAAATAGGTGAACGCCGTCATAAAGTTGCGTGAAAAAGCTCACAAATCATCAAAAAAATGCGACAGCTGGCAGTCGAATGCACTGCCGATGGCTATCACACCAAACTGAGCGCTAGCTACTCTGACACACGCCACTAAAAAATATGACACGGCCGGGCGTAAAGAAATATGATTCATTTGAAATACGCCGTACCCTGTTATATTATGATTATGTCAAAAACATTCGATTAAGATCTCTTTTATTAAATTCTACGACTTTGGCCCCCTACATTGCAGAACTCCGATTGCCTGATACTGTTTATTTTTTTTCTATACAGTTATATATTGCTAAAAATCGTCGCAGTTGTATTTCTATCAGGGATGTGAAGTTGTAGCAGTAAAGTCGCGATGTTTTAGCTGGTGTCTAAGTCAACCCGTGTCTGTAATATAACCGTAAAATAAATATCCAATCGCAAAAAACATGGCTTCCATTGAGTGAGGGCAGTGACAATTAATCAGAAAAGTGATTAAATAATCGCTAATTTTTTTCAATTTTTAATTGACTGTTTATATTGATTAATTCAATGTTAATCCTATTTATTGATTGAATTGGCATTCACTTGGTTAGAACTACATTATAACACGGTGAAAAAAAATAGCTAAGTATTTTAGTTCTACAAAATTATTATTTTTTAAGGAATAGTTGATAGCTTTTTCGGCTCACGCCATCGTCAGAACTATGCTTAAACGAAAATTTGCTTATCTATTTATAGTTGTGTAGAAAAGGTACACAATACATATTCTCTCCTGTTTTAACGACCTAGCTTTTGTTTCTTGCTCGCATTAAAACTAAAAATTGTAAATGAAACTAAAAAGGCGGCTATATCAATTGGTTTACATATGGCACGGAAATGGTCCATTATGGAAACAAAACGGTCCCCCGTAGTGGGTTAAGCAATGGCGATCGACATATATTAGTTTGTTCGTTAAGAAACAAGTAAGGTCGTTAAAACAAGAGAGAAGGTGTATTGTGTACCTTTTCTACACAGCTATATAAAGATAAGCAAATGTTTTTTCAAGCATAGTTCTGTTCAATCCGTGTAGTGTAATCCCTGAAGATGCCGAAAGGTGAAACCCGGATACATGTGGAATCGTAAAATGTTTAGTCTATGAACCCTATATATATGTATGTACACTGAGAAGATAGTAATCTTCTGTCTGATGCTTATAGGCAGGGTCGTTGAGTCGCCGGAATCAGAGTCGTGTTGTAGGTCAATGTCGGAGCTGGAGTCAAAGTAGTGTTTTTTAACGACTCCAGAGCCCTGATTTGTATTCAGTAGTTTATGCAAGCTTAGCCATTCTAAATGAATGCGTGCTTTTATTTAGTAAAAATATAATTTTCATAAAATTAGATTTCTGCCATCCTTGATAGTGTATGTTGCTCAAAATAAATCTTTTATTCTTCGAAAGCAGTGGCAGCCAACCTTTTCTCTACAACCCGCTAGTGCGCCTTCCAGTTTTTTATGGTGGTTGATAGGGACTTAAAAACTCCGTACTTCTCCACCTAAAAATCTCCATTATTGTGGAACTGGTGAGCAGTTAGAAAAGGTTACTAGTAACAGAGATACACAAGTGTGTGGCAGACATAAAACGTAGAACCAGTCTAGCAACGGGGATGCCACTGTTATGTCAATTGCCAACAAATTTTATTGCTTTACGTGATATAAGATATATATTATTTTTTGATATAAACATATTTAGGTAGACTTTGCTTGGGTTTGCTCGGTTGACTCCCTTGTAATTTTTTTTTCACTGCAAATGCAATATAATTATTATTTGTAATAAATTATTGGCCTTTGATATTTTTTACGTGTAGAATTAATAATAAGAAGAAATTTACATTATTTATAGTTTTAAATTATCGAGCATCGTGGCTATTATGAATACAGTCAATCCTTCTATAGCTATACGCTAATAGGAGGTAAGGCATCAATAAAAAAAATTATGTTAGGTTTTTCAATAACATTTTACGAATGGCACGAACTTATCAAATTAATTATTTTTCAATATTCATATCCATGACCATGATATAAATAATATTGTTATAAGTGCTTGTGACAAGAGCGTTGACCCTTTTATTTTGACCTTGAAAATTAACGTTTTGTAAAATAATCCCAAAGGAGAGTTTGCTATACGAAAAACCGACGCATTATGTTGTTGTATTGTACGCTATAGAAGGGATGGTTGTGAATTTGTGCCTGTTTTAAACTATGCTTTTTATATTTCTTAGATTCCATATCGTCTTCGATAGATATGTAAAATAAACAAAATTCGATTTTCAAATAACCACGTAAATCGGAATAACAGTATCTTTCATTTGAAATAGACATTTTTTTAACAATATACAAACTATATCCAATATATACGTATATAAAGGCTCTGAAGTAAATTGCCCCACTTCGTATTTATTCACCCGATAGTAAGTGGGTGCCTATTTGCGCATGATTACTATTTTATAACGTTTCCCTTATTTCCCCCTTGTCAATTTATTCATACTTCGATCAAAATGTACGCATTCCAAGTACGTATTCATAAGTACACAAGCCTATGCAAACATCTGTCTATCAATTTATTATGTAGTTGATATTTTCTATGACGCGTGTCCATATATTTAATATTATATTTAAGGGTAACCGAATGAATACACAAAGCGTTCTGAAGAGTTGTGAAGTATCCATGATAGATATATTTGTGTGAGGCTATTTTATACTTCAATAAGTATTCCAATGTGATAATTGCTTTCAGGTCATCTTTAACTATACACAATGAATTTTTAATAGTGTAAATTATTAGGAATATTGTATTAACCTGTTGGTTGCCGGAAGCCGATATATCGGCTCTCAACAATTATCTGAGAAATGACGGAGCCGTCGGCTCGGCATCGTCACATAAAAAATGCGGCTGAATTTTTTTAAATAATAAGAAATCGGTCCTGATCAAAAAAAAACTTATTGTGAAAATAGTACTAGAAATGTGTTTTGAGTATTTAAAATAAAAAAGCCTTTCCACTAATAAGTGTTAGTTACTACATAAAAAGTGATGTACTATTTTTTATTCGAAGAGTACATTAGTTTCTATCTACATATGCGTGGTTTTTATTTATATAAATCTAACCTCTAAATTTAATGCGCTGCACAAAAGTAACCAAAAACAGATTTAATATATCCGACACAGTTATACATCGCTAAAATCTTGTTTGAAATATGTTTTAATAATTTGTGATATCGACTGAAGGTGTTTGATGGAATTTCAATATCAAATTTGACTCCTTACAATATTGTATAATACCACACGTTTTGTCAGTAACGACCTGGGCTTCGCCTTACTGCATCTTCGGGCATTCTATGTCAGTTCTCCTGCATCCGTGTTAAATTTGAAATTTGTTAGCTGTCATTTCTCGTTCATCATCACCGTAAAAAATATTATTTTAATTGATATTTCTTCTATACCTAACATTGACTCTCCGAAACAGTTATCTGTATTTTTTCTATCACAACTTGGTAGAAGAAAATTTAATAATTCAAGCGGGACTTCGATTATATCATAAAAAATGTTGTTTGTTAATATATATTGAAAATTTCATATTTTCATAAATTTCGAAGCTAACAAGAATGAGAATCTTGCTAGGAAATCAAAAAAAGATCCCAAGTTTTCAGTGTTGAATTATTCATGCGACGTGTTATGTTTACATTATTTTTTTTGTTAATGTGTTCAATTGAAAATGAATAATTTAGCCTGCATTTACGAAGTGCCAATTGTAATAGATTGTTAACACTGAGAAGTTTACTGGATGTATTATAATATATAAATTTGTATGCAAGGCAAAAGTTTCAGTAATTTTAACCCTAATTTTCATAGCTTTAAAATATTCTATCAATACCACGTGCGTTACACGTTGAGAAATAATATGTCTTAAAAAGAAACTTTATCAAAAATACATTAAATATCTGTAAAACATTGAATTGCAATTCAGTTAAATATACAAGTTTTACACGTTATCGTATTGCGTTTTTAACACATAAAAAATAATGTAATCTTTTCCAAATTATTCATTTATGGGTTTTACTCTATGTGTAAAATTAAACCCATAACTTCAGCCGTGACAAAAAGGTTTGTTTACATCCTAAATATAATTAAATATCCATTTTCTTTTGTTTGAGTAACTTTCTATGGAAAATTTCAGATCCCGTGCGAACTTCGTTGCTCGTTATCTCGCAAATTATTAGAAGTACTTCTTTCCAGCAACTAACGTCATTAACAAACTGTGTTTTCACTTTCTGTGTTTTTTAACGGGAGCATATTTCGGGCAGTAGGTGAGTATCGAACGAACCTAAAAGCTCATTTCAATATTTGTTTAAATATACTAAAAAATAATTCAATATAACTATTTTGTGTCCAACTATACTCAACTCACGGACCCTAGGCTTTAAAGCTTATAATAATTATAAACGTGGTTTAATTATGCTAATTTCAATATGAAAACTCAGTTTTTTTTATTTGAATCATTTTTTATATATCTGCGTTAAAATTACATTATTTTTTCTTTGACCTAACGGTGGTTTGATAAGAGTTTTAATATCTCGTTATATAATCTTTCTCTACGCTCCAAAAGTACTTATGGCTTGTTGAATTGAGTGTCATTTTCGATACTCAAAATGGCATTGATTGAATTGTCATTTAGTTGGAAGAACTTCATTATAGTGTACCTAGTTCATAGCTATGTCGGCTGACACCTTCATCAGAACTACTAGAATAGTTCTGAATATACAATATTTTGTAGTTCTAAAATACATTGCAATTTTTTCCACTGTGTTATATGGTATATTTTTATATAATTGGCCAGATCTAAACAGCAATCATTTATGTGAGCAGAATGAAAAAAAATATAGTGACTGTTTTTGGACCTTCTTTGCGAATTTTAAATACTTAAAACAATTGAATGTGAACAATTTCCATGCATAAAAAAATGTGGAACATTAGTTGGCACTTAGATAACACAATTTATCGACTATGGATAATTCTTTTCTCAATATTACGCAAAATGTGCGACAGTTTTTTCGAAGGTGGACAACCACACACACACAGACAATGTTTGAGAACGAGTTTTGTCAAACCCTTTGTCGCCTACCTAGGTAAACACTTTCAAAGCGAGTGCCAAAAAGCGTCATTATTTTGTCGTGTTTTAGTTTCACTTAAAAGGAACCCAACTACCGGGGTATTACAAAGTTTAGTCACATTATACACATATCGAATAAAATCGATTAATTATTAGAGTTGAATTTATAATAGATGAAATGCATAAGGCCTGATTTGTTTCAAAATTTACTCACCTGTTCATCATAAAGGGTGTAAAATAATTTAATTTATATTTATAGTGATAAAACATTATTTTTTATTTTATCATAAAAAGTTAATTTAGGTATTTTCAATAAAATTAATAGCATATTAGCATGACAGCGTAAAACCACTAGTTAATTATAAATTGATATACTGTGACATATTTTACGCGTGGTAACTTGCCAATTTTATGGAGTTCGTAGTGCAGTGGTCGGTATCGTTAGTTTCTGTATGGATATCAGGGACTCGAGTCGTAGTAAGAATAGTTTTTTTTCTCAATCGATTTACGATTCTCTGGTAGAAAGCATGGGTGTTTGTGATGTCTTAAAATTCTTTCATATCCGTCCATCTTAAAAAATGGGGCTAAGCAAAAACGATCAGCTTATCATCCCTCTTGCTTTGTTTTTTCCCTCGTTACTCTAAGAAATATAAATATAAGTTTCTGAGTAATGTGGTGTCCTCGTTGAAAAACATTCGTTAATACACTATTATGAGTATACATGTATCGCATTTGGTGCGGATATAGATTAGAAAAATTCCGGGTAAAATACGAATATATGATAGTTTAAAATATTTTCCTTTTGAATTGACTTGTGAGAATAACAAAATCAAAAATCCTGACGTGAATATTTTTTAAATCGCAACAAATTGATTTAAAAGATAGGTTTAATGTAATCAAAAAGCATGGTTGTCAACAAATCCGGATTTTTCCGATATCCAAAATTTTTACCGGGATTTTTTATGTGTAATAATTTAAAAAATCTTTAATCAATGCTATTGTACGTTAAAAATGGTACTAGAATTTAGAATGGCATTTGAATTGATTGTTGCAGTGGGTTAGTTATGTTGACTCAATTTATACATTTTTGTTATTTGCCAAAAGATATGTAAAAAATAACATGCTGCTTCTTATTTTACGTTTCGACCGTTAACAGAATGTTCTCTCGATTTGTTAACAACAAACATACTGTTGTCAGTCTTCATCGTTATAATTCAAAACGTGAAATATTAAATTACTCATAATTACGAATGCATATTTTGTAATCGAGCCCGACATATTGAGCGACCTCTGAGGTCAGCGTTTAATTTGGGTCGATGAAGACGTATCGACGCTATTGCTTTTATGGACACACTGTGTCTGAACCTTTCAACGCAGCGGGTGCATAATAAAATGCAGCACTCTTTTTAGTTTGGGTTGGGCGACTGCAGCGTTGCATTTAGGAAGAATGCACGTGTGTCGTCACCCGTCGGCGGCAGGATAGACAGAGGGGCACACGTGGATGGGGTTAAGGACACGTGTATTATTGTACGATGCACCAACTGTCTCCTGAACGCCCACGCACTAAATGGTTGTTCCTGTCAGGAGAAGCGTACCTAACATATGAAAATCCTTGGATTTTACCGATACATAAATATAAATTATTGATTTTTTATTTTTTAGCATTTATTGCTTTATGAATGATAAATGATTTATAATCATTACAAAAACTCTTAGGAAACTATCAACCATGTCATACTTTCAAAATGACATTTTGCATGCTGTCAACTGTTCATAAACTAAATTTGATTTTGCAATAAACTCTTGACTTCACTGAATGATTTTTTTTTTAAAAAAGTATTTCGCATCTAACAAGAGCTATTGGTATTTTAAATAGGTACATAGGTACCACCTTTCCGAAGCTGTCACACTTTTAAGGTTATGAATTTCTAATGACATTTTGCAAACCATCGATGGTAGCCAGTAATGCATTAGTAGTTCACTTTGTTTGATTGGCAATGCAACGCATGCCGGGTACTCGCCAGTTGTTTATGAATATTTAAGATGGTTGGAATAAAGTCTGCGAGATACCTGTCGCCGTTGAGCTATTTAACATCGACCGCGACAAAAATGATGAAATATGTAAACGTGATATAAGCTTGGATCTTAGTTGAGAGTGAGTCTTTAATTTTATTCTCTGTCGGAAGTATCATCATCATCAGCCGGGGTCGATCCACTGCTGGATGAAGGCCTCCCCCTGCTTTCTCTTTCAGGGGGGTTGTTTGGACATAGCACACCACGCTGCCCAGGCGGGTTGGTGTGCGGTCGGAAGTATACTTCCAGTTAAATTGAAAACTGGGACGAAAATGAACCTAAATGTACCAAAAAATATTTTGTTTGAAATGAAAAAAAATATTTATGAATCAATTTATAGTTTACTCTTCAAATATATGGACGTACCAGCACTCTGAGTGACAATACGGTTTGCCAATTCCGACATCGAAACTGTACTAATTAACTCTAGTTGCATAATGTACGATATCGATTGAAAGTGCTTGATAGAATGTCAATATCTTTCGGCATTTTCAGACATTCAGACGATCACGTTGATGCAATATAACTGCCATTCGTTTTAGTATGTTATTTCAGTCTCACTTATATCGCACCTGCGTGGCAGAATACCTGAAGATATCGGAAGGCGAAACCCGTGCCGCGTGTGACGCAAAATATGTAAAAATACATAGAACCAAACATTTTAATTGATAGTATGGTGATGATTTTAATTATTTCAATAAAAGCTCTGATACGAATGTTGTGTCACTGGAGAGTATATGTGTATATTTCAACTCGTGAATTGAATATTTACTGGGGTATGATTTCACTAAAACGTCAGTAAATATATTTTTACTTAAAGCACAAAACTATATTAATTATCGAAGGTACTGAAAGTTGAGCCCATCACCAATCATAACGGCGTTATACTATTCGTACATGATATATATTTCGCAAATTATCAGTGTGATGAGTTAATTTTTTATCATTTTGAGAGGAAATTCATTAAGACTTGATAGGATACACTTTAGGATGCAGAAAAATAAAATAAATAAATTAACTAAGTCAAGAATAAGATTAGAGAAACAAGAGAGCTTTTGACAAAGCTTTTCTCAATTAGGTTTCATTTGTTTTATAAAAAATGACATGTTTTTTTGATACAATGCGATACCAAAGGTTATCTCTTTAAAAAAGGTTTTTTGGATGTAAAAAAAATGCAAAATAAAAAAAAATCGCCCACCAGCTTATCAGAAAAAGAAAGACTTCAAATTTAACACATTGGTAAAGCAAATAACCAACCGTTTGAGCGTGGAAGCACCTTTGTGAATAGTCGAAAAGTGTTGTGTATTGAACCGTCTGTATTTTCGCTTTTATGTTTCAAAAAAATATTGTATCTGGTTGTAAAATCTCTCATTTCGTGTTAGGCTGTAAACATATTCCCAATGTTGCCGTTGACATCATGCCTTTCCATTTCAAGAAGGCAATTTACTTTTTAAATTGTTTTATTGCCTGGACTGCAAGATGACTGATTGATGTTGACGTCGCAAGAATTGAATGATGAATTTGGACCACGAAGTTATTTATAATCCCGATAATTTAACGTTGACAAATCTCATCGTATTAAAAAAAAGAAAAACTGATGATTGTGGAAATATAAAAATAAATATTGAGATTATTTTACTGAAAAAATACATTTCAAGTGACAATGTAATTTCACTTCTAAATCACTGCATAATAATTCAATCAGTGAAATCATAATAGACCTGTCAACAAATGTACCGAAAGATACTCCTAGTATTGTGAGAATGTTGACAATTTGGCAAATGGCGTGAAAAAAGTGCTAATTGTCACTTCTCGTTGGAAATATGCATTATATATTAAATAAATAAAACACAATACTTAATTAAACAAAAATAAATTTAAGAACAGAACCGGTTTCTCTCTTTGCGAGTATTATCAATTGATCAGATTAAACTAACCGTAACCTTGATATAAAATTGTGGAAATAGAATAAAAATAATAAATAAATGAATCTAATACCTTGTTTAAGTATATATCAACTGATAATAATATACTCAAAGTTACACTAATAAAAAAAAAAAAAATACTTGAAATGGACTGTCACAATTATTTAATAAATATTTAACGATCTGACATAATGATAATTTTCCATGAATTAAATTATAACTTAAACTCAAATGAAGACACGGTTATAGCTCAACTTATTTAATTAAGGCTATGCTATCATCTAATCAATTGTAAGTCAAAAATTTACTATGGGAATTTCCCGACAGACAAACAATAAGTACAGTTAAGTGTGGTTATAACCATAATTTTATAATACTATGTTTCAATGTAAATATTTTAGTTTAGTAATAGTAACTGACAAAACAGTAAATATTCTCTCTTTTCAACCCTTTTTAGCTCGTTGATAAATAAAATTAAGTGGTTATTCTTCCAGGTTTCAAATTATCTGTTGATCTGTTTTTATCTAGTTATATATGTTCATTACTTATAATGGTCAAATAAACGAAAATGTATAGTTGGGATTTGTTATTATAAGGGTCGTGGAGTTGCAGTGTTTTTTCCGGAGTCGTAAAAAACCAATGACTACTTTTTCGATATAGACGATTTAAAAAATATCTAAATGAACATTTTGCCGGATTGGTTGGCTCATGTTTAATGTAATGCTCGTAGCATAAGAATAAATAGAAAAGTTTGGAAAAAACTGACATACTTAAGTTTTTTTAGTCGGAGCAGTGTTGTTAGTCAATGTTAGAAATCGGAGTCGTGTTTTTTAGGTCTCTATAACACAGGTTATAATAATTTCAAGAAAAAAGTAAATTACGGTTTTTCTGTATGTTTGGCTTTATCATGTGTGCTTTTTTATTCGTGTACGGCTTTTGTCATTATGCAGTTTCATCTTGTCCAGTTGTATATAAAAAAAAAAAACACATTATCAAAGTGCATAACAACCAAATCATCCGTGATGATATGACAATTTATTCGTTAAAAGAATGTAACTGATTTGAAATAAACATTCATATCTTTGCTAATATTTTTATATAACAATTTCATGACATGGCTAATTCTTCAGACCCTCTTAACACAATATATTTTGTTTTATAAAACTCGTGCTGATTTTTTTTATAATTCTTTAAAAAAAACTATGTGCCTGAATCATAAACACGAATTGAGAATGCTAAGTAACCATATAGTAAAAAAAATATTTATTGAAAAAAAAAAAAAACAAAAATAAGCAAGGTGAAGCGGTATGAGTGTCTGCCATTGTCAATTGAAAAAAAATGTTATTTTGGCCTGGGGGGAAATGGTTTTAAATAAATTCTATAAGCGTGTCCTTTGTTAGTTTTAAACAATTGTTCGAAGTCCCATTATATTTGAATTTATATTCACATAGTAAAATGTCTACAAAGTAGAGATTTTATTGCACGTTCCAATTTTAATAATACACCCAATCCTTTTTTAAACGATACATTGGTTCCAGAAAATGGCTCGTATAAAAAAACGCTACTTTCGTATAATTTGATTAATTGGTTCCTGACATCGAAATATCGCGAAAAAGTAACAACAAATATACGAAAAATAAAACAATTTTTTTTTCTCAAAATTAGCTTGACTTTTTTTAAATGTAAAATTTATATAATTGCATAAACTCGTGGAAGTTATTCACTGCTGTAATTCGATTTTAAATGTAATTGTTTGTCATTTCTTCCGCATAAAAACCTTATTAAAAGCTCAAAATTTGGTTGAACTATGCTTGTTTACAGTTTGCATCCTGTCAGCTAATAGTGTACGCGGTTGGCGAAACCGGTTTTGATCATTACATATACTGCTGAAATATTATAGTTCTAAAAATTTGTTATAAAAGTAAGCACCGGGTCGTACTTTGGCCAAGTTGTCTAATCATTTTTAAGCTTTTTGCGCTAACTATATTCCGGCGATTATTTACGGCAGTGTTCCGCAACCGGTGTGCCGTGGCACATTGATTTGCCGCCAGATGATGCCAGGTGTGCGGCGATGCATTTTTCCATCAAAAGAAAAATCAAATAATTCGTCTATATATTAAAATATTTTGCGAAGACGGAATCACAAGGAAGCAGAAATAATTATTTCTTCGTTGAAAAATGTCATGAGAATATAAATATTATACATAAAATCTACACCATAGTTTCTCAACCTTTCTACATTCACGAACGACCAAAAAATCCAAAAATATTTTGCAGACCATCATCATTGGAATAAAATAGTATTTATTTAATTGATTTTTTATATAAACATAAGGTGTTATAATAATATTTACTTATACTAAATAGACAGTAACAAAAATACTATTTAAAAATCATCATGAAATTCAATTGATCCGGCTCATCCAAAAATCTTCGCGGACCACCGGTTGAGAAACTATGACCTACACTATTCATTGAACAATTATTAGATAATAAAATGCTTAAAAATTAAATAAAAAATACACGAAGACTGAGTTTTAACAAATGCGTCGATGGAGAATTTTTTTAAATTTATATAAATATTAAATTGAAATATGTCATAAAATTTAAGAAAAAAAACGTTAGTGTGCCGTGGAAGATAAAAGGATGCGGGGCACTGATTTACGGGATGTGCGGCTATTAATTACTGTGTTTGATTGTGTACCATAATTAATTAAAATATTTTATTAAGTGCGTTTAATGTTGATGTTTATTCGTTTGATGTCGCGTATCTACACTGAGGTGTCGACATTATAAACACTTTCGCTATTTCGATAAGAATGCAGCAATATTAAATAGTATATTTGATACACCTTTACGACAGGATGTAGGCGATCGCTTTTATAAAATGGCCGCCTGCTATATAGATTTAAAAAAATAATATACTACAAGATAGTATTTAACGGAATGCAATTAATTATCCTTATAAGAGATATACTAAAACTAATAATAAACGCAGAGTGCAATTGCATACTATTGCGTGATCACACGATGGCCTCAAAAGGCCATTAAAAGTTCATAAACCATTACCAAGTCATATACTACAGTAGATATCATAAATATATATATATATATATATATATATGCAGTGAATCTTCGATTCCACGTTTTTCAGAAGACGCTAAAAAACAACGAAAAATGTGGGAAATAATAATAGAAAACATAAAGTCTCTCCCTAAATTCCAATAAGGTGATTTTATAAAAATTGGCAAATATGAGAGATTTTGTTAAAGTTATATTGAATCTTATTAATTGAAATAATCGTATTTAAACTTCTTCTCGTGAAATTCTTTATTAAAGAAAATCACCTGAAATTTGAACGAACTATATATTTCAATATTAATTTCTTAATATATACAATTAATGATCTCAAACTCACAAATTGCATTGGATATAGAGATTTGTTTATCAAAATCGGTCAAACGGAATAATATTTGAGACGCGACCATACTATTTAGACGATAGTTCGAGGAAATCGATTAATCGAATTAATTCTTATGGATGTTTGACGGGACTATAATAAATGTAAGATCCGTCCGGCAAGATGTATTATGTGAGAACAATAGATCGGAGCTCCACTGTGCTGTATGATTACCTATTAATTACATCTTATTCCGTGAACCGTTGATTTTTATTATCTGTTAAGTTTTAACTCATTTTTTTGTTTGAATATCTAAGTATTACTTTGCATCGTGTCGGTTGATGATGCTCGCGCGGAGCGAAACCGCACCTGATCTTATAGATATAAAATTTTGAAAATACATAGTACTAAACTTTGTATTTCACTTACTATTCTTTCAAAGTAATTACATTAAATTATACAGGATTGAAAATGAAGAGAAGGCTCGGCGACACGACCGAAGATATTTCATATTACTTTAAATTCTGTGATTTTGTGGCCAAGTATTAATATTTTAAATTATTGCCACTGCACATTTTTTCGCGATATTATTTGTGCAATTTGTATCTACAAAGAACGCCCAAAGCTTTTAAAATACGCTTTTATTCGAGCTTTCAACTTACAGATATTTTTTCTCTTTGAAAACTATGCAGATTAAAGAACCAGTTAAAATTAAATTATTATACTCCAGAAGTACGTTAGTAGGCAATCGCTGGCAATAATTTTAAGTGATAGCTTATTTCCTCTTCCGTTGGAAGAATTGCTTTCAATTTGTTCAGCTGTCACGAATAACAAATTATTAATACAGGCATTACGTCTACGCTTTACGGAATCGTTTTAATTTTTACACGACCGACTAAGGCACTGAAAAGATGCCGGTTATTAAATTAATTTTATAGTTCCACTCATAAAACGGAATGTTCTTTTAACAGGTCATTTTGGCTGGATAAAGTATATAATTAAATCTAATGAGGTGTAGGTATTATATATATGCCACATTATATTTGACGATTACACGTTGTATTGCTTTAAGTTCTAGAAAGCTCTGAAGATATTAACCAGTTAACCTTTAGCACTCGAGCACTTTTTCGTATGTGCCTACCAGCAACTCGACGCGTTTTTTGCGAAAATCATATTCGCTACATGAATCAAAGTAGTAAAAAATATATATATAAAATTTAATTTTTTTAAAAATTTTTCTCTAAAATAGATATATAATGGATATAATGTACATATTTTTATTTCATTTGTAATTCTTCGTTTTATGGTATTTCACAAAGCAATCGCTCACATGTAATCCTGGCATATTTACGCAGATCTCGCAAAACAGCCGTGTTTCCGATCTCCCGCCAGAAATTTTTATATTTGAACATACACCCAGTCCTCTTTTTACGCGAATTCGATTATACGCGATTATTTGGACGGCACCGTTACATTTTTTTACGCGCTTCACTCGTTTTACGCGATTTTTTCCCCAAATTTGTTTTACAGAAGAAATTTATATATGATGCTAGGCATGTACATTTCATTATTTTTTTAAATAAAAAAAAAATATATGTATTTTTACAACTTAATTTTGTAAAGTATTCCATTTTTTTAAATACACATACAATTGCCAAATGTTGACAAGTGTATCGGATATTATGCGAATTTTTGTTTTAGGGTGTGTAAAGAAATATAATGGAATTGCGTAAAATCATGGGATGTATGTAAACTTGTTTAAACACAATTCATTTATTAAATTCGTTGAATAGCACCTTTCTCGGCCTCTAATAATTCATATAAGTGTATATAAGATCATAAAACATATAATTTTTTTTTGCACGAATTTCAAAGAGCAAATTTTGGTTTTTCATACGTTTCTGGTACTTTTTTACGCGATACTTTAATTTTTGGAACCAATTTATCAAATTATATGAAAGTTATGATTTTTTTACGCGATTTTTTTTACGCGCCTTTTTCTAGAACCAATGTATCGCGTAAAAAAAGGACTGGGTGTACTGCATAGTCCTTCATAGTCCCTGAACGTAATATATGTAATTTATCTGCAAGATGGTCTTCTGTAGGAACAGTTGAAGTACGCACTCGGGATCCACCATGCATTTCGATGACAACACTTATTGATATTACGCAAGCCGACTATGTTTGGCTATGTTTTTCTTTATCAGAAAATGACTCCCGAATGATCTATTATTGTGATCTAGTTGAAATCGACGTATAAAAAATGGTAAAAGTATACAAAAAATGACTTTATAAACATGCCGCCACTGCGGCGGCATTCGAGTAATACGATAAACTTACAATGCCGCCTCTACGGCGGCATTCGAGTGCAAAGGGTTAAGAAATGGGTGACTTAAAATAAGCTCTCGAAGTTAACAAGCGCTTTTAAAACGAGTGATAACTGATCATTTGTATTCATTGGATGGATACAATTGTTTATTTAAATAACAAAGCACACAAAGTGTTCAATTTAGAGTTTTAATCAAACAAAACCAATCTGCGGCCCGCGGGCTTCATGCTGTCCACCAATTAAGGAAACATTATCTTGATTTGTTAAAAATATTGAAATTCTAATCGCAATACCAAATTCACACTTTCTAACAGATTTTCGCCGTTCGGCATCGTCTGTAGCATTGTCAATCGTATCTGCAATTTCAATTCAAGATACTGAAAGGGTAAACACGGATTGGGAGTGTCAAAACTTCAATTCAAAGTTGATAATGAAAAATGAACAAAAACCGCGTCATTTAAATAAAGTATTGTATGTATTGAAGCTCATTAAAAAAGATATTGTATACAGTGGGTGATCAGTTAGCGAACAATTCGTGCTGCGAACAAATTGAACGAACATCACTATCACGAAAGATTCGGGCAACGAACACATATTTAGATAACGAACTAAAAAGATCTTTCTAGATTCCCAAAAAAATCTATGGTTAATCAGATTATGTTCGTTAACCGATTACCCACTGTAGTTTACTGTGTTGTCGCCCGGGTAGAAAAATAGTTCAATATTATTGCTTTGAATCCATAATTGTTTTTGGAATAGATTAACAAGCATTGTATCACCTTATCATTCAGCCTTGGCAATCGACTAGTTGATCATGACAGTAAAAAAAATACTATAGTCATTTTCTTAAGATAAAATAAGACTACAATTCCCTTGACTTTTGGCTTAGAGAAGTGTTTTTAATGGGGGTATTTTAAATTGTATATAAAAAAAATTGTAGAGCTAAAATTCATTGCTATTTTTTCACCGTATTACCATATTATATCTATTGAACTAAGGCTGTGAAGTCGGAATCCGAGTCGTGAAGTCGCTGTGTTATGATTGCAATCGCCATCGTGAAAAACGACTGAATCCGATTACTTTTTCGATTCGTCGTTCGAGTCGTGTTTTTTGAACAACTCCACAGCCCTGGCTACAACTCGACCATGGCAAAGCGGTCACCAGTAATTCAACAAGAGATTACTGGTGGTTATTTATAAATAGCCGTTGATATAATAAAGATTTTACTGAAAATGAATTTGCGGCGGAGATTTTATCCATTATAATATTTGATACCAGCCTTCCAACAATACTGAACTTAGGTATTCTGTGCAACTTTTTGTGCTAAGTCCTTTATGTCAGCGCAATTATTATGATTTGGTAGCGTAGGGTGAACCCATTTCAAAATGTATTAATACCCTGGCAAGCGGGACAATGGATTCTTCCGGATTCCAACCTTTGTGTACCGTTGCAAACACTCTGCGTAGGGTGACCACGAGATTGGCACTCACTCTATATACAATATCATTATTTATAATTCATCACTTTCAAGGTGTTAACTTTCATCTCTTGATGGAATGGTGTGGTATTTAAATAATAAAGACACATTTTTAGTACTTATTTCCACAATATATTTTTTATCAGTACTAGTTTCGTTCATCGCAAGCGTCTTCAGTTGAAAATGCTCATAATGAGCGAAACCGGTCCTGATCAAACAATGTATTTTTGAAATAAGTACTAAAAAATGAGTTTTCATTATTTAAAATATTTATTCAAACCATAATGAGCAAAAAATACTAAGAAAACAGGGCCTCACAAACAGTGACCAACATAATACTCTTTCAACCTAATCTAAATTAATATTTCTTTTAAAATGTTAACTGTCACTTCTTGATGGAAAAGTATGATATTTAAAATAATAAAAATACATTTTATAATCATTATTTCCATGATATATTTTATGATCAGGACCGTTTTTGATGATCAGTTGATAATATTCACGATGAGCAAAACCGGTCCCGATCATAACATATATTGTGGAAACAAATATTTATATTTTTTTAAATTATTTAAAATAAATTGATATCGTATAATAAAACACAATGCTTAATATACGTATGAATTGAATTTAGTTGGTAGAAGTTCTTTAATAACACGGTTAAAAATAGCAATGTCAAGGCTAATTCCACGTTGGAGTGAGATTTTTTTGTTGGTTTATACTTTGGCGTATACAAGAAGGTCACCGTATTATTTTCTTCCTGCTACTACACATTTGTGAAAAAAACTCAACAAATCGTATAAATCATAAACACAGAACGCACCGAAGTTAGGCAGGGGTCGACCATAATTTAGCCAGGGTTTCCCAACCTATGTTTACTTTGTAAATAGCCACATGTTACTGAATAGCCCAAGAAAACTTAATTGATATTTAAACGCCAAGGATTGTTATCATTCGAAGTTTCATTTTACTCATTCTGACAGGTGAATTATTTCTATAGTTTATGGTATTATAGCCCCAAAGATGGTCAAAAATATAGAAAAATTTTGTTTCTTTCAACTTGATTTATCAAACGGTTAGGTTTCCAATATGAATTTCGTTATCGATGTAAGAATTTTAATACCACATTTTATTTGTTTATGTAAATGTAAAATTTTTCAATTTTTGTCATCCAATAGAACTCTATAAATACTATTAAAATTGTGCTCATACTTACCGTCAAATCTATACATAAACGGAGTTAAATTCTGATGAAATAAATTAGCAACGTAATTCATTTCGACACAACTAGTTATTAAAACTCCGATCTGTGTTTGATATCAACCATTTTTTTAATAAATTTTCATTTGTAGTTCTGAAAATGTGTTTTTATTCTTTAAAATATCATGTCTTTCCACCAAGATGTGAAAGCTAACTGCAAAGGAACAAATAAAATATTCATTAACGCTTTTGCGTAATCATATACTCCGCCTTTGTAATCGTTTTATTACAGAGATTTACTTCGTAAATACTACTTTAATAAGTTATAAATTAATTTCCTCTCAAATAGATTTACAACATAATTGAAAGAGTAAGGAATTAATATGTACATTGTCATTCATATATAGTCTTAAGTTTCTTATGTAATATATCTCGCTTAATTATACCAATTCATAATAAGTAAATTAAATTTGTCTGGAACCCTTCGATCATTGTTTTTTGAACAAAATTGAATAACCTCAATTCCTTTGTTTCATTTATTTATTTTTATTTATTTGGTATAAATATGTTACAAAAGTTACAAATTATCTGTGTATTGATTTTGATAGCCGGAAAGATCCGTGAAAGGACATAGGAAATAAAATAAAGTAACGAGGAAGTAAGCCAAGAAAACTCAGGCAAAATCTACTTATAAAAATAATTTAGTGCATAAACATTTAAAATAGTATTCGTCTAACTAAATCTCGTCCACGTAAAATATGTCAAAATTCGAAGCAATACTGTTGAACATACAATTCATGACTACGACTTCTAAAGTATATCTAATAAATCCAGTAGAACCTCGATTATACGGACTAATTGGGGATGAAGATAGTCCGAATAAGGTCAAATTCGAATAATCGATAAAAATCATAACTGACAGGGAAGGACAAGTGTTTTCAGTATTAATCATTTTTATTGCTTAACGTAAATGAATAGCTTTGATACAAAATATTTTTTATTGCAAAAATCAATTATCGATTTCTGCTTGTAGCTAGCTTTTCTTTTCGATGCTGCGAATTCTTTCAAGACATTTAAGTTGTCCTGAATTGCACTCTTCTTGACTCTCAAACCGCTAAACACAATGTCTCCCTTCTCACAAATACCTTTTTCGTTTTGGTCTTGTTCACCTGAGGCAGATATTTCTTATAATTATAATTATACTATTTTCTCATCATCAAAATTTGGAATCCAGAAACAAACGTTCAATGTGTATCGCATTTCGACGATTACTGACCAATATTTTACACAGGATTGGTTGGAACGATTCCATAAAAACAAAAGCATCGATCAAAATGTTAAGATTGTATTCCATCATGTTCGTAAACTGCGGATGCAATATACGATGTGCAAATTCATATAATTCGTTTTTTTTGACAATTTTATATTATCAAAGATGGTAGTATTCTCATTTTGCTCTCGTATAAGTCGATGATTTGGAAGAGTAATTGCTTTTTTTTATCTAAAGCTTGACAAGGCCTGGCAATCAGTTATGTTATGAAAGGGGTTCAGTGTCAAAAAAATCAGTAATTAATACTTTCGTCCATGGAGGGTACGTACGTAGAGGTAGCGCATGGCAAACCCCTTTGTAAACTTAACTAGCCGTGTAGTGCGACGAATTGCTTGTAATATACAATATAAAATTACTATTACGGTAACAGACCCCAGCATGAACTATTTATTAATTATTACAACTGACAACATCCACATTTATATATAACAGATGCTAGATAGGTATTAGTGGGGTAGGTCAGATATATTTTTATAATTTTACAATTGATTTATAAATGACAAACGATCAGTACGGCAAACTACGTATCACAACACAACCTTAAAGAATCGCGAAGCGGGTGCCCTGATATAATTTTTATCAAATTGTGGAGACAGTACTAATGATTGTGTTTTATTACTTAAAGGCTTCCTACCAAGAAGAAGTGACAATATTAACCCCTTTTTTATGATATCGACTGAAGGTGCTTGATGGAATTTCAATATCAAATTTGAATTGTTAAAACTTTGTACGATTCCACGTGTTTTGTCACTAACGACCCGGGTTTCGCCTTTCGGCATCTTCACGTCAGTTCTGTTCCATCCGTGTGATAGAATGCCTGAAGATGCCGAAAGGCGAAACCCGGGTCGTTGGTGACAAAATATGTGGAATCATACAAAGTTTTAACAATTCAAATTAACCCTTTTATCAACGCCTTTTAAGGTGTGAGCTGTCGCTTCTCGATGGAAATGCATGACGCTTTAAATAATAAAAACACATTTTTTTAGTTATATTTTCACATTATATTTTATGGTCAGGACCGGTTTCGCTCATCGCAAGCATTATCAACTGTTAGTAGATGCAGTAGAACATCGATTATCCGGACTAATTGGGGAGGAAGATAGTCCGGAGAAGGACAAATCCGATTGATCGAAAAAAAATATAATTGTCAGGAAAATACAAATATATTCAGTATGGATCATATTTATTTCTTCAGATTAATAAATTACTTGAAATGAAAGCTAGCTTTTCTTTTCGATGCTGTCAAATCGTGAATACTTGAATATAAGACATATAATTGTTCTTAATGGCACTCTTCTTGACTCTCAAACCGTATAACATTTGTTTTTATCCGGACTATCTTCATCCCCAATAAGTCTGGATAATCGAGAGTCTACTGTATCGGCTATATTAAAAATATATAAATCGTGATCAATTTTTCAAGAAACGAACGTTCAATACATATCAAATGTGGACGATTACTGAAGTATATTTTACACAGGACTGATTGTTGGAACAAATGCATAAAAAACACATGCAACATTTGTTCACGTACGTAAACAGTGGTATTAACTTGCCACATGCATATTAGCAAATTCGTAATATTTTTGTTAATTTTGACCAGTACAAATAATCGAGGTTCTAATGTATTAATATACGGTTTTTCGTGCATATTTTAGTAGTAACTAATTTATTCAAAATAAATAAATTGGTATATTAGAGTATACAATTTCAATAATCACAGTTAGTCATTGTGAAAACGTCTCATTTAAAAGTCATTAGGTTGTATTTGTCATAAGATTACCCTTGCCGAATTCGGATGTCATTATAATCAAATCAGTAGTTATTAAATGATGTTTAGCCCTCTACTCTTAGGGTGAATATTTTCTTTTGCCATTATACTTGTATTAAAGCGATGCAAACTGTTTACTAACTCCGTTGTGGCATTTTTGTGATAAAACGCCAAAAGACAAATTGCCGGGTCGCAAGTGACAAAATTCTGGATTGTGCATTGATAGAACAATTGAAAATCTTCTCAAATCGTATTTCAGCAGAAGCCTTTTTGGGTGAATGATTATGATTGTCCTTTCATCTATCGTCTCGGTTAAGGGAAACGTATCTTCAATTCGAACAGAATATTGGTGTTTCGGATATAAACATGGCCAATGTTTTTTTTTTATTGGGTATATAATTATTTTACTCGGTCAAGCGGGGAGCTATCGCAACGTAATTCTAAAAGCCCTTATAATATGTCTAATTTTAATTTGAATAACTGCCCCACGATGGGCGCCAGTTATAATATGTATATATTGAATAATTTTAATAAAATGGATCAATAATGTTTGATTACAATTTTTGATCCGAAACTATTACTGATTCAATTAATTCGATATAATTTATGATATCGACTGAAGGTGCTTGATGGAATTTCAATGTCAAATTTGAATTGTTACAACTTTCTACGATTCCATATGTTTTGTCACTATCGACCCGGATTTCGTCTTTCGGCATCTTCAGGCATTCTATCGCACGGATGCAACAGAAACAGTTCATACTTTCAGATCAAAAGCTGCAGTTTCACAAAGGTTAGCAGTAATTATTAAGAGCAGAAAAAGCAAGAAAAGAACTCAAATGCCAATCGTTAACCCTTAAATATAGGGTTACAATTTATGATGACATGTACTGTTTAGCCTAAGAAGATAAAATGTTGAATAAAATTGTGAAAAAATAGCAATGTATTTTAGTTCTACAAAATTATTTTTAACAAATATAGTTGATAGCTATTTCGGCTCACGCCATCGTCAGAACTATAGTATATATATATATAGAACATAGTTCTGACGATGGCGTGAGCCGAAATAGCTTTCAACTATATTTGTTAAAAATAATTTTGTAGAACTAAAATACATTGCTATTTTTTCACCGTGTTATAATGGAGTTCTACCAAGTGAATGCCAATTCAATCAATAAATTGAATAAAACTATTTTCTACTGATATCTGGTGTTTAACAAAAGTAAAATAGTGCAGAAAACTGCTCTTTTCACCCTTTGGTTGTATAATACTTAACCTTAACAAGTCCCTGCTGAACTATTTATAGGCTATTCCAACACCTAGACTTTTTAAATGTATTGAACAATTTATTGAATAATATAAGTTTGAAACAATCTTATTGAGTTTGTCAGGACAAATCAAGCAATGCATTAACTCAAATATTAGCAAATACAAGAAGGTTTATATCACTGTAATAACATATATTTTCGGGTATCAACTATCAACACAGTAAAATCAGCCGTCTCAGCAGTTGAGACGTTAGCAGTCAGAGGTTAAGAAATTCAGCGACAGCGTTCCGATTTATGTATTATGTTATGCTTATTAATTTGTTTTTTAATCTACTCCAAAAGTCTTAGAACTGAAATCTTCAACTTGATGTCAATTTGACTTGTTGATTTACTATAGAGTGAAATATTTCATTTGAACTATGAGGTAAAATACACTATACTCAATAATACCTTAAAGCTAAACCTCTCATTATTTTCAGATTACGTAGGAAAAATAATTTATCTTTGGTTAACCTTTTAGTTGGAAAAGTATGCAGATAACACGTACCTTGTTGGGAACGTTGCATCGCCAGTTTTATTTCAGTGTCTAGTTAAATCCAGCTGTAACAATGTTAACTCCATGATGCAGTTACCTCAGTTACCTGAGTAAAGGTTGTTCACCCACATTATCCCCGGGGAGGCATTTTCAAGTACGGCTATACTGTACTTTTACTTTTGAACCACGTGTTACTCGCCCCTCCGCCGCCCCAGGAATAATTTATCCGAGAGGGGTTGGTTTTGGCGTCGAATAAGATTGAAATTATGTTTTCCGCTGCTTGGATACGCGGCGAAAATGGCGGTGATATATTTTATTATCATCGGCTTTAATTAGCGTAGATAACCAACACAAGACTATTTGGAAATGTGTTACTAGTGAATTATCAACAACTATCTAACCGCTTTAACTGCGGGAAGGAATGTAAGCCTGAATTCCACGAACCCGACGCACACAGCAAAGTTATTTAGAAAAACCCAAAAATTAAGTTGTCTGAATTGATGTGCACAAATAATTATTTTGGATAGGTTTTGTTCATCGCGAGCATTATCAAATGACAACATAATACACATTACAAAAATACTATTTTAACAAAATTTTGAATTAAATATAAAATCGGTATACAAAACAAAGGCTTATGAACTGTTAAAATAATTTACAGATACTATACATCTAAATTAAGTAAAATAGTTAAGAGTTAAAACAAAAACAAAATGTTAAGGGCCTCTTAGTAATAATTTGTAATGGCAAATTCATTAATAATATTTTGATTTTAGAACGTACGATATACGAATTATTTTGAATTTCGAACGTACATAATTAATACGAATTATATATTGAAAGCAAATGACGGGAACGTATTTTGAATTTCGAACATACATATGTCATACGAATTATTTTGAAAGTAAATGGCCTGAAATTATTTAAAATTTCGAACGTACGTATGTTATAAGAATTATTTTGAAAAAAAATGACGGGAATATATTTTGAATTTCGAACATACATACATCATACTATTTATTTTCACAGCTTTCTAGATCCTACTTCTGTAATATAAAAAAAAAGTTTTTTTTTTCAATATTTTTTTAATATTAAGCTTGGAATATTCTCTCACTACTCGTTCTAGCAGACAATATATTATAAACTTTGTAAGCAGCGTTCACATATATGTATTTTAGTATGGAATATGAATAAACCATATAAATTACACCCACTCGTGCAAGCATATTTCAATTAAAGTTTTGATAGACCGACTTACTTGCATTCTTTGACAGCGTGTCTGTAATGTGCATGTATTTAAAAACAATGCCTGAATATACATTCGTATTAAAATTATTAATATCGGTAAAATGTTAATTAATTTTGTGAGTAATAATAAAATGACAGCACGGAGATAAAACAGAAAATTGCAATAATTTTAAAACGTAGTTAAGCTTAGTGCTTTAAGCATTATCGTTTCTTTTGATCGTATCCGAAAGACAGTAAGTTCATTTGAGGTTAATGGCGAATGCGCCAATTTGACGTTGATTGAAGTCGCCATCGATTAAAATGATCGAATGCCAAGTTGAGTGAAGGGGTTGCTAAATGCGAACGGGTCAAATCGATTCTCGGTTCGTTATTATACAATATATTCGTTCCTTGAAATATTATTTAGTACTTCATATATAATACTTATCCCTCCGACGATGGTACAGCGTGTTCCATAGCCAACGTTCACACATTATTAAATACACCTGTAATTCTTCGATAATAATTAGAGTATTATTTTAAAGTATCAATAACAATCAATTGTTCATAAACTATTTCAGCAATTGCATATTATTGACTGCTTTCGTTGATCGCGAGTATTATCAACCAATACATATCAAATGTCTATGTATTTCTTCTTGAAATTTTACTTTAAAACTATTTTTTATTCTTGAACCATTAGTTTTATACACCTGGTAATTTTATTTTAAAACTGAATACAAATAGCCTCGTTTTAATTCGTGTTGTATCAATTCATAATGCTCGCTATGAAATCGAAACCGATCTTAAAAATACGGTTATGGAAATAGTTACATATTGTGTTTTATTATTTTATTACCAAGCCTTTCCACCAAGAAATGACAGTTAACATCTTTAGAGTTAATATTGGTTTGTGATAACAATTATATTGTATGTATCATATGTATTTTTTACCATGTATTATATAATTCAGGTTAACAGTTACTTTTCTACAAAAACTGATAATTACTTATTTGCTCAACCTCCCATTTAAGAATAGAGAGAAAAATACAGATTGGACGGGACTTATTGTTGTTTAAACGCTTTCTCCTTTTAGATTAGAAGTAAAAAAGCCATTAAAAATATATTTATCTTCTCTGCACTAGGCTTTCAATTTTGTAAACAAACTGTACATTTTTGACCACTGTACTATTATCCCGGTAAAACAATATCGTGTTATCAAATACTCGTTATTAAACCAGTTGACTGTTAAAGACTCGACTGTTAAAACTGCTGACAGTATCAAAACATTCATGTAATAGTTAATATCAAAATATATCCTGATTTTTTTGATAATCGCCATCAGTTTCGTTAAACCTTCCCTTACGGTGCAAAAAAACGTTATCTCCCGTGCTACGTATATGAGTGATATAGATCATATATAATCTATGACTTTATGTATAAACTTCGTTTAATATATAATAATTTAATTGACGCCAACATATGGTAGGAAGATTAATTTAATTACGTGAAATCACCGGAATTCCGTAGTAATTACTTTTAGTTTTGATATATTTTATCCGATGCATGAATTTATTTGCGTAGGAGGAATAATTAGAATAGCAACCTAGTGTTTATTTTATTTATACACCAAATTAAATTGATTAAAAACTATGAATATTTATGACACATCACAGAAAAGGAAAGGTTAATACCAACAAACATTACATTATGAAATCTTCAAATATTCTGCTTGGAGATAAACTTCATGTTTTATTGGGTTATTATCTGGAATTCTTTTTTAATACCATTGAATGTAGTAAATATTTTAACTAATGTATTATTTCTTTTTTTTTCAGGTAATAATTTCACGAATGAACATGGCGAAGTGGTGAGAATATTTGATTCATTGATTGAATTGGCATTTAATTGGAAGAACTCCATTATAATACGGTGAAAAAATAGCAAAGTATTTTAGATCTGCAAAATTTATAAAATATATAGTTTTACGCTGTCATCAGAGCTATGTTTAAACTCACATTAACATTTAAAGGTACACAATCCATCTTCTCTTATGTTCTATTACCTAGGTTCATGTTGTGCTAATAAATTCTAAAATGTAGCACATTGATTTTTTGAAGTGAGAGTTAATCTGGGTTTTTTTGTGTAATACACGTAAATAGTGAATTAGTATTGTACTAAGATGGTTCTTTAAAAAAAATGCATTAACCTTCCGTAATGGTCTGAAAAGTAGTGATAGATTTATATTTGTTTGTTCATTACGAATGTCATTGGATTACTGATGCCTATTGACTTCTAAATGTTTCAAAGCTTTTAACTTAGGGCCTTTATTAAAAATTTATCGATGAGAGTAATGCATAAAATCAATGTGCCACTTTTAGAATTTTAGCGCAATATGAATCTAGGGTATTAAAACAGAAGAGAAGATGTATTGTGTTGCTTTTTTTACACAGCTATTTATAGATAGGTAAATGTACGTTTAAACACAGTTCTGATGAAGGCGTACGCCAAAACAGCTATCAACTATGCATCTTTAAGTTTATAGAACTAAAATACATTGCTAATTTTTCACCGTGAAAAGAATATTTGCAAAAACAGCACAGCGGCGATTAAGATTAGATAATGCTCGCGATGAGCAAAAGCCGTGTGTTTATTCAGTTATGTCAGCTCTTTTTTTACTAATTAATAATCGTCATAGTTTCAGTATTTACAGAAAAGAGACTTTTAGTGACAATCATAAGTAGCTCGTCTAGACACCACATTTCACATAAGTTCTCAACTTTTCATTCTTTTATTCATCGCTTGTTGACAGAATCAAATTTCAATTTAGGATTAAACACCATTAAACAGATCGCACTTAACAATGGATATGATGCAAAGTTGATTGATCGGCTTGTCTTTAAAAAAACTAAAAAATTAGCTTTATTATATGTAATCTCGAGCTTGATGATTGATGTTCCCTCCGTTGAAAAACGTTGGGTAAAACTAAGTTATTTAGGCAGAGTTTCTGAAAACATATCCAAGAAGATAGACAAAAAACATTTAAATGTAACTTTTTATAACAATCATAATCTTAGTCGAATGTTAGTTAACACTAAAGACAAAATTAATATTTTAAGCCAAAGTGGTATTTATCTTCTAAAATGTGATTCCTGTGAGGCTAGGTATATTGGTCAAACAGGAAGATCGTTTCATACTAGATTTAAGGAACATTTAGCTGTGCCAAAAAAGGCGATAAGATTTCTACTTTTGGAAACCATTTGTTTCAAAACAAACATGTGATATTACTAAAAACTACAAAATCCTATATTTGAATAACAAATCACTGAAATTAGATAGACAAGAAATCCTTGAAATTAATCGATACAAATTTTTGCCTAATTCTAACCTTGTAAATGAAAAAACTAATTTTGCATCGTCACCATTGTTATACTTATATAAATATATATTTTTTTTTTGAAAAATGATATTGCCTCCTTTTACTTTATTTTTTTACTGAAAATATTGGAACGCCCCTGACTGACCATATCTTCCTATCTCATCGATTCATCTTTAATTGACTATCATCGAAATTCTCATATATTAATTTATCTTGTTCCATTAAGTAGTAAGTGTGGGTTATTTTCGTCATTAACATTTCCCACTCCTTACTTCTTTATTGATTGTTCAGAGCTCCTAATAAATTATTGATTTACTACAATTGTAATTTTAATTCTTAATAAGTGATTGTGAACATTTAATTTTTATACTAATTTACTTTATTTGTATCAATATTGTATGATTTTATGTAAATTGTTTCATAGTTCTTGAACCCATGGTTTTGTACACCTGCTACCTTTAACTCAAATTAATTTTTTGTTTTGTATAAATAGACGTGTTTCTAAATTGTATTCTATCAGTTGATAATGCTCGCGATGAGCGAAACCGGTCCTGATCAAAAAATATATTGTGGAAATAAGTACTAAAAAATGTGTTTTTATTATTTAAAATATGTCAGTTCTGTTGGAGCCGTGTGATCGAATGTCTGAAGATGGCGAAAGGCGAAACCCGGGTCGTTAGTGACAAAACATGTGGAATCGTACAAAAAAATGTGTATTTATTGTTTATAATATAACGCCTATCCACCAAGAAGTGACTGTTAAAACATTATAAGTAAAAAAGAAAAAATATTTGTATTTTCCAACGTTTTTTCAATACCTTTTATCGTGAACGTTTTAAATTGTCAATTTTTCAAGTGTAATGTAATGAATGTCCATCTTGACGATTAATTCCATTGAAAAGGATTGATAGTAAAACGTAATAAATTCACTAAACGATCTCTAAATGCGTCAGTTACATGAAAAAATACTTCGACATTTATTGTAAAGCATCATTTATCCAATTAAGAACTTCTTTTACGTAAAACAATAGTTAATAACTCTAATTTAATCGATCTCGTTACGGTTTGGTTAAGTTTGATAATGATCCTAGTCGGCCGAGTCGGCGGTTTAGTCTTTAGTTAAAGTTTTAACTTACCTTGAAGTTTCCACTTTCCTCCTAAGTGCTGCCTGGCATTAAGTTCCTCCTCTATAACGGCCACGATGCACTTGCTCTGACCATCCATCGATGCATGATAAATGGGACTTGACAATTTAATTAATAGTTGAACGTTTATTTTAGAATTGATTAGTTACAGGCGCCAATGAGTTTAGTTCTATTTTAGTTATATTCGGACGTACAACTTAAAATGCAACAAATACGCTTCTAAAACTGTAGAACGTCGGTTATGAATACCAAACAGAATCCGATATGTCCACATTAGAATATTAGTAGTCTCATTTAAGGTGTTAACTGTCAATTCGTAATGGAAAGGTATGATATAATTTTTTGCCTTATTTTCAGAAATTCAAATTTGATATTGATCAACCTTCAGCCGATATCATAAAATTTAAACTGTGATTTACTAACCGCATTTGCATCCGTGTGATAGAATGCCTGAAAATGCTGGTAGGCGAAACCTTGGTCGTTAGTGACGAGACATGTGGAATCCTAAAAGTGTCAACAATTCAAATTTTATATTAACATTCCATCAAGCACCTTCAGTCGATATCATAAATTGGTTAAAATATGTTACTTCTAACGTTAATAAAAACAGCTATTAAATATAATAATATTTTGAATTAAGTAACGATGCTCATTTTTTTATATTTTAACGATAAAAACGCAATGTTTCGTATTATTTCCACAATTTTATATTATTAATATTAATACAGGTTTCGCTCATCGTTTCGAGTGTTATCAACTGATGCAATACGAATTAAAACAAGAATATGTATACAAAAATTTTAATTAATAATTATGAAGTATTCAATACAAATAGAGAATATTTATATCTAAATAAATCAAAATAGTTAACAAATAAATTTGAAGGTCTCTTACATAAAATATTTAATTATTTATAATCAGAAATATAATCAAATTTAATGTTTATAATGAGTAAAGAAGTATGTACTAATTAATATTCATTGACATGTATAAGAAATGGGACAATTTCACTATAACAATATGAACACTTGAATAATTTTAGGGACCATAATGAATTTATATATTAATATTATAACAGTCATTACGAATGTAAAACAAGCAAAATTTATCGTATTTTATTGATAAATGATGCCTTTCCACCGTGAACTGACAATTAACACATTAAAAAAAACTCTAAAAGATACAGAATATTTCTGAAATAGTTGTCACCCGAACATTTTTATGGCTTGTTAGATAGATTGAGTTATTAATTATTCTTTGTATTATTTTAATCGCCTCCCTAATATTCCACGTCTCTAATGGTGTCCCCTAACGCTGTAAGCTTTTTGCTAGTAAACGTTTTACGGTAAGCTCCTCTAAGTGCTTACCACTGGACGCAAGCTTAATTTTTCTAGTTTAATAATAGCGTGATTACAGATTTTTTTTTAAATGTTTTACTTTTATAATATTCTCGAAGATAATTGAAAATTTATGAAATATATTTATTATTCCATCATTATCACTACTAAAAGCAATATGGATATCATACGACATCATCATGATACATTTTAACCCTCTGACCCTACTTCTTAACCGTTGAGTCGACTGATTGCAGTGTGTTAATTGTTGATACTCAAAAATATAAGAGAGTCAAACGTGTTAAAATTTTCGTGTAATTGTTAATTTTTTATCAAAATATGGCTTCACTTGTCATAATAATATTTTTTCATTCGTTTCACACCTTCACAACTGAATTGATTTTTAAAATATTTGGATTTAGAATATTCTAATCATGGCCCTACAGTTGATCGGTTAAAGAGCTTATATACAGACTGATTATTATAATTTTTCAAACTACTATCAAATCCACAAGTTTTGTGACTCACGTTCCGTGTTTCGCGTTTTAACATCTTCAGGCTTTTATTGCTTGTTTATTTGTATATTGTTTAAACGATTTAATATTGAAATTAAAATTCCATCAAGCACCTTCGGTCGATATAGTTAATCTAATTGATTACCAAGAGTGTAACAATTGGAAATATATCGTCAGATTGCCGTCGTTTTTATTTTATTTTACTTCCTAGGGTACTCAAAGATGTACCCACAACAATCCTTTAGGACTTCGTACTCTTCTTACTTGAGTATATAGCAGCGTAACAACGTCGTGCCTGTTTAAAATATTAGAATGATTCAATTTTGGTTAGATAAACTCTTGTGTGTATGAATTCAAATAAATAATAAACATAAAATAATTGGCATTCATTTGTTCTCCATGCACTTTAGTTGCCAAGAAATGTTTGAATGATTTGCAATTAATCAAAGATGCAGCAAAGTCAGCGAGTCATTGATTGAAAAAAAAACATTTCGATTGCTCATTTTTTCTTTATATGGCTTATAATAACTTAGCGATATAAATTTAAAATCATGCAATGAATATTTTTTATCCGTCGTGAATTTCTTCTTTACTGTTATGCACATCACCTCGTATCTTGCAGGCAACAGCGGTCAATGAAATACTATCTATCAAGTAACACGATGAATTATAGACGGCGTGGTGTGACATTAAACGCTAAGCCCGTCCGAACGGAACAATAAAAAATAATTCCCTATAGCAAAAGCGATAATTTAACGCGACAAAAAGCAGGAAAATCCCCTATTTTCTGCCATAAAACACAGACAATTAGTCGCCTGGCCGGCATCGATGCGGCGTGATTGCAGACGGCAAGATGGCGTCCCCGCCGCTTCCGGGGGGCGGGGAAAATAAATTATTATTTGCGAAGGAAATTTATTTACGCGGGAAAACGCACTCGGATATCGAAAGCACGTAGATCGCACTCTAGTGACTTCCAATTATTTCGATTCCCTCTAGCATTGTAAGTGTGCGATTGCAGTCAGTGGAAACAGTTAATTTTGAGCAGTCTAGTAATATTACAAAGGATATTTTCGTGGAAATTATGTATTCAAGGCTGTTTTTCGACAATGCTTTGGGTTTTTTTTTTTTTGATATCGACTGAAGGTGATTGAGGGAATTTCAATAAAAAAACGAATTGTTGAACTTTGTACGATTCCACATATTATATTTTGTCATTAACTACCCTTGTTTCTCTTTTTGGCATTAATTCTTCATACGTTCTATTACAAAGATGCAACAGATCTGACTCAGTTTGATAGAATGCCGGAATATTCCGAAGTCTGATCGTTACTAAACACATTGAATCGTGTAAAGTTTCAACAATGTAAACGAAATACTTTTGTTGATTAAAATTAAATGCAGCTTTATTCATTCGCAAAGATGATAGTTTTTAATCCATGCATCTTGGTTTATTATTAAGTGTGACGTGTTTCGTTTTTTGAAAAGCATCGTGATAGAGTATATATTAAAACTATAGCAAAGGAAACGAAGTGTGATTCAAAATTTATCCACTTAGTAAAATTTGTGAGAGTTGTATTGACATTTATAAAAAAAAAGTTATAACTGATTTTTTCTGTAGTATTAATTATTTCAGATTTTCGTAACAGACAAATTAATTTATCTATTTAAAGTTGATTGCGACTTTTTGTAAATCTTTGATGAATTCATTTCATATCATAGTATTACAATTGAAAGCTCTTTGATTAATCTACCCTTTCAAAAATTCATTAATTAATAGTGGAATAAAAACGTTGTTTTTATTTTCCGACGTTTTTTTACATAAATTTCATCGGCTTATTATCAAGACTTGTTAATCAAAACCTAAAATAGATAATATAGCTTGCAATGGTACATAAAACATCGCACTTAATTTGCAAAAAGGTTTTATTTGCAACGTAGGGTGTGGATGTTTGATGTCGGCTTTGATCGTACTTTTGCAAAATAGTGTATGAGGCGCGTTTGTTTATGTCAAATAGGTGCGTCATATTTATTTAAAATAACTCGCTACACCTACAAGTCATGAAGTTAATGGTAAAAGGCTTACGTCCAACTAGCACATCTATTATTATCATGATAGTAACATATATCTAAAACTGACATATTTTTTAATCCCATTTTGATTTCAGTTATAAATAACTTTCCGATCACGCATAATGTAATAATAGAAGAACTAGTTTGAAAATATATAGTTTCTTACAAATGCTATTCGCTTTATCCAGCTTACTGTTTATTGCAGTTCTTCTAAATCTAAAAAATAAATGATTTGATAGAGACAGCATTCCTGATTTATAATGCAAATATTAATACAGAGAATGTTTGGTGGGATTAAATATCACATAACTTATTATTTAGATCATAAGTTCCCAACCTTTTTCGGGTGGCGACCTCTTTTCATAAAATCCAAGTGACCCGCGACTCCTCATACAATCCAAAAGCATACAAAAAAATTTTTTTTTTTAGTTGACCGTATAAGTTGGGGACCCCCCAAAAAACCTTTCGTGACCCTCAGGTTGGGAACCTAGGATTTAGATTAATGGCTGATTAGACGAATTTTACGTAAGGAATATAACAAATGACAATAAGGGATTTTTTTCAAATAATAAAAACACATATTTTTTTTCCACGATATATTTTTTGATCAGGATCGGTTTCGCTCATCACGAGCATTATCAACTGATAGAATACAACTTACAAACAAGTCTATATATACAAAATATTTGAATTAATGGTAGGAGGTATACAAAACCATGGGTTCAAGAAATAAGGAACAATTTACAGGAGAGATTTACTTGTTCAAATCGGTTGAGAATTGAGTTGTCCCTTTTTTATTTAAGTATTTTGCAATCTCCGATGTTTTGTCGTTATATTTTTTAACCCCTTAGTCGGTGATAAATTCAGAGTCAGTATTTGGTAGACATATAAAATAAATGGTTCAAGACTTAAGAAAATAATTTCAAATAATCAAAAACAACTTATCCAAATAATTTATGATATCGACAAAAGGTGCTTGATCGACTTTCAATATCAAATTTGAATTGCTTACACTTTGTACGAATCCATATGTTTTTTCACTAACGACCCGGAATTGACTCTTAAGTTCTGATAGAATGCCTGCAGATGCCGAAAGGCGAAACCCGGGTCGTTAGTTACAAAACATGTGGAATCGTATAAAGTTTTAACAATTCAAATTTTATCCAAATAAACTGACAGTTGACTTCTTGATCGTCTTATTACTATGGCAGATTGCAGAAAGTTGAGAGTTGAAATTTTCACGTGAAAGCTTATTGTTGTGTTAAAATTCGATTGTCTTGCCTTTTCTGATAATTTTGAGTTTTCTTAACACCCACAAAGCTAAATTGTTTTTTTTTTTTAAATATATTTAATGTTGAAATATTCTTTTCACAGCTCAACAGGGGATGCTCAAAATTAATTAGTTGTTATTTCATACATATTATATTATTTCATTAATTTATAGCTGTGTTATTTCTTTCTTCCAGATTCATCTATCTTAAGCAGTGTTATGAATAAAAACCTTTTGCCAAACATTCTGTCGTCACTATACGTATTAATCAAGCCGACTAACTAAACTTTCAAAATAGCTATTTCCTAGAACACTGTACATGTTCGTCTTTGTATGGAAGGATATGAAACAAATGAAACTATTTGAGATCCAATATGCTGTTTTGGTCGCTAATCCATCTTGCGTCAGAAAGACAAAGGATCGTGCATTTGTCAGTCCAACATCACAATTTCAGGACTTGTTCTATCGAAATGTTTCTCAATCCTCAGGACTGTAAGTCTGTTAACTTGTGGCCTTTGAATTGGTAATTTTTGATTTTAATAAGTAATGGTTTTGACATTTATTTCTTTGTTAAATGTATTATATTTAAAATATAATAGAAATTCAATATCACATTTTAGTTGGTCAAATTCTGTATATTTATTTCTACAGGTTTTGTCACTCAAGATACTTACGTCATTATAGAAAATGGATGCACTCAAAGTGACAGTCAGTAATCACTTAACATAGAAATAAGAATAATTACTACAACTAAAGCTAAATTGATATCTCAATGCATTTGACAACGTGCTGATGAGGGCGTAAGCCGAAACTGTATATCTTATAAATTTTGCACATCTAATCATTTCTATTTTTTCTCAGTGTTATATTAAATGTATACTAAGTAAATACCAATTTGATCAATAGATCATACAATATTTTAACTGAAATTTAAAAAATCTGTGTACAACTAAATTCTCAGCCAATTTTGGATGAACAACTAAGACTTCCTAATGCTTCTTTGTTGTAATCTTTACGTTGGATAAGTTAAATCATTAAATAATTTGGATGACTTATATTTTACATTAATTCGACATCTGATTTTTTATCATATCAAATACTCACACGCATCTTAATTTAAATATGTAGGTTAAATATAGTGTAAAAATACATATCCTAGTTAAATTTTTAAATACGTGAAATTGTTATATTTACTTGCATTATTACATGAAGTAATCAGTATCAACAATTTTACTGTGAAAAAATTCTTAATAATAATTAACTGTAATAAAATCTCTCTCTATTACTAATTTGTTGATTAATTACAGTAGTTATGGCATCTTCTGTTTTTTTTTTAATTTTCTTTTTAATTAACCATTTATTAAAAAATATTTAATTGTGCGAATATATTGAAATGCATTGAAAACTAAGTATAAATTTCTCGTAGTTTGAGAATCACTGTTAGAGGGAAAGCTAGCGTCCATCACTTACGATTATCCGGGGAGCGGCGCCGTGACGCCTTGACGTCACGACGTCATGTTACCTGCGAAATTATATTCCGGACAGTATAATTCGTTCTTAAGGTTTGACGTGTCAGTCTGGCTCTAGAGTTACAGGTCCTGTCTAGATTCTTAATACAGACTTTGTTAAATTTGGTTGGTTGGCACTGCAAATGATTGATGTATGTTACTACAATATAATGAGAAATATGCTGAATTGTTACCAACAAAATTCGTTTCAAATTAATATTCAATGGTCATTTTTAATCACTGTTATAAAGATCCTTGTAAATATACAGAAGCACTTAATAAATATTTGATCCTTTTTAAAAAGAGAGTTTTTATTTAATATTTTTGATGAAATCGGCAGTAGCTTTATGAAAGTTCATTTGCAATATAAAAGCTCAATTAAAAACAATTGTTAAATGTTTTGTAAACACAGTAGATTGCTGTTAAGTTGTCAAATGGAATCATAGTTATCAATTTACATTATACATGATAATTTTTCTGGTTCTTAACTTTAAATCTTACGAAATAATCAATTTGGATGTTGGTTTTGTCAATTATTATTCGAAATATATCGTTTTCATATATGCACGCTAAATAAAATGCATGTAATTTTTACAATACATTCTTCATTGATCAGGACCGGTTACCCTCATGTGGGACACATGCATATTTTTTTTTTTGACTAGAATTAACACGAAAGTAATCTTTTTGGCAAGTGGTCTGCGTTTGATGTATTTTTATTCTATATTGTACAGAAATACATATTTAATATATTAAAGTAAATACTTTAATATTTCTACTTATTCATTATTTAATTTATGATATGAACTGAAGGTTGAATATTTTTTATCATTTTAATTAGAAGTTGTAATTTTCAAGTAAATCAGATGAAGGAATCTTAATTTAGTTTGAATTGGTTCGACTTCGATTAAAAACTAAAATGTGATAGTTAACGCCTTAAAAGCCATGATGTCTTAAATTCTTGAAGAACTAGCTGCTTTATTTTTATCTTTTATAATTATGTTTATTTTTAGATTTCTATCTATTCGATTGATCAGATGGATAAAAAATAAAAAGGCATTTAGTTACATTCAAATATCAAATAAATCTTGTCATGTTTACCGTAGTCTCATAATGAATTTGAGCATTGTCTTATTTTTCTACACTGTTATCCCTTGAATGATGTTTATTCACCTGACAACATTTCGGCGGCCGCGTTACAGCATTGCTAGAAGCAAATTATCCCACAACAAAAATCTGCATGGTAATATTGCATGTTTTCCTCCCCTATCTTCAGAAAAATTCATTCAAAAATTTAACCAAAACCATAATAAGAAAATTCCTGAAAAAATCCCATCGCATCAAGCCTCCCGGTTTTCCCACATTAAAAAACCCCATTATCGTGTTTTTAATTCCATCTCCCGCCGATGGCATGTCGAAAATATGTTTTTCGCGCTTTTTTGGGCATTTTTTTTTCATGGGGAAATGTATTTTCCCTCGAAATATATGATACTACTGCAGCTACGAGAGCTTTGGCCCCCATTAAAATGGCAGCTTTGCAATTTTATTTCGAATACGTTGGGGTCTTCTCATGAAACCCTGTGTCATCACTCAATTTCTTTCATTTAATAAATTATCAAAATTCACATGTTTTTTTAATATTATTTTATTGACATTTACATAATATCACAAAATCATAACATTTAAAATTATCTGCCCAATTTTTCCAGTGTTATATATTGTACAATCTTTCGAGTCATAATAGAAGTATCGTTTTATTAAATAAACGCTAAAAAATTTATACACAAACAGAATCAAAATGAAGAAAAAACTAACTTAGAATAAGTAAAATAAATACGACACGATTGTTAATTTATGGCTAAAAAACGAACCTTTCTGTATCCGGATTTTGAGAGACAGATCAAACGTGAGGATCTTTCTGTTTTTAATATTGTGTAAAACGACACATATGACATTCATAAACGAACATTTCTTCTTGTGCTCATTCATCACAAATATGTTTGATGTATTTTTATCAATTAATCGTATGGGCTATCATTTGGGACGATTAATAGTATTAATTAATAATTATTTCATATAATATTTTCTTTATGTTGGTTGATATCTTTATTATGTCTCGTGACATCGCCAGAGCAATCGACTGTACGTTTAATTACTATCACCAGAACCATGCTTCAACGTATGTTTACTTATCTATATAGATAACATAAACATAGTTCTGATGAGGGTTAAGCCGAAATAGCTTTCGACTGTATGCTTCATAAATTCAATGTATAATATTGCCAATTCATTATATAATACTTTTCCATCAAATTTTTTCCCGGTGTTGAATTAAATAAATGAGCAAATTTGATAAATAGTCGACAGAACGGCACGGTTAAATGTAGTAACGATACGATGTTTTATTTTTATAAAAAATGTATGAATGAGATAGTTCCAGCAAGATGTATATTTAATGGTAATTCCATCATCGGAGAAATATATTGCACATGCAACGTTGCATCATTGTTTCTTGTGAAAACAACAAATAAGTAATTTAATGTATCCTAATGAAAACATGGTTGTATGGTGAACGAGCTCATAACGTAACGTAAAGTTAGGTTGCATTTTCTTATCCTGTGCTACAGAGCTTTCCAGAGCTTTGCAGTTTTCTCTGTGTTTTAAATATCCAATTAAATCTGAAACAGTATTCACTACCTGTTCTCGACAGCGTGTTCAAAAACAAATTAATTCATAAAAAACGATTATGAAATAATCTGATGTTTATTATATAGACGGTGTCGGCGGCGTGTGTAATATGTTCATAGACGGCGTGACATTTAAACGGTTTTTGAGCCACTCCCAATACCACTAATTTCACCAGACATTAAATCTGTAAGTGTTGATTTATTGTGCGTATACAGAAATATTTTTTCAATAAAATATAATCATTTAATATTTTTACACAGAATGGCGTGCAATAAAAACGCATGACATTTTACTATGTCTATTGACAGTATAAAAAACATGTCAAAGGTTGTTGAAATTTATGCTTAGCATAAATTTCGTTGAATAATTAATTACTTCAAGTTTCTTTTCTTCTTCGTAGGTTTAATTCAAATAAAATTCTATTTGCGTACTTTAGAGTTCTGCACGAGTCAATATTTGATATATTTATTTACATGGCCCAAACCCGATTCACCTCGGGCTCGGTATTTAATATTACATTACTTTATTTTTCCTACCCCTAAAAAAGCCAGATGATTTTTAATTTATAATTCTAAGCACAAATTGCACGTATTCTTATGGACGGACTGAGTATAGAGGTCCGGTGGCCAAAACCGGTCCCGTGCAGGACACTAGTTTACCTACAAACGTATAAAAAAAACTTGTATAATTTGATGAACCCGAATCTTCATTAGTTGACAGTTGGTTTGTAGTGATTCAGGCCTTACGTGGTGTATTAAATGCATTTAAAAACGTAAGTGTATGGAACTTAAAACTGTTATCATGTTATAGTGTCATTTGTCATCGTTCACTTAATATTTTTGATGCAAACTATTAACCGCGTGACGGCAACATATTGATGTACGCTAAAATTTCACACACACACACTCACTCAACGCATGCGCTGACAAAAAATAGTAAAATTGTCAATTGCCTTGAAGTATTTAAATAAATGTTGAAATTAAAAAACACGACTTATCTTACTGTACACGCAATTAATATATGAGCATTCATGAGAAAATTCGTTATATTATAAAAAATTTGAAATAATTGTTCGACGTGGGTTTTCTATATTTAAAAATATTGTCTTTCCGCCATAAACCGGCTATAAGTATTGATTATTGTAATTTAATTGTAAAAAAGCGTGATGGAATATTATTAAAATATTCATTAAAATATTCAAAAAAGTGTAATGTTTCCTATCTGACTAGTAGCGTCTTTTTTGTGTTATCGTTTTGCATAAACAAAATATACTATCCATATTTTGTAACCACCGTATCGCATCCATAGAGCGTACGTAGCGTAAAATTAAAAGGGGGGGAAAAAACGAACCGCGGGATGAAATGGAAAAATTAACTTCCGACTCCTGACGGATGGGGGCGATATCCTCGGCTGCGGTTCAGCTACGCCTATCCCGGACTGCTGATAGAAAGCCCGGATGATGGAGATTTCCTCGGATGGCCCGGTTAGCAGATAAGGGTTTCGCCGAACCGGAAATTCAAGCCGCCAAGCAATGGGGTTGGGAAATTACGCCCAATTATTTTCTGGAATCAGTAATCGTGATTGATTATTCTAGTTTGTTTTATGGTATCGGCGATTAATTTGATTTCTCTTCCAAAAATATTTCCCTGTCATAAACTTTGATCACGACTTGCTTTGTTTGCATTGACATTTTCTCCACAAAAAAACTTACTCCGTAAAAATCCATTAAAATACGATGAAAAATAGCAAATTATTCAAGTTTTACAAAATTTATATAAGATATATCGTTGATAACTATCAATTGCTGTTAGCCTTAATAAATATCCATCAATATTTGATAACCACTCATCTAACTCGGGCAAAAATATGTGAAAATATTAAGATATATCTAAGTAATATCAGATTTAAACACAGCACAAGTACATTCTTAACCAATTTTGAATGAACAAGTAAACCTTCATAATTCTCATTTTTTATTTCGTTGACGTAAGACTATTTTCAATCAGTAATAAATTTGATAAGTTAACTGTAGGGTTGTGGAGTCTATCTCATCAAGTACCTATCAATTTACCGGAATAGTTGGTTAATCATTAGTTTAATGCACATATATATGAAAGGCAGGGAAAAAAGCTCGAGAAGATTAAACTTTTTTTAGTCAAAGTCCGCATCGTAGTCGTATTTTTTTAACTACTCCACAGCCCTGATTAAATACTAGATATGCTTTTATATCCCACCAAAACCTATCAGCATAAAATCAGTATGTAAACTCTAAGATATGAATTTTTCCCGTACAGTTCTTCATTATAATAATTCATACGTATTTCATTATAAAGTAATGATTTTTTACATAAAAGGCACTACGAAAATATTCATTCATTGAAACATTAAAAACTTAGTATACCAAAAAAGCTTGCAAAATATTTTTACCATTATATGTCGAAAATAATCTCTTTTTCGCTAGAAATTTTATTCGCTCGTTTGGGTACATATTTTATGGGATATCTCTCGTATATAGTAACTCGTATTGCCTAGTTTAAATTCAGTTTCGCTTCATTTAATATATCTGCTCTAAGGCTATTGTTTTTTATAGTCCCAGATTAATCGATTTTATGGCTGTTTGTTTCAACAAGCGGAAAATTAAATTCCCGAAAAAATCGCTTCGAATTGCTTTATAGTACTATCAGGGTAAATTTTGTATTACGATGTTGTTCATTTCAGGAAAAAGCTAAACGAAGCGATGTGAAATAAAGTTGCGAGTGATTTATTTATTTTAATGTTTTTTTACAAATATTATTACTTTACAAAAAAATTGTTTGAAATATATCATTAATTTATGATCCTGATTGACGGTGCATGATTGAATTACAATTTAAAATTTGTTTTGCTTAAAACGTTGTACTTTTCCACATTTTGACATTAACGGCCCAAAGGTAGTCTTGTTGCATCAGTGTGATCTGTGTATGATTTTTGTAGAGCTACAAAAAAAAATTTAGAATTTCGAATTTAATACACAATAATAGAAAAGGTAGGAACAAAATTGACAAACTTTTTAAAGTTGATTTCGTGTTAACACGGTGAAAAAATAGCAATGTATTTTAGTTCTACAAAATTATTTTTAACAAATATAGTTGATAGCTATTTTGGCTCACTCACTGGTTCTGACGATGGTGTGAGCCGAAATAGTTATTAACTATATTTGTTAAAAATAATTTTGTAGAACTAAAATACATTGCTATTTTTTCACCGTGTTATAATGGAGTTCTACCAAGTGAATGCCAATTCAATCAATCAATGATTTCGTGTTGTTGGTCAATATCGGAGTCGGTCTCCAAAGACCTGTATATAACAATGCATAGAACAAAATGATTTGTTATTTTCACCTTATTACAATGCAGTTTTTCTAATGCAGCGGCTTTCAAACTGTATGCTGCCACGTCTCTCGAAAAAAAATTTTTCACGCCTCACTCCCTACTTTTTATTTTTAATAGATATACTATTATAAACACGTTTTAAATAATAATATATTTTTTTCCAAATACTACATTGCCGTTATTATTTAAAATTACCAGAACAATTACAAGGTTTTGCACGTTTCAGTGAAATCGAACCAAATAAGAACATTATCATACATATGAATATATATTTTATATTAAATTACTAACCAATTGAATGCGAAGGTTATTACTGTTTATTGGCACAACGTTTTTCAAATCTTATATGATGATTTCTTTTGATATAAAATTTTTGGCGCCTCTCCTGACAATAACCCGCGCATTTGTTTGATAACTGCTGGTCTAATGTCAATGCCGTGAAAAAAATAATTACTTCGGTACAATAAATAATACAAATATGCATGCATATATATTCATTCTTCATTGGCATTTGAGTGCCTGCCTAAAGATCTTTTTTCTCTCGATTTTTCAAATAGCGTTGAATGAATGGATAATATTCCAATTAAAATTGCTCTATCCTGTTTTAATTCGTGTCTACCAACTGCAATCAGGAAGTGTATGTTTCAAAAAAGGTTGTCCGCGCTACAAGATTAATTTATTACCTCAATGATTAATTGTAAGCTTCATTCAAATTTTGCAAATCATTCTGTGTCATTAAGAGAATTAGAATTATTCTACACTACTCTATTTTGTTCCTCGGCATGCATATGTATACTATATTCTAACCGAGAACGTTGCTATCCATCAACATGGAACGGGTTTTGAAGTTTGAAGACTACAAAAAAACATATCAGAATACGAACGTCACATGCATAAAGACGACTATTGTTAGAAATCTTGGGCATATTGATCTCGACAAAAGACGATGCCGTCGCATATATAATTTGTATTACGATAGTATTGTAAAAGCGATCTCTTAACATATATGGCTTGCTCGGAAATGAAATATTTGATTAAAAAGTGTGTTTTATTCATTTTACTATATAATTTCTTTAAATATAAAATATCAAAAAACATTACATAGCAGGCACTACGTTTAAATTTTATTTATATTTTTTATAAATATTACAAGATCAACTAAAGGTGCTTGACAAATATCAAATATTTTATTGATTGAATTGGCATTTACTTGGTAGAACTTCATTATAACACGGTGAAAAAATAGCAATGTATTTTTGCTATTTTTTCACCGTATCAAATATTTTGTTCAAACTGTAAAAAATCCACTTACGATTCGGTTTTCGCATTTCGGCATCTACAGACATTTTATTATAAGGATGCGATAGAACTGGCAGGCAGCGTACAGTTTGAATAGCTTGCATAAAAGAATTATAAACAATTATATATAATAGAAGTGAAATATATATCTAAAATTATTTTTTATGTATTAAGCTCCAATACTTGTGGTCTTTGTTTTTTTGTAATTCTGGTATATGACCGATGTAAATTATAAACTGATGGTTAGTTATCCTTTATTCGTGTGATAAAATTCCCGAAAGATGAAACCGGGGTCATGAATGGAATTTTCAACAATTTAATGAAATAAAATTTAATATGCTATTTATGCTAACAATATGCTATTTATGCTAATAATATGCTATTTCGGAAATAGAATATGGTCCCTGAATATTAAAGACTTCGACTGAAGTTATTTAGTGGAATTTCAATATCAAATTTGAATATTTAAATTTGAATTAAAACATTTCCAATGTTTTGTCTCTCATGGCCTGGGTTTTGACATTCGGTATCTTCATGCATCGTAGAATTTCCTTTTATTTCAAAGTCACAAACTTAATTATAAAAAATCTATATTTTTTTTCTATATAACAGAACATACAAACATGATTATATTATCGTATTGTATAGTTATAGTTAATGGCTTAATATATTTTTTGATAGTCAAAGGATTAAAGTTTTATTTTTTTAATAAATTTTGACTTTCGACGAATCTTTTTCTAAATCAATCGAATGAACTACACTTTAATAATCCTCTATCAGATTTTACGATACGAGTATCACCCTTCAAACCTTTATTAAAAGCCTGACAAAGCTAATGGAGTAACCTATTGTCTCGTCGATTGATATGCCTTATCTTGGCACTTATACTGTTTTGTCAGAATAAACAAAATAAGTACATATTGGAGTTATGATTTATTATGTGGGTATTTGTTAGGCGTATTTGACATGTGTTTGAAGTACATCAATACATCCTAAATATACATAACCTAACTGCCTTCGTGATTTATAAAAATACATTTTTTGTATACTTCTATTTTTTTTTTATAATACTAGTTTTATTAAGCTAAAACTCAATATTATTGATAGCTCTAATACCCCACAGTAAGGCTGTTCAATCGGTCGCCAATATTTGGTCGATCCCGAAACAATAATAATAAAATTTAAATGAAATTAAATAAAAATGAAATTAGCAACGTATTTTAGTTCTACAAAATTATTAAAAAAAATATAGTTGATAGCTATTTCGACTCACGCCATCGTCAGAACTATCGAACTATTAGTTCTGACGATGGCGTGAGCCGAAATAGCTATCAACTATATTTTTTTTAAATAATTTTGTAGAACTAAAATACATTGCTATTTTTTTCACCGTGTTATAATGGAGTTCTACCAAGTGAATGCCAATTCAATCAATAAAAATGAAATTAATGATAAAAACGGTACCCAAAAATCGAACCAGGAGAACTCGCATGATTTGTGATTATTTGAATTAACGAATGGTGAAAATATAGGAGACCATAATTTAAACTGAATAATGATATAAAACATAGTTTCTTAATCGGTGGTCCGGGAAGATTTTTGGGTGAGCCGAAAATCGAATTTTATGTTGTATTTTATGGATTTTTAATTATATTTTTTTGTTACTGTCTGTATTAAATTACTCAAATTTTGTTGTGCATAGGTGTTGGTTTGTTTGTTGCAAAATTATTATTTTTTTGAATAAAAAATCAATTATATAAATATTCATTATTTTAATTCAATGTTGATTATCCGTACACATCTGTAATATTTTTGAATTTAATGGTGGTCCGCGGACGGAACTAAATGTTTGGATAGACGCGTCGCAGTGTTAACATACTTTGGTAGAATCGATGGGAAAATTCCTCAAATGGCAGACAAACATTCAAATTCTTTTCGAATATAATGTGGCCAATGGAGATTGACAAAGTTTTGACCTGTAAATCTTCGACCTACTAATTTATAGCTGGGAATTGCTACTTCGCTGTTAAGCTCTTCCAACTCGTTGTTGGAACTTCATAGTCATTTATTAAAATGCATCTATATGATTCAGGACGCTAAATCGTATCATTTCGGAATGTCTGGATATACAAAACAAACAGGAAAAATTGATCAAAACGACAAGACTATCGGTCGGATCTGTTGGCCCCGTCAGGTCAAACTGACTTGGCTGCATTTCTGACAAACTCTAAGATATTCAAAGTCGGTCGTCATATAAAAATCTAATAGAGCCCAATTGCTAGACACCCTTTATTTTTGTGATTATTATATCTATATATTATTTATGATATTGATTGAAGGTGCTTGATGGAATTTCAATATCAAATTTGAATTGCTAAAAATCGTTACGTGCCAAATTGAAATATGTTGGTATTTCATTACAAAAAAAAAAAAACAATTATATATTAAATTTAGCTGATCATTAGTTGTTTGTAAAACCCTTTGAATGAAACTTATTACAAGCAATTGTGTTAATTATTATAAGATCAATATAATTGAATTTATTTTAGACGTCATTTAGTTCTTATCTGGTGGTCTGTGCTTTCCTTAAATTAATAAATTTGGTATATAGACGATGCTAGCTGTTTATTGTGCGTCGGTTCTGTTGCATAAGTGTGATAGAATTCCTGAAGATGCTGGAAGGCAAAAACCCGGTCGTTAGTGACAAAACATGTGGAATCATACAAAGTTGTAACAATTCATATTTAATATTTATATAAATATTATCTTGATTTATTTATTTATTTTGATGTCATACAGTTAGGTATTGAAGAATTTGCCCTCTCTGACTTTAAAAAGTGGTGAAAATTTAAAGTATGCATAACGTTGTTACGCTACGGAATATATTCTGCAGTGGAAGTTTAAGTAGTATTGAGTGGTGGTACGTACAACGTTGAGTAGCACAAGGATAATATTCAAATAATTTATCTAATGTTTAAATATTGAATATATAAAAAAGTCTCGATCTCTACAATTTTATTGAAGTTCCCACTGTTGATTTTGAGTTGTAGAAAATCAGCATTGTATGAGCTTTGACTTATAGTGATGCAAATGCTTTATTGGCTTGGCGTTATAAAAGCTCCAATAAAAGTCCACCAATTATACCATTATTTACGATCCAAAGTTCACGTATCGAATTCAAAATAAACATAAGGTGTTTTATGGCCAATTATTTTTTCATAAATCTCACTTGATACAAAGCCGTCTATCAATTTTATTCACAGGTGTGAACGATGAATATAAATTTTTCAAATAGATTGCACATCGTAACACCTTGCGCGATGAGCGTGGTTCACGGCCGCAGGGCTGGTGACCGGTTTCGACGCGTTCAAAGTGCGAATACTTACTATTGTATCCATCATTCGGCCAGGGGTAACGAATATTTTAAACATTGTAATCCATCACGATTAGAGGTGAAGGCAATTTTTCGATCAATGCTTTCGATTGAGGGGTACTTGAAAGAGACAAGAGCAGAATTTAAGAGTAGACTTTTAATATTTACATATTTTTAAGCCTTAAAGAATGCTGTGTCAATTGAATTGATATTCCATCAAGCACCTTCAGTGGATATAAATTATAAACAGTTCACGATTTCAATAAAATATTAAGTCAATTTTCAGTGCAGTATTAAAACTTTGAAATATTCTTTGTCGACCATTGCAACTGTATCCGGATCTACAATATTATTACAAATCAGTTATATTGGTAGTAATGACTGTGTTATCTCTTAAATTTCATGTTTATTAACACTCACGTACACACACACTATGATGTACGATTTAAACGTTCTCAAAATAGGAAGTAACATGCTAGGAGGAGAAGGTGATAGTATAGGTCGTCACTTGGCACAATGTCGCACTTAGTTTTCAAAATAGAATTCAAAATCGCACCATTAAAAACAGTATAATAGAGTTTGATCAGTTTTGTTGCATTCGTGTAATAGAGTGCCTGGAGATATCCAAAGTTGAAACCCGGATCATTCGTGAAAAAACGTGTAGAATCGTGCATAGTTTTAGCAATTATAATTGAACAAAAAGTTGAGAGATAATTAAATAAATTAAAACTCATAGAAAACAAAAGTTACATGTACTTGAGTAAAATTAGTATGTCTGTAACGAAGTTTTGTGTTTGTGTAACGGACGGCAATACGAAGACGAATGTAGGAAATACAATTTCAAAAAGAACCTTTACAAATTTTTGATTCACAATCGAAATATTTTTAGTTTTATTAAGGTGGACTAGTGCTGTTTACAGTATTTACGACTTTTGGCTGAAATATAAATTTTTAGGCACTTTAAAAGTTTTGCAGAAACAAGTTGTCTCTTTTAGAAACCTAAGTTGTAAATGACGAAAAGTGTAATGAGTTTGAACGATTCAAATTTGTCCTTCACAGATAAACGAGATAAAACTTGCATGACGTGATATATGCCACAAAAAATCCTTGATGAAAATTCTGTTCATGATTCCCATTGATGAGGCCTGCGCTTAAGCGAATCGATTACACAATGTTCTGGCACAAGAGTCAAGTATCGCGCCCATCTGATTCTATTGTGCTGTGTCAACACAATTTACATAGAATCGAAAATGTCCATCAGATCTCCGGGCCCACAATCAAAATTGAACACGGTAATTTTGTCACGAAACCTTTTATTAGCGTAGGTACAAACATATCGGGATAGAAATTTCATGGCTGTTGATTTTTTTATTAGCATTTGTATGCCGTTGTTAGTTATATGGCGTATGACACAATAGAGGACAAAGTGGTTACTATTATTCGGTTGGACCTTGTATTTTTAACTATATGTTTGCTTACTTTTTTAAATAAACATTAAAACGATTTAATTTATGACAATGTGTTGATAGTATTATTTAAAATCTTTTGAAATATTTAGCTCGCTTATTGGATTGCGAAATTGTTATTTTTAATGCGATTCATTTAATTGAAACGAACAAGTTATCGACTGTTTAATCTCAGTAGGTGAAGTACTTGTTTTTTTTTAATAGATACGCTTTATAATTTGCATGTCCGTTTTGCGTTAGAATTACTATCATTAAAATAAGCAATATTCCTAGTATGCAAAATAGTATTAACCTCTAATGAATAACGAAACATTTTGAAGTACGATTTCCACAATTTCATTTTTTTGACCGAAACCGGCCAAATTGAAATTATAAAAGTTTTTGTTATTAAAATATAACGCCATTCCTCCAAGAAGAGCGGACTATAACGGCATTCAAGTAAAAAATGTCATTTAAATCAAAGTTCAAAGCGATTTTTACAATTAGTGAGTAGTTGTGACGAGTGATGAAACTTTTGATTTTTGACGCTTAAAAACAAATATACTCTGTCAAAAATTTCGGTTATGAACTAGTTTTTGTATTAAAATGAATAATCATCTTTAATATGTTTAGCGTACACAGGTGTGGTAATACAGTCAACCCTTTTATAGTGCTAACCATTCTAATTTTTTCCTGTAATACAAAAAAATCGGCTACTGGAAAAACTCAATATAACATAAAGACACTATAGAAGGGTTGACTGTATTTTTAACATGACTCAGCAGATAAAGGGTTAATATTCTCAATATTAATTTATATATTTTTCGATAATTTTACACGTGATACGATATTGTCATTTCGAGGAAAAAATGAACTGATGTAAAGATTGTTACGGTTGACATATTCAGTCTTTTCAGATATTTCAAGCGCCACTGGTTACTCAATTTTACTTTACTTGAATGTCTGAAGATTCAGAAAGGCGATACACGTGTTTTAAATGTACTAATTTTCTATGATTATATTTTTTTTGGTATTGTAATTCATATCAAGGCCTCCTTCCAACGACATTTTAGAGTACTGAAAAAATCGATTTACGTTTTCATACATCTGTTACGAAGGCGTTGTCTTTTTAAGTTTGTTTTTTTGAGCAGGGTGTCCATTATCTGAAATACTGTGCTGTTTCATTTAGGTGACGCATCTCGCTTACTATCTCTACGATTGCCTGATCTCGCTGTCCAAATTAGAGTGACCACGCATTACAAAGCGGTCAGGACTCGTACCTAGTTACAAAAGCCACCAATTTATTTGCTGTCGCGTTAATGTCGGTTGTAGCCAATTTTCGGTTCAACGGATTCATATGCTATACACGTGCGGATTTTGATCGTAGATCTCGACTCTCGATTTAATTACCTCTGAATGGATAACTAAAATGACATAAACTTAACTCGGACAACCAATGGTTATAAATTTGTAAAGCGATAATTTATTTATCTGAGATATCAACTGTTAATGTTCAAAGTCTCTACTCTTTCAATGTTTAGCCACTCACGATAGAAAGATTTCATTGTTAGTTCATGATTTCAATATAAAATTTGAATTGTTACAACTTTGTACGATTCCACATTTTTTTTCACTAACAATCAGGGCTTTGCCTTTCGGCATCTTCAGGCATTCTATCATATGGATGCAGCATATTGAAATTTTATCAAGCACCTTCAGTCGATATCATAAAAAATTGAATTGTTGAAGCTTTGTAAGATTCCATATGTTAACACGGTGAAAAAATAGAAATGTATTTTAGTTCTACAAAATTGTTTTTAACAAATATAGTTGATAGCTATTTCGGCTCACGCCATCGTCAGAACTACACAGAACATAGTACATAGTCCACAGAAGATAGTTCTGACGATGGGGTGAGCCGAAATAGCTATCAACTATATTTGTTAAAAATAATTTTGTAGAACTAAAAAAAATTGCTATTTTTTCACCGTGTTATAATGGAGTTCTACCAAGTGAATGCCAATTCAATCAATAAATTCCATATGTTTTTTCACTAACGAACCGGGTTTCGCCTTTCGACATATTCAAACATTTCTTCAGTTCTTCAGTTGTGGTAGTTGGTTGTTGTAAACATCTCTCATTATAAATTCATTATAATGTATTTATTGGTTATAACAATATTTTTAGTGATTCCAATGTCATTATGATCAAATCAGTAGTTAATTAAAAATACATTACGATGAACATCTTGCTCATCTAACATTTCAATTTTATATTTGTAGTAGCCTTATACTTATATTAACTGTTCACTGATTGCCAATTCGACTATATTGGTGCATTAGAATGCCTGAAGATGCTTAAAGATGAAAACCATCTTGCAAAATTTGAGTATACATAACAAAGATATTACTAACTGTTCAATGACAAAGTCATGTAAATATTTTTTTTAATAATAAAAACAGATTTTTACTACCATTTCCGCAATATATTTTATAATTAGGATATGAATAAGATGATTTCTTTGTGTGTGGACAGGGGTGTCCATAGTTTGGACACTAATCTAAGTAATTACCCCATCCAAGCCAAGCTTTATCTTTATACTCCTATTTTTCCGATACAGAGAGGTTGACTGGAATAGCAAGTAGTTTTCGGAGAGCAACTGTTTCGATACTGTCCAACAGGAGCTCAAATGCTCATTTGGAGTAGACATGACTGAAAAAGTTTCTGTTCGGTTTTTCATCGATCGCATTAGGATTATTTGAATAAACTTTCGATACGCTGTATAGAAGCTAAAGCCGTGAAGTTGGAGTAGTAGTGTTTTGACTGGATTCAGAGTTGGAGTCGTGAAAAATAAGCGACTCCGACGGCTTTATCAATTAGACCATAGGCTCCCAATCTGGGAGTCGCCATCTTATACGGTCAACTAAAAAAATGTTTTTTTTGTATGCTTCTGGATTGTATGGGAGGTCGCGGGTCACTTGGATTTAATAAAAAGGGGTCGCCACCCGAAAAAGGTTGGGAGCCTATGAATTAGGCGATATTGGTGAATATCTCGATGAAAAGTTTTCGGGCTGGTTGGCCAATCTTTAAATTAATGCACGTAAGTAAGTAAGTAATGGTAAAACCTGGCAAAAATAATCTTTTTTAACACGGTGAAAAAATAGCAATGTATTTTAATTCTACATTTTTTTTTATAAGATATAGTTGATCTATCCTACTCCTTAGATCTAATTCAATATAAGTTGAATATGGTCGTATGTTGATTGAATTGGTATTAACTTGATAGAACTCCATTATAAAACGGTGAAAAAATAGCAATGTATTTTAGTTTTACAAAATTAATAAGATACATAGTTGATATCTATTTCGGCTCACGTATCGTCGGAACTAAGCTTAAACGAAAATTTGCTTATCTATATATAGCTGTGTAGAAAAGGTACACAATGTACAATAGATAAGCAAATGTTCGTTAAAGCATAGTTCCGACGATACGTGAGCCGAAATAGATATCAACTATGTATCTTATTAATTTTGTAAAACTAAAATACATCGCTATTTTTCCCTCCGTGTTATAATGGAGTTCCACCAAGTAAATACCAATTCAATCAATAAAATCTTTTTTTATTCTGAGTCGTGTTTTTTTAACGTCTCCGCAGCCCTCGTAGAAGGCGTTCGTCAAACAGATTATTTCTGCATATTTGGTGTGATAGTAACGGTGCACCACAAGGCTGCACCCTTTCGCCGTTTTTTTAATGCAATAACGATAACTCTTTAGTAACGGTCGTGTGAGATAACATCGCGACAATTCGCTTGACAACGCCTGTGGGAAATCTTACTTCCAGCTTTAACTAATGGCTTTCCGCGGGTTAATATGACCCACACCGCCCATGGCAGATGCTCTGAATGAAGGGCCTGCTGTATACTTACATATTTTATTTTTTGAATATATTCCGCTTAATAAAGCATGAGAAATTTTAATGAAGTTGGATTTTTTATTGAAATCCACGCATCGTTTTGATGAATAACATTTGCATATTTTACTGTCATTTTTTATTAGTTACTAATCGACAATGGTTGCATTATGTCGTATCTGTACCTTGTAATTATTGATACATGTTTTATCAGTTGATAATGCTCGCGATGAACTGCTTCTCATCAGACCATTATGAAACCTTAAAACAGTTTTTTTTAATAAATCAACATAAAACAATACATCTTTTTTTATTTATGTTTACTCTTACGCTGTAAATAAAATTAAAAAAAAAGATGAACTCTCTTATTCGACAAATAAATAAAATCCATTTGCTGCATTTAAGAATTTATTATAACAATATAAATCTAGGATGTTATAACAGAAGAGAAGACGTGCTGTGTGCATTTTTACATCGCTATATATATTATATAAGTAAATGTACATTATACATAATTCTGATGACGGCATAAGCCAAAATAGCTATCAACTATATACGTTATAAATTTTGTAGAACCTTGCTATTTTTCACCGTAGTATTTCATGTTATTATTCAACATTTATTGATTGAATTGGAATTTACTTTGTAGAACTCCATAATAACACGCTGAAAAAATAGCTGTGTATTTTAGTTCCATTAATAATAAAATACTTTGCTATTTTTTAACCTTATTTTTACAAATGTTTAATATTTTTCACAGTTGAAAACATCGAAGTAATGTGAGAGTTAGTTAATTAAATTGATTAGTTTATCAAATTCCTGCTTCTATTATTGTAAGGTTAATTTTTGACTTTAAAACCCCTGCTGCTTATGGAACCTACGTGGCCGTGACTCGCTTTGGGACCTCAAAAAACCAACAATAGCACTACATGGCTATAGAAACATAGAACTACCACACTATAGGCTCTGCAAAAACACATTTCACACTTTCATTTTGTACCCTCTGGAAGGTCTAAAATGAATATAAGCAGCGATGGTGCCCGGAAAAATTACTGTCAATTTGTTTTCTAAGCCCCCAGTAATCATTAAAGTTAATTTTATTATATGCGTATTAGTGGATTCAATTATATTTTAATTTAAGTTTTGTGGTTTGTTTTTGAATTATTGCAGCCCAGAAATTAACGCCATTAATTCATTGATTACCCTAAGGATTTAAAGGAAGAATATACCTTTGAATGACTGTAGCGTTAATGTAGGATGATATGTTTGACAGAATATAAAAAGAATATATTTATAATTTTCTAAAAGGTTGTATTACTTAATACCTTGGTATTTAAAATTTATCAAATAAATACCAATCCAATCATTACTACTTAATTAAAAATATTCAACATACGATAGCTAGTAAATATATTTATATAATTAGATCCTAATATATATATGGTTATTTTTTTCAATTTTACATATTATAGTTCTTCCAAAATTATATCAAATAAATCAACATCACACTTGTAATAAAATATAGGTAAAAATCTCTTAAGGTTTAAATTGTCAATTCTTGATGAAAAGGCATAATATTTTAAATAACAAAAGATTTTTTAGTCCTATTTCTACAATATATTTTATAATAAGGAACGGTTTCACTCATTGTGAGCATTATCGACTGATAACATACAAATAACAAAATAGCCTTCATATTTCAATACGTATATATTTAAAAATATTTTTAGTTCATCACGACCAGTTCCACGATTGTTCTGAGCTTTTGATCGATTATTGATTCATCTGAATATTTCTTGCAAATTATCGATTAGAGATTATTAACAATTCATACATATTTTTGTACAATATAATGTGTATAAATTTACTTGTTTTTAATTTGTATCATATCAGTTGATAATGTACGTGACGTGTGTATTTATTATTTGAAAAATTGATACAAATGCATTGATTAGGCAAGAGATAGCCTCTACAACGTCACATATATAATATAACAAATACTTTTTGATTGTTTATAAGATGTTTCTTAAAATGGGTTAAGAACAATTCATATATAAAAGCTTAAATGATAAGGCAATATATTTCATTGTCTCAGGACATATCAATAGTTTTCCGGAAAAGTCATAGATAACATAGAGCAAGATTTGTTTCATCCCTGCGAGTTGCTCCCAAGTAGACTGTAGCAATAAATCATCGCAAAAACCGTAACCTAGTTTCGTGTTCGTATTTCCTCGTCTAAAAACTCGATAATAAAAAACGAAAGTTTTTTATTACTCTTTTCGATACCAATTTCCAAAGCCTATTGGTGCTAGTCGTCCATCTTTAATTTATGTCCTTTGGGCCGTTACAGAGCTTTTAGGGGTCCATTTACACCCCGTTCGTCTTCTTAGAGGTCTATATCATTGTTTATTTATAAGGGTTGAAAGATAAAGATGTCCATATAAAATGTTAGGACCTTCTAAAGATGCCAATATACGCGATAAGGAAATTGAATTTCGTATATGTCAACTGAGGTATTAAAGATTTTCGCATTTATCGACGTCTTAACGGTGAAATAACTATCAGCAGAAAACATAACACGATAAAATACATACGTTTCTCTTCTTTATTTGTACTAAACATGAATATTTTAATACTGCACTAAACTGAGATTATCGGAGTTGTATTTGTTTCCTTTCAGTATAATGAAAGTAAACTAAGCTCTATTTTATTTGACGTTACAATACAGATTTGTCAGTAAAAGAATAATTATGAAACAATAAATAAAGACAGCAAATTTTTTATTAGGTCGATCTGTTTCGAAAAGACGTACGGACATAGTATAACACACTATCGAAAATTAATGTTTGCGCCAGTTTTAATATCAATAAATAAAATTCAGTATACACATTATATATTTCAGAACTATTGACGTAGATTATTGCTTAGAATATTCGATGAGCTTCGAGAGAGAGAAAAAGCTATGAGAGAGAAAACGTCGATACTTCTACATTCTACTTATAACTTGGAAACATGATTTGATATATGGCACCACACAGAACGATGGGATGTTTTCGATTATAGAATAGCAATTTTCAAAAGATATCGTTTGGTGTATAGTGCGGTAACTACCTACATATTTGTCCAACCTATTGCGACACCTTCATTATACTATTTTTGTTGTTGTTGAAAGAACGACTCGCTGCGATATTTGGTCCTAAATGCAGCTATAATATGCATTGGTAGTTGCCGTAATTCATTTTTTTTCAATTTGGTAAAGAAATAAAATGAAGAACTTATATATCGTCAGCCAAAAATTTCAATAAGGTTGCGGGAAATCATCAATAAAGCCTCTTGTCACACTTAGCTGTTCTAAACACTTACCATTCAATTATAATGTAAATGGTAAATAGGAACTTTTGAAATTTGCTAAAATGTCAATAAAGCAAGTTGTGCGTGAGATGTTCATTCAATTTTATTTTCATTTGAAAGTATATTTTATATCAGTAGTATCAGTGTATACTAGCATGATGTGTAGAATATAACGTATTTGCTTGAAGACACATAATAAATCTAGACGATTTTTTCGGATGGCGTTTTTTTCGCTGATTTTAAGGGCGCCAATTTTTTACGGGTTAATCACAAAGACTTGCGATTTAAGATCGTCTTACAGGAAAAAGTCTAAAGACCAGTTTACATCACCGCCACGCGTGATAAAACTGCCCTAAAGATGATTTTAAATTTGAAAACCTGCACGCGTTGTTCAACAATTGACAGTCAATTTGACAGACGTCTCTTTAACAAAGTGTCTACTATAACCTAGCAAACTCTGTTTCAAACTCAAAAAGTGTCTAATGAAAGACATCTATTTAGGTCCATTTATGCTGTGTATAAATTTTGTTTCAACCATTTTATACGGTCTGGCAATGATTGAATAAATATCCAATACTTAGCCAGTAATATACACGTGGCAGGTGTATAATTTTCACTCAACTAATTCATAATTGGCAATCTTGAACACATAGTACAAAATATATAATGCCTCACATGTCGCAAGCAACACCCAATAATGAATCAAAAGATTTCATTTCCACTAATATCACCTTCCGAATGCATGTCTCGTACATATTTTCTCCTTCCGGGTTTCCGGGGGTTTCCGTTTCTTTTTCTTATACTCTAGAGTAGATGGGGGATAAGTAGGATCGAGGAAATTGAATAATTTTTCTTTTTTATAAAAAATACTTATTCTTTCACTGATTAAATTGTGCAATCATACTATTAAATTAAAAAAAAAAAAACTATTTTTAAGTACGGATTTCTCAAAATAAAAAATTTCAAGATATCAGTATATTTTTAAAATTTTTGTGTATCTTTTGAATTGAATCGACAAATCTGAATTTTTGAAACATTCTACATGTTTTATAACTCACGGCCCGGGTTCCAGGCATTCATGCGTGTGATATAATGCGCGAATATGCCTTAAAGCGAAGCCCGTAGAAACTAATGACAAAACATGTGGATTCCTACAAAGCTTCAACAATTCATATTTTATGATATCGACTGAAGGTAGTTGATGGAATTTCAATATCAAATTTGAATTATCAAAACTTTGTACAATTTCACATGTTTTGTCACTAAAGACCCGGGTTTCGCCTTTCGGCATCTTCAGGCATTCTATCACACGAACGTAACAGAACTGGTTAGTCTCTGCTAAATCGTTAGAGACAAAACATGTGGAAACGTACAAAGTTTTAACTATTCAAATTCATATTTTATACTGAAATTCCTTCAAGCACCGTTGATAGCATAAACTAATTGAGATGTCATTTATGATATCGACTGAAGGTGCTTGTTGGAATTTCAATATCAAATTTGATTTGTTACAACTTTGTACGATTCCACATGTTTTGTCACTAACGACCCGCAGTCAGTTTGTCAGTTCTGTTGCATCCGTGTGATAGAATGCCTGAAGATGCCGAAAGGTGAAACCCGGGTCGGTAGTGACAAAACATATGGAACCGTACAAAGTTGTAACAATTTAAATTTGATATTGAAATTCCATCAAGCACCTTCAGTCGATAACATAAGATATGAATTGTTGAAGCTTTGTAGGAATCCACATGTGTTTGTCATTAGTTTCTACGGGTTTGGCTTTTCGGCATCTTCGCGCATTATATCGCGAGTTCTGTTTAATTAAAAAAATTCCTGATAAAATGGTTTATGATCCTAAGGGTAGTAATTTTATATCTTCTTACCCATTAAATGAGTGGTGTCCGATTTTTTTGTGTGTGCTTCGAAGTATTTTTATTGATACTACAAGTTGACGTCTCAAAAATTTTTTTTTTGAGTGACAAAAAACTAGCAATGGCATCATGCGTCTTACCCACCGCTCCCCTACTATCAATTCTAGGGGTTTCATTCCCCCTGTCACACAGCTCTTTGTACATAAGTATCATATCCTGGTGGAAAGACCACGTATCCAGTTAATGACTGGTCACGCCACGAAGGGTCGGCTCACGTACTAAGTTATCGGGCAGGACATTGGATATCAGCTCTCTTACCTGAAAATTCGGAAGTCTTACAGCCTGATTGTACCTTTAGAGGCATTATCCATTACGATTGGCATTCTACAGATTTATCTAGTAGCTTATGTCTGTACTAACTACGACTTGTTATAAACATTATACTTAAGACAGTGTCGCACCTACGAGACCTACCTTTGTACTTAGGTGATATAAAAGACGAAATAATTATTCAGAATTGTGCCTAAAATGTATTCAACTCATAAATATGATGATATTATATTGTATATGCGCCAAAATTTATGTCTTCTTTTTATCTTTTTATTGATTGAATTGGCATTCACTTGGTAGAACTCCATTATAACACGGTGAAAAAATAGCATTGTATTTTAGTTTTACATTACACATTAAAATTAATTAAGTTACCAGATTAAAACACGGTGAAAAGGGAGCAATTTATTAGTAGTTGTAAGTTTTACAAAATTTATACGATAGCTATTTCGGTTTACGTTAACTTCAGAACAGAATCTTATAAATCTTGTAGAATTAAAATACATTGCTATTTTCAACATGTTTTTTTTCTGAGGGGCAGGAGCACGAAAAGTTTGAGAAGCACTTGCATGAAAAACGGCGGTATAAGAGGTCCAATTTATGTTTGTAACAAAAAAACATCGATAGGTAAAATGATTGGCATGGTGACCAAACTAAACAGAAAAAAAGAAAAAAATGGCAATGTATTTTAGTTTTACAAAATTTAAAAAAAAAATATAGTTGATAGCTATTTCGTCTCACGCCATCGTCAGAACTATGTTTTTTTAACTTTTAATGTAGTTCTACCAAATAAATGCCAATTCAATCAATAATATGTAAAATAATTTTTTGTGGCCCCCAGTTTGGGAAGCACAGTTATGTGTTAATTAGAAAATTAAATCAATATATTGATTGATCAAGATCGTGACTTGGTGGGTCTTCATTATTATGGGGTAAAAATTATCAAGCATTCAATTTTGAATTGTCGACACTTTGATATTGAGATTTCATCAAGCACCTTCACTCGATATCGTAAATAATGGTCATTATTATCTCAAAATTTTTTAAAGATACTTTGTATTAATTACTTTTAACCTGTTATTTGTCACTTCCTGATGGAAAGGCATGATATTTTAAATAGTAAAACACATTTAGTTGACAATATTCACGATGAGCGAAACCGGTCCTGACTTTATAGTATAAAATTGTGGAAATAGTACAGAACATATTTTTATTGTTTAAATGAAAGAAACTAATCGTTTTCTCTAAGCAGTCATTTTTCTCATCAGAAATAGCGCAAGAGAAAACTGATGTTATTGTGTGTTTCAAAAACATCGTGCATTTTGATCAAATATTCAAAAAATGATTTAGTATGTGCTTAATTAAGTATCTGAAACATTGAACGCCAAGTTTAGTTGTCTAATGTGACCGAAAGTTGATTTGATGTACATATATAAATTCAAATTATAATAATTTCTTGGTGATTGTCTAAGCTCATGTGTTTTTTTTTTGAATAAGCCTTAAACCCGTTCTATTAATCACCGAATAATGCGATGTAAACACAGTTTAATGATTTTTTAATGAATACTTAATTTTAATCACTTATGTATTTTATAATCCAGATTAATGTTGACATTTCTAATCTCAGTTAATGTAAAAAAAGTTCATAAATTAAACAACTTATTGTGCCGACAGGTTATTTGTGCTTTTGTTTTATTTAAATCAGTTTGTAAAGTTTTATAATTTTAGTCAATATTATATTTATTTTTGATGCGTTTTATTCGTTCATGGAATTAGTATTTACTTGCTAAAACTCCATTATATCTTGGTGAAAAAATAACAATGTAAAATAAAATTCTACAAAACTTTATAATATCGACTGATGGATTTCAATATGAAATTTAATTTGTTGAAACTTTGTACGATTCCACATATATATTTTCTTTTTATTAACTACTCCAGTTTCGCCTATTCGCATTTTCAGGCATTCAATCACACGGCTGCAACAGAACTGACACTCATCCAACAGTAAGTGTCGGTTATATACCAAACGATATAATCACAATTAAAAATACATTAGGGCCTGTTAGGGCTAGAATCCAAATAAATTTCAATAAATTTGATTAATAAATATTAACACTCAATTACCTTTGATAAGTTTTATAACGCCAAATACGGTTAATGAGTCTTTTTGTGAAAGGATTCTATTGTACAACAAATAATAATTAGCATCATTAAAATGCAACTGGGTAATTTTAGAATTAGTAATACCTATTTATTTGAAGTAACGGTAAGAATTAAATATCAGGTGACGTAATATAGGAATATTATATATAAAGTTGTCGGCTCATTGAAGAATAAAAGTCAAACAAATTTATAAGGTATATATTTGATAACTATTTCGGCTTACTCCATCGTTTGACGAAAACACATTGGTATTTTTTTTTTGTTTCATTCCTGACTAAGTTTCAAACGCTGCTATTGAAATGGCAATGTAGCTTAATTTCGCTCTCTATGCTTTCATTATAGTACGCAATCGTTTCAGTGCCATTATCATTCCGTCTTCAGCTATACGTCCATAGAAACGTCTTATAACAATATATTTTCCTCGAACCTGTTCATTTAAGCTATACATCCTGAATTCCCGCAACCGTGTAAATGTAACCCAGGGAGGGTCGAATATAAGTCAGACTGTAATTCCATGCAATCGTTGAACCTTTGTGCGACCCTCACAGTGATAATGGCGTCATAAACGTAATTTTATGTACTGCTTTGTCCCTTTGCTTGAGGGACAAATACTAAAACGGCAATAATATTAATAACACCGAGCGAGAACCAAAAGAGTCGAGTTTAATTTGCAGACTTTAGATTGCTTTCAATGTGTCGTATTGTATTGCACCGGTGACCATTCGCTTGATACATTTATTTATATTGTACGTTACATGGAATTTCATTTGTTCTTTTTTGCAGGGACTGTATTCCGAGAATGAAGAAAAAGCTGTAACCCGACATTAAATAATTGTTTCCCTATAATAATAAAAATAAATAACGTCGACATACTGGTTTTTCTTACATTAGATGTTGAAAGTGTACGGACTGGAAACAAGATGTCAAAAATCATTTTATTTTACTAGGGTATTCAATATTACTATTCTTATTGGGTGTATTCTACAGCGTTACAAAATCATGCGTGTTTCAATATTTTGCCAGGAATATCTCAGGAGAATTTCGCCAAGACTTAGTTGCATGCACTCTAATGTATAGAAAGTTGAAAGAAATATTTTGATTGAATTGGCATTTTATTGATTGAATTGGAATTGGCATTGGATTGAATTGGCATCTTAAAAATAGTAAAGATAAAATTAATAAACTCGACAGAAGCGGTATTTATAAAATGTCCTGTGGCTCATGTTTATCCGTTTATATCGGACAGACAGGTAGAAGTATATCTACTCGAGCTAAGGAACATGTAAGATCATTCAACAGTAAAAAAACAGATTCACAATTCGCTAATCACGTTATTAATGAATCACATAATATAAATTCAAATTCAGCGCCTAAATGTTTGCATCTTTGTAGTAAGGGTCGGAGAATGACGGCTTTGGAACATCTGGAAATCAATAGACACCAATTATCACAAAGGATTCTTAACGATCAAACTAACATAATAGTATCGCCACTTGTCCAGCCGTTGTACAAAGGGGTGGTCTGATTTGCTTCCATAAGGACCACTTCCGTCCCACATATAAACTTATTGTCATAGACACCTATTGTTTCATTTTGAATTTTTGAAAATTTAGTGGCATTGTGTTAAAGTAACAAACTAGGCCGTTGGAACAGGATGGATGTGTTGTGTGCCTTTTCTGCACAGCTATATATAGATAAGCGAATGTTAGCTTAAGCATAGTTCTGACGATGGCGTGAGCCTAAATAGCTATCAACTATATTTTTTAAAAATAATTTTGTAGAACTAAAAGACATTGCTATTTTTTTCACTGTGTTAAAAGAAATAATTATGTTCAGAGATTAAAAAAAATATTATCATAAAAAAACTTTTTTAGGAATTAAGTAATAAGAATAAAGAAGCTTTGCAATTAATATAAATATGTTATTTTTCATTTGGTATTTGTAACGTCATTATTACATAAAATAGCCGCATATTAATTTTCAGACTGCTAACGTCTCAACTGTTTAAACGGCTGATTTTCCGTGTTGATAGTAGATACCTAAAAATATATGAATTAACAGTGGTTAAAACCTTCTTATCCTCGCCAATTTTTGAGTTAATCCATTTCTTGATTTGTCTTGACAAACTCAATAGGATTGTTTCAAACTAATATTATTCAATAATTTTTTAAAGTTGTTGGAATATCCTTTAAAAGGCTCAGCAGGAAATGAGTTAAATGTCATAATATAATGACTCTCTCTATCTAAATTAGTCTAGATTTTTGATGAAAATAGTCTAAAAATTATTCTTAAACAGCCGAAACCCATCAATTCATTACTGGCCACGGTGGTTTCGCTGCAAAGATTTATGGGCTTATCTGGTCAGTGGACAGACCGATACGCAATCGCGCTGCTTGAAAACTTTTCCGGCGAACATCCCATGCTGTATTTGTTTATAATCTACTCATTATTCCTAAAACAATTAAAAAACTTGTTAACCGTTCTTATTTTCATACAGATCTGAAAATAAATGTATAATTGTGAGGCTTTTTTTAACTATCAGTATTAATACGATTTTTTTGTAGTGTTAACGTTTCTTTGGATATTACGAACATTTTCGTCACTTGAATCAATCTAATGGAGTATATAAATTTTTTTTTTTTTTTTTTAAATAATAAAAACACATTTTTTTAGTACTTATTTCCACAATATATTTTTTGATCAGGACCGGTTTCGCTCATCGCGTCAACTGTGGAAATAAGTACTAAAAAAATGTGATGCCTTTCCATCAAGAAGTGACAGTTAACACCTTAAAAGAGTATATAAATGTAATTCGAAACATGAAAACTGTCCCATTTTACTAATACTCAATGGCAACCTTTAAAGACAAACTGTGAAATTTACGACCGAACGTTATGTATGAGTCAGGTATACGCAAAAAGGTGTTTTAATTTAACACCCTTCCTTCAAAAATAATTAAATACATACAAATAAAACAAGCGAATCATAACGTTCACGCACTGACTTTCAATCATAACTATGTCGATATTTTACTTTTTATTTGTACACGAACTTATTTTATTAATACTGTGAAATAAAAACCTTACTCAGAATACATAAATTTGAATAAAATAACATAAATACATTTATGAATTCTTGCAATTTTTGATATTATTATACAAGGCGGTCATTTCCGAACATTTTCTGATTTTGACAGGATATTCCAATTGGAAATAAAGTTATGAAATGTATACGTTAAATTGATAAAAGAGTGTATATTTGTTTCTAACATTTCAACTCATCAAAAATGTATTAATTCAAGTAGCTAAGCTGGGGTTTGGAATTAATAGTAATAAGAAAAACTAATGTAATGTCCTATTTGATACTTGACAGGATTTGTTTGTAGGTTATGTACAATGAACTTTAGCCAACTGACTGTCAACATCTCAACCTTTGAGACGGTTGATTTCCGTCGATTACCCACACCTAATTAAACTTTGTGTAAAGGCTAATTTGTGCAATGAAATACAGCCTGATTTGTCCTTATGATCTCTACAAGCTTGGATCAGTTCAATGCTGTAGTAATTTATGATATAGACTGAAGGTAAAATATCAATGTATTTTAGTTCTACAAAATTTATAAGTTACAAAGTTTTCAGCTATTTCGGTATCTATATGGGGTCTTTCAAAAGGGACGCTTGAAATTTGTTTGTTTATAGCATCCATATTGTTAAAGTGACATCTGATCAATTAGTTGTCAATTGTTTAATAGAGTATGGTAAATAATGAACATTCTGCACTAGCGATTTGGTGGCATGGGACTGGCAATCAAGATCGTGCGATTTAACACCTTTAGCCTTTGCGAATGAGCCAAAAACACTTGACACTTTCAAAGTCAACATAACAAAAGCTATCCAACAAATTCAGCCAGATGCATGCGACAACGTCATTGAAATTTGGATCTCTCGAATACGTGCCACTTAGTAAAACCGCGGCGGGCATTTGCACGACATGTATTCCACACTTAACATTATAAAATATACTTTTATCTGAAAAAAACAATGAGTGAATATTTCACACACAACTTGTTTTATTCCTTTTTAACAAATATCGAATACTCCTCATAAAAGATCGTTTATTTAACTATTTTCATCGTGTTATAGTGGAGTTCTTCTTAGTAAATCTTTTAATCTCTAGCTTATTTTTTTTTGTAATAATTTATTTGTTTAGATTTGTATCGTATTTGTTGATAATGCTCGCTGAAGTAATATTACATTTTGGATATAAATATAGTTCAAATCAAATAGCGATATTCAAAAACAGACGCCCCATGCGAAATGCACGCATCGCAGCATTGCCGAGTATTTCCTAATTTATATAGACAGTCTTGTTATTATTCAGATGAAGTCATATTTCACGGAGGCTCTCCCGGAAAATTTGAATTCTAAATGCGCTTGCTTCCACCTTCGTAATATTGCTACTCTCCTTCAGTAAAATGTGAAGTGTGTAGAAACGTCCATTGAAGTGTCCAGTCATCCCTCTACGCCAGTCTACGCTTCAGGGAGTCACTGTAGCACATTCATCGTAGACCATTTTTATAATCTTTTAAAAGCTACGAATTGAACAAATGTTTGACATCTTATTTTGTTGTACACTTAATTTATATATTTGGTAAATACAGTTCAAAAAAAATTATGATTTCATTGCTCTTGCAACGTTAAAATATTTAAATAGTGAATTGAAATTTAAAGAAATAAGTAAGATGACACGGAACAAGAATAGCAAGAAAGTCAACTAGGCAAGCCTATGTATAATACATTAAAAATAGTATTCGCTTGACTCATTCTTGTCGGTATGAATATGTCGATATCCGTTGAACATTGTCAATGCTCTTACCATTGGCATCCACATTGACAGACTGGTTCTACATTTTGTTTATTAACGATATCGACTAAGGGCTTTTCATGGATTTTGAAAATTATATTTCTACAAACTGTACTTTTCCACATGTTTTGTTAACTGTCACTTCTTGATGGAATGGCACGATATTTTAAATAACGAAAAAATATTTTAGTACTATTTCCGTAGCTGTGGAGGTAGTACTTAAACATGCCTATTTCATAATAAAATAACATGTTAATAATTATTGTATTTAAAATGACATACGATGTTTTGCTTTAAATGTGTTAATTGTCACTTTTTGATGGAAAGGCATGATATTTTACGTAATAGAAATACATTTTTTAGTATTCATTTCCACAATGTATTAAATTATATTATTATTAAAAACATTGTGTATAGTATTTAAAATAACATGTCTTTTACATACTTAGTTATAATAGGAATTAAATAATTATTAACCCTAAAGCTTGAAGCTAATTACAAATTTGAAACAATTTTAATAACTACTGATTTGAATATAATGACATTTAATTTTGCGATTGATAACCGTATAAACAATATAGCCTTATGATATTCATGATGAAAGGTTTTAACAAAAATCAATCACCAATATGAAAATTTTATTGGCTAACTTGATACGATGACACACGTGTAAGTTATTTTAAATATTTGGGCTATGCTGGGATTGAATTAGTTGTCTTAGTATGAGATTTGTTTTTTAGATTGTCCACTCATTGAACTAAGAAAGCTTAACTGAAAATAGGAGAATATGTATCATTATTATTCTATAAAAAGTTTGTCGTAGTTGCTGAACATATTCACATGTTTGCAATGCCTGCATTATCCCCCTGGCCACTTACGTCTTTACATTACAAAACGCCCTGTCCGAAGGCTGTATTATGGCATCACACTCGACTGGCTGTAAAAAAATAGCACTCCCTAGCAACCGTGACTCCACGGTTCGCAGGAAGCGAAATTGACACTTCAATTATGTAAGAATAACGTGAACATATATAGAAGGTAAAGTGTCTTTCAATATCAATGGACGGGTTCATTGACTACTTTCGTGGAAAGTTGTTAAAAATACTGTTTTATTATATACACTTTTATTTAAGAGTTTAGATTAAATTAAAAAGTTCACTAGGCGTTTGTGTTAATATGCTGTCTATAGACCGGTGGCTTTCACGTTAAATTTTACTGCAGAAACGTTTCCATGATGCTTATAATGATAAGTTATAAGCAGTAGTTGCATTTCTTAAAAAAATAGCTTTTGTGAGTTGTCTGTTGACCTTTAATTAAATACACATAAATAGGGAAGGTACGGAAAACCTATCAAAAATATTTGTTTTGTCGGAGAAGTGTATATTTTAACGTCTCCACAGTCCTGCAAATAACCATTAAGATTTGATTGATTGAATTGGCATTCACGTGGTACAACTCCATTATAACACGGTGAAAAAAATAGCAATGTATTTTAGTTCTACATTTTTTTAAAAGATATAGTTGATATTTTCGACTATTTCGACTCTCGCCATCGTCAGAACTATGCTTAAACGAACATTTGCTTATTTATATATAGCTGCGTAGAAAAGGTGCACAATAAATCTTCTCTCCTGTTTAAACGACCTAGCTAGTTTCTTGCTCGCAATAAAACTAAAAATTGTAAATGAAACTAAGAAGGCGGCTTTATCAATAAGTTAACATATGACACGGAAATGGTCTATTACGGAAACAAAACAGCCCCCGTAGAGGGTTAAGCAATGGCGATCGACATATATTAGTTTTTTCGTTAAGAATCCTTTGTGATAGTTGATATCTATTGATTTGCAGCTGTTCTAAAGCCGTCATCTTGCGACCTTTATTACAAAGATGACTTAGGCGCTGAGTTTAAATTTATATTATGCGATTCCTTTATAGTGTGATTTAGATATGATATATTTATTAAAAATGATAATATTAACCGATTTGAATACCGCCTTGAACTATGTCTACCGTCCGATTAGGTGTCACGTAAACGTGGCCTCAAAAGTCACTTTCCCGGAAGTACAGAGTGGACATTGATAAATGATCCTATGATTCATTCCTCTGACAAAATATTACGTCGCATCGTGAAGTGTGATTTTTTTCTCCATTGTCTCGCGTGAAAGCTATGTCCCCATAACGCATACAAATTAATGTAATCCCAGAAAACAAAACAATGTGAACGCTGTTATATAAGTCAAAATATTTTGGATGAATTCTACACGAGGGGTAATATTTCTTATTGTCTACTTTTGTGTCGGAAAATAAAAACGACGCCATTACAGTTTGGGTGTCATTTTACATTCCATAGAACACACCACAAAATGTTTAGTTTATATTTACATATTGACTTTTTCTTTCGCTTCGAAACATTTTGTGTTCACACGAAATGGCAATGTATTTATGTTGTACAAAATTTATATGGTATATTGTTGAGAACTATTTCAGCTTACGCCCTCATCAGAATCGGAACTGTGTAGTCGCGGTGCTTTTATACTATTACATCTACTTTTTCGATTAGACAAATTTAAAGAATATGTCCATGAAAATTTGCCGGATTGGTTGATCTAAAATTTAATGCAAATAAATAGGAAATTTAGGAAAAAAACGTACAAAAATAAATTATAAAAGTTGTCTGTTAACATCCGAGTCGTATTTTTTATCATCTCCATAGTCCTGAATAAACGTACATTTAATAATCTATACGCAGCGGTGTAGAAAAGGTTCACAATCTTATTCTCTGTTCTAAAATCCTAGTTTTGATTTATCAATTGTTGAAACTTTGTACGATTCCACATGTTTCGTCACTATTGACGACATTTATCTTGCATCCATGTGAAAGCATGCCTAAGGATGCCAAAAGGCGAAACCTGAGTTGTTAGTGACAAAAAATGTGCAATTGTACAAAGTTTCAATCCTAGTTTTATACTGTGAAATAAATTTTTGAATGTGAGTGAAATATGCGAGAGTGAGTGGGGATTAACGTAAATAATATTTTTTACCGTGTTATAAAGGAGTTCTGCTAAGTAAATACCAATTCAATCAATATAATTTATCCTCAGTGTAGAAGGCCATACTGTATTTTGCAAATATTTATTTCAATCGCACGCCCACTTGTCAGCGATGGCTTCGGAAAAATATATAAAAAAAAACTCTAAGTAGTAAAGCCGGGAAAACATAATAGTTTCGATGACGCGGTCGTTTCGTATATTTCCACACATTTTCTTCTATTTTCCCATACTTCTATGCGAAAAAACCTTTTTTTATTGGCCCGTTAAGAAGCATTATGGGCCTGTTTACTTACTTATACAAATTTGGAAAGAAATCTCTGCGATAGTGCGCTATTTTTTATATTTATTTCCAGCTTAAAATGGTTCTTTTTAAGAATGATCTTTTTATAGTCTATTATTTTGATCCGCGTTTTACAGCGTCGGTCATAATAGTTATAAACAAAATATTTAACGACGTAAAAAATAAATAGTTATTTGATTTTGCGAGCGGATTAATTATTTATTGCCTTTTGAGCGTTACGACTCGACTCTGTCAGGATTTCAATAATCTCTTGTCGAATAAAATTTATTGCTATGCTAAACCTCGTTAACTCTACCAGTATAATGTCTTAATCCTCTCAAAGCAATCAGATATGTTTATTATCATTCGTGTTATGTTACATGTGCCCGCAAATAACAAAAGGATTTGAAAATTATAAAATAAAGATACGGAAAAAATATTTAATTGGTTTTTATCTTGTTTATTATCATTTTTTTTCAATAACAAATAATTACGTACTACTTTTGTTTTGTGTATAAAATTCATTCAATTTTTGTGTTAATGGTCGCTTTTTGGTGGAAGGGCATTATATTAAAATAATAAAACACAATTTCAAGAACTATTTCCGATTTTTTAAAAATCATATAATACAATACAATTTTATTTATTTATTTTTATCAACTAAGCAATACACAAAAGAATTTAAAAAAATAGTGAGAACTGAATAACCATAACTTAAGATATAAATTAAAGGTGTTTGTGTAATTTCAATATCAAATATAAACTGTTAGAACTTGTATGATTCCACACACATGTACTATAATTGTTATTAAATCAATATTATATTGAAGTAGTTTGAATGCTGGCCTTAGGGTCTATATTTTTCAATTGTTGTAGATAACCGATGCTAACTGTTTATTGTGTCAGTTCTGTTTCTTCCGTGTGATAGAATGCCTGACGATACTGAAATACTAAAGCCAGAACGTTAGTGACAACATATGGAACCGTACAAATTTTCAACAATTTAAATTAATATAATCATTATTTATGATCAGAAATAAAACCGAATGGAAAGTTCTTTACAACTTGAAAATTAATTATAAAATACTTATTTTATTACTGTTTTTAGTTAGTAATTAATACAATTAACTACAATTAAATAATATTTAGATCTAACCAGCATCGATCACCCTTCGCGGGCATTATTTATTATTTTTGTCAGCTCTACAGAGCATTAGTAAACGTCGTTGTTTTTTGTTTTAAACAATACGTCTTTAAATCCTGAATCAAATTATCATTAATGAAGAAAAAACAATTGTACTGTGGGAGCTACTTTTCATAGACAGTGGTTCCGTAAATTTGTTTTACGAATAGCTAATTAAAAAAATAGACACCCACAAGACTTCCATTATGTTGTTTAATTTAAAAATATATATATTCCTATTTTTCATTACATTACTGTCAAAGCCACTAATTTTTATCAACTAAATCTTGTTAAATCCAGATAACTGCAAAGCCACCAAACTGCACGTAATAAAAATTAATGAAATAACTTCAGTTATATTTTAAAACACTCTTAAATTAACTAACTTTCAAACGCATTTTTTTTCTAAAATGGCAACATTCTCCCCATAAAGACAGGGGGGCATAAATTATAATAAAACTAAGGAAGGCTCGCTGCATTTTTCTTCTGCAAGGGAAAAAATTGAGAATCAGATAGTTCGATAGCGAATTTCGCAATTAATATTGTTTTTTTGGCAAAGATTTGTCTAGCGACCAGATATGCCAAAGTTCGCGAACGGAATTTGAGATATAAATTATGAGTATTATCTTTTCTCTTCTTCTTAGACAAATGGATATAAAACAATAAAAAGTATAAAAAATGTGTGTTCTGACGATGGCGTGAGCCGAAATAGCTATATAGCGAAACTACATCTTATAAAAAAAATCATAGAACTAAAATACATTGCTATTTTTTCACTGTGTTATAATGTAGTTGTACCAAGTAAATGCCAATTCAATCAATATCATGAATTTGCGTTCAAAATCATAGGTGCTGTGCAGCAAACTTCGAACGAAATTTTCGATGCTAAAATTTTGAGTGACTGAATGACACGAAAATATTGTTAAGATTCTCTACTGAACGTTACATCGTGCTTAAGAATTAAATATGAGCTCAAATCATTACTTGAGGTTCTTAAGCCTAAAATATTAAAAAATAGTAAAGTCACACCAGCAGGCGGACTAAAAATCACCATTGCTCCATTCAATATTTTATTGTAAATTGAAAAAAAAATCTTTGGTTAACTGTTGAGTTGTTTAACCATATCGTTGACGAACACTTTTCTAATCAGTAAGCACAGGAGAGTCTGGATTTTTTTATTGTTTTTCGGCACTCTGTTACGATCACGTCGGTGGAAGTTGGTCCTGCGGAGCGGAATTTCGGGAAATTGTGAGTTTTTTTGCCTTAATTTTATTTCCCTAGTCACGTCACAAACTTTCCCTTTGGTAAGGGGGCCAAAAGAAAAACGTGCGAGTCTGCAGAAATCGCGTGGCTGCGTTCCTCCTTTTTGGAAAATTAAATATCATTGAAAACGTTGCATCAGACTGGTCACGTTTTACGCAAGCCTTATTTTCCGCGTTTTTAACTTTTTTAATTCCTCTGAAAATGCCAAAAAGGGGGCTTTCGTCGTGAAACTTTAAATGAGGGTTTTTCTAGGAAAATAATCTTTTTTTAACGTTCAAATGATTTCAATTTCGTTGGTTTGGTAAAAAGTAACCAATAGTAATGTTTTAGCATTAAAACGGAGAATGTAAAGAAGGCTACAATAGTAAAATTTGAATTATTGAAACTCCCAACGCTTGTAAAGTTTCAATAATTAAAATTTAGCATTTATTATCATACATTATTGAGTACAAAAGTGTTCATTGAGCAATGATATCTCAATATAAAAAATCTGATTAATTAAAACTAACTTTAACTTTGTCCTAATGTATATTTTTCTTTTGTTTTGCAGGTATGAATCGAAATTATTCTATTCGTTTTGATGGCGTTTAAATGGTAAGGAGGTAAGTTTAACAAGTCTTAGCTGTGTGATACGATAATGTTTTAAAAATTACAAGGTTTTATATATATGAGTATAGTCAGTGATCGGTAAATGAACATATTCTGTTCCAAGACAATGTAGCCATCCGAATTGTTCGCTAACCGATCATTGATTTTCCATAGATTTTTATTATCTATAACAAATATCGTTTTAGTTCGTTATCCGAATATGTGTTCGTTGACTGAAAACAAAAATAATTCGTGATAGTGTTCGTTGTCCGATTTGTTCGCAACACGAACTGTTCGTTAAACGATCACCCACTGAATATCATTTTACTTATTTATACGAGATTATTTTAAATCATATTCTATCTATCAATACTTCATGTGATGACTTGATAGAAAGCCTATATGTACCACACTGGGAGCGAAAATGGATAATAGATATAAATTATTTTAACCATACGATATTCTTTCAATGAAATGTTATTCCAAAAATTTATACACTCACTAAAACCATTGAAAAATCTATATTGTTTTTGAATTACTTACAATGATTTGCATCTCTCCTGTACTTTTCAGTTAACTGAGACTAATTTTCGAATTTGAATATTGAAAGTGTCAAGTAAGATAACTATAAATATAGTATAAAATGCAACGAACCCTTCAAAATGGAGACCCTGTCATCCGCTTTAACAACACGTCTGTATACTTCCATACGAAACATAAAAAATATATTATATTCGCCATAAATGAGATAGGCGGGGTTGGTTATATCCAGACAACGTTATTATGGTTTTTGCTCTTTTTATAGGGGTGGAAACTGCCCTTAGGCTATTGGGAAATTGCATTCCAACTCAAAGTAGGGACTTCGAGCTTTTAACTAGTTTGGTTTGGCGAATTTTAAAGTTGAAAAAATGGTTCAAATTCAAAAAAAAAAAAAAAATATGCGATATCGATACAATATCAATCTTGAATGGTTATAACTGTATAAAATTCCATGTGTTGAATAAATGAGTGGTAATACAATTAAAATTTCTCTATAATGTTTTACTTCGTGACAAGTATACAGTTTTACCAAAAGAGATCTAATTTGAAAATGCTCACGTGGAAATAAGTGCTAAATAATGTTTTTACAGTTCAAAATATTATGCCTTTCTATCAAGAAGTGACAGTTTAGATCTTTAAAGTAATTTAAATATTATTAAAGTTCAATTTAAGCCATCTTTTGAATGGCTTTAAGCTTTTTAATATATTTCAAATAATAAAAACACATTTTTTAGTACATCGACTGATGATAATTCTCGCAATGAGCGAAACCGGTCCTGATGGAAAAATGTATCGTGGAAATAAGTACTTACACATGTGTATTTTTATTATTTAAAATATCATGCCTTTCCGTCAAGAAGTGACAGTTAACACTTTTATTTTCCATCACCAAGTTTTAATATATTATACGTCGTCAAATGATTTGAAGTGTTGTCTACATTCCATATTGTTCATATTGATAGGTTGTGAAATTCAATCATTTCATTGTATACATACACATGCTTATTTCTATTGAGCAATAATGTTATTTGATTAGAGCAGTCTTTCTTAACCTTTTATGTGAGTCGCACCCCTTTGAATCAGAAAAAAGATCTCCGCACCTCATTGAAAAATTAGTTTCGATTTTTTAATTTAATACAATAGTAAAATATATATTTTGCTTAAATTATTGTTTTTTTTAAATGCACATTTTAACCATCAATTATAAAGCAATATTATTTATATTATATAGTGGCTTGGTTGTTGTTTCTTGTTCATTATATTACTTGTGCAGCGAGGCTCAAACAAAGAAACAATTGGCCAATGATGGTGAAAGTTCAAATAGCTATCAAATATCGCAAAAATAATTTATATTATTAGAGGTCTCTCCCGCACTCCCAGAAATACCTTACCTCACCCCTAGGGGTGCAGGTACCCCCGGTTAAGAACCACTGGATTAAAGCGTTAAGTAAAGACTATATTTATAAAATCAAACCACATACCTGTATGTGATTTTCATGTAACTTCAGCCTCAATATGTTTAAAAATGCCATAAATAGATATAATACAGTAGTGCAATAAAAAGTCACTGAAAAATAAATATTTATACATAAGGGATTATAATTTAAACAAATATAAATTGTTGAAAATTTCTACTACTCCATATGTTTTGTCACCAACGACCCAGGTTTCTCCTTTTGCCATCTCCAGGCAATTTTATCACACAGATAAATTATCATTTCAATAATTTAAATTCTTAACCAAATCATTCATTATACAATACCTGAAGATAGCGAAAAACGAAACCCGGGTGGTTAGTGACAAAACGTGTGGAATTGTACAATGTTTTCACAATTCATATTTGTTGTTTAAATTATTAGCCCCTATGTATAAATATTTATTTTTATACAATAATTATATTCTAGGCTATTTTGAATGACGATCTGAGAAAAATGATACGTAAAAATGTAAGGCGTATCCTTCTTTATATGCCTACGTAAGGATAATGTGTTTTTGTTCTCTATTTAAGATATTGCATCACGTATATATATTATGTCTTCAAGGATTACTTTGTCTGCAGGTAGACATCTTTCAATGCATTTTCATGGGGGTGTTTCATAATCCTTCGTGACGTCATCGAATCAATCGCGTAATGCAACCATATTCTTTCGCTTGTGTGCGAAATAAAATCTTAGGGGCAGTCCTCTCCCCTTGTTGAAGATAAGTGTGCTTTCTTATTATTTGGGGGATGATTTCTTGTTTTACTGAACGCTGGTGTGAATACTTGCCAGGGTTGCTTGAGCTGACTTTGTACGACGTTTTGTTATATGGGGTTGCTCAATATTTGAAGGCTTCTATCACTTATGCCTCATGGCGAATACATGTCTAGTAATCGCTGTGAAAATATATGTTAAGATTGTATACTTCTACATGGGATTTTATTGTTATTGTTAAAATTATTTTTTACTATCATCACAATAGAGGAAAGGAAGATATGGTTTTATAATTATTTGCAGCGAAGAAATGCATTGACAATATCAAAAAGGTAAAGTTTGTTAGTTTCTTAACCCTTTGTACGCGTATGGCTGTAGTAAACTCGACGTAGCTAACATGCCCTCAGCGCGTATGGCACCCATAGTAGTCATGGGCATTACCGTTACGCCGCTCTTATATGAAAAATAATAATTGTAAAATTAAACAGAATATACAAGAAATCTACCGTATTTTATTATTGAATAAACACTAAGTGCCAATTCATATTTAATTATAAAACATACTGAAATATACAATGTTGAAACCTTTAAAAATTGTTTCTTTTGATACTAAAAGGATTACAACGAGGTGGTTGATTTTGAAAATAACATTTTAGCAACTATTTTAAATTTGAATTGTTGAAACGTTGTACAATTCCGCATGTTAAATCGTATAAAGTTTTAACAATTGAAATTAGATATTTAAGTTTCATCAAGCACCTTTAATTGATATTATAAATTACAACTACTATATAATGTGAGTGACATATTATATTAAGGATATGTTTTTTAAGATTACAATTAAATTTTATATCCGGCTCGGATTACTTCATATAAAGGTACCAAAAAAACTTTAAAACCGGTTGATAGTTAAAGTAAAACTTGAGACACGAATGTGTCTGATAGTACCTATTAAATGAAATAAAATTCCCAATCTTAACGATGAAGTCATTTCGAAAACTTTCCCCATTTTCACTTACGAAAAAACCTCGTAAATATTTAAACCGAAATGGATTTCCCAACGTGGAAGCTAGCACCGCCGCAATGCAATAAATGCAACCCAAATGCAATTCCAAAACATTATTTCTCTTGGGCCGCAAAGGGAGAATGCATTTTGCACACGCACGCACGCAACCCTAACGCTCTACGATAACGAACCCACGTATTTTCCGATAAATAAGAAAGCCCGCATATTGAAACTTGAAGATTTAATTATTGTAAAAGTCAGCAACATCCACACTAACAACATCTTAGGGTGGTTGATTCATTGGTACAAAATTCGGGTATCTGTGTATCGATGAATTGATATAAATATAATATTGACAACATGTCATTCCATTGGTTTTTCTGCGTCTCTATGTATTATACGTTATTACATTAAAAAATACTTTCAACCTAAACTTGAAGGTTCACTTTGGAATACGTTGACATACAAAGCAATACTATTCAACTTTGTTAAAGTTTAATTTTGTCGATCACGTTGAAGCCTGTACGGTCCATGCGGAGGCGAATATCGTAATACTTAGATAAATATTAATGCTTCATTCGTTTTTAATTTCTTTTTATTATTTTACTTGATTAATAGATCTATAAAAAAATTCTTGTCTATAACCATGAAATATCGTTATGATTTTTCTTTGATATCATCCCTTCCAATGATAAGTAATCAACGACGACAAAACATGTTTTCACCATCACGACCAAACACAAATACCCCGTACTCTTTCATTCTATTCAACCCTCTAATATGAAGGGTGATTTTTCCGCCTATTTATTTATTTACGTCTGACAAAGTCAATATTTTCCCGTTGCTTAAGGGTGGAAAAGAAACACTGTCCTAGGTTGTAACTAAATAGATTATATAAAGTCGTGTGTCTCAGAATCGATAATTATTTATTGTCCGAGAATTATTTTGTGATATCGACTGAAGGCGCTTGATGGAATTTCAATATCAAATTTGAATTGTTACAACTTTGTACGATTACACATGTTTTGTCACTAAAGACCCAGGTTTCGCCTTTCGGTATCTTCAGGTGTTCTACTGACAGTTCTGTTGCATCCGTTTTATAGAATGCCCTAAGATACCGAAAGGCGAGACCCGGATCGTTAGTGACAAAACATGTGGAATCGTACAGAGTTGTAACAATTCAAATTTGTTAGAGAATTGCTTTTTTTTGGGTATATAATATAGAATTGTCGATATTATAGCGATAACTCATACATGATAAAGTCGTTTATGATTTTTTCTAGATTTAAAATTTGATATTGAACATCAGGATTTGAGCCAACATCGACTTGATCTATACGAAAATGCTTCTATGACTCGACCAACAAGGGTTTAATTATGCTATACTCAGTCCAGAACAAAGTATACTATACCATACCAAAATAATTTTTAACACACCAAATAAAAACTTTAATATAGGTACATTTAGACAAAGGTTTATTTTGAAATAATGTGATTTCCATGTTAAGATTAACCAAAGACTGGTTCGTGATTGCTGAATGCAGAAATGTTGGTGGGTTGCATATTGCCCCAAGGTGGCAGTGGGACTATGTAGGCCAATAATTTCGTTTTCGAGTTTCGTTATTTTCTTTTTGGAAATATATCCAGTATTTTTTTTTAATTTGTCTTATCTAAAGAAGGTTTAAATTAATATTTTTAGCTGTAGAGTAAATCCCATGTAAATTGTTCTTAGCAAGTTCGGGTCCTGTAGCCGTTAACGTAACGACTTCCAACCTTTACGATACTGCACCCCCATTATAAATAGTTTTGTTTTGCGCCTCGTCGCCTTTTATTTTTGAATAGATATAATAATATGGACGGGTTTTCAATAATAATTATTTTATTTCGAACAGAACACAATTATCAAAATAATGAAAAGTCAAATTTGAATTGTTACAACTTTGCACGATTCCACATGTTTTGTCTCTAACGAGCCGGGTTTCGTCTTTCGTCAGTTCTGTTGCATCCGTGAGAATGCTTCAAGATGCCGAAAGGTGAAACCCGGGTCGTAACAATTCAAATTCGATATTGAAATTCCATCAAGCACCTTCAGTAGAAGTGTTTGCTACGTTAACAATATACAGATTTATTCAAACTACAATGTTTTAAGCACGTATCGAGTCTCATTTCTTTTTTTTTTTGCTTTGCACACACATTGCAAGTACTTACAGTGGCTATTTTTTCTCATGTTTTACAATATCCCCGGACAAACTGTCCTGTGAATCTTGTAAAACTCTTGTTAGGAACGTACTATCCACATGGGGGAATGATTGTATCGTATATTGCGCGCGCAAATATTGAATTTTTAGATCGTTCAAAACGATACCTACATTATATTAACACAAATTAAATGAAAGATATCTTGAAAAGCTTTTTGTCTTGACTGTAAGTAAACCCCGGATTTTCTTCTCAAATAAATCATAAGTTGTCACTAATTTTACCGTTTTTGAAGGGTTGGCCTATCACGTGAAAACACGACGTTGACAGATGTCACCATTACACTATACTTTACATTTCAGTTAAGACACAAATAACATAACAAGTAAACAATAAACTTAATACTATTTTTTAACGCAAAAGTCGTTAAAAAACTATTTTTCTAATGGATTCGTTTGTTGTGTGTGCCATGCGGCGTAAATCATCAAATCGTAAAAAAGGAAACAATTCTTTATTCGATTTTATTAGTGCCATTAAAAATCATCACTCAGTAATAATAAAATAGATTTTCCCCGATAAGAATCTTTGAAGAAATGTCAAAAGTCATAAAACCGTAGACTCAACTACGACACTCCGTTATAGGTGTGTACCAAATACATTTTTATCAGAAATATCGAAGGATTTTTGATAGCAAGCCGTCTGGTGTTATCTGTCGTAAAAATGCCATATTGAACATTGCACGCTACATTATTCACTCACACTTCTATAAAAAAAAAGTTTCTTATAAAACTTAACCTGTTCAATTCGCTAGTATTTTATTAAATACAATAGTTTCATCGAGCTTTTCGTTACTTATTAAAAATAATAAATAACAAGCGTAATTAAAAGTGAAAATGGTATTTCACGACCGCTTTTATTATCAATATGAAAAAAGCTCACGATAACTTGATATAAAAATGGATGTGAAGAATTTATTTTGATGTTTGTCCTAAAACAAGAGCTTAAAAATTTTTCAACTCAAAATGTGCAATTTTCACAAATACTAAATATTTGCTTATATTTTTGAAAAGATACATTTAAGTGGAATATACACAATAAACGTTTTACCCTTCCTCATATATTACTGCTTTTCCATTCGTGAATTGTATACGTCAATTTTTAGTGGCGTATAAATGTTTAGTGTATCAGTTTTTTTTTAAAATTATTTTCGGTGCCTTTGGACAGTCCAAGACTTGATTGCGTGCTCTTCAGTGTGTGGAAAATCAGTCCAGGTCTACTAGCTCTTCTATAATACGGGTAAAATGTTAAGAAATACCACATTTGCACGTGACCAATTCAAATTAATTCATTATTCTCTCTCATTCATTCAGTTTACAACTAAGCTTTTTAAAACCCTTTCATCATCTTAAACCAAGTAATATAACAGTTAATTTGACCAAATAATTTAGTTAACCGAAAACCTTTAATATCAACTAACCGAAGACGTGTTAACCAACGAAATTGATCAATGCCATCCGATTTTACAAATAACAGCTGCCTCTAATATTTTATGCCGGAGCTATTTTTGAAAATACTTCAAAGAACACAAGAAATGTTAAGTAACTAAAAATCTCAAGAATAAACGAAAAAATCTTTCACAAGATAATAAATCCAAAACAATTTTACCGACAAAGCTATATTTAAACGGAAATTTTCGATTGGTTGGGTAGTCATTTTGGAGACGTTAAATTTGCACTCCCAGCTCCCAATTTTTATTTAAAAATAGAATCATTTTTTATTGTCATACAAATAATCTTATGATACTGCCAATATGAAAATGTTTCTCAAAGAAACGAAACACGTTACATTGATATTGTCATTATTTTAAATTTTACATCATGTGAATAAAAGCATCAAATGTATTGTGGAAATAGTAGTAAAAAAATGTATTTTTATTACACGGTTAAAAAATAGCAATGTATTTTAGTTCTACAAAATTATTTTTACAAATATAGTTGAAAGCTATTTCGGCTCACGCCATCGTCAGAACTATAGCTATATAACAGAACTATAGAAAGATAGTTCTGACGATGGCGTGAGCCGAAATAGCTATCAACTATATTTGTAAAAATAATTTTGTAGAACTAAAATACATTGCTATTTTTTCACCGTGTTATAATGGAGTTCTACCAAGTAAATGCCAATTCAATCAATGTAGGACCATATTCATCTTGTATTTGATTAGATTTAAGATGTACATACAATACTTGCCGCTAAATTCGCCGATGGCGTATTACATTTGGCATGCTTTGATGAATTAGCAAGCCGATGGCACGCCGAGGGTTAAAATCGACTACAGTAGCGTCGCCAACTAATACACAATGTATACCCGATTTAACACCCGCGAATATAGACACATTTAAAGCTAAACAATAAATTCTACTTTTTGATACCTGCCTTCATTCTTTGACTTAAAAAAACAACAATTTCCGCGAAATCTATTTGAAAAGGCGCCATGCAATTAGCTTAATGACAGCAATAAAGAATGCTTTTAACACTTATGTTTGAATAGAAAGCATTGTTTTAAATATGCCGTTTCCTGTTATTCGTTAAGCTGTCACATTTTTGTGACCACAGTATTTTTTTCCTTTATATTTCTATGTATCATATCATATTCTTAGAATACATTAGTGGCCACTTTACCACCCACTGACGCTGTATAATGAAATCATATTACATTTCGTGTTGTTTATTTAAACAATATTCATCAATTCGCGAACAGTTGAAGTCACTTCGATTTATCACTTTATTAAAAAACTTAACGTGTTTTTCCATAATGGAATACTATCATAAAATTGTTATACAATACAAGTTAAGAAATTGTACATTCGAATTATGAATTTATAAAGGTCAGCTTACACAGCATTAATAAATTTTTAAATATAACTGTCATGTTTATTAACAACTTTTCTAAATCTTTATTTTTACATACTATCGAGCGATAATTAAATTGTCCCCTGAAATTATGCAGTTAATATTTTTTAACAAAGTTACGAATACTTTCGATGGATTCTGCAGTAACTTTGTGGAATTTCATTTTTATATAAAATTTAAAATTACTTTGATTATTCAACATATCGTGTTACTAATTTTGGGCAACAAACACTATCACGATTTCTTTTTGGTGTTCGGACAACGAGTAAATATTTGGATAACGAAATAAAACGATCTTTCTACTGCAATTATTCTACCTGTAAAATAATCTACGTTCTTATGATTGGTTCACGAACATAGTCTTGGAACAGATTATGCTCGTTCACTGATCACCTACTGTATAAGAGTGTTCACAACTTTTTTGATTAGACGATTTCGAAAAATATCTCTTTGAATAATTTGCCTGATTGGTTGGTTTGTCCTTTATTTAATGCACATATCTAGAAAAGCTAGGAAAAATCTAACAAAATTAAACTTTTGTAGTTGGTGTCGTGTATTTTAGTTCTACATTTTTTTTATAAGATATAGTTGATAACTATTTCGGCTCACCCATCGTCAGAACTGTGTTTAAACGTACATGTGCTTATCTATATATATATATAGCTGTGTAGAAAGGGTACACAATACATCTTCTCTTCTGTTTTAACGACCTAGGTTATTTCCTGTTAGCTATATAAACGAAAAAATTTAAAATTGTAAATGAAAACTAAACAGGCGGCAATTTCAATAAGCTTAAATATTGAAAGGAGATGGTTTATTACGGGAAGGAAATAGCCCCTCGCAATGGTATGAGGAGCGGTGACAGATTTATATTTGTTTGTTTGATTTGATTTGAAACAGCTATCAACTATATATGTTATAAAAAAAAATTGGAACTCAAATACATTGCTATCTTTTACCGTACTATAGTGGAGTTCTACCAAGTAACTACCAATTCATTCAATAAATTTAAAATTCTTTTTTAAAAATATGATACTTAATTTTAAAAGAATTTTCGTAAATACTTAACATATGTTAAGAAACAGTGAAAACAGTTGTTAGATTTATAGGCGGCATCATTTTTTAGTCGATTCTACAATTCATTTATTTATAATAATTTTAATTCTATGCAGAACTTTTTAAGAATACCTACTTCCTGATGCCAGGTTAATGAGCTTTCACATAGAACACTTAAAAGTAAAACCCTGTTTACACGGTGTAATTTACGGTGATCGCATTATTCAGATTTCCTAGCCCTAGGCTGTGATTTTCTTCAATAAATCTCATCCAGTAAGGCCATAAATTTCTTTTTAATATCGCGTGATAACGTTTGCGTTTCTATCATACTTACAAATTCAATTTTATTAGCTCTAGACGACGCATATTGTACCCGGGGAGTTTAACACATTCGCGACGGAAGAATGTGCCCAAAGTAAAAAAAAACTTGTTAATTGATAAAATTTTTGTCTTACAAAAATTGTAATAACTTTTTCTCTATTAAGAAATATCTGTTGGAAATTGGTAAAATTGTTTATTATTATGAAAACAATCATTTTAAAATGCTAATAGTCTTATAACACCAAGGTATTTACATATCGGCAGACAATGTAGCTTGAGTGTTTGTTTTCTATACCACTATGTTTTTTTTTTGTTTTTTGAAATCATTCAGTATTTGGAATAAGCCACGAAATATCACATTATTAAATGGCTTTACTTCACAATTTCTGGAGTTGTCAGCCATAAATAAAAAAATGCATCATTATTGCACATATGAGAGCAAGAAATACATCAAAATGAAATTGAAAAGAAATTTCAAAGAGTTATGAGCGATTACTGTCAATTCTATCGAATGGCGTTCGTCCGCGTTCCCCGGTGCAAATGTGTTAATACTAGCTTGTGTGTATGAACATTTATCTAACCGTATTATTGTACCTTAAGTATGAAAAGCCATTCATATTATGCACCCAAACAAACTTTAATATTAGCTTGCAAGTCTTGAACACCGTAATATAGCCATAAAAAAAGGAACCTAATATTTATTTTAAAAATTAATTATTCTATAAGTCGCATCTCTAATACATTGTCATACGTCGTATTTGTCATTTTAACAGGTGAGATAATCAAACAATTTGAAAAATTTTAATGTATTTGATTATAATCTATGATGACTGGAAAAAAGTATAAAGTTTAACTATTGTATGTACAATGCAGTTTTTTTCTGTATTTTTAAAAACACCGAAGTTTTCAATCAATACATATATGTCGTATAGTAAAAAAATGTGAATAATCCAGTGTTCTTATAAAAACAAGTACTCACAATCCAAAATAGACAATTTTAGAATTGTGACCGTGTACTTCTGTGGGTGTTAAATATTACATAGAGTTTCTCCCATAAAGTAGGATATTTCGGGACGTGTTGTGGAGAATCTAGAGGTCACAAACTTTAAACAATAAGAAATTTCATTGAAACTTTACCCCGACACTTTTGCCCATATTTCATTAGTCGGTATCTTTTAATTGAATCTTTAAATACTGTACATTCACTATAAGCTATTTATTAATAGCACAAACATATGTATGTATATTACTACAATGTAATATATTTGCTATTTTCCAAAAATTATAACATAAATACTGAAACTTATAATATTAAAAGCTCGATTTGTTATTCTACATAACATTGTAATTCACTGCTAAAACTTTCTCGCCTCAGTGACAAAAGCCCACTATTAACCGAGAGATTTTCAATCTTGTAAGAACGTTTATGCACGTCGGATTTGGTTATCAGTATAAAAAAAGCATTTGACTATCAAATGATTGCGAGGAAAGATTTTTGTCTTTACTGTAATTACATTTTCATATTGTTATGTATAAAATTACTATTCAAAGATGTTTTTTCTTTACAAGCTGAATAAATTTGTTACCAATTCAAAGTTTCAAGAATTTTAGAACTATATGAGAGCAATGAATTATATATAACGATGAATGATTGATTATAATATGCTAGCAAATTCTCGCATGCTATTCAACACGTATATGGAACGAATAATGAATTTCTGATGAACCAATTGAAAATACGTCTTTAAGTGATCTTTTATTATAGAACATATCAAAATTATTTTTTTTAGAAAAAAAAAAACTAGGAACTTCTTTCTACTAGGCTTTCATTAAATTATATTCATACCAACGAATATGTTCCTTGTTATTTTTTTTATTTGTCAGATTTTTTTAAAATATCAAACTACTCGGGTTTCGCCTTTCGATATCTTCAGGAATTCCATCACACGTAATTGGTTTTATACCATAAGAGTTAATTACAAAGGAAAAACACAAATACTATGGCTAGGGTCTAAACAAACAATGAAATTCTTTATGTACTATTAATTTAATAATAATAACACTCAATTGCCTGTGACAAGTTTTATTAACACTTAATAATGTTAAAAGATTCTATAACAGATTATAATCAACCAACAATTATCAAAATACATCTGGAAATTTTAAAATTTGGAGACACTTACTTATTTCAAATTGGTGGTTAACGGTAGGAATTAAACATCAGATGATGTAATATGTGAATTTAATTTATGAGATTGCTCATTGAACTTATCTCACATAAGTAATATAACGAGGGGAAATTTGGAAGATTAAGCTGGTCTTTATGAATTTAATAATTGACCTCTGTAAATTTCCTAATATTTTTTTTCGATTCCCTACTCAAATTCGATATTGAAATTACATCAAACACCATCGTCGATATTTTAAATTATACAAATATAATCTAATATTAAAAGTGTTATTAGACCTTACGCCATGCAAATAAGTCGTGGTGTGAGAATTTTGCAAATCGACCGACGTAAATGCAAAGTTAATACGTTTCATTTTCATACATCTTCAAGGTGCAGGTGTATAAAAGCACATATTACATAATACACTACAGTCTGTATAAACATTACGTGACACATTATGTTTCCGATGGATTTTGCGGTAACTTTATGGACATCATTTTTTTTATTACATTAAAATTGATATGTTTGCTATTCCAATAGTTGCGTTCTTAAATAGCACATAATATACTAAGACCAGACAAACGATATTGGAAATCTGTTTATTTTTTAAAGCGAGAAATATTTATAGTTTCCAACGTAAACATAATTTCGCATTGTTGAAACTTTGTACCATTCCACATGCTTTGTCACTGACGCCACGGGTTTCGCCTTTCGACATCATCGTGTCATTCATGCCACTTGTGGCATTCGTGTGATATAATGCCTGAAGATACTAAAAGGCGAAACCCGAAGTAAGTTGTAAGTGACAAAACATATGAAATCGTATAAAGTTTAAATAATTCATACTTGATATTAAAATTCCATCAAGCACCTTCAGTCCTGACGTCGTAAAAAATAAAAAGAAGAAGAAGTGAAGTAAATGATGATAGTATATTACGTTTTAAAATAATATGCAGCTCATAACTCTAAAAAATCAATTTCCTATCACATCTATTCACTAACGATTATTTGCTTAAGTTTTGTATTTATGAAATGGTATTTAAGCAATTTGATTTACGATGTCTGACCCCTTCATTACGAAATATCTCAATTCTATCATAGATTATGGGTGTTTTGTGCGAGATTTATAGAAAACATATTCAATACACACATATTTATGTATATATATATATATAGCCAAGCCCATACCACGTTGAAAGCACCGGCTCTCGTGCGATCACCGAAGTTAAGCAGCATTGGACCCGGATAGTGCTTGGATGAGTGACCGCGTGCCGTGTTCTTTTGGCTATGGGAAGGAAAACCCAGACAGAAAACCGAACACCAACCCGCCTGGGCAGCGTGGTGTTGCTATGTCCAAACAACCCCCTGAAGAAGAAAAAAAAGCAGGTGGAGGCCTTCATCATGATGATGATATTTATATAAATTAGGAATATTCTAATGCGTGCATATAGTCTCATTTTATCGAGCGAAACGTATAAAAACGATTAATGAAATATTATATGAGTAAAGTGCTTTGTAGGCGCCCTGTTCATTCTTGAAGTAAAGACTGGCCTAAGAAAATTGCGTTTTGCCCTTACAACGGCGTCTGGCGAAAGAGGGCGCCTCCAACCAGGGCCGCAACAACAGTTTTCCAATAGGGCAATAATAGCAACAATTTCCATTGTAGTAATATTTTTACCATGATGACATGAATCGTTAAAAGTTTTTAAAAATTAAAACTTTTTTGTCGATAATCTTGTTAATGAGTCATTCTTGGAATGGGTTTTACAACAAATAACAATAAATGATTTAATTATAAATTTGTGTATAATGTATCTGTATTTTGATATTAAATTGTGGAAATAGTACTAAATATATGTTTTATTATTTCAACGTAATCTTAGTATTGGAGAAGATTTAATATTTTGCTTAAAGTAGATAAAATAAGAAATACAATTTCATGTGTTAAAAACTTTTTAACAATACTCCTTTCTGACCGCCGAATACTTCTTACTGACCGCCTAAAACGATGGACAAAATATCTTGAAATATTCAAGGTTTTTACAAATACATGTCGAAAGTCAATGATGTCTGCCATAGTGCAGTACGCACCTGTAAACGTAAGGAGATATTTTCTTATACATAAGGGCATTGCAGTGCGCAAAAGAGGGGTCAAACTTGAAACGACTTAAGGGGGGCAGCGAACACGACCTGTCTACGTGGGGAGCCAAGCTTCCCCAACGATCTGACGTGTAACGCTAGGTTTACAAGTGGACATGCGATAGAAAATAACGAATAAACGTATAACTTAACATTAGAAATACTAAATAATCAAAAAAAAACAGTGATGAACTTCTATAACCAGAGGTTTTACCAAAGCACCCCGCCTCAAACATGCATGTTGCAAAAAATAATGCTTATTCATTTTTACATTTCTATTGATTGAATTGGTATTTACTCGGTAGAACTCCTTTATAACACGGTGAAAAAATAGCAATGTATTCTAGTTCAACAAAATTATATATAGCTATTTTGGCTCACGCCGTCGTTAGAACTATACTTAAATTTACATTTGCTTATCTATATATAGCTGTGTAGAAAAGGTACGCAATACATCTTCTCTCCTGTTTTAACGCCAGTTCTGTTGCATCCGTGAGAATGACTGAAGATGCTGAAAGGCGAAACCCGGGTCGCTTGTGACAAAACATGTGGAATAGTACAAATTTGTAACAATTCAAACTTGATAGCTATGTGTTTACAGTTTTGTTTGATTCCAATCGTAATAAACTAAAACGATTGGTATTTAAAATATAAAACTATAATATAATTGTGTATTCGAAAAGCTATTTGCACTTCGGTGGCGAAAATTGATCCTATCGTATATATTTCGAATTAAAATGTGCTCTTCTCTCGTAAAATTTTGATTTGTTTCCTGTTATAAGCGAGTCTACCAATGACAATAAACTCTAATATGTCACATAAAACTATGATTGGTTATTTTAAGACCAATTTTTCACTTGTCATTTCCGTTTCCCATAATCTAGAAAATCCGCGCTGCAATTACTTCTTCTATCTAACTTTTCTAGTCAAGAACCCCCCCCCCCCCCCGTGCTTTCCTTATTCCTCTCACATTTTCCTCCCCTCGTATTCTGCCTATCGATTGTTTGCTTTATTGCTCCTCGAAACGGTCAACCGATACTTAAACCTTTTTCCTTCGTCCACTTTTTGCCACTTTACCCCCGCCTTCGATTTTATATCTCTCCCCAAACAACCAGTGTTCCCGGGAATAAAAGAAAAGAAATTTACCTTTTTGGGGAATCGGTAAAGTTTTATTTTTCCGTGTATACCTACAGTTTTCCAATTTTAGGAATTTAATCAGGCACAATAAGGTAAAAATAAAAAGACGAGCACTTTCTAGGATTGGAAAACTTTTGTTTTCCTAACTACCGAGGCGGTGGATTTTCATTTTTGTGAATTAAACCGGCTCGACTTCTATGGAAGTAATAACCTAGGCAAGGCATAAAACACGGAAAACTTATATTTTTTTACTAACGCCTTGGGATCTCACTTTTATTAATCAAGCACGAAACTAAATACTTACTAGCCTTGAAATTGGCGCTGTGATATTAAATTTTACAAACAGTTACAATAAAAAAGAAAATATTTTTTTTTAAATTTATTTAAAGATTTCTATTCTATAAAATAGGCATTAAAACATGAATATTAATATTTATTTAAAGTTTGCTTTTTTATTTCTGTTATATCGATTGATAATACTTGCGATAAGCAAATCCGGTCCTTATATTAAATAATAAAATTGTGAAAACCGTACTGATTATTCTGTTTATTTAATAAAAGAAGTAACAGTTACTCTTTTAAATGCGATAGATAATTTGAATGAGATTGTAAATTTTTATATTTTCTGCTTTCTCTAAATATACATACAACTAGCTTTAGATTCACGCGCTTTCATGTATGATTGAGTGCTTTGTATGCTTTAAGACGGAATCTCATTTGAAAACGAGAACGATTAACACATCCTTCCTCGTTTCAAAGCACACAAACCGTCTAATCAAAGTGCTAGTGTATAAAGTATGTTACAGTTATTATGCTCTTATTCTAAACTTTGCTATAACCTCAAATTTGTCTGTATTTTATATGATATAAAATTGTGTAAATAATACTGAAGATTGTGTTTTTTAAATATTTAAATATGACGTTCGAAATGTTACGTTTAAATTGATTTCCGTTATGTCAAAGTTATACTGTATTAAGGAATTGTTTCGATTATGTTTATATCCGTTAATCGTTTTTTTTTTATTTTTGGTTAAATGCTTTCGTCCCTCAGCGGGAATATTTTTACATTATTTTTTGACATATTTTTGGTTATATATCCGAATACATACTGTATTTTGGATATTCTAAGCTTCTCTAAGGATATGTTCATAAAGAGACTTGAAAGTGCCGAATTCAAGAGTTCGTTCTTGAGATGTCTTAAAAATTTCTCAGCAATGTAGGCAACATTATAACCTTACGATCTCTTATCTAGATAATTACGATGAAACAGTACCGAGTAATCGTTTAAAGCCGAGAGCGGTTTTGCTCGACGACCCTCGGTAGATTTCATGCTACAAATCTTAATCTCAAAATATTATACACAACAAAAAAACCCAGATTAACTTTCACTACGAGAAACACATAAAATCAATATGCCACATTGAAGAATTTATTGAAACAATATAAGACTAGGACGTTAGAACAGAGGAGATGATGCATTGTGTAGCTTTTCTACACCGCTATATATAGGTAAGTAAACGTATTTTAAATAATAAAAACTGTTACTTATTAAGTGAATTATTTCGGCTCACACCATTGTCGGAACTAGTGTCGTACTAGTCGCGTGAGCCGAAATAGCTATCAACTATATCTCATTAAAAAAATTGTATAATTAAAATACACTTCTATTTTTTCACCGTGTTATAATGAAGTTCTACCAAGTAAATGCCAATTCAATCAATAAATTTCAGTTTTAAACTAATTTATATTATTCGTATTAATATTGTATGATTGGTTTTATATACCTGCTACCTTTAACTCAAATATGTTGTATAAATAGACTTGTTTTTAAATTGTATTCTATGAGTTGATAATGCTCGTGATGAGCGAAACCGGTCCTGGTCAAATAACATACTGTGGAAATAAGTGCTAAAATATGTTTTTTTTTATTTAAAATATCATGCATTTCCGTCACGAAGTGACAGTTAACACCTTTAAAATTAAATGCATGTTAAAAAATAGTTCTAACGACAGCATTAGCCGAAATAGCGATCAACTGTTTACCTTATAATATTTGTAGAAATTTAATACACTGCTATTTTTTCACCGTGTTTTAATGAAATTCTACCAAGTAAATGCTAATTCAATCAATGTTAATATTATAGACAACCTCGTCATCTGAAAATGACAGTTTAATTGTATATGCATACTTGCATCTGCGTGTGCGTTTTATGCATATGTGTGCGTGAAGGTATGGTATGTAGGTATATAAATATAATTATAATGCGTGTGGTATCCACGTGAACTGGATTCACTGTTGATTGCTCAGCTCTGCAGCGACTATCGTATGCCATCAACGGCAGAACAATTATACAACAAATAAGTCTATACAAAATAGATGAAGGATACTCAAAGAGCTCTGATGCTAACGTGTCATAGATCTTAACGCTCCGCCCAATTAGATATTAAAAAATACATTAAAGTTAATCTTTTTTATTCCCAGCTTTATTTTATATTCAATATATTTCCATATTACTGAATTATCACTTCCGTTCTGAAGATTTGTTGCATCAGAAGTCTGTATGGTTTTGGAAATAGCGTGTCAAAATACAATATGTGGTTTAATATATGTATCTAAACCAACCAATTCTGCGTTCACAATAATTTATGTTAATTAAAACGATGTACGTAATCATTTTTAGTAGTTTTTTAATCGGATTAATGGATTACAGATACAGTTACGATTTCATGTAATTAATTATACATAATGCGAAATGGACATGTTACTATTATCAAAAGGTATTTTGTAAATAATGATACACATTATCTAATGATTCGTTATTATTTTGTTGATGGGTTATTAGAAAACAGAATTTATAAACACGTGTTGAATTAAATCATATCATTTCTTTATCAGTATGTATGTGCTCAGGTGTAGCGGATCAAAACTATCAAACTCTACATTGAAATAAAATTTTAGATATTAACTAATAGCGTTAAATGAAATTGAAATTGGTCAAACCATGTGGATTTCCAAAAGTTTTGTCCCTCACGATCATGGTTTTGCCTTTCGACATCTTCAGATATCCTATCAAATGGGTACAATATAAATTTTTATAATTATTGTGAAAACTTTGCAATACGAAATCATTAGGTTGTATTGGTTTAAAGATATTTTTTTTGAATGTTGATAAATAAAAATTGTTTTTTATAAAAAACGATTTTTTTTTGTTTATATCAGGACTTTGGTTTCGGAGTCGTGGTTTTGGTTAATGTCGGAATTGGAGTCAGGAGTCGTGAAAAACGAGTGACTGCGACTCCCTTTTCGATTAGACGATTTTAAAGCATGTCTCAATGGACAATTTGCCGGATTGGTTGGTTGATCTTCTATTTAATGTACATTATAAGAAAAGCTGGGAAAAATCCTAAATCAAAAATTCCAGGTTTTTTCATAGGAGTCGTGTTGTTGGTTTGGTCAAAGTCGTATTTTTTTAAACGGATCCACAACCCTGGTTTTTATCATTTAATTTAATGCATTTTCGAGATAACACGGTGAAAAAATAGCGATGTATTTTAGTTCTACAGTTTTTTTTATTAGACATAGTTGATGACTATTTCGGCTCATGTCATCGTCAGAACTATGTTTAAACGAACATTGGCTTATCTATTCATAGCTATGTAGAAAAGGTACACAATACACCTTCTCTCCTGTTTTAACGACCTAGCTTATTTCCTTCTAGCAATAAAACTAAAAAATTAAAAATTGTAGATGAAAATCAACAGGCGGCAATATCAATGAGTTTACACATTGGACGGAGATGGTTTATTACGGACAAGAATTAGCCCCTTTCAATGGTCTGAGGAGCGGCGATTTTTTTTTTGAAAAGTGGACTATTTCCACCGTCAGTACACCGTGTCCTAAACCAAAGTCATTGCCAATGACGTCGTTTATACTCTGATGCAATGTCTCAGGCTAACTCTTCTCCGCGGCATACCTCAACGACGCCAGTTCCCCCAGCGGGGAATCTCCCTTAACAAATGACCTCAGTCCATACAACAAATGGATCAGCTCGCTGAGACGTACTCCCAGAGCTTTGTTTTGTCGAGATAGCCGACGAATTAAACGGTCGATTAATTTTAAAGACACTGTAATGAATAGACCTGCGTGTCGTAAGTTGTTGATTTATTGGTTTGTTATAAACAATGAAGTCATATTTGGAAACCTCTGATGTTATGTATTGCCTGTGGTAAATTTAGTTACAGGTACAAGAAATAACTTCGCTATCACTGGCAAAAGCTTTTGTAATGCAAGCCAAATATTTCTTAAGTGTTTTTACTTCACAACAATATTATGTCAAATTTATTACAGAATCGCTTAAACACGACTTTGGAAAAGTAAACGAACTTATGTCACACAGAAGCAATTTTACTGCAGGCAGAGTAAAGTTTTTTTTAAAGATTTCGAGCAGTTATTTCAACAATATAACGATTTATCTACCCAAGTATTGTCGTCAATAAGTTAATAAATGTGACGTGAGTCTTTTATGGTCGAAAATTTGATAAATCCTTCTTATTTAAAACAAAAACCTTTTACAACCAAATCGACATTTAAGACTGACATCCTTCGCATTGGACGTGTATTAATTTGTATACGTGATTATTATGATTTACCGAGTTACTTCCTTTTGTTTTTTTTTTTATCGATATCGACATTTGTCTCTCACGCATTGTATGACTGTTAGTCCGAGTATATTCTCGTTCTAAAGTGCCTAAAGATACCGAAAATCGAAACTTGGCTCGTGAGCGACAAAATGTGTAGAAATGAGCGATTAAAATTTGACCATGCTTACTATCATTACTATCAACAATTTTTTTGTATTAATATGCTTGTTTATAATATGTATCTTACCGGTTGAAAATGTTTGCGATGAGCGAAACCGGCCCTAATCATGAAATATATTGTCAAAATAGTACATTAAAAGTGTTTTTATTATTTACAATATCATGTTTTTTCATCAATAAGTGATGGTTATTAACATACATTAAAAGGATTCAAATTTGACAGTTAACTTAACTATTAACGGAGAAACTGAATTATTTGGTGAACTTGATTCTAATAATGTTTTTAGTTTCACGGCAATTCTTCAATATTGTATTCAACATTGTCAAAACTATGTGTGAAACCTTACTAAGCATAGCTATATGTAATATAAACTTTAAAATATATATATAATACTATATCGTCACACTTATTGATGTTTCAAAAGTTTTGTAATAATATTGTTTTTTTTTTCTTCTCTTATTATAATTTTCTTCGGGTATTTATTATTTTTGTTTGGTTCCTTCCGCTTCTTGTGTCAATCGAACTGCTTCCGTCAATTTCATTCAACTAATTAATACCAACCAGTATTCTATGGATTGTTTCCTATATGCCCACTTAATGTCGGAATTCAGATATCGAAAGAAAACGTTATTTTTAGATAATCACAGAACTAACAGCAAAATACGCGTTAGATATTTTATTCCCAGCTTAAATCTCATTATTTTAAGGTATTCATAGTTTACATATTTCATCGTAATATTTAATGAAACTTAACCGCTATTTTTTGTTTTATTTTTAAATCGAATCAGACTTGATTTAATTAATATAATATTTAATAAAGCAACTCTATGTTTTACTTGAACTGATGTACACTTAACACAGGTGAAATTAACAACCTGAATTACAGTTATTAATGTAATTAACAGGCCCGTTTATTTATCAAAAGCTGTTCTAGAAAGCTACACGCTTAACAATTTTTCTGATTCATTGATTGTCAAACTTTTTCTAGAAAATGCAAGGGCTTAAATTTTACATATTTTACCATATGACTGCTAACGTATCAACTATTGAGACAGCTGGTTCATAGATGAATCAAAACTTTCCCGCATGAGCAAAATTTTGTGTCAATGCATTCTAATAATATACATAAATTGTTCAATACCAATATTACTGTGTAAATCTTCGGGTTGTAATATCGTTCACGCGGTTTAGCAGTTCGAGTTTCTAGATCAGTTGATAATTCTCGCGATGAGCGAAACCGGTCTTGATCATCAAATGTTTTGTGGAAATAGTATGGAAAATCTGTTTTTATTATTTTCAACACATAATATTTATTTATGGAAAATCAGTTACATATTGAACTACATGGAAAATATTTCATCACATAATTATTCGATGAATACGCATTTATAAAATAAATATTGATTGAAATTATTACATCGTGTCGGTTGATGTTTTTGAAATTCCCAGGAATCGAGCCGGCGAAAAATCTTGAAATTGTCGGGAATAAATTTTCAGCTTGTCTCGAAGCAGAATTCATTGTAGAGGAGGTCTTTATTAATCGAAACGGTACCTTACTTTTTTAGAAACACAATGTCTCATTTGGTACAAACATAATATAACCATATAACAATTGAATAAATCATTTGATTACATATATAAATGATAATGTTTTTTATATTTGAACTGTCACAACTTTGTACGACTCCCCATGTTTTGTCACTAACGACCCGGGCTTCGACTTTCGGCATCTTCATGTGGAATTGTACGAAGTTGTAACTATTCAATGTGTTTTTATTATTTAAAATATCAAGCCTTTCCATCAAGAAGTGACTGGTATACCTTGTGTAGTTTTTAAATTTTTGTTTTATATACCTGATACATTAATTATTTTCTTTAATAGCCCTTTGTTTGGTTTGTTTTTTTATCATTTGCTAATGCTAACGATAACTTAAAGCATTAAGGAGTTTTTTTTGAAATAGCAAGAGAGTTGACACGATGATAATTTTTTTATGAAGGGCTTTACCAAAGGTTTGTCAAGCCTGTCGAATTTATATTACTACACTAATGGGCGCGCTGTAACATGCTCAAAACAGTCCGCCTCTGTAGAGAATTAAGAGTTAATAAAAATGATTTACACCAACTATTGAATCTAAAGCAACAAGCATCTTATCATTATTTCGAATCGATATCACAATTTAAATTATTTTCTAGCATAATAGAAACAATCTCAAAGTTCGATCTCAATAAAGGAAACCGGAAATAGTTTCATCACGTGAGAGAAAAATGCCGTAAAACAGAAACTTTCAGATTTTTTAATTTTTATCTATATACAAGTAATAATATGATTTCACTCATACGCCCTTAGTTAACAGTTTCATAATAATTGTATTCGTCTATAATTAACACTTGCGCTATATAAATGAAAAGTCCGAAACGGGTTCTGCGTTTTTTGACTCAAACGCTTATTGTGGGTTGGTCAGATCAAAACAATTGTGTATATTTACGATATCGGCTGAGGGTGTTTGCTGGAATTTCGACATATTTTAAAAATAATAATAAAAGCATATTTTTTGTACTATTTTCAATATGATCAGGATCGGTTGCGATAATTGCGAGCATTATTAACTGATGCAATAAAAATTACAAATTAGCCTGTTTATTAAAAAATGATTTAATAATTAGTAGTTATATAAAACCAAACTTTCAAGAACTACGAAAACAATTTAAAGGCAATTTTACAATATATAATACATCCAAATATAGTCAATTAATTTTAGAAATAAATGTCTCTGACATTCTTTTAATAATAATTTACAAACAAAATAAAGACAATATCTATCGATAATCTATCAAGAGTCCAGAACAGACGTGGAAGTCTCATAAGCAAAAATAACGAGTGGGAATTTTGTTCACGTCAATCAAAATAAACGGACCTTGAATATTTTATTGAACATAAATGAAAAGTTTATGGTAGTTAAAATGATGTGTACAAATGCTTAGCCAGGGACATCCCAATACGTGCAAAGTTTCTGTTAGCATTCATTATTTTATTATGACAGCTTTCGCCAAATTATTTCATTTCGTTATTACGGAAAACGAGAAATGTTAGAGCGAAACTATACGCCTATCAAACCATAAACCATTTTGAAAACACAGCCCATTGTGGTGTCTAATAAATGGTACTTGAAATGGCGCTTAAAACGCCAAGAACCTACATTCAAGTTACGTTATATTTCACGCGCGGTTGACGTTTAATGTCCGAACTTTCAAAACGCAAAACAAAATGTCGGCGGCGTCGTCCATTTGCATTTTTCATACGCCACGTGACGCGATGCATTTCGTTTCCCGCCATTTCTCATGCGTTGACAGCGAGAGATGACAATTGTGAATTATTAAAATGGATGCTGCGCGAACTTCAACAGTTTATTTCCATAACAATATTACAGGAGCACAATAACGCTTTAATCGTATTCAAGGAGAGACAGTTTGTCTTTGTTTAGCGCGCCCTACCTATCCGGCTGTGTGCATTATTACAATTTATATATTTACCTTAACAACAGAAAAAGATAAATAAATATTATGAATTACCCTTGTAACGAAATTCAAAGAGGGGCGGTTGTAAAAAAGACAATACTCAAGGGCTTTATTTCGAAGCTATCTCACAATTAACAAGCTTAAAAATATTCAAAGTTTTGCACTATGACACGTTACTATTCACTTGGCAAATATCCATATGCAGAGTCTGTATAGCGGGCTCGTTGATTTCTGACAAGGATTCTTTCATGTTAGGGTATCTACAGATTTCTTTACAGCCTTTTTTACAAGTCTTAGATAACAATTGATTCATAAATACCATCCAATAATTGTTGTGAACATGGATGGTATTGCAAATCATTAAACAAATGTAACAATATTTATTCATTTTTTTTTTTTTTTTAATAATAAAAACACATTTTTTTAGTACTTATTTCCACAATATATTTTTTGATCAGGACCGGTTTCGCTCATCGCGAGCATTATCAACTGATAGAATACAATTTACAAACAAGTCTATTTATACAAAACAAAAAATTAATTTGTCATTTTTTGTGTGGAAAGGTAGTATATTTTTCTAAATGAAAGTTTTTCGTGTTATTAATACCATTTTATGAAATAATGATCAAAACCGTTTGTGCTGATCGTAAGCATTATTGACTGATATAAGGCAAGTGAAAGCTATTTTCATTGTCACATAACAAACACGTGGAAAGAGCACAAAACAATGTTTTTTTTTATTAACACAATCCACATAATTTATGACTGAAGGTGCTTGATGAAATATTATTATGGTTTCCACATCTTTTGTATCACATGTTGGCATCTTTAGGCATTCTAACACACGTTTGATAGAATTATAAACTATTAAAAAATATCATATCAATATATTGTATATTCAAATTCTGCGACATGGTTTTCGTCCTTATACATCTTCAGATAGTCTAGTGCACGAATATATTCGGTCTGGCGGTTAGTGAACAGTTTTTATATATGTATAAGACGAACTACGAAAACTATAGTTTTAAATGAGCCAGATGTTTATTAAATATTTTTTTTAATTATTCATTGATTACAGTGACATTGTAATTAATAAAAATATTTTTAAAACTAATATCACATAACGACAGATCTTCACAAGAATCAACTACCAGAACTGAAGATAGAATTCCTGGAGTTGTTAAAAGGTGAAACACGTGTTGCTAGTAATGAAATATGTAGCATCGTACAATGTTTCAACTATCCAAATTGAAAAAAACGCTCTCAATTCAGCGTTCAGAAATTCGTATCGTTAAAGCAGCGTTCGTTAAAGAATCGTATGATTAAGTGCATAATATTACCTCTAATTATGTTCTTTTTTTTCTAAGGTCATGTATGTACTAATGTTAGTTCAAACAAAATGAACTTATAACGCTTTCATACACTCAATACATCTCAGTTCCATAGAAGTTCAATAATATTATATTTCTCTACGAAATATGTTACATTACTTTATCGTTTGCGAATAAAAACAAGATTGAAAGAAGTTCTTAGGCCATGCAGTTTTTATGCCCAGTTTTTATCGCCTACATTTAACACTTCATATTTCTTTTACTGTTTCCCTTATAACATAATAAATAAGGTTTTCTCCTAAGAGGAGCTTCGGTTTAGAATCTGAATAATATTGTTTAGTAACCTGCCAAAGTGAGAATCCTCGTAAAAATCAACCACCAAAATGGATGAAAGAAGATAAAAAAACGCTAAAAAAATAAATAGCCATGCATTTTATATGTAACTGTTCTGGCATACTTGAGAGGCAGTAAAAAGTTTTGGGTTATATGTATTATGGAAATCTAATATGGCCTAGCTGCATCAAACAGGATTTTCAATATTTGAAACGAAGTAGGAAATATTTCGCTGAATTTATTCAATTATTATTTGGAATATATTATGTTCGTTAACCAATCACCCACTACAGTCTGTTATGCTATGTGTCCATTGCTGATTGATTAGGATAAAGGTTCAAAATCGCTGCGCTAAATTGTCAAAAAAATCGTGCTTATTTATGTTAGATATAGCAGGAGCTTTATACATTTTTTTTCTACGACACACAGAAAAAAAGTATTAACGAAACGTATATTTTGACAATCTTTAAATGAGTTTTACTCTTTAGTTAGCGATACACCATTTTTTTATCTAAGAGAGCAACTTTAGAACTTTACAGGTGTTGAAAGAAAGTTTATTTTTATCGACTTCACTATCTTTCAAAAGAATTATTTATTCTTTGCTAACTTAGAGCCCAATGCAAATTCTTTCCGTTACTCATTCAAACTAAATTTGTTTGCTCTTAATGATCACATTTTGAATTCATGAATCAGATACAGACCTTGTTTAAATCATTTCTATTGGCTAAAAAGCATTTATTTTTTATTTTAGAGACTTGAGTGGTCCATACACTGTTTCTCTGTTAATAAACAGATAATTTTTATATATTTTTTTGCAATTCAAATTCGTATTCAGTAGCGTGCCTTTGAGATTAACCACGTGTGCGAAAACTATGGCTGACCACCCCAGAGGTTAATAATAATAAAAATCACGACAAATTCAAATTGGCATTGTTGAAACTTCCACAAGTGTTGTCATTCACTAACGGGTTTTACCATTCAGCAAGTTGAGCCAGTTCTGTTGCATCTTTGTGATGGCATGCCTGAAGATTCTAAAAGGCAAAAGGCAATGTGGAGTCGAACAAAGTTTTGAAAATTGAAACTTCATTTTGAAATTCTATCTAGTACTTACCATCTGTTAATAAATACATAAATGACTTGACACATTCTTTGATTTATATAATAAATACGTAACGATAGAAATTGATCTTTATATAAAAATGTATTTTTTTATGTTATGTTTCAATACTGATAAAAGAGTTCTTTATAAATATTTCTTATATTTTTATCAAATGTTTATGGGAAGAACAAACGAACAGTTTTATATTTATCACCGTTTAACTTAATATTTTTTCCCTATGCAATCTAAAAATTTTGGCCCGTTGAAATCAGCCGCCCGTGTGCGCCTCACAACATGCACTTAGGTTAGAATCAGGCACGTTGGCACTCATAGTATACTTAAAATATCACATCAATTTAGTAATACATGAAGAGTAATCCATTAGCACTCAGAAGTTTGCACTAAATTGCTGATGGGAAGCGGATACACACTGATAATGACGATAACGATGATCCAGCCGCCATTTTGAGCTCTAAGTGACGTGTGCATACATATATCATGACGGCCATTACGTGCTACCTGCGCCATTTTATCATGTTGGTCGTTATATCATGTTCCCCCAAAAAACGAGTTTCCAAGCTTCGCGTTTTGAAAAATCATCGCTTTTTTCTCCTGAATTTTCGTTTCAGCACGTGTGCCATAAATTTTCATGATTGTACAGTATTTTTTCAAAAGATTCGTCTATATTAATTACAGATTTAAGTGGAAAAAATATTTCAAATGAATTTGAAGTGTGTGATATTCATTAATTTCTATATACGATTAGTTATCTCTGTTCGATTGAGCTGTAGTATCCACGGAAGAGATTTATATTATTGAAACCTTAAAAAATTGTTAATTTTTTGACACTGACTAGGCAATTACAGGTTTTGTCCTAGATTTCTTGATTTATCTTTTACCTTACCCAAAAACAAGATTGAGCGACAAAATTACAAATAGTTTTCAATGAATCACTTCTCGACTCGTCAAAATCGTTTAATATAACTCTACATTGTATGGGTGTGGAATCGTTAAAATATACACGACTCCGAATAAAAAAAAAGCTTAGTTTTGTCAATTTTTTCACCTACCCTTCTTATTTATTTGTTTTAAATAAAAGATCAATCAACCAATCTGGCAAATTATTCATTGAGATATTTTTCAAATCGTCGGATCATTAAAGTAAAGGGATTCGCTCGTTTTTCTCGATCCCGAATCCGACTTCACAGCTCTGTCACATTCTCCTATTCGCTGTCTCGACTATTGAAACGGCTCATTAAGTGTGCTGGTATCCAGTGTTAAACATTTGCAAACGAAAAAAATGCTGATTGATATGATTGATATGAACAGCCACCACTCAATGAATTTTTGAAATATTTTGTACAACGCTCGAAATGTGCGTTACCGGGGCACAGCATGGAATGGTTAAAAAAAATAACGTTCCATTTTACGGTCTTTTATCTGACTGAAAGCTATATAACATATGTACGATATAACATAAAATGCCGAAAGGCGAAATCCAGGACGTTATTAATATTATAAAAACTGTACCTTATACAGTTTCAACAATTTAAATTTAATATTGAAAATCCATCAAGTACCATCAATAGATGTTGTAAATTAAGACAATCTATGTTAAAACGTAATACCTTCAATCGATGCGACGAGGCAATGTTATTTGATTTTTCAACCTCGAAAAGAAAACTCTCATTATATAAAATCAGTTTAACGCTACATAAAGCAGAAAAATGATAAAAAAAACCGCCCTGTTCTTGCAAAATTATTTTAAATCTTAAGGATGACCCAAGATAATAAGTATCAATTTCCGAAATTGAATCGAGGACCGTATGTAGGGGTGAATCCAGATCCCTTCTGATAAGCCTCCCAGGCTTTGGAATTCGATTAGATATAATCAGCATCCTTTCAATTTCAATTGAATCGGCTATGATAAGACCTTTTTTCTTTACCCGAAGGCTGTGCTGTAGATTCTCCTTTATTCGCAAGAAAGTCTCTATTGTAAGAGATAAGATTCCAGCCGTCGACTTACTCCATAATTTGGGTAACCAATTACTTAATCTAGGTAAACTCAGGTACATTGTGTAACGACATTATCTGCTCCAAACAATTTTGGGAGTGCGTAATAAGTTTTTAAGTATTGATTATTAAATTCTTATCTAGTCAAAGTTACTTCCACCTTTGGGGTAACTTTGGTCGAATTGATTAAAGATTAATATATATATATTAATCTGTAATACTTTATATATATATATATATTTTAAATAATAAAAACACATTTTTTTTATTGGGAAATTTTAATGACGAAAATAACCCACACTCACTACTTAACAACACTACTTAAAAACAAAATAAATTAATACATGAGAAGTCGATTAAAGATGAATCGATGAGATGGGAAGATATGGTCAGTCAGGGGCGTTCCAATATTTTCTGTACAGAACAGAAATTTCCCACTCCTTACTTCCTTATTGATTGTTCAGAGCTCCTAATGAATTATTGATTTACCATAATTGTAATTGTAATTCTTAATTAGTGATTGTGAACAATTAATTTTTATACTAATTTAATTTATTTGTATCAATATTGTACGATTTTATGTAAATTGTTTCCTAGTTCTTGAACCCATGGTTTTGTACACCTGCTACCTTTAACTCAAATTAATTTTTTGTTTTGTATAAATAGACTTGTTTGTAAATTGTATTCTATCAGTTGATAAAGCTCGCGATGAGCGAAACCGGTCCTGATCAAAAAATATATTGTGGAAATAAGTACAAAAAAAATGTGTTTTTATCATTTAAAATATCATGCCTTTCCATCAAGAAGTGACAGTTAACACCTCAAAAGTGATATATATATATATATATTTAAAGTATTAAGATATTTATTGATTGAATTGACCAAGTAAATGGTACCTTCGAATTTACTTGATGAATCTGACGAAGGCGTGAGCCGAAATAGCTTTAAACTATATCTTAAAAAATTTAATTACATTGCTACTTTTTCACTGTGTTAAGATTATTGACTTTTCTTATTGATATTGCCACTTTTTTCTTTTGTGTGCTTCAAAAAGTGACCATTTCTTCTCATCCTTTTACCTAAAATAATAAAAAAAAAAAATTATTTCATACATATGTTTCACAGCATATTTATATAACTATTATATAATGCAGGTTTTTTTTTTTTTTCACTCGTTATTCTTGCTGATGAGACTCGTTATTCTTTCACGACTATTTTGAACTTTTAATGGATTATCGATTTGTTAGAATTTTAACATTTTTTTTTTCAATTAATTGACATATTTTGTATTGTATCAAATGATAATGCTCGCCGAAATTCATATCGTCAGCGAAAATCTTGTTTAAACATACAAACTGAAAATCATTTCAATTTTGACCTATACTTAGTTCAAAGGCGTTCCCAAGAGTACTTGAAAATTAAATAAAAAACAATATTTTATTTGGATGATAAATTTGACTTAATAATGTATGTACGACTAAAAATGTGTTTTTATTATTGAACAAAATAAAATTTTATAGTGAACTGTGCTTTAGATTGTATTAAATTGCCTGAAGATGCCGAAAGTCGAAACTCATATCGTCAGTGAAAATCTTTAAAAATATTCAAAGTGAGAAAGATTCGAAATTTGACCTGTATTTTGTTCGAAAAGCCTTTCCAAGAGTAATTATAAAATAAAAAAATATTTGGATGATAAATTTGACCTAATAATATCAACGTTGACGAAAATATTCGTTCCTTTTTTGTAAAAATAAAACTGTGTTGTTTAGAATAATTGAAGATTTTATTTGAATACTTAACAATATGATAGCCATGCTAAAGCATATAGAACCACCCTTAAAATAAGCTCCAAGCATATTATATGACGCAAATATACTATTATGATGTACTATAACCATTTTAAACCCGAACCCGTAGGTAGACGTAGAGCGTAGGTATGCGTTACACGCCGTAGAGATTATTTTTATTTACAGCGCATTGCATTAAGAGGCCATTCTGATGATGTCGAGCGCGAATTTCTGCGTCTTCCTTTCCTAGCACCCTCGACTCGACGGAAAACATTTTTATATCATGTTTCTGTGAAAAGATCTTCGTTATGTCGTATCTCCCACGTGGCACTGCAGTTGATAACTATTTTATTATGTGACATATTAGTTAATTTAAAAAAATCACAAATGTTATTTCGGAATTGTATCGATAACTTCAACCAGTTTGCTGTCAATTTTTTGTTGAAAAGTGCATTATTAAAAAAAAAAAAGAACAATTATTGTTCACTAATAATCTAACGAAACAGTTAGTTTTAATATGCTCTTTTGAATTGTTAAAACGTTTTACGATTCCACATGTTTTGTTTCTAACGACCCGGGTTTCACTTTTCAGTATCTTCAGGCATTCTATCGCACGGATGCATCAGAACTGAAAGCGAAACCCGGGTGACTAAACATGTGGAATCGTAAAAAGTTTTAATAATTTAAATTTGATATTGAATTAATTTATGATATCGACTGAAGGTGCTTGATTTAACTTCAATATTAAATTTGAATTGTTATAACTTTGTACGATTCCATATGTCTTATCACAAACGACCGGGTTTCGCCCTTCGGCATCTTCAGGTATTCCATCGCACGGATGCGTCAAGTCGCGGAAGTTAGTTCAAAACCCAGTTCGTTAGTGACTAAACACGTGGAATCGTAAAAAGTTGTAACAGTTCAAATTTTATATTGAAATTCCATCAAGCACCTTCATTCAATATCATAAACGTCTTTCATCATTGAATGTCTTTGATCGATTAACTGGATTCCGTAATGAAATATGTCATTTAGAAATCTGTTATGAATTTGAAGTAAATAAGTCTTAGATATTATGTATTTGAAATAGTGTGTATCTCTGTGATTACGCGTATGTAGTTGTAGAAGCGTGTACGGGCTGAAAGCGTTTTTATGATTTCAAATAATTAGAAAGAAAAAAAGCTTATCTAAAACTTGTATAGTCGAAAAATTCGATTATACGACAGATTGAAGGAATATTGGACGCTCAGATTTCTAATATTGAAGCGTAATGCTACATTTCCATTCCCGTCGTCCCCTTTTCAACCCCTTCCACCCTCTGTCTGTCTGCCTGAGTTTCTCTGTTTCGAGATTTATGTTAGGCGCACAACGGAATGGGAGTGTTGGTATTTTCCCTTATGAAATATGTAAGCGTCCGTATCGAGGGGCCTTAAACTAAGTTTTCCACTCAAAGCCGCCAAACATCAAGTGAAATATTTTTTATTCACAAGATTCAATATTAAATTTTCAACAATTTATGAAAACCACCTGTTCGGAGTTATGACAAGACTTGCGAAGTACAGATGACGTAGTAAGATACAAATCCGTTATACAATATTGTGTTCAACGTTAGACAATAGATATCTATACTGTGAAACATTGAAAGAAATGATTTAAGGACGTGAAAATATTGTCCATAAAGAGTGTCGTTTAATTATAACTTCTGTTATAGGGTTCTGAAAGTTGGCAGTTCTGATGAGTGCGTAAGCCGAAATAGCTATATAATATATAAAAACAACAAACTTTATAAATTTCTTGAGTACACTCCCGCGAAGGTTTTCTTTCCCCCACCCAAATCAATATGAAACTTTACAAGTTTCTTAAGTACATTTTATTTATTGAATTGGCATTTACTTGGTAGAACTCCATTATAACACGGTGAAAAAAAAACAACCTATTATAGTTCTACAATTTTTTTATAAGATATAGTTGATAGCTATTTCGGCTCACGCCATTGTCAGAACTACAGAACAGAGGAGAAATAGCATCAACTATGATATATCTTATAAAAAAATTGTAGAACTAAAATACGTTGCTATTTTTTCACCGTGTTCATAAGTACACTCCCGCAAAAGTTTCTGTCATATCACCCCCTCCCCTCCCCAAAATCGATGTATAATCTTATCTATATTTTTTCTATTAACAATTATATAGTTGTATTTTGTGTTAAAAGTGTGTGGGTTTTTTTTAAATAATAAAAACACATTTTTACTACGATTTCCACAATGTTTTCCATATTTTTAACATTGTATTTTCATTGCCAGTTGGTGTAAAGTTACTAATTCATATTAGGAGCGGGTATGGTTGAAAAAAAAATAAGACATTTTTGTGATATTTGGGGAATTTCGTTTGTAGTATCGAGATGTATAATCCATAACCATTATTTGAAAATCTTTGTAGATGTTAAACAAATTAACATATTTTACAAGACGTACCATTTAACTTTGATGAAAATTGACGAATTTAATTATATACATTGTTATTATTATATAAATGAAACATTGACATTAATATAATTATATTCAGCATTAACATTTTTAAAATTATAAGCTACCTTGCCACACTATCGCTTAAAGCTTTTACCGAGCTTAAACTAAATATAGCTTTGAGCTTAAAAGCCCCTGTTGTAGTCGCTTTACAGAAGCAGGCGGTACCCACTCCTGAAAACCGTCCCGCTGTCTACTTATTCGACGCCTGAATCCTTCCTTCACAATATTACGAAATATCTCTTCGCATAAAAACGTATTCATTTTTTTGCAATTCCTCATCCGTGATAATTTTGTTTGCCGCCACCATCGAAAAATGTTTATTCTACCCATTCTCTAAAGCAGATTTTTTTCATTTCTTTCTCATGACATTTGTGGAGGAAATGATGTTTCGCAAACAACGGTTAAAACGTGTTGGTATTTACCTTTAAAATATTTCGTCGTATTTTGTTTTACTGTTAATTCTTTAAAAACATTCAAAAATACGCTGCAGGAAATATGTAAGTTCATCAAATGTTAGATCATTAAAGGTAAATAAAAAGTGTACATAAATTCATTACGAAATTCTGTATGGAATCCATCGGAAAAAAATACTTTTCTAGGAGTATGACTTATTTTTTTTTGAGATTAATTTGGAAGACAAAGGTTTCTAAATTTACAATATCTTATGAGTTTGAAGTTTCACATAATTTTGAATGTTAAAGTATTAATAAAATTTCCATGTGTAATTATTAATTCCTAATTTTCTTATATTGATAAAGCTAGTCCTTATGAATCGGTAAAAAACATCATACGAAAGTAAAACTTTTATCATCGAAATATATTTAAAAAATGTAATTTCTATTGGAAAAATGAAGCATAGATGATAATATTGCCTATATTCATATCGCTACTTCCTTTTGAAAGAAAGATTAGTTCAGCAATTTAGCTCTTTAAAATCCTTGTATATTTTTTTTGTTAATATAATATGTAAAACAAATAATAAAAACACATTTTTTAGTTTTTATTTAGTTTATTATTTAAAATATAATGCCTTTCCATCAAGAAGTGACAGTTAACACCTTAAAAATGTAAAACAAAGTTATATGCTCAAAATTGGGAGCTGAAATATATAAAAAAAGCTCTTATCTTCTATCACGTTAATCCGTCGATGTTTTCTCACAAACAAAAAAAAAATGTTTTTATAATCATAGCAATTAAGTGATATTAAGGTCAATATTTTACATAATACAATATGTCACGAGAAGTTTACACAATCTCATGTATGATTTACGTCACTAATTATAACACAATGAAGCCTGATTCGTTTTTGTTACCAAAACCAACGTTTGAGAATCTCTAATAATTTTGTATTTTTATTTTTTCCAGGTAAGGTGATATCATAGCAAAAAAATCCTCAGTGATCTTCGATTAGTAACGATGAGGTTTGCAAAAACTTGTGTTTGTTTATTATCTTGCATAACGGTAGGAAGGAAAAAAACAATATTATTTAATATTATATTAATGTTTTATGCCTTGCCCGTTATGCGACTTTGATATACTTTAGTTGATTATTACGCGAGGCTACAATAATTGAAAAATACTCTTGATGTAATATTGAAATCTACATCTGAAGATGCTTGATGTAATTTCAATATCAAATTTGAAATGTTGAAACTATATACGATTCCACATGTTTTGTCGCTCGCAAATTAGGTATCGCCTTGCGGTATTTTTAGGCATTATGTGACACAGTCTGCTCTTTTGTATCCGTATGAATATCTGAATATACTGAAAGGCGAGGTTTGAACCCGGTTGTGAATGATAAAACGTATGGAAATGTGCAAAGATTCAACAATTCTTTAAACAAATTATGTCTTTCTTTTCGTTTCGTTGTTTTTGTAGTTTCATTATTACGACACTGACCCACTGTTAGTTAACTGAATTGTTTACATTTGTGTGTCTGAAGATGCTGAATTGCAAAACTCGTTTCATTAGTGACAAAACACGTAGAATCGTACAAAGTTTCAACAATTCAATTTTGATATTTAAACATCATATAGGACCTTAAGTTGATATCGTCAATCAAACATAGTCCGTACTATTGGGTCTCGTTCAAAACTTAAGTTTTAAAAAATAATTTAATAAAAATAATCTACCGCCAAACCTTAGAAATTAAAATTATTGTGTTTCATATTCTCCACGCGTGGAGTGGATATGTGAACAGAAACAATGCATACATCATTATCACTATGCTTGTGTTGCCATGTTTTAATACTGATTTCACTGGGATTATCTATGTATTAATTGTATCAGCATTTACAGTCGAACTCTATTACGATACTGCAAAATTTGTTATTTTAAAGAACTAAATACTTAAATAGTGTTGCTATTTCTTGGTAAAAAAGGCATTATTTTTAAATATTATAATAAAGCAAAATGTTTAGTGTTATTACAAAAGTTTACATTATCAAGGTCATTAATAATGTCACGAAGAACGAAACCGGTCCAGATCTATATAATATGAAATATATTGTGTTGAAAAGATTTATAAACAAATTATGGTGTATAGATTATTTTTCGTTGTGATACATTTTTTTATACCTATTAAACGCTGTATTATTAATTTTTTAATATTGACAAATATGACGTTTTTCCACCGACCTTTGACTATTTCACCCTTAAAGTGACTTTTGAACGACGTGAACAAGTGATGATGTAGGTTTATGAATGGAATTATAAGTACATATTTGTCGAGGTTCTTGGTATTCAGATGCCGTAAGCCACGTGTCTATGCCCCGCAACAAGACACACCTAATCCATAGACAAAGGTGAACAATCCCATCAAACTTCACCATCATCATCTCATTTCATCCGGCAGTATTTTATATCGACCCTCTCTGTCGTCGGTTAGTAACTTTTCCCGCGCGCGCGCTTTTTTATTTTTCACCAGTTTTACGTTCTGTTTTCAAATTGGCGGCAATTTCGCGCCTTATATTGTTGCATGAAATCTTATTACTTCCCGCGTTTTTTGTTTGGAGTATTTTTTATCTATGACTTTTTTTGCTCTTGTCGAATTTATGGTAATTGGGTTTTTGTTTATTTTTTTTATACGTTGTAATATAAAATACTGGCCTTCATTTTTCAACGGTGGAATCTATTTGCTAAAATTCTATCAAATGCAGATATAATTATATCAACTCAGTTTTAATTGCTATGCATTCGTGTATTGAATTTAGTAAACCAAAAGGAATAAAATAATATACCCGTTAGCTTCCTTGTTTATCAATAGCTGATTTCAAATGTAAAATTTTTTATTAGATATTTTACGATACATACTAAAACAACTGACTTTTACTAATTAAATTGGCATTTACTTGGCAGAACTGCATTATATATAACACGCTGAAAAAATAGCAATGAATTCTACACTAGTTCTACAAAATATGTAAGATATGTTATTTGATATCTGTTTCGGCTCACGCCTTCATCGGAACTATCTTCTTAATAGTTTTGATTTTGTGAGAGCTAGCGTATTTATAGTCATATCCTTACCTTAATTTGTATATCTACTCTCCTGGAATTAAAGAAAATTAAACTGAGAAACTGAATAATAGCAATCAGTTCCCGAGAAAAAATTTCCATTGAAATGCTTATATAAAAGAGATTATTTGATTCTAATTGGAAGCGTGAATAGATAAAAAAAGAAACAGTAATTTAACGTAAAGTTATTCGAAGTTTGTTTTATCAACAAAAAAACAAACAAAACGCCATTTCAATAGTATCACGAATGTAAGTAATTATCTTGAGATCACAATACACCTATTTAAGTCAATATTATTGCAAATTATTTATGGCAGTGTTGGCATTCTTGGATGATCATTCTAAACCCAGTTACTTCGTTCCAAGCCATATTTTATTTCGTTACAAAAAGTTTCAGACGTATTGCCTTAACTTAAATGCACGAAATGCAGTTTTTTTTTACTGTTTTTTCATTCGCCATTTTATGACGCGGAATGCTGCGTTCGAAAATTGGCGGTAATTTGGATATTCGCTGTGCGCCATTTTATTTTTTCCCGCCTTTACTCTGTGCGAGTACCACACTACGAGGTGTCTATGGTAAAATCCAGAGCTAACCAATTATTTGATTTAAAAATACAAACTTTTTGATCGCGATGTCGAAATATATGACGAATTTCATTATGTTTCTTACAAGCTAAAAAAGTTATTCTACAAAAACATCGATCAAAGAATTTCATAATTATTTTTTTTTAAATTAATTAACTAAATAACTATTTCAATCGATGATTTATGTAGTCCACCTACTTAAAAATATAAATTAGCTTGGAGGACTGATCCATAAACAGCTCTATTTGATTTATATATATTTTTTTATCTTTCGATATACTTGACAATAATTTAAGCTTATTAATGCTTCATTGAGAAACCAAAAAACGTATATTTATTAATTGATGTATATTAAACAAAAATGTTTATTCATCTTTTTTACTTGTCTAATGTGGGCGTAAGTCGAAATAGCTATCAAAAGTAGCTACAATACTACAGTTAAAGATTTGTTTGCAATAATTTTTATAACAACTGATTTGATTACAATGTTATAATTAACATAAAGTTAAAGCACAGTTTTAATCATGAAATTCCATAAAGCAATCGCAGTCGATACAGTATATTGTGTAAATAATATTATACTATGTTTTTTATTTTACTTATTATTTAAAAAGAAAAGATTTTATTACAATTCAATATCACTTTTAAAGTGTTAACTGGCACTTCTTGATGAAAGGACGTGATAGAACTCTCAAGTACTCAGAAATTTATTGTGGAAATAAATAATAAAAAAATGTTTTTAATTTTTAAACAATTTGATATATTTATGACATGACCTTTTTGCACACGTGATCGTTATCAAGTGATACAATACAAATTTTAAACAAGGCTATTTATATTTAAAAAATATGTTTTTATTATTGAAAACATCATACATTTCTACCAACACGTGACAGTTAAAATGTTTTCAATGTAAGAGCTAAGTTTTGTTGCCTTTCTTGAGTCGATATATTGATCAAGATATTTAATTCAAAATATGAAATTATATCACTGCAATAAATTTAAATTTTAAACCGTCATTAAAATGGCATTCTGATTAACGTCGCCTGCTTCTGATTGTTTGATTTTTCTCCCCGCCTCGAATACGAGTGAGTCGTTCGTATTATTTTTTACGCCCTTGTCCGTTTATTGCCGGTTAAATTTTCGCTAATTTAGCGCGATTTTACACCCCACTCGCTACGTGCCTCGCCTTCGTCACTTCATTTTTACGACACCCAACAAGTCGAAGACATTTGTTCTTAGATTTTCTCGGTGCATTTGCACACAATACATCCCGGTTTATGGCATGCTACAGTCTTGTTTTATATCGATAGAATATTTCGTGACTGGCATTTTAATTATATATAAAATACTATACACGAGATCTTCCTCGTTTTCCTTGAAGTTTCGTCTAGAAAGTTTTTTCCTACACGCTAAATTCATTTTCTACGATTCACATTACTTGGTTGGGTGTAGTGTTTTTGTGATTTTTGTTTAACCACGGTATATTGGTAATCTTCTCTTACGATTTTGAAAGGGTTAATGCTCTTGAATTTTGATTAAAAAATGAAATTAACTTTCTTAAATAAGTATTGCAGTAAAATAACTGATTCTTGAAGATTCTTTTTTAATTAGTCGATATCAATTTTGCTATTACGTTATGCAAGAAGTTAATTAATAAAAAATAAATTGTTAACCCAATTATTTAATTTTTTTATTTTGTATTGACCTTCACGTTTTGACGGAAAAGTATGATAAAATAAAAAAAACAAATTTTTTAGTACTTATTTCCAATTATTACTTATTAACGATTTTTTTACTTAAAAATTAAAAGTTGGGTGGGGAACTAAGCGTAGAAAGAGAGTTAGAATCTAATCATAATGATACATTTTTTACTAGAAATTAGTGTAATTCGGCATTTATTTTTTAAATACTGTTTACTGATAATTTACAATAATAATGTACAATTTAATAAGCTTTGTCACTCACGCCTCAGGTTTTAACATTCATTATTTTTCTCTATTAAATTTAAATTGTATTTAAAATTAAAATAATTAATTGCTGGTGGAGTTCCATTTGGTTATTCCAAGATTTTAGCTTTATAAGAAATCGCTGTCTTTCATAAGCTGTTTTTATTTAGTTCATATATTGTTTTATGTCGTAATTCTGACCGCATCTTTTCTACACGAAATGTTCTACATTTTGCAAAATGTCGTGTTATAATTTTATCAAAAATTTAGTAATTATTCAAGAAATGAATTTTTGTTTAACCATCATCAATGAAATTCTATGAGCGCAAGTATTAAAAAAATATCTTTTTATTGTATAGAGCTTTCAAATTAATAATTAAATATTTTAAGAATCCTTACAAAGCAAAACTTTTACATTTCAGTCCTCTGCTGCATAATCAAAAAGTTGTTTCTCGCTGCATCAAGCAATATTCAAAAAAGAAAACCTAGAAACGTGTTACTAATTAAACGGGGTGTTGAAAAGTGTACGAGTATGGGTTGGGTTCTAGGGAAGGCAAAGGGTGGTTTTATGGGTCTTCGAATCGAAGGCTTGGCTATGCTGGCGTAGAAGCAAACGCAACTTCATTAAGTCAGTCTCGATTGGGATGAAATGTGTATGGCCAGAGATTATGAATCAACGGCAATTGAGCGACAAACTTCACATTACTTATTGTATATTTTTAATATTTATAAGTTTTAATATATGTAAGTATAATATTTTTGTTAAGAGTTTTTTTTGGTCATTGTTCGTAATTCCACTGATATATACATACGATGGTTTAGTATACCCGCTAACTTTAACTCAAATATTTTGTATAGATAGACTTGTTTGTAATCAGTTGATCAGCTCGCGATGAGCGAAACCGGTCCTGATCAAAAAATATATATTGTTGATTTTTTAAATAATAAAAACACATTTTTTTAGTACTTATTTCCACAATATATTTTTTGATCAGGACCGGTTTCGCTCATCGCGAGCATTATCAACTGATAGAATACAATTTACAAACAAGTCTATTTATACAAAACAAAAAATTAATTTGAGTTAATGGTACCAGGTGTACAAAACCATGGGTACAAGAACTAGGAAACGATTTACATAAAATCATACAATATTGATACAAATAAAGTAAATTAGTATAAAAATTAAATGTTCACAATCACTTATTAAGAATTAAATTACAATTATGGTAAATCAATAATCCATTAGAAGCTCTAAACAATCAATAAGGAAGTAAGGAGTGGGAAATTTTTAATGACGAAAATAACCCACAATCACTACTTAATGGAACAAAATAAATTAATACATGAGAAGTCGATTAAAGATGAATCGATGAGATGGGAAGATATGGTCAGTCAGGGGCGTTCCAATATTTTCTGTAAAAAAATTTAAGTAAAAGGAGGCAATATCATTTTTCAAAAAAAGGAGAAAAAAAAAAAATATTTATTTGAAATATATATTTATTAATCTAATTTAATGAGTATAACAATGGTGACGACGCAAAAGTAGTTTGTTCATTTATAAGGTTAGAATTAGGCAAAAATTTATATCGATTAATTTCAAGGATTTCTTGTTTATCAGTTGATAATGCTCGCGATGAGCGAAACCGGTCCTGATCAAAAAATATATTGTGGAAATAAGTACTAAAAAAATGTGTTTTTATTATTTAAAATATAATGCCTTTCCATCAAGAAGTGACAGTTAACACCTTAAAAGTGATATATTGTTGAAATAAGTACTTAAAAATGTGTTTTTATTATTTAAAATATCATGCCTTTCCCATCAAGAAGTGACAGTTAACACCTTAAAAGTGATAAATACAATGCTTTTCTAACTTTTAAAAACACATGTATCATCTGAAGGTGCTTGATGGTTTATTAATATTAAATTTGAATCGTTTACACTCAGTCTTAGCTGACAGACAGTTGAGTGCATCCGTGTTTTAGAATGCACGTTGCAGAACGATGCAAAGAGTTCGAACTATTCTTATTTATTTAGATTTAGTTTATCAGTTTAAAACTCTCGCTATGAAGCTTACTTCCTGTCTGCTAACGTCTTATCTGTCAAAACAGCTGATTGCACTATTATATCGATAGATGATAATTATTACGTTACACCAACTTTGTGTGTTAAAATATAGCCTAGCAATTCTTACAATCCCATCAAGTTTGTTTATCATCAACGTTGCTGAATTAATTTGTCAAATATTAAATTGTATACTGTGCTTTATGTGGCTCTGTAGGGAACGGGTTAAGTTGTTTCAAATTAATGTAAAATACAGTTTATATACATAATGAACCATTTTTCAATATATGTTTGTCTCTACGTGGGAAAACTATTTTTTATTTATTAAGTAATTAGTGTCATTTGTCTTTTCGATAAATTGCTCTCTAAGTGTCTTGTTTTCAGAATTAAATACCGGAAAATAGAACACCTACATCCCAATCTATGTCATAAATAAAAATCGGTTTATAAATCAATCTTCATTCAGAGATACAAAGTGTTGATTGTAAAACATATCGAAATTCTGACATTCGGTAGAGCTTATTTTAAAAAATGTTGCCTTTTCACTTTTAGCGGTGTTTTTCAGGGAGCTTTTATCGATTCTCAAACCAATGTACCAGATAATATAAACAGACCAGTGCTTTTGTTTACGTGGCTAGTGTATTGGAAGATCGTTTTGGTTTTTGGACTTGAATTGATTGGACACTTAAAACAAACTGGGATACATAAGAGAATATACGCTGACCTTCTTTGCGTATAAAAAATGGTTACATGCAAATGTCTGAAATTTCAAGTTATTTATTGTATGACGAAATTGTCATTCTTTGAATAAAGAGAGACTATTAATAGGCTTACCACAATTTCCGCCTTGACCAAGCCTGTACCGTTATGGATCTATCTTCCAGCGACATAGATAGCCTGTCGATTCCCATGGTGATTTGAAAAAGTGCAGCTTTTAAAAATAATACGAAATCACGATATTGCCAATGGGGTAGCACGCAGCGTTACAAGTCTGTTGCGCAGACTTCACACAAAATTAACATTAAATGTTTTTGTTATTGACGGTTTGTTGCTTTGTTAATTAGAACGGAGCCAAATATGACAGTTCTTTTATTAATGCGACATTCAGGGTGGAACTATTTCTGTGTAATATAAAATGAAGGGGGCGGAGAGTAATGATATAATATGAAAAATGACAGTAACTTCTATCGGATTTGAATTGTTTCTAACGAACCGAGTTTCGCCTTATGACATCTTCAGGCATTCTATCAAACGGATGCAACAGATCTGATAAAATGCGCAACACAAGTCATTACAATTAAACTAACTTCTTCTCTGTTCTGGTAAATAGTTCCTCTTACTGTCAGTTATGTTGCATTCGTGTGATAGAATGCTTGCAGATGCCGAAAGACGAAACACGGGCTTGGAAAAAAATGACAAAACATGTGGAATCATACAAAGTTTCAATAATCCAAATTTGATATTGAAATTTCATCAAGCACATTCAGTCGATATAATAAATGTAAAGAAATAGCTACTATACTAATTACATTATTTTATTGTGAAAAAGGGATTCTATACGATCGGAAATAAAGTATTATGGACAATTAAATAACAATAAAAAATATGCCTTAACATATGTATCTTCTTTTTATACAACAAATGGAATAGCAAAGATATATAAATACTTCATTTCTTCAATGTAATAACAAAATTTTTTTGTTATTCGGCGGTTTTCTTGTAAATGTTTTCGGCAATATTCATCAAAAAACGTATTACATTTATATTTGAGATGCGTGAATAATATCTTCTAGACAAATAATATATAATTATTTGAGATAAATCGTCACTTTCAATTCTGTACGTTTTTTGCTGTATGTTATGAGTTGTGGAATTCTGACCAAGTATTCGTCTTCGAAATTGCCGAGATAAAAACTAAATTGGTATCCGTTCATTGGCACATGAAGTCTGGTAACATCGATGTAAATTAAGCAATTACGTTTTGAGACAAACCATCTTAGCAACTCTCCTAAAATCATGCATAAATTATATCTACATTAAATTATATGCGCAAAGTTAAGGTCATCATTTATGGAGTGAAATGCGAAGAGTCTTTTAACACTCGCTGTGCTAAAGCCTTTTCAATATATTATTATACAAAAATTATAAATAAGTGTATCAAATTCAAACATAGTATATTTCCGTAACACATTGCAACGTGAAGTTGTCGCAGTGGTAAACAAAATGTACAAGAAATAAATTTCTTATATTTCTTTACATTAACTCAAACAATTTTTCAGTTTTCCATTTTTGAATTCTTTTCGTGTTCAAAATTCATAAACCGGTGACTTTTCCACAGTTCTAACTACAAAATTGATCTGATATTGTCCTCACCCTATCGATTGATTTTTTTTTTTTAATTACAAAACCTACATTTTAAATTTAGATTTAGAAGTTATATTAAAAGAAGATTTCATCTCCAAGCAAATGAAAAATTGTAGATATTACATATTGAAAAAATAAATTGCTTGGTGTGCCAATTTTTGTAGATAAACATTGTTAAATTGATTTTTAATATGTTGCTGATTGGGAATCTTTCGTTATTGTGATCGATTGAACTTTTTTAAGATTATCTCATCGTGTATACCAGTGCTTCCCAAAAATTTTCACGCTACGGCCCACTATATATGAAAAAATAATTCAAGCCCTCTTGAAGAAAAAAATGCGATCTTCTTTTTGAGTAGCACGAGTCTATCCTATTCTTGATAGTTTTGGTGACAATTGCGTGATGTAGGAATAACTATCCATTAATATTATAAAATTATTTTTATTTTTATTAATATTGATAATATATTTTGGTATTATTTTATTATAAATTTTTGGAATCGATATTCGTAAGAAATGAGAGTCCAGTAAAATTTAATCATTCATATACTAGTGTTTATATGTCATGCATTATTGTATAGATGCTTACAGTAAAAATATTTTTATATTAATTTATCATTTAAACATAAGGCGATCTTACTAATATATTGCAATAATAACCTTTAAAAGTCACTTTTAATGTGTTAACTGTCAGTTCTTGATGGAAAGGCATGATATTAAAAAAAAGACTATTTTTAGTGCCATTTGATCATAAAATAAATTGTAGGAATAGTAACTAAAAAGTTTGTTTAATATTTTTAGAAATACGCTTAAAGGCATTGCATATTTCATTATACTTTATTTCTATCGGTTTCGTTTGTGTTCCTTTTTTTTTAATGTGCAAATCCTATTTAATATTTTGTTATTTTTTACCAGATAAGCATAAAGTTCTATCTCTTAAATGCCAATTCAGTAAGCAAGCTTTAGAACTTTCTCACATTTGAACGATTCAAATCTTTATGGAAAACTGTACTCTAGAATATAATTATGGTTCGTAGTAAATTTTGCATGATGTATATAGAGCCCGCGCGTGCAAAGAGTTAAGTGGGGGCATGTTTGATAACTCTCGTCGGTGGAAGATATAATTCAGAAGCAAGTAATATAACTTTAACAATTTATCTGGTACCAAGTAATAAAATTAAAAGTTTGGACCGTAGTCTGCCGGCTTACCAGACCATTGGTTAATATGAACTTTTTACACAAAAAGAGCTCATTCGTAACACATAAAATGAGTTCTTATATCATAATTATCTTAATAAATGTTAAATCAGTTGGGTCGTTTGCATCGTAGGAAAATAGAACTATCGAAGATTGAAGTGACCCAAGTGACAAAACAGTGAAATTTGTCTGGTGATGTTTGTTTTTCGTTACGGAGCGTCTAAACTTGTGCATAAGTTATTGGCTTAGTTTAGTTTTTGCATTGTATCACCAGTCTTGGTATTTTTCTATATCAAATTAACCAGATATAAAGAAAATCAAAGATTTTATGTACAAATTGACAAATCAGTAGAACAATTTAACCCTCGAAAGTTGAAGTGATCCAAGTGACAAAATAATGAAAGTTGTTTATCTAAAGTTTTATTTGATTAACTTCGTAGATATTTTAATATTTTTATATCTATTTTTTATTTAGCTTACTTCATTTAGGTGATATGGTTTAATATTTAAAATATCTTAAAAGACCCAAATTTTAATGGTTACAACTTTGTACGATTCCACATGTTTTGTCACTTACCACACGGGTTTCGCCTTTCGGCATCTTCAGGCATTCTATCACATGGATGCAACAGAACTGACTCAAGAATTGACTCAAGAATTGACTCAAAGAACTGACTTTCGTTAGTTCTGTTACATCTGCGTGATAGAATGCCTGAAGATTCCCAACGGCGAAACCGGCGAAATCGTCGTTGAATTTTCAACAATTCAAATTTGATATTGAAATTCCATCAAACACCTTCAGTCGATATCATAAATTATAGAAGACCCAACTAATTTTTCCCCCAAAATATCAGTTGGTCCACTTTACTTCTCATGGCTCAAAAAATCAATGAAAATTATTAAAATTAATCGATCATCTCAAAATAAGGTTTTTTTTTTATTTATTATCAATTTCTTAAACGGTAGGTATGCTGTCATATCTATTATGTAAATAATCAAAAATAATGAATCGGTTTGAAACCTAACCATTCAATTGCAATGCGTCTGAATTATATCTATCGAGATATCTCACGTGTATTTTAAACTGGAAACTTAGTTTGCCGCCTCCTATTTCTATGCACCCAGAGCAGTAGCTTGCTTATCTTTATCATACTAGGATAAGTTAGTTCTATGAGAGAGAGATAGTACCTACTTCTAGCACTAGAGTTCCTCTTTGCAGTGTGAAACATACACCCCCGAAATTGGGGCTTTAAATTTTATGGTTCATAACATCAAAATGCCTCAGTATTCTACAGTAGTCCTAAAAAGTGATGTAGATTCATTTATTCAGAAACCTAAAAATATATTTTTAAAAAATATTCCTGTAGCCAAGCGATTGAAGATTTTAAGCGCAATCTTTGACAGTGACAATTGGTCAAAATAGTTGTAAAAAAATATTAATTGAGTGATTTTTGCATTTTCCAAAAATCGTGCATAACGATACACATATTAGTATAGTTTTAGCGGAAAATTTTATGTATAATTTTTACAGTCGATTTATGGATTTCTGTTCGAATAGTGTATTTCTGTTTGTGGACATTCGAGTATATAATTAAAAAAACTACCTCACAATCTTGACCGATTTGGCCAAGCTATTCCTGCCAGCATATCTTGGTAAAGGGCGCATAATCATTAGTGAGTTATGAATGTTTGAATAAGATGTTTGAAAAAATTTTCATGTTTCTCGTTTTACATTTTTTATATTATAAATCTTATTGAAAGATTTTTATTGATTGAATTGGCATTTACTTGGTAGAACTGCATTATAACACGGTGAAAAATAGCTAATAGTTCTGACGATGGCGTAAGCAGAAATAACTATCAACTTCATCTTATAAATTTTTTTTTTTACTTAAATTCATTGCCATTTTTTCACCGTGTTTTTGAAAACTTTTATGAATCATACTTTTGAATTTAGAGAAGGATCCCTGATAACGCGGTAGATAGTGGGCGCTTTATCCGAAAAGGTACTATCTGGGGCAACCACAATCATGAAAAATTAAAGCATATGTTATTTTCTTCAGTCACGTGTACTTAAACACATTTTATATGAAATATATAGTGCCTGAAGATGCTGAAAGGCGAAACCTGGGTCGTTAGTGTTTTGGAATCTAACAAAGTTTCAACTATTCAAATTTGATATGGAAGTTCAAACGAACAAGCTTTCAATCGATTTCATTCATTATGTATATATGTGTTAGTTCGATATGAAGTAAAAAAAGCTTAAAATCATTTGTAATTACCCTATCCGGGCAATGTGTGTACTGTGGGTGGATGCACCATGATTCCATGGCGCGGGGAGGTTGTAGTCGTAAAGAAAATGGCGCTGAGCAAGAACTTGGCGAATGAATGGCAAATAATTTACGAGGGACTCCACTTTCGGAGGGAAAATTAAACGTAATTACAAGCTGTAAATGGCGTCTACGATGCCTTCGCTAGAATAGAATGCCTTGTTGCAGAAATATGATTAGATCTGTGAAGGCAGTGGGCTCAAAAGAAAAGAAATGCGTTACAAGAAATGGAAAATTTATTGTGCTTGGCTGTTTTATTTTTGACGAGATGTTGACAGCATCTGGCATTTTTTTATAAAACACCTTAAAAAAATATCCGTGTATTTTAGTTCTACAAAATTTACAAGGTAGATATTTCGGCTTGGGCCCTCATCAGAACATTGTTTAAACGTAAATTGTAAAGACGTATTGTAACTTATCCGTAATGCACGCAATATGAATATTAAAAATATATAAGTTTCCGATTTAATTGTTATTATTTATGAATTAAATGTGAGTATTATAAAACAAATGATAAGAACTAAGCAATCAATCATACGAAATATATCTTAATGAACTAAAAAATTCTGTGACAAAATGTCCATCTAATTTATAATAAAAAATTAAATCAAATCAACAGCCCACTATGATTTAAGAAATAATACTCATAAACAAGAATGTTGAAAAGATGAATCTTGCAATCAAATCACGAACACTTAATTAATTTCAGAAACCATAACGAATTCAATATTTATTTTTTTCTGAACGAAGCACGGAGCCAAAAAAGGTGATACAGTAAAAATACAAATGTACTTTTTTTTTATAAATTCTTTGTAGGAGATAATTTAATCAATGAATTAAATTTGAATCGTTAAAACTTTGTTATTTTCCGTATGTTTTGCCTTTTATGACCCGGGGTTTGCATTTTGACATCTTCAGGCATTCTGTCACACGGATGCAATAAAACTTACATTGAATTTTGTATTTAAATTATATCAAGCACTATCAGTCTATATTGTCATAAAAAAAAATTCACGTCCCTTAATTTATGGCACCGATTCAATTGGAAATATTTTATTGTTTCTTCTAAATGTCTGAGCTTCTGATCCCATAGTTTTCATAAAGCTTTTCACAAGCTTTTAAGTCTGGATTAAAAGCATTGTTTCTATTCCACGTTATTTAGAAGTATTTGAATAAAATTGTTGCTTTGTACACGCACTAAATGTTTAGTAACACGTAACCGGCAGAGTTTATGTTCTTGTCAAGATGGAATTCTAACAGACATGACGTGTAACACAAATGGTACATAACCCTTACTTAGCTTAGAAGTTAACTCGTTCTATTCAAGAATCCCCACTCGGGTAAACTAATCTCGGGGAATTTGGGAATGGCAACTTTCAAACAATATGCAAGTCTAAGTTAAGTTCGTAATAGGAATTTGAGTTTACTTGTGTATTATGTTCGAATGTAATGCATGTGTGATTTCAAGACTAGATTAGCATTGTATAAATATATTTTATAATACCTGTATTTTAATCTTCGAGAGTAGTTTGTGCTTTATTCGAAAATAATTTTCGTCAAATGTAACATTCTCATTGGTTTGCTCCAGCGAATTCATTGATTGAAATAATCAATCTTAATGTATTAGCCAACTAATATTCTGCAAAACTATGTATTTCTATTAATTTTAAATGTTATAAACACACTTTTTAGTCTAAATTGTTAAAACTTAGTACGATTCCAAATGTTTTGAGAAAAACGACCCATGTTTCTCCTTTTGGCATCTTCAGACATTCTATCAAACATGCCAGTTTCGTTCTACCTGAAGATGCCGAAAGGCCAAACCCGGTTTTCCGGGGTCCACAAAACACGTGGAATCGAGCAAAGTTTTAACAGTTTAGATTTGATATTGAAGTTCCATCAAGCACCGTTATTTGATATCACAAATTACATTTTTTAGTACTTATTTCCACAATATACTTCATGATGAGGGCCGGTTTTGGTCAACGTGAGTATTATCAACTGATACTCGCGATGAGAGTTACCCGTTCTGATCATAAAATAGATTGTGGAAGTTAGTAATAAAAATGTGTTTTATTATTTAGAACACCATGCATGTCCATCAAGAAGTGACAGTTAACACCTTAAAAGTGTGAGTTCGTGCTTAAATTAAAAAAAATTACTGTTTAAGCTCTATATCTCGATCCGGGTTTCGTCGGTGCACTAGAACGCCCGAAGACATTTTTGTTTTACATGCGTGAGAAAAGGTTTCAGAGCACTGATTCAACAAGAAGTTATGTCAGACATAAAGTTTTTTGAAGACAAAGAAATTTTGATGTTACAGTGACAAACTTGATTAAACAAATGACATCGAATATAATAATATTTTGTCTTTGAAATCTAACTAAAAACTCCATAAATATTATAATAGAACTGTACATACTGCCATGTAGTAAATTTTATTATTATTTCAAATGAGTTGCTTTTTAGCTCATTAAATTTATACATGGATATATTTTCTGTGATATATCCTGAAACGTTATCTTCTTACCGTATATGAAAAAAATGACATTTTTCCATCAAACAAAAGTATTTTGTAGCATAATGCAAATCTAAATTGAGACATACTTGCTGAATTAAGCAGTTTGTATGCTAACTAAGAAATGCATATACCATATGGACAAAGCTGCGCTAAGACTGTGAGACTGTCGATGTGTGTTGAGAGAAGATGACACAAGCAGTGCAGTGATTTTCCCCTTTTTGTATTAATTTCATAAAAAAGTATTTTGATGTTAATTATTTTTTTATAGCTTTTGAATATATTTGGCAATCAATGACTTCTTAAGACATTTTTATAACCACGACGTAAAACATTTAAAACGCAGTACTAAAATTGAATTAACTTTATATACTTTCAAAAACAATATATAAACGTTTCAACATTATATTTAAACTATAAATATAATGATTACTACTTTTTCTATTTTAAGATACATGTAAAATTTGAATTGTTAAAACATTGTATGATACCACAGGCTTTGTCACTAACGTCCCGGGTTTAGCCTTTTGGTATCTTCAGGCATTATATCACATGGATGCAACAGAACTGACAAACCCCGACTCTCGGGTCGTTAGGGATAAAACATGTGGAATCGTAAAAAGTTTCAAAAATCCAAATTTGATATCGAAGTTCCGTCAAGCTCCTTCATAGCTTATGCCAAAAATATATGTTAGAGTGAATTACCAATGTTGACTGAAGGTTCTTAATCTAATTCCAATGTAAAACTTCGACTGTTGAAAGCTTGTGCATTTCCTCATGTTTTGTCACCCACAATCCGAATATTGCCTAGTGGCATCTTTATAGACATTACACTATACATAAACATCCTGAGAGATGAAACCCAGGTTATGATATTCAACAAGTCGTGTAATTTTTTTCATTTCGATGTTTTTGTAGTTTCATTCTTAAGGCACTAACAACTGTAACTGAAAATATTTTTTTTGAACTTATATAGAAGCCGGAATTATACCATTTTGCTAAATGGATTATAAAAAATTAACAGTTACACTAATATCGCGTTTCGTGGTATTTAGTCCTTTACTGCTCATTTATTTTCGAACTAATTGTGACAAAGTAAACGGAATATTTTATCAATAAGACTTTAATTTTGAACCGTACAAACAGTCGCAAATTTGCTAATTAGAATTTGACAAACAAATTTGGATAATGTAATATGATTTAAACAAGAAGAAAAATTTTCATTATAAGTTCGGAACTGAGAAGACTTAGGCAACGATGCCAACTCGAGTCAACATTGATATTTCCCGAGAGAATTTTTAATTAAGTGTAGCGTCCCGTTGGAGTAGATTCGAGTTTGGCGTACTTAGCATACGCTGAAGAGCTGCATTTTTAAGTGGTAAATATCCGAGAAAATTCTGTGGACTTAGCATATTATATTTACGAAAAAGTTACCAAGTGACTTAGCATATTTTACCACTAAAAGAAACTAAGTGATTTTCTTGACTAAATATAAAAGTTGATTTCAGCAATGATTGCATTTTTTATACATCGAACAGGTCTTGGAAATCTTTTTCGTAGAAGTTAAGATTTGAACAATTTCAAAAGAAATTTCATTTTACGATATACTATAATAATTTGTAATAATTAAAAATGTCCAATATTTACATCATTAAGATTTTACATATTTATTTGTTATTAATGGCACAGATTTTTCCTTTCACCATATCCAAGGATCCAACTGAAGGCTAGAAAAATGTTAGAATACAAAATAAGAAGAATTGCTAAAAATTATTGTCAATTATTTTGATAACAATAATATATTGTACGTTCTAATATCCTACTTTTATATATACAGTAAATGTACATTTAAACACAGTTCTGATGAGGGTAAGTCGAAATATTTTATTGCTATTTCTACGGTACAATATATTGCGGAAATATTATGAAACAATGTATTTTTATAAATTCAAATATCATGCCTTTCCAACATGAAGTGACATAATAACACATTAAAAGTGATAAGTAATATCTTTGGTATCACGGTAAAAAATAGTAATGTATTTTACTTCTACAAAATTTGCAACGTGTATAGGTCTGATGAGGGCGTAAACCGAAATAGGTATCAACTAAATACTATATAAATATTGTAGAACTAAAACAAATTGCTTTTCTTTCACTATGTTATAATGGAGTTCTACCAAGTAAATGCCAATTCAATCAATAATATAATATTTATATCATTTATATTTCTAGCATATTTCTTTTTGTATTAATTGCCTTGTTTTGATTAGTATCATCAGTTGATAATGCTCGCGATGAAATACTATGAAATTTTGGACTACAAAACTAGCATTGTGCTTTATAATTGAAATATTGTTGAAATCAAATAGCGATATTCGAAAACAGCCACCCCATAAAAAATGCACGAATCGCAACATTGCCGAGTATTCCCTTATGTAACATATATAGACAGTCTCGTGTGAAAGAACACAAAATCATTTAACATCTCAATAATATAATTAAGTAATCATTGTTAATGAATATACAATATTTCTTTTTCATCTGATTAACAATTTAATCCGGTTATTGTTATCGAAATACACAAAGTTGTGTGATCGCAATAAGCGGAGTTTTTTTTTAGTTATCTTTTTCAGTTTTTTACGTTCATATTTTATGTTTCATGTGCTACATGAAACCTGTTTTATAAGGTAAATTTTATAAAATTGCTATTTTACTTTTAACGAAATGTGTTCTATTCCCGCGAGAATTCTTCATACATAACACGGATACAGGTGGTGCGCTTAACCGGTGGTTTACGGTTTTCGGCTGCACCCTTATTAAAACCGTGATTATGTCGTCCAGCCCGGTTGCCCAACCCGGCGTCCTCCCATTCTCTTAATCCGTTCGCAACCCTCTTTAAGTTAATCGGGTATTAGCGCTTCGGGCGGGACGCCGCCCGTAATAATTATTCACCCGGTCCTTATGCCGGTCCCGTGTCACACTCGATTTTGTCCGGTGCTGGCAATATCAAATACCCGAAATTACAGACAAAGCTGAATTTTTTACACACTAAAACAAATAGTACTTGTTATTTTCTTTTAATTTGTCTCTGTGACTGCAAAAGTAAGGTTTAAAAAGGAATATAATAGACTAAAAAAAGGACATAAAAAAAAACTTTTATCTACTGGCTAGACAACTTTAAAACGCATTGTTTTACAGCTCTCAATTTCCCCGAAGGAAACGGATGCTACTCTCACATCTAGTGTCCCATTTCAAATACACGCAAGTATTTAATGTGGCAAGACTTCGATAAAAAATCCATCAATAATTTCCTTTGCTTATTTCCCTCTCCTTCTAAAATGACGTAATATATATATAAAAAAAAAACAAAGTATCGAATCATATTCATATTGACTGATAAAATATAAATCTCTACATAGCTATTTTTATGAAAATGATTATTAATAATAATCACCAGGTATATAAATATATATAAATAGTTAAAAAGCGGCAACAAGGATTTAAATATAATCATACACAATATAAAATAATGACATTTAATACAAAACAATAATATGGTTCTCTTTAAAATAAACACAAGTGGTGTCGTGTTGAAATTTTGAAGTTTATTTTTGAGGCTTTGAATCGACTTAAATTTGTAAACCTGAAGTCTTATCTTTCCGCTCCTACCATTGTATTTTTGAATAGAAAAGTTGTAGCAAAATGGTTATATAGAAAACTTATCTTAAAATTTGGTCCAATTCAAAAATCTATCGGTTACATATTGAGAGCGGTATGTTAAAAAATACTTGCATTTTAACCGTAATTCAAAATCGGTGCCGATAAGAATTTATAAAAAAAATATAATTTCTACCTTATTACATGTTTTGTCATACTTTTTAATAATCGTTTGTAATATAGTTTCAACAGATTCTTACAAGAACAGTAAAATGAGTATGTAGTTGATTTTGTTTTTTCTATGTGCAATCTTGTCAAAGAATATGGAATTTGAATATGCATTTTGTAGATGAAACTTCATTGCTGTAAGGAAAAATATGAGATTTAACATTTAAATAATGTTTGTACAACGAATTTATTTAAAATTTATTCAATTTGATAAATATGCTTTTTGCTGAAATATATTCATTTAAATAATTTCCTCAACATTACAACATTTAATTTACGGTTAATGTAAAAACTTATAAAATAAAATATTTCATATTGTGTTATCAGTACACGAAATAAATTATTGTGATAAAAATAACAAATTACTTGAAAGTTTGCAGGGTTGTCGCTATGTTCTCGGCTATCTCGTTAAATAAGGGTACGAATGTAGACATGAATAGTCCACTGATGGTAATTGAGTGTAAACGCGGCCCCTGCTGAATTGAGCCACATCAAAAATATTTGATGTAATTGATCTTTAAAAAAAAAAGTCATATTTAAAAAAAAATATCTCTTACACGAACGTTTTGACAGTATTAACTAATATCAACATACTTCAATCAGCCTGTTTTAACCATATAGATGTTAGTGGTCTGACAATGAATTCAATTTTTAAACTATTCATCTAACTATACATTACTCACATAAACGAACAGACAAATATAAGTCTTTCGCCGCTCCTCAGACCATTACGAGGGGATAATGCATTTATGTAATATAATCTACCTTTTTCTAATCTAATCTAATACCTTTTCTATACAGCTACATATGGATAAGTAAATGTACGTTCAAACATAGTTCTGACGATGGCGTGAGTCGAAATAGCTATAAACTATATTTTATAAAAGATTTCGTAGAACCAAAATATATTGCTATTTTTTCACTGTGTTATAATGGATTTCTACCAAGTAAATGCCAATTTAATCAATAAAAGAAAAACTTATATTATATGAAACTGTGTTTTGTTACCTTGATTCAATCGCTTAAATGCCTTTCAACATTATATCATTATAAAAATAATTATAAAGTTGTCAAAAACCTAATAGTATTTTTGTTACTAAATTGTGCCGAAAACGAATTTTGATAAAGTAGATAATTCTGCCACGGTGAAAAAATAGCAATGTATTTTAGATCTACAAAAATTTCGACACGCCATCGTCAGAACTATCATATATATCAATACAGTACTGACGATGTCGTGAGTCAAAATGGTCATCAACTGTATCTTATAGAAATTTTTGTAGAACTTAAATACTTTGCTATTTTTTCATCGTGTTATAATGGAGTTCTACTAAGTAAATGCCAATTCAATCAATAAATAATTTTGTGTGTAATACGATGATTTAATATCGAATCAAAATGTTATCCTGTTAAAATTGTCTGAACTCCCGAAAAAATGTTTTCAAAACCTGCCTGTAGTATTTCAGACTCATTAAAAGATAAACCTGCATTAGGCGGAAGCCGTCAGTTAGCAAAGCACCCTCAGGAAGAGAATAAATATTAAATCAGCTAATCAGGCGATAGTTTTCGCGTTAAACTGAAGCGTTTGCACATCCAAATTGCATGCGGGGATTAGCACTGGTTATTTATCACTGGAAAAAGATTACGTCCGTTTGCACATACTAAAGAAAACTAAGGAACGTTGCTGCATTTGCGAATTGTATTATGAAAATATACGATTACAATGCGAATAATTAAATATTTGCGATGGATTCAGTGTTAAAAAGATCTTTTTCCACAACGTATTTTATATTTTATGATCAGCACCAGTTTCGCTCATCGCATCTTAATAAAGTTAAATATATATTTTGTTGATTGACTTGGCATTTATTTGGTTTTTCATTATAACACGGTGAAAAAATAGCAATGTTATATTGTTCTACAATTATTTTTTGTAAGATTATAGTTGATAGCTATTTCAGCTTAAGCCATAATCAGAACTAGTTCATAGTCAGACGATGGCGTGAGCCGAAATACTTATCAACTATTGTATATCTTGTAAAAAAAAATGTGAACTAAAATACATTGCTAGTTGATAGCTATTTCGGCTCACGCCATCGTCAGAACTACTATAGTAGTTCTGACGATGGCGTGATAGATATATACTACTATATATTGTAGAACTAAAATACTTTGCTATTTTTTCACCGTGTTATATATTTTATGATTGCTTGTAAATTGTTTTTTTCAGTTCCTAAGCATTTAGTTTTGTCTACCTGCTAACAATTAACTTTTTTGTTGTAATTATTAATATCTCTTGTTTAAATGGTCTTTTTTAATTTTATTTCTTGATAATACTCGTAATAATCGAAACCGGTCATGATCATAAAATATACCTTGAACATCATATACCCTTAATATATATTTTATGATTTCCTGTAAATTGTTTCTAAGTTCCTGAACCCAAAGTTTTGTATACCTTTATCTTCAACTCAAATATTTTGTATAAATAGATTTTTTTATAAATCGAATTCTATCAGATGATAATACTCGCGATGAGCGAAACCGGTTTTTATCAAAAATATATTGTGTACTAAGTACTAATAAATGTGTTTTTTATTAACAAAACACATCTTATTCACAATTCTATCATGTCAGTTTCGCACCGTGTATCCAGTTTTGACTCTGTTCATGAGTTTTAATGAATACAAAAAAAAAAAAACGATCATGTAAAAAAAATCATTTTATTCTGAAGTAAAAAAAAATATTTTTGACCGTTGTTACTTGACGAATATAAAGATTGTTTCATTGTTTTGCAGTGAAAACTTTATGTCGCTTCTTAGTGTGCTATGCAATTTCCTTAATGCATAGGAACGCAATTTGTTTCAAAGAAATAATGCCATTATTCTCGATACCGGGCTCAGAAAATTCTTAAATTAGTCTTCGTCTAATTGATCATTCTAAGAACAAAAAGACATCGAGTTTTCCAGACAAAGGGTTCTTAATTTAAGACGTTATCTCGAAACGGTATGAAAATTCCTCCCTCACTCCCTTTCACTTCTACCCTCTACAGTCCTCTGCAAAACTGGAAATCTTTCCGTAATTAATTATGTTTTATGCAAAATCGATTGTAAGCTTGCAAGAACTGGCATGTATATTAAATCCAACAGCAAACGTATCTTTCCAGTTATAAATAATAATACTTGGCGACAGTCAAAATTTATTATGAGGCGATTTGGGAAACACATAAGGAAGTCGTATGTAATATGTGTTTTTTTTTAATTTTTGTACCATCTGATAGAAAATGTAACAGATTTATGCAAACTCTTAACTCTTGATAAAATATATTAAGCTCATCTTGAAGAATGTTTCAACGATCTAAATCATACAACATTTTAATTTATACTTTCCGTTACACGCATTTAGAGAGATCAGAAGAGTTGTTATTAATTTATTAAATAAATACATTAGACATTTAAACATTTATAATATAATTTATGTCACCGGTCGTTTAATTCCACCGTTACCCATCAATTTTACAAAGAGTAGGAATGTCTACATTTATAATTACAAAATCACATTTTAATGGTAGTTGATTATCATTTGTTGTAAAATCCATTCATCAAAAGCTCATTAACGGTATTTATTGTTTGTTAAATTTATTGTATGTTAATTGACTGTTGCTATAATTAAGATAATAGTTTCTAAAGTGTTTTTAGATCTATATTTATATCTAAGCATTTTGGGGTCTGTGCTTTTCCTTTTTAATTAATTCCTCTTGTGTATCAAACTGTTTATTGTGTATCAGTTCTGTTGCATATGCGTTATTGAATGGCTGAAGATGCCGAAAGACGAAACGCGGGTCGTTAGTGACAAAATTGTTGAATCGTTAAAAGTTTCAACTATTTAATTTTACTAGTTTTTTGGTTTTGCAAAGTAAAAACGATACTCGTCGTTATGTTCAATAGAAATATTTAACAATCGCGAGTATAGCTCGTTACTAATTTTGATGTGCACTGGTTTTGTTGATATTTTTTTGATTCATTATGAATAATTGTATTCAATCTATATTCTATACCGTAGGCTCCCAACCTGGGGGTTGCGAAGGGTTTTTTGGGGGTTTGCCAATTTATACGGTCAGTTATAAAAATCTGTATGCTTTTGGATTGTATGGGGGATCACATGGATTTTATAGAAAGGGGTCGCCACCCGAAAAAGGTTGGGAACCTATGTTCTTTACATTCCAATACAAAAGTTACTAAGTTACTCCAACTAACATAATATCTTTCAGAAATTGAATATAATTTTAAGTGCACTTGAAGGGGTTAATATATGGTAAACATTATAAATTGGCAAGAAAGTCAACCGAGCAATCTCAGACAAGTTAAAATAAATTAAAAAACAGTATTCGTCTGAACGTACTCTGGAATGAACTCACGTGAAATAGTACACGTGGAAATATAAAGCATAGTCGTTGAATATTGTTAAAACCCCACTGGCAAAATCGCTCTAAATTTTAACGAAGCAAATAATGCATTCTTCTTAAGAAAAAGTCAGTTTCATACCATTTAAATTATCAAGTAATCTATTAAATAAAATTAGTACGATCGAATTAAAAATAAATCCGTGGTCAAGGGCGTATAATTTCGAGCTTTTAAGCTGCTGTTAAAAGTGAGCTTGCCTAAACGAAAGTCAGTTGGGCAAAGCTATGAATGGTATCCATACGCCCCCAAATAGCAAAGTTCTCAAAAATTTCTTCTGAACCTTCTTTATTATAAGGAAGAATTTGAAATTCCTTGCGGCCGAAACAACTGACGCACTCGCAAGCCTACTTTGTACAAAGCATTGTCCTTTAATACCCATTCTACTGGAAGGAAATGGTTTTATGTCTAAAATCACAAGTATTTTTTGAAAAGACAGTATGGCACAAATCATTATCGTCAATTCTTGCCAATTGTCATTTTACAAACAGACGTTGTGTCGATTGAATTTCAATATCAAATTTGAACTGTTGAAACTTTGTACGACTTCACATGTTTTGTCACTTTTTCCAAACTCGGTATTCGATGACATCTGGCATTCTATCAGTTATGTTGCATCCGTGTGGTAAAATGCTTGAAGATGCGGAATCGTACAAAGTTTCAGCAATTCAAATTCAAGGAGTTAAGTCTAAAGCGCGAATCGTGAATATTAATATGTATAGAAAAAAATCAAAAGTTACATTTATTTTACCATTAATGTCAAACCAATAATTTATTTCAATTTATTGATTGAATTGGCATTCACTTGGTAGAACTACATTATAACACGGTGAAAAAAATAGAAATGTATTTTAGTTCCACAAAATTATTTTTAAAATATAGTTGATAGCTATTTCGGCTCACGCCATCGTCAGAACTATGCTTAAACTAACATTTGCTTTTCTATATATAGCTGTGTAGAAAAGGTACACAATACATCTTCTCTCCTGTTTTAACGGCCTAGCTTTGTTTCTTTCTTGCGATAAAACTAAATTTTTCAAAAATTGTAAACGAAACTAAAAGATGCGGCTATGACAAATAAAATACAACATAAAATTATATGTGGCACGGAAATGGTCTATTACGGAAGCAAATCAGACCCCTTACCCCCCGTTGAGCGGTTAAATCAGTGGAGTAAGTAATATATTAGTTTGTTCGTTAAGAATCCTTTGTGATAGTTGATGTCTATTGATTTCCAGCTCCTCCAAAGCGGTCATCCTACGACCCTTACTGCAAAGATGCAAACACTTAGGCGCTGAGTTTGAATTTATATTATGTGATTCCTTTATAACGTGATTAGCGAATTGTGGATCTGTTTTTTTTTTGTTTCAACTAAACATTGTCTTTTCACTGTGCTACGATCGGTGTCAGAGTTGATGATATATTCTATAAGTAGAAGAAAGCCAACTGTATTTAACCAAAACATCTGTCTTAGATGTTTTGTATATACAGTGGTATCTCGATCAACCGTTCTCGCATAATACGTTTTCCCGGCTGGAATGCTTATTTTTTATAGTCCCGTCAAACTCCCATAAGAACAATATTAAATAATCCCGCATTGACCGTTTCCCGATTCCCCGATTTCCTCGATAAACCGCCTAAATATTTTGGTCCCGTCACAAATATCATCCCGAATGACCGTTTTTATTGCATATTTCTCCGTATCTCGGCAAGCAAGTTTGACACAGCCGAGTGCAGGTGTTATGTCTAGACACGTTGGAATCCGCTGTACATGTTAGACGTAACGCATTGGACGCACGTGCTATTTTTTGGGTTGAAATCCACCACACGCATATTATTGTTTATGATGCAAATGTAGAGTTGTTAAAAATTCATGGTAGTAATGATTCCTGTACATACAAACTTTTAGTCACAAGTTTAGTAACAATCTTGGTTCCAATTAAAGTGCCAAATAACAAAGAAGCAAACTAACATAAAAGACTTTTTAAAAAAATATTTTTTTTATACAGTATGTACAAGTAACTAATAAACAAATGTTTTTTAAGATTTTACTTGTTTATTATTATTTGAAGCTTTCCCGCATTCCCCGTTTTCCGCAATTACCGTTATTTTTTTAGGGTCCCTAGGAAAACGTAAAATCGAGGTTTCACTGTACATTAAATATTCATGGAGCAAAAAGCTCTTCATCAAGGATTTGCCTGGCAGTGTTTCGCATACGGGTCCAGAAGTGTTAATGTAAATTTTCCAGACGCGTATTGGGATTATAATTCTCGTTCTCACGTCTAAATTGTCTGTGCAAAAAGCGTCGAATATTATTTTCGCTGAGAATTCTAGCGCAAACCCAATTTAAAGATAATCATTTGAGTTAATTAAAGAAGGGTCAAAAGTTCTCTGACGAGATTGCCGACTTAACAAAAAGGTTTTTGGGTCATATTATTGGAAAAGATTTGGGATTTCGGGCATTATTTTTCGAGTTTCTTTTGTGATTTTTGAACCATTGTTTAAATGGCGTCGAGATTTTGTACTTAAACAAGACATTTCCAGGGATGGGATATTAAATATTCGAAGCGGCTACTTCATTATGTACCTTTTCATAATTTTTGTTTCTCTTTCAGAACCGTTTGAAGAATATATTAAAATAAGCTTACAATGAAAATGTTCACGAGATTCAATACAAAGAATATTACCACATATTATATATTCTAAATCGAAATTATATTGCCTTTTCTAATAAAAACATTATGCTAAAACAGTATTCCAGCATTACTACATTCTTGTTATTACTCTAACAAGAATTGAGGCATATAATATATATAATAATTGTACATTAATATATAAAATAAAGCTTATCATAACATTAACGACCAAACTATTTATAACTAAATAATTTTACCGACGTACTGATGTTACTATTTGACACGGTGACGAAATATAATGTATTTTAGTTCTAAAAAAATTAAAAGATATATAGCGGATAGCTATTTCGGCTGTCGCCTTCATCAGAACTATGTTTAAACGCACATTTGCCTATCTATAATATATATAGCTGTGTAGATGAGGTATACAATACATCTTCTCTTCTGTTTTAAATTCCTAGCTTCATATTGTGCTAATAAATTGTAAAATGTGGCACGTTGATTTTACTCATTTCTCAATCTGCTAGGTAATCTGTTTTTTTTGGGAAAAAATGTAAATAGTGATTAAGTAATGTACTGAGCAATATACATTAACCAGTCGTAATGATCTGTTTGACATTTTGAGTTTATTTAATAGAAACTCTCAAATACATTAAGAATATGACTTAACCCGTTCCCTGTAAAGCCATTTAAGAGATATTCCAAAACAAATATCTAGATAATACAGAGAAAAACACATTGATATACTTTCACCGTGTTATAATGGAGTTCTACAAAGTAAATGCCAATTCAATCAATGATTATCAGGATGATTTAAGTTACATTTCAGACTAAAAGTAAGCTTTTTTGTGAAAGCTTTTGCGCACATTGCAGTCAGTCGCGCCCCAACAGTTGAAGCGTTATCAGTCAGATGGTTAAAAATATCTACATTTACTTCAATCATAAATGAAGATTTGAAGACAAAGACTTAGATTTCTAACGTATATGGTTTTATATTGTACCTTATTACAATAATTCTATCACAGTGAAGAGGAGCTTTAAAGTTCTAATGTGTGATCATTTAGATGGACTACTTTATTCTTTTCGTTATATTAATTCCTGGACAGATTAAATATAGATTTTTACGATTAAATTTTTTACTTTGATAGAAAGTTGCTGTTGACAAGTGTCAAGGTCCTAATCTTTTTTTGACAATTACCATATTATAAATGAAATGTAAAGTTTATACTGTAAACCTAAATAATAAGATTTTGGGTATCTAAATTAAATATTTAATTATTTTGTATTCATCATCGATATATCTTATTTTAATATATCACATGAAAAAGGAATTAAAGAAATGTTGCTTGAATAATAATTAATAGTATGGTCTGAATATGATCAATTCAGTGCTATCGGACAACTTATATTATACGTTACTATCCCTTATCTACAAAGTGAAGAATTAGCAGTACAACATGAACTGAAATCGCCATGTATTGTGTTTTGAATATTGCACTGATGATGATGGCATAATATCTTCGATACTGCGTCGATTGCACTAGCAATAAGTACGTTTTTATTTCATCCCCTATTTCTTGGGAATCCATAATTGTGGTGGTATAAAGTCGTATACTATTTGCTTCGCTTGTTATCTTCAGGTATGGGGTGATGGCTTTGGGAAAGTGGGGGCGAACGGTGTTTCATGCACAGCCCACCTGCCGGCCGAATAATTTCACCCCTCTTATGTTACGTTTAGATAGGGGTTGACTTCGATTTACGACAGCATGTGAAGGTTAGAGAAATGCGTTTTTCTTCAGGATCCCGATTGTATATGATTCGCGTTTGCTAAATATATTTATTTTAACTATTTTATATCCAGCAAAAAGCATACATAGTAAATTGAATCCTTTTAAATATTAAATATACGATATTTATCTATAGGAAAACTCGTGGGGGATTAGAGAGCTTGAATGGTTCAAACTTGATATCAACATTCATCTCAGTCAATATATTAAATTCAATAAAACCGTTAATTACGATAGCGAATATCAAAACCCTGGTTGAGCTGAAATTCAACGCAAAATTGATTTATATGGTGCCTTTCTATTCATGACATGTAAATTATTTACTTAGTTCTTTTAACATTTGTTTTGTGAAATTTATAATAATTTTCTGAAAAATTTATATATCTAGACTTGCCTTATTGATTGAATTGGCAGTTACTCGGTCGAACTCTGTTATAACACGGTGAAAAATTATTATCGGTGCTATTGTTTTACCGTGCTAGTCTTGTCTTAATAAATATTGAATTAGTTGATTCTGCTAGCGATGGGTGAAACCAGTTTTGAATTTCATATTATAAAATAGTGAGAATGTCGTTTTAGTTATTTAAATAAAAATAATGCAATTTAGAATTATTACAATTTTGTAAGATTCCACGTTTTGTTACTAATGACCCGGGTTTCGCCTTTCCGCATCTTCAGACATTCTTTCACACGGATGCAACAGAACTAACTTGGTCTACCGGGTCGTTAGCGACAAAACGTGTGGAATCGTACAAAGTTGTAACAATTCAAATTTGGTATTAAAATTCCATTAAGCACCTTCAGTCGATATCATAAAATAAAAATAATGCAATCACATATAAAGTGATAACAGTCAACTTCGTTACTTAACAATTCCTGCCTCAACATTTTTCCTATGAGTATTTTACAAGTTGAGCCAACAATATATTAAAAACCACCACAAAAAAGCGTCCATACAACGAAAGCTTTCTGCGAGTTTCTTGTAAGTACGGCTTAATCGAGATATCGATCGTGAAAATCAGTACCAGGGGAAACAGGTACACGAATAATTTCGCTTTAGGGGTGATTTCCTCTCACTCCCCTGTTATAAAATCTTCTACCACCATTCTTCTTCCCCTGCGTATATATATATATCTGATACCGGAATCTTTCGACATCCCTCCGGAGCATCGAACGTGGGTAGCTCTGTTGCTAGTTCACGGTCACGTTTATTTTTGGGGTGACGTTTTATAGCGGAGAGCTATGACGAGAAATGTGATAGTTTGGGAAGGTGTTGTATGTTTTTTGTCTAAAAGCTCAAATTGACTTCTTAATTTTTATTACACCAGGTAAAATATATAAATAATCAATTATACTTTTAAAAGTTCATTTAAATCCTATTTTTAGTATATTATTATTAAAAGCTTACCCACGACTGGAAAAATCAGAAGAGATAGATTCTTGATAAAGGGTACCATGTGATTTTGGTAAATTTTTCCCTTTACAATTATATGATCGTAAAAAGTGAGGATAATATTTTTACTGGGTTGAAAGCTTTTAAGCAGTTTATGAAATGTTTTTTCCTATCTCTCAGAAACAAATAATTTTTTTATAACTATTTTCAAGCGAATAAAACATTTGCTTACTGACATAACAATTATATCTCGGTGAAAAACTAGCAATCTATTTTAGTTCTAAAAAATTTATAAGGTATAAAGCAAATTCGGCAGATATATGGACATAATTTTTGTTCATTAATTTCTTTTATCATAACAAAATACCGTGATACAAAATTTTAACAATTATAATAATCCAATAGGAATTATTGAAAAATTGTACGTTTTCACATGTTTTATTACTTAATTTCCGGTATCGCCTTTCGGCATCTTCAGGCAGCCTAGCATTAGGGTCTTTATTTTTCTTTGTAATTAATTCTTATTTTATATAATCGATGCTAACTGTTTATTGTGTGTCAGTTCTGTTGTTTTCGTGTGAAAGAATACCTGAATATGCCGGAAGGTGAAACCTTAGACATTAGTGATAAAAAATGTAGAATTGTAGAAAGTTCCAACAATTCAAATTTGGTATTGAAATTCCATCAAGCAATTTCGGTCGATCTCATAAGTTGGCAAACATATGTTATTTTTAACGTCAATTAAAACAGCCATTACAATAATAAACATTAGAATATTTTGAATTAAGCAATTGAATTGATTGAATTGGCATTCACTTGGTAGAACTCCATTATAACACGGCGAAAAATATATAAGTATATAGTATAATATATAAATATATATAAGTATTGTAGTAAGGGTCGCAGGATGGCGGCTTTGGATCAGCTGGAGATCAATAGATATCAACTATCACAAAGGATTCTTAACGAACAAACTAATATATGTCAGTCACCATTATTGACTCCTCTGACTCGTGACTCTTTGTTTCTGTAATAGAGCATTTCCGTGTCATATGTAAACTTATTGATATAGCCGCCTTTTTAGTTTCATTTACAATTGTTAGTTTTATTGCGAACAGGAAACAAGCTAGGTCGTTAAAACAGGGGAGAAGATGTATTGTGTACCTTTTCTACACAGCTATATATAGATAAACAAATGTTAGCTTAAGCATAGTTCTGACTATGGCGTGAACCGAAATAGCTATCAACTATATTTTAAAAATAATTTTGTGGAACTAAAATACATTGCTATTTTTTCACCGTGTTAAGCAACGAAGCTTAAAATTTTAATATTTTAATGAAATCAATATTTGAAACAGATTTAGTTTTATGACATCAAGATAATATTAATATAATACTGAACATATCTCGAATTATAAAATATATCAACTCGCTCCGATATGGTGGAATAACGAAGTTATATATACTATACTGGAATTGTATTATTAAATTGATAATATCAAGCATCAATAAACAAAATACTATCTAACAGAATCGATTCGATTATTAATTCATAATTATATTATCTCTTAAGTGCTCAAGTGTACTGTTGTTTAAATTAATCGTACGAGTACAATAGACAAAACAAAGGCGATGTTTCAATAATACAGGTATTTACTACCCATCACTATTGTCAGGTAGCTAGTATTATGAACCGCTTTGAAATTCAAACCCATCCAATGTAATAGGGTTACAGAATGCCACTACCCTCTACCCCCATCGAAATAAGTACCTACCGAATAGTTTGAACGCGTTGATAAATTGAGAGCTTTATCTAAGGGATGAATTGAAAATCAATATTCAAAACACACAATGTAACGCGTTGTTCATTTATTGGTGGGCCTGTTTAAAATGAAGAGTTGATTACGTCGTTATTTTGGAATGTTTGTACTTATACAATAATTTGGAAAATATTGACAATACCTTACGAAAATAAAACAATCAATGATTTTGTTTTAATTTTATGGGAAAATAGTATAATAATTTTAATTAATAAAAACCAATACAAAACAAATTATCAAAAAGCTACTGATTTATAAAAAAATAAAAAAATATTGTTGTTATCATTCAGTATATGTTATGTAGGTTATGATTATCTGTTTTCCAGTTCTTATAACTATGATTTTGTATACCTGTTAATATTCAACGTAAAATTAGTCTTTCATGATATCGACATCGACTGTAGGTGCTTAGTGAAATTTCAATATCAAATTTGAATTGTTGAAACATTCTACGATTCCACATGTTTTGTCCCTAACGACCCGGGTTCAGTTCTGTTGCATCCGAATGACGGAACGCCTAAAGATGCCGCTAGGCTAATAACGAGTCATTAGTGAAAAAACATGTGGAATCGTAGAAAGTTTCAACAATTCAAATTTAAATAGAGTTGTCTGTAATTTGTATCGTATCGCTTGATAATGCTGGCGATTAGTGAAACCGGTCCTTATCATATATACATTATGAATACAGAACTAAGAATGTGTTTTTATCATTTCAAATATAATATCTTTCCACCAAGAAATGTCAGTTAACACCCAAGGAACAGCATTATGATTTAATTCATGATGTCAACTGAGGGTGCTTGATGGAATTTCAGTATCAAATTTGAATTGTTACCACTTTGTACGATTCCACATGTTTTGTCACTAACGATCCGGGTTTCGCCTTTCGGCTTCAGACATTCTATCACACGGATGCAACAGAACTGGTAAGTCATTCAATTCTATTGTATCCGTGTGATAGACATGATAGTGACAAAACATGTGTAATTTAACCGAAAGGACCGGTTTCACACCAGTAAAGTTTGAAAGCTTTGTGTTATTGGCTCTCCTGAAACACTCGGCAGAAGTCGAGTCTTCATGGTCTTAACCCTCTAACTGCTAACGTCTCAACTGTTGAGACGGCTGATTTTACTGTGTTGATAGTTGGTACCCGAAAATATTTGAATTAACAGTGGTTAAAACCTTTTTTTACTCGCGGATTTTTGAGTTAATGCATCGCTTGATTTGTCCTGACAAACTCAGTAAGATTGTTTCAAACCAATATTATTCAATAAATTTTTGAAGTCAAGGTTTTGGAATATCCTTTAAAATACTCAGCAGGGAACGAGTTAAATTCAAATGTTACACAAATAAAGACTAGCAATGAATCAAATAAATTGCCATGCAAAAACAAACCGGCAATGAATGAAGAAGAATTTATTTTTAATTTGCTATTATATGTAACGAGGCAATGGAATATTATTATATTAAAGGCCATTAAAACAAAATGTTTTAATTGTCTACTATCAATTTAATAGTGGTGATTTAAGCAGCGTTTGTTTGAAATTTTAACATTAACGCTAATAATAAATATTTATTTACCAATTTCGAAGTTTTCTTTGTCTTGCGATAGTCAGACGTTGTGCTGTGCCCTAACGCCGGAGGGTCATTAGTTTTAACGTTCGTAAAGGACTTCAACCCCAGTGCGGTGCCCACCTAACGACAGAGTCGGGGGCTGGGTTGACAATATCCTTGTTCGTTATTCGTTATTCAGCTTCGTTATCTCCGCAGGGGTGGGGAATCTTTTTGTTATGGGATGATTTGTGAATGAAATTTATGCTGATAATTAATTTGTAAGCCGGAAAATGCATTCGTGTACTGCAGTTTTCCCTAGTTTAATCAACGATTTTACTTTCAAATTTGATAACATAACACGAGGGACTATCAACTTTTTTATCAGGAGATTCTAGAAATTAATAGAGGCCAGTTATTAAATTCAAACTTCATTCTCAATGATCAACTCAATCTTACCGACTCCTCCTTGTTGTACCCTTTACGTGAGATAGGTTCAATGAATCGAAAATCTCAAGACGTAAATTCTTATTTTTCATCACTAGATCCTTGATGGTAGGTATTCTCTATATGAAAGGAAAAAAGCCCATTTATATTTTAATGTTATTTGATTGATATTTATTGAAAAACCCCTTTCATGAATGACTCATTAGCACGATCGCTAATTAAAACTATCACAGGCAATTGAGTTAATTATTATTAGATTGATATTGTTAAATTTGTTTTAGCTGTAATTTACTGCTTGCCTAGGAGTAAGTGTTTTCCTGTAATCAATAACTTTAGTATATATACGATGCTAACTATTTATTTTCCGTCATTTCTGTTGCATCCGTGTGATAGAATGCCTGTAGATGCCGAAAGGCGAAACATGGGTCGTTAATGACAAAACATGTGGTATTGTCCAAAATTGTAACAATTCAAATTTGATATCGAAATTCCATAAAGCACCTTCAGTCGATATAGATTTACTTTGTGTTATTCCTGCATAAAATTCGTTTTCTAATTTTTGTTTCTACCCTTTAAGTTCAGATATCGTTCACAAACATGTTTTTTGAATTATTGGGACTTGTACGATTCCACATGTTGCTGATCAAATATGTGTAATCTTAAAACGTTTCAACTGAAATTTTATATTGCAATTCCTTCAAGCCTCGATAATATAAATTATATTTTTACCAGGTTCTTAAATATTTTATTTGCCCTTAAAAAATAATTTTTATTTCATAGAAATTGTGTCTGTAATTTTCAAAAATTAAGTAAGATGTCTTCATACTTTTTGATTATGTTTTATCAATTAACAAATTTTATTCACTTTGAGGGTGTTAACTGACACTTTTTTATGAGAAGTAATATATTAGAAAGAGGTCCTCAAAATCCATTCGCAAACTATATATTATAATATTAGATATTTCAATTATTGAAACTTTGTACGACTCAAAATTTTTTGTTCGACCCAGGCGTATTCAGGCATTCTGTCACATGGATGCAACGTAACTGACACACAATTAACAGTTTCTTGGTTGTATACTAGAGGAATTAATAACAATGGCCAAATATACCAAGGTTCTTAAAAGTTATTTTTTATTAATATTTGGATTTTTATGGCTGTTTTTTTATCTATTTAATATATTAACATTGTAAAAGTAAAATGTAATATATATTTTTAGACTAAAAGTAAAATGAAAAATCACATTAATCAAAAATTAAAAAAAAAAAACTAACAACCCTTATGATTCGCCGCCCTCGTGATTGGAAATTTCTGCCTTGCGATATTCTCGTGCTTAGTAAAATTCCACGGAGTGAAACAATTTCATTAATACCAAGTATTTAGACGACCCAGGATAACAATCTAATGTATAGCTAGAAATATAAGTAAAGAGCTCTGTTAGAAGTTATTGGAAATTAACATACAGAAAAAAAAGTTTTTTTTTAATTTTCTTATCATTATACATTTTAGTATTTTTTCTACCGTGTGATTTGTAAAACAGTGATTTGTTTTCTTTTTCACAAAGAGTCAGGAAAATAAAAATTCTTATTCGAATTCAAATCTGAACAACAGGGCAATTAGAAAAATCGTCGTTTCGAATCAATTGTTTCTTTGTGTTTAGCGCCATCTTACTTTCTTTTTATTGATATAAATTGATATTTCAAAAATATGAAAACATTTAGCTCTAAATTAGATCTGTTTTTTAAAAGAGCTTTTTCGGTTTCTACTTTAGTTAGACATATGATTTAATATGAATTAATCTGAGTTTTATATACTACGGGTTGCTGCCGCCGAAGAAATAATACTAGGGTTATATTGTTCAATTAGATATTACAGAAAGAATGATATTTACTTTCCTTCGGTCGTTTGATTTTGATGAGCGCAATTGAGTAGCATGTAAACAAACTCTTTTGATTGCGGTATGTCGATCTTTTAATTTTGATTCACGTGAATAAGCGATTCGTAAACTATCTGCTTGATTGCTCGCTTGTCGTTCCTCGTTTGTTTGAGAAGCTCGAATTCTCTTATTTCTACGTGCTACGCTAGTAGATCTACTAAGAGACGAACATTTGGGGGCATATTTTTAAAGAAGCAATTATTTGCGATTTAATTACACTCAAAGAGATCGACATCAATACTAAAAATGTCCGATAAACTGCGAATGACATGTGCCGTTTGTCTATGGTACGACACACTCGCCACCACTACTGTCAGTTAATTGAAGTATTCCTTTGACCTTAAAGCAAGTGCAAGCAATAAGTAAATTAGGTTATATCGCAATTGGATGAACAGTATGGCAACGCATAAAATATGAACAAACAAACATTGCTTTTTATATATTAGACTTCAGAATATGAATTAGTTCTGGAGATGGACGAATATAGAAATAATTAAGAGACATCACCTCTGAATTTTTCTAAAGCCTAAAGCTTACTAAATGCTTTTTTCTATATTTAAAAAAACTCATTTGTGTACTTGTGTTTCGTTTTCATTGTTTATGCTGTATTATTTTATTTAATTTTATTTAAAATACGTTTATCAACAAACCGCTTTAATTCGCTACATAAATTTCACAATCTAATATTATAATTTGTGCCCAGTACCAATTAATATGTTTAACCAATGGTTGTTGGTTCTATAACAAAGCTCTTAAAAAGCTCTTAATGTTAGACTATCGTCCACACGTTTTTGGGTTCATGGATTTGGATAACAGAATGGAAACTTTCGTTAAAAGATCTATATCCTAAAGCACGCTGATCTGTGAAGCTTTTATAGTTTCCTATCTCCTCCCTATCCGATCATGAAAACTAACTATAAAGATTGTGACTAACTATCGAGAAAGCGTTTTTTCTACTCCTTTGGCGAAAGAGGGATGCTGAACGGTTGACTTCAAAACTCCATCTTTCACACCTCGTTTAGTAAATGGCGAATTCCAATTTTCATTTTAATCTTTAGAATAAGAATCATTATTTGCCTAAGTAACGGATAACCTAAAAATGCAGTTGATCGGAGGGTGTTTCAAAAGAAGTGAAAAACGTGTCACGTCTAGTATATTTTCAAGAAGAATATAAATTCTATACGACTTTGAATAAATTATTTTCAACCCACTAACTACTAGCGTCTCAACTTTTCAGACTACTGAAAATAGTGCGTTGATAGTATAAAAAATAAGTATTACAGTGCTAAAATATTTTTTTTATATTTTCTTATTATTTTTTAAAAATAGCGTTATTTATATCTGAAAGCGTTTTTAATATCAACGTTCATTATTTTATCTTTTTATGTTACGGCATTGGAATATCGTTTACACGGCTCACTAAGGAATGGGTTATGTATAAATTCTGTTCTGAAACGCTCTATTCAATGATTAAATGCCTTATTGAGATCTTTTCACCAATAAAGCGAATTCTCTTCTTTTATATAAGAAGGAGTTAAGTGTGAATATAAAATACTTTCATGCAGTTAACCTCTTGCGCTCGGCTGTTGCACAAAGTCCTTGCGGGCGAGCACACATTAGCAGACTGCTACTAGGAGAAGCGAATGATTACTACGGGGTCTATGTTTGTATTTACTTCCCAGTGCGGTCGTAAATAATTGGCGTAGCTGCACCGGTGGTGTTGCCATGGAAAACAGTTTAACGACATTGCATTGCAAAGAAGAAACACTGTTAAATATTTAACCATCGGCACTAAGGGGTAGCGCGCTGTAAACATTTCGAGTGGTTCAGGGCTTTTGTCATAATTTAAAAATTTTCTCTTTTAATGTTTATTAGGGCTGTAAACGCACAAGACGTTTTATAGACAATAATATTATGTAGAATGTTGTAGGTTGAAAAAGAGATTCTCAAACAGTGAGTAAACATTTTGAGTAGCGATCAATACGAGATTTAAAATACCACGCCTTTCCATAAATAAGTGACAATTAACACATTAAAAGTGATCTTCTTATTTCCCTAATATAATCAACTTCTTCTAAGTAAATGCCAATTCATTAAACACCATTTAAAACACCTGATTCAATATCAATCTTCTCTGCAATCCTGTAATTGATATGAAAAATGAAATGAGTTTATTGATCACTCCGATTCAATTGACTCATAACTGCGTAACAAAATAAATTTAATCATTTTCTTTGCTCATCTTAAATCAATCAGAAATTGTGAAATGAAAGCAAGTGATTCATACATTTCAATAGAAACAAAAGAATTACTGTCGTTCATCTCTATGTGAGAATCGTTATATAATATATATACAAGCAGAACATATAGATAACTTGACGTGTTCAAGCTGCTATGAGTCAATTCTTTCATGACGATGACTATAACGCTTAAAATAGTGTTCCATAAACTATTTCACTTCTTTTCCCCCCTTTCCTGAGACTGGAGCTAATTATCAAAATTTTGATATCGACTGAAGATACTTGATGAAATTTCAATATCACATTTGAATTGTTCAAACTTTGTACAATTCCACATGTTTTGTTACTAGCGACACGAGTTTCACCTAAACGTCAGTTTTGTTGCATCCGTCTGATATATTGCCTGAAGATGTCAAAAGGCGACGAAACCCGGGTCTTAATTGATAACACTTGTGAATTGATACAAAGTTTCAGCAAATTTAAACATTAAAATCTATTATAGTTGGTAATATTATAATTACTTTTTCTTAGTTCTTGTACTATTCGTTTTGTATAACTGGTAAATATAACTGAATTGAACATTTTATACAAATAGACTTGTTTAATTTTGTGGTGTATAAGTTAATAATTCTGGCGATGTTTGAAACCGATTTAGATTGAAAGTTTAAAAAAATATGTGTTTATTATGAATTCAAAATAGTTTTTTAAAGTCTCTTTTCATATTGAGTAAGAAATACTTATTCACTATTTACGTTTAGTCCCACGCAATAAAAAAACCAGATTTACTCTCACTTCGAGAAATACATAAAATAGGATTGTTTAATCAATTTATAAAAGAATTTATTATCTCAATATAAAAGTAGGATGTAAGAACAGAAGATTAGATGCATTATGTTCCTTTTCCACACCGCTATATACATATAGTAAATGTACGTTTAAATATAGTTCTGAAGAGAGCGTAAGCCGAAATAGCTATCAACTATATAACTTATAAATTTAACCGAACCAAACTACATCGCTATTTTGTCACCGTGTTGTATAATAAATAAATTAATTAATTAATTGAACACTACGTTTGAGAATCGTTTTATTCTAAGGCGTTTGTCGTTACCCTACAAAGCCGTTTATTTAGGTTTGTAAGCACATTTAATACCTTTTATGAACAATATGCAAAATTTTGGTTAAGTTTATAGGGTAATTTTTGAATAATATCAAGGTTTATATTACATCCCATGAATATTGTAAAGATTTATTACTGGCACTATCAACATAAAACATTTAAAGTAATCTAGTTTCGCCACAACTTTGTCTAATGATAAGTATTAAATTCTACTCAGTTACAATACTTTAAATACCTTATTACATACCTAATTCTTGCGTTGGAAATAATTATTTCATACCTTTGGTTCGTAACACGAGATACGCAAAATTGGAGTGCAATATGATTTTATTGATTTTATTTAATATTACTCCGTTTATTAGCTGATAACCTCGAATTTAAACAAGACTATTTTTACGAAATTTTGCGTGAAAGATTAGCAATTATACGAAATGAATTGCCCAAGAATTTAGGAAAAAATTTACAGGCAATCGTAATAAAAGGACTTCTAAAAACCCTCAATTTGTTTTGTACACTTGCTAATTATAAATTAAGCTCTGTTTTAATTTGCATAGTATTAGTTAATAATGCTTGCGATGAGTGTTACAGGTGCTGACCCTAAATTAATGAAATTGTGGAAATAGTACACATTATTTTGTTCTATTACTTACATATAAATACATATTTCCTTTCCACGAATAAGTAACGGCTAAAAATCCAAAAGTTTGGGAGAGAAAATGGATTGGTTGGCTTGGTAATTACTTGGTAGAACTCTATCATAACACGGTGAAAAATTGAAATGTATTCAAGTTTAGTGGAAATGGAGTTTAAATATTCTTTTAAAAAAAGCGAAATACGTGTCGCATTTAGTAATATTGTAAGAAAAAACAGTAGTAATATATTATTTATTCAACAGCACATCCAATAAATTTAATAATACAACTCAAATAGTTGAAATTTTGTATGATTCGACATGTTTTGCCATTGACGACACGGGTTTCGTTTTTCGGAACCTATAGGCATTCTATTACACGGATGCAATGGTTCCACGGCTGATAATCTTACATGTAAAATGAATATTTGTTTGTTTGTTCGTTCCGTATGCATTCATATATCGCTAATCCAATCGCGATGAAACTTATGTGGGTTATTGTGCACATGCCCGCAAAGGTTACTGAATTAGTATTGCCGGTTTCGCGTTTCGCAAGCATTATCAACTGATACACTCGGCTTTGTGGATATGCTTCTCAGATAGACAGCTGTATGTGGCCTGCTCACGTGTCGTAAAACCTTCCGAATTATTCCTATACCCAACAGACGGACAAAAAAAAAATAGTAATTCAAGAGCACTTCGATGAATAGAAATTTAACGTTAACACTTTGTTTCTTTGTTTGAGTGGCATTTCAAAGCATGCCGGTTTTATTAGAAAATTGTAATTAACAAATGTAAACATTCCGTTACAAACTTTTAAGTTATCGTTAGCATGCATAAAGCACAGCTATTATAAAGTTGCTAATTATAAATTAACACATGTAAAATAGCAATATTTTATAAAAAGAAGTGATAAAAAAAATCATAACCCAACTTGAAAAATGTGTAAAAATCATTTGAAGCATAAAACTCCCGCACGGGCGTAAATTACCCCATCAATTAAAGGGTTAATGTTCATATTTTACAGCGCACCGCCCTCAACCCCCTCTTTGCAGTGAAGAAATTGAAATAAATCAGCTCTTTTGGGGTAAAAAAGTTAATCCCGTTATATTTTAACATTTTAACCGACTTAGTGAATTATGGCCCGACTGCGCGGCATTAAAGTGTAGAGAATAAGTTACTGTCTAAAATAAAAAAAAAATGTCTATAAATTTAATGCACTCGGAATTTTTCGTCGTTGGATAATAATTTTGTGGGGTGGATAAGCAATGTGCTCCGGTATTACTCAGGACCTTGTAAAATACCGTGAGAGCATTGTAAATACTTGACTGTTTTGTTTGCTTCACTTAGTTTAATTTTAATTTACTTTGTGCACAAAAACAACAGGCTTTTTTTAATCGGAAAAATACTGCTTTATTTAAAGTCGTTTAAAATATTAACGCTTTCAAATCCAAAGGCGATAACATTGTGAGATATCGATTGTAATTGTTCTTGAAGAAAGCGTTTACAGAAGGCTGAAATCGATATCGACTTTTAAAGCGTTTTATATAATAATACACCCAGTCCTTTTTTTACGCGATACATTGGTTCCAGAAAGAGGCGCGTAAAAAATATGATTTCACGCAATTGCATTATATTTCTTTACACACCCTAGAACATAAATTCGCATAATATCCGATACACTTGTAAACATTTGGCAATTGTATGTGTATTTAAAAAAACGGAATGCGTTACAAAATCAAGTTTTAAAAATAGACATTTTTTTTATTTAAAAAAAATAATGAAACGTACATGCCTAGCATCGTATATAAATATCTTCATTACAACAAAGTTGGGGAAAAAATTGCGTAAAAAAATGTAGCGCTGCCGTCCAAAAAAATCGAATTCGCGTAAAGAAAGGAATGGGTGTAATATAAAATTTTTAGCACTCGTTTTACAATTTTATCTTGGTGTGTTTAAATAATAATACACAATTATTGATTTTATATTAACAATTTAATATTATTAGGATAACTGATAAAATACAAACTCTTGAAATAATACATACATAAAAAACTTTACGTCTAAGAACTTGGAAAATCATTTACTAAAATTGTAAAAAATATTTATAAATGACTCAGTTAGACCCTCAACCGTTCAGACACGTTTATGAAATACTCCACAGCAAGAATAAAGAATGGTAAAACTTACAAACACTTAACACAAATTGAAGTGGCTATAAAAAATTGAATAATTTGTATTAATTGATAAAACTTTGTACGATTCCACATGTTTTGTCATTAATGACACGGGTTTCGCCTTTCGGCATCATCAGACGTTCTTTCGCACGGATGCAATATAATGTAATAATTGACATTAACAGGCAGCAAGAAGCTAAGCACGGGGGATTTTTTTTATTACATTTTCTTGTTCCATTTTCAATGATATTCAAGACTAAAATATTGTGATACTGTAAGAAGCGCCTTAATTTTTGTTCTCTTATTAACTGTTGTCTTCGCGTGTCTTTCGTTTTTTAACGAACTTACACAATAAATATAAAATTATTTCGCATTTATCGTTCGCAGTTACTATACGTACCTAGAATAAGTAATTGTACTTGAATTGAAGTCGTTTTATATATAAGCCATATAAATTCTTTACTTAATTTCGGTTCGAGTGGCTTTTAGATTGCCTAAAGATACACAAAAGCAAAACACGGATTGATAGTGACAAGTACGTAAAAATTTGATTCAAATTACCTAAACAAACCTAAAGCTGATATCTTAATTTTGATCAATATTTATTTTTCAACTACTTTACCGTGTTTTAATTCAATGTTTTTAACCCTTGTTACTACCGCTTAAGAACAATATTCTCACGTAATTATTTTTCACTATTTAAGTATGTAGCTACAGTTTTAATGATCCATGGCATTCAATCCGACCAATTCCTTTCCCACGAGGAGATTTAAACTTAGAAACGTAGGGTTAAATGTGACGTCATGAAAAGAGTTTAAAGCGTTATTTACGAGTCGTTAGCAAGCCACGCCACGGCGCCCATTCGCTTTTTAAAAGCTCTAGCTAGACTTAAAAGCTAAATTATTTGACATTTTGTTTGTTTTCATTAAGATGCCCCGGCTTGCATTTTTGTGCCTCTTCGGGAACGTTTTATTTAAACCACGTATGAATCGCCTTAATTGCTCCAGTAAACTAAAGAAGTTTTCTTTCTTTACATAATACAAGGGAAATTCTTTAATCTACGGACAAGAATTTAATTAGCGAACCTAACGACTGAGAAAATTGTAATGGTTTGGTTTTTCTTAAACAGTTTACTGTTAATCACGAATGGAATGTGATTCTTAATGTAAATAATACGAAACCAATTTGTTTATACATTAACGTTTTTCGGTTCGACAATTAATAGGTTTTCAAAATATTCACTTTTAATGTGTTTACTGTCACTTCTTGATGGAAAGGCAGGATATGTTAAATAATAAAAACACATTTTTAGCATAGGAACTGTTCTTCATCATAAAATATATATTGTCGAAATAAGTACTAAAAATGTGTTTTTATTGTTTAAAATTCAAAATATTCGCTAAAAATAAATATTTGAATATTAAAATATGTACGGTCGAAAATGTTAAGCACGAGAACGCTTAACCCCTTCTTGCTGAAACCACATTGAGAATATTCTTTGTTTTAATGTTTTAAAAATAAAATTAGTAGTATCGGTGTTAAACAATCTTATATATGTTATATTTTGAATTGTTACAACTTTATGCGATTCCACATGTTTCGTCACTGACGACCCGGGTTTCGCCTTTCGGAATCTTCATTTCATCATACGCATGCAACAGAACTGACAGTTTTGTTGCATAATCAGTGTTGACAGAGTCAGAAATGCCTGAAGATGCCGAAAGGCGAAACCTAGGTTATTTTTGACATAACATGTTGAATCATACAAAGTTCAACAATTCAAATTTGATATTAAAATTCCATTAAGCACCTTCCGTCGATATCATAAATTATGTATGTTATCTTGAATATCGAGTTATATTGTAATTCAACAATTATCTCATACACAATTTTTTCAATATCATGTTAGTTTAATGTTACAGTATCCACAAAATAGTGAGTTTTGTTGAGTCAATCGCTGAACACAAAATTTGTCTATCATGAAAAAATGGTTTGTTACCCTTAATTTCGTGTTAGCCATTTTCGACTGCATTTAATTCATGCCTGCTCCTAATGGAAGTGTGTCAAAAGACGTTTTTCTATGAAAACTGCAAGAGAATTGAGTAGAACGTTTGTAGCTACTCGTTCTAAGTTTTTGGGCATCACAAACTCCTATGTCTTGAAACAGAAATACATACCTTCTAAGCTAACGAAATTGGCAATCACACTTCTGACAAGATATTATATAACAATTATTTAATAATTTTAATTCTGTACATTATGAAACCACTGTAAGACGTAAATAAGGGGTATACATCGCGCACAAGTGGTTATATTCGTGGCAACGTTGGTGTTTCCGCCCCAACGGATTATCCTGTAATTTACAGCTAGCCTTCTAGACTAGTTAAGATTTTATAGCTAGATTTAGCTATTGTTTTGTTTGTTATAACAACAAACGAATAATGAGCATTCTGAATGTCGACGACATAATTAAAATTTTATGATACATGGCACTGTAGTATTTTTTGTTTTATATTAATGTTTTTTTTTCATCCAACACGCAAATACGTTGTCAAATGTATGCGACGGATAACAAAACGTTTATATTTGTTTCGTATTAAAATAAATCATTTTTTAAATCAATTTTTTTTCCTGTCAAACTTTAAAGAATATTACAGCGAAGATTGATGATTGTTGAATTCAAATATTGAATTAATTTTTGTATGTAGCTGTCAACCTTGCTGGAATATTATTAACTACTTCCACGTCGGTTTCGTATTCTCAAATAAACATCTGTACTTTTCCTATATTTTATGTCTCAAGCATTATCAATAATATTGTGGAAAAAAAATGTTTAACTATCTTCTTATTATTTAATTATTTTAATATATCATATATAACATTTATCTTTTATTACAAGTCGAATCGAATAATCAATGCTACTTATCATTACCAAAAAGTTACGTTTCTTTAGTGGTCGAATTTATACCGGAAAATACTACATTATTTTTGTTACTAACGCTTTTCTAGTCTTGTTAATTTTAATGGGTTTAAATAGTCACATGGTCATGTGAAATATATTGTTTTAAATAATAAAAACACATTTTTTTAGTACTTATTTCCACAATATATTTTTTGATCAGGACCGGTTTCACTCATCGCGAGCATTATCAACTGATAGAATACAATTTACAAACAAGTCTATTTATACAAAACAAAAAATTAATATGAGTTAATGGTAGCAGGTGTACAAAACCATGGGTACAAGAACTAGGAAATGATTTACATAAAATCATACAATATTGATACAAATAAAGTAAATTAGTATAAAAATTAAATGTTCACAATCACTTATTAAGAATTACAATTACAATTATGGTAAATCAATAATCCAATAGGAGCTCTAAACAATCAATAAGGAAGTAAGGAGTGGGAAATTTTTAATGACGAAAATAATCCACAATCACTACTTAATGGATAAAATAAATTAATACATGAGAAGTCGATTAAAGATGAATCGATGAGATGGGAAGATATGGTCAGTCAGGGGCGTTCCAATATTTTCTGTAAAAAATTTAACTAAAAGGAGGCAATATCATTTTTCAAAAAAAAAAAATATAATATATTTATTAATCTAATTTAATGAGTATAACAATGGTGACGACGCAAAAGTAGTTTGTTCATTTATAAGGTTCGAATTAGGCAAAAATTTATATCGATTAATTTCAAGGATTTCTTTTTTATCTAATTTCAGTGATTTGTTATTGAAATGCAGGATTTTGTAATTTATAGTAAAATCACATGAATGTTTATTTTGAAACAAATGGTTTCCAAAAGTAGAAATCTCATCGCCTTTTTTGGCACAAGCTAAATGTTCATTAAATCTAGTATGAAAGGATCTTCCTGTTTGACCAATACACCTAGCCTCACAGGAATCACATTTTAAGAGATAAATACCACTTTGGCTTAAAATATTAATTTTGTCTTTCGTGTTAACTAACATTCGACTAAGATTATGATTGTTATAAAAAGATACATTAAAAAGTTTTTTGTCTAACTTCTTGGATATGTTTTCAGAAACTCGGCCTAAATAACTTAGTTTTACCCAACGTTTTTCAACGGAGGGAACATCAATCATCAAGCTCGAGGTTACATTTAATAAAGCAAATTTTTTAGTTTTTTTAAAGACAAGTCGATCAATCAACTTTGCATCGTATTCTTGTACCCATGGTTTTGTACACCTGCTACCATTAACTCAAATTAATTTTTTGTTTTGTATAAATAGACTTGTTTGTTAATTGTATTCTATCAGTTGATAATGCTCGCGATGAGCGAAACCGGTCCTGATCAAAAAATATATTGTGGCAATAAGTACTAAAAAAATGTGTTTTTATTATTTAAAATATAATGCCTTTCCATCAAGAAGTGACAGTTAACACCTTAAAAGTGAAATATATTGATCAATAATTATTTTTCACAACGTTAAATACAATAAAAAAAATATTGATTGAATTGACATTTACTTGGTAGAACTCCATTATAACCATGAAAAAATAGCAATATATTTTAGTTCTACATTTGTTTTATAAGATATAGTTGATGATAGTTATAGCTATTTCGGTTCACCCCATCGTCATTTGATCTATTGTTCTGATGATGGTGAGCCGAAATAGGTATCAACTATATCTTACAAAAAAATTAAATAGAACTAAAATACATTGCTAATTTTTCACCGTGTTATAACGAAAAAAATATTTTAATAATATGTTAACTGTGAATTGTAAGTATGTTGGTGCTTGTGTCAGTAAATACTATGTGTAACATGTGTTTGGTAAAGACTTCTTATATTGCAGTATGTTTACAACAACGTGATTAATAATTATCATATTTTTACACAATCAAGTTGACAATTTTGATTTTATATCATAAATAAATTCACACAAATTCTCTGCCAAAATCCATGGAAAAATGGCAGAATATCTCGTAACGTTGTGTTTTGATATCAAACCATCATAGTTTAAGCTGTCTTTTCCGTACCATGTACCGGCTGAGATATGTCTAAACAATTTGGTATGGACGATTACCAAATAAGAATTGAAAGGTACAAGATTTACTATAAAATTGATCAAATTTAATAGGTTAGAAGTATCACGGGTTTATTGCACGTTCTAGATCGTCGTTTGTTCATTCAAGCGCACCGCTTAGCTTGCCCAGACAAGGCCGTCTAATAAATAAATTCTCTTCTAAACCCATCTGATAACTTCGCTTTTTATTGGCTCCTTTTTTATTCATTGAACTTGAGATTCCAAAACATTCCATACCTCAATATATAAGAGATTCTTTGAAAGTCAAGCTATGTCATATTTAGTCTTACTATACTTTAGAATTTGAACGGCACCATGTTTTGAAGATAAATCGTTCCACAATATTCGTAATTTTCGTCCAGTATTGTGAAGGAAAAAAATGGCGCGAGTACATAAGAGTTTGAATTCATCACTGAATTAATACGCAGCGTCGCAAGTCTGTTGCGCAGCACGCGATTAAGTGCAGTATTAATTAAGATTCATACAATTTTTAATAATATAAATATTTTTTTATTCTATTAGTTCAAAATGCAACTAAGTGGAAATTATACGAGAATTGTTTTTTATTCATTTATTTAAATACGATGTTTTTCCACCAATGAGTGACAGTGATCATATTAAAAGTGATATCCAGTAAGCCAGTGATGCTTTGTTGATACATTTATTTGATTTAAGTTCATAATTAACATGTGCTGAGTAAGGTAACAGTAACTAATTATATCGATCTATTTTTTATACCTAAAGATGTTGAAAGCTATAATAGTTCAGCTTACGCCATCGTCATAATTCTGACAACTGAAATGACAACTGAGTTTAATGCTTTGCTACATTTTCCTTTGTATTATGGAGTTCTGCCAAGTCAATGTGTATGCAACAAATAAACTTTATTCCCGCCGCAGTGAATTTACCAGATAATTTTCTTTACTGTCATAATTTACACGTGATGTTTTTACGATTGATTGATAACGACGTAATAATTGTATTAGCCTTCGAAAGCACAATTACACAAGTATATATTAATTGCATATTTTAGCTTGCAGTTGTAGTACGATCGGTCTTCCATAGCTTTCTTTATTTGTTCCCGGACAATGAAAAGCCGTTGCGTGATACGAAAAATCGCCATCAAACTTTGAGGGTTGCACATCTACCCCATCCCACCGAATCCCGTTAGAGTGGATTTATTCGGAATTTATATTTTTTAGCGCACCGCGACGGGTGGCTTTACTCAGGGATTTATTCACAGAATAAAAGCCTGCACGTACCTCAGCCCCCCTCCCGCGCGGGTGTAGTTTTCGGGAAAATTGCATATCCGGCCGGCAGGGTTTACAACCCTTCCAGTGCCGCCGCGGGAAATGTGAAACCACGCCCGCGGGAATACCGAAAATTCGCTTTGCTAAATAAATGTTTTAAGATGAGCCAAGGTGTTGTATTTTATGTTAAGCAGATGGGAATACCGGACGGCCGAGGTGTGTTTATCATACTTATAGAGAATATTACGTTAAACGTGACTTGGGTCCAGACCCTTTTGCATAAACATTGAGTCCGAAATTTTTACGCTTATTTTTTTCTCCCTTGTTGCCTTCAAAGTTTATTTTGAATATCTAGCGCTTCATATGAAAATTTATGGCTTTTTATTGAAATTATTCATTTATGCCTCGTAAGATTATCACGATAACGTAATTTTTTTGAAAAACTTTTCAGATTTGCCCGAAAAAGTTCAAGCACATTGAAATTATTATTCACATTATAAACATTTAAACGCACTTATTTTCCTTAGATACGTATTTGAACGCGTATGATATCTGCATAATTTCGTAAACTATCAATAATAATACAAAACTAACAAACCATTTTTGCTCCCAAAGGCGATCTGATCACAGTATATTTTTACGAGAACTGGTCGCACAAACACGATCTTTGTTACGGTACATAGTTATGGTTTCGAAATCTGACATCAGTTCAGATACAGGTCCATAATTCAACATGTTAAAGATGCAATTTTGAAGTTGACGTAACAAAGCTCAAATAAGTAACTTCTAATCATTAAACGGTTTTGCCCATCAGATTTGATGATAACTGTGTAGTTATAACGCTTTCAATCTAGAAATATAATGTAACAGTTCTAGGTAAATAGATATTGCTCACTGTTATACAAATAATGTGTACTAATTTAATTATAATTTATTTGGAAAAACCTCGTTATAACACTGATTAATTATATCATTTCTCCACACTTAAGAATTTATTAACAATGTATGAAACTAGGATGTTAGAACAGAAGAGAAGATTTATTGTATATCTTTTCCACACATCTATATAAAGATAAGTAAAAACAAAGTTATGATGATGGCGTGAGCTGAAATAGGTATCAACTATATATTATATACATTTTACTAATATATATTTTATTTTTTCACCGTGTTTCGATTCACAAAATGTGAATGACTGTATCGCTCAATTGCACTTTATTGACTCCGTGTTGCCCAAATTAAACAGTGCTATTCTTTTCGTTCACTTTACGAGTTACTTAATTAGCAAATAGCCTTAATTAATCTCCACCACATAGGGCTTTTAATTAATTTATTACTTTCACAATAGGTTTTAGATGCCAAGTAGAAATATCATAAATTAAAATGTAAGTATCTGACCCATTAACCTGAATTTCCAATAAACAATTCGATAGGCATAAATCTTGCGTGTAGCGTGTGCATACGGGACCCCAAAAACGCAAATTAGAGCGTTTCGTGTTGAAAAGGTTATGTTAGCTTCGAGAATTTATTAATTTGTTTGTCATATTCAATTTCACATCATTGATTCTTCAAATGTAAATATGAAATATATTTGTAGTATTAACCATGATTGGCTTCGGGGTATCATATATAACAAGTCTACACGAGATGTATTTTGTAACGCATTGCTATTGGGGTTGTGTAAATAAAAGTAAATTCATATGGCTTATCAAAATTTGTATTTATTTTAATATGTTTATATAGTGCATTTGACTTATTTATATATGTCCATAATATTTGAGAGATTCCATAGACAATTTTTGACGGTATGTGAGAGATAGAGTTGGGTTAAAAATGCAAAACAAGTGAAGTTCGAGTGGCGTTCTTTCGAAAGATAATTTATCGACTTTGTATAGATACTCCCGTCACTTTTTATGTTTCAATTTACAAATGTAATACTATGTTCGCTAGTTAATTCTACAGAATTAGTTCTGACGATGGCGTAAGCCAAAATAGCTGTCAACCATATACGTTATAAACTTTGTAGAGCTAAAATACATTACTATTTTTTCAACGTGTTTCTACAATTGTATGCATCTTTTATGCTATAATAGCATAGCTTTGTCATGCTATCTATTAAATAATTTCTAATTTAAAATTTCTAACTGAACATTGTCATTTCTGTTGCATACGTGTGTTTGAATGTCTGAAGATGCCGAAAGGCGACACCAGTGTTGCATGTGACGTTTTAATAATTCATATTTGATGTTGAAATTCTATCAAGCGCTTTTATACGATACCACAAATTATATTAACAGTTCAATCTGTTTGCTTTTTCGGTTTGTGCAAACTTACTTCATTTTGAATATTTATTTAAAAAAAACCTCCTCCTTGAAAGTGTTAAGAACGTGCACGCGTTAGAAATCGATTTAGTCAGTTGCAATTTTATTCCCTCCGAAGGAAGTGTATTATGTAAACGAACATTTTTCAATAAAACCGATGGAAACTGAGAACTCTCTATAAAACTAACGATAGGAAAGCTTTGGGTATCGTAGTTTTTACGGATATTTTATGCCGTACTGAATCAAAGCAGTTTTTCCCTGTGGCTTATGTTTTAATTCTGAACTAAATATTATAGTAGACAACCCGGTAAAGCAAACGGAATTGGTTTAACACAACACATTATCTTTCAATTGAAAAAATCACTATTTTGAGTCTAATTTATTGGAATTGTTGTCTTCTATTAAATGCCATTCTCATATTTTTTGTGGAACTATTACTTCAGATACTGATGGTACACGTCATTGATTTTTGGCAATCATCCATTTTTATTTCATTCAAATTATTGATATAAAAAAGGAACAAGGGTATTTAAATTTTACAAAATTTATAAAGCATACAGTGGATAGCTATTTCGGTATACGCCCTCATCATAACTATATTTTCCACCGCGTAATAATAGGGCTTACAAAATTAATGTCAATTCAAAAAGTACATTTAAAATTTGTTCGACCGTATTATTGTTTAGTGTTAACCGATATTTTTCGCCAATTATTTTCGTATAACACGTTTTCAACTTAAATTTGTTCATTGCCATTGTTCGGTGAGTAAAAATGTATTGGATAAATTAAATTATTACTTAAAGTTTATTGTTATTTTTTTTTATCTTAAGCGAGATTATTTTACTTTCAATTTATTTCAATCAATTAAAATAAATGAGCCCCATCGAAAATAAACTCCCCCTTTTGATGACGGTGCACATTTCGCCAAATGTTGTGTGCATTGATTTTCTACTAACATAATTAAAAATCAATTGTGAAGTCGTATCTCAATTTAACATCATTTCAATTTTATTTTGTGTTTTGTATAAATCTTTATTAATGGAATGATTAAATGCGTTCTTATACTTAATTGACTTCTAGGCCAGTTATAGTTTTTTTGTTAACTTACCTTACGAAATAGTGAAATTTAGCGTATCAAAAAGATCTTTTTCTTTTCCAATACTTGCTGATCAGTTATAAAAAAGAAGATATGAGTAGACAATTTCCTAAAAAATCGTTTAAGCTTTTGTCACATAATAATCGTTTATGAACAAAATAGACACATAGAGAAATCTATTGAATAAATTAGCATTTACTTGTTCGAAATCCATTGTAACCAGAACTCTGGAATTGGAGTGAAAAACGGTCAACTCCGACTCTTTTTACGATTAGACGATGAATAAAAATTTGCCTCATTGATTGAATAATCTTTAGTTTAATGCACATATATAGGAAAGGCAGGAAAAAATCAAAATTAAATTATTATTGTCATAGCCACCATTTGTTTCATTTAGAATTTAGTTTTATTGTGTGAAAGTAACAAGCTAGGCCGTTGAAACAGGAGAGAGGATGTATTGTGTGCCTTTTCTACACAGCTCTATATATATAGATAAGCGAATGTAAGTTTAAGCATAGTTCTAACGATGACGTGAGCCGAAATAGCTATGAAATATATTTTTTTAAAAAATAATTTTGTAGAGCTAAAATAAATTGCTATTTTTTTCATCGTGTTATAATGGAGTTCTACCAAGTGAATGCCAATTCAATCAATAACCTTTTCTTAGTCGGATTCGTGGGTTTTTTTTGACGACTCCAGAGCCCTGATTATAGCGCGATGAAAAAATAACAATACATTTTAGGTCTACAAAGTTCAAAAGATGTATAGTTGATAGCTATATCGGCTTTCGCCCTTATCAGAACGTTATTTAAACGTACATGTACTATGTAGAAAACGTAAACAAATACATCGTCTCTTCTGTTATAACATTCCAGTTTTTTTTTTAAATTGTAACAACGTTGAACGATTCCATATATTTTGTCACTAACGACCCAGGTTTCGTCTTCCGACATCTTCAGGCATTAAATGATAATTCAATCAACAATTAATTTAATAACTACCTAAAGCTTTGCTTATTTATTTATGAAGCTTTTTTAGTGTCACTGACATCTAGTAACACGCCAAGTGAAATAAAAAATATAAATTCTATTATATGTAATTTTAAATTGAAATGCATTTCCACAGTGCTATGGACGATATAAAATTATCACAGAATAATACACAACACGTATTGTCTTCTGTTATGACATCCTAATAAAAATACATTGTCATTTTTCGCCGTGTTATAATTTAGCTCGTGTTACCAAGTGAATGCCAATTCAATCAATTAATTATTTTTATTACTCGTGTTAAAAGTCGGGGGTTTGTCTCTACTTGCTGCAATGTGATATGCTATTGATATAAGAGGTCTGGTAGTCAATAAACATGTCTGGTTTGAACTCAGTAGGCACTATCAATAACATTATTCAGTAACTACGCCATGTCGGCTTAAGTGGTTTATTGAGAGTTATTGTTTTATGTGCCACAGTCGTGGGCAACTGTTGGTAACCGGTAAATACAGCCAACTAAATATTTCTTAAAAAAATAAATACACATCGACATTAATTTATGATATCGACTGAAGATGCTTTATGGAATTTTAGTATGAAAATTTAATTGTTGAAACTTTATACGATTCAACATATTTTATCACTAACGACCCGGGTTTCGCCTTTCGTCATCTTCAGGTATTCTATCATACGGATGCAACAGAACTGACAACTCCAACTAACAATTCAAATTATTTATGATACCGACTGAAGGTGTTTGACGAAATTTCAATATCAAAATTGAACCGTTGAAACTTTGTAAGATTCCACATATTTTTTCATTAACGACCTGAGTTTCGCCTTTCGGCATCTTCCGGTATTCTATCACACGGATGCTAAATAGTTAGCATTGATTATATTCCAAGGGAAGTTACTCACAAAAGACAAACACAGACCCAAAGCCTATGATCCAAATAAACAACTTAAATAAAAAAAATAAGTGTTCTTATTTTATAATCAATTCCTTTGGTATATAACCGATGCTTACTGGGAAAATTAAAATTAGCACAATGAAACTGGGTTGTTAGAACAAAAAAAAAGATGTATTGTGTATCTTTACTACATACGTGACTGTACGTTTAAACAGTTCTGATGAGGGCGTAAGCAGAAATAGTTATCAACAATATATTTTATAAATTTTGTATAACTAAAATACATTGCTATTTTTTCACCATATCATAATGGAGTTCTACAAAGTAAATACCAATTCAATCAACAATCAATATATCGTATATTATCTTTCATTTTAATCGAAATATTTTAACTCATTCGTTCACGTTCAACGAGTATTTTTTGTTATTCTAAAATGCATACACAGATATCGATTTGAAAAATATTTATTAGCTACAAATTATTAAAAGTGTGAAAAGTCTAAAAACGTTTGTCAACGTAGAGCATTATTATAAGGCAGTTAACATGTACACAATACTAACAAACCATCTATTTGAAATACACCCAGTCCTTTTTTTATGCGATACATTGGTTCCAGAAAAAGGCGCGTAAAAAAAATCGCGTAAAAAAATGATTTCATGCAATTGCATTATATTTCTTTACACACCCTAAAACATAAATTCGCATAATATCCGATACACTTGTCAACATTTGGCAATAGTATGTGTATTAAAATAAATGGAACGCTTTAAAGTTTTAAAAATACACATTTTTTTTTATTTAAAAAAATAATGAAACGTACATGCCTAGCATCGTATATAAATGTATTCTTTACAACAAATTTGGGGAAAAAATTGCGTAAAAACGAGTGAAGCGCGTAAAAAAATGTAGAATCATCATTCAAAAAAATCGCTTATAATCAAATTCGCGTAAAAAAAGGACTGGGTGTATATGAAACATTGGTTTCAGAACAGTGGTTATGATACTAGTATGTCATGCAATCTTCAATATTATATCGGTCATACTGTCCACTTATTGGAGATAAAAATTATATGCAATCAGTATCTTTAATCAGACGTTTGAATGCATCACCAATATTGTTCTTCCGAAGTCATATTTCTGATCAATTAACAATGCATCCTTGTGCTGTATTAGATTATCTATGCCTTACGTATTATGTAATTTGAGAATGTCAAGTTGCCTAGTTTTTTTTTTCCATTAATGATGAAATTCAACCAGCTCCAAAATCATTTTAAACTTAATTATAATGTATTGATTGAATTGGCATTCACTTGGTAGAACTCCATTATAACACGGTGAAAAAATTAGAACTAAAATGCATTGCTATTTTTTTCACCGTGTTAATTATAATGCACGCATTATGAGCAAATATTTCTTAAAAAGTTGCATCTCGTAATGTGACAAAAATGAATAAAACCGTTGTCAACCGCTGATTGGTCAAATGATTTATTTGCTGGTCGCTGCAATCGAATCAGTGACGTGGCGACGTCAATTGACGTTTCCTGAATGAACTAGAGCCGCCCCCCTTGCGAGATTGTTGTGCACTGGGCTAACATAACTTACAATAATATATCACGCACATGTGTGCACGGACCAATTTAAATTGATTCTGTTTTAACGATAGTCATAGAAGAAGCTTTCAATTAAAAGCTCTAACCCGAGAACCTTCGAAGGGCAACTAGATTCACTTCGATTTCAGAAAGGAAAAATGAAACTCAAAATTTGTATAACATAATAAACTTTCTCACAAACGAATTTCAATCGCAATGCCGAAAATGTATTCAATTTAATTTATTATATCGACTGAACATGTTTGGTGGAATTTCAATGTTAACATTTACAATCCGCACATTTTCGCTAAATTATATTATTCGCGTTAGAACTCACGTCTTTATCCATCTATCGATAAATTTTGAAAGTAAAAATTAAAATTCATACAGTTCTTTTTGTAGTATCCGTAAGACCCCACATTGGCCTTCCCGGATCATAACGTTTGTTTCGAAAATGACGCCATTGGCGTCTGCGGATCTTAAAGTGTTAAATTTGAATTTTTGAAACTTTGTACTATTCCACATGTTTGACCACTAACGAACCGGGTTTCACCTTTAGGCATCTGCACGGATACAGCATAAATTAAATTTCATAAAGCACCTTCAGTCGATATCATAAATTGTAACAAAAATAAATAGTAGACAATTAGATTCAAAATAATTAACTGGTAGTCAAATCAAATATACATTCTCATACATCAAATTAAGTATTGATTTATGTATGAATATATAATATATGAGTGTCATATTTTAATGTTTGTTGTTTTAACGCGGTGAAAAAATAGCAATCTATTTAAGTTCTAAAAAAGTTATAAAGTATACGCTTGATATGGATCGATACCGTGTTATAATGGAGTTCTATTTAGTAAATACCAATTCAATAGACGCAATTTACTTTGTTAAGTCTTTGGTTTTAAACTGAAATGTACTGTAAAAAAATGGTGTGCACCATAATCCAATCTTCCAAGACTATATGTCAAACTGTTTGTCGCCAAATACTTCAATTTCAATATGTTTAAAGGATTTTATTGTTAATGAATTTTATAATGAATATACTTTTTTTTTTTTTCAGGTAATTGCCAAATGTCTAGTGAACACAGCCAACAACATGATAATCGTTCGTAAGTAATTTTCTATGAGCTTTTATTTGGATCTTACGATAATTACTTGACGTGAGATATTGTTGATTACAATTTACAGTTTAAGTTATCTGGGTTTTAGCTGATAAATAATATCAACATTTAATTAAAATAATAAATATTTATATAATAGATTTTTTATTCAAAACAATTAATTTTGCTACACTTTATGCTGATATAACGATATTTAAGAATATTAAAACAGACAGCAACTAAAAAATATATATACATGAATTACAACATAAAATTCCACTGTTTCGGCTCACACAAAAATCTCCGCGGACCTGGACTGGTAAAGAAATTATACTATTGTACATAGTATAAATTTTAATATAAATTTTGTAGAACTAAAATACATCGAACTTTTCACCATGTTAAAATTTGATTGTTTATTCGACTGCGTTAGTTGGAAGTAAAAAAAGCTCCGTCTTAAAATCCATACAAAAGCTTCGATAATATTTTTTTCGAAACGTTACATTAAAATATGTAAAAAATGGTACCACAAGTCATAAAAATGTTCCAGTCGAGAATCACTGGAGCGGAATACGTGTTTCTGTTGGAAAAACGTTAATAAAAGTTGAATTATAGCTCACTTTTTTCAACCCCGTTTGGTATTATGTTTTCTTCGGTTTTTTTTTAATTGAATATTTTACATACGGCCGTAATTAATCACTCGCTTGATATTTTTCCTCTCGTGCATGTTTCATTCTATGATTAACACCTTCAGCACTATTCCTGGTAACTTAAATGCAATTTTAGTTAGATAAACAAAATAATGATTATCATATTTTGTACGAATTTCTTAAGAACACATTCTTAATTTATGATATCTACTGCAGGTTGCTTGATGGAATTTCAATATTGAATTTGAATTTTTCAGAAGTTTCATCAAATATTGTCTATTAAAACAAAATTAATTAGGGAATAACTCCATTATTATAACATGCAATGCGGTTATGTTAATCAATTATTTCATATTTTTTTCTTAACTAATTAAAGACTTTTGAATGGATAAAATTATGGATTAGTTAATTTTATTCTGAAAGTATTAAGCTGAATTAAAATATATTCCATATGACTCTTTGTTAATTATCTTTTTAGTGCTTGAAGATTTTTTTATGTATATCTGGTAATTATAAACACAAGAGTAGAATATGTCAAATCACCATTTTTCTACCAGTTATAATGCACGCGATTAGCGAAACCGGTTCTGATACTTTTAATATCAAATTGTAGGAAAAGTACTAAGCATTGTGTTTTTATTATTATAATAGTTACAGTTAACACTTTGAAAGTGAATGGAGTTTAGCTTTAGCTCTGATAATGGCGGAAGTCGAAACGCCATACCTAAACTATGACAGAATTAAATTATTTGAGCAAAACCAAAAAACTGTTTCGAAAATGTACAATTTTGGGAACAATAAACACTGTGTTTTATTTATTTTTATATAACCCCTTTCCAACAAGAAATGACACATACTACTTAAAAAAAAATTACAACTATTCGCGATATATTTTTTTTTTTCAATTTCTAAATACAATAAAAAAATATTTGATCAGTGTGATATGAATTATAGTATGAAGAATATATTTTGACAAATTGGGTATGAACCAAATGTAGAGATTTTTAAATTTCCTCGAGAGCTGAAAGGGTTCAACACTTTTCCACTTTCCCGAGTTGTCGCTACAATTTTTACTACCATTATTCAAATACGGTGGCGATCTCGATATAAAAAATAGTGGAAAATGCATGAGACGTTCAGATTCCAACGGAATTTTGGAATATAAGGCTGACAAAAACATCGTCGTTATTGAACCAGTAAAATGAAAGTGTCATTTGACAATCCCTTTTATAATTGTTATTATTTCATGATGTGCGTCTATGAAATTTCTGTCCATAGTAAAACAAGCTGTAAATAAATACGTTTCATTTAAACATTAAAAGGAAATAAAAACTTGATAATCAAATAATGGCTTTTTATATATAACTTAAAATTAATGACTTAGTTATTACATTTGGTGTTCTATTGATAAAAGTTCATTTCTACATCTTAAGGTAATTAATAAATCTTATTCTTCAAATAAAAATGAAGATTGTGTTGGAATTTAGAAATGTTGTACCAATTTATAATATCGACTGAAAGATCTTGATGGAATTTCAATATCAAATTTGACATGTTGACACTTTGTACAATTCCATATATTTTATCATTAACGACTCAGGTTTCGCCTTTCGGCGTCTTCAGGCATTCTATCGGTTATGTTGCAACCGTGTGATAGAATGCTTGAAGATGCTGAAAGGCGAATTTCTGGTCGTTAGTTGGAAAACATACGGAATTGTACAAAGTTTCCATTATTTAAATTTAATATACTACTTACGTGCTTGGGGAGGAAATTCTAAAGGAAATACTTTTTTTTAGTGTTGAGCTATCTGTTCTATTTAATATTTTATTAAGTAATGCTGTGTTACTCCTAAAATATTAATTAAAATAATTCTTGGCCATTAACAATTTCTCTGTTTTTTACTATACTTGTTAAATTACGATTGCTTTCAATTCAATTATTCGAAAGCTTTTAAATAGTATTGCTTTTAAAAAATCTTAACCCTTGCATTGCTGAGCCACTAAAAGTTACTCCGTCACAAAATTTTAAAACTAAAGAAAACAGTAGCTAAGGTGTTCACAAGAATTATGATATTTAAGAGGGCCATGTTAGGCGATACTGTAAAACACGGTGAAAAAATAGCAATGTATTTTAGTTCTACAAAATTATTTTTAACAAATATAGTTGATAGCTATTTCGGCTCACGCCATCGTCAGAACTATAGAAGAATAGTTCTGACGATGGCGTGAGCCGAAATAGCTATCAACTATATTTGTTAAAAATAATTTTGTAGAACTAAAATACATTGCTATTTTTTCACCGTGTTATAATGGAGTTCTACCAAGTGAATGCCAATTAAATCAATGATACTGTAAAACATAAACTAGCTCTTACTTGAAAGTTTATCACAAAATCAAAAAGTTTAACAGAAATCAGCTGTCTCTGCAGTTGAGACGATAGTAATCAGTATTTTTTTTTCAATTCTTCTGAATTGATTCTACTTCGTCTATGTGAAAATGAGTTTACCTAGTTCACTTTCTCATATATTGTACTTTTATATGTGATTTTTATACACATGTATACGTGTGTGACAATAATATGTGGTAATATATATAATAATAATAATAATAATGCGTATAGTGTTCAAATGAAACGGATTCACTGTTTATTGCTCAGCTCTGTAGCGACTTAAATCTGCACAGAAACAGGAGATTAATACAATAATTAAATAAAACATAAGAGATTTAGAACAGCTCTGATGCTAATACGTCATTAATTTAAATACTGACACTAATCAATTTGATATGTAAAAAAAAATTATTCCGTTATTTTCACTGATTTAAAAAGGTTGGTCGTTACTTATCTGGAATTAAATTTAACAATTTTAATGAATTTACTACAAAATAACAGATTTTTCGCTATCAAGATATCTTATTGTGGTGGCTTTTCAGTTTATCTTATTTGAATAATTTCATTCGCTCTAAACACCTTCTTCAATATGCAGAGCTTGAATTATGGTGAATCATTATTATTTATTCATTGAATATGTATTTTCCGTGTTTCCTTTTATTGAATAATGTCCTGACCCACCCTCTGTATAATATTACCCCTCATTTGTTTACATTGACTTCAGTGTGATGCCAGAAAAGATTTCTAGAAATATTTTCGTAAACATTTTCATTGCGCGTGGATAAAATCGAAGGAACAAGTTGTTTCTCTAACGCACTAAACTGTATATTAATTTCGGCCCAATTTCTCGACAACATAATTAATTCACACACTTTCAGCGGTGAATAAATACTTGTTTTTAGTATGCAAAATTATTGCATAGTTTATGGAAATTTCAGATAAAGCTTTTGACAGACTGTGAATTAAAATTGTCGGGGAATTTGCGATGTCAACAGTTCGCGCGAATAAAAAATATAAAATACTTCATGTTTAATTTATTTAGGTTGACTCAACAAAATAAATACATAGTTAAGTTAAGTCAAATATCCGTTTGATAGCACGAAAGAATAGACGCACGTGTGTAGTCTGATGTATCCGGCCCAAAATATAAAACGAGCCATGTTGTTTTATCATAAACAATCAAGAAATTTTAAAACTAAACAGAGTTATTGATTGAATTGGCATTCACTTGGTAGAACTCCATTATAACACGGTGAAAAAATGGCAATGTATTTTAGTTCTACAAAATTATTTTTAACAAATATAGTTGATAGCTATTTCGTTTCACGCCATCGTCAGAACTCGTCGAAGTTAGTTTATTACATTTATGTTATTTTTTAACGAACAACTTAACCGTCCCAATTCTCCCTTGTTATACATACTCCTGTTATGTGAGATTACTTCAATGAGCCGACAATCTCATAAATTAAATTCCTATGTCATGTCACGTAATGTTTGATTCCTATCGTTACCCACCAATTTGAAATAAATAGGTAATATCTATATTTAAAATTACCTGATTGCGTTTTAATTAAATATTATTTGTTGTAGAATTCTCTTATAAAATACAAAACAACATTATTAAGTGATCATAAAACTTAACTCAGATAATTGATTGTCGGTATTTTTAAATCAATATAACAATCAACAAATAATTGCTTTTGTATATAATCAATGCGTATTGTTTATTGTACATCAATTATGTTACATCCATGCGATGGAATATCTGAAGATTCTGAAAGGTCAAAACCGAGTGGAATCGTACAAAGTTTCAACAATGGAATAAGTAAAATGGGATATCATCGCTAAAATAAAGATAATATATTTTGTAGATGCAAAAAACACTCGTTTTCTACTTGTATTGCATTGCAACTCTTATATAAGGCTCTGTATTTTCAAACCATTTCATATTAAAAAAATAATTCTCTAATTAACATCACAAAGTTTTTGATAAGTAAATTTGTCATAATTTCGCTTTTAATCTACATTAAAAACAACGCGTTTTAAATAACAGCGTAATTTCGTCTGTTAATCACATAAAAGTATAAAACGGTTGATTGTAACAGTTCGTTTTCTGAAAATTTACATGCCAGCCTCGACGGACTATTCCTGCTATCAACCAATTTCATGTAATTGCCCCTGTAATTTCATACGAAAAACATCGGTTTAGTTTGATAACAGGCAACTCGCTATAGTCACGTACGTGTTTTTCATACACGAATGTTATGATACCGGCCGCACGCTAACATGAAACTGTCGAATATAAACGAATTTTTACATCATTAAAGTGACCGGTCGACGGATCAATGGCTAGCGTGTCGAAGTTTCCTCTCAGGCTTTTCTCATTCGAGTTTGTTTTAAAAACATCCTTTACGCGTGGATTTACTTGACATAGTGGAAAAGTTTACGGGTTACGGCTTAAGCTCAAAGCTCTCAATTGGGGGAAAGTCAATTCAAATTGAATGAAATACTTTGAGATAAGTTACATTTTTATCTGACGTTTTTGTCGTACACTCTTTTATGTAGCCTTCGTCTTCGACAAAAAAGCGTGTTAACGATAATCAAATTTGAATTGTTGAAACTTACTGTAAGATTCCACAAGTTTTAATTATGTTATAGTTATTAATGACCCGGGTTTCGGCGTTCGGAATCTTATCGGTATAATATCAAACGGATGCAAAAGAATGAAAACTGACTCATAACAAATAGTTTGCGTCGGTTAAATAAAGGAAGAATTAATTACAAAACTACTGTCCAAAACACCTGTTGTTTTATTTATTATAACATCAGAGTAACTCAAATTATACTCCGTTCAATCAGCCATGATTAACTCTAGATAAGCAACAAACTTCCATTTATAAAATTTTAAATTTTAATTGAAAAAAAATCATATTTCTTTGCATATCTCACAAGCATAAAATTATTTAAAATATTAATAATATATATTTATGTCCAGCATTTTCTCAGTGGTAAAATATACTTAATGTGTACCACTCAACGTTGACATGTGTTTATTTAAATTTCAATGGAAAAAACACTATAAATATGCCATCGTTAGATACATATCAATCCATGGTTTTATAGCACCAGCAACGAACTGAATACTTGTCTGTGCTCTAAAAATAATTCTCAATAACCGCAATTACGTTTTTATTGACTGACATACTATATGATATTTTTAATGCAATTAGCACAGGAAATCGACTCTGTAAATAAGAAAAAACTTATTATTTTTTCACGAATATTCAGTATAAATCATTACTGTAATTTGTTATAATTATAATGTATATTTACAGCGATATTTCAAGATAATCACGCAAGTAAAACCAAAACTAAAAGGCAAAATAAAAATGTAATAAATACCCACCGTGGAGGTTCACTTCCCTCCGCCCCTGCAAACAAAGCTTTTCGGTCAAAACAAATTCAGCTCCCTCCGTTCGAAATTTAACGCCCATGCGCCCCCATCACCTTTCACTTGCGCCCCTCTTGGGGGTGGATTTAATGACCTGTTTTAATCAAAGTTGTTGGAAAATTTCTCGAATTAACGAGCTAAACTAGTTTCATTTTGGAGAGCTTTCATCGTCGCAGTTATTATTAAAAGCTTATGGATTTTTTCAGAATTTTTTACCGACGTAAATTTTCGAAAGATACGGTTAGTTTTTCCATATTTTCATTCATCCGCTTTATTCTTGTTATTCAATCACAACAAAGATAATGACTTATGATGTCAGGAAACAGTATATATGTATTAAATATTTCTCGTTTTTAGAGATTTTAACATACATGTTGAGAATGGAAAATATGGCTAGATTTAAGTATTTGTTCTTAAATCATGATAATATTTTTTTTTCACAATTTTATAATCATCAGCACAAGTTTAATCAATTGAATGTTCAAAAGATTGTCTAACTCAAATATTAAATTGTGGTACAATAAAAGGATTTTTCATTTTTGTTAACAGCAAGACCTCTTTCACTTAATACAGTTAACAAAGAAATGGGAAAATTTTCTCTCACTCAAATAAGACTTTTTATATGGTTTTATTTTTGATAAAACAGTAGTAGTGTTTTCATTTTAAGATACCATAAACATTTTATTTGAAAACTCTGTAATCTACTTTAAGATATGTTTCTTTGTGATTACGTGTAAATTATTTTCATAGTTCACGAACCATTTGTATTCTATAAATAGCCACGTTTGAAATTGCAATATATCAACTGATAATGCTCGAGAAACTGCGAAACTAATATTAAATAAGTAATTGAAATGTGTATTACTTAAATTTGTATGACTAAACTATATTGATATAAAATCATTTTAAACCACAATTTCCGAATAAGGGTAAACATTTTATAATCTATTTCAAAATGTTATGGATCGCTGATATTTTAAAGCTTGTTTTAATTTGAGTTAATCACCTGAAACAAAGTCTCGTAAATTAACGGTAATTGTTGGCATTTAATTAGAACCTTAAGGCGAAATATTCCGTGAAGGAGGTCAAAGAAAACGCTTAATAATTTAATTGTTTGATTCCATGGTCATTTTGCGTTTAATATTTGTATAATGTTATGAAAAGTTCTTTCTCGGTCAAATATCTTTATTTAATTTTCGTGAAGAAAATGTATGTTTATAGAAATTTTATGATAATGATTTCACTAACTATATTGAGAGTGCGTAATAGAATTTCAATATCAAATTTAAATTGTAAAATTATTTACACTTCTGTAAGGTTTTCGCATTTTAGCATTCACACGAATTCTATTACAAGAATGAAAAAGTTGTTAATAGTATTATAATAATGTTGATTTCATCGACGATGTCGATTGAGAGTGCTTGATGGAATTTCAATACCTAATTAAAATCAAACTATCTATTATCGGCCTTCTTAGAGACTACTTGGATTCAATAGTTATACAAAGTTTTATTAATGCGGAATCGCATTTTATAAGTCGATAATGCTCGCTGTGCGCGAAACAAGTCCTGATTTTAAAACGATTTGCATTGCTTATATACAAGAGGAAATACAAAACATAAACACGGTGAAAAAATAATAATATATTTTCGTTCTACAAAACAGACAGATTTTTTTCTAGAAAACAAAAAGCTTAGATCAAATAAGGGTTTATTAAATTTGAATTATTTAACATCTGTACGATACGCTATGTGTTGTCACTAACGATCTGGAATTTGTCTTTTGGCATCTTCATGCGGTCTATCACACGGATGCAACAGAATTGACGCACAATAAACAGTTAGCATCTTTTATATACCAAAGGTTTTAATAATAATGATAAAGGCATGTGATAGAATGCCTGAAGATTCCGAAAGGCGAAACCCGTGGCGTTAGTGACAAAATATATGGAGTTGTACAAATTTTAAACAATTCAAATTTGATATTGAAACTCCATCAAGCATTTAAGCAGTCGATATCATAAATGTTTATTAATTTAAAAAATAAATAATCGCAATATTGTTTTACGGTCAATACAATTGTTCACGTCTAAAAACGCATGTTTCAAATACCAACGTTTCGTTATTTTCTTATCATTCCTTAGGTTGATTTTTCTCTGAATTCTTCCAAACGAATCCGAAAGCTTTCCTCTTTCCATAAATTTGCCTAATTGTCGAGAAAGCGTGCGCCCTGAATGAAAAAAAGGAAAACAAACAACGGGGGAAGATGAAGAAAAGTACGTGTTTTTTTTATTCATATTATTTGGGTAGAATAATTGAATACTTCTTAAGGTAGATTAAAATCTATACACTGGAAATATTTCGTATCTATGTTATTGCTGAAATAAATTTTTAATTACTGTCGAATCGAATCATAAAACAAAACGTACATACACGTTTTCAACACTTCTTTTAATTAAACATAAAAAAAAATGTGCGGGTGGCTGTTGAATACAACAGCTGATGTCAGCAATGATTTTATAATATGGTGCTAATACCTTCAATTATCCAGTTGTAATTAAATCGATTTTTCACTACAATGCAACACTCACCTATCACTTAACATTCTACACACCCGGTGCAAGGCTCTTTGAAGTACGGGGGCTTGATATAATTAAGGGGTTGAAATAATTAGAGGGTTGAAAGTTGTAGTACTTGGTTGTTGTTCCTTGTCTGCTGCCACGCCGCGGAGAGGAACGACATGATTGCCACTGGAAAGACGTTGCACTATTAATTGCAGTTTTCTCGATAAATTTTCATTAAAATCGATGGACTTAAAACTAACTTTGCTGTATATTAATTCATTTGTACATGAAATTAAAAACCAGTTCTCAGTTGTTACTAAAGAAGTGGAAAAACAAAATAATCAAACTTCAACTGACGACTTCTGTTGCATCGTGTGGCAGAAGGCCTGAATGTGCCAAAAGGCGAAGCCAGAATCATTAGTGTGGAATCGTACAAAGCTTAAACAATTCATATGTTATATTGAAATTCTATAACATAGATATCAATTTGACATTAAGTTCCATGATAGAAACAAACGGTTTACTGATTGATGATTTATTTACTTGGCAGCGTTTAATAGCATAGAAAGTTACGTTTGATAATTTTTTAGACCATTTTAAAAATCTTTCCACACTTAATTTTTGTATTAAAATTTTAGCTTTATCACAACTCGTATAAAATAATATTTTCAGAAGTTTTAGCTTGATAAATTTGCAACTGAAACAAAAACCATTTTCTGCGAAATAAAACTTTGAATAGGTCGTATTTTTTAAATACGCAAGTCTTGTTAAATTATATAAATTACTGAGAATTAAGTAAATGAATATAATTCATTTAAACGTCATCGCGTTTATAGCTTTTTAAATATTAATAAGCCAGTCCCATTGTCCAGCCATACTTAACCTGTGGCTAAATGTGCCATAATTTTTTTTTCTGAGTGTATCAATTATAAACTTGTCATGGTTTGTCTCAACATGAAAACTTAAAGCTATTTTTACGCTCATTATACGGATCCAAATGATATTGATTGGATTGGCAACTCACTTGGTAGATCTCCATCTTAACGCGGTGGAAAAATATCAATGTATTTTAGTTCTACAAAATTTATAACGTATATATATATATATGTAGTTGAAAATCATCTAAATGGTCTAATGAGTATAATTATAATTCCGTTATGCTGTATAGTTCATAAAATTTTAAGCATTATGAGTCTTCACCTCATTATAATTAAAATTATTTCATACTTACTTCCCCGCCATCAGGGTTGTTAGTTGTCCCGATTTCAGAGGTAATATCCCGAGCTTAACAGACCAATTCCGGATCACGCATTGCTCCTGAAAGTCTTTATCATAAACGACCTTTTTTATATATTTAATGTTTACTAAAAACGGTATTTTTTTAGTTTTTATCACATCCGTTAACGTTTATTTTGTGACTTCTTTTTATTATGCGATTTTGAGGCATTTTATTACAAATTTATAGAAAATGAACCCATAATTTTTAAATTAATATTCAAACAAGACTTTAATTAATATTAGCACAATTTTTAATTACAAATATATAGATCTGTTTCGCCTAACACGAAGACTATCAAAGGACTAAACATTGTTTTTTTATATATATAATGCCTTTCCACCAATAAATGATCGTCAACTTAATAAAAATCGAACACAAATGTTTTTTTATGAAGTGATAATATAAAAAATATTTGAAACTTTCCCGCAATATTTTTTTTTCACGATCCCTTTGATTTATTTTTTGATTTATCAAAACATATAATTAGGATTTTATAAATTTCATAATAATATCGTGAATTTGATGTTTGCGATGAGCGAAACTGGTCCTGATCTTAAGTAAATAAAATTATGGAAATTGTATAATACTCAATTGTTTTTATTATTTAAATAAAATACCTTTCCATTTAGAAGTGACAGCTGATAAATACTTGTAAAAGTTTAAAAAAATTGCCTATTTTTTTTTAAATTTTTTGAAAACCTGGCAACCTTTGCTGTAGTGCAAGAACGGACATAGTTACTACCTTTTCCACAGTCACGATTCCTGGTCGCATATCGCACTCCAATCTTTCCTACATAGTTTCAGACAGCCGAGGAAAGATTGGCTTTAAATAATTGCTCTAATTTTTCCTCCCCCACTTAAAACGAGGGTGATATTTGAGTTCAAACAAATGAAACTTGAATCAAGTTGAAACGAAATAAGGTATAATGGTATGTCACATCGCGTGACTTAATTTCGCCGTATTGATTTGTTTTAGAATGAAAGTTAAATTGAGTTTTGTTCAAGAAATGATAATGTATAGATACCCATTTGAAGATAATAGTCATGAAGTGTTACTTTTATACCCACCTTAATTTAAGTTATAATTTGAATAAAATACAAAAGAACTTTTTCTCCGTGTTTTTTTTTTTTTCAATTTATTATTGCATGTTTATATTTTTTTTTATCTTCATTTCATTAAAAAGTTGTTGAATGTGAAAATTAATTTGAAATAGCATCTTGACGTTCATTCTGGTACTACCCCTCATTTTTATAACTATAACGATAGTTAATTGTATTCGAAATTATTATAATTCTAAGAACTAATAGGTTCAATTTATAATATCGACTAAGATCCTTGATGGAATTTTAATGTTCTGTTGCATACGTATGATATAATACTTGAAAATGTTGAAAGAAGAAACCCGATTCGTTAGCGACTAAACATGTGGAGTCGAACAAATTTTTTAGATTAAGAAATGGTTCACTATAATTTGTACTAGAATCCACATATTAAAAATGGCAAATAATGATGTATTAATTAATTGTTGAAGGTTTTTATGATTCCACATGTTTTGTCACTAACGATTCTGGTTTCGAATACCTAGTTAGAAACATCTAATTATTTCAAGTTGGCAGGCAACGATAATTATAATATTATACATCAATTATCGTAATATAGGAATTTAATTATGAGGTTGTCGACTCATTGAACTGATATAACTTTAAGGATATAACAAGGGGGAATTGGGAAGGTTTAGCTGGTCGTTGAGAATATAATTTGAATTTTATGGTTCAATAAATCTTAAAAGATAATGTTTATCACTATTTCCGCAACTTTATATTGTCAAAATCAGAAATAGTTTTGCCTTCCGCGAGCATTATCGACTGAGTTTGTTAAGAAAAAATAATTACCACGAATTTAGAATCGGAAATATTTACTATCCAATTGCGACCACTAAAGTTTAATTTAATCTTTCTGAAACATCTTCTTGCTTTATTGATTTAATTGTCATATGTTAAAACGATCTGTCACACTTCTATAATATTGCCTCCAAACAAAGCCTCTGATGTGCCTACTGGATAAAGTACCAAAGACAATTGAAACTATTAAGCACAGTTGATAATGTTATTTTATAAAATATATTTCGTTAGCCGTTAAACGACGGATAAATGTTTTCCGTTGTTTTCGTCGAACTGTGGAAATAATAGAGCCGTATCACTTAAAGGAAAATCCTTAACGGTAAGTAGAAGCCTCCGAAAATAACGATTGTTTGTAAGGTTTTTGTTCGACGCTTAATCGCTTCCATCCCCTAACGGATTTTGCACGCAACCGATGGGCGGTCGTCGTCGTCAACCAACGGCACATGTGATGCCAAAAATATTCTATGTACTTCATGGAAAGAAGACTATGAATTAATTAAATTCAATAACTGTTACTGATTGTCAGTTGTATTGTATCAGTGCGATTGAATGCATGAAGATGCCATTTTGCTAATGGCATTTGATGACAACATTTGCTAATGATTACAGTAAAAGAAATACACTTGAGGATTTCACTTGCACCGATTTCGTACATTACACGGAATGAATCTCAATTTAATTGAATGCACTTATAAAAACAAATAAATACGGTTAACTATTTGATGGGAGCTTTCTTGCCGAGTCGCTGAGTATACATTTTTAATTAGAGACCTTATACATTACGACGTAAAATGTAATAAACAAGCATAAAATGGAATGGTTGCACTAAGTATCATGGTGAAAAAAAGCAATGTATTTTAGTTCTACCAAATTTATAAAACGTATAATTGATGGCTATTTCGGCTTTCGCCCTCATCAGAACTACGATTATACGTATATGTGTATTTTACATTGCTATTTTTTACAATGGAGCTCTATCGAGTAAATTCCAATTCAATTAATAAAGAGCATTTATTGTTCACAGCTAAAACGGTATGCTAACGGTAAGATGGTTAATTGGAAGTTAATTATCTTCTCATCAAAAAAAGGTGCTCGATCACTGTCTTGACTAGAAGATGCCCTATCATGTTCGTTTCACTTTGGCTGATACGAAATAAAAGTAGGTAATAAAAAAATAAATGAGTCATTGGTTTTAATTTTTTGGGAGGTGTGTGCTAGGCAGTGTTTTCCTCGGAACTCGTACAATCGATAAGAAATATTGGACCCCATTATGCAATATATCTTTTTTTATCACGAAGTTTACATGAGATTTAATAATTGGCTGAATAGATAACTATTTTAATTAGCTCTTTTGCGAAAAACAATCAGTTTGCATTTAACCTTATTTGTAATAAAAATAATAGATAAAATGACTTCAGTTTAATAGGAATATAATTTCATTGCTTAGGTTATCGACTAAAGATGTTTGATCAAATTTGAATCGTCGAATTGATGTAATAAAACTGACACAAAGTAATCGTTTTGTATCGATTATATACAAGCGGAATTACACATAAAAAAATATAGACCCTAAGGCTAAAAGCGGTATATGTGTCTGAAATAACTAATGATTTAATCAAAATAACATTCAATTTTTGACATGATAATTTCAATAACAATACATTCAGTTAATGAGTTTTCTATGACAGGATTTAAGAGAAACAATAACTACCATTAAAATGTTAATAAATGTCCAATCCATCAGTGAGAAAGAAGTGACTTTTTCTTCTTTTTTGCGTACAGTTCAAGTCAAATAAAATGATAACATGTTTATCAATTAAATGAAAATAATTTATATTATGATGTATATATATTAAGTGTTTATTTTATGTCACGGTGAAAAAAATAGCAATGTGTTTTAGTTCTACAATATTTAAAAAAAAACATAGTTGATAGCTATTTCGGCTCAAGCCATCGAATACAAATCATGTAACCATATATCGTTAAATACATATTGCTTTGCAGGCTTTTACTTACGCACCAGAAAAAAGCACTCGTGAAAGTTCATGAATACTATGTTACAATTTAAAAGATAGCTCAAGCGACTGAAAAAATAACAAAAGTATAAAGCTTCCTGCAATCGTTGAAAGCCTCGATTAATAACTATATTTATTTTTTTACAAGGTTATCTTGAAAATACCTGAATCAATAAAATGTTACGTAAATCAAAATGTGTACTCTTTTGATCTAAAAAATATATCGCCTTCCATCTTATTCCAATAATATTGAGTCGTTTTTTTTTAAATCCATGTTTTTTACGTATCATGTTTATCACCGCTTTTACTCCCTGGCTACCGAAACCTTTCCGAAGCTATAAACCGTTTTTATTATTATGAAACATTAATTTTCCTCCCTTGAAATAATTCGTTTCTTTCATTTCTAATAGTATTTTTCGTTTCTTATGCGTATTGTACGTGGGATATAGCTTTTATACTCTTGTCGTTAGAAAAATGCGATTGGCTTTTTTCTTTCACTTGAAAAGAAATCCAGAAGCTATTATCATTATATTCGTACGATTTTGCCTTTTTGTACGAGAAAATTGACTCGGCGCATTCTTCTATGTTCTTTTAAGTATGTCCATTCGACCGTAAACGTTATTTTTGTGACATACGTACACGACTCTATGCATATACCTTAATATACTAGTTTTATAAGCGATTGTCTAATTCATTTAACATTTAACCATTTTGGCCAGACAGTATGGCTCTGTTAAATGGAGTATAACATTCTATTGGAACCGATTTCAATCCAATATCACTTTTTTATGGTATCGACTGAAGGTGCTTCATGGAACTTCAATATCAAATTAAAATTGTCATTTTTTTTTAAGATTACACATTTATGATATCGACTGAAGGTGCTTGGTGAAATTTCAATATCAAATTTGAATTGTTACAACTTTGCACGATTCCACATATTTCGTCACGAAAGGCCCGGGTTATGCCTTTTGGCGTTTTACGGAATTCAATCACACGGATGCAAATAATTGACCCACAATATACAGTTTACATATACAAGAAGAATTAATTACTAACTAAGAAAGGATAGGTTGTAAACCAACAATTGAAAGAGTTTTCAATATATTTATTTAATAATAATGACACTCAATTGCCTGTGATAAGTTTTGTTAACACTAAATACTGTTAATGAGTGTTTGATGAAAAGATTCTACAACAAATAATAATCAAATACCATTAAAATGCAATAGAGTATTTTAGAATTAGAGATGCCTACTTATTACTAATTGGTGGATAACGGTGAATGTTTAATTCGCTCCGTCCTCTGCCTCTACTTTGTAATTAACTCCTCTTAACAAAATGTAACAGATGTCAACTGTTTATTGTAAGTCAGTTCTGTTCAGTCTTGGTGATAATGCGTTATATTAAAATAATTTCACAGTGTTCAGTTCAATTTTCACAATAATGATATATTAAAACCGGGACTGATTTTGTTTGTCGCCAGCATTATTAATGTTTATTAGAAACATAAATAAGATGTGTCAATGGAGTCAAAACTTTATCAAAGGAAAAAGCATCATACTACATATAATTAAAAAAATGCAAAATGATTAATGGCTTCACGTTTAATGCATCTATTTACTAGAATGCCAGAATATGTCCGAAGGTTCTGAGTGAAAAACTTGTGAAATTGTACATAACTTGAGTGATTTAAATTTTATATTAAAACTTCATCAATGTTTCTTATACGAAACTGTGAATTACGCACAATAAATGTTCGAGATTTGTTCATTAGAGGATACAAAAGCTCTTGTTGTAATAATGATACAAGTGAATTTCTTTTATGATTCCACACAATTTGTTTTTGATTAAGACATTGTTCGACAATTGTTTTAACACGGTGAAAAAATAGCAATGTATTTTAGTTCTACAAAATTTTTATAAAATATAGTTGAAAGCAATTTCGGCCCACGCCATCGTTACAACCATCGAGCCGAAATAGCTATCAACTATATTTAATAAAAAAATTGTAGAACTAAAATAAATTATTATTTTTTCACGGTTTTATAGTGGAGTTCTAACAAGTAAATTCCAATTCAATCAATAAATTGTTTTACAATTTTCTTTGACTAATAATTTGTTCACGCCTCAAAAAATTTACGCTTACTAAAATACAATTATCAAGTATGACCCACATTATTTGATTTATGCTACCCGTCAACAAGATACGTCTAATAAAATCGAGCAAAACGTATGATATAACTCAATATGTCACAACACGGTCGTGTTTCCATTACATTTACATGCACGTTTCCTGAAACCGGATATCAAACCTTAGTCCTTAAGGATCCCTGCTAATGCACCACCAGCCTCCCAACTCCCAGCTGGTAATCCAATACCTCGACGTGAAAGGAATTGATGTCTTTATTTCCAAGATGTGGCGTTCACAGCGGTGAAGTAACTTGAAAAAGGTCTATGAATAGTGGGAACTTTCATTATGTTGTACGACTTCTAAAAAATATTATTTTCTAAATAAAAATGTCGTTTCTGTATGTTACTTTATTGGTAGGATAAATTATTAGCCTATTCAACACTTTAATATACACTTCGTTGTAGAAATTTCAGTGAATCTATTCAACATGCTACAAATGAGGAATTGTTGAATACATACGTAAATCGTATCGACTGTCAATTCTTGGTAGAAAATTATGGTCACTGTTTACTTTAAATTTGTTAACCGTCATTTGATGGTGGACAAGCATTATGTTTAACACAGTGAAACAAAGCAATGTATTTTAGTTATTTGATAGCAATTTCAACTTACGCGTTCATCAAAACTATTATATGTTTAAACGTTCTTCTTCTCTTTTTTTTAACATCCTAGTTTTTTGTGCTAATAAATTCTAAAAGGTAGCACATTGATTTTGTGCATTTCTCGATGTGAGACTTAATCTGGGTTTTTTAAGAGAAGATTTGTTGTGTACCTTTTCTACACAGCTATACATAGATAGGTAAATTTACGTTTAAACATAGTTCTGATGAAGACGTAGACCGAAGAAACTATCAAAAATATATTTTATAAAAATAATATAACAAAAATAAATTACTGTTTTTCACCGTGTTATAATGGAGTTCTACCAAGTCAATATCAATTTAATCAACGCATTACATTTAAATAATAAAACACAATGCTTAGTACTATTCCCACAATTTAACATTTTTACGATCAAGACCGGTTTCATTCATCGCGAGCAATACCAACTGATAAAATACAAAGTATTATATACCAAGACTATTTATTATGATTTTTTAAAACTATTTTTTTAATTCTTGAATCATTTGTTAAGTACACCTGATAATAATTACCTCGAAATATAAATAGCATTTTTTAAATATTTTATCAGATGAAAATACTCGCGATGTAACCGGTATAAGAAGGTAATAAAATGGCGAAAATATAATAGTTTTAACATTATGTTATATTATTTGAATATAATGATTTTTTACAAAGTTAAGGTCACCACGTTACGAGCACCTTACATTTGAAAATTATGTACAAATAAATAGGAATTCGTTTATAGATACAAACAACGACTGCCTAAAACTTACATTTGTCATGTTTTATATCTACGCCTTTGAATATCAATTGATAGAACAGTGGCGTTACAGCTCTGTAAGAATAAAAGTTGCGTGCTTGGGGCCTTATATGATAGTATGTTTGTTATTCTTAACCTATTATTGGGGATGCCACTGATTAAAGCTTTTATTATGTGTAACGGTATTGTTTCGACTGTCGACATTTTCCACACGTAGAGAATGAACTCTTTCGAATATAATCAGTCATGTATTAACCGCTCCCAGGCTATCACGCAAATATGCGTAAAAAAATAATCATTACGGACGATCACATAAACACTCGTGATTCTCCTTACATGAAGTTCATGATTTTAAAGTCTTTATAAAATTTCGAATGAAAAATTATATTTGTTCAATATTTACGTAACATAAAGAGATTATTCCAAAAAAAAATCGCCTGGCAAGTGGTTGATTCTTTGCAAATTTCATTTTTAAATGTAATATATTCTCGAGATTAACATATTATAGACTTGTAAGACATAAAAATCTGACATAATTTATCAATTGATAATGTTTTTATAAAATCTTCTTACAACTTTGTAATGGATGAGAAATTTTTTGAAACATTCTGATTAAGTGTCTTTTTAAATGGTCGTAAAGAAAATACTTGTGTCGACCTTTTGTGATCAACATCTATGTAGTCCTTTTCACCTAAGTTGACTGCTGCTTTGATTAATATTTTATTTAAACGTCTCGGTGACTCTCTCTTTGGGTGTTGGGCTGATATATAATATTATTTCTCTTGTTCCTGTTATTTGTAATCTTATATCTTTGTCACATCTGTAAACCCGCCCAAAACAGCGCATTAATTGTTTCAAATGTCAGATTTCGTTTTTTAAAATATTGAAAAAAAAACAATGCTTAGCACTGTTTAATATTTTTACTTATTAAGAAACATTTTTAATACTATTTCCTCAATATATTCTAGTCTAGAACTGGTTTATCTCATTTCGAGCATTACTCATTGGTATCATACGAATTAAAACATGGCTTTTCATACAAAATTTCACCTCTTTGTACTTATATGCTTTCAAAAAAAAAATTGAAGAAAACGTCCATTTAGATTTATTAAGAAGCAAAATTTTAATAAAAATATTTTTCCTTTACAATTAAGGAAATGCGCTTAAATATTTTAGGGAACATTACACATTTGATATTTTCAATTCCAATTGATAATGCTTGCGATTAGCGAGTCTAGTCCTGGTCGTAATAATATAAAATTGGGGAAATAGCACTTATCTTTGTGTTTTATTATAAAAAAATATGGTTAAGATCTTTAATTTATATAAATATATTTATTTTAATAATGTAAAAATTTGATGTAAATAGAACAAGTAAAACCCATAATCTACGTCATTGACAGCTCCACTGAACTGCTGGTTGTTAAAAAATATGTAGGTGAAAAAAAAATACATATATGTATATTTTGGTATGAAAAGTTGATCAACATTTATGGTTTTGACTACAATGTATTGCTTTCAGGGGTCATCTGGTCGTAAATTGGAACTGGAGGTCTGTTACGGTCGGTCACATAAATTAACCTCTTTCAAAAGCGGATTAGTTCCATAGAAAATTGCGAAGAAATTCAATGTTATAAATTTTTCTGATGTGCACACTTGGTTAATTTGATTTGTGTTATATTCTAAAAAAATATACCGTAGTAACTATAAAGTTTTTAACTGTCACTTCTTTATGGAAGAATATGGAATAATTAAAAAAAAATAATAACACATTATTACTTAGTACTTATTTTCATAATAGTTGTTATCATCAAGACCGGTTTAGCTCATCATGAGCATTATCAACTGATACACAAATGCTACAAATTACAAGCAAGTTCTGTTTCTACAAAATTTTGAATTGAAGTTAGTAGGTACACAAAACCACTTAAATTATGTATGGAACATAATGTATTAATATATAAAAGATAAATGGTAGTCAAAAAGGATGAGAAGAAATGGCCAGACAGGGGCGTCGCATTACTTTCTGATACATACAATAGAAAAAGGGGCAATATATTTTACTATTAATATTACAATACGGATCGGTTTTTTCTTCAGAGCTCCAGAAATGATATAAAGAGCGGGAGTTATTAAATAATGTCTCGAAGTTAAACCGTTTTCGATAAATCTGCAACTAAGCGATTTTCGATCGTAATTTTCCAATATAAAATATAAAGTCGCATATGGTCGCCGAGGAAGTAGCCTATTAGCCCCTTCTCTGCTAACATCCCATGTTGCAGTATGTTGATAATTGACACTCAAAAATATAAGTGGTGCTAGTGTTAAATTTTTTTTTGATTTTTTGTGATAAATTATCGGAAATCATCAATATTGAATTATTATTTTTTTAATATTAAATATGTACTAGCCTGGCATGCGTTGCAATATCACTTAAAGAAAGAAAGTAATGGTGTTTTAATTGTGTTCATTAAACTGCTTTTGGATACACACTACATTTATTTTTCCATGTTGCGTACACGAATAAATCAGACGCTTTTTCGACGCGTGAGCAGGTCACACAAAGCTATATATGTGAGAAGCATTTGCACATATTCCAAAGTATTAATTGATAGAGTTCGCGACAAGCGAAATCGTTCCTGATATAAAGTTTCTACTAATTCTGTAACTTTCGCGAGAATGTGCAAAACAATTCAATTTTTTGCCGCAATCGGACGAAAAAGTAAAAGCTCTCGATGAGCGAAACCGGTCTTGATGTAATGGTTCTTCTAATTTAAAAACTTTTTTGGGTATGTTCACAGCAACCCACTAAAGAGAAGTCAACACTCGAATGAATGATATAGGAACCTACACAGAACGTACAAACAAACAAGTGTTTATTTTTATATGTTTGTATTGAAAAATCCCCATCGTGGGTCAACAGGAAACGAGTTAAATTTTGATGACAATAAAATTGTTTTACTAATTTTTATACATCCAATTATGTACTTTGTTTATTTAACATTATCAGCATACCAACGCCAAGTATCCAGCTAAATGTATTATTCATATATTTTATCGTTATAAATAACAAAAAAAATCCAATAATAATTTAGTAACAAGTTTTTTCTCGGGCATATTTGACAACTGAATGAGATATAACATTTACGGACATGCGTAAAATTTGACCTCTGTCACGAAGCATAGCGCGTTATGTGGCCATATTTTAAAAGCTTTCTTTGAAAAATGGACCACCGACTTAAAGTCATGCAGTCATAATATGAGTTTATCGTTTATTTTGAATAGCTTACTCGTACAACTGCGTGGTGAAATTTATGTTCTTCTTTTGTTACAATTTTTATTCGGTTTTATTGGAGCGGGAATATTGATGAACTGAAATAACACGTTCTACAGGTGGCTTTTTGTAAACGTTTCAATTGAATTGCAATTTTTAAAAAAAGAAGAAAATATGATGTAAATTAAATACCACTTTAAGGTATTAAACTGGATTCAAAATTGCGTGCTATTTTTTTACTATTCATCCACGAGATATATCGCTTTTAATGTGTTGGCTGTCACTTTTTGATGGAAAGACATAGACACAAAGACAAGACCACGATTGTTCAGAGCTTTTAATATATTTTCGATTTGTCCTAATGTTATTTAAAAAATAATCATAATAGATTGTTAACATTTTATTTTTAAGTTAATTTACTTCATTTGAATGTGCATTATGTAACTTCATGTAAATTTTTTTCTTATTTCTTGAACCTTATACTCAAAATATTGTATTATATGTATTATATTATCCAGATTTTCTTTACAGGCGGTCTATTTTTGGATCTGAAAAAATACACAAGTTTGTTGATAAAAATCACAAAGAATAAAACGTTAACTCGACTTATTCAGTGTGTATTTTATTGCCAGCGAGTAAAGATATTTCGATTTCTTTTACGGGTTTTCTGTTCAGTTAAATGATAAGACTAAAAAGCACGCGTCGGCGTTGGCTGGGTAATCGATATATTTTCTTCGAAGGTGCTCAATGAATCTAGACGTCTAAAAGACTATGAATATCTTTAGCTCGGCTTTACGATGTCTTTATCTGAGATAGTTAAGGTTATTGCATAGATGTTCAACCTTTTTACAAGTATGTCTGGAAAAATGGGTCGAACTTTGGGAATAATAACTCTGAAACATACAAAATCAGGGCTGTGAACTAGCGGTCTTTTAGATGGAGTCGGTTTCGTGAAAATCCGGCGAATCCGGTTATTTTTTTTATTAGAAGATTTTCAAAAATAACTCAATGAACAATTTGCCGGATTTATTGGTAGATCTTTAGTTCAATGCACGAAAATAGGAAAGATAGGAAAAACTTAAAATATTAAACGTTTTTAAAATTACATCTGTGTGATAGAATGCCTGAAGATGCCGAAAGGCGAAATACGTGTCGTTACGACAAGGCATGTGGAATCGTACAAAGTTGTAACAAATCAAATTTGATATTCCATCAAGCACCTTCAGTCGATATCATAAATTACATCTAGTTGATACACCAAAAGGGATAAAAATGTTATCATTATATTAAAAACTAACTTCCATAAAATTACCTTCGAATGTGTCGAACACACTAATTCTTGTTTCGTCTATAGAATAAGATCCTTCATCGATATTTGCTGTATTATTCTCTAAAACTGTGCAGTAAATATTGAATGATGTTTAGAAATAATAGATAATTTAGGAAAAAAACTATTACTCAAAGCAACGATATTTTTCTGTAACTTGAAGTGAATTGTTGCCCACTTCTTTTCTCTTTAATTCAAATACATTACATGCTTTTACACTGAGACAGATGATATCAAATTCTTTTGAATTTACATTGATAGTTTACTGCGGTAGGTATGCCAGATAACTCTATTGTTTATCACTTTTGATTATATTTATTAAAACATAAAAATGCTTCAAATGTTTTAAAATATTTACATACTTGAATATTGAGTAATAAATTCACCGATGGAACAGTAACGTCGAAAATAATTTAATCAAAACTTGCTTAGTGTTATGTAACATGAATAATGCGCACATTTGTATTAATCCTTTGGCTGCCAGAAAAAATGTACGTATGTACGCCACCTATAATTTGTAACAAAAAACAGTGAATTTCCGATGTTTGTTTTATATTTTATATACAGAAATAATCAATAAACTTACCAATTGTTTATTATTATTATATAAAAAGCAGGATTTCTTGAAGAATTTTGAAGAAATTTCATTTTGATAACGCTGAAACTATTGACATCTGTCAAGTGTCAGTTTGAACAATCGACGAAATCGCGAAAAATCAATGTATTGTAGTAGAAACCCTTTAATGTTTTTAAACTTTTCTTATAGACATCAGTGAGTGTCCTGTGACCTGTCATTGCATCATTTGAATAGAAGGAAAATACGTTAAAAGTTATTGACGAGATATCTCGTCTCAGGCAGACATCCGGTCAAATGCCTTCTACACTTCAGTAAATAAATATTTAACAAATTATATTTATTTTAAAATTAAAGTAATAAAAATAAAATTCCTTAGTACCATTGATTTATACTCAAATCAATATATTCTTGCCAATGTATAACTTGATGGAAAGGCATGATGTTTTATGATCAGGATCGGTTTCGCTCTACGCGAGTATTATCAACTGATAAGATACAGATTACAAGCAAGTCTTTGCATACAAATTTTGAGTTAATGTTAGCGTGTGTATAAAACCATGGGTTCGTGGATTAGTAATTGAAATTAGTTCATCATGAGCATGACGAACTGATTATGAAACCGGTCCTGATCGTAAAATATATTGTGGAAATAAGTACAAAAAATGTGTTTTTATCATTTAAGACGCATGTAGTTTAAAAATCCTTTGAAAGCACCGGGTGTGTAGAATGTTTAATTTAAAATGTTTTTTTTTTATACGAAATCTAATGTTTTGTACTATTAGGTGTAGTAAAAAGTCCTGACATTTTTTTCAAACGCGTGTCTTAAAATCGGTCGGCTTCGGGCCTATGGTTAAATAAGATGTCATAATATTTTTTTTCGTGTTGTGTGACATTTCAAGTTACGTTCTGTATAGAAAAAAAAGGTTCATTCTCCCCAAACAGAATGACCGACCTTTGCCCTTCATAAGAATATCTGCGCGGTTGCATGCTTTTTCAATATTACGCCCAGAACAGTGCAGTCGTCGCCACTAAAGACATTTGCGACGTTTATAGAGACGTGTTAAAGGTTCGAAAATGTCAGAGATGGTTTACAAAATTTAAATCTGGCAATTTAAGCATTGAAAATAACCCTCGAAGTGGACGACCTCATACAGTGGATGATATATAATGAAACTGTATAATGACCTCATACAGTGGATGATAAATATGGTGAAACTATGACGGCACAAGTATACTGTGACCAATTAAACAAATTAAGTGCAGCTTTGACAAGAAAGAGGCCGGGCAGGATGAATGGACGCAACGATAAACAGCAAAACGAAATGATGCGAATATGACCTGGGAAAAAATCCAGGAGTTGGGTGGGAAACCTTTATTGCATCCACCTTATTTACCAGATCTAGCACAATCGGATTACCATTTATTCCGTTTAATATAAAAAACTTTTAGGGATAAAAATTTTCAAACAAAAAATGACGTGAAAAACGCTATTTCCGACTATTTTAATTCCAAATCAGTAGAGTTTTTTACTAAATGGATTTTAGACTTGTCTAATAGGTAGCAGAAGGTTATAGATAGACAGGGAGATTACTTTTTATAAATAAAATAAAAAAAATACTTTGAGTTTCATTTAAAAAAAACGTCAGGACTTTTTACTACACCTAATATTTCCACAATTTCAACAAGTGTCAGAGCAAAACTGTTCCTGAATAGATTATTTAAAAATTTTGAGATCATTCCAATAAAAACCCCATAAAACCGGAAACCTATAAATGTATTAATGAAACAGTCCGAACTGGGCATTGAACTCATGTTCAACGCAGACGACTGCAACACGGATCCAACATTATCGATTTTTTTCTCAAATAATCATAAATAAAATCCCACAAAACCATAGTTTCGCTTTTCGGTATCTTCAAGCATTTTATCACACAATTGCAAACGAATTAACAGAGAGAAATATTGTATTGAAGCTCTATTTAAAATGCAATTTATTAATAATTTATTTTAATTATTTTTTTATTTATTCCATAATACATTTCATGATTATGACCAGTTTAGCTCATCGAGAGAATTGTCAACCGATCAGTTAAAAGGTAAAGGTATTAATTATTTGTCAATTCTGTTGCATCCGTGTTTAAGAATGCCTGGCGATGCCGAATAGCGAAATCCGGATCGTTAGTGACAAGTTTTATCTCGATAATGTAGAGCTAAGTGTTTTGTCATTTTTATCTTATTTTAATTGGGTTACTCTAAAAAAAGTTAATTTTAAAAAGTGAAAGATAATGTCTGAGAACCTAAAATATATGATGAATAGATATATTTTATCAATTGTCACACAAAATCTGCCCTTAACACAATTTTCTTCGTCGCTGAACAGTAGCAGCTGGTTAATATTTTTTCGGAGTAGATTTTTCGTTATTACAAACCCTTCTATCAAATATCGACATTTGTGACAACTTTGGCGTCTGGGGATATATTTTTTATTACTTTTACGAATTCGCATGCCTTTTCTGAAAAGTCTCGAAGTTTTATTGTGCCCCCGGTATGTGATACATCGTCTTTGGAACTTGTTTAGTCAGAACCTTTTTGCGTAGGGCATAAAAGTTTAGTACGCCGACATTGCTGGCGCGGAATGTTTCGCGTGAAACCAAATCAATATGCTAAAGTTAACTGAAAAAGAATTTGAAAGCCTCCAAAGACTGGAGCGGATGCGACGATGATTCTTAGAAATATTCCAGTGCTGAAATCGAGAACGATTTCGTGTTTCAATCGTTCGAGAATTCCCAGGAAATTTTACTACTTTGGGATTGACATATTCCAAACATGGTGTTTATATGAAGAGTAGCTGAGAATTGAATCAACAGTTGATTGGTAAATCGGGACGAATTATGTAGCTCGCTCTATATTGTTTTTTACAAATGATTGTTGATAACCATTTGGACGTTTAAACACAGATACAGCATATAATCTTCTGACTTGAATTGTTGAAGCTATGTTAGATTCCACACGTTTTGTCACTAATTTTTCTTTCGCTTTCGGCATCTTCATGCATTCTATCACAAGGATGTCTAAAGATGCCGAAAGGCGAAACCCGGGTCGTTGATGACAAAACATGAGTAATGCTAAGAAGTTTTAATAATTCATATTTGAAATAAAAATTTCATCAAACACCAGTCGTTATCATAAATTATGTAATAAACTTATACCATATTTATTTAAAATTTTGATTGCATGCATAGTTTTCTTAGAAAATATATTTGACAGTCGTAATTTTAAACAATAAAAAAACATTTTTAGTACTTATTTCCACAATATATTTTTCGATCAGTAACGGTTTCGCTAATGGCGAGCATTTTTAACTGATACAAACGATACGATCAATATACCTAAATCAAGTAAAATGGTTCATAAATAGAATGTTTAGGACGTATTTCCACAATGTATTTCTATTATTTAAAATATCATGCCTTTCCATTAAGAATTGACAGTTAAAACCTTTAAAGTGAAAATCGTAATTATGTATTGTTATATTATTATCCTTTGCTGTATTATTGTTACATTATTATCATTTGCTGTAACAGATCCGATCGCCGTTATCCCAATTGTTGTTTAATTTAAAAAATGGACGCGATTTGTATAAAAAAAGAAATAGTACCCAATACTTCCCTGATCAATGTGATAGAAGAAGTTCATAAATAGTTTGTCGTACGTCTCTCAAAAGATCGAATGCGGAATAAATTAAATTCAAAGACGCTCCACGAGGAGAGAGAAAAAAACAAATAAAAAAATGTTGGCGGCTTCTTCTTATTCGAACCAGTATAGTGCCATCTTCATGGTCGCAAGAACTATTATTTTGTAAAGAAGTATGTGCTAACGACTTGGATCCCTTTATTTAGAAGTGCGTCCATTTCAATGCATATCTATACTAAATCTTGATCGTTTCAATCGATATGTAACGTTAAAGACGATGCAAGACGTCGTTTCACGTCACTGATAAAAATAATCGAATCAACCCTTATTAATTTTTGGCGAGATAAAGAGCCGACTGCTATTTCAGCCTAGCACGTTTGAGCCTCTTAACTCTTTGAGCGGTTTGAACGTACCGGTACGTTTAAACTCCCTAACGCATTATTTTAAATCCCACGCTTTAAAATTCAAATTAAATTTTATCGTGTTTTTTTATAATTTATTTATTAATGATAAATGAAAATTATTTAAATTTTATCATGTATTTTTGAATAATAATAAAAAAACTTTGAAATGCTATAACTCTGTACGATTCCACATGTTTTGTCACTAACGACTTGAGTTTTACCTTTCGGCATCTTTAGGCATTCTATCACACGGAAGCGATAGGACTGACGTACAATAAATAGTTAGCGTCGTCTATATACCGAAGATATTAATTACAGGAAAACATAAACAAAAGTTAAAACAAATTAAAAAATATTAATCTTATAATAATTAAATGAGGTCAGTCAGGTCGTCAGTTTTGTTGCATCCGTGTGATAGAATGCCCGAGAAACCCGGGTCGTTAGTGACAAAACATGTGGAATCGTACAAAGCTGTAACAATTCAAATTTGATATTGAAATTCCATGAAGCACCTTCAGTCAATATCATAATTAAATAAGTAAACATTGCGAAAATTTTGACTCCGAAATATATGTATTTATTATTACGCAATCCCATTGTACTTTTTTTTACAATTTTTATTGATAACTGGTACACAAGTTCAACGATCATTTATTCAAGAATCGAACACATGCTTGTGGAGCTTTTCGAGTAAATATAAAAAGCTTAATTAAATAAACAATGAATACAATTACCATAATATAAAAAAGCACTAAAAAATAAGAAAAAAAGATGCTAAAATTTAACTCACTCCCAGACATTATATGCCATAGAATTAACTCACTAATCAAAAGATTTAAAGGTGATATACCGTAATATCTATTGTAAAATTTTCGTAAAGATGCGAATATATTTGATTGGTGCAACTTTGCTTCCCTTATTGTATTTCTAAGAAATCGTCATATTCAAAAATCAAACCGAATCTCGGCCGTATTATACCTTTAGGTGAGCTTTTTTGTCATAACTGCGTCGGCACCCTATTGGAAAAGCTTTGTCATTCATGTCACGCGCTATGCGAGTCGCTATGACCGGGTGTCGAACCCAGTCCCGACACTTTTTACTAGACGTCTGTTGTCTACATAGCCAGGCGACCACTCGGGTTCGTTCGGTCAGATTCAGCGATAAACGCATCGTTTGTATTGTCAAATATTTATGTTATATTTTAATTGGTCTGTTTATAATTGATATTAATAATACAGACGGACTATACTGAGGGCACGGGGTGCCAAGGGTTGGTATTTAAACATTTGTTGTATGATACTGTATATACAGATACTAATCCATATCAAATAAAATTTATATTGCAATCGTAACTTGCTGCTTTAAAAAGCGAACACATTTACATATAATTAGACAAACATTTAAATAATACTGTCGTTAAATTAGCCTTACTCTTTTTATGTGTTCATTGCTAGCTACTTCTCTGTCGTAATGCATAATATTTTATTAAATAAAAACGCATTATTAGAACTATTTTCACAATAAATATTATGTTTAGAACCAACTAATTTCTTGCGATGAGCGATACCGGTTCTAATCAAAAAAATATGGTGGAAGTATTTTTTTCTTATTTTTTATAAAAATAGTTTTATATCAAAAATAAACTTTTCACGTCGTTTCATTCAATTTACTTAAATTTGCAAAGCATTTTTATATTATATAGCAAAAAACAATACTCAACAATCGTTTCAATGTAGCCTTATTTCTCTTTTTTGTATACATTTCCTTTCGTGATAATTGTTCAATGAGTCGACATTTAATATATGTATTGCGTCACCTGATGTTTAATTCCATCGATACCCACGAATTTTAAACATGCCGGTATCAAAATCTCATTACCGGTAATTATTGTTTATAAAACTTATGAAATGCAAATTTAGTGTCATTATCATCAAATCAATAGTATTAAAAGTTATTTCAGATTTATATGAAGATCTTAACTTTAGGTTATGTGTTTTTTATTTGTAATTGAATCCTCTTGTATGATAGTTGCAAACTATTTATTGTGTGTCAATCGTCTAGATCGTTAGTGAAAAAACATGTCGAACCATACAATGTTTCAACGATTCAAATCACTTGAATTGTCCGATTTATTTTGACAGGACGTGGTAGAAATATGTCAAATGTGTAACAAGATGTCTATGTAATGCCATCGATATGTAAATGCAATTTTGAAGATTTGATTCATAAAAAAAATATAAAGATGAACCATTTATTTCAATCATGGTATTGTTAACATAAGACTGGTTGCTGACATAAAACTGACTGAAAACTATTTAAATGTACACAGCGATCAAAAGATTTCAGAGAAGATCTCCTTTCGTCTTATAGAGATAAAAGTTGTCAAATATATACTAGGGACAACACCCGGGTTAAAGATTTGCCCCAAGAAATCACTGACTTCACTTATTTTTATCCAAGGTGACAGTTTTCTAGATGATAAATTGATATGCATATTATTTTAACTTATAAAAGTCCTTTCTTTGATTTCAGGTAATAAATGAAGAACTGTCTCGACTTTAGCTGAATGAAGGTCTCCTTGAACTTCCATTAAAGTTAAACTTGTTTGTACGAAGATTTGGTATAATATGTTTACTTATTTAAGAAACCCTTTTCAGCTACTAGCTTGTATCTTTGCCATATCTTATTTTCAAATGAAAACTTATACGAATATAAAATATACGATTAATTCGACAAAGTGAAATAGAAATATTGACGTTTTAAATTTATATGACGTTGTGCACAGTGCGCTGACCAAAAGCAACACTTTTTCAGCTTTAAGATGTTTCCTTAAACTTCTTGGCAGAAAGGTATCATATTATATTAATAAGAATCAATGGTGACAATTTTAACCCTTTACACTCATATTTTTTTTGGGTGAGGGTAGCCTTAACTCGTAATTAATTTTCACGCATTTTCCAGGGTTCATAATCAAAACTTAAAATGAAAATAAATCGTATTTTCAACGGATTTTTGTTCAACAAAAAACTTACACAGCGTGCATTATACTGTTTTTTTTAGTATTTTTATAGAAATACAATCGTAAAAAGTTTTTCATTTCTATTTTACGAAAGTTTTAATCCGAGTATATGAATTTTAAACATGATATTTTTAAAAGCCTTAAAAACTTTATAGATAGAGTTATTGAAAATTTATTTATAAGTGTGTTAGCATCGTTAACATTGTTGTGCTTTAAAATCTATTATATTAAAATGATTTTTAATAAAAAAGAGAAATTTTCAGCTGAAAATGATAAAAATTCTAGCATGTATGATAAAGAAAATATTATCTGCACGATATATATAATATGATAAACAGCAATAAAAATCAATAAAATGTGGTACATAGAAAATATTAAAGCTAAAGTTTTGGTTCCCCAGTGGGGATATACGAGTAGAACGCTTTACTTGTTTGGTTTCCCCAGAGGGGACATTATACAGGGGTTAATAGTCACACACTGTTATATTATAAATTTTAGGTTTCGTACGTTACTAGCATTAAAAACAACTTGGATATTGTCATACTTCCTTATGACAATATTATTTCATTTTTCAATGTGATTAGTGAAATTATTAATATTTTCGCAATTCAAAAATATTTCAAGTATTTCATAACAATATTAATTTTTCTTTTATTACAAAAGGCAGTTTCTAAATATTCAGAGGACCTTCACCTTAAATTATTTTAATCGAGTCATATAACAAATTAAAATTTTTGAAACATTGTACAATTCCACATATTTTGTCTGTAACGACCGGGGCTTAAATGCCTGATGATGCCGGAAGGCGAAAGCCTTAGTGAGTGACAAAACATTTGGAGTCGTACAAAGTATAAACAATTCAAATCTGACATAAATATTCAATCAAACACCTTCAGTTGATATAATAAATTAATTCATATACATTTTTTAGTCCTTGAATCATTTCTTTTTTGAACCTTGTAATAGCCAACATAAAAGTATTGTGTAAATAGACTTGCTTTAATTTGTGCTTTATCAATTGATAACTCTCGCGATGGTCGAAATCAATATTTTTCTTGACAATATCATATAAAATTGTGTTAATAGTACTAAGCAACGCGTTTTAATTTTTAAATATATTTTCTATCGCTAAGTGACAGATGGCAATTTAAAGGTGATTCGTTTATCAAAATATTTCACTAATACAACATATGGGTATCGTAATCGAATTGAATATAATATGAAGCTTTTGCAATTTTATTGAAAAAGCTCGGAATACATACGTGCTTCGACAGCAGCAATTGAATGTCAGATAATGTAATATAGCAAACTTCTAAGGAATACAACTATTTTTCTACAAACATGTCCCAAGAGTTGTAACTCTAAGGTTTTTCTCAACAAGGTCATAAAGCGAGCGAAACTGGTTTTAATCCCAAGAAAGGACATCCGGCCTCGGCACGCGTTTCTAGATAGAATGTAATACATTACTTTTAAATATTGTCCTATCCACATTGGGATCAATTCCGTCGTAGGTTTTTTTTTTTTATATTGTTGTTGAAAATCTGGCTTTGACATGAAATTGCGGTATAAGGCAAGATGATATTTAAAATAGTTTTTTTTGTTATCAACCATTTTTGTATCGATATATATATTATAACAATATTATAAAAACTTCATTCCAATGCATTCGAAGAGTTTTGAATAACTCTCAGCACAATTGTTCATCCATTAATTGCCTACAGCAAAAAATGAAAATTGCGGTATATTGATTGAATTAGTATGTACTTGGTAGGACTCTATTTTAACACGGTGAAAAAATAGCAATGTATTTTAGTTGTACAAAATTTTATAAGATTTAATTGAAAGCTATTTCGGCTCACGCCATCGTTAGAACTATAGTTCGGCCACTTTAAATATGTACGTTTAAACATAGTTTAAATGAGAGTAATAGAAAATACATTGCTATTATTTCACTGTGCAAAAATTGCCGTAGTTTGAAAACTACCAAACAGCCTAAGCATACAATTATATTTAAGCAGTAAATATCATATGTTTATATTAATTTTCACTTCTTACAGTACTATTATCAATCAATTTACATTAATCAGACCCGTACCGGCTTCGTTGATTTTATTATCAACTGATATAATTAAAATACAATATATAAGTGATGTTATTTTAAATTTGAATTGTTACAACTTTGTACGATTCCACATGTTTTGTCACTATCGACACTGGTTTCGCCTTTCGGGATCTCAACTATCAACAAATAATAATCAACTATTTTAATGATAGTTGATAATTATTTGTTGTAAAACCCTTTCAAGAATAACTCATTAATAAGATTTATCGTTAATGAAAATTATCACAGGCAATTGTGTTAATTATTATTAGATCAACATTATTTAATTAGTTTTAGTTGCTATTTAGTTCTTACCTTGGGTCTCAGTTTTCCTGTAATTAATACGTTTAGTATATAGACAATGCTAACTGTTTATTGTGCGTCAGTTCAGTTGCATCCATGTGATAGAATGCCCGTAGATGCCAGAAGGCGAAACCTGGGTCGTTAATGACAAAACATGTGGAATCGTACAAAGTTGTAACAATTCTAATTTGATATTGAAATTCCATTAAGCTCCTTCAGTCAATATCATATATTAAATAATTTTAGTTTATCAGCTGAAAATGTTCACTATGATCGAAAGCGGTCTAGATTTAAATAACACAAAATTCCGGAAATAACATCGAGGATTGTACTATGTTTGAATTTACGCCCTAATGAGATCTAGTTCTATTCTTTGAATAGTTCTGATGAGGCGTAAGCCGAAAAAGCTATCAATTATGTAGTACATCGAAACTTTGTTGAAATAAAATACAGTGCTATTTCTTCACCGCGTTCAATTAAAATATTGTTAGCCTTTTTACTTCAAGTAAAACAACCCGTCAGTTTGTATTATTTATTGTACTTCAATTTCTAATTAATTGTAAGTGTTAACCATTCCGCTGTCCTTAGCATAATGGCATTGTTATGCACTACTCGTTCAGTGGCAACTGTATATGGAACACTTGCCACTGCTAAGGCGATTGGCTCGAGTCCCGTTTTAGAAATCCTGATTTGACCAACGCTCTCCTGACTTGTGCATAAGTGTAGCAATGCTTTGCAGCTCGTACATCTACCGTCTACCAGTTTCTCCTTTTTTGCGATCTGGATTGCCTGCAGAGTGCACTTGGGATATTGGGAGTGTTTTAATTAATCAATCTAGTATACTGCGCTTAGTCTAAGAAATGCAATTATGTATGTACTTGATTGAAAGACTTTCGTGGAAAGAAAAATAGAAATTAATTTATTTTTCTTCAATTTTTATTGCTTTTTATTGAGCTCGGCAAAATAAAAATTATCGTAATACATTTATAATTTAATAATACAACAAAATGCTTTATTCTATTTCCACATGTTTTTAATAAAAAAATGAATTTTATCAGTTGATAATAAAATCAGCGAAACCGGTACTGGTCTGATTAGTATAAATTTTATGATATCGACTGAAGAGGAAACGTTTGATGGAATTTCAATATAAAATTCGAATTGTTACAACATTGTACGATTCCACATGTCCTGTCACTAACGAGCCGGGTATTGCCTTTCAGCATCTTCAGGCAATCTATCACTCGGATATAACAGAACTGACGCACAATAAACAGTTAGCATCGTCTATATACCAAAGGTATGAATTGAAGGAAAACACAGAACCCCAAGACAAAAACTAAATGGCAGCTAAGGCAAATTTAATATTATTGATCTAATAATAATCAACACAATTGCCTGTGATAAGTTTCATTAACGATTAATATTTTTGATGAGTCATTCTTGAAAGGGTTTTACAATAATTAATAACAAATGTCATTAAAATATACTTAACGGGACAAGATAGATTCTTTTGTGTTGAGTTGGCAACCCTGGGTGCGAAAATAGCCTCGTAATATTAACTGGTGATTCGCGAACGCTGTTTAAACGTAAGCATTCATTGTGCAACTATTGGGATACGTAATAACCCCATCAAGTCGTGGTCTTTAGGTTCTCTTTCTCTGATCAATACCATGCATTCACGGAGAAGAATTCCGTTTTACAAAAGAGCCCTAACGATTGGAACTGAACTCTATTTTCGAGAAATCGGTTCGGCTTTAGAGGAATGCTTTCGATTTATCTCTACTGGTTTCGAACGTCGATAGGGTTACCACTCAATTATATCGGTTCTAAAATAAGTTAAAAAAAACAATTTAAATGAATTGATTATCGAAATACTTTCGCTCATCGCGAATGCCAGCAATTGATACAATACAATTTACAAACAACGCTATATATATATAAAAATGGGCTTAAATTTAACAGGTAAACAAAACCAAATGCTTAGAACAGGGAAAATAATTTACAGGTTGTCATACAATCATATATCTTATTGAAAAATATTGTTTTTTATTAGATTCAAAAGACTTCTTATGTATAAATTTTAATCTGGCTTTATTTTTTATTAAAAGCTACAATTTATGATATCGATAAAAATTTCTTGATAAAATGTTCAATATCCTTTCTACAAACTCGCGGAATCGTACACAGTTTTAAATATTCAAATTTAATAATTATTTAATTTGAAGATGTCCTTTTTTGTATGATTATCTGTAAATTATTTATGTATTTTAGGGATACATTTTTTTATAAGATATAGTTGGTAGCTATTTTGGCTCACGCCATCGTCAGAATTATTCACATCGAACATCATAAGAAGTTCTGACGATGGGGCCGAAATAGCTATCAATTATATTTGATAAAAAAAATTGTACAACTAAAATACATTGCAATTTTTTCACCATATTATAATGGAGTTCAACTAAGTAAATGTCAATTCAATCATCAATATATTAAGAGTGATATACAGTTTTATTAACAGCGCATAAATTATTCTTTCAATTTCTTTTAAGAATTTGATTCCTTTCCTAACCTTACGATAAAGTTGGTCTAAAGATACTTCTCGATAAAAAAATCGAAAGATATGTCACAAAAACACTAAGTGTCTGCCGAATATATCACTTAATCAAATAAATTTATCTTCAAAACCTGCACCGCGGCAACCCTGATCAAAATCGACAAGTCCATATAAATTTCCGTACACTACACATATGGGTATATACACACATAAAGATGTGTATACAATCCTTTCCCGCCTTTGCAACCAACAAGATTGGCGATGGAACTAAGAAAAAACCCCTAGTTTGAATTGACTCAGCGTTGTATTGTCCCATTGTGCGACGTTACATAGTTTATACATATTATTGCGGACGATCATTTTCTATAATACCGCGCTTCGAATCTCACATTGCATGTTTAATGTTTTCTATTGAATTGAATGAAATTTATTTTTAATTTTGACTTACGTCTTGTTGCGTGTCTAGTACGGAAGGCGGATACATTGGGACATTGTCATTATACTGATGTACCCAAGATTATCGAATTCGCATCCTTGTATAAATTCTATTGATCCGATTTTACTACATGTAAATAAAACACGATTTACTTGATTTATCTCCATTATAACACGTTGGTAAAAATTAGCCATGTATTTGAGTCCTACATAAATTCTATGCTTCTGATGAGGTCGTAAGGCGAAATAGCTATCAACTGTATACTGTATAATTTTTATAGAACTAAAATACATTGCTATTTTTTCACCTTGTTAACGTTAGAATGGTTAACATAAAAAAAATGTATAATTCCACACGTATATTATTTACGACACGTGTTTCGTCTTTCGACATCTTTAGAAGGTTCATCACATGAATCTAATAGAACTGACAGTCAGTAAACAGTTTTATTTGCTTATATACATATATAGTGATATAGTTTTAAACCTAACTGTTGTGTTAAAATCACTACTTAACTATTTTTTGAAGTGTTCGGTGTTAAAAAGGTTGATCAGCAGGGAAATATTTAAAAATTATAATCTACTAATCCGCCATAGTAAAAAATCCTTTAATAGTTAATACTACAAAAGGTGAATTGATTATTTTTTTAATAATTGAGAGGAATACGACTTCGGTTTAAGTACTTAAATGATATTTTTATAAAATGATAAAAACAGTAAATAATTTATAAAAATATTAACCGATAGTAACTCGTTCGCCTTAAATAATTCTTTCCCACTTTAAAAAGTATTTTTTTATGCATATATTATATATTTAAAAAAAAAACAAATGAATGACGAAGAATCCAATCAGAACTGAATCGTTTTATTTCGTTATCCATAAAAAATAGCAATCTAATAAGCGAAAGGTGGTCGACCAAAGTTTAATAGAAAGATATTTCAATGGTAATTTTTTCATCCATTAAATATTATATTAATATTTATATGAATACTATCTTATTTGAATAAATAGATGTATTCAGTAAGTGGAAAGATTTACCAATACTTTGTCGAAAACGTTTTAAGCTAAGGCCTATCTCAACAAGTAGCGCATTTAAAAGGAGAACGCGTGGGCGATTGCGGACACCGCACAGGGCGCACATAACGTAGGGGCGGCCTATTGTGTTATTTCACTACCGCTTGAAGTATTCGTTGGCTATTACAAACAAAATAAAATATATTAATAAAAATAATGATTTATTGCAATGAACTAATAAAACTAAATTAATCGATTGATTTGTGAGTTACTGGTTAGACAAAAATAACCAGGGCATTAGAAAAAACACAATCCTGACATCGAAACATTTCGACTTGTGGAGTCGAAAATAATTATTTTTGATTGCTGTATTCGTCATACAAAAAATTCAATATTCAATGAATTTTGTTACGTGATAAAAAACATAATACTATGTCCACAATATATTTATTATCAGGACCGGTTTCCCTCATTATGAGCATTATCAAGTGATGCAATTGATGTTTAATACAGCCATGAAGTAAAATTTCATGAAAGTTTTATAACAACCGATATATGATATAACCGATGTCTACAATAACTTTGTTAGTTTGGAGACAGTTATTTCGGCTTACGCCATCATCAGATATAAGCTTACAACTTAATTTATTTTTGCTGTATATACTGCTATAGAAGAGTTGGACTATAAATTGTCTCACTTATTCGAAACATAATAACTTTTTTTTAAAATTATAAATATTAAAAATAATTGTATAGTAAAAACCCGGCCCTGATCAAAAAATATATTGCGGAAATAAGTACTAAAAAATGTGTTTTTATTATTTAAAAGGCATGATGCCTTTCCATCAAGAAGTGACAGTTAACACTTATTCAATAACAAAGAAAACAATTTACAGGAAGTCATACAAAATACATTCAAATGACTTAGCTAATGTTTTACGTGAATTTTAATTTAATCAGGACCTGTTTTATCGAAAAAAACATTTAACAACTCATCGAAGGATTATTAAGGAAGCTTAATTATTTCTGTTTATTACGACTTAAAGTCATATCTGTCTATTGAATGATGCTAACAGTGTTATGCTATTGGATATGAACAATTCTTCTTGTATGAAAGAGCATTGATTTTTTAGTAATGACTTCATTGAATGTTGTTTCTTGTACATTTGTTCACTGTAAGTTCATGCACCTGTGTTTAAGTGTATGATTTTCAGAAATGAGACAATTCTATATTCCTCTAAAATAATTCCCTGGTATTGTTTGATAAACGAAGACGATAAATTGTCGCCCGCGTGACAGTCGCCCGGGGACCTATTATTGACAATTAAAACGTGTTGGGCCATCCATTACGGCGAGCTGTTTTGAGTTTGAGACAAAAATCGGAGGCCATTATGCGCGTGTCTCATTCTTGTGGCTGCACAACCGCCCGCTTGTGGAAATAGTCTTACTCCAAACTAAATAATAATATGCACCGGTCTTAACTTCCCACGTGCCGCCTTTGTCAATGTAAAAGCTCTCAAACTTTATCATCAGTGCAGAAATGTATGTATGTACATCTTTTGTAATATAATTTGTTCGGAAGTATCGAATAACTTCACTTTTTAAACTCCATATCTGATTGACGGTATCAATTGTGGGTGCTTGATGGAATTTCAATAATAAATTTTAATTGTTGAAATTTTCAATATATCCGCATGTTTTTATCACTCACGACCCAGTTTTCATCTTTTGGCATCTTCAGGCATTATATCGCACTAAATCAGTATAACCAACATACAGTAATCAGCTGGATATACAAGTTCTTTATTTACAATAAGAATTACACAAGAAAATATATTGACAGTGAGAAAACAAATATAACATTTATCTGAAATAATTTTGATAATGTTTGATTTGCTTATAATGTATTAAATGTCATTTCTTTTCTCTACCTTCATAACCTTTGGTTTTGTATATCTGGTAATTTTTTACTCAAAATTATGTTTGAATTGTTACAACTTACTACGATTCCACATGTTTTGTCACACCGGTTTCTCATTTTGGCATATTTATCAGTCAGTTCTGTTGCATCCGTGTGGTAGAATGCCTGAAGGTGCCGAAAGGCAAATCCCGAGTCGTCAGTGACAAAACATGTGGAATCGTACAAAGCTGTAACAATTCAAAATTGATATTGAGATTCCATCAAGCATCTTCAGTTGATATCATAAATTATATTAAAATTATGTATAAATACCTTGTTTTTATTTGTTTCATATCAGTTGATGATAACACCGATAAGAAAAACGACCCTAAACATAAAAATGCTAAATTGTGTAAATAGAACTTAAAATATTTTGTAGTTAGAATTTAATTACATTTATTTTAGAAATGGTAATTTTATATACAATACAGCCTTATAAAGGTTTTTATGGTGATCAACTACCATCGAAATCTAATGGAGGTAATTTGATACAAAATATACCTACTTATTTTGAACGGGGGGCGTTATGCTAGGATTATATATATATATCAGGTGATCTAGTGGAAGAATTATTAGGAAATGTTAAGAGCTTTGCGTGTGTGGTATAAAAAACTGACTATGTCGTACTCACTCATGAACTGATTTAAGAGTACAATAATGTTTCGGTATTACAGTTTGAGGACCGATGAATTATACATGCATTGTGTCAATGTTATAAGTGTATCTTTTTCGATATTGTTTCTTGGTTTTCTAAGCTAGCCAAAGTTGCCTATTTCTTTAGCCGTTAACGGAATATAGACTCTAACAAAAATTAAACATGTCTCAATGACCATAATATGCTAAATTAAATATCTCATTATGCTATTGAATACAAAACCGTTTGGTCTAAGTCCATTTTGTTTATTCTATCATAAGATAATGCGATAGATTTGGATTAAAGGTACTGTTCATGAATATCATCCATACAAGTGAATACAGACCACCATCTGTTTGATATCTTGTATGAGAAAGTTTCTGATTTTAAATGTTGATATTGCTTACTTTCTCGCACAAAATATTATGAGCCTACAAAAAGGAAAAATGCGATAAATTTCAAATAATATTTTATATGACTTAATTTACGATATCGACTGAAAATTCTTGATGGAATTTCAATATCAAATTTGAATTGTTACAACTTTGTACGATTCCACATTTTTTGTTATTTACGACCCTGGTTTCGCCTTTTGGCATCTTCAGGCATTCTATCACACGGATGCAACAGAACTGACGTAAAATAAACAGTTAGCATCGTCTATATACCAAAGTTATTAATTACAGAAAAACACTTACCCCAAGGCAAGCAGTAAATTGCAGCTAAAACATTACATAACAATACTAATCCAATAATAATTAACACAATTGCCCGTGACAACAACTTACATTAATTGCAAGAGCTCGTTGGCAAAAACTTAGGTTAACAAAAAGGACAACATTAATTTTGGGGTAAGTCCGGTAGCTATAAATTTGCAATGCTTGGATTGCCAACACTTTTGTGTGGGTAAAACGCGCACCATAAAGGGAAACTGGATTCTTTTTTTATGAAATATTGAAGGTCAACATAAATAATGAAATATTAATTTTAAGAAGCGTACAAAACATATCACATACAAAAATCGATAAAATATTTTATTGTCACTCAAAACTTGAGATAAAAACATACTTTCTCAAGATCTCAAGTGTATGAACTTAACACGGTGAAAAAATAGCAATGTATTTTAGTTCTACAAAATTATTTTTAACAAATATAGTTGATAGCTATTGGCTCACGCCATCGTCAGAAGTTCTGAGTTTGAAACTCAGCCCCTAAATGTTTGTATCTTTGTAGTAAGGGTCGGAGAATGACGGCTTTGGAACAGCTGGAAATCAATAGACACCAATTATCACAAAGGATTCTTAACGAACAAACTAACATAATAGTATCGCCACTTGTCCAGCCGTTGTACAAACGGGTGGTCTGATTTGCTTCCAGAAGGACCACTTCCGTCCCACATATAATCTTATTGTCATAGACACCTATTGTTTCATTTAGAATTTTGAAAATTTAGTGTCATTGTGTTAAAGTAACAAGCTAGGCCGTTGGAACAGGAGAGAGGATATGTTGTGTGCCTTTTCTGCACAGCTATATATAGATAAGCGAAGGTTAGTTTAAGCATAGTTCTGACGATGGCGTGAGCTGACATAGCTATCAACTATATTGGTTAAAAATAATTTTTTAGAACTAAAATACATTGCAATTTTTTCACCGTGTTATAATGGAGTTCTACCAAGTGAATGCCAATTCAATCAATGTATTAACTTAACTAGGAATTATACTTGGGTTCAAATGATTCAAATGGCAAAACTATTTTTTTCCACTGGACTGTTGATGTCGATATACCATACCTCAATTTTGTTTATTAATGCGTGTTTTTATAGCTTTACAGATTACAAGATATTATAAACGGTGCTTTGTACTTAATTCGCTTTATCTGTGGCTCTCTTATAATATGAATTTTATTCTTTTTCTTATCATCAGTGAGATTTACGGACCCCCAAATTAAGGATATCACAACTTTAGTTAGCGTTGTCGTTAAACTAGAGTAAATAAAAAAGTGCCGAGTAAACAAAATGAAAGCGATTGTGGATTTTGTGGACAAAAAAACCTTTTGTCCGCTCGCCAGAGAAAAGTCTCGGGTGGCAGGCTGTTTTGTGTTATGTTTACAGATGTTTTCAACCTCCACGCACAGACGGCCTTTGGGACCGTCATACTTTAACAGTAATCAAATATGAAAAAAAAAAATTCACTGTTACCGTGATAAAGACAAAAGACTTTCTTGATATAATTTATGATATCGACTGAAGGGTGCTTCATGGAATTTCAATATCAGATTTGAATAAGAGTTCGTCAGTTCTGTTGCATCCGTGTGATAGAATGCCTGAAGATGCCGAAAGGCAAAGCCGGGTCGTTAGTTACAAAACATGTGGAATTTTCAAAGTTGTAACAATTCAAATTCAAAATATAACGATATTTTAAAGGCATTCTACGTTACAGATAATTTTGAACTAATATGTAAAAACGACTTCAATATATATTTTTAACGACATTTGTTGTTGATTAAATTGGCATTTATTTGATTTTACTCCATTTTAAAAAGCAATGTGTTTTAGCTATACAAAATTTACAAATTAATTTTGACACGAATGACTCGACCATTTTAAAGTAATTAATTGAATTAGCTTTTACTTGGTAGACCTCCACTATAACAAGGTGAAAAAATAGCAATTTATTTAAGTTTTTACAAATTTTGTAAGGTATATAGTTGATAGCTATTTCGGCTTGCGCCCATCATCTATGTTTAAACGTACTTTCACTTATATATATATATATATAATAAATTAATAACACCTTGACGATATCAAAATGTATTTGAGAGTTTATAGTATTATACATTAAAAATTGAGGGTTGCAGTAAAAAATATGTCATATATTATTAATGCATTTTGTTTTAACTGAATTATTTTTTGATTTCAATTAATATCTGAATACAGGTTGAACACACCAAACGCCGTGTATCGCGGTGTAGGATTTGTAGAAGAAATAAAAATGGAACATGGGTGAGGGTAGGGAGATAAAGGAAGAGAACTATGGCGACAACATTAATCTGTCACACTAGTGGGGTATTTCATGTCTTTCAATTGTGCCGGTCGGATTCGTAGGATTGTAAACGTATTTTTTTTAAATGTCAGTCTTATTTTTTAATATTAAGTCCTTATAGTAGTTAATATTGCAATGTAAAACAAGGCAAAAATATATGTATATATAAATATAATATATCACGAGTATATTGCGAATTTTTGTTGGAATGAAACAATAATTTCAAAGATCAAACACTTTCACACTCACTGAAAGCGTTTCGCGTTGGAATTTAAGCAGTGACTTACAAATGTTGATTTTTTTAAAATTTGTATATATTAGTGGCATATGTTTTATTTTCGGCATCATCAGGCGTTAAAGAAAACTAAAGCACTCCAATTTTTCGTCGAGTGTTAAACCGCGTCTAATTATTACAAAAAATGTGGAAGGGGTATAAAATAAATTATGCTTCATTTTTTTAGAAACTATATTTTGTACTATAAAATGTAACATTCCCACTGTCACAATCAAATAATCATGATATAGCAATTTTGATTAATGTCATTTTAAATAATGAATATGATATGACACGGTGAAAAAAAATAGCAAAATAAAATAATAAATTACATTGTGAATGCCAATTCAATCAATGAATATGATATATGTCATTTTAAATGATGATGTATTTCTTCTAACTTTGCAAAATGAGAGGTTGAGCAACCAAGTAACAGGTAGTTCTCGTGAAAAAAATCTCTTCTTAATACCCCAATAGGAGGCAAATGGTTATCATTAGGAGTGGATATGGATGTTTTGTGTTAGCATATACATATCATACGGTATAAAGAAAAATACTCAGAGCTCTTTAAAAATTGTCCTGGGTGTAAATAAATTTGTTTTTATCAACGTTATACTCTCTAAATAGAATTTCGGCTTACCCCTCATCAAAACTATTTTTAAACGTAAATTTACCTATCTATATATAGCTGTATAAAAAAGGTCCACAATACATCTTCACTTTTGTTCTAACGCCGTAGTTTCGTGTTGGGCTGATAAATTATAAAACGTTGCATATTGATTTTATGCATTTCTTTCAGTGAGAGTAAATCTGGTATTTTTTTTTGGGGCCAGAATGAATATTAATAAAAAAAATGATATGAAAGGATATGTTGTAAAATTCGATTTTGTATGTTGTCGTATTGGCGTTGCACAACCCTGTCGTTCGAGACATCTCGGGCTATAAAAATACACTTCCAGGGTATAACCAAATAGACGCATTATTTTTTCCTAACAGATAAGTGTAAAGAATCCGTCTGCAACTTTGCTTTATTTTGGGGCCCATTTTGTCAATGACAGGGCGCAGTCACTGATATACTGACGTGCAGTGTTTAAAATGTCAAAGATCATGTAGGAAATTACTTCGATGGCCAGTAAAGAATCTTTTTATTATCGTGTCGCGGCGATTCAGGGATCGCGACCTTTTCAGAGGAATCATCCAGTGAGCTTAACATCGCCGTCTTCCTTTTTACTATGAGACAGTGAATATATTTTGACGATTAACTGATATCGAATGTAAGAGCATATAGACGGAATTTGTTTCTTCAAATTTTTTGTACAAAAACTGATGCGCACTTCCCTGTCCGACCATGTTCTGAAATAAAATTATTATCATCACAGTCAAGTATAGAATAGTAAGAACGAATTTGATTGAATTGGCATTTACTTGGTAGAACTCCATTATAACACGGTGAAAAAATAGCAATGTATTTTAGTTCTTCAATTTTTTTTATGATATAGTTGATAGATAGCTATTTCGGCTCACGCCGTCGTCAGAACTATGCTTAAACGGACATTTGCTTATCAAATATATAGCTGTGTAGAAAAGGTACACAATACATTAGTCCAACCTATTACTGGGGCGTGGTCTGATTTGCTTCCGTAATGACCACTTCCGTCCCACATATAAACTTATTGTCATAGCCGCCTTTTGTTTCATTTACAATTTTTGAAAATTTAGTTTTATTGTGTGATAGTAACAAGCTAGGCCATTAAAACAGGAGAGAATATGTATTGTGTACCTTTTCTACACAGTTATAAATATATAGATAAGCATATGTAAGTTTAAGCATAGTTCTGACGATGGCGTGAGCCGAAATAGCTATCAACTATATTTGTTAAAAATAATTTTGTAGAACTTAAATACATTGCTATTTTTTTCACCGTGTTATAATGGAGTTCTACCAAGTGAATGCCAATTCAATCAATACACAATACATCTTCTCTCCCGTTTCAACGACCTAGCTTATTTCCTGCTAGCGATAAAACTAAAAATTGTAAATAAAGCTTAAAAGGCGGCTATATCAATCAATAAGCGTATATATGCCGTGGAAATGGTTTATTATGGAAACGAAACAGCCCCCTGTAATGGATTGAGCGGTGGCAACCGATATATATTAGTTTGTTCGTAAAGAATTTTTTGTGATAGTTGATATCTATTGATTTCCAGCTGTCTTAAAGCCGTCATCTTGTGACCTTTATTACATTGTGGTTATTCAGTTGTTCGGTCTATTTTTTTGAATGACTCGAGAGCGGATAGGGCGAAAGCAGGATAGGGCAACGGCAGCACAATGGGGTTGTTTATTGCTATTATTTTTAGGATTAAATGTTTCATAAGAATTTTTGAAATATATCCGTTTAATAGGAGGGATATATAGGCTTTAGGCTCTTCCAGTTTCATCAAGATACATATGAAAGCCAATTACACTGTCGTTTTTTTTCAATTTTGGGTACAATACGGGAATGGTCTGTATACTAGTTTTCCTCCAAGTTTTGACAAATTCAATTTACTCTACCTTCCCCTATCATTTGTTTTAGTAGTACAATGTACGTATTTACCCCTGCTTTATGAATGTGCCATGGCTCGCCTCTGTAAGGTGGCACTATCACAATGTATCCATTGAAAAGATGGCACATTTTTCGTATTTTTTGATAGTTGCTCGAGCTCTTGTATTGTCAACTGATAATGCAAGTACTTAATTAATCTCTTTTAAGATGTTAACGGTCACTTCTTGTTGAAAAGATATTATATTTTAAATAATAGAATGAAACATTTTTAGTGAAATTTACACGATACGTTTCGAATTAATGCCAAGGACTTCGTAGTAGTTATCTATTTTGATTACAAATAATTACTACCACATTTGAATTGTTACAACTTTGTACGATTCCACATGTTTTGTCACTAATGATCCGGGTTTCGCCTTTCGGCATCTTCAAGCATTCTATCCACGGATGCAACATATACTATCACGTATTAAACAATTTTACTTTTATTAGTGATGTATAATATTGTATGATTTTCTCAGTTCTTAAGTCCTTGGTTTTGTATACCTGTTAAATTTTAGCTCAAAATTTGTATAAAAAATATTAAATTATAGGAAAAGTTCTAAAAAATGTGTTTATAATTCACAAAATAAGCACATAATTAATTTCTCCATAGCAGAACTGGAGATTGCTTCGTTAAATTTGCTCTTAACTCGTTTTTGAAGCTGTAAGTTTGTCCCAGGTGACATCTCTTTATCGTCGTCCGTAAGCAGCTGTACGCGCTTTTTTCTTTCGTGGTATATATCCGTAACGGTTCAACTTTTTCACAAAACGGAAAGAAATTGTGGTGACGTATTTATAGCCCGCAACCGTTTGAAGCTAAACCAAATTTAATGGGGACGTGATAATTATTGCGAGTTAGAATTAAACGGATGGCCTTTCCTTTCTTACTTTCAGGTGGTCTTCCGTACTGAATTAGAATGAATTATCGATGAATGAAGTGCAGAGAGGAAGCTCATAACTTCGGAATAGGTCGTTAACTCGTAAATATTAATTTTGATTTATTTTTATAACGGGGTGTCAAGTTTTTCAGCGCTACTTCAATTTTGGAATTTAAAATTTATTGAAAGTTCTAAACAAATTTAGTTTAATGCTTTTTTAATATTTTGCTTTATATTTCAGTGTTTAATTTTTGAAGTAAAATGTGACAGATTTATGAATAGGGGACTTAAGTATTAACAACAATACTTTTTATCTATTATTCGGCTCTAACTTTGAAATTTTAGTTCAAATAATTTTATAAATAAGTAATTTTGATTTCGTTATTTAACATCATATTTATTTATATATTTCCATGAGACAATAATTTATTTCCAGCGATGAAGCTAGGTATGCGGTCGTTTATGTATAAATAAGGGTCATACATTGGCATCTCGGCTTTCAAACGTTCATCTCTCGTCTGATTGAGACCATTTAATTGATTGTACATTTTATTCATTGTCAGTTTTATCAGGCTATATTCATCAAAAATGCAATTCAAAATATTTATGTATAGCTTTATAAGAATGCCACATACGACATTTAGATGTTATTTTAACCAAACTGTAATGTCGGTCAAACGACTTGTTGGCCCACTGACTGTTAATGTCTCAAATGTTGAGATGGCTGATCATAGTGTATCGATGGTTGAATATAACAGAAGAATGCATCAAAATATGCAAAAATATATGAGAGGTATTTGGTTGGCACAGCTCCATTATTATTATGTAAAAATTGCCTAAATTAGCCATATTTTTTTCTTAAATTTGACGTAGTTTTGTATGCCTACTGTTTAACCCATTTACAGCTGACGTCTTAACTGATGAGACGGCTGATTGCATACATAGGGCAGGGATTCCCAACCCCGTGCCCACGGGCAACAATTCGTGTGTGCCCGCCACTATTTGAACGTAACAGATTTTTTCAAAAACACTAATTAAAAATGTAAATTATTTTTATATATTTGAGTTTTAATTTTTTTGAGTAACTAGGTTTATTTAGGAGATATTTTTTTATTATTTATTAATCACGTCTAATTATAAATACCCGTAGAAAAAATGGGTGGTGCCCGCCACCCTACCGATATTTTATTCTGTTTAACCCCCACTAAAGCATTTATTATATTTGGACCTTAGCCTAATGGTCTGGTCTGTCCTTTTCTTTTGTAACTGATAGATCTTGTACATATATAACCGATGCAAACTGTTTATTGTGTATCAGTTCTGTTGCATCCGTTTGATAGAATATCTGAAAAATTATGGAATTCTACAAAGTTTCAGCAATCTTAATTTAATTGTTATATATATCATTGATGTTTATTTGTTTACTCGATAGGAATATTTATTTTTGTAATAATTCTATGAATGTCAATAAAACAAGATTATTCCATTAACTCTAACCGTTTTGAATGCAAACAGCTATTTTTCAACGGCATAATGGTCCTTTATATTATTTAGATCGTAAATTTTACGATTTATTTGGGAAATTCTTTCACTGTGTATCTATCCTAATGGCGGTTTCTTTATATTTCTGTGTTTGTGCGCCCGCGGTCAAAGGTATGTTAGGATTTTCCATGTTTTTTCTCAGACTATTTTCAGACAGCATTATTCTTCTTTTCGCTAGGAAGAAATACGCTTTTATTGTGTTTGTATTTTAGTATGTGTGTGCTTTCTTCTTTCGTCACAAGCTTTCAAATAAAGGGTCATTCAAATTGAACAGAACAAAATTAAATCTTTCAATACAGGAGAGTGAAAAAAAGCTTCCATGTAAATTTAACAATGATTTTTTTTCATGTAATATATATTTTATGGTAGGTATTATTAATTCTTATTCAAACTATTTTTTTTCTTTCAGGTTATATATTTGAATTAAATCCACTTTTTCTAATGTGGATTCGTAACATTTTCTTAATACTTACATTTTTTCAATGCCTTAATAGCGTATGTATATTCATGGGAGATTTTTGTATTACATTAGTGTATTTAAGTATTCTGAAGATGTTTGCATTTTTAAATTATTTTTGGAAAAAATAAGACTTACAACGTTTTTAAAATACACAATCCAACAAACAATATGGTTTTAATTTTTTTTTTCATGCAATTTAGCACAAGCTCAGTTTTGTGTTAAAATGAAGTCTGATTTTTCCTGAAAATATCCATAAGTTTGTTTAACGCAAAAGCTATGTCTTTTTTAAAGTTTTCCTCAATTTTTCATTGTTGGTATTTTTGTATTTTTTCGAACTCATTGATTTTCTAAAATGTACTCAAAGTAATCCCACAATTCTGAAAAAGAATAATTCTGCATCTTGACAACTTTACATGTCACTTTTAAGGTGTAAACTTTCACTTATTGATGGAAAGACATGATATTTGAAATAAAACACGAGTGTACAGAAGTCTGATATCATAGTTATGACATTTGGAATGTTTATGACTGATATTTATGACAGTGTTGAATTGAACCTCTCGCCTTCATCGCGGAAAAGAATGCTTTTAGCCACTGGGAACATTAGCCAGACGAGAATATTGTCGGAAAAGAGAAAAAATCCTAATAAAATAAAATGGACGCAATAGAAATAAAGCTCGGCGAAGCGTGTGCGTCCGCCTTTACCTTATTAGATTTTTTGTACGATGGCCACATTCGGGCTGACGTGAGAGGCAGGCTTAATACCCTGCTTATGCACTATAAGATCGTGGATTTTAAACATGAACGGGTCCTACGGAAGTTTTCGTGAAGTGGTGCAATTATTGTTGGTTTTCATGTGGACATATTCCACTATAGCTTAGTTAAGCCTGGAGAAAAAACACTGTTACAACAAAAGTGTGTCACAAAGCCACATAATTTTTTATTTTCAGGTTTATATAAAACATGATCAGCTGGTTAAAATGCGAGCTTATTAAGCCGTGCGTACTTCCATGTGGACCATATAGACTGTTAATATCATAGATCATATTAATCCTTTATTATTATTTTTGTACAAATTAGGGATTAAAGACAGGGTAACGATAATGTAGTATATTTATCGTTTTTGCTGAGCAACATTTATGACACTGGATAAGAAGGATTGAACTGTAGACAGGTATATCTTCAAACATTAATCTATTATTTGTATAAAGAATAAAATTATGAATCGATTTACGCTAGACCTCGAACTACCCTGTTCAATTATCGCAACCAAAATCAACGACGTTGACAACTCGACCTCATGAATTTGGTTGAATGTATTTTTTTTTTTAAATATTTTGTTTTAAATCATTAAAAACAAGTTTGTCATTATAATGCAGGAATAAGCAAATATGGTGAATTTTGACCAGAATAATTGTCGTTATTTGACAACAAACTCCCAATAGAAGAAAAATACAAAGATAATGAAATGACTCTGATCATAGACTAGAATCAAACATGAAGTGACAGATTGTGAAGATATTAAAAATTGTATACTCTAATTGAAATGTTAATTAAAATTAATAACACTATTATGCCACTTCGTGTGTTACTAGATATGGCAAGTGTTTCGCTTCATTACTATTCAATACTAAGGTAAGCATCTAATTATTAACTTTAAATCAACGGTGGAATGTGACATTTCCTTGTTTTACAGGGCTTTAGAATAAGGTTAGAATCAAACAATAAGAGTTCAAACTGTCAAAACATTTCTAATATAAAATTATTACCGCTTAGACGTCATAAAATTTTATTTACTAATAATTTATTTCTTTTATTATTTGTATGCATCGAAAATATAATAAAGCATTTTTCTGCATAATTAAACAGATGTTTGTACCTTGAATTCTTTAAGAAATAAGATATACAATTATAACTCTATGGTACAGTTTCGACACTAATTTATTAGTTTGTTGGCTCATTATTGTGAATTGAAATTTACAGCATCTCTCACACTGCGGAGTGCGGTTTGTTTTTCTTATTTTGTTTATTTTCTTCCGAGTCACATATATGTTACAAATAACCAAAAAGCCCATTTCAACCAGATAGTTTCTGGAAAATATTCAAAATATATCTGCCTAGTATTTTGATCAAGGAGTATAGAAATTGCGTCTCGGAAAACGGGTTATATCAAAACGTGTGTATATGGAAATATATTTTTTTAGATTTTATAAAATCTTTGTATTATGAAGAAAATATTTATATGGTATTCGAAGAATGTGTTATCAAAGGGTATAGGGTAGCGTATTATAGGGAGGTTTTTTTGTCATTTTCTACGGGTATCCCTTGTTATCTAGTTGTTTGTATCTAGTCAATTTATTAATTTTTGAAGAAAGTTGTTATAGGAAGAATATGGCTTGGAAAGGACTATCGGTTAGTTAACTGTTGTTTTTAAGGATCGTATAAATGCGTGGGTGGGATACAATATTTAAACTTCACAAACAGTCATTATTCAAACAAAAAAAACATCAATTGATTCAAAAAATACTAATCTTAATAGGACTTGAGCCAGTGGTAACTGAAGTCAACGAAGTTGACCACTGCACCACACACCCAGCATAGTGTGGTTTTCTATAGTGATGAATAAAAAAAAAATATTTTTTGTCTTATTGAATATACCTATAAATATGGATTTCTAAAACGAGGTTAGTGTATTTTAGTTAGGTGTATAGCATAACAATGCCATTATGCTAAGTACAGCGGAACGGTTAACACTTACAATTAATCAAAAATAAAAGTAAAATAAACAATAAAAACTGACTAGTTGTTTTACTTGAAGTAAAAAGGTTAACATTTTAATTGAAAATGGTGAAAAAATAGCAATGTATTTTAGTTCTACAAAATTTTGTAGAACTAAAATACATTGCTATTTTTTCACCGTGTTATAATGGAGTTCTACCAAGTGAATGCCAATTCAATCAATATTTTAGTTCTATCAAATTTAAAACGTATATAGTTGATAGCTATTTCGGCATGCGCCCTCATCAGAAAAGTATGGACTTTTAATCAATATATTTTTATATTTTACAGAATTTTTTTTTTTTATAATTCTAAAACCTTTATTTGTGTTCAAGGCTTATTATATATCCACACATTTCAAGTCAGTTGGAATGACAAAACAATTGAACAACTATAGAACTCGCTTTCAAATTGTTTTATTATCTTACAGTTACAATTTGAATTGTCATGTATAGATTAAGAATTATAATTCTTTATTAGTCAATAAGATTTATGTCTTGGAATTACACTAGGAATAACAATAACATGGAAAACAATTATTCAATAGATTTAAAACTATGGTAACAAAAGGCAGTCTCAAATAAAAGGTAAAAAATAACATTTGTTATTGAAAACATGTTTAAAATAAAACAAGAATTCACATTCAAAACATCACGCAGAATACCACTCACAAAGATTCTTACAAAACACGACCCAGTGTCAATTTATTTAAATATCACAATCGAAAAGATCATAAATAGTTTAAAAGTAAACATCATAATTATGTAATTTATGATATCGACTGTAGGTGCCTGATGGGATTCCAAAAATCAAATTCGGATTGTTGAAATTTTGTACCATTCCATACGCTTTGTCACTAACGTCCCGGGTTTCGCTCTTTCGGCATCTTCAAGCATTGATCGTTAAATAGTTAACATAAGATATGTTTTACTACTGACAAAACACCAAAAATAAATGTGGTATATTTCATATTATTTTATGATTTAGTTACAAAACAACATTATATTGTTACAATACAAAAAGAATTACGATTTTTTCAATTGAAATTTGTTATTTTAGAAATGGTAGTTAATGGCTTCTTTTCATCAAAGAATATTATTTTAATAATAATGATCAAACAGCAGGCTTTGGGCGATAATTTTGTAATTAATTCTTTCTGTATTTAACCAACACAAAATGTTAAGTGTGTGTCGGTTCTTTTATGTCTGGATAATAAAATGCCTGAAGATGCCGAGAGTCGAAACCTGGACGCTAATGATAAAACATGTGGAATCGCACCAAGATTACACAGAATACACGAACAATTTAAATTATGTAGTTATTGGTGTACAGTTAACTCGTTTGCATAATCTGATATCTAAGGACAATCCTAGACTTTTTTTTGTTTTATTTTGATAATCGTTTATTAATGATTAAATTTACTTAAGTTGAACTACATAAAATAAATATTAGCTTGTAAATGATATCAACGAGAAGAAAGTATTGCATAAAAAATTTACGAAATAACATAGTTTAAAAGAAAACTTGCAGTTAAACCGTTAACTATTTGCGTTGGAACTGATTTTATCCTCTCCACTGCTGACATCTCAACTATTCAGACTGATTACAGTGTGTTGACAGTCGACAGAATATGAGAACGCTAAAATGACACGTTGAAAAAATAACAATGTATTTTAGTTCTACAAAATTTATAAGATATATATTTGATAGCTATTTCGGCTTACGCTCTCATCTGAACTATGTTTAAATGTATTTACATTTACTTATCTATATATATCGGTGGAGAAAATGTACACAATACATATTCTCTTCTGTTCTAACATCTCAGTTTTATATTGTGATAATAAATTCGTGAGTGTGGCAAATTGATTTTATTTATTTCTAAAAGTGAGAGTTAATCTGTTTTTTTTTTTATTATTATTATAACGCGTGGGAATAAACGTTAAAAGTAAATAAGTATTATACAAAGTTGATTTGTTTCTAAATTGCTTTTATCTTCGGTAATGGTCTGAGAAGCAACGACGGATTTATATCTGATTGTTCATTAATAATGACATTGAATTGTCGATGTCTATCAATTACTAATATTTCTAATACATATTCAGCTTAGGGCTTTAAAATGTATTCACCATTTACGTTTATTCCCACGCAATAAAAAAAAATTAAAAAGCCTTGACTAACTATCTCTTTATTAATTAGAATTACATAAAATCAAATTTGCTACATTAAAGAATTTATTATCAAAATATAAAACTAGGATGTTAGAACAGAAAACACGATGTATTGTGTACCGTTTCTACACCACTTTATATAGATAAGTAAATGTATGTTTAGACATAGTCCAGATGAGGGCGTAAGCCGAAATAGCTATCAATTATATACCTCATAAATATTGTAAAAACTTAAATACATAGCTATTTTTTCACCGTGTTGTTAGGGAGTTTAACAAAGTAAAAATATCAATTCAATCAATAACTTCTTTTAATAGCAAAAAATGTAAAAGTTAAACGTATTTTTTAATTAAATTTTTTTATGAGTTCATTTTTGGATTAAAATATAACTTGATTTATACTAGTTTCAGTACGTTTGCTAAACAGCAATACTACTAAATTTTTCTTTTAAATGTTCGGTGTTGAAATGTCTAGCATTGAACAGCTTTTTCTAGCCCTTGTAGCTTGTCTCAACAAAAATACCGAACGTCTTACATAATATGAGCCTGTTGATATATTTATTTGGATGAAGTTTATTAGAAATTCGTAAAGTTTAAACGTTGAAATTAATTAAAGGGATAAATGGGTATCTTTTCGGGATTTGTTCTAATAATAATTAAAATACCTTACTAAATTTCATGATCGACAGAGTGGCCAAGGGAATTACCCTGCTTCATTAGTATATCATACCCAGCCTTTGATCCAAAGAATTGGCTTGAATGGCTACCGTCGTTACTTTTGACGATTTCCCCATGCATTTCAAATCCTTCATCAGCATTGCTAGCGCGTTCATACTGGGAGCTGCTTTGTCCAGATAATTTTCCGACGTAATCAGAGATTAACCTTCCATGACCGGGTCCGTAAAAGCCTAATCCTTTCTTTTCGTGGTTTTCAGAGGTTTTGCTTTCACTTTGATGGGATCCGAAAAGTCCTCCTTGATATTTGGAGCTTCCTCCTGAGAATTTGTGTTCATGACCATGTGATTTTTTGCCACTTTCTTCGAGTTTTGACTTGCCATATGTATATCCAAGAAGTTCATAATGATCCTTTTCTTCTTCTTCGTGTGGGTGCTCAATGTGTTCATGAATGTGTTCATGCTCGGGTTCCTTGTGTTCCTTTTTCTCTTCTTTGACATGCTTGTAAATTGTGTGAGTGTGATGATGATGCTTAATGGTATATGGGACGTGAATTATAATCTTGTGATGAGTACCACCATCAGCGGAGCAGGCACCAACGACAGTTAATATCAGGATTGCCAACTGAAAAGAAAGAAGAATACTACAATCCAATCAATCTATATTTGACGGAATCTATTGAGATTATATTGATAAATTTTAAATCGTCGGAACTGCACACTTCAACATTTGTCAAATGATGAAGAAATTTGATGAAGATGCCGAAAGGCGAAACCCGGGTTGTTAGTGACAAAGCATGTGGAATTGTACAAAGTTGTCACAATTCAAATTTGATTTGATTGAAATTCTATCAAGTACCCTAAGTCGACATCATAAATGATTTAAATGAATGATTTATCATTCGTAGTTTAAGTTATTGTTCTAGAAAGAAGCGCTTTTTAAAAGATGTATTTTTTCTCAATTAAAAAAACGATTTATTTTCAATAGTGTGTGGATACCTATATTCAGTTTCAAAGGCGTGTGGCTCATTCAGCTTAAGAAACACTGTATTAAAAGAACTAGAAAGTATTAAAAAAATATTTTTATTACTTAAAATGGTATTGATTGAATTGGCATTCACTTGGTAGAACTCCATTATAACACGGTGAAAAAATAGCAATGTATTTTAGTTCTACAAAATTATTTTTAACAAATATAGTTGATAGCTATTTCGGCTCACGCCATCGTCAGAACTATGCTTAAACTAACATTTGCTTATCTATATATAGCTGTGCAGAAAAGGTACACAACATCTCCTCTCTCCTTTACCAACGGCCTAGCTTGTTATTTAAACACAATGACACTAAATTTTCAAAATTCTAAATGAAACAATAGGATTATGTGTGGGACGGAAGTGGTCCTTCAGGCAGCAAATTAGACCACCCCTTTGTGCAACGGCTTGACAAGTGGCGATATTATTATGTTAGTTTGATCGTTAAGAATCCTTTGTGATAATTGGTGTCTATTGATCTCCAGCTGTTCCAAAGCCGTCATTCTTCGACCCTTACTACAAAGATGCAAACATTTAGGAGCTGAGTTTAAATTTATATTATGTGATTCATTAATAACGTGATTAGCGAATTGTGAATCTGTTTTTTTAATTATTGAATGATCTTAATGACTTAAAATGGTGTTGGTTATTAAAATATATTTCCTTTTGACCACCAAGTGACACAAGTTAACACATTAAAAAAAATACACGAATTGAAATCTTCAAGAATCGAGATATTGAACTTTTTCAGACACATTAAAGCAACCCGTTTCTGATAAATTGTCCAGTTACGTTTTACTCTGTAATTCATGAACATATTTCAACCGTGACTTTGTATAAAGAATTTAGAATGCTTAATTCTTTTTATGTTTGCTTATCGATAAGTTATTGCTCAACTTTTTCTCACAGATGAACTCTTTATGTAACCGCATTGCGATAAATGTGTCTGCACAAAAACAAGATCGCCAAAAATTGATAAAAACCATAGACAACTTTTTAAAGTTACGTAAGGATCAATAGACAATAAAAATATCAGTGAAAGTCTTACACTGAATGTATATACATATTTTTAACTCTCACGGATTTCCTAACGCTCCTTTCGTTATAAATTTAAACTCCCACCTCATTGACTAATTTTTGAGAATACTTTCTTTGATTTCGATAATAATTATCAACAAAAATATGATAATTTATTAGTTATTAGTTAAACAGTTATTTTAATGGAACCTTTGTTGTTTCGAATATTATTTAAATAATCATTAATGTTTCACTTTCTTTTGTCTTACAATTACTCTGATAAATATTTCAAACGCATTTTTATTACAAAAATTCTCACGTATAACTTATTTTAACAGGTAATTAAAATATGTTATTTATTCTAATTAGTTTTTATTGCGTTGTATTAATATTTCATTAAATACTAACAATATGTTTTTGAAAGTCCGATAAATAATGCAGACAAATTTTCCCTTTATTTAGTCATTATTTTAAATATTGGAAAATTTTCTCACAGAAGAAAACGTAAATAATGACGTCATTGAAAAGCAATCTACATAAGAAAATAAAAAAGTTATTTAAAATAAGAAGTAATGTGAAAGTAACCGCTTTTCTTCTGAGAATGTACTGTATATTACGCCATGCTTAAACATATAGAGATTATTAGGCAAATCTCGCTATATAAACACATCAAATTTTGCTCCAACACAAATGTTTTGACCCTTTTCACGTTTTTATATTTTACGGAATTCCGTTGTCTTAGCAGTTAAAACGTAAGCATTTAGCGGATTAAATGACCATACACTTATTTTTAAATACTACAAAGATTACAGTAACCGAAATAGTTACGCGTTGTGTATATGAACACCAAATATGCAATGAATGCCCTGTGGCACGTGCGCAATTTGATGTTACATAGAGACTTGAAAATATTTACAATTTAAAAGTCCGTTCGTGAGATTTCTTCAAAATTTCACAGCAAAAGTCAAATATTTTAACTTTCCGATCTCTTATCTACATAATTACTATGAGACAGTATCGAGTAATCGTTTAGGCCCAGAGCGATTCTGCTAGACCACTGATTACCTAATAATTCAAAATAGACAACATCTGTATCTGAAATTAACTTTCCTTAGTTTACTTTATTATGTATTGTACGTGTATATGCATGCGTTTGTATGCATGTGCTAGTGTAGTACGAGAGAATATTAATGTATATAATTTAAAAATGAATAGTGTCCACTGTGTGAACCGGATTCAATTTGAATTACTCAACTCTGCAGCGAATAATTAAAAAATATATATAAGAGCAATAATATTAATTAACGCTCCGTCAAATTGATATAAAAAATGAGGACCTAAACAGAGTGGATTATCGGTTAACGAACAGTTCGTACTGCGAACAAATCGGACAAGGAGCGCATATTCGGACAACGAAGTAAAATGATCTTACTAATCCATTTATTCTATTTGTAGTAAATTGACTATCGGTTTACGAACAATTCGGATAGCGAATATAGTCTTGGAACAGATGATGTTCTTTGATAAATCATCCACCACACATTGTTTTTTCATACAATATAATGATCGAGCTCTACATAATAAATCCCACTAAAAAGAAATTTAAATAAATACTCGTCTAATCAACTCGCCGCAGGAATCGATGAAAAGTAATTGATTGCAACATTGAATATCGCCAGTGAAGAAAAATGCATTTTAAACTCTTTTTCCGCTCTCTTTCATTTTGTTTAACTCTCCATATAATCACAATTCATAAATAAATCTTTTTCTCGACTTTCATTGAACTAAAAGACGCTATAATTTTATCAAATTGTATCTTTCACGCTGTTATTGTTAATTGTATGTTATTATCTTATTTCCATAAACCTTTAAATAATAATCCACATTTCTTAGTCTTGTATTTTAGAAAGCAGATTTGGATGTCAAGATCGATGAAGCATAAAAAAGGAATGTAAAATTAATCGATTCTCGGTAATAGCGGTAAATCGTAACCGAGTGTTTCCTGTGTGAATGAATCGCGAATGTTATTTTTTCACGACTTGAAAGTGAATTGAATGTCCTAACAAAATATGTTATGAGACGTGTCGTTATTTTTACGCTAGTTTGAAATGGTTAGTTAATTTAATACGATAAGATTGGAACGGCTCATAATAAAAAAAACCAGCCACCGTAAAGAGATAACCTACTATTATAATTTAAAATAAAAATTCACTTTTCATTGTTAGTTAATAAGGAAATTTTGTTTAATGTGTTTATATTGTTATCTTTATTATTTTATTATAAATTATATTTACTGTGAAATAGAAAATTATCTGACATTTTCATTCTATTAATTTCGTTATAATTGAGTTGTAATGTATAAAAAATACCCAGTTTGTAAAATATTCATTGTTTTTTAAAACAATCGCTTTGCGTGTTTTTTTTAATGTCTTTTTTAAAAAACAACTCATTATTATCCAAATATCACATATTTTTTTAATGTCATGATGTAAAAAAATATATTTAATAAATTGGATTTTGTTATAGGTAATGTTTAAAAACTAATTGTTCAAAAAATGGTTGTTGATCGTTATAAACATTATATCTCTTCTTATACAGTATATGGAGCTTAGATTAATTTTAGTTAAATCAAAATTATGACGATGGCGGAAACGACCAACTACCATATACAAAATTTTATTTATCATATATTCAATTTTGCTGTACATTTGTATTGTGAAACAAAAAACGCTTAGAACTAAAGAGAACTATTCTAAAATATTAATCGAAAAATAAGCTTTCAATAAAACTAAAAAAAATGCATATCATATAAACTTCGTTTACTGTATATATAGTATAATAATGTGTGACTTGTTGTTTTTAAGTGTTGATTACTAAATCGAAATGATATTTGATAAATGTATCAAAAAATTGCATATTAATATAAAACCTAGTGTCACTCCTGACAAAAACTGTATTGAGAAACGAATTCCAACTTTAATTTCGCCGGAAATAAATTTATTTTAAATAAAAATCGACTTGGTGTAAAGGTATACAATTTATTCGTTTGAAAAATACGTATACATCATAATATTGATAAGTCAATAAATGAAGAATACTTGATTTAGAAGTAATGCTAAAATTATCTAACATATCTTGAGCGTTACTTCCGTTTTGATCTGACGAACGCAAAACGCGTTTTCTGTAACTGGTTTATCGGGTAACCCCTTGTCTATAAACTGCAATAAATTTTGTATAATTTAATATCGCTTATGAAGACGGTGCAACTGAAATGATCATATGTTATTTAAATATATCGTAATGACAGTAATCGCTGCGAGAAGTTTCTAAAATACATTTTGAAAAAAATGGCGAATCTACTGAGGTATGAAATTTCAATATCAAATTTTAACGAGTTGGGTTACGTAGTTCGTCAATTCTGTTGCATTCGCGTGATATAATGCCCGAAGATGTCGAAAAGCGAAACTCGAATTTTGTATGACAAAACTTGTGGTAATGTACAATGTTTCGATAATTATCATAAGAATATTTATTTGTGTAAATGCAATGCAGTTATAAAAACATTAAACGCACGGTGCTTATTCATTCATCAGAATTAGCTTAATAGTTCTGATGAGGGCGTATGTCGAAATAGTTATCAACTATATGACTTATAAATTATGTGGAATTGAATACATTACTTTTTATCACCGTGTTATACTGGAGTTCTGTCAAGTAAACGCTAATCCAATCAATACATTAATCGCAATTTACTGCTATTCTTTAACCAGTTCAGTGCCTCACAAGCACCGGTGCGTGAATAGAATGCACGACGTGGGCAACATTGAAATATTAAACGGCGCGACATTTAAATTTTTTCACAATCGTTTAGTCCTTACCCGAGTCTACTTTAATAAGATATTAAAAAAAGGCGGCTAATTGTTAGTGAAATATTTTTATAATCTTGGCACTGAAAAAGTTCAGAGAGAGAAATTTAATCACTTTAGTATATTGTCAAAGAGTATCTAAAAATATTTTTACTAGCGTTGTTAAAATTTTCTTGTTTTTAAATATACATCCTGATTTGCTTTAAAATCTCTTTACTTTTGAATTACACTAACAATATTGACGTAAGTTTTTGAAATAATCAATGTTGGAATGCCCTTCATGCTGCTCGGCAATGAATAGGTTAAAAAGTTGAACGTTTTCTTCCTCAATTATAAAATTATCCACACGTATTGAAAGACACTGTATATTCACGAATAGTAAAGGTAATAAGGTAAACAAACGTCTTTGGAATATTTTTTCACTTTTACACAATTCGCACATTTGTATGATTGATAATAAACTAACAGTTATAATGAGCTGTAAACTCACCACATATTTGGACACCATTTTCTTGAAGGGGAGTTGAAAAAACTAAATTGATAGAAAACAGCTGTTGCAGAAGGCCGTCAAGTGTTTGTTGATCAACTGGGAATCGAGTCTAGCTTTTATATGACTGGAGAAAACACTCTCGCTGTAGCCGATGTTGGGGGTTACCCATTCGGTAAGAGTGAGGTATTTGCAAACAACGGGTCGGACCTGCGAACGAGCAGTTATTTAATTTATCAACTATTGTCTTAGGCAGCGCACTAGATCAAGTTTACGAAAATATTTTAAATATTTAACCGCTAGCTTTGTAGATTGTCATAGTATCGTATCGATTTCTACCCATTGAAGTAATAATTAGCAATCATTAATAACAACATTTGTGCATTTTACTTTTTGTAATCCGATTTACGTAGATAAGACAGACTACTTATGTATAAATTTACTAAAGAATTTGAAAATATAGATTCAAGAATTTGTCATAATGTATTACGGCCAGATTAACATAATTATTTTCAATGAGATAAATATGTTAAAAAAGAGACACACTATGCATTCTGGATGTACTGCTTTACGGTTGCGAGCCATGGCACATTATGGAAGTGTAGTTTAATCGTAAACTGTGTCAAAAACACAGGGGTAAGAGAGGGTTTACTAGTCCCATTTCACATCAAAAATACGTCATTAATATTGCATCCGTGTAATGAAATGCCTGAAGATGCTGGAAGGGGAAACCAGGGTTGTGAAATGTACAATAATTCGAATTTGATATTGAAATTCCACCATGTACCCAAAGTCTTCTTATAAATTACTTAATAATGAATCAATTGGCCGATCCCTTTCACATACAAAATAAATCGGTTAATTACAATGTATCCGTGTGATAGAATGCATGAAGATGCTGAAAGGTGAAACTCGGGCCGTAATTATTACAAATGTATATTGAAATTCCTCCAAGCACCCAAAAGTCATTGTAAATTACTTAAGAATGAAAGAATTTATCAGTCCCTTATCACATTCAAAATAAGTCAATTAACTATATTGGATCCGTGTAATAGAATACCTGAAGATACTCAAATGTGAAACCCGGACCATGAAGTGTAATAAAATTCAAGTGATACCGTGGATTACTTAATAAAGAAACGTTTGTCCTAGCATATAAAATATATGTTCTTCGGATGCTTCGGGAAAATTGAAAATAAATTAGTTTTTTAACCATCTTGTTGGAGGTTCCGTGTAGTGGCCATATGTTCCAAAAAAATATGGTTCAAAAAATAAATAAAATGTGCACTTCATATTTTTTGTTATTTTATATTGATCTATATTTGAATGGTCTTGTAACACCTGCTCGACACTCTCAGTAGTTTGAAACATTCCGACAAATTTCCGTTCTGGTGTGGCACGTCAGAAATATATTGCATAAGTGGACGATATGACTTCCCATGTTTGCCATGAAGATTAAAGCACTTCTCTTGCAATTTGAGCTAAGGTATATTTCAAAATAAACTCAACAAGACACCTGTAATACGTGCCAAATTGTTATTTTAACTGTTTCAAAGTAAAGTATTCCGATTAAATTGATCATAATAATTAATTACGAAAACCTTTTTATTTAAGGAAATATCACTTCACGGTGGAAATACATTATATTTTAAATAATAAAAACAAATTTAAAAATATCGACCTTATAATTTGTTTTAGGTGCCATTCAGTTTTTGCCTTCAGGTCTGGGTTTTCCTGTAATTAATACATTTGGTATATAGACGATGCTAACTGTTTATTGTGCGTCAGTTTTGTTCCATCCGAGTGATAGAATGTCTGAAGATGTCGATCTTCGACAAAAAATCTGGAATCGTACAAAGTTGTAGCAATTCAAATTTGCAACAACTCTTTCTTAAGTAATTTACTCAATGGCTGAGGGTGCTTGGTGAAATTTCAATATCAAATATAAATTATTAGTGCAAAGTCCATGACCCTGGTTTCACCTTTCAGAATCTTCCGGTATTTTTGTTAGTTTTATTGCATCTGTTCAACAATTAAAATTTCATCAAGCACGTTCAGTCGATATCATTAATTGTATTTGGTTTTGCTCGGACACATTTGATAAATTGCTGTTTTACCTAGATTCTTGATCAGAGTCATTATTTCTTCAGTAAAATAAAATGTCCAATAATTTGGTTCCATAAATCCCGTAAGCAAAATACACGTAAAAAGCACTGTTTGTATATATTTTTTAATATTTTATTAATATCATTTATGGCTTAAGCAGAGCTCTATTGTCATGGACTAAACTCCACATGTATAATACTTTTACTCATTGATAAAAAGAAATTTTCCGCAGAACGTTCGTAATTAATGTATATTATAAATAAAACATATGATTCCGCACAGTGTTTACCTATGGAATAATATAAAATATACTCACTGCAATTATTTATACAATGATTAATTGGCTTCCATCTGGAAATTTCTTTGCGAATACCATTATTTTTTATTGATATCGTTGGTCAACTGATTTATATTCCGACATTTAATTTAAATGAAGTTATATTTGGAAGTGCGCACTTTTTCCGCAACGCATGCTTGCGTTGTTCCAATGATCTTAGGATTTATTCATTGAATTGGACCTAGTAGATAGCTATTTCCGCTAACGCCGTCATCAGAACTATTTTTAAACTTACATTTACTTATCTACATATAGCGGTGAAGAAACAGTGAACATTATATCTTTTATTCTTTTCTAACATCCTAGTTTTATATTATGGTAATGAATTCTTAAATGAGACTTATTGATTTAATGTAGTATTCTCTTAGAGAGTGTAAACTAGGGTTTTTTTATATTTTTTTATTGCGTGGGAATAAACGTAAATAGTAAATAAGTGATCGCTATTAGTTGATATTTGGTAAAATCACGATGTTGTTACTAGCAGATAGTTTAGTCTATGGAAAAATAAGACCGGTTTATTAACCTCGCTGACTGTAAACTTGGAATTAATTCGAAATTGTTTCTTAACGCTTAATTTTATAGATAATGTTATTCGCGTTTTGGCATCTTCAGGCATCGTCAAACTGCGGCAACATATCTGACAGAGTTAAATATTGTATAGAAACTGTAATTAAAATGCAATTTACTTAAAATTTGTTTTAATTACAGTGTTATTTCTTTCAAAAGTATATTTTATGATTATGACCGCTTTAGCTCATTGCGAGCACTGTTAACCGATGAGTTAAAAGGGTAAAAGTATTAATTTTTTGTCAGTTTTGTTGTATCCGTGCGAATAGAACGCATGAAGGTGCCGGAAAGAAAAACTCGTATGACGTACGGAAACGTATTTACTATAGAAATTCCATCAAGTACATAAATTATGGATATTTTGCTTAAATATTAATGTGATCTTAAACGTTAATTGTGATGAGCTTCGTTTTTTTTTTTAATTGTTTATTCAGTATGTGAGTGTATCATTATGCTTTTTCCCTAGTGAAAGGTTGAAGAGATCGATGAACAAAAATACTTATACTGATGGTGTGTCCATATTCTATAGCTTTTACACATAATTGGCAAAATATGATTAATTTCATAAAACAAATTGTAAACCAAAATTTGTACGAATTGATGTAAAATAATCACCAACTGCAAGGGACATAAGTAGAGTAATTAAGCCAAAAAAAGACGGAATCGTTCAAGATAATTTAAAAATCTTATAAAGTACTTTAGTGTGGAAATGTAGACCATATATATGTTATAGAGTAGTGATTTTTAAGTTAGTGCCATAACTGCACACATTTGCATATCAATTAAAACAATGTAACTCTTCATCTTATTTGAGAACAACTGTTGAAGAAAGTTTTTTTTCCTAAAGTAACGATACAAACAGAATTATGTAATTTTAATATCAGGAATAATAGTTGATTGACTTGAACTCGAACTACGCACAGAAATGAAACAATTTAGCAGTCATCGATCATAGTAATAAAATTTATTACGTCTTAACCTTTTGCAGTGTTTCAAATGAGTTAAGATGATATCACATTTAACCCTTTACCTGCTTTGACGTTGTCCAAAATCTCAGATAGAAACACGTTCAATTTTTTAACACTTTCGCATTTTAATTGATTATACCAAATGGTATTATATTTCACCTCTTTTCGGGTGGTACACCGTAACAAATTACCAACAGAAAAAATAAATGAGATCATTGATTCTATGTTCAGTCAAAGCCTAATGAAATCCCTACATTCGTTATTAATTTAATCATTAAGATTCGATAATAATAGGCATGAAGTTTGTGCCGATCAGTAAGTTATCCCTTTCTTACTCATTGAAATAGGTACATAAATGAGGGAGAAGAATGGCTTTTCTTGAACTTTTCAATATGACTTGTCAGTTACGGAAAACATTTTATAACGCTGTAATATTTATTATTTTTATAAGCTGATATAAGGCAGCATGTTCCTCCTAGTGGAAGTACTTTTTCACTCATTATTAATCATTTATTTATATTTTCTTGTTAAAAGTAATTGAGAGGGCTTCGTTAAAAATTTACAATATTTTTTGAAATGAACAAAACGAAATATTTAGTACTATTACTATAATTTTATAATATCAAAATCAGGACTGGTTTCGTCCACTGCCGCCATTATCAACTGATGCATGATTAAAAACTAGTTAGTTGATTAAGCTCGCGATGATTGAAATCGGTATTAATATAATTTACAGAAATAGTAGTTAACAACGTGTTTTATTAATTTAAATTCAATGCTGTTCCACTAAAAAGTTTGAGCCAACACCTAAAAATTGATTTCGATTTTGTTACCCATTTTTTATGGTCAATGAGGTATCATTGCTTTGCTGTTAAAGGGTTAAGGCATGCCTACGCATGTGTTATATAAGTAACAAATAATATGTTGCTGTCGGATATACAAAAAAAAAATATGCCGATCTTCATTGCTTTCTTCACGCCGTCGGTGGTACGTGTTGACTTGACAGCCTGTAATTAATAATCCATTATCTAATCGGAGAGAGCAATTTTTATTTCATTAGTAATACTATATTGCATACGCATTACTGTAAATCATTAAAGAAAGTAATGCTGAAGAGGTATAGGAAAAAACTTAAGGCCATTTAGTGCATTAAAAATCCATATATTTTTCTAATTTGCACTGGTAAAAAATGCATTAATTATTGTTATATCAAAACTTTAATAACGTATTTGCGTGTGCGAATTTGAAATTCGAACAAACACTTGTTTCTGATGTTGGAGATTTTTAATTATATTTTTTTATTTATACGTAATGTTGAATTGCATGATTAAACTCAATATTCAGCATTATACCATTTCTACAATTTTATATTATCAAGTTCGGGGATCAAGTTCAAGTTAAATCAAGGCTTTAATTATTTAATTTCAAGGAATATTTGTAAAATTCATAGTCAGTCATGAGTTCATATTCATTTCATTATGCAATACAAATTTTGAATATATTTGCCTAAATTGTTTTGTATTATATTTTAAATATTAAATACACATTTTCAGTACTACTTGCACAATTTTTTTATGGTCAGAACCGGTTTCGCTCATCGTGATGATAACATATCATAAAATATATTGTGAAAATAGTACTAAACATGAGTTTTTATTATATAAAATAACATGTATTTCTATCAAGAAATGACAATAAACTTTTTTAAAGTGTATTGTATCAGTTGATGATGGATTACTCAGCTCTGTAGCGAATAACGTCGGTCTTTCCGTTAGTCAACAACTGAAAAATAACCCTCAAAATAAATTAATACGTGACAAATGAAAGTGACTTGAAGGGCTTTGATGCAAACGCGTCATAGATCTTAACGATCTACCAATTTGATATACATATATAAAACAGTTGATAATTATCGCGGTGATAAACCGCTCGTGATATTATTATAAAATAGAAACAGCAGTTACACGCAGCCTTAAATGCGTGGTGAAAAAATCCACATCCGCGACAGTAATAGATACAGAATAACATTTTGTTGTTTTTCCGGTATACTACAATATATTAAAATAAAATATAGATTAGGTTGGTTCTGCTTCACTACATCCGACCGGTCCGTGTATGGCGGTTATGGAGGCATGCAACTCTTCAAGTGTAAAAAATGAAACATTACAAAATAATTATAATGTTTTTTACTCGATGAAAAAAAAACATGTTTTGATGTTAGCGGCAGATTAGCAGTGCATAACCAAACGTCAACATTACGGTAGTCGTAACAGATATGTTATTATGAACACATAGTATGATACATATGCATATTCACGTCTCACAACTGCATACTATTTTCTCTTTATTTTTTATCAGTAGGTAAGTGCGAAAATTAAATTATAAACAGTTCTGACGATAACGTGAGGCAAAATACTTAAAAAATAATTATGTAGAACTAAAATACATTGCTATTTTTTTCACCGTGTTAAAATGTGGAGATACTATTTTAAAAATGTTTTTTATTTATTTAAATTTAATGCCACTTGACAGTAAACGCCAAGCGATTTTTTCTTAATTGAACCAATTTACGTCAATATTGATAAATTAAAAGTATTCATTGATTTTTCATTGAAACTATATATTCAAAAAGATCATTTTTGTAATACACGTCATTGATGTATGTTTAACTTTATATTAGATATATTATGCAATACGGAAAGGTTACATTAAATAGATGCGTTTAGTTGCATTGAACTCTCGCCTAGACCAAAGACAAATCTAAAAAGAATCCCACAGACAAAACTAATCTCTGCTTTTGGGGGAAAAAAGTTTTGGCCTCTAGCAATTCGATTTAAATCCCATCCGGGAACTCCCCGTTTCAATTTATTCCGAAATAAACCAAACGGCATATAAATAAATTGAATTTGAAAATGTGTGTACTTTGTTTTGTTTATAGTCGACCGGTGGAGCCTGAAATTGCATTTCCTCTGTGCTCACAGATGCACTGATGCAGGTTTGATGACTGACGGTGCAGTGGCATTGTTAAGTTTGATTTGTAATAACAGAAATTTGCATAAGTATAATACCTGCGTAGACCTCGCCTAAATTAATTAAAAACACTGTTTTGACTGAATATTTGGTAACGTACCATACATTATATATTACGACAATATTATAGAATTTTTGACATTACTAAATACTTGGCTACTCTTTATGTGTGGCATTAAAAAAGTCTCTCAACCTAAGTTTTTCTTTGAGGATTGTTTGTTTATCAACGAATATAAATAAAACCCGGCTGTAAGATCTGATATGTAGTAGGAAAGATTTTTAATCATCAAATCTATCCTCGCCTTGAAACATTAATCCATAAATTAATTCTAAACCAATTGATGAAACATTGCGTACTAATGCTGCACCGATGCTGAAACCGAATATTGACAACTTAACTTAACACTTGTACTCCTTGAATCTAAAGGGAGAATTCGGGAGGTTTACTTGTTCATTCAAAATTGATAAAGAATTTGGTTGAGTGTTTATTAAAAAAAAATATCAAGACGAATGTATTTTGATCTCTCATGTTTTGACGTCACATGTTAATCTGCTTTAAGTAAGTGATTTTCCGATAATTAATGTGGGCTAAAAGCAGCTCAATGTTCAGATTTCATATTTATAATTACCCTTGGCTTTACCGACGTATAAATAAAAGCAGTCACTACATTTAAATGGAAGATTTATTTGAAATGGAGTGTTTTTTATGACACCAAATTGCAATTAAAGATGACACCCGATATCTTAGATTTTACTTAATAAGTCTGCATACATATAACACTTGTTATATGTATGTGTTGTATGATATGTCAAAAATTACATCTTATTTTGAAAGTGAATTAATCGAAAGAAAACATCGCAGTAACCATACTTAAGAAACAAACAATGCATTGCCACTCTGGTTTGTTAAATAAAATTTAAAATTCACGGGTTCATGTTTATGATACAGTTTTTAAAATATTACTTATTGTATATATAATACATGACATACTGGAATTAATTTGTTTTTTTACATATATCGTATTTTTATAATGACGTATAATGACGTATTTTTGCAACAATAGTATTGATTTTTGCAAAACCTCATTACAGTATCAAATATCGAGAACTCTGTATTAATAAATCTCTCATGTGCCCAAATTTCTACACCTGACCGTGTTAAGCAGTTGAAAATCTTCCAAATTGAAATGCAATGATATTCAGAATTTCTGTAAGCAAAGCAAGTACACCTTTGCACGCTGTACAATTACAGGAACAAGTGCACACTTCTTTCTGTACACATCATAAAAGGTACTCGCAACCTATGTGTACTCCAAAATGGAGGACCTGGGGTGTTTCCATGGAGATATACTTACTGCACGTGCACAGGGCAGAATTAACCAGTTATTGTATATCGTCGTTTGTTTTTTACTAATTTTATATCATTTCAATTCAGTCCCCGTAGCGGAAGTTGTCGTTTATTTAATGAAATTAGCCTTTTTCTTTCTTTTGGACATCTTCAGGTGTTGTATAATTGTGATATGTTTTATAACGGGAAATAAACTGAAGCAATCGATGAATGCTGTATCTAGAAGACGTTATGATAAATATTTTGACCATAAGAATGGCTTCGATGAGTTGTAAAATGGCTTCAATTCATCGAAATATACAACTGCAATAGAATATATTAACTAAATATTTAAATAATAAACACAATTCTCATTACTTTTTCCATAATTTTATATTACCAAAGGTAGGTTTTTCTCGTCGTAGACATTATCAACTATGACATGCTATAAATTAAAACAGGCTCTACAAAAAAAAATAAAGATATTCATGTTTTGATTTGACTCGCCTACAAAAATTAGGAATTTATAATGAAATAGTGCTAAAAACTGTTTTTTATTTTGTCCACAAGTAATGACAGTTAACAACTGAAAAGTTATATTGACTGATGTCGCTTGATGGAATTTCATTGTCATATTTGATCATTGAAACTTTGTACACATTCACATTTGGAAGCATTTGCCATATTCTGTTAGATTTTTTTGACATACTTTTTTATTCATATATAATATTAATCTTGCAGACAATAACCGAAAATATTGTTTCATCCACGGTAGGTAGTAATCAATACAGTTTTTATATTTCAAATACGCTTAATTTATTCTGTAGATTTTCTTATTTTAACCATTTCGTAGCTGCAAATAAATCACCAGCCCGAATATTTTTGGTCCAGATAAAAATTGTCTAAAAAAAATCTTCGCTCTGTTAGAATGAAATTATAATATGCTATTACATAATATTATACCCCGCACAGTTAATTCTTAAAGTCAGTTTCAAATTTCAAAAAAAGAGTCGCACACGCTACCAAAAGAACGTCCAAAATATCTCGTCTGTGGCAACCATTGGGTTAAAAATACACCTGTTTTGACAAAAATAGTTTCCAATCTCCACTCGCTATAGTCAGCTCTCCATGTGACATTTTTTCAACTTATGATTCGATCCACTTTTTCCTCATTCACCCCTGATGTGTCACAATCACGAGAGGCCCCTACCGAGTGGACACTACTCGCAAATGCTGCGTAGCGCACGACGAACCCCCCCCCCCCCGCTTACGTTCAGAACAGAAAGCACTAATTGGATGAGTTTTTCGCTTGGTTTACCTCGTTTTTATCTAAGGGACATTCAAATAACCCGAAAACATGACGCCTTAAAGGAAAATGCAACACCTTAAGTCTTACGGGGTTCAGTTCACACATACATATAAATGTACAAATAAAGATATATACAATATTTAAAATTCGAAAAAGCTCGATAAACGAATGGTGACGTCACAATGAATACATAGCTTTGGCCATATACCGATAAAGTTATATTATTTGATTTTTCCTCTTTTATTTTGTTATTTATTTAGAGGTCAAACATCGCATTTGAACATTCAAATTTTTAAGTATTTAAGAAGTCTTAAAACTTCCTGAAATTGTTATTGACTAAAATTAAGTCTAGTGAAGGTGCTTGATGGAATTTCAGTATTAAATTTGAATTCCCTTTTAATGTGTTAACTCTCACTTCTTGATGGAAAGGCATGATGTTTTAAATTTAAAAAACACATTTTTAGTACTTTTTTCCCCCCACAATATATTTTTTGATCAGGACCGGTTTCGTTCATCGCGAGCACTATCAACTGATAGAAAACAATTTGCAAACAAGTTTTGTTATATAGAATATTTGAGTTAAAGGTTATAGGTTTACGAAACCATGGGTAAAGAACTAAGAAACAATTTACAGGAAATCATAACATACAAATAAGTTTGAAAATTAAATGGTGCTGATCAAAAAATATAACGTGAAAATAAACACTAAAAAATGTGTTTTTATTAGTTTTAAATTTTTTGTCACCGACGACCCTGGTTTCGCTTTTTGGCATCTTCAGGCATTCTGTTTTATCTCTGATAGAATACTTCAAGATACCGAAAGGCAAAATCTGGGTCGTTAGTGATAACACACATGGAATCAACAAAGTTTCAACATTTTTAAAAATATAATTCATGATGTCGACTGAAGATGCTTGACGGAATTTCAATATCAAATTTGAATTTTCACAATCATATATCAGATGAGCGAAACCGGTCTTTACCTTGAGAATATACAATAGAAATAATACTTGACGTTTTGTTTTAATTATTTAACAATAAAAACGTTTTTATATTCTTGAGTTATCGTTCATTTCAAGTACCATGGAAGTCGTTTTGAGTACGGACAATTTATTATACTATATCTTGGCAAACATCAAAAAGATATTTTCTCTCTAATAATAAATGTTCACGGTGCATTTTATTTCCTTAAAATGCTGTATATCGTGTACATATTTTTCTAAAAGCAATTCACGCTTGGATGAGAGCGAAAATGCTTTTGCTTGCACTAGATATGCGGATGTGACTCAGTTCACCTGATAATCTAGATCTAGGTGGTGCGTAAACTCACCTGTCTTAGAGATAGTCGACTTCCAATGGCAGCCAAGTATTGAAATAATATTAACTTTAAATAATATTTATTCATATAACTATTTTAAACACGATGAAAAAATAGAAACGTATTTTAGTTCTACAAAATTTGAAAGATACAGTTGATAGCTATTTCGTCTCACGCCATCGTCAGAACTAATGGCGAGAGCCGAAATATCTATCAACAATATCTTTCAAATTTGTAGAAATAAAATACATTGTTATGTTTTCAGTGTGTTATAATGGAGTTCTACCAAGTAAATGCCAATTCAATCTATATATCATATTATTTTAATAACCATTGTATCTGTTATTAATCCGGAAATACAGTCATTACGATATTTAAATATAAAAACTCTTACCATATTATTTGACAACTGATTGACCGATAAAAATTAAATTTTATATACATAGCTATAACATATTTCTGTAGACTGGCTTAACTGTATAGAACATAGATTCCCAAACTTATTTGACCCGTAACTCCCTGGAAGTTTACGTTTTTTAAATTAAAAAAAAAATGAAGTGAACGTATTTTTTAAACTTATATCGTAATGTATAAGGTACGCCGTTATTAAAATTGTAGAAAAAATAATTTTATTTAAATAATCTTACTGAGAAAAACAAACCTGATATATGTTACAAATACTTTTATATTTTGCAATTTTTTATTTGAAATAAAATTTCATCAATAAATGTTCTTAAAAAGTTATAAATATTAGCGCCTCGTGGCCACCTTTTTGCTTCCTTGTCTTTCTTACTCGCCCTGAGCTTCCCAGGCATTTTTGGAACGTGTGGAATAGATGTTCAATCAACTTTATTTTCAACAATATTTCTGAACTTTAGATAGGATTTTAATTTGATTTTATTATGATCAAAAATGAGTACTTAAATATCGTTTACATTTTATTTATAATCCGTATTCCTTCTTTTAGATGCATCTCAATAATTTCAGTTCTTGAGTCTTTGGTTTTGTATAATAAGTAATTATTTGCACAATATTTTTTATTGTGTCATTTGATAACGTTCGCGATAATCAGAACGTGTTGAAAAATTGAAAATGACTACTAAAAATTTGAGTGTCTGAGTGTGTAAATTTGTCAATTTTAATATATGTTTGACTTTATTACGTTTTTTAACATTATTCAACCGGTTAATTGATAAATTGTTTTGCCTCACGCCACGGCACTGCATTGTAAATTTATCCCAGTACTTCATCGGTTAATTTCTACCGATTATCAGATTCTACATGCACTGGCGTAGTCCAGACTTCACTCCAGTCAATGGACTAGCGTCTATTAGTAATTTTGCCAGTAGAATCCAGGGCTGTAGCCATTACAAAAAAAAGCTTTGACAATGACCAAAAACACGATTACGACTACGAAATTAACCAACGACACGACTCCGAGTAAAAAAAGTTTATTTTTGTCATGTTTTTTTATAACTTTTTCAAAGATCTACCAACCAATCCGGCAAATTGTTCATTGATATATTATTCAAAATCGTCTTATCGAAAGGATTCCGCAACCCTAGTGAAATCGGACATGGTGTAGCGTAGGCGGCAGGTTGTTAGCGCGAGACTGTCACGTAACTTGGGCCACCGTTCCGTGCTCATCATGATAACGCGATTTGGACTTTTGGTTACCGTCCACCGTACAGTCTTGAGGCAGTTAATTAATTTTGTTATTGAAATAATTTGAGAGAATTCCTTATCTTTTTATCGAGAACAGCAATTAAAAATATCACATACACTTATCATATACAAGGTATTTAAACAGGGGCTCAATTTGGAATGTATTAAACCATGAAGTAACCATAACATTACTTGCAAGAACACAAGTAAAAGGTTTTGATTGAATTGGCATTTACTTGGTAGAATTCCATTATAACAAAGTGAAAAAATAGCAATGTATTTTAGTTCTACAATTTTTTTTATGAGAATATTATATGTTGATAGCTATTTCGGTTCACGCTATAGTTCCGAAGATAGCGTTAGATATCTTATAAAAAAAATTTAGAACTAAAATACATTGTTATTTTTTCACCGTGCAAATATAAGTTATTTATAACTCTAGATTATAGATATAGGCCGCATTAACAATTTATTAACACAAAAACAACTGGGATTTATGATGTTGACTGAAGGTGCTTGATAGAATTTCAATATTTTGTTGCATCCGTGTGATAGAATGCATGAAGATGCCGGAAGGCGAAACGCGGGTTGTTAGTGACAAACATGTGGAATCGTGCAAAGTTGTAACAATTCAAAAAAATAGAATGTTAGAACAGAAGAGAAGATGTATTATGTACCTTTTCTACACCGCTATATATAGATAAGTAAATATACGTTTAATCACAGTTCTGACGAGAGCGAAAGTCGAAATAGCTATCAACTCTATACCTTATAAATTTTGTAGAACTAAAATACATTACTATTTTTTCATCGTGTTATTATAGAGTTGTATCAAATAAATACAAATTCAACCTAAAACTCCAATATTACAATAAAATAATGCAAACCATTCCAAACAAAAACAACTTATATCACTCAAGCTAAGTGGCTTTTAATCTTTTAAGCACAATAGTGCAAGCTTTATTGGTTCGTACAGATCTGCATCGGGCCAAGAAATTAAGGAGCAGAATCGATTCCTTTTTTATCAGTAATGCATTATGTAACGCGGCCGTCGGTGTGCAGAACAGTGGCTGCATACAGAAATCGTTGGGAGGTAAGACAACCAATTTGTTTTCTATAATACAAACGGACAATATAACACTTTAAATCTTTTTATGAGAGTCAAATATGTAGTTACCCATTGTATTTTAAACTAAAAAAATGCTCAAATAGCCTTTATTGTAAATTGTATTCTTATCAGTTGATTATCAACTTGCGTTGGGCGAAACCGGTTATGATCATAAAATGTTTGTTGAATTAAAAATATGTTTTTATTACTTACATAGCTTTTTGATTTTGTTACGTTCTTAATTGTAATCACGAATAAAACTTTAATTGGTGTATTTGCTCATTAAATCGATGAAATATTTTTTTAGTTTATTTGACGGCACAAATAAAAAACAATTCAATATATACCCCTTCGAATGCCCCAAGGGATGCACGCTTCACTCTTCAAAGAGATGCTTTCTTATATTGTTTTCTCTTTATATTACAATATCAAACAAAACAAAACAGAATAAGATAGACAAATGTGGGGTCGGCGTGATTGGGGTGGGTTTCGCCTGAAGCGTAGAACAGGGGGAAATTTTTCAATCGCGGGATGCGACATTTCAAACGTATCCTCGATGCATTATTCAGCAAACAATTTGAGAAACTGATTTTTGGGTTTCACTTTTTTAGACTCCTTCTTATCTTAGCTAGAATATCGTCGGTAAATGTTTTCACTTATTTCCTGACTATCGTTAAATCTTCACGACTCTTCACGTACGCAGCATTCAACTACAGATGTCGAAGTAATAGATTTTATGCCATAAAATAGTCATGTTAGCTCTATCAAATTCCAACTATTGCATAATATTGTATATCACATAGCATTGAAAATCAATTTTATCATAATTCTAATGATAGCGTTATGCCGAAATAGTTATTGACTGCTTAAATATTTCTTGAGAGCATATTGAGAGTAAATCCAAGGATTGTATACATGATTATTATAAAGTCTTATTTATAATTTGTGTCTTATAAATCTTTAATTTAATACAAATTCACAGGAAAGGTAAGAAAAAACCTGAAAAAATCAAACAGTTCATCGTTGTATTTTTAGTCAATGACGGAATCGTAGTCATGTTTTTCCACTGCTGTAAATTTATTTATCGGTAAGTACTGTTTTATCCGTTTGATAGAATGCTTTAAGATATCGAAATACAAAACCCGGATCTTTATTGACAAAACATGTGGAATTGTGCAAAGGTGTAACAATTCAATTTCGATTCTTAAATTTAATAAATACATTTGCAAAAAAATCATTGAATTTAAATTGTTACAACTGTGAACGATTCCACATATTTTGTCACTAACGACCCACGTTTCTCCTTTCGGCATTCTATTACACGCATTCAACCGAACTGACGCACAGTAAACAGCTAGCACCGTCTACATACCAATAATATTTTTTACACTGCCATTTAGTTCTTGCCTTGGGGTGTGTGTTTTCTTGTAATTATTATCTTTGGTATATAGACGATGCTGACTGTTTATTTTGCGTCAGTTCTGTTGCATCCGCGTGATAGAATGCCTGAAGATGCCGAAAGGCGATACCCGGGTCGTTAGTGACAAAACATACGGAATCGTGCAAATTTGTAAAAATCAAATTTGATATTGAAATTCCATCAAGCACCTTCAGTCGATAACATAAATTAAGTCATTTAATATTGATGTTATGTGTAATATTCAAATATTTTCGTTCAAGTGTTTCGACTTATGTCGAGCAACGTTACGTTGTAAGGCAGAAAGGGTTGAAAAGAAAAATATGCACTTCATAAAAATGTTCATGAATCCGATCAATGCATCTCTACCAACAACACGTTATGCTTACTGACCGTTACGTTCAAATAAAAAATTGCCCCAAAGATATAAATGCCCAATATATTTATATAAAAAAACCTGTGCCCCAAAAATGCACTTTCCTCACACCCACGGTGCAGCAATAATATGGCACCGACCGCCATTCCCAACGCCGCGGCCATAATTTTTCGTTATAAACTCATCAGCGGGACGTTTTTATTGCGATTGGAATTTATTTTTATTACTCCTGCACACACGTTATTACGAGTGTAAATGCGCTTATACTAAACCGGGTAATATTTACAGACCTAGTTGTAAACGTACTCCTTGAATACCTGTTATTTATAGTAACAATATAACAGATGATATTAATTTACTGTGCACTAATTTAGTATACACAATGTCTACGCAGTAAATTTAATGACGTCAGAAAATCAAATTAAATAATAAAACGTTTACAGATTTCAACGGTGTATTGTAAAAAGTACTCGAACAAAAAACCAGGGTTGTGGAATCGTTAAAAAAAGCTCCCGCTCCAACATTTGACCAACAACACGACTCTGACTAAAAAACATTAAATTTCTTAGGTTTTATTACTACCTTTTCTATTAATGTGCATTGGATAAAAGATCAACCAACCAATCCGTAAAGTAACCAAATTTTACTATTTTTAAATAAAAAAAATACATGTTTTAGTTGTTATTTCCACAATTAGTTTTTTGATCAGGCCCGATTACGGTCATCGCGAGCATTATCAACAGATGCAATGCTGAATGCAATTTACAAACAAGTCCATTTATGCAAAATATTTGAGTTTAATGGTACCATGGGTTCAGGAACTAAGAAATAATTTACAGGAAATCATATAATTAGTATCTTAGTTCTTGAACCACCTACCTGCTACCTTCAACTCAAAACTTTTGTATAAAAAGACTTGTTTGTAAATTGTATTTTATCACTTGATAATGGTCGCAATGAGCGAAACCGGTCCTGACCAAAAATTATATAGTGGAAATAGGTACTAAATATGTGTTTATTAATTAATATATCATGCCTTTCCATCAAGAAGTGACAGTTAACACCTTAAAAGTGAAATTTTACTATGTTGAGATTTAAACGATTACGTTTCTTCTAGTTTATTGAGTTCAGAAAAAATCAAGCAAGACTTATTGGCAAAAAAAGTGTGTGGTTAAATTTTAAAGTCAAAGGACTTATAAAATCCTTTCATTTGATAATTCTTGCTATGAGCGAAGCCGGTTCTGATCATGAAACGTATCGCGGAAATATTATTAAAAATATCGTTAAAACACTTTAGATGACACAAAAATAATGAGTATATAAATTTCGTAGATATCTGGCCTCCACACGCCGTTGGATATGAGTGAATCATATGTTCAAAATTCCACATATTTGTCCAACGTAACCTGCTGAACAGTTATCGCATGCCAGCTTACGAATTTAGTTATTTGATTTGAGTAGTCTTCACAGGAACTGTACGTTATTACGCCTTGTTTTATTTTGATGTATTTTAATCAAATAAAAATTACTTTAATAAATTGGGACAAACCATTCACAACATACGCAATTTTCATTGAGGCTTATTATAAGCGTTATATTTTCCTTATTACATGTTTATTTTATTAAGCGATAATTAGACAAGCTTATACAAGCACATTTAGATAACAAAATAACATATACAGTGTATGAAGGAAATTACTTTCGTTATTCATTATACGTAATATTATCTCGTTCATGTAAGCCTATTAATTATGATTTCAGCGAATTAATTCAATTCGTAATAACACGCTATGTATAATACTAAATATATATTCAAATTTTTGAATATTTATCTCGCTGTACTCAGCCGAAAGCATAAACCATGGAAGACAAATTTACATTCCCACAAAATTGAATTTAATGCTTTTTATGACTTTTGTTGGTTTTTTTATAATCATACCACCATAAAAGGTTAATTTAAACAAACAAGCATTGTATAATATAATAATAATAAATATTAATATTTACAACAATTTCCACATTTGCATATTATGAAAAACAGAGTCGGTTTCGCACACCGTAAGAATTATTAACTGATACAATAATAATTAAAACAAGGTTATTTCATTTTAAATAATAAAAACACATTTTTTAGTACTTATTTCCACAATATATTTTTTGATCAGGACCGGTTTCGCTCATCGCGAGCATTATCAACTGATCGAATACAATTTACAAACAAGCCTATTTATACAAAACAAAAAATTAATTTGAGTTAAAGGTAGCAGGTGTACAAAACCATGGGTTCAAGAACTAGGAAACAATTTACATAAAATCATACAATATCGATACAAATAAAGTAATTTAGTATAAAAATTAAATGTTCACAATCACTTATTAAGAACTACAATTACAATTATGGTAAATCAATAATCTATTAGGAGCTCTGAACAATCAATAAGGAAGTAAGGAGTGGGAAATTTTAATGACGAAAATAACCCACTTACTACTTAATGGCACAAAATAAATTAATATATGAGATTTTTAATGATATTCAATTAAAGATGAATCGATGATATGGAAAGATATGGTCAGTCAGGGGCGTTCCAATATTTTCTGTAAAAAAAATAAAGTAAAAGGAGGCAATATCATTTTTCAAAAAAAAAAAAAATATTTATATGAAATATATGTTTATTAATCTAATTTAATGAGTATAACAATGGTAACGACGCAAAAGTAGTTTGTTCATTTATAAGGTTAGAATTAGGCAAAAATTTGTATCGATTAATTTCAAGGATTTCTTGTTTATAGTTATTATTATTAGTTATTAAGGTTATTTCAGAAATGTGAGATTCTAATTTTACTTTAAAAAATAATGTCATAAGAACTTTAAAAGAAAATCTATAAGTGCATCAAAAATGCATGCTAAAATAAAAAAAAACTGTTTTATGATTGTGTCGACCCTGAAAAATACTTAACCCTTCAATGCACTAGATGTCTTTCTCAGTTGTCAATTTGAATGGGCAAATTATTTATTAAATTTGCTTCTTGGGTAACACGAAAAATATCGTTCAATGTTTACTTCTACGAATATAAATTTAACCGTCGTTGTGATAACACCACTACTATGTTTCTTTTTCTAAAATCTACTGTTTGAAAACAGCACCAATAATTAAAAATAAATATATTTTCTATAACATATTCTCCCTACCTGGGGCTCGCGAAGGGTTTTTTGGGGGGTCTCCAACTTATATGGTCAACTAAAAAAATATTTTTTTTGTTTGCTTTTGGATTGTATGGGGGGTCGCGGGTCTCATGGATTTTATGAAAAAGGGTCGCCACCCGAAAAAGTTTGGAAACCTATGGCATAATAGCATTGTTATGCACTTCTCTTAGCCATATTCTTCCTATAGCAACTTTGGTGAAATAGGTTGGGAGCCTATGTTCTATAAAGAATGTAATACATAATAATACTTGTTAACATAATCTAAATTTAATTTAAAAAATCTTCGAAATGGTTATTGTATATCAAAGAAAAAAATATTTATCAAATCCTAAAAAGAAAAATCAGATAACAAAAAATACATCATAACAAGTATGTACTACTTTCGCCGTGGATAACAATGAAAAATGACGAAAACTTGGGCATAGTTCGACAGCAGATGTTGCCAGCAGACATTCATATTTTTTCCCTACACTTTTTCCCCGATGCTTGGGAAATAATTAATTACACCAGTCAGTCAATTTGACGGCCATGTGCTGCTCAGCCAATCGGATAACCATTAAGACGCGGAGAAGGGAAGCTTCTGGAGTGGAAGTCATCGCAGTATTAAGGCTTATGATCGATGGCCGTCGACTTGGCTATGGGTTTTTGATGGTGCCGTAATTAGCAGACATATGATTTCAAAGGGCCAGCGTCGGTACGAAAACTAATTCATCATGTACAATTACTCGCCATGTCTATCAGAGGTGTTTTTGTTTGGCCTGTTTAAAGTAGTTAATTGCTAAGCTGTCGTAGATTTATTAGCGTAGTTTTAATTTAATTCAACTGTTCCTAAATAACATACAACGATCAAGCTTTTTTTTCACACGATAGTTCTGACGATGGCGTGAGCCAAAATAGATTTCAACTATATGTTATAAAAAAAATTGTAGAACTCAAATACATTACTATTTTTTCACCGTTTTATAATGGAGTTCTATCTACCAAATAAATGCCAATTCATAATTATTTAAATTCAATTTAATAAATTCCTCATTTTATTTTTTGTTATACTCACGGTTCGGGTTTCACCTTTCGTCAGGCATTCTATCACAAGAATGCAATGTTTAGTAGAACCGGAGTAGAATACAAACACAGACAGTTCAATAATGCAACCTTTTAATCATATTATATTTAGTTCTACATAATTTATGATATCGACTGAAGGTGCTTGATGGAATTTCATTATCAAACTTTAACTGTTACAGCATTGTACGATTTCACATGTTTTGTCACTAACGACCCGGGTTTCGCCTTTCGGCATCTTCAGGCATTCTGTCACACGGATGCAACAGAACTGACGTAAAATAAAATTTTCTGTAATTAATAACTTTTGTATATAGACGATGCTTACTGTTTATTTTGCGTACAAAGAATCATGCGAAGTTGTAACAATTCAAATAAGTTCTGCATATTTTTAACTCCTTTAAGTCATATGAAATCAAAGATGGTTATATTTTAAATAATAACTGATCAGTTGATAATGCTCGCGATTAGCCGCGAAACCGGTCCTGATCAAAAAATATATTGTGGAAATAAGTACTAAAAAAATGTGTTTTTATTATTTAAAATATCATGCCTTTCCATCAAGAAGTGACAGTTAACTAGTATTGAGTAATATTTAATGGAGTTGTTAACGATTAGACTAAATTTTAGCTTAGTTTTACATACTAGATAAACAATTAATCGTTAAAATTATTATATAAAATTTTATTTGTTATTTTTTGTTTTCTTAATATATATTTTTTTCTCTTTTTCAGGTATGTGAAAGCTTCATTGATTGGATGTACGTGTGCCTACATATATTATACATACTATGCAGGATTGCATTCAATTTAAAGGTAAAGTTTTCTTTAAGTTTGGCTGCTACTAAACAACTGACTTTATTTAACCTTAAAACTGTAGGCAGTGATATATTAGTCTTTTGATGATACCTTTATAATTTCATATTAAAAGACGTACAAAATTATACGCAAGCTTTTTTTGTGTTGCTAGTAAATCATAACATCTCCTGATACCATTAGATGACTTCATCTGTATTGAGTTTGATCCCGTTACGAACATAGTTTTTTTTTCAAATTAACTATCGATTTTTTCGATATAAGCGTAGGTGTTTGTGATGTTTAAAATTTCTTTTGTTTGCATCCAATTCTAAAAAACAGGACGTGTGAAATGAGAGCGCTTAGCTATTTACAGTTATCTCTGTTTCATATCTTTTCAATCCGTACTCTTTTAGAAAAATAAAGTATTTCATGTATAATATATGTTTTAATAACCGTATTAGAAGGTCATTCGTTCCACATTGATGTCGGAAATGGATTAAAAAGAAAACTTACAATTGAAATAAATAGTTCTGTTATGTTTTGTATGTATTCTATCAACTGATAAATCTCCTAATGAGTTAAACTGGTCGTGATTATTATATATTATGGACAAACACATGTTTTATTTTTCAAATAGCTGGTTCGTATAAAATCGTATTTATTTTCATCGCGGTTAAGTAAGGAAGGTTGGAAAATATCACTGTATTCTCGTGGACACAAATTATTCGATAATAAGCTGTGTTATTCCATAATTGATATATATACCCAGTTCTCTTTTTCGCGATTCTGTTCGAAGAAAAACAGTATTTCCTCAAACTAGTTCGAGCAAAATATATAATAGATCTAAGGAAATTAAAAAAAAATGATTTGGTCTATTCGAATGTTAAAAGGTAGTTAAATAAATTTATACTTATAGTTTTCCACTCCACATTATTCCATTAAAAAATAAAAGTGTATTTATTCTATCAAAAATATTAACCAATTTTTGTAACTAGATATTTTGCCATTGTGAACCGTATTATAGCCATCATTCAGACGTTCTTCCCATCGTATAATTTCCTCACAAATCAAAACAATTGTACACTAATATCCAAATAAATAGCTAATAGACCTAAACCTATATATTCTATTGTAGTAAGGTTCCATTAATATTGATAAGGCATACAGCTATAGGCTATATAGACGGTCCTTTATACCTGAAGATGAGCCTATATCCGCTGAACGAAAACCGTTTTCAGTATCCTTTGTTTTTCATAAAAGGGATATGATATGATTTATTCACGACAGGATATGAGATCTTTCCCAAACTTGAAACGAATTCAATATTAACCGCTTTCAATATAAATTTAAAACGATTGCTCAAATTTGTTTAGGATCAGTTGATTTAACTAAAAACACGACACGTGTTTCAAGTTCACACAAAAGTTTTGACAAATAATGTATAATAAAGCATCAAAAAAACGTTTTAAAAAGTAATATTAAAATATATGTTTCAAAATGTCGAACTACGTTTATGTAACATAAATTAATTCACAACTCCTGATAATTTCTGCACTTTATAATTCGTAAATTATCGAGGCATGAAGTAAATTATGAGAAAAGCATTCAAATACCAAAATCACTTTGTTAACTGTCACTTCTAGGTGGAATATATATAAAAAAAAACACTTTATAATCTGATAATTTTGACCAGTTCCCTTCACTGTAATTTGTAAACCATTCATCTCCAACTCTTCCTAATGAGTCTTTCACAAGTGATCTGAGCTCTAAATGGATTATTAATTTATCTTAATGTTGCTTGCATATTATTTCTGAGAGCTTGTTAGCATTTCATTTTCAATCAATTTTCTTTATTTCTATGTACATTATACGACGACCTATATTTTTAAGTACTATAAACTATGTTTTATTTCACGGTGAAAAAATAGCAATGTATTTTAGTTCTACAAAATTATTTTTAACAAATATAGTTGATAGCTATTTCAGCTCACGCCATCGTCAGAACTATGTTTAAACTATAAGAATTATACTATTGAGATAGACTAAAGACGATGGCGTGAGCCGAAATAGCTATCAACTATATTTGTTAAAAATAATTTTGTAGAACTAAAATACATTGCTATTTTTTCACCGTGTTATAATGGACCAAGTGAATGCCAATTCAATCAATATATGTTTTGTTTGTTGAAATGTTTTTTTTCTGCTTCAAGTTTTACCTTGTAAGAATATGTTTTTCCTTTCGTTTATTATTTCATTTGAAATACTATTTCATTCACGTACAGATACAGTTTTATTGAATCATTAGAACTCAGTACAAAGTCAGCGTTTTAGAAACGCAGCTTTAAGGCTTTCACCGTCTGGACATTGGCTTTCAAAGCCTCCTCGATACCTTTCTAAATGGACGTCATGGCTGGCGGCGAGTGAGTTCAACCCTTGTCGATTTAGAAGGGTTGGGTGGACGAAATTTATCGACGCTTCTGGATCCTTATGATGGGAAGGGAAAGTCCTGTGATACTAGCATGGTCCTCTGATAAGTCTTCGACAGAAATTTTGCACGAAACCTTATCGAAGCTAGTTAAAAATTAATTTATTTGTGAAGCCCACAAATGATTACTTATATATATATATGAAAAATTTACAAATTTAGGTTTCATAAATTATTTTGTGTCACAATGTGAAATTGGAATTGACGAAGCATTGTACAATTCCCCATGTTTTGTCATTTATTACGCGGATTTCGCCATTCGGCATCTTCAGACATCAGATATTTATTATGATTTTAGTCTTAAGATCAATATTTTTCGTTTGTAATTAATTGCTTTTGTTTATAATCGATTCCAACTATCTATCGTGTTACACTTACATGTGTCTGATAGAATTCTGAAGATACTGAAAGGCGTACCCAGGTTGTCAGTGATAAAATTTGTCCCATTGTTCACAGTTTGAAGAATTCAAATTTGATATTGATATTCCGCCAAGCACACTCATTCGATTTAGCAATATTATCTTCAATTTGCCACACTCAAGAATTTATTATCACAATATAAAACTAAGATGTTCGAACAGAGAAGAAGATGTAGTGTATTTTTTATTCTATACAGCAATATGTAGATAATAAAATAACTTTTAAGGTGTTAACTGTCACTTCTTGATGGAAAGGCATTATATTTTAAATAATAAAAACACATTTTTTTAGTACTTATTTCCACAATATATTTTTTGATCAGGACCGGTTTCGCTCATCGCGAGCATTATCAACTGAAGTTTAAGTTATTAACTGTTTAAGTTATTTAAAAATAATAAAATAACTTAAACATAGTTCTGATGAGGGTGTAAGCCGAAATAGCTATAATCTATATGTATATATAAATCAATATATGTGTGTCTGTTTGTCCTTTGTGCATTACTAAACCATTCAACAGAATTTCCGTATTCACTACATTTGACAGGTATGCCATCACACATTTTTACATTGAAAATTTGCGTGCCTGTCGTTCGTAGTCCAAACATCAATCAACCCACCACTACTTTGCAACGGTAAAAGACTTTCGATGAAAATTAGAAATCGAAATAGCTATCAACTTAATATCTTATAAATTTTGTCTAAATATAAAATACATAGCTATTTTTCCACCGTGTGCTAAAGTGTAGTTGTCGTTCGATTTGTTTAATGTCATATTGTCAAAATACGGTTACGAATTGTCTGTGGCGATTTCGCGGATGCGTGTGGAAACGACTGGGTCCTTGCAACCCTCATAACTCCGGTTCGACGCCTGTTGGACATAAAATAAAGGATTTTGATATACTACGGCCATAAAACACTGTCGAATACTGACGGCGTTTTAAGAAAATGTATGTAAATGTACCACTCGAGTAATAAGACGAAACCATTCGGCGAAGGCACTTCAATCTTTCAATTTTCCACATCACTGATTTTCTTGACATATTCGACATTTTGATCAATATTGAAGATTTGATGACGACGATTTATTCTATATTTAAAAAGTACATCGCTTGCTTTAATAATTTATCATTTATGATATTAACTGAAGATGTTTCATCGAATTTAATATAAAAAATCAATTATTCAAAGTATGTACAATGTGTTTTGCTGTTAACGTCTCGGGTATCGCCTGAGGCTATCTTCAGGCATTCTTTGGCAACGATATAACAGAACTGACACTCGACATAAATTTTAGTCGTGTATATAAGTTATGTTACATTTTTGTGATAGAATCCTTGAGGATGCCGAACGTATCAACAATTTACATTTTATATAATTTATGGTAAGAGCATTAGCAATGTAACAGTATTGCTTCGGATGTTGACATATTTCATGTGGACGAAAGTGAGTCCAGACGAATGCTATTTTTTCAGTCAAAGTAGACATTTCATGAGCTTACATGGTTGACTTTTTTTTGCAATCCTTATTGATTGTTTAACTGTGTATTTGTTGAATTTTTATATTTAAATATGATAATATGTTGCTGTGCAAAAGCAATGAATTGATATTTTGTAAGTTTTGTACCGTGTAGTTATAAATAAATAAATAAATGATATCAACTGAAGGTGCTTGATGGAATTTCAATATCAAATTTTATTTGTTTCAACTTTTTGGACTCTCACATGTTCATGAATGACTCATTAACAAGATCAATCGTAAATGAAAATTATCACAGGCAATCATGTTAATTATTATCAAATCATTAAATTTCTTTTAGCTGCCATTTAGTTCTAGCCTTGGGGTCTGTGTTTTGTTGTAATTTAACCTTTGTTATATAAACGATGCTAACCATTTATTGTGCGTCAATTCTGTTGCATCCATGTGTTAGAATGCCTGACGACGCCGAAAGGCGAAACCCGGGTCGTTAGTGACAAAACATGTGGAGTACAAAGTTGTAACAATTCAAATTTAAATTTTACATAATTTATGACATTTAAACTCATGTAGCAAAGATGCAACATATCTTACTGAAGATATTGAAATAAAAAGAAAATAAAAACAATAAAAAATAATCCAATATTGTATTGAAATATTTTTTTATTATATATTTACAAAATGATCGAATGATGAAATGATTTTTTTTTTGTTAACTATTTTTTAAATAATTATTCCTTTTTTATTTGCGTCGTTTTTCCTGCAATTCTGACATATTAACGTAAATTTATTATCCTTTGAAATTGTTATTTGAATATGTGCCTGTTTTTTTGCGCTCAAAGAGAAAAAAACATCCGCACTAAAGTAGATTCTTTTTCATAATTTATGTCGATTCAGAAACTCTTTTTTACACTAACCACACAATGAGAGCTTCGCGTGAAAATTTATTACTCTAAAAAGGTTTATTGCTTCCCAATTCAATTGGCGTAGCCTTTTAAGCTGACGTGAAAAACATCAGAGAATTAGCTTATTTCTATAAGCTTTTCGTCTTGAATCGCTTAATTTATTACTGGCCGAATGTAAACATTGTGAATTAATCTGTCACTGTTTTATTTAATGATGATTCCCATTGAATATTAAGAAATTTACGATAAATGATAAAATTACTAGACAAGCGATTTAATATGCGAAGGGAAGACCCTAGGTAAAGCAATACAATATAAAATATATCGATTTGAGTAACATACCTGCTTAGTTTTAACTCAAAACTTTACATAAAAATGCTTGTTTTAAATTGTATCCTAACATCTATAATGACGATGAATGAAGCTAGTTCTGATCAATTTGTACTGTTATATTTCCACAATATATTTTTATATCAGGTTCGCGATTGTAGGATAATGCTCTTGATGAGAGGAACCGGTCCTGATCATACAACATATTGTGAAAACAGTAATCAAAATGTGTTTTTATTTTTTTAAATATCACACTTTTCACCGTGTCATAATGGAGTTCTACCAATTGAATGCGAATTCAATCAATCACGCTTTTCCACCAAAAAGTGACACTAACACGTTGAAAAAGATATTATTTATTTCTAATGAAGGCGTAAGTCGAAATAGCTATCAACTATATATCCTATAATTTTTTTATAGCTATAATACATTGTAATTTTTTCACCGTGTTATAATGGAGTTCTACACAGTAATTGACAATAAATATCAATATACAAGAAAAATTATAGAATTAAAATACATTGGCATTTTTTCACCGTGTTATAATGGAGTATATCAAGTAAATGCTAATTTAATTAGCAATTAAATATATTATGGAAATAATATTAAAAAAATAAGGTATTATTTAAAGAATAAATATTGCTTAAAAGTTTGATACGGTGTATGCATCAACCCTTTTTTATGTTCTCATTTCACCGTAACAGCTGATTACTAGCATTTCCTTGTTAAATGCTATGTATCGATTTGTAGCACTTACCGAACATTTTATCGCAGTTTTCCCGACGTTGTAAAATCTTTAGCGTCGTTTTTTTTTGACACGAAGCGCGTAGAGGTTTGGCAGGAAACGTGAAAATTGCAAGAGTCTTTCACGGGAAACTTATTGCCCGTTTAATCACCGGGAATAGAAGCGGGGAAAGGAATAAGTGCGAAACATACGCAGCCCAAATGCGTGCTTCCTCCCTGAACGAGACCGCCTAATTTATTACTCTTTCCTTTTAGTTTGTGGTTGCAGAAAGATATCGTGGAAATCTATATCTCTGGCCAAACCTTGTTGTATTTATATACAGCATACTCTAACATATTACTGTGTCATATTATAAATGATACAAGCGATGCAATTATACTATAATATGAAATATAAGTTATAAAATAGCTGCTAATGCTCTTAATATCGTTGTTTTGTTTTATCTTTCTACTGTCTATTGATTAGTAGGACTGCCCCGAGATAAATTGCGAACGAACAGAGCTGTTTGCTGTGGTCCGTCCTCATACGGGCCCAATAGGCAACGCTGACTTAATATCAACCAAGGCCAACTTTGAGGCATTCGATAAATTTGCAAGATCATACGGGGAACGAGACATTCTCGATTCGTCTTTAGATTCAACGCGTAGCACATTACACTCTTCCGCCTCGGCGGATTTTCAGTACACAGATACACTGGATACCTAATATCACGTAGACTATAAGGCATCTTCGGGCGTTCTATCACACGGATGCAACAGAACTGACGTACAATGAATAGTTAGCATCGTCTATTTATTGTAGGTATTGATTACAGGAAAACATAACCCCCAAGGCAAGAACTAAATGACAGCTAAAACATATTAACTAAATAATTAACCCAATAACCTGTGATAATTTTCATTAATCTAATCTTCATTCATTAATTTATCATTAGTCTTACCAATGGCATCCCCATTGTCTGACTGATTCTACTCTTTAGAAGAACAAACAATCAATGTTTTAGCTGCCAATTAGTGCTTGCCTTAGGGGCTGTGTTTTGCTGTAATTAATACCTTTGTTATATAGACAATGCTAACTGTTCATTGTTTGCAGTTCTGTTGCATCCGTGTGATAGAATGCCTGAAGATTCCGAAAGATGAAACCCTGGTCGTTAGTGACAAAACATGTTGAATCGTACAAAGTTGTAACAATTCAAATTTAACTGTAATTAAAATATAATCGGGGGTTTTTAACCGGAATAGCTATGTACTATACATCTTATAAATTTTGTAGAAATAAAATACATTGTTATTTTTTCACACTGCTAAAAATATTATGTTACGAAATTACTTACGAATTACAATCATGCTATTTTTTTACTATGTTATTCTTTTCTCCATCTTAAATCAATTCTTTATTAATTGTAAAAATAGCAACGAGCAAATCTCGAAGCTTTTTTGTTGGAACGAATTTGTTGCAAAACTATGTAGCAACTAGCCGTGTAATATATTATATTGAGCGGTATCAATTAATTATTGTGTTTGAAATATACATAATCATTATTAAACGTCGATTGCATCGGTCAATGCATCTTCATCTTGAAGTGCATTCAAGTGCACTGCCACTGCAATATTCAATTAATTAATCAAAGCTGCTTATAACACAGCTGCATATATAATATTATACATGTGTCATACGCCGTTGCATTATAATAATATATTATATTATATTCCAGATGCTTGTAATAAACAAAGATAAATGGTAATGCTTAAACCATTTCTTCGTAGGGAAACGTACGTATTGTACATTCGTGAGAATATACATATTGGTATACAGATTATATTCTAAATATTTATTTTCCTTAATATAACTGGTGACGTAATTTTATTTACACTGTGATCTAATATTGATATTACTAGATTTAAATATTTCTCTATTTATAATAATCACGATCTCAATCATATTTCATATTGATTGATGGGTGTGTAACATTTTTGTCGTATGAGTTCAGTGATATTTTGTGAGTGCTTGGTGGGATCTAAAACCCAATTTCATTTGCTCACATGTATATTTCCATACGTTTTTTCGTTCAACTGCTGTATTACTCGATGACAATATCACTGTCACTTTTGTTATTTTTAAAAATCCTTTAAATTTAGAACGAATCAAAAAAAAAACAAAGCATAGAAAACTGGATTAAAGAAGATCTTTTTTGATTTTAATCCCTACTGATACCATAAACATTGTTTATAACATAAGAAAGGTAAATTTAGAATTAAGTAGCACAATATGAAGCTAGGGGTTTTAAAACAGAAGAGAAGTTGTATTGTCTACCCTTTCTACACAGCTATATATAGATAGGTAAATGTACGCTTAAAAATAGTTCTGATGAAGGCTGAGCCGAAATAGCTATCAACTATATATGTCATAAATTTTGTAGAACTAAAAATACAAGGCTATTTTTTCACCGCGTTATAAAAATGGCATTCAACCTTGCGAAAAATTCATGGTTTTCTTTCAATAATAATAATACATTTTGGTACTTATTTTCACAATATATTTTATGATTAAGACCGGTTTCGCTCGTCGCAAGCATTGTCAACTGATCATAATGCTCGCGATAAGCGAAACTGGTCCTGATAAAATATATTGTGGAAATAAGTACTAAAATGTGTGTTTATTATTTAAAATATCATGCCTTTCAATCAAGAAGTGACAGTTACTGTCTTGAAAGGGATTTTCATTACAACACGGCGAAAAAAATAGCAATGAATTATAGTTCTACAATTTTTTTTTTTAATATAGTTGATAGCTATTTCGGCTCACACCATCGTCAGAACTATACTTAAACGAACATTTGCTTATATATATATATGTAAGGCTGTGTAGAAAAGGTACACAATACATATTCTCTTCTGTTATAACGGCCTATGATTTTCATTGTTATGAATACTTAAATTTTACGAGTCGACTGACGTCTATATAATTATTTCGTTTTAATTATTTTGTGATAATATATCTTTACAATAAGTAGAACAAATATATTACATGCATAATATTTAGAGTTTGTATAAGTTTAAGATCGATATATCACTTGTTTTTCAATTTTCATTTTGAATTACTTAGAAATAACTTTCAAACAATTTGTTGTCTCAAATCTCAGCCCTTGCATAAACAATTAAGCTTTTGTTTGCGGGGTGACGTTAAATTATCTCTAAATATAATAAATCCATTGAACAGTACTAAAGCAAAGTGAATTTTATAGGGTTGATGCTTTTTTCATGCTATTGTACCAAAAAAATATGCATTATGTAGCGGCATGCCTGTACACTTGGTTTTAAATAATTTATTATAACTACTTAAAGATCGTAATTATGTTTAATTTAACTAAAATTCATTATTAAATATATACCTACATTAAAATAATGTCAAGTAATTCTTGCCGCTGCAATTTAAACTGTTTCATACTGCATTAAAATACTGCACGCGTGGTAGTGATGGTGAACTTAAAGATCAGCCATTCGCCATATATAATTATGGTTCATTTTACTCCGCAGTAATAATTTAAATGTGGGTGTGAATCACTATCGACGTTGTGGGATGCGAACCCGGAATTATTGCCTTTCGTATAAATGCGCGAGGATATAGCTGATCGTTCTATATTAAATCTGCTGGAAACTAGCATGAATGTAACGTAGAACTGTTGACACTCCAATACAATTTGTAGTTTCCATTTCGCAAATCATATTTGTTGTTATTATAACTGTCCTTGATTAGCATTTTTTTACGTACAACTTCAGCAAGCATTTCGTAATATTTCGAAGTTATATCCAAATAATAACAAGCAGTGCTTATTAATGTATTCTCAAATTTATATATTTAACAAAAGAAGTGGTTTCGTTCATCGCTAGCATTATCAACTGATATATGACAAATTAAAACAAACCATCAAATCATTATCAGATTTACAAAACTGATGATTCAATAATTCAATAGTTTACAGATAATCATTCAAAATACATAAAAATAAAGAAAAATAATTGATAGCTATAATGCCAATGAAACTAAATTCAGGGTTCCTTACTGAATAGATATTCCAACATATAATATTTTATGATTTATTTCAGTAGTGTTGGTGTTAAACAAATTAATTATCAGGAAGAATTTAAATAAGGTTTTATTGCGAAATTAAATAGGTTCGCTGGCGAAAGTTTAACATTATAAAATTTTCATATTTTTCAGTGTTAAAATAAAAATTTAAACAGCCTTTAGCGTGCTAACTGTTACTTCTTTCTAGGAAGGCATTATGTAATATTTCAAATTATCATTTATCGTAATCATACGATCCGATATTTTTTTTCTTGAATTCAAATCTATTAAATGATCACACTATTTTCTCGTCGTCGCTATTGATGTCCACACTAGATTTATCTATCCATATATTTATTTAAAAATAATAATAAAATATTTTATTATAGCTTATTTTGAAATTCCTCACATTTCATTCTTTTTAATGAATTTTACATGATTGTTTCTAAACTCTATTTGCATTTTTGATTTTACTTTAAATTAGCCATCATTCTGACGAAGGCGTAAACCGCAATAGCTATCAACTATACACCTTATAAATTATGTAGAACTAAATACATAGTTATTTTTTCACTGTGTTATAATTAATTTTTTCCAAGTTAATACCAATTCAATCAGTATAATATTTCTTAGGGGTTCTTACTTCGTTTAAATATATTTATAATTATCTTTAAATTATTTTTTCAGTTCTTCATTTGTATAAATAGCTATGTTTGTATTTTGTATTGTATCAGTTGATAATGTTCGCAATGAGTTAAACCGGTTCTGATCATAAATATATTACGTCAATAGTAAAAAAATGTATGTTTATTATTTAAAACATTTAAATAAGCCGTCGCAAACAGCTGAAACGCAAGTAGTAAATGTTTTAAAGTGATCTTACTTGATGAGCTTCGAGTCATCCATAAACCAATATAATTTTTTATGACTGTTGGGATATATATAAATGTTGCTTTCGTTAAATTAACTGGTGATTGTAATAGAAAGGTGTGCATTTTAACATTATATGCAAGAGGTTTGCATATTCAAGGCTTACCCTATGCACTTCATCCTTCAACGCATTCTCTTTGTAGTTCATACGTATTAAATCTGTACCCATAAGACTGCATCAACTATCATTATGTGTAATTGATACCGTGACTATGATGCGAGGCGCCAGCCGTATGATAATTTTCTAAATCATAATAACCGTCGGGTATGGCCTTTCGCAAATTTGCAGTAGGCTGGAAAACCAACGGTGACTGTTTCAAATGATATGATACTCACAGGTTATCTCGCAACGCGGTAGTTTTATCTAACATATGTTCAATGATGAAAAGTCTCGGCTTTCTTTATTTGCATATGAACGTACATGATACGCAAACTTTGACTGTACCATTCTGCGCTATCTCGTATCACGTACGCGCTTGAGAAAAATATTTACCTTATAACTGCAAACCTTATGGAATACTCACGCGTCTAAACAACACGTAATTAAAATTCTTCACGATTATTTTTTAATGGCAGGCAAAGTGTGCGGTCAGATTTTAGCATTTCGTAGATTTCATATCTTCTCTTCAAAAGTCAGGGGCGTGTATATTTGCAGAGGAGTGTTTTTTTTTTTACATTTCTCGGAAAGTTTTCAGCAGATAAGGCGGTTAATTTTCAGTAACGTTGACACTCGCAAATAGACAAATACAGATTCGACAATTACTCATAAATCATAGGACACATACGGACAGTAACGTTACACTTAAATTTACAGAAATTGCCCTAAATAGAGATATTTGATCGTAAAATTATTGTAAATAATAAAAACACATTTTTTAAGTACATATTTTCACAAATACTTTTTGATCAGGACCGGTTTCGCTCATCGCGAGTATTATCAACTGATAGAATACAATTTACAAGCAAGTCTATTTATAAAAAAAATTGAGTTATCGGTAGCAGGTATACAAAACCATGGGTTCAAGAGCTAAGAAACAATTTATGGGAAACCATGCAATATTAATACAAATATGTTTATGTAAATTAATTTTAAAACTAAATGTTAACAGTCACTTATTAATAATTTTCAAACAAAATTAACGTAAATCAATAATACATTAAGAGCTCTGAACAATCATAAATAAACTCATTAGGAGAAGTAACAAGTGGGAAATTTTAATAAACAAAACAAAATTTATATATGATATTTTAATGGTAGTCAAATAGAATGAGAAGAAATGTTCTAACAGGGGTGTTCCAGTATTTTCTGCAAATGTGTAAAATTACACAGGTTTTATCATTATTTAACTGTGATTAAATAGGAATGACATTCCAATTCAAGCAAAATGACAACAAGGAAAGGTTTTAACGGTAATCTACTATCATTGATCAATTTAAATGGTTCTTTGTTTGAATTCTAATTAAAATAATTATTTTGCTCTGCAATTGACCCGTTCAATAGTTCTATTTGATTCGTGATAAATATTTTTTGTATTCTTAAAGGCATCACGATTTATTGTGCAATATTGCTGTGACTCTGATCTTCAATAATGGCAATAACGATAATAATTAATATGCACTTCCTTATAAGTGCGGTAGTGCAGTGGAGATACGATAAACTTCGCAAACTACCTCAGCAGGGTTCGAGTCCTGCCGCAGGCTTTTCAGGGATAATAATCGATCCCTGGTACACGGTACCACATTTTGCGATGGTATTATTTCCGAGATTTATTATTCAATTTTGGATTTCATATTTTTTAAACGAAACATACAATTTATGATTTTTTGATAATGTTATTAAAATGCAATTATGATATTTTTTTCTTATTTTTAATTTGTAAGTTAAAGTGGTATTAAATATTAATTTACCTAGTTCAAGAATTTACGCATTGAACTAATCTTACGTAATATATGTTGCAAGGGAGAGATAGGAAAGTTCAGCTAGTTGTTTTATATAAATATTGAACTTAATTGAGCTGTTTTCACTTGTAAAGTTCCTTCTTAAAATAGTCCATGATCTCCCGTACGATAATTTAACACATTTACCCACGCTTAAAGAGAGTTTTTCCACATTAAAGTGTTGATTTTGTGTGTCAGTTTTCTTCCAACCATGAAGTAGAATGCCTGAAGTTGACGAAGGCGACATCTGGTTCGTGAGTGAAAAACTTTGAGCTCATTGTAGGTTCTATTCTGAATTGAATTAATCCATTATTAATTTTGCTTTCATTAGAGTATTGACATAAAAAGAAGACGTACTAAATAGTGATATCTTGTTAGATTTTGCTCCTTAGGGTTATTTTGTGTGAATATGTTTATAAATAAGACCAATCGATTTTGAAAAATAAGTTGTCACTGAGCCAATTAAATTCGTGTCGACGTTTTTATTAAGGACGAAAATTCCCTGTCGAATATGTAGAAATGTAAAATTATAAATTTTAATGTAGTTCAATCAATAATGTCCGTTATTGCCAATTTAAATTAAAGCGGCTTCGACTTGCGATTTTTATTATCAGTTGTCACCTTAGGGTGTTCACGAATAATCGAGGGATGTAACTCCATTTTGAAAAAGGAACACATTTAAAAAAATATATAACTTAATTAGTTGCCATTTTACAGTAGTAGTATATATTGATAGTCTAAAAGCAAGGTGTCGGTTATTAACAAAATTCTAAATTCAAATCATTACTATGACGTCATGTTTTTTTTAAAAATTTATTCAGGTGTTTGTTAAATGAGTCGCCAGGTGGAAGTTTTTTTTTACATAAAAAAAACATAATTTTACAGATCAGTTTTAAGCAAACTTTTCTAATCCACAGCACACTACAAGCTAACATTTGTAATCTATGAAAAATTATGGACTTTTTTAACAAAAAAATTAAACGAACACACATAAAAAACTGTATCCTTTTTTGTTTTAAATAAAACTGTTTCGATAACTTCGGAAAAAATTGACTAAACGCTTAAAAAGCACTGCTGAAAACAACTTTATACTTGTTTTGAAATTATGATTATTCTCGATTTTTAAGCATTGTTTCACGGCACACCGGTTGCAAAGCACTGGTATATATTACTGGAAATATTTACTAATCAGTTGTATTAAATTTTTTAGTATAAATTGTTAATAATAATGTTAAATAGCAACAAATTTTTAGTACCATTTCCACAATATATTAGATGATAACGAACGGTTTCGCTCATCGCGAGCATTATCAATTGATTGATTGTATCAGTTGGTAATGCTATCCTTTGATAAGCGAAACCGGTACTAATCATTAAATATTTTGATGAAATAGTAATAAAAATGTGTTGTTATTATTTAAATCGTCATGCCTTTTCACAAAGAAGTGACAGTTAACACGGAATTCCAAATTAAATTTTCATTCGTGTATGACTTGTCGCATACTATAATGGCATCCTTTATTCTTTTTCAATAAATATCATATATAGATAGCTATTGTATATCGATTTCAAAAGATTTTCTACACTGTGAAATCCTGCACGAAGACAATTTTACAATGTAGATCCAAAGATCTGGTATTTTTCTTTAGAGCTTCTGCAGATGGTCTGAGATTTTGAAAAAGTATTTCAAAAGCGATACATATGATAATCAATCATTACCAAATGATGATTCCGACGTAACGTTTTTTATCATATAAATATGTATTTTTTTTACTTTCGTAATCTCTATATAATATACTTGATAGTGATTTAACATAGCGTTGAATATTCATACTGTAGTGAGATAATAATAATTGTTACATATCTCCAGGCTAATGTATGTAAAGATGTTATTTTTTTGATACAATTTAATAGCGGCCATACTGTATGATGTCTTATCGATTTTACTTACAAGACTTGTATGCAAATTGATAATATATACACCACGGTCCAAAAATTAGAAGACTTATAGAAGAAATATAATATTTTTTTTAATAGTTCATTCGTAATTCGTTAAGGAATGCCAGGTTCATGGCGTCTAAATACAGTCTCAGTTTAGTTAATTAATAAAAATAGTTTTTTAAAAAATTATAAATGTATATTTCAAAATAATTATTATTTGAAGAATTTGATGTGGCTATATTTTTAGACGAATCCCCAGGGAAAGGGACGACAGGAGAAGATTAAACACAATTATTAAAAATACTCAATATCATAACGCTTTTAATTAATAATTTAATTACTCGTGCTTGGAGATGAAAATCAATAATTATTATTGTGTAGTAGTTGCTCTATTTAAAATGCTATGCACTTATAATTCTTTTGAATCCCTTTGTTATTTATTACATGTTATGCATCATTATATTTGTTACGATTATAATTGTTTTCAATTGAATGATTAGAACACTTTGAAATTTTTTTGCTGTAAAGAATTTTTCTATATTATTTTATTCTAATCTCTTTGCCCAACATCAACTGCATTGTAATCTTCACAATAGGTTCAATACATTCATAGCGTTCTATTGACATCGGAACTCTGTATTAATTTTATCTGGCGGTGCACTCCATCAAACTAAACACTGAAAAGTTCTTAACCATGCTATATATTTCTGAATATTTTAAGTAAATAAAAAATTGCCACACAGAATACAAAGAACTGTATAAAAATCAGTTATTTTATATCACGAGCAATAAATATTTATATTTTTATCAGATTACAAACTATGGCATCGTAATTATTGTAATAGCGGTATTTTGAAAAATGTTTCTCAATTTATAATTGTTTTTTATAACGTGCTTGCATTTTAACTTTCTGGTCTTCACGATTTTTTTCATATATTGTCTGCAAATCATACCTCATCATCTATCGAAATTAATTAAATATTTTTAATAGCAGAAGCTGCCTTAATTTTATAGCCTACGTTCTAGTTTTATGATTACTAATAAATCAAATAAAGCGATGAGCTTTATTATTCGTTTGATGTTACTAAATTATTAATCGACACGCTAAAATTATAAAAGTAACAAATTTAATATTTATTTTAAGCAAATTTATTAATTAATTTCAACTGTTTTAAATTTAGAATGTTCCGATTTGTGATTTTTAAAGTCTGAGCACGCCGTCATTCAACAATTATCACACACCGAAATTCTCGATACTCGGGTGACGTCAAATGTAGATATTATTTCAATGCAATTATTTCCTGATAACTCGATCGGAGCGTCCTTAAATATTCTACTTGATAATTGTTAGCGAGTTGAACAACTTGGCCGGAACAAGTGATATGAAAAATTCCTATCAATATTTTTAAATCGTGGCCGAGCGCATCGAACGTGCTCCTGTCCGCGGGCGATGTGCGGGTTCGATTCCCGCTATCGACGCTCGGGATCTGTTTAATATGCATGCGATCGTCGCAAACGGTAAAGAACGATTCGCAGATTAACTTGCGCCATTACTTTTGCAGGGAATTGGCTGGTGAAATATTTTTTGAAGCATCATTATAAATTAATATATATATATCCATTGTCATAAAAGATATATTATATACGACTGAGATATACATTACAGCATAGGCTCCCAACCTGGGGGTCGCCAACTTATACGGTCAACTAAAAAAATATTTTTTTACGCTTTTGGATTGAATGGGGGGTCGCGGGTCACATGGATTTTATGAAAAGGGGTCGCCACCCGAAAAAGGTTGGGAACCTATGCTATACATTATGATTATGTCATTAGAACATCCTTTTATTAATTCGTGGAAGGTCACTTTGAAAATGAAATAAATATTGATGACTATGCTATTCACTTGGTTTGTTACTAAATGTGATCACATTTAGAAGCATATTGGTTAACAATGGTTAAAATCTTGCACTATTTTTATCGTCTCATTGACAGTTATGATCCTTCGTAAGTTATAAAATAACTTTAAATCTATCGAAACTATAAAAAACATACTCCCAGTCCTTTTTTTACGCGAATTCGATTATACGAGATTTTTTGGACGGCAGTTTTTCATACGTTTCTGGGACTTTTTCACGCGATATTTCAATTTTTGGGACCAAATTGTCAAATTATAAGAAAGTTGTGATTTGTTTACGCGCCGTTTTCTGGAACCAATTATCGCGTAAAAAAAGGACTGGGTGTACATGGCAATTTACGAGAAAAAAACTTTCAATTACGAACCAACATTTGATAAATGCTAAAAATACATTTTCAAAATTTAAGAACCAATGGTCTGAAGACGTCGTAGGTCGAAATCGCTGTTAATTTTTTGATTGAATTGGCATTTATTACACAAGTAGCAAAGTATTTCTACTACTACTAGTTCTACAAAGAAAAGTTCTGATGAGGGCGTAAGCCGAAATAGTTATTTCGTAGAACATAAATACAGTGCTATCTATTTTAACGAACTTATTCAGTGATCTGTAGTTCGCAATTTCTCTCTATTACATTTCGATAACCAGAATGGAAACGCATTTTTTAATATTCATTGAGAGTTTTAAACTTTTCCCGATGTAAATTTTACAGATTGTGTGTTATATTGACGTGGATTGATAACATCTCAAATATATCACGGTTTTATGAAAATTTGCCTCTCATAATAATTTTGAAGATCCATATGTTATCGGATGATAAATTTCTTACAGTTAGTGATTCATAATATGAAGTCTGTTTCAGAGCGGCGCCGATACGAAAAAAGAGTAGACAAGTAAGCGATAAATAATATTAAATTAACTTATCGTTGTTTCATATGGATCACAGCCTGGGGTGGTTGAAGCGTTGCCTCACTTCAAAATCGTCTGAAGAAGGAGTGCAGTGAGGATCGTATGATATCACCACTACTTCCAATCTCTATTTTATATTTCTCTATAATCAGTATCTACAAGGTCTTGTATTGATCAATAGGAAATCCTCTACAGCGATGTATAATTAACACGAAATCAAGGTGTACGAAATTTATAAAGTAAATCAAATTTGAATTCTTACAACTTTGTACGATTCCACATGTTTATCAATTGATTGTACATGTTGAATCGTACAAAGTTGTTACAATTCAAATTTGATATTGAAATGCCATCAAGCACCTTCAGTCGAATTCTAATCAGAATTACGTTTAATCGTGGATATACTTATCTATATATAGTGGTGTAGAAAAGGTACACAATAGATCTTCTCTTCAGTTCTAACATACCATTTATATTGAGATCTATATTCTGTAATCTATGATTATAAATAACTTTTATTTGTGTTCTTGCAAGTATTTTTATGGTTACTTCACGGCTTAATACATTTTTACTTAAGTTTAAATGCCTTGTGTATGATAGATGTATTTCATAATTTGTAATTGCTGTTTTATATTGTGATAATAAATTCTTGAGTGTGGTTCTTAAATTGATTTTATTTACTTGTAGGCCGTTAATAGTCACTTTTTGCTGGGAAGGCATGATATTTTCAATAATAAAAATACTTTTGAAGTTCTGTTTAATCTGTATGATAGAATGTCTGAAAGTGCCGAAAGGCGAAACCCAGATTGTTAGCGACAAAACAGGTGGAGTCGTGGAGGTGTTAATAATTCAAATTTTGATATTTAAATTCCACCAAACAATCTCAGGCAATATCATAAATTACATTTTTGGTACTTTTTTTTACAATATGGTTTATTATCTGCGGGATGGGATGGGATGGGATAGTTAATCCGGTTAAAAAAACGTTACACTGAATAAGTTCTGTGTTTAGTTGATTTATTAAAAAAATGCATTAATCTTCCGTATGGTCTGTATTTTTTCACCGTTTTATAATGGAATTATAAGTCAATATAATATAAAAATACTTTTTACTGGTTGTGATTCCCCGAATTGTAATCACGTAAATATTATCTTCATGTTAACAGCGAATAAAAGATTACATCTTCCTCCTGGTGCCTAAAAACGTTCTAGCGAGAAATTGCATCTAAGCTATTTAAAACATCATAATGCCTAAGCAATAAATACGTTTCACCATTTGGTTAGGTCTTATAATTTATGTCATTCTAAATGGACTGACAAATTTCATATTGCAGCAAAAGCTCATTTTGTGATAGTGACTACACAGCTGTTAAAATGTTTTATTTGTAATAATTATTGCGCTATTGAATTTTGTAATTAACTCTGCAACCTATGGCTACGGGCTATGGTATCCAATTATGAGTTAATGTTATTGAATGTGCTTAATAAAACCGTTTCGTATCGATATAAAGCAAAACATTTCATTTATTTGTTTTCGATGAATATGGAAAGACAATTTTATCATTTCAAACAATTCTGCAGCGAATTCAATTATATAGAGAAGGTACTTAACATAATATTTTGCGGGCACATTTATCTAACCAAGTTAATTAACGTGAAAGTTTTTTTTTATAAAAAAATTCTAAATTGTGGCAATTGTCAACTGTAAACATAAGTTTATTTAAAATTTTGTTGTATAGCTTGAGGTTGTGAAATTAATGTTACGTAAAACATGAAATATTACTAAACATTGTGTTTTATTATTTAAATATGGTACATGAAAACGGTTTTTGTATAGAGTAGATCATAAGTTGTTTTTACAATTTGATAGTTTAACAATCAAGTAAATATTAAAATTTGAATTGTTGAACTTTTTAACATTTCCACATGTGAAAATATACAACAAATATGCCATAAATTTTCTGTATTGATGAAATAATGCAATGGAACCTTTTTTTGGATCTTACGCTCGAAATGGATATTTACATAGTTATATATGTTTTAGTCATGTCCGCCTCTAGGATGGATCGTATTTATAATGGTAATTACGCGTTGGCTTGAAATATTCGCCGCAAATCCCCCAATTGCACGATCGCTTGACTGCACACACACAGCCAGACGATCGTCTGTGCGGTGCATACAGTCAAATGTTGGCCAGCGTCTGTAATATCATCTGACAGTGCTTGATGGAATTTCAATATCACATTTGAATTGTTGAATCTTTGCACGATTCCACATGTTTTATCTCTAACGACACGAATTCTATCTCCAGGAATTGTATTACATATCATGCCTGAAGATGCCAAAAGGGGAATCCCGGGTCGTTAGTAACAAAACGTGTAGAATCATATATCAATAAGCTGGAATAAAGACAGCGAATAGCTGTAACACAAACATGCTCGAATTGCCATATTTTTAACGGTAAAGAAATATTTACCTCTCTTTCGAATTTCATTACCGTTTAATGATATTTAAATGTGGATAAAACAAATTATTTTGAAATTATTTATTATATTGATAAGCTTATCAAGTATAATAACCCCGCCTTTCAAATCATTGTTTTATTTTTATATGACACATTGTTTACGTTTTTTAATCCTATAAATGACCTCTATCAACAATTAATTATTCAATATTTCTAAGTATTTTCTTTTACTCGCATATTTATCAACTCGCGTCGCCTTCTTACCGCAAATGAGGAAATGCTGAATACAATTGTTATTGATGTACATTTTTTTATTGTGTAATATTTTTTTATGTAACAAGTCATCACAAAAGTAGGCGCCACTGCCAAAAATAGACACCAATTATTTTGGTATATTTTGATTCTCATAAAAATCAGTAAATTGTTTGTTATGTCGGAAAATATCGTCTCTTGAAACTTCTAAAGAAAACATCAATGTCCAATTAAAAACGCCTCGTTAATGTTTTTCATAATTTTATATAAATATATAAAAATAGACTTAACGATGTTTTCACTTTATTTTCGAAAAATCACATTCGTATACATCTTCAGAAGTTACTTATATACAATATGAGCTAGAGTAACAGCTAAAGTAAATTTCGTTTCGAGTGAAAATGCATTTTCACTTTATTTTTCACACATTTTCATATTATTAAGACCAGAACCGGTCTCATATATCGCGATAAAAAAAGATATAAAAGTTTTTTTCGTACTATTTGCGAAAACAGTCCTGATGTGTCCTGGTGGAAATTGTACTAAATAATCTATCTTTATTAATTTAATTATAATGCCTTCATCAACAAAACGCTTTAACTAATTATTAAAACGAGGCTATTTATACGAAAATTTTAAGTGAATAGTAGAAAATTGTGGAAATTTTTGTCTTAGTATTAAAATGGAACGTTTCTCCACTAATAAATGTTAACAAAAAACTTAAAATTTATTCATGAAAAGTTCATTAGAATTTATTGTAATTACAAAACCACATCTGGACTGTTATTTATTATTATAAAAATTTATACATTTTCACATTTTTTGTCAGTTCTATTGCATCTGTGTGATAGAATGCCTGAAGATACCGAAAGACGAAATCCAGTTTTAAGAATTATTTTTTTTTAATTTTTAATATTCATAACTTTTCATCAAATAATTAACTTTTTAAGATAAGCCCTTTAGCTAATTTTTGTGATATATGTAAGACGATTTTTCCCAAATAAATGCTACCATTTTATGGTGTTTCCTGTGACAAAACAAAATGTCAGCTTTTGTGCGGGAAACGACCAACAATGTTCTCTTTTCAAATCAGAGACAACGGCTGTATCAGTGCGTCACGTCAGATCTTGTGGTGGACTTTGTCCATTTTTTACGACAATCTTGCGTTATAAATAAATCCAAAGTATCACATATCAAGTCTTTCTTTCTTTGAAATGTCTCTATAGAATCTTTTTAATATAATGCCTTGCATTATTTACTAGTGACAAGGTTTTTTATTGTGGCAACATTTTTCACCCACGCTATTGACCTGTTAAATGCGGTCGGGTAGTGTAAGCTCTGTTTTATATTTATAGCCAAAACAACCACGATTTTTTGTTTAAATAATATTCAAAGTTTTTAAATATACTTAATTTATTATATGATATCGAATGAAGGTATTTGATCAAATTTGAATTGTTGAAACTTTGTATGATTTGTATGTTTTGTCACCAACGGCTCGAGTTTCGCATATCAGAATCTTCGTCAGTTTTGTTACATCCGTAAGATAGATTGCCCGAAGATACCGAAAGGTGAAACCCGGTGGTTAATGGAAAAAACACGTAAAATCGTACAAAATTCGAACAATTCAAATTTAAAACGTTACATAAAGATCAAATGTTATATTTTATTTAGAAGGTAAATATAATACACAAAAACTAAAAAAAATACGACTTTTAAGAATGATAAAAATAGGTTTATGATAGTTTATTCCTATAGTATCGAAACAATAAAATGAATTCATTATTTTAGTAGATACAACTAAAACATTCAAAGTGAAATAAAACAACCTTGTTATTTGAATAAATAATAATACATTTTGTAGTACCGCTTTCATAATGCATTTTTTGATTAGGGCCGGTTTGGCTCATCGCTAGGATTGTAAACTGATCACTTTATAGATTAGTGAAGTCAAAATATATTGTATTTTTATTATTCAAAATATTATGCCTTTCGAACAAGATATAACATTTTACACATTAAAAGTGATAAATCAACCATTTTAATGTATGAAATTCTACATTCTGGATCTCGATAATACTGTAATTGATTGTATTTGATTGCGCATTTCAATATTCTGAATCGGTTTACTTAAAATATCGTTAAACATTTATATATTGAAAAGATTCTACAGATATTTAAAAACGTATTTCAATTTTAAATATGTAAGATTTTTCTGTTCAGGCATTAAAAGGTTAAGAACAATATGATCTGAATCACTACTTGACAGACGTAGAAGATGAAGTACTAACCAAATAAGTTATAAATAAGAATTCTCTCATTATTGAATTTATTATTTTGACTCCGGGCGAAATATGTGTTCATAATGGTTAGATGAGATAGTCATTGTCTGCTGTGAGACTAAAAATAGAGCCGCATAAATGTATTGCTATTTGACCTTTACTGGTTTTTGTTTACTTTTTGTATTGGTTACTCACTTCTCTATCAAAATCAATCAAAAAACAAAAGATATCTACCTATACATGTAACGAAAGTTTTTTTGTTTAGCTAAATCGAATTTCGGACTGAATAATGAATGCATTATTTTCACTGACGGTATGGAAAATAGATTCTCCCATTTTATTATACTAAGTGAACCGAATTCTTTTTAACTTTATTTGTTTTGTATACCAGTGTTCCGCAACCTTTTGTCAATCACGGGACGCCAATAAAGTCGCGAAAATACATATAAAAATGCGTGAATTACTAAAATATTTTTTACGGTCGCTTATAACTTAGTAATTAAAGTTTGATTTGATAGACATTTAAAAAAAAAATAACATTTTATTTATCATTACCAATTCATCCCTTTTACGACGTTAAATATTCAAATCGTATTACATACTATTTATGATGTCGACTGAAGGTGCTTGATGGAATTTCAATATCAAATTTGAATTGTTACAACTTTGTACGATTCCATATGTTTTATCACTAACGACCCAGGTTTCGCCTTTCAACATCTTCAGGAACCGATGTATTATATACATAAAGTTTTCACAAAATACTTATAAAGATTATAGCAACGCGGCATGTATAAATCATATGCTATAAAAATAACTGCTGTCTGGACGCTTTCTATGCAACTATTTCAATCACTTCTAAAGTAAAATTGTTTTTTTTTGATATATTGTATGAGTTCCTGAACCCATGGTTTTAGCTAACTTATACTCAAAATTCGTTTAAATAGAATTGCTTGTAATTTGCATCCTGTCATTTATAATGCTCGCAATGAGCGGAACAGGTCCTGATCATATCGTGGAAATATGTACTGCAAAATTTGTTTTAATTATTAAAAATATTTTTGTTTATGATCATTTTATTTTGTTATGTTTGAAGAGTAACGGTCTCAAAACAACGTTATCTGACAGATATCCCGTAAATTGTCTGCGCATTGCATTCAACTGACTTGAAGTTTTCGTTAAATTATCGTTAAAAACCACGTTTTCCCATCTCGGACTCCCTTAGTTATCTCTCGTTTAGATTTGACATTTTAAATTAAAATCGGACACCGCTATAATAAAAGGAAAACACGAGGCGCGAGTGAGTTGTCTGTTTGGTTTTTAGAAATGGTTTCTGTAATTGTCCATAGCTTTCTTGTTGGGATGTTAATTTATTCTGGAAGATCGATGGTGTAAGACTCTACGAAATGTCAAAACTATTTACACACATAACTAGAGCCCAACGGCCCCGTCTTAACTTAACACACTTTGGATCAGAAACGCGTACATATCTTTTAACTGATTTACAATTACTGGTGTCGTTATTACCTTGACGTATATTTAATTAGCTGCAAGTTGTACAAATATATGCTATACTTAACCATGAGAGGTAACAAAAAAATATATTGAATATTTGTTACTTAACTTACGAAACGATAAAAATATTGAAACGAGATGAATACGTTTATGAAAAATGTAATACATGAAAATATTTAAAGGCATTTTATGTTATTTGAACATTTCGTGTAACACACGGGTTGCATATTTTGAAATTATATCTACCAATTAATTCACCCCTTAAAATTAAAAATACAAAATTATTACTGAACCACTCCGCGTTTCTGTTTAATTATAAAATGCTACCAGTTATTATATTTATTGTGATATTTAATTTAAATTATTGAAGCTTTGTGTTTTATTACTTACGACCCGTGTTTTGTCTTTCGGCATCTTCAGACACAATGATGCAACAAAACTGACACTCAATAAACAGTCAGACAAGTTTTTATACCAAACGAGTTAATTACATAGGAAATACACATATCCTAAGATTAGCTAAGTTACAAATTAACAACTGAAATAACTTTCAATAATATTGTTTGAATGATATTGACACTCAATGGCCTTTGATAAGCTTTTTTAACGATATACACTATAAATGAGTTTTTCATGAAAGGATTCTACAAAAAATAATGATCAAATATAATTGAAATGCAATTGGGTAATTTGAGACTTTGAAATACCTATTTATTTCAAGTTGGCGGGTAACGGATAGAATTTTGTTTCAGTTAACGTAATATAGGAATTTAATGAAGCTTAGACTTATTGAATTAATCTCACGTAAGGATATAATCATTATGTTATGATATCTGTTTTTTACATAAATTTAAATGTGTTATTTTCGCACTATCATATTATTTATTTTTCAATTTATTTAACCAAAATATGCATAAGTGTTGTCACAGCAAATAAATAAGTTTGTGATTTTTTTGCTGTTTCAATTACAGGTTTCTGAATGAATAAATGTGTTACATTTTACTTCAAATCTCTTTTTTGAGTTCTAAGCAAGGATGTGCGTGGGCTTATAATGCTCGCAATGAGCGCAACCGGTTCTGATCTGAAATAAATAAAGCTGTGGAATTAATACTATGCATTGTGTATTTGTTATTTAAATATAGTGCTTTTCCAACAGTTTTGATGTGCTTTGTGCGATAAAGCAACATTGATGTCAGTGAAATTTCAAATTTTGTTTTATATCACAATATATTGTAATTTGCAAGTTTTATCAATGTTATGGAACAGAATTGATTAAATGTGTTGATAATATATGTAGAATATATTGTACCCATCTAACCGATACACGATGCGCATCTCCCATCTCTATTGTGATACCTTTATTTCTTCTATTGGTCTCGCTCATTATTTTCGTTCGAACAAAACGAAACATTCATTCTTTTGATTTATTTGTTCTAATGTTTATTTATTTTCTAAAACAAATGATACTCTACACGCCTTTCGTTAACATTCTAAGTATTTCGTTTTTTTCTTGTATTTATTTATGTTTTTAAATTGTTAGAAGATGCAGGCGGGGTAGAAGTATGTAGATTTTCTGATGTTATAATGGTTCCATTATTTCACTCAAAAATTCAATTCAAGCGTACATATTATAATATTTATAAAAGTGAGTATTAAGAACGAGTTATTCGTCTGAAAATCGCTTAAAATATATTATTGATTCGGAAAAATATATTCTATTTCTATTTTGTGTATTTAAGTTCAATTCTGCTTTACTTATAGCTCTATCATCTGAAAGCTTTGTATATATAAGCGCAATTAAATAAAAACACTTCATAGAATATTCACTATTCAAGTCTTCAGATAAATATTACTCTCTAACTTATTGTTATATTAACACCTATTATGTATCAATTTCTATCAGTTTGTATAGCACCGATATTAATTCTTAATTAATTTTACCTGTAACCTGCTTAGCCATGCTTAGGATACTAAAACAATGAATCATTCAAAACTTAATTAAGTAGTGTTTATAATTTGAGTCTTAGCGAAACTTATGCAGATTATCATGACAGATAACGCTACATTTTTATATAGAAAATTGCTCTTACACGAAAGTTTTAACACTTTATATTTTAAGCATCAACTATTATATTAACTCACTGCAATTAGCTGTTTCAAAAGTTGAGACAGTAGCAATTAAAGGGTTAAAAATGCATTCACGATTAACAAATATAGACTCATCGTTTCTTCTTGAACGTGAATAAAGGTCGTCTCGATGTCTAGAAGATTCATTTAATTTCATTCTAGCCTTTACACGTCTTTTCGCGTACCTATACAAATAAATTGTTTCCAAAACACCCTTTTTAAAGTTGAAAAAAAAGCAATGTATTTTAGTTTTAAAAAAATACAAGATATATAGTTCGGCTTACGCCGTCTTCAGAACTAGTTCTGCTTTTGCAGTCATCTACTAATCACAATAGTTCTGACGAGAGCGTAAGCCGAAATAGCTATCAACTGTATACCTTATAAGTTTTGTATGAGTTCTATCAACCAATTGTCAATTCAATTATCACAGCTTTTTCACATACCTTAAACATTTTTTTTATCACTTTCAAAATTTTATCAGCCCATTAGTAATTCAAAAACTCTCTCGCAATTTTATACATAATAAACGACCCGAGCTATTTGACTAGGTTACTTAAAATTATATATATTTATATATATATATACTTTTATTTGTATTTTTTTGCGTATCTATAACTCTAAAAATATACATGCAAATGATGCCATACAGTTTTAACTTTAATATATATATATAAAGATGTGAAAAATTTTTATTTACTTTTTAACCTTTTGCACTTGAGCACTTTTTCGTATGTGCCTACCAGCAACTCGACGCGTTTTTTTTGCGAAAATCGCATTCGCTACATGAATCAAACCAATAAAAAAAGTATGTTTAGAATTTTTAAAAAATATTTTTTTTTTCTGTAAAATAGACATATAATGAATATAATGTACATATTTTTATTTTATTTGTAATTCTTCATTTTATGGTATATCACAAAGCAATCGCCAACATGTAATCCTGGCTTATTTACGCAGGTCTCGCAAAACAGCCGTGTTTCCGATCTCCCGCCGGAAAATTTTCTATTTGAACATACTGCACAATCCTTCTTAGGCCCTGAACGTAATATATGTAATTTATCTGCAAGACGGTCTTCTGTAGGAACAGTTGAAGTACGCACTCGGAATCCACCATGCATTTCAATGACAACACTTATTGATATTACGAGAGCCGACTATCTTTGGCTATGATTTTTTATTAGAAAATGACTCCCCAATGATCTATTGGTTATATATACGTTGAAATCGACTAATAAAAAATGTTAAAAGTATACAAAAAATGACTTTATAAACATGCCGCCACTGCGGCGGCATCCGAGTAATACGATAAACTTACAATGCCGCCTCTATGGCGGCATTCGAGTGCAAAGGGTTAAGTTTGGCAAAAACTTCCTTGTCCGGAAACCTTCCCATGAATTAATGGATCTCAGTCGGTTATATAACAAATAATAATAAATTAAGTCTTGAATAATAAATAACATCCACTGTGGTCTTATTATTTGATATATGAACACTTGATGAATTCCAAAATAGAAAACTGTTATATTTTGAACACGTAATAGTTTTCTAAATTGACAAATGCATTGTAGCTGTGTTCTTGTTGGTCCTAAAATATTTATTAGTGTAATTAACATGTTGAAAAATTTCATTCCCAGCTTCTAAAATAACTATCTAATTGATATGTCTTACTGTGGAATGCAATGATGGTACGTTGATACCATTTTTTTATTATTTCAATTTAACCGGCGTCAAATTTGAATAAAGCAATACGAAACGAATAAAAAAAATCTCCTACCGTGCAGCGAGCGGATGGCCTACGAAAAAAATAAAAAGGAAACTAGGCTTTAATTCTCAAAAGTTGTTTTTATATTTTTAATATATATTAAAAAAAATATTTATTGAGTAATTTATCGAGTAATTTATTTATTTATTACAACTATACGGTACAAAACTTACAAATTATCAATTTAATGCTTTTGCACCGTAACATATTAACATATTTAAATATAAGAATATAAAAATTCAACAAATACACTATAAAACAATCAATAAGGATTGCAAAAAAAGAAAGTCAACCAAGTAAGCTCATGAAATGTCTACTTTAACTGAAAAAATATCATTCGTCTGAGCTCACTTTCGTCCACATGAAATATGTCAACATCCGTTTATTAAACTAGCATTTATTTGGTAGAACTCCATTGTTTTGAGGTATTAATTGAACTATTTTGCTCTGTAAAATTTTATCTGAGGTTGTTGTTATGTGATAGTTATTTCGGTTTCTACATCTTCATCATAACTGTACTATATATTATAATTAAGGTAGATATAAGCAACATTTTAGAAAATAATGAACAATAGAAATTTATTGATTGAATTGGCATTTACTTGGTAGAACTCCATTATAAAACGGTGAAAAAATAGCAATGTAGTTTAGTTCTACAATTTTTTTACTAAGATATAGTTGATAGCTATTTCGGCTCACGCCATCGTCAGAAGTCGGTAGAACGAGATAGTTCTGACGATGGTGTGAGCCGAAATAGCTATCAACTATATCTTATAAAAAGAATGTGGAACTAAAATGCATTTCTTTTTTTTCACCGTGTTAATTGATATTTAATTATGTACATAAGTTAACCTACAAATTTAATACTGTGGGTAATTGGTTAACGAACATAATCTGTTACAAGACTATGTTCGCTATCCGAACAGCTCGTTAATCGATCATTGAGACTTTACAAAAAGAAAGATCGTTTAGTTCATTTTCTGAAATGTTCGTTGAAACAACTCTTCTTATAGTATTGACAAAATAATATATGTGGATTATCTTTATCGAATTCGATTGTTATTATGATCAAGTCAGTATCAAATTTGAAATGTTCACATGATCGATTCAACATAAATTTTAACAGTAGTTATTTCAGATATATATTTGGCGCATAACCTAAGGGTGTAATTTTTTTCTGTGTTATTAATCTTGTACTTTAAACTATTTATTATGTGTCCTATTGCATCTTTGATGCCGAAATGTGACATTTGGATAAAGAGTGACAAAACATGTGGAAATGTACAAAGTTTCCACAATTCTTATTTTAACTTCCAAAAAATGGGAGTAAATAGTTTTGAAACTGAAATACAAACAAACACACAAAATAGAATGGATGGGAATCAAAACTTCCAATTAAAAGAAACGGGTTATTTGTTTGACGTGTAATAATCAAAATTAATTTAACTCCGGTGATTGAAAATATCTCGTAATTGGTAATTACCATCATAATCAATATCATGCTCTAACTGTTCGAAGATCATATCCGACTTGAGGCTGTGAAAATTAATTTAAAACTTAATTTATTTTAATATTATTAATGCCAAATGCCATAATTGAATAATTGACAAGTTTTCATTTTTGTATTAGATTAATCGTAACATGTATCCGAACTTGAGGCACACATAATTAATTAGCTGTATAACTTTTTAAAATACTATTTGAATAAATTAAAACAAAATATTTTATTAAATCGATAATTAGGGGCAAAACTTGTCACACTTTCGCTATTAGTATATAGTTTTGTTTCAATTATAAGAATACATTTTTTAGTAATTTTTCCGCAATATATTTTATGATTAAAACCGATTTCTTTCATCGCGAGCATAATCAACTGTGCGAAAATAATACAAAAATGAGGTTTTTACTATTTAATATACCATACATTAATATCAAGAAGTGACAGTTAACACCTTAAAGGTATATCGTTGATAACTATTTCGGCTTACGCCCTCGTCAGAACTCTAACTACATATATTATATTTAATATCGCTGTATAGTACATCAAAATTCGTCCTGATAATCTCATAATTATTTAACGCTGAAAAAATATCAATGTATTATCAAAAATACATTGCTATTTTTTCAGTGTTATAATGGAGTTCTATCATGTAAATGCTAATTGCATCTTTAAAAATATTAAGTCATTTACTGGAAAAAAAGCATTTACTCATCTCCTCTACTTAATCCATTACATGTAATTACATATAATCAATAAATTTCGATGCATTTATTTTAATGGCTTAATTGTATTACTGTTTTAGTGTATTTATTTTTTTAGACAACTCTCTCCTTAATTAAGTATTTCTAATTTTAAATTTACTTGATTCATTGAATATCTTGATAAATGTAATCATTATGTTACATTCAATACATAATGCATAATATTTCTAATGATTAGAATGATTTCAGAAAATTGCAAACACTTCATATATAAAAAAATAATCAAAAAGGACGTTTAAAAGATTTTTAAAATTACAAACGTGCAATCAAAAAAACTGTGCAGTTTTCATTAACTTGAAAAAAAAAAGAAAGTCATTATTCAGAAATATAAGTTTAACCTTCTAAAGCATACGTTTCTAAAAATGTAGAGGTTCCATGCCAGTAAGGAAAGTTTCCACGAGATAAAAGCTAAATATTGACCAATTGATATCGGAGCATTAGATTCATTTCTCTCATAAGTGCGTTTAATTATTTTATGTCAAAATTTAAAGTATGTTTGCTTAAGTCCCAATACAAATTTTTACTTACTTTTCGCTTTCATTAAGCAAATTTGCTTTTCAGGAAAGATATGATTGACATCGGACATGTTTTTATTTTTATTGTTTTCGCTACAAAAAAAAGATATCAAAATGAGCAGCATTTTGTTCAGATTTGAATTTAAAAAGCTAAGGTAAATTAAATTTGACAACAGAAAATATAAATACAGGTAAGGGGTCCACTGGTTGAAAAAGCTTGAGTATCTCAGATCTTAAGAGAAGACTTTTCTTAGATTACTATTTTTTCACCGTGTTATAATGGAGTTCTACCAAGTAAAGGCCAATTCACTTAGACTATTCGTTGTGAGTTCAATCTGTTTTTCCTTATATTGTTCCAATCGTCATTGATTAATGATATATTGTATACAAATATATTATAACGTTTATGTAATTCAAATATCAGAACTCGCTTAGTTCGAAACGAATGTAATGCAAGTTTTTTTTTATTTGCAGTTACAGGAAAAAGTAATTGAAATACCGCCTTGGTTAATGTTAAATAAGACCTTCATTGTAAAGGTAATGAACACAACTGTGTAAATAATGTTCAATTGGTCGGTACTTACAACATTTTTTTTATTAAAAATAATCTGTAAGCTCAAAACTAGAATCGAATCATTTATTCTGTCTCAGATAGAAAAGATAACATGATCTTTTTATTATAACCCATTCAGACTATGATATTTCAGGTGCGTAAAATAAAAATATTTAATTTGAAATTGTTACAACAACAACAGGAATTCTTTGAATTAAAGTCTTTGGTATATAGACGATTCTTACTGTATATTTTACATCAGCTATGTTGCGTCCGTGTGATAGAATACCTGAAGATGCCGAAAGGCGAAACCTAGGTCGTTAGTAACAAATATGTGGAATCGTACAAAGTTGTAACAATTCAAATTTGATTGAATTGAATTGAAATTCCATCAAGCACCTTTAGTCGATATCATAAATTAAATATATTTAATTTCATTTGTATCTACCCAAAATGGACAAAGTATGTTTTGTATTTCAAATAAAAATATGTTTTTCAAATAATCATGAACTGTTTCGCTTATCGTGAGTATTATCAACTGAATCAGCCAATCAATTTTTAGTTTGCGAATGAATGAGTGATCGTTATTTGTAGCTCAGAAAATAAAATTGCTCCTACGCAAGAGTGGAGTTGTTTGTTGCAAGCAAAAATGTTTAATTTAAAAAAAAATGACAATTTAATAACATTATGACTAAAAATCATAATCATTAAAAATCCGAACTGAAGAATATTTAATTTTATTTTATTATTTATTATTCAACAATTCAAATTTCATTTTGAAATTCCATCAAGCACCTTCAGTCGATATCATAAATTATATATTTAATAGCTTGAATATCAAATATACATAATTACCCAACTAATCTAGCTAATCAATTGTTCATTGAGATATTCTTCAAAATCTAATAGAAATAGACTCCGTTTCCACAACCCTGAAAAATATGTTTAAGGATAATCTTAAATAAAAATAATATCGTATCTTATAAGTATTGTTTCGTGATTAAATCCATAACTTCATGCCACCAAAACGTCTCAAACGCCGTTTCGGTTTTGAGAAGACGAATTATAGTGTCATTAATTTTTAGTAATATAATAATCAAAATGTGTGGGCCTTCATGTGTTTTGACATATAAATTTTATTGCGTTCAAATCCACGTCACATAAAACACAACAGTCCCAGTTTGACGTCTCAATTAAGCGTATTTCTTCGCAGCGGGGTGTTTCTAACCTCGCAACATTATACATTTAATGTACCTACACACTTACATATATGCCCATAATCTTCTTTAGTTCACTACTACATACAGAATTGTCTACAAAATTATCTCTTGTAGTTTAATTCTTTTTTATTTCATGACTCATCACGACGATCTGGCAACATTATCTTTTACGGATAATGGCTACTTTTCTACTTGAATATTTGAATTTACTAATGAAGTATTAAGACGTTTATTGCAGCCAAACTTCTTAATGCATTAGAATGCAGATCTACTAAAACAAAAATCATTTGAATTTGTTAGTATTTCTTGTCATCCAAAAATCTTCAATTTAACATTTTTTGTGCGGTATTAGAAGGAGCAGTTTTGACACGTGCTGGCTGATGATTCAATACTCGTGAAACCGGCAGTTTTATGTATTTATGGAAACTTCAGTAGTTTTTTTCTTAAAACATATTGATTAAATTTTAAGTGTTCAAAATTTTTTAATAATAAAAACTCATTTTTTAGTACTTATTTCCACAAAATAAATTTTTGAAACTCAAATATTTTGTATTAATAGACTTGTTTGTAAATTGTTTTCTATCACTTGATAATGCTCGTGATTAGCGAAACCGGTCCTGATAAAAAATATATATGTCTTTCCACCAAGAAGTGACAGTTAACACCTTGTGTGCAATCTAAGTGTTTAAATTTTGTAAGATCCCAAATGCTTTGTCACTAACGTTCCGGGTTTCGTCTTTCGGCATCTTCGTCAATTCTGTTGCATCCAGCATAGATAGAATGATTGAAGATGCCGAAAGGTGAATCCCGGATCGCTAATGACCAAACATGTAGAGACAAATTGAGAGAGAGAAGTGAAATTTCACGAAGCACCTTCAATTGATATGATGAAACATATTGATCAGTTTATATACACAATCAAGAATTGTAAAATATAACTAATGATGGGTTTTTTTTGATTTTAACATATGACAACCACGTTTTATTTCAATTGCATTAGTTTGCTGCATTCATAATTGAGAAAATCCTACAAACTTGTATGATATATCCAGTATTTTTTTTGATACAGTTACGTTATTGTGTATTTGAATAACGAAAGAAAAATATGGAACAATATCAACCCGCTTATTACTAATGCTCAATTGTCGAGGAGAAAAATAATATTTTGTAAATAAATCAGAGCTGTGAAATTGTTGAAAAAGCACAACTCCGATTCCGACATTGACCAACAACACGACTTCGACTAAAATAAATTTTGTCAGGTTTTTTTTTATACTTATCCAATTTATATGCATTAATTGAATTCAAGAGCAACCAAAAAATCCTGCAAATTGTTCATTAAAATAATCTTCTAATTAAAAAAAAGTAGTCGGAATCGATCGTTTTTTACGACGTCGATTTCATCCATTAAATCGTAACTCCACGATTTCACAGCCCTGATATAAATAGATACTCTTAAAATATTTCTTAATTGACTTTTTAAATAAAATATTATATAACATAATTTTGGTTAACACCAACAGTACTGTATTAATTTTTGAAATATTCGCTGTTAGAATATCCTGCATGTGTTTCAGCCAGGAACGAGCTAAAATTAATCAAAAAATTCTTCCTTGTATTTAATTTTTCAAGATTAAATACGAAGATTTTAATTAAGGAAATTAATTATCATATACAAAAGATTCATATCGTCAGTAAATGTATTATGATAAATTTACATGCATCTCTATTGCCTTCATCTTTGTTCTCGTGATTCCAAAGCTCTTTTCAGTGTAGGCCTCGCGCTAAAAACAACTGTAAACAAAAATTACGTAGGAAAAGTTAAATTACCTACGACGTATATGAAGAAAGCTTTCACGTAGTGCAATATATAGCTGAGAGATATTTGACAAACAAAAAAGCTCGTATCTTTAATCAAAAATGTTTAAATTAAATTCATTCGACACAATTCTGTTTGCTACTACATAACAGCAGTAAGGTTACTGACGGGTTTTACGCTTTAAGCTCGATTCATCACAGGGAAGTTTTATACATTGAAGCTTTTTACCTTTTCACTACCCATCCCATATACTTGTTACATTGGTGGGTATATCGTATTTCGCGCTTGGTTCTAGAAATTGGAAATAATGTTTGAATCGCAATACTAGGCCTATGTGAATCAACAACATTTCTTGTAGCCGAAGGCTTTATTTAGGACTTCTTATAAACAAACCCTTAATTCTCTGATTGCCGGGCTTTTAAAAGTTTTTTTTTCTGATGAGTGCATTAACCGTAATAGATATTAACTATATACCTTACAATTTTTTGTATAACTAAAATTATAAGCTAAAAATGTTAACAATCTCTTATTAGTAATTTGCCAAAAACGTTAAGACAAAGCAATAATCCATTAAGAGCAGAATCGTGAACTTCTTTAGGAATCTTCCTTAGGAAGAATAATGGTTGGGAGTTTTTTATAATAAAAATAACCGGCACTGGAATATTTTATGGAGCATAATGTTGCACTTAATAAAATTTTAATCGTTGTCAAAATATTGAAACGAAATGAAAAATTAAATCCAGTGTTTTTTCTCTTTTGACTTGAAAGAGCCGATATATCGACTTTTGGCATCCAGCGGGAATAATAAATATGAAAAATCGATATTTCAAAATATTGTTTTCTTTTATTTTACAATACGTATTAAATTTGTTTGCCCAATCAATTAATACTCAACCGTCGGGGTAAGAAAACAATTTATCAAAATTTAGGTATTATTTATAATTTAAATTGCTGTTTGATGCCATAAGATTTTTCCTTATTGGAAATATCTACTCCGTTTTGAAATTAAATTGTAATTTCTTCTCTTGCATGGAATCTTTTTATTGTTTACTTTTGATTATTCATTGCTTGATTAATATGTAACATAACAATGGTGGAATTAATTCGGGCATCGTATCGAAAATTATTCACAGCCTGTTCTTAAAGTCATGCATAATTCGACTTGTTAATTATTTACTGTTATTTTAATAAATATTCAAAAAGATTTATGTGGATTATTAAAATTTGATGCAATCACAGCTTTTCGGTTTGACTTCGCCGCTTTAATAAATATACCTAATTGGAATTTATTAAAATTTTAAACAGTACCACGCTAATTAAATTAAAAATACACAAGGGACAGTGCCTACAAAAGCTTAGTTTAATTCTGCCTTTATATACGAGAAAGTGATATTCAACATTTTTATTTTTAAATATAAAGTTAATTACTTACAATTCATTTAGCGATAAACGAATGGGGAATATAATGAAATGCTATTTCACGTTAAAATTAATTTGTTTCTACTTGATAATTAAGTATTTTCTAAAATTCTCTCTGAAGACAAAACTTGATAGAACTATTCAGCTTAAATACACAAATTAAGTTTATTTTTTAATTGACAGAAATGATAAAATGTTTCAATTTATGATACCAACTAAAGGACCTTGGTGGAATTTCGATATAAGAATTGATTTCTTGAAACATTGTATTTCACCGTCACATGATGTTTAATTCCCACTTTTACCCAACAGTTTGAAATAATCATAAACATCTTTTATTACTACTATTTCCGCAATATATAATATATATAATCACCGAAAATTATCACGTGATAGAAAACAAATTAAATTCAAAATTTTGTATAAATCGTCCTGTTTTAATTTTTACAAATGAATCGGTCCTGATCATATATCTATTGTGGAAATAGTACTTAAAAATGCGTCGTATAATAAAGAAAACAATTTTTTTATTTTGAAATTTCATGAAACAATCTCATTCGATATCATAAATTAAATTATAAATGAATTGCCGTGTATATTTTTACTTTTTGGTTTTATCTGAGTTTAATATTTAAAAAAGGCATTTATTGCAATATGTTAAAATTAAAATGCATAATTTCATCTTTGTATTATATAAAACATAGATAATTGCTAGACGAGTCATTTAAATATGGTATTTTAAGTTAATACTATTTAAACGCCCTTTGTAAACTGCGGAGATCCGAGGAACTAGTTTTATTTGTTAAACGTTATCAAAGCTCAGAACCCCTGATGTAAATTTCGCCGGAATAAAATTAAAACAAAAAGTCCAGAGTCGGAGTAAATTTCAAATTTTAATCTGAATGATAAAGTACTCAAGAGGCGGAGATTACTCGCTTTTATTGCCCACCGTGAACACACACAATGGTCAGGGGCGTTCAACGCTTACAAAGGTAGTTTCGTAATGTAATTTATGACAGTTGCTTCCACATTGCGGCTCTCATGATAATCTCTACCGTAATAATTCTCATCTCAGATGTATATTCAGCAGTCAGGTAATTGTTTCAAGAAAAAATGTGGTTAGCCTTCACGGTATAATGACATTTCATAGAACAGAGCAGAGCTTAACCGCTAGTAAACTCAACAATTTTGCTGATATTAATACATATTCTAGTCGTTTAGTGTTTCGTGTAAATGTAAGATGGTGCTTAATATAATATTTTCTCAACTTATGGCATCGACTGAACGACGATTCAAATTTTTTTCAGTCACTTACTTTAGACATTTTCAGGCATTCTATCACACGGATGCAACGGATGACGTTAGATATAAAACTTGTGGAATCGTATACAATTTCAACAATCAAATTTCAAGTCTGTACTTTTTGGGACACCAAAAACAAGTTTCGGGTTATTGATTGAATTGGCTTTTACATGGTAAAACTCTATTATAACACCGTGAAAAATATCAGTCTAGATAGATCCAAGATTTGGATTACTGAATATTTGAATAAAAATTGTTTCACATTCAAATTATTCAGAAACGATTCTGTTTTCGGTCTATTTTCACGATAACGCACATAAGTATAATCAACCCTCCTATAAATCTCTTATGTATAATATTATATGTGGTAATAATGTTATTAATTTCAAGATGTTAACTGTTACTTTTTGATGAAAAGACATAACATTTTAAATAATAAGAATACGTTTTTAGTAGTATTTTCATAATTATTTTTATAATCAAGAACGGCTTCGTTAATCGCAAGCATTATCAATTGATCATAAAATATTATTATATGTATGAACTTTTTGGAATAACTCGAAATTTTGTTGAAATAGTCTTGATGGAATTTGTATCCCATCGTTCAATAATGCTCGCGATGAGCGAAATCGGTCCTGTTCGTAGAATGTATTGTGAAAATAGTAGTAAGAATGTAAAAAGAAGAAATGACAACTAATACTTGAAAGTGACTATCCATAGACTAACGATGATGTCAATCTAAGAAAGCCATAACAATACATAACAGACAAGCGAATTGAATTAAATTTTCATAAAACAAAAATACAAAAAGGGAATTTAGCGTTACACAAACCAAATGCCCCTCACATTCACTGGAATTTTTGTGACGTCTTTATCATACCACCTAAAACAAGTAGTGCCAAAGGCCAAACAAGGCAATTAATTATATGCATGAAATTAAAGAAGAAAGATTGGCTTCGACCCTCGCGGTTGAGCTACCGTGCCATCCGGATAGGAAAAGTATACAAAAACCGAGACACGTATTTTTTTACGACCATTTAATTAAATAAAACACATTATTTTATGCTCGAACTTCAAAAGTTATACATAACCTACGGCATACATTACCGATGCACTATTTAACTATACAAATAATTCTGCACAATACGACGTACCAACTATGACATAAAAACAAAATTGTGTAGTTAAAATCTTTTTTTCTTTCTTTAATTGCTGTGTAATCGACGACTATTTTGTCGAAGCTAATTTTTATTATAAATTTGAAACAACACGCTAAAAAAATAGCAATACATTTTATTTCTACGGAATTTATAAGATATAGTTGATAGCTATTTCGGCTCAAGCCTTCGTCAGACCTTCGCCAGAGCTAGTTCTGACGAAGTTGTGAAGATCACAATGAAGTTCCTTCAATTAAATGCCAATGCAATCAATAAATTTGAAATAACTATATTTTTGAACCGCTAGGTGTGTTACTAAAAATGGCACGTGTTTTGCTTATTTGAGAAGCATATTCATACAAAATCTACTGTAACGTTATTTATTATCCATGTAAAATAAATTCCCACTGACTGCTAACGTATTTATTGTTGAGTCGCCTGATTAAAATATAATAATAATTGATATTTCAATACATATGAGTGTAAAATTTTTCGTGTATACAGTAATTCATTTAAGTTATGATATTGACTGAAGGTGCTTGATGGATTTTCAATATCAAATTTGAATTGTTACAGCTTTGTACGACTCCACATGTTTTGCCACTTACGACTCTGGTTTCGCCTTGCGGCATCTTCAGGCGTTCTATCACACGCACGCAACAGATCTGACCTGTCAGCTTAGTCAGTTCTGTTCCGTCACGATACGTGGATTCGCGGAAAGTTGTAAAAAATTAAATTTAGTAATTTATTTGAGTAATATAGCTCGATTTGTTCCAATATGCCCATTAGTTGTTAATTTTATATGACTATAAAAATCAATTTTTGGAATATTCCAAATAAGGTTTTTTTACTAGAAGCGGAAAGCTGATTAAAAAACTAATACTATGAAATGTGTTTTTATTATTTAAAATACGTAGTCATTGCTTTAGTCGTAATATGAGTTCTTGCGATCACGCGTACATTTTATGATGTGCCATGTTATGGTACATAGAAAAAAGGTTGTCCATAAATGCACCGTACGAAGCAAATACACCATATGTATGAGAAGAGGATATTTCTTCACTGTATTCGAAACTGGCGCAATTATCTTTAATTACCTTCTTTTACCTATTTTTTTACGACATTTCCTATGGAGAATCATATAAAATTTTAACGGCGTGTTAATTCTGAAAAGAAAATTACTCAACCGAATGAGTGTATTATGTTATTTATTAGTAATGCCAAGTATTAAAAAAGAGAAAGTAACGATATCCTTTTTTACAATTGCTGCCTAATTTCTATAAGGGCCTTAGACTAGAGAAGCATCATTCAATTTTAACATATTTAATAAGAAAATATACGAATTTTTAAAAACTTCGTATATTTCATTGAATTTCTATCCAAACACTCTCAGTCGATAATCCAAATTATGTATTAGCAATATGAGGCCATCGTTGCTATTGAATTTGAAGTTATTTATGTAAGCATTTAATGTTACGTATGATTTATGATATCGACTAAAGGTGGCTTGATGGGACTTCAATATAAAGTTTAAATTGTTGAAACTTTGTACGATTTCATATGTATTGTCACTAACGACCTGGGTTTTGCTTTTCAGCATCTTCAGACAGTATCACACGGATGCAACAGATCTGATAAAAATGCCGAAATGCGAAAATCGAGTTTCAACAATTTAAATTTAATCAATATGTATTTAAAAAACGCCACTGAAGATCCATGAATACATAGAACTGTTGACTTTACGAGCATTTAATCATCAACCAGCACGCGTCAAAACTGCTATGCCTAATATCTCGCAAAAGATTATAAATGGAAGATTTTTTTGGATTATATGAAATTATTATAAATGTGAATTGATTTTTTTATGTCACATGTGGAATCGTTGAAAATTTCAATAATTCAATTTTAATATTACTTAATTTCCATGGATTCGGCGTTACCTTTTAGAATGTTCGTTCTTCTACTTGGTGTGCTACACGTTCAGATATGACACGTGTTTCACTTCTTAGTGTAGTATCTTCAGACTTTAAACACCTATTCATATTTAGTATATATCTGATTGTTAACATAAAATAAAAATTGAGAATAATACAGACGTAGTGTTCTGCAATTTCTGTTTAAACGGATATTTTACGATATTTAACAATATTATAAACATGAAGAATTATCGTTGAAATAAACTTGATAATGCTTATCATTATTCACGATCAAACTGATTTAGGGCACAATTCAGATTGATTCATACCGGACGGGAATAAATTATTTATTTAATAAGCGAAGACATAAATTATTTTTACTCGATACCAATCGATAATGCGTACGTCCGATAGTAAAATCAAATAGCGATAAATCTTTACTCCTAGCAATACGTATGCATGGTACACGCGTCTTTATTTACGAACATAATTTTTCCCTTTGAAATCCATAGGTATGAACTAAAATTGCGTAAATACGAAAGGTAGGCTCATTGTTTTTATAAAGGTTATCTGGCCAGAGTCGGAAGTCCTGAAAAATGAGCTGAAGTATATGTGAAAGAATAATTTTCTGGATCGATTTGTTGTAACCGAAGTTGTATTCGTTTAACGACTCCAAAGTCCTGGTTTTTAAAACTGATTAATATCCCATAAACAATTTAATATTGTTAATTTTTACTGTGATTCATTCATTCCTCTAATATTTATTTTTTCTCCTTAATTAACGTTCAATATTTATTGCCCTGACTCAGAACTTATAAGAAAAATGATCTTGAAATAACCAAATTAGAATTATTGAAATATTTTAATATACCACATGTTTTATCTCTAACGAACAGGATTTCGTCTTTCGATATCTTCAGACGTTCTATTAAACGAATGCAACATAACTGCCACACAAAACGCATAGCATTAGCTTTGGTTATATACGAGAGGAATAAATTTCAAAGGAAAAACACTAAGTGATCTTTATTTAATTATGATCATTGTACTGACAATATCATAAGTCGAACAGCTATATATAAAAAAAAATGTATTTAGTAATAATCGACTAATGAAATAAGCTTTACTAAAAAAATTGAGACCTGAAAAAATGTTCTCACGATAAATAACTTATTTAGTCAATAAGACATTTCGTTTGTATCTCATCTATATTCGAATTTATAATATGCTTCGAACCTTAGCTACGCCCTAACATCTCAATTGAATGCACTGGAAGTCACATTCCAACGTCGAATCGTCCGGCAGACCGTATATCAAACGAGATTGGAATGCTCGGCGTATCTCGAGGTGTTTAATTGTGTTATTGAAATGCGATACGGTCATCATCAACAGCGAAAGAATATAAATTATTTTCCTTCTAACATCTTCAAGCTAATTTAAATAATTTAAAACAATTTATTTAATAGTAATTATAATTTATGATATCGGCGCAGAAGGTGCTTGATGGAATTTCAATGTCCAATTTGAATTATTACAACTTTGTACGATTCCACATGTTTTGTCACTAACGACCCTACGACTTGCCAGATTGAAATAAGTAGGTATTTCTATATAAAAAAAACCATTTATATTTTAATTTTACTTAATTAATATTTGTTGTAAAACCCTTTCAAGAATGACTGATTAACAAGATCGTTAATGAAAATTATCACAGGCAATGAATTTTTTTTTTTTTTAACTGCAATTTTCTTGCTTACTTTGGGGTGTGTGTTTTCATGTAATTAATAACTTTGGTATATATACGATGCCTTCTGTTTATTGCCCGTCAGTTCTGTTGCATCCGTGTGATATAATGCTCGAAGATGCCGAAAGGCGAAACCCGGGCCGTTAGTGACAAAACATATGGAATCGTACAAAGCTGTCACAATTCAGATTTAATAGTAGTTGATAGCAAAAATAGCTTCTGATACATATTGCAGTGAATATTATAAATTTAACTTATGAAGTGTTTAATTATTTCCGGAAATATTGCTTCAATAGGACTTTTTCGCCACAGTTTTATACTAATTATATATTAATAACGGTAGGGAAGTTTGAAGAGTAGCTCGCCTATAGAAGAAAATAAGAGTCAATATTCGTTTTTTGGGCAGGAAAAATGATTTGGAATGGTTTTGATATATTATATTCGAAAAATCATTCCAAACCAACATGAAATCCAGAGGTCATCCACCAGTTCACACTTGACGGTCAAATCCCTTTTTGGGGAGTGGGCGTCATTTTATCCTTCGCAAAATAACATCTGTAACAATATTAAATAATGGGACTCTTCAGGAATAATAAATAATGCCGAGGACCGTATTAAATGTAAATTTGTTGATAAAAATACCGTATGTTTAAAAAGTTGGTATACTCTTTCGTGACATGATTAAAGCCAATTAATTGATCGATTGATTTGACATTTACTCCATTATAACACGGGGAAAAAAAAGTAAAAGTATTTTAGCTCTACAAAATTTTTATGATATGTAGTTGATAGCTATTTCGGCTCATGTCTTCGTCAGAACTATGTTTAAAGATACATTTACTTATATATGTATAGCTGCGTAGAAAAATTACACAATACATCTTCTTTTCTGTTTTAACAATAGCTTCATATTGTTGAACAGTTAGCATTAGCTTGTACGATACCGTTTGTAACACTGTCAATTATGTTGACAACTTTTGAGAAGTCTGATATCCTTGCAATGATAGTCGATACACAAAAACTTAAACGTATCAGCAATATTTTAAATAATAAAAACACATTTTTTTAGTACTTATTTCCGCAATATATTTTTTTGATCAGGATCGGTTTCGCTCATCGCGAGCATTATCAACTGATGTGTTTTTATTATTTAAAATATAATGCCTTTCCATCAAGAAGTGACAGTTAACACCTTAAAAGTATCAGCAATATTGAATATTTCGGGTACGAGCTTTTTATATTGAAATATAACCAGATTTTATCATGATGAAAAAATAAACAACTAAACTTTTGTAGAACTAAAGTACATTGTTATTTTTTCACCGTGCCAAATCATTGATGTCTTATTTCTTTAACACAATTTAAAATAAATAAAGTGTCTTGTCACTTACAAACCGAGTTTCGCCCTTCAACATCACAACTTCAGGCAACCTTTCACACGGATACAACAGAACTGACAGACAGTAAACAGTTTGCATCGCTTATATATGTAACATACGCGAGAGTTTGTATAAAAACATATACACCCTAAAGCTAGGAGTCAAATAATATATATACCTATAACTAATTTATTTTCAATAAATTTTGATTGATTAGTTAAAAATAAGAATCATTTGTTTATCTTAGTACGTATTCTTAAGTTTAATTCTTAAGTTATTCATTTTTATGTTATGTTAATTAAAGTTTGCTGCCTCGAATTATTCAATTATTTATATCAATATGCAAAAGAACTAAACCGAATTTGTTATATTATTCGATAAATAAGCAATAAAATAAAAAAAATGATTGTCGAACCACAATTTCTATAATTTTATCATTAATCAGCGTTTAAAAATGGTAAAACGTCATCAATGATTATTTATATAAACTATTTTATTATTGCCCTTAAATTGCTGTCATTATAGTTTCTGTAGTTGATCACCACTGCGTCAAGTAACACTCAAAAATAATAACCTAAAATTAAAGGAGTTCTGACGGACGCCTAGCGTTAAATTAACGCAACTCATCTTCAGAACGCGTTTAAGCTCACTCAATCATGCCTGCAATAATACTAGGTATTATACTAAAACCGTAAAGACCATTGTCGCTTGACCACTTTCAAATGAAGTCTCGTGTTCCTTTAATATCACTGTTGTGCCTTTTTACTTTTCTTAATACGAAAATTACAGTATGTGAAATGGATAGTCTGGGGTGCATCACTTGTGTAATCAGGAAATCGATCTTAATGTCTTTCGGTCTCCGTATTTTATTTTGTCCTTTTCTGCTACTGTTTTTGATATCTTTAATCTCAAAGGTGTACGATGATACTTTGAATGGAATGTGGAATTTTTGTGAATTCTTGGACATTTATTTGTTGTGTTATCAATGATTTATCTGTCTGGCTCATGGGGAAGATGTCTTAATTAAGACTGATATATTTCCATTTGATAGCTTAAGTGTTTTTTTTATCTCACATTTTTTACTGAAAATTTATAAAAGTTTCAGTTTTTTAAATCGAAATGCGTTTGCTTATCACCTTTTTAGCTACTATCAACCGTACTTCTATAAACATTTGTCAGTAAGTTTTCATTATCTTATTAATGTAGAAACTGTCAGTAATATATATATATGCAATATATATAATATAATATTGGCTACCATTATACTTATGAGATTTGTTGAGAAAAACGATATTATAATTTTTTTTCGTATGTGTAATAACATTAAGTTTATCACATTAGACAAAGTGTAACAATAATTCTTGAACTTTTTTTAAAAAACTTGACGGCCCCTGGAAATATTTTTCGCTTTTTATCTAAATAACCAATTTATTTTTAAAATATTAACTTATTTTTTATTAAAAAGTTTTCATGTGTGGTCTTATACAGAAAATATGAAAAAAGATATTAATTAGGCTGATACGAACCTCGCCGTCCATACACAAATCTGTTGAAAAATGTCTGCCTCTCGACAGATTGATTTTAGCCTTGCATTTACCCGAGTTAGTTTATTTCTAGACAAAGAAGATTATACACAATTTCTAACAATATTTTTAAATACGTTCGTCTGATAAGGCAAAGTCTCTCAAATAAAATTGTCACAATTGATCGAAAATGTGTATATTCACAAAGTAGAGGTCGGCAAGGGGTCCCGGATTAGCCCGACCCGTCTTATGGTCAATTCGAAAGGAGTTAAGAATCAGCCCTGGGTAGGACTTGGTCTGGAATTAATATTTCAGCAAAATATTTTACCATTAGTAACAGACAAACTGTGTGGCAATCAATCATATAACTGGTCCTTCAACAGGACATTTCAACAAACAACTTTGTTAAACAGTTATTAGGAATAGTTTTTCCCAGTGATTTTATTTTATTTTGAATATTTTAATCTAATTTAATACTAATAACCTTCATTTTTAAGTAATAAAAACACATTTTTAGTACTTATTTCTACAATATATTTTATGATCAATGACCGCCTTCGCTCGTCGCGAGCATTATCAACTGACAAAAATGTGTTTTTATTATTTAAAATACCATGCCTTTACATCAAGGAATGATATTTCACACATTAAAAGTGACTTTTATACTATCTTACAAATATAGAAACATTATTTATCGATAAAATCGGTCATGTTTCGGGCACAAAAAAAAACAATCTGGAATTCGGGTCGGGCTTAAAAACCAAGTGTGCTAAATTTCGAGTTTGGATTTAATGGGGCTGGCTTGAATTTAGTAGTTTAATCAAATTTTGATCCTTGCAGGACATTGCTATTTTTTTCACCGTTTTACAATGGAGTTCTGCCAAGTAAACGCCAATCAATTAAATGAGACATATGTAAATAAAAAAATGTAGTGGAGTTTTTCAAGTTTTTTTTTTCAATCAAAATATTCTTTATTCATTGAATTGAACACGGTGAAAAAATAGCGATTGATAGTTCTGACTAAGGCGTGAGCCGAAATAGCAATCAACTGTATCCTATAAATTTTGTAGAACTAAAATGAATGTGTTAATTAACATGTTCTTCCGTTAGTAAGACGAAACACGCAGAAGTAAATTTTACGTATGCACTTTTTCGCTTTGTATCTGTCATTCGTTGAATTCGCGTTGTTCGCTTTGAATTGTCGTGTTCGCATAAGTGTACCAAACAATGTACTGTACGCTTTTCGTTCCATTGTTTATAAATATACTTTTGTATCTTGCCAACGCATCGGCCACGGCACCTAAAATAAACAGAGTGTACCAAAACAATACAACAGATAATTCTAGGCACTGTAATCCCCAATTGCGATTCTGACAAGTCTAGAATTAATATAGATTACCGAGCGAATTACCGCGGAGCAAAATGGCGGCCGAAATGCATCAGATCGCATCTCATCGGTGCAGCATTCCGGGTGTCATGGCGGGCAGTCGTACGACGTTTGACAAGTGCATTGTGCGTCAGCGAATTGCTCGGGACAAGTGGAACTGTTCTGAATTATTATCCTAGGCTATACAGGTTATACAGGCGGTGTCAGCAAAATTGCACTCGGAATGATTGGATATTAATAAATTTGATTGCGCTTAAGTTGTGTTCAACGGTAACTTTTTTCATCTGTAAAAACTGTAGAATTAATGGTAGAACTCCATTATAACACCGCTCCGTAATACACTATCCCCATCCAATAAGCCACCACCGTGCAATATGCTAGCTCAATGATATAGCCGCCTGTTTAGTTTCATTTACAATTTTTAATTTTTTAGTTTTATTGCTAGCAGGAAATAAGCTAGGTCGTTAAAACAGGAGAGAAGATATATTGTGTTCCTTTTCTACACAGCTTTATACAGATAAGCAAATTTTCGTTTAAAAATAGTTCTGACGATGGAGTGAGCCGAAATAGCTAAAAACTATATCTTATAAAATATAGAACTAAGATGCCTAAAGCTAAAACCCAGGTTGTCATTGACGAATGTGTGGTTATGTACGAAAATGCAAACAGTTCAAACAGTATGTTATGTTCATATTTATAGATGTAACAACACAGCGAAAAAATAGCAATATATTTTAGTTCTACAAAATTTTATAAGATATATAATTAGCTATTTTGGCTCACGCCTTCGTCAGAACTATAGCGCGTAGGGATGACCCAAAATAGCTATCAACTATATTTTATAAAATGTTGTAAAACTAAAATACATTGCTATTTTTTCGCCGTGCTATAACGGAATTCTACCAAGTTAATGCCAATTAAGTCGCTTTTACTAAGCAACAATTGACGTCGTTTTGAATTTTGATTTTTTTGTGTTTTAATAAATAAGTTAAAATAATCTTTTATTCTCAATCAACTAACATTTCAATATATATTTAAATATGGGTAAATGGTATGGAAACGAGACATAATAAAGACGTAAAACAATTGAACACCAACAATACAGTTGCTGATAGTTAAACAAATGAATATTATATTAATTTAAATTTAATCTATCATATTGATCTACATTTTGATATGAAAAGTGTTGTATTAAATAATTTCAACATATTTATAAGCTCTTTTAAGGTGTTAACTGTCACTTCTTGATGGAAAGGCATGATATTTTAAATAATAAAAACACATTTTTTATTACTTATTTCCACAATATATTTTTTGATCAGGACCGGTTTCGCTCATCGCGAGCAGTATCAGTTGATAATGTTCGCGATGAGCGAAACCGGTCCTGATCAAAAAATATATTGTGGAAATGAGTACTAAAAAAATGTGTTTTTATTATTTAAAATATTTATAAGCCAGCTAAGTTTTCGGAGCTCTTTAATGGAAATATATTCCACTCACCTACTTCACTTTTGACAGTTTTTTCTCCTATTAAAATATCTCCTTCTGTTGCGAATGGAATTTCATGGTAATATAACAAAGTTTGTCGCCCTATTCAAACTAACTTCATCGAAAATAAATCAGAACCTAGAGAGCTTTTCGGGAAACTTAACATTACATTGTTTTCGAATAAAAATAGCATATTAATATTCAAGGCCGTTTGAAAGTTTTTGTGATAACAAAATAATAAATCAAAAATTCGACTTCATTCGCATTTCAAATGTAAACAATTTGAATCAGTGAATTGAAAATTTATCTCAATTGATTTGTACCCATTTTTTCATTTTTGGTCGACATTATTTTAAAGTCAGATTAAATAAACTAATAATTTCAAAAGTGATTATTAATAAGTTTTCCATTTGTTTTTTAGCGAAATTGGTATAAAAAAAAAATGATTATCAAACGTTTAATTTTGAATGTCATTAAATTTAGATGAAAGACGACATTTAACGATTGCAAATTAAAAAAAAATGCAATGGCGTTTCCGCGTCGACTTAAACTTATATATTAGAATTAAATATATTAATTGAAATGGCATTTACTTGGTAGAACTCCATTATAACGCGGTGAAAAATAGCAATGTATTTTAGTTTTAGAAAATTTTGTAAAACTGAATTTTGCTATTTTTTCACCGTATTATAATTAAATATTGATATTGAAAGATTAATACGTCTTCTATTTATTTAATTAAAATTAAAATTAAAATTTTCTTATTTTGTTATACGTAGAATATGACGTTTTTGTGTTTCGCATATATCTAATTCCACTCGGTGAAAAAATAGCATGCATTTTAGTTCCACAAAACATATAATGTATATAGTTGATAGTTATTTCGGCTTACGTCCTCGTCAGAATAGTCCTGACGACGGCGTAAGCCGAAATAGCTATCAACTGTATGTTTTATAATTTTTGTTAAACTAAAATACATTTAGTTTTTACCATGTTATAATGGAATTCTACCAAGTAAATGCCAATGCAATCATTATATTTAATTTTAAATTCATAAAAATACGCATTTCTCAGTAGCCATTTAACCAATTATTTGAATAAATACAGTATCGATTTTGATTGCAGCTTGTATAAAAAAGCTTATCGGGATATGGCCAAATTCATCAATAGTTTTTTTGAGCATTTTATTTAATATTTTTAGTCAGGTTTTTCTACATATTTGTCATTGTAATATGTTTGCAAAGACCTGTTTTATTCGTAAGTTATCTTTGTTCAATAAAGACTTATTTGTCGTTATTTTGTTATTTTGAAACACACGGCATGATTGCAGTTTTTAATGCAGTTTTTTCCACACACCCGGTCATTATACGAGAACGCCTTCGTTAAGCGTGAAATTTGCGGCGTTTTGCATCAGCTGGCCTCACAATCACTACAACTTATTATTATACTGAAAAATAAAAAAAAATACCTCTTCGCTCTTGACTGATTACAAATGCTTCCGCGCCAAATCTGCGCTAAACATTCTCGTGGCGAAGAGATTAGCGTCTAGCGGATTTCTCGGGAATTCTACCTCCAACTGACAGTCAACGCTAATCTCCCAAAAAACAGCGCTAAACACGACATGGCACATTGCGATATATTTGCGTCGTATGTTGTATACAAGATGTTTTATTACAATACCTTTACATGAAGTAAAGTAAGATAACATATTTTTTAAGAAATAAAACTATTGAAGCATTGTGTTGTACAGTTATATTTAAATATAGTTATTTTCCGCGTAAAAGTGGCAAGTAACACATTAAAGGTGAGAAATAGTTTGAAATAGTAAATGTTGCAATTTGTTATCACGAACGATGCTATCGAATCGTTACATATATTAACTCGCTCCATTCTAATCTATTAAAGCACCCAGGCAACATTTATTTAATAATGTTGTTGTTCAACAAATTCTTAAAGCTTTTCAGGGCTATTATGCCCTATTATGGGTATACTTGGACACTAAAATTAGCTTGTACGACATCATTTTAACACTGTTAATCGAGGTCTCAACATATGAGATATCTAATATACAAAAAAATCTACATGTATCAGCAATATTAAAAAAATACGAGCTCCTTGATATTGAAATATAACCAGATTTTAACATGGTGAAAAAATAAACAATGTATTTGAGTTCTACAAAAAAAAAAAAACATTTTTCAGTGTGAATACCAGTTCAATCAATAAACTGATTTTCCCTTTAAAAATCTTCACAAGTTTGTTAAAACCATTCAAGTATTTGGTGTTCCAATATCATTTAAATTGCCCAGAAGAGAGAGGGTTAAGTGTTCTCATCATTATTTACTATTATCTATTAAAACAACAATTTTTTTATTAATATATAGATATAACAAAGAAAATTATCACACATTTTAACCACCCTGTTCACTGTCGAACCACAGGCTTATTTTGATAAAAAAAATATTATTTATTTGAGCATCAAATTAATAAGACACTGAGCAGTCGTCCTAACCATTGAGACGTCAGCAGTTAATAGGTTAAGATTCCATTGAAATAATCCTAACTCGTATAAGAACATTTGTCATCGAATAAACAAAAGCAAGAATGTTGTGAGAGCTTGTTCAATAACTCAAAGCTGATTTACAACGGTTTTTAAAACTGTTAAATTGCATGCAATGTCATTAACTTTACTAGCGTTTTAACCTTTGGTACCCTTGTCGCGCACAAAATTAGCATAATAGTATCGCCAATGAGTCATTAATTTATGTTTTGTTGAGAGATAGTCTCGAACCCGTGACGCCCACGTGGCAAGCCAGTCGTTACTCACCCGCCCTGACTGATTTTTGATCCAACCTTAGATTTAAATGCCATGTAACCTTGCTTAGGATCAACCGGTTTTATCCAAGTAATAGTGGTTTCGCTTTTAATAATATGTTATTAATAGTCTCAACAACAAAGCAAAAAATAGAATATTATGATTTTTCTGCCAAAAATTTGCCTAAGGTTAATATTGTGAAGTGTTTCTCTTTTTTACTTCTTCATAAAAGAGAAGTTGAGCTATTCATTAACAAGCAGTCATCGTAGAATAAACTTCTGTTAAAGCGTTTTCATAAGGGAGCCACATACTCCACATTGGATTGGAGCGTACATGGATTCAAAACATCAATTTTATCTGGTTCGTAAATTTGTTGTGTTTCCTCTTCACGTTTGTTGCGTTGGTAGTTATTTATTTTAACCGGTGTATCCATGTCGTATATGTTTGCACATATGCTGTAAGGCAACTTTTCAATTAAAAACATGACGCATTATAACAATCAAGTAACATATATGTCCTATGCAAGTTGTTTTCTTTGTGTAAGCTTATTGTATCCGTAGGAAAGAATGCCAGATGATGTCAAAAGGTGAAAACCGGTTCGTGAGTTATTGACTGATGTGTCATATGGAGTACATCTTGAAAATCACATACACGATGAAAAAAATGTATTTTATTTCTGAGAACTAAATATCGTTATTTTTTCACCATATTATAAAGGAGTTCTACCAAGTGAATGCCAATTCAATCAATACACATAAATTAATTACCTACACCGTTGAATTTAGACATTTTTTTTTAATAAAAGCAGTGAAAACAATTGACAAAAATATTGCAATTTTAACAAAGAACTGCCAATATAAAACAGTGTATGGAAAACGTAGCGCCCAGGCCGACGTAATTAAGTAAAATATTTACTATCTGACATATATTAGTGTCTATCCATTGATAAATATAGGGATAATCGTCAGTATTAAGTCTACTTTAAAAATATTAAACATCATCTGGACTGTTTGCATGATAAAGGTCATCTTTTTTTAAGCTATTTGCTTTAACTGTTATATGTATACATTTTTTAAACTGACTAGTGAATTGAAAATCGCTTCAGTAGAATCATTCAATACGGCAATTTTTAAAGTAACGCTTATAAACTTCAACGAAAAAAGTCACATTGTATGAATTTCATATCACAACACCTAAAGAATACCTCCGATCTGATGTTTCTTAAATAGTTTCGATAGGGCTTATCGGAACGGACGACGAGAGATCTTTGTTTGAGATATTATTTGTCTGATTCGAAATGTGATTAGACCAATATCTAAACAGGTGTGTCTAAACCATTTAGTTGGAGCAGTGTGTAATCGATTTGATGCACCATCTCTTACGTCACGTGGATGTCGATCAAACAGTTTACTTTATACCGACAGGTTGTTTCGTTTTTTAAATTCCACTTAGGAAAATATTACATAATAAGTATAGATTTGGGCGTTTTTATATTAAATATTTTCAATCACACCTGATTAAATCAAGGAGAATATACAGCACTCACTTTTAACCGTGTCCAAAATTTTAAATATGTCATTTGGACTTACGATAAGACTAGATTAGACTTTAATTAGTTTTTTTTAAATATATCATAGATACATCCTTCATTTAAATGTTATATTGATGTTACGTACATTATAAATATATTGGATGTTTCATATTTTATTTTAATTTCCGTGACGTTTGACGTGATCAAGGACGTTTTCTTTCTTCTTTACAAATTGAAAATAAGTAATTTATAAATTATAATATCGACTGAAGGTGCTTGATGGAATTTCAATATCAAATTTGCATTGTTGCAACTTTGTACGATTCCACATGCTTTTTCACTAACGATCCGGGTTTCACCTTTCGACATCTTCAGGCATTATATCACACGGATGCAACAGAACTGACATACAATAAACATTTAGTATCGTCTATATACCATAGGTTTTCTTCACAGGAATTCCCGTTGTTGTCTTAACAATTCAAAATCAAATATATTTATTTTATACACCTGGAATGCCAGTCTGAATGGTTTATAATAAAATGATCATGTCGTCTTTTCTATTTGAGACAGAATAAATGATTCGATTCCAGTTTTGAACTTACAGACTATTTTTAATAAAACAAAGTTGTAAGTACCGACCAATTGAACATTATTTATATAGTTATGTTCAATAACTCTGCAATGAATGTCTTATTTAACGTTAACCAATGCGATATTTAAATTATTTTTTTACTGTAACTGCAAATAGAAAAAACTTACATTACATTCATAATGTAAGTTTTTAATTGATTCATATCAATATAATGACTTCATCATTGTTTTGTATACAAATTTATTTAAAATGTTTTGATGGTATTTTTATAAATATAAAAGTAATTAAGATAATTATGCATATTTCTCAAGATTTTATATTTTTTTTGCTGAATCTGAAATTTAATCAAAGTTATTCGGTGTAATATCCACCTCGATCGTGTCGGTAACTGATCTTCAATGACCGTTTCACTTGTATGAGCATTGATCCAGAACACCGGACCGAAACGTCAATTTCGTAATTGGTTTATTCACGTCTTCATGCGTGATGTATGTACAAGTGTCCAGATTTAAATACCGGTATTTAAAACATGCAATATCTTTACGCCTCTTAACCGAGATGGGTGGGCATTCCTTTTTTGAATCTGTAACGGAAAACATTACAATCTTCACGCACTTCAAGGCATTGTGAATGGTGATTAATTTGTACCTCTGGATGAAGACGTCGAATAACATCAAATAAAAACCGTTTGGAATGAATGTGTTGGTTCAAATATTTTTTTCATCGATCTGAGCTGTGACCGAGGCAAACGGAACACTGACAAAATATCAAATTATAATTAATTGATTTAATTGGCATGCATTTACTTGGCAGAACTCCATTATAGCACGGTAAAAAAATAGCAATGTATTTTAGTTTTACAATTTTTTATAAGAGATAGTTCCGACGATGGGTGAGCCGAAATAGCTATCAACTACAGTATATCTTATAAAAAAATTTGTAGAACTGAAATACATCGCTATTTTTTCACCGTGTCAAATTAGAATTGTTACAACTTTGTACGATTCCACATGTTTTGTCACTAACGACCCGGGTTTCGCCTTTCGGCATCTTCAGGCATTCTATCACACGGACGCAATAGAATTGACGTAAAATAAACAGTTAATAAGATATTATATACAGGAAAACACACACCCCAAAGCAAGCAGTAAATGGCAACACAAATTTGATAATATTAATTTAATAATAAAAAACACAATTGCTTGTGATAATTATCATTAACGAATGCCTGAAGATGGCTAAAGGCGAAACCCGGGTCGTTGGTGACAAAACATGTGGAATCGCACAGAGTTCCAACAATTCAAATTTAATATTGAATTTCCATCAAACACCTTCAGTCGATATCATAAATTACTGATAAAATAGTTCAGTAAAAAAACAGAGCTCAGAGAAAATAAAACATATAATATTTTTGAAGTATCTATTATTAAACCTGTATAAATACACGTATGAATTGAATACAAATTTAAATGAATATTTATCATTCAAAAAAAGTTGGAGAAATTAAAATTAATATTGGAAATGTGCTACATAGAAATTGTTAAAAAATATCTTTAGAACACGGTGAAAAAATAGCAATGTATTTTAGTTCTCCAAAATTTATATGATATATAGTTAATAGCTATTTCGGCTTACGCCCTCATCGGAATTATGTTTAAACGTATATTGACTTTTCTATATATAATATATTAATAAAATCTTATTAATGTGATTTACATTCATTTGTAAGTTTTTAGCAAATTGAAAATTGTCTATGTTTAAACGTACATTTACTTATCTATATATATATATAGCTGTATAGAAAAAGTACACGATACTTCTTCTCTTGTGTCTTAACACCCTGGTTTGATATCGTTCTTATTAATTCTAAAATGCGGCACTTTGAATTTATGCATTTCTCGATGTGCGAGTTAATTTGGGTTTGTTGGTTTTTTTTTTTGTGAAACTGTATTCAATCAATTACAAGACAATAGCTTAAGTCGTGATGTCCTTTCATTACCATTCATATTGAAAGCCTAATTCCGGTGAATCAAAATGGAAAGGTCGACGCATAGGCCAAAAATGGTAGAAATACAATAGACTTTTATAAAATAATAATCCCAAGGCACTTTAAATGATAATAGTGGAAGGGTTAATGAATCGCGGAACGACGTCGTATCCCCGGACAAGTTGGCAACCTCTGCTAATATCGCGATCTGTATTCACACTATGCCTCTGATTTGAATAAAGCCCTACATAAGGGAGTGAAAATGTTCATAAAGGCAAAATGTAAAATGAAATAAAAAAGAGCTTTGATAAAAAAAGCTCTCCGTATTAATATCCTGTGTGTACATTTTAAGCTTTTGCCGCTGGGGAAGAGTTTTTAACTTTTTGTGCGGTCATCAAAAAGCACACTTTATTATTTTGATGGATAAATTTTCGTTTTTTCAAAAAAGGCTTGATGGTTTGTTTTTACGTTTGATGATTGGATTATTTTGTTATGCAGGCACTGTTTCGTATTGCAGTGCAAGCTTGTTTATTTCCGCAGCTGAAACTCGTCAAAAGATCAATTTAAAATATACAATAAAAAATTTACGTCTGTGATTTGGGTGTTGATATCGATTATTTTACGAATATTTTGTTTATCTTTAACGCCATATTTTTTTAATTCAACCATTAAAAAATCAAAAAGCCGTGGTGTCACAAAAACTCGACTCCGAATCCGAGTTTGATCAACAACACGATTAAAAAATATTTATTTTGTCAGGTTTTTTCCTACCTTTCCCATTTTTGTGCATTGAATGGAAAATCAACCAAGGAATCCGGCAAATTGTTCATTAAGATATTTTTCTCTACTGAAAAAAGTTATTGGAGTCATTTGTTTTTCACGTCTCCACAGGCCTGAAAAAAAAAACGATGTAGCTTTAAACGTTTATTTGCAAAGGTTATAAATTTATTGTCAAAACTCTGTACATTTACAAATGTATTGTCACTCATGACCCGAGTTCTATCTTTCGGCATCTCCAGTTATTGTATCACACGGCATACAATAATACTGGCACACAGTTAACAGTTAGTATAGGTTATATACAAGCGGAATTACACAGAAAAAATGTAGGCCCTAAAGCTTGGGACCTTAAATTACTATTAATTTGATAATAATGACTTTATAATTAATAATTTTATATATATTAATATAATAAACAATACATGCAGCAATAAATTTTTAATCAAAGTTTATTTATTATTATTATTATATTTTTAATAATAAAAACACATTATCGATACTATTACAACACATTTTATGATCAGAACCGGTTTCGATAATCGCGAGTATTATCAAACGGTTGATTTCAAATCATATCTTTAGTTGGTAAACTGGATAGTGCCATCTGTGATGATTCACTCGAAGCACTTGATGCGCACGACGAATAGAATGAATGTGTATGTGTTGTATCGGACTGTGTTTTACACACATACGTGCAAACAGTAGAGCAAAACAATTATTGATAAATCATATACTATCCAAGCAGAGATTTTATCTTTGTATTCTTATGTTTTTTTTTTAGTGTGTTACGTATATTTATTTGTGTAGAATTTGTTGGTATTCTCGAAACGGCATGGAGAATATAAAATTAATATCGTAGCATTATAAGGTAGCCTCTAGAATTACCTCTGCAACCGTATTATTTACCTGACCACTTAAATCCGTAGAGACGGCTAGATTGCTTCCTCTACGCCGAGAATGAAAATCATAAACTACTACGCCTCTACGAAGCTCTGTGACGACTAACACCTGCCTTGATGCACTTTATTGTTGAGCTGATATTTTTCATGCTCAAAGGGAAAATCCTGAATAACGGCGCGTGTCTGAACCCGTTGCAAAATGTAGCCTGATTATTCAGCGTGGAAAATTCGTGAAGCGTGTGAGGGAAAATCCGACAAAAGGCTTGATAAAATCTTGAGATAGTTATAAATCGAAACATTTGAATTGTGTTGCAAAAGTTAAGTTAATTATAATCAAAGCTCATCGGGTGCTTTTTTTTCAGTTGAGAAAAAGTATCAATAGTACTGTATAGCTAAGTAGCAACTTGGGAGATAACTTTAGTGTTAAATTGGGGGTATAGAACAAAGTAAAATAAAGATCGTACCATAGAACAACTGAGAGCTTTTTGTTAGCAATTATAAGGCACTCGATCAGTAGTGCATTAATTGTGTTAATTTATTTTTGTTACGTCAACAATAAACGCAATTAAAAAAGTTATATTTATAACACGGTGTTGTAATTGCGTTACTAAGTAAATGCTAATTCAATCAATAATAATATACCAAAAATATTATACATAAACGTTGTGATATTAGAATAAGTAAAAATACATACTTCCTATCTCTTCGAAAACAATATTTACAGCTAATCGCGTTTAAGGTGTTAACTTTCATGGTGGAAAGGTATTGAATTTAAATTATAAAACACAAAGGGAAGTAATATGTTCACAATTTTAGGACATATTTTGATCGTCGTGAGAATTGTTAACAGATATAATAATACAAAAGAGTAAATTACTACCAGTTATACAAAATCAACTGTTTCTTAATTCCTGAAAGTGTGAGAAATATATATAAATGTTAAATCAACACCACGCATTAGTGACATTTTCTTCCTCAAGTAATTCCCAACATTTTATTACATAATTACCCTCTATTATTTTATTTTCCTACTACATGAAGTTACACAAAAGTTGTAAACTTTCTCGGCGAACAGCCGGTACTTAAATTTGAAAGCCAACTTTTATTTTTCTCGTTTACTCATAACCTACTTCCAGCATATTCATCCAATAATATAAATGGATATTTGGTTATTTTGAAACCTTTATTTCAGTAAGTTTAATTGATTTTCATTATTCATATATTTAGTAAATTTTTCATGATAGGACCTCTACAGTATGACTGCTCGTAACCTTTTTCTTTGCATTCTGTTGACATCTATGAGTGTAAATGGAAGACAATTGTAATCATTTTTTTAACTCCAATGTATTGAGTATTTTGATTTATGCGAGCTCATCAAACTAAATATTTTTTAGTATGCAAATTTTCGACATTAATGACACAATCTTTTATATCAAACACTACACTAATAAAATCTTTAGAAATAAACTACCGCTTCGCTAATATTCGTACGCAATCTATAGCTTCCAGGAAATACATTGGTTCATAAAAGTTTCAAACAGTTTTCCTGTACCACCTGGGAAAAATCGCCTGCAGCTAGAAAAAAGCGAGGAAAAACGAATATATATGAAAAAGAAGAAATCCAGTAAGCCATAAATTACAGAGGCGTATTAAAACTCGCACCGCCCATATTTCTTTTTCTCATTTCTCCTTTATCGACCCACCTTCCTTCTTTTTATCTAGGATAGGAATTGGCAAACTTTTGTAGGAGGACTTATCTATTTTAATCGGATTAAAGAGTATGTTTTTGCTGTCAACAAATTTGTCACCGACACTATCTGGTTTGTTGCATCTGTGTGATATAATTCCTGACGAAGCCGAAATGCGAAATCCGTGTCGTTAGAGTCAACACATGTAGAAACGTACAAAGTTTCAACAATTAAAAATTGAAAACCATTTGCTTGTTAAAATTGATTTTGCTTTTTTATTTATAATTCAGAAGTCACTATAACGTCCCTGACTGATAATTTCTTCGCATCATTTTAACTTCAATTTGTTTATTGACATTTCGAATTATTTAATGCAATATGTTCCCTAAAACAAAATAAAAATTGATCGCGAAAATTTCTAACTGGTTATAGTTGTTAATTAGTAATCTATTTCAACATAACAAATAGTTCTGACAATGTCGTGAGCCGAAATAGCTATCAACCTTAATTTTAATATATAATTTTGTAAAACTAAAATACATTGCTATTTTTGTCACCGTTTTAACATATTTCAAATTTATTTTTAAATAATAAAAACACATTTTTTTAGTACTTATTTCCACAATTGTGGAAATAAGTACTAAAAAAATGTGTTTTTATTATTTAAAATATAATGCCTTTCCATCAAGAAGTGACAGTTAACACCTTAAAAATTTCAAATTTATTTCTGAATCGATTCAATTGGCGTTTATTTTGTACAACTCCATTATTTAAGGGTGAAAAATAATAATGTTTGGGGCGATGCTAACTTACGTTTTATTGTACGCCAGTTCTGTTGCATCCGTGTGATAGAATGCCTGAAGATACCGAAAGGTGAAACCCTGTGGCAAAACATGTGGAATCGTAAAGGTTGTACCAATTTATTTTGTATATCTTATAATATTTGTAAAGCTAAAATTCATTGCTATTTTTTCAAGTAACCAATTCAATTGATCAATAAACAAAAATCACCCATTTTAGGAGAAAATAGGTCAACTTCACTTTTTAATAAATCATTCGACACGTGACTGTTTGTTATTATGACGGAATACCGTTGTGGCGAAATGTTTTCGACCCCTAATATTGAAGAGTATGGTAGTCAGATATGGGGGCGGAATACCAATTCATTAAAATGAGAGAAACTGATACTTCAAAGCGGTGTTCGTTAAATTTATCTGAAAGTTACTTCGTCTGCGTCGTTATTGCGAAGAATAGAGAGCGCCACGAACAATTTTAATGACATGCCTCATTAGTTGATACTGTCAATATTTTACATGTCAAAGTATATTAAAATGTTGCCAGATGTCATAATTACGGGACATATTTCATTATTGGCTATTTGTTCGAAATAAAATTTGAGACGCGCACATTTCGAGTTGAATTCAAATGAATGGTATCAAAAGATATATAATAAGCACGGTAACAGCTTTCAGATAATGCCTGTGTTTTTGCGTTTCTTGGCATAATTAATTACTATTATATTAAGACTAATTATTATTTAATCCGAATATTTTAATTGTACAACACAAAGATTTTACAATATGAATAGATTTCTAGAGAAAATCTACATTTACGTTTTTAAATTTTACATTTACGCGTGATTTGTCATTCAAAACCCGAGTTTCGCTTTTCGGCATCACATACCAATTTCACAGAGCAAAATATATACCCTAAGATGGTCGTCATTTGGGGTATCAGATGTGGACAGTTACCCCCTCTTGAATTTGAAAAAAACACACATTTATCTTTTCTGTGGTTTCTGCGGTAACTCTGTGGAAATATATTTCAGTATAAAATTAAAAATATGACACGTGCTTAGCATCTTTCAGAGATAACTTTATAAGAATTATTTTTCCGTTTATTTCCTCGATATTAATTAATTCCGATATATATTTTCTTCTAACCTCAGGGGTGTGTATTTTTTGTAATTTCGCTTGTATATAACCGATAGAAACCATTTACTTTGTGTTTGTTATATTGCAAGCATTTGATTGAATGCTCAAAGACTACGAAGGACGAAACCTCGGCCGCGACGTGGACCACAGTATCGTTGTGTCTTTTGCAGTGTTAACTGTCACTTCTTGGCGAAACCGCATTACATTTCAATAATAAAACATGTTTTTTGTAGTATTTCCACAATCTTATATTAATAAGATATTGGCATTGTGCGATAATTCTCACGGTGTGCAAACACCGATCCTAGTCTTAACAATTTTTTCTTTTTATTGAATTGGAGTTTACTTGGTAGAACTCCATAATATAATAAGACGGTAAAAAATAACCATATATTTTAGTACTACAAAATTTGTAAAGTGTATAGTCCATAGCTATTTTGTCATAGTTCTGATGAGGCATAAGCCGAAAAAGCTATCAACTACATACCTTATAAATTTGGTAGAACTTAAAAACATTGCTATTTTTCACCGTGTTCACAATTTAAAATCGTGGAAATAGTACTAATCATTGTTTTTAATTATTGAAATATAATTATCATAATGCTGTCCATGGTTTTAATAAAAGTTTTGAAGTGGATTTCATACCACTGTAAAGTATATGTTGGCTTAAATTTCAACTAAGAGTAATGTTAAAAACTTTTGTAAATATATTTTTTTTACTTAATAGCAAACACTATTGCTATGTGGTTTTGTGTACAAAATACTATTGGAATTTTTTATATGATAGTTTGTGTATATTCAGTTATCAAATACTTCTTTGTGTTTTATAAGATAGATTGTTTTCGTTTTATATAAACCACTCACTTTTCATCTATCCAATTGCATAACTAAAAAGCAAACCAAACTAATGGAACGCATTCGTCAAAACGCTACCAGATTTACTGTAACACATCAATACCAACTCCGCTTTATCTCTTTTGGACCGAATCGAATATTCCCCGATCTGAACTATTGCACCGTAAATAAATTTTCTTCTAGGCAGTCAATCATGTGTTTGCAACGGGTATTCCCCAGGCAGCTAGAAAAGCAGAGTTTTCTTTGTGCTCGAGCCAAATGAAGCAATATCTTGCGCCAGGTATATTGCACGCAATACTTTTGTTTGCAGTGCTAGTATTTTATTCAATTGATCGTACTTTTAACATTGCTTATATCATATTACTTCTCGATTTTACTTCAACGTCAATTATTGCTTATGGAGATTCTTTATAACTGCCATTATTAAATACACAATAAATTTTGTCCTTTGAAAGTTTTATCGAAATGTTTTTAAAACATCTATAACATAAGGATTGATATAAATTGTGTTTCACAAATTCATTTTGTGTAACAACACAATATAAACGAATATTATTTTAAATCCATCTTCCATTAATCCATCCGTCCATTTTCTATAAATTGCACGTATGTCCATAGTAACTTGTCAATTGGTTGACGATGCGTTTACAAAACCAGCGGTCGCTTAATTAATCCGCAAGTCATTTTTTGTTCATACTTCACTAAGTTTTATCAATAAAACAATTTAATTTTGATAAAAATTATTTTCTTTAAGTATTGATCGTAACCCAGGGGCAAAATATAATTTTTTACAAAAATGTAACTTATGTAAGAATTTTTCTATTTTAATATGATGGATTTTCTAAACTTACATATAAATAATGCATAGATTCAAACAAACTATGTTTTATTTCACAAAAGCTTTAAATAATATTAAAAAATAGCATTTTTTAGTACTCATTTCCACAATATATTTTATGATCAGGACTGGTTTCGCTCATTTAGAGTATTCTCAACGGATGTGGAAATAAGTACTAAAAAATGTGTTTTTATTATTTTAAACAGCATGCCTTTCCCATGCCAAATTAACACCCTAAAAATGCATTCTTCGAAGAATCTTCTTCACAACTCACACTGTATCCAATTCTTAAATATGACCGCAGAGATAGTAACTGATTTATATATAAACAAAATATTTTCATGCAGTATGTTATTTGATATTCGTAGGACAAGTGTAGTTTGTTGAAGTTTCGTGAAATATTGCTCGTCATGTAAACTTCGCAGATTATGCGTGTTTATTAGATAGGCAAGCTATTCATGCTTTTACTGGCAACTCTGCTGTACGTGTTTCGACTAACATATATCCAGCAATGTTCGCCAGGCGAGAAATTATGGGAATTTTTCATAACTTTAGAAATGCTAGATGTTTGTTTGGGAACCGTAAATCACCAAGTGTGACATTAGATACAGCAGGATATCTTTCCTTCAGTATCAACATCGCGTACGTTTCATATTTATTTAATTTAAAAAATAATAATATACTCGTAAATACAAATTAAATATTAATTTCGGAGTGTTACATGTATTTGTGAACAGATTTTTTTTTTTTAATAAACGTCTGGATTTTTTAAAAAATTTACATCAGATTCGAAAAACAATTTCATTTTACCCCAACCCTTGGTCTGAACTGTTGAATTACGTCATGACACAAAAAGTTTAGCTCTTCTTTCAAAAGTGTAAGAAATTATCCTCAACTTCTTAAAAGAAGTTTTCTCATTTTTATAAAACGCTTTGAGCAAAGTTTAGGAAGTAAGAATTTCAGTTTCTTAAGAGTGAAAATGAAGAAGGATTTGTCAATATAAGGCTAAGTGACCAACTTTTAAGATTGTAAAGAAAGAATGTAAATTTATGAAAATGAAATGGATTAACAATATTTTTATCCAGAAACCAATTTCTGGATACAAATCTATCGATAGAATATCACAAACCCCATTCAAAACTTCCATATAAGATTTTATACAAGTTAAACCAAACGGAATATTTCTTCACAATGCGGAATTTTGAGAACTGCTGTAAATTTTTGATGCTGAAAGATTAACTGTTCAAAAAAGCACAGTTACAGGTTTCGGTTATCTCAAATATTATCAACTGATAAAACATTGATATTAACATGGCTAATTGAGCGTTAACTACACCTTTACTGTTGGTTTAATATTATACAGAGTATTGATAATGGATTTAATTATATTATACAAAAGATTGTTTATAGTGTTAAAACTTACACAGGCACGCTAATTGATGTATTTAAATATAGAACTATTTATTTTGAATTTTCCATGAGTTTTTTTGAATTCTCAGTGTTCTCTTTGGTGGTTCAGAAGAGATTGGGTTATTAATTACTAGGTGTATAAAACAATTGATCTGAATCAAGAACGACGACGTCAAATATTTTAAATAATAATAAAAACACCTTTTTTAGTACTTATTTCCACAATGTATAATAAAATTTACTGATGATTAGTTGATAACGCTCGCGATGAGCGAAAAAGGTCTTATTCATAAAATAAATCATTATTTTAGTGGGCGATCTGTTACAAGACTATGTTAACTAAGAAAACAATTTACAGGAAGTCATACAATATATTTTAATGTTGTAAATTAATTAAAAAATGACTTGAGTTGTTTATATTGTATATGAGCTGAAATAATATATTGTTGAAATAAGTAATGTATTTTATTATTCAAAATATCAAGCCTTTTCCACCAAGAAGTGACAGTTTACACCTTTAAAGTGACGATAATTTTTTTTAAGTAAAAATGGTACGGTCATCAAAGAAATTACACAAAGCAATTGTATTTCTTATGATATCGACTGAAGGCGCTTGATGGAATTGTTCATGTTTTTCTCAGTAATGACACGGGAGTCAGTTCTGTTGCATTTGTGTAACAAAATGCTTAAAAATATCGAAAGGCAAAACCCGGGACGTAGGTGATTTAAACCTTGTGGAATCGTAAAAAGCTTCAACAATTCAAGTGTTTTGTTAAGATTTATTTTAGTTAATAATGTTTTTTTGCGATAATGCGATTTGAGCATCTATCTGGTTTTGGTTATTATGATAAATTATGTTGTACTTTTGGAAATTTCAGCTTTTATTTAGATAAAAAGTTTTCGGTCCCATTTGTTTGAAATATTTTTGATAAATTTATCATTGGAAGGAAATATTTTATGAAACATTTTATTTATAAAATAGAAGAGCCAACAAATTCCGCAACTTTCCAGCATGTAAACATTAACCACATTTCATTGTATTCCGTGCGGAAAAGCAAAATTTCCCTGAATTGAAAACGCAAGGAAACCAAAATTTCCCGTTGCCTTTTGAATGTCTGAAAAAGAGACATGGGATGTGTTCATTTTCAATTTCTTTTGAAAATCCCTTAGCGTTGTAATAATTGCGGATTAGTATTCAGAAGACAGCCCGTAAGCTAAATTTATTTGCGGTCTGGAAAGAAAAACCGGGAATGCCCCGTAAAAAAAACTTGCCTCGAGACTAATTTAATTTTGAATAGAATAATAATTTTATAGGCCCCTTTGAAATCTCAGTTCATAATATGACATTGTTTTAAAAGTCTCTTTAAACTTGATTCATTCTTCTCGTGCTTCTGTTTAATTAAAGAAATTAAAGAACAGTTTTTTTTAATATAAAATATCATTTAGTAACCTTTTGTGTTAATGCAAAATTGTAAAACTTATCTGAAATTCGTGGATACTATACATAATAAATATTCTTGCGAACATCAATGAATTTTATTCCAAAGATTTTTCACATTTATTTTATCATACCACAATTCTTTAACCGTATCTCCTCGATTATACGATACACCTTTATTTTCATGTAACGTTAGAAAAATAACAAAATTTTATAAACTTTATTATTATATTGTAAGTCTCTCAATTCGAATAAAACTTAAATTTCTTTTTATTCAGTGTCGTAGTCTTTCTACAAACATTATTGGGTCATCACTATTGCTATCAAGAGTTTTAGTGAGGGATTATTTAATAATTTATGATATCGAGTGAAGGTGTTCAATGGATTGATTGAATTGGCATTTATTTGGTAGAACTCCATTATAACACGGTGAAAATATAACAATGTATTTTAGTTCTACAAATTTTATAAGATATAGTTCTAACGATGGCGTGAGCCGAAATAGCTATCAACTATATCTTATAAAATATGTAGAACTAAAATGCATTGCTATTTTTTCACTGTGTGCTTAATCGAATTTCAATATCAAATTTGAATTGTTGAAACTTTGCAGGATTCCGCTTGTTTTTGCACTAAAAACACTTCAGTTCTGTTACATTCGTGTGATGCAATTCCTAAAGATGCCATAATCCGAATCTTAATGATGAAACATGTGAAATCGTGCAATACTTAAACATTTCAAATTTGATGCAGTCAGTAGTTGTTGAAGGAATATTCCAAAACAGGCTCACGGATTTTCTACATAACAGCTGACGCCCTTTATGCAATTTTTGATTGGTCCATTAAAATTGCGGAGGTTTACAGCAATTGTAAGAGGGAAGTGTAAATTTAAAGACTATAGGAAAAATACCCTTTTTTTAATCTAGAATACACGATGTATTTTTTGTTTCAAGACCTGCAAACCATCTCAATAGTTTTACATGATAAATTTTAATTACAGAATAATGTTAGCAAAACTGATATTTTTTTCAAATTATCATTATTAGGTTCTTTTTATGTAATTCGATTTTCGTTTAATCCGTCTATAGATATTGGTGATATAAAAAAAATACTTGAAATGGACGAACAGGTATTAGGGGTAGTTTTTCAAAGTGATTTAATTTTAAATGGTATATTTTAGTCACTAATAACCTTAATTTTTAATGTATCAATTGTCCTTTCTCGATGGAAAGGCATAATATTTTAAAGAATAAACACACAGTTTTAGTATTATTTCCACAATATATTTTACGATTAACTTTATTGTGTTCTTTCTTCACAGGCCAATACCGATCTCCAAGAATTACTGAACATCCTTCCGATATCGTCGTGGCCAAGTACGAACCGGTGACGCTGAACTGCAAAGCTGAAGGAAAACCTAAGCCGTCAATTACTTGGTTTAAAGATGGAGTTCCTGTGGTTACGTCGGATATTGACTCCAAGAGCCATCGTGTATTGCTAGAAGGGTCGCTGCTATTTTTAAGGTATGAACAATATTCTCATAGTAGTGTAAATATTAAGTTTTATCTAAATTTAACACGAAGAATTAGTAAGTGGTTAACAGTCTGGGGCGATTCAAATACTTTTAATTCGATTCGTTCATTTGAGTCGTACCATCGCGAAACGAACAAAAAATGCCCCATTTTCCGATTTTTATCCATATCCAGTGAGTCATGTTATATTACTATGCCTTCTTTTAATAGAAAATTGTTCAAGTATGAAAGCCATTCTTATTTCACAATGAAAAAATAGCAATGTATTTTAGTTCTACAATTTTTTTATAAGACATAGTTCATAGCTATTTCGGCTCACCTATCGTCAGAACTATGTTGAAACGTACATTTGCCTATCTATATATAGCTGTGGACACATCTCCTCTTCTGTTTTAACAACCTAGCTTATATCATGCTAGCAAAATAATCAAATCAAAAGCGTTTTTAAGTACTAATTCTATGCTATATTTTACGATCAGAAACGGTTTCGGAAATCGCGAATATTATTAACTGAAAGGAACAAAGTCTATTTGTAGAAAATATCAAGACTTTGTTCGTCACCAGATATGTTAAATATAAGTCTTTCGCCGCTCCTCAGACCATTGCGAAGGGCTAATCCATTTCTGTAATAAAACATCTCCGACTTGTATTTAAGCTTATTGAAAATTCCGGCCTGTTTATTCTAGTCTAGGAGTCTACAAGTAAATGTCAATTCACTTATTTCAAGACCATTATTATTTATTCTTAATAATTTTCATTTATATGAATTTTAAGGTTTTGTGAACTGTCGATGATTGATTGGTTTGAACATATAATACCATAATTATATGCTTAAAAATCTTTTGATCAAGGAAAATTCTGTTATAGGCAAGTTTGTAAATATATTCAATGGGGCGATAAAACTTTTCAATTAGCATTACAACAATAGAGTTAATGACTGCTTAGAACGAGTACGCCCTGGTATAAATAGTTGAATCCTTTGTTTAAACGGTTATTTTGCCTATTAGCTAAAATTGTAATTTTCTTAAGGTAACGTATTGCGACTTAACTTCACCGAATTTACATCTTGCAAAGCAATAACGTGGTTAATCGCTGTTTCGTCGTTTCATTAAGAATTTTAATGAAAGAAAAAATCCCCTTAACTCTCTCACGGGCAAAACTTTCGGTTTTCCACGGTTGATTCATCCATTGAAACTTTTTCCGTGAAGCTTATTCATAATAATTAACTGCCTTTCTTATCTTTTACGAAATTTATATTATACCTTCTTTGTTATCCGGGTATCATTAAATTTAACGCTAAAATCACTGTTGAAAAGAAACTTTCTTTTAAACGTTTACTTGTGAACTTAATACGTTTTGCTTTACATTAGTTTTACTCTAAACATAAAATTAACGAATCATGTAAGTAATTAGCATAGTAATATATACCGTTAAAAATCTTAAAAATTGACGCCAATTGTAGACTTGATTTACTGACAGTTAATTTACAATTTTCTAATGCAATAGTTCTAGACTACAGCCCACGATCATCACCGATTACACAGTTGATTAATTTAATTGACTGTCACTTCCAAACATATGAAAAAACATGACAAAATTAAACATTTTATTCGTAAGTTCGTTAAGTCGAAGTCGATTGGTCAATGTCGAAGTTGGAGTTGTATTTTTTTTTGAGAAGCCCACTGTTTTGATATTTTCTACAAATAGACTTTGTTTCTTTCAATTGATAATGTTCGCGATTTCCGAAACCGTTTCTGATCGCATAATATATTATAGAATTAGTACTTAAAAACGCTTTTGATTTGATTATTTTGCTAGCATGATATAAGCTAGGTTGTTAAAACAGAAGAGGAGATGTATGGTGTACACAGCTATATATAGATAAGCAAATGTACGTTTAAACATAGTTCTGACGATGGATGGGGTGAGCCGAAATAGCTAGCAACTATATCTAAAAAAATTGTAGAACTAAAATATTATATTATTAAAATGTTATATTTTCACCGTGTTATAGTGTAGTTCTACCAACTAAATGCCGATTAAATCAAAAAACTAAAAAATGCATTTATAAATTATTTGAAAAAATCTTTGTAACAATGTTATCACAAAATATTTTACCCTTAGAATATGTAACATAGTATTTTGAAAGTTTTTTAATGGCAAATCTTTACGCTCTCATCTTACTTCTTCGATAAAATACAACGTGTAAATGAAAATAATGCATCATTCATTCATATAGAACTTTATAAAAACTCAATTGAAAAATCAATAATAAAAAATGCTCGTCAATATTCCATCAGCAAATTTCATATGGACGTATTATATTTTAGTTTTTTTTTTGTGCTGCCATTTTCAATAATCAAGCCTCAACGAGTTTTTTTATAATTTTGCAAAGCTCCTTTTCGATAGAAAATCGGCAAGGTTGTAATAAATCTTGTTCAAGTTATCTTAGTGCTTTTAAGCTTTAAAAATCGTTCGAAAAGTGAACCAGGTGTAGTCGTATGATCTCCAAGGGGTAAGTTGAATAAGTCATAAAAGCAAAGTTACCAGCATTATAAAATAAGCTCTAAACGCATCCGTAAAAAAACTATCTGCTAAGTTTTATTCTTGTCTATCTATTCTTGTAGAAGTCAAACTTTCCTTTTATAGCCCCCCGTACTGCATTGTGAAAAACTTTCCAGTGGCGTCGTAAATTGTCAATGCAACATATAAATTTTGTGCATTGACGTAGAAATAAATCAACAGATGGATTAAAAATTAATTTTCTATTAAATGAACTAGCGAGTTCCTGCATTGATTATTCACCGAAATCAAACCGTTCTCATACCTTCATATAATATTAAGACCGACGTTAAGGGAGAGTTTTTATAAAGGAAGAAAGTAAACATTGCATTTAAACGTACGAACAAACCAATTCAATAGTGTTCCCCATAAAAATATTATATATCATTAAGTCCTATAGTCTTCAGGTATTCCATCGCACGGATGCAACAGAACTGACCAAACTCAAGTTCTGTTGCATCTGTACGAATACCTGAAGATGCCGAAGGGCGAAACCCGGGTCGTTTGTGACAACACATATAGAATCGTACAAAGTTGCAACAATTCAAATTTAATATTGAAGTTCCATCAAGCACCTTTAGTCGATATCATAAATTATATACGATTATGTTCAGCTGAATTTCATTGCTGTCATACTATCCATGGTTTTATTCAACTGCCTTTCTTTTAGGTATGCTCACTTTAAATAATCTGAAAATTAAAATAGAAATATTCTTTGCCATATATTTCTTTCGTCTTATATAAGGCCAAAATGAGAATTATGTCATCCTTGATAATCTCAAATTGTTTTTTACGAATAATCTTTTTTAGAAGTCGTAGACATGAATTGTTTGTTCTTTCAAAGTGTATAACCATTCCGCCAATGGGAATGCCAATGGATAGAGCATTAATGATATTTTGGATTTCGACATATTCCACGTGGACGAAAGACTATTATTACTATATACTATTTTTTAATGTTTTAAATAAAATTTTACAAGATTGAATTCATTGCTATCCTTGTGTTTGGTCACGTTGTCTATTTCTTTAATTTTCAATATTAATGCAAAATCAATTCAGCGGAGCCTCTATTAATCGTTCTCGTATAATACGCTTTCCCGGACGGACCGTTCATTTTTTTAGTTCCGTCAAACACCCATAAGAACCATGTTAAATAATCCCGCATTAACCATTCCCCGCTTTATCGATTTCCTTGATCGATCGTCTAAATATTATGGTTCCGTTAACAATTATATCGCAATTGACCGGTTTTGGTTGATAAATCTTTCTATGCAATACAATTTGTGAGTTTGAGCAATATTAAATCTTATTTATTCGCCAAATAAATAAATGATGAAATATATTATAGTTCGCTTAAATAACTTGTGATTGTTTAATAAATAATTTAACAAAGCAGCGGTTTTACTTTTTTATTATCATTTTAAGCTTTCCCGCATTTTTCCATTTCTTTTTAAGGTCCCTTGAAACACACGGAATCGATGTTTCACTGTAATCTTATAATTTTTAGTTCTTTGTAACGTATATGTGATAAATAAATATGAACTTAATTTTTTCGGTGAGCTTTTTTTAGAATATACCCTTCAAATAGCTTTTCATTTAAACGTGGGTTATTACTACCCTATAATTACAAAAGTATCAATCTAAAATTGGGAATACACATAACTGTCAAACTTTAAACTACTATACGAACTCAGCCAAAGAGGAAGGCGTGTGTATTTACCCAGCAAATATGGCACGTGATTCGTGACCCGAAAATATCCTTTTCCCCTTTCTGATACATATACTGTTTAGTTGTTTATGTATACTAGATAGGCAAAAGTTTTCGGATGTATTTCAGAGTTGCCAGTTTCGACGTGTTCCACCGATAAAACTTTCCCCTCATATTATTATCGAAACTTTTGAAACTAATAAATATTATACTTGCGAATATGTTTTTCTTTGCTGGCGGGATGATGGGGTTGTTTTTTCGAGCGATTTCATATGTTAACGGCACTTCAAAAATTCCCGGAGACGTACACTCTTTGGCACGTATCCAACAAAAAAGTTAGATTTGATTTTGTAAGTGTTGCTTTTTGGCGGGTACTGAAGCAAAATAAAAAAAAATCAGCGGAAATCGACTGTATTATATTGACGATTCAATAATAATTTAGCTGGAAAAACACTTATGATGGGAAATATGTGCGCAAGAAAATTTTGAAAATTTATTCCATATCGTATAATTTATGAATTTAAATTCGTTCTCTGGTTTAAAGTTTTAACGCTCCTACATTAATTACCGATAAAACTTTCGAAAGGCGACGTTCGTTTAATTAGTATATCAGGTTTATGATATCGACTGAAGATGCTTGACGGAATTTCAGTATCTGATTTGAATTGTTGAAGCTTTGTACGATTCCACATGTTTTGTCGCTGACGAGCCGCATTTCGCCTTTGGGCATCTTCAGGCATTCCATCGTATGAATGAAACAGAACTTACACTTAATCTTCATGCCGAAAGGCGACCGAGGAAACCAAGTGACAAAACATGTGGATTCATTCGTACAAATTTTCAAAAATTTTAAATTAATACATCATTATTAACCAACGTTTTTTTGTAATATTCATTGAATTTACATTTACTTGATAGTCTCTATTATATATTTGGCAAAAATAACAACGTATTTAGCCCGACAATGATTTACATTTGTTAGTTGATAGCTATATATTTTGGTTTCCGCCATATTCAGAATTATATATTTTTTCAGACATTTTTTTTTCTTAAGCAATCAATAAATCTTGGCTTAATTAAAGTTTCATCAAAGATCTGACGATGAAGGAAACCAAAATAGCCATAAACAACTAAGCAAAAATAATTAAATACAAAGGATTTTTAATTTTTACTCTTCTATTAACTCGATAAGTCGATTAACAAACATATATGGACCTATTATTAGATTTAAAATTCAGCATATCACATATCAACTGATACAATACGAATGAAAACAAGACTTTTTATAAAATTAAATATTTCGAATTGATAGTTTGCAGGAATTCAAAACCATTTCTTCAAGAACTAAGAAAATAATTCCCCGATCGAAATTAGTCCTGATAATATAAAATTATGGAAATATCATTCAGCATTGTTGTTTTATTTAATCAATTTAATTTTTTATGAATCAAAAAGTATATTGATATATAATATAATGATTTTTTACTGAATATGAATGATTTGGTAATGTAGAAGTGTTTCATTATTTATAAAAGTGCTCCGCAACCTTTTGTATTCCAGGGCACACCAACGTTTGTTCACCAAAATTTCACGGCACATCACATTTCAATGTTTATATTATGACACATTCTTTCTGTATTATTTACTTCACTAATAATTTTTTTCCTTATTAATTCACACTAATTATTATATTATTGAATATAACTATGATTTTTATGTAGTAAAAATGAGCTGCGGTACACCTATCATCATCTGACGGCACACCAGTTGCGGAACACTGATTTATATAATTGCCTTTAATTAAATTGCTTGATTTCGTTCTACATATATTCTAATAGTGATAGTTTTTCTTATAGGATGATTTCTTCCAAATATAGGCACTATTTGCAGCTGATGATGGCAGGAAAAATGAATAAACAATGTACAAAAGATACAGAAGCAGACAGCAGTTAATGCTCGTTTCGCTTATTACTGATAGAGAAAACAAACAAGCGTTTAATCCGCGAGTAAAAAAGTTTCCTTTGTTACCATACAAATTGGCTCAACGGGGCATTAGTTTTTCGTATCTCTGACCCAATTGGCAAATGCAGCAGGCCGTGTTTTCCTGAGCAAACGCCTGTCCTGAAACTTGGCTCTACTCCATTGCAATTATGATTTGAGGATTTATTTGTGTGGAAGCACTTAACACGGTGACCTAATGCAGTTTGTTTAGCGAACGTAGGGTCAACAATTTTATTCGCCGCGAAGCGAACCGGTTCGGCTTGCTCGCGATTTTAATGGTAAAATTATATTCCAAATTTTCATTGTTCGTTCTGTATATATCAAATATAGCATGTTCACTAAAAACGAATACTTTAAGATATCGACTGAGGGTGTTTGATTTAATTTCATTATAAAGCTTGAATTAATTTATAACATCGACTTAGGGTGCATTTTGGGATTTTTTATCAAATCTGTTCTATTGTATCCGTGTGATATAATGCCTGATGATGCCGAATGATGAAATCTGGGTCGTTCGTGGGGAAAAAAACATGGAAACGAACATAGCTTAAATCCAATTACATTTTAATGTTAGCTGATTATTGTCATCAAAAAGTAATTAGGCTATATTATTTATAAAATTATCTTCCCAAAATTGAATGTCATTACAATCAAATCAGTAGTTATCAAAATTATTTCAGATATATAATACATTTAGCACTTCTTATTAGGGTTTATGTGTGCTTCCTCGTGTATATAACTGATAAACAATTTATTGTTTGTTAATTGTATTGCAAATATGTTATCATACCTGATTACACCAAAAGGTCAAACCCGTGTCGCAAGAATGTGCAAAATTTCAATAATTTAAATTGAAAATACGAGTAATATATAATATTATATTAGATAGTATAATGCAAATTACAAAAACGACTATTTATATATAATTTTAAGTTAATATAATAATTAGCATGTATTCCGTTGGTTTTGTATACCTGCTTATTATTAACTCAAAGCTTTGTATGAATACTCTTGTTTCTAATTTGTGTTCTATCAGTTGATAATTCTCGCGATGAGCAAACCCAGCCTTGATGATTCAATATCGTAGAAGTAGTGTTAAAAATGTGTTGTTATTATTTACAATATCATCCTTTCCGCCAAGAAGTGACAGTTAACACCGTAAAAGTACAGCAAAACAATAAAAGAAAGAAAAGATAGATAAATCATGTATATTCATGTGAAATATTGATTGGCATTATTTTTGTTTTTTAGATGTTGAAACCTGCTTATAAGACGATTGTTTGTCTATTCAAAATTAAAAAAAAACTGCTGTGTAATAAGAATTAGATAAATAATACTGAAATACCATGCTACACAGAAACTCTTCGATAACACGAGTTCCGGCAGCACATTTTCGTACGACTTTAAACCAAATTTACGTTTTAAAGTACACTTAACTGAAGAAAAGAACATTTCCTTAACGCGTCTCTTCGAGGTGTGCTGTAACACAACAAACACATAAAAAAGTAAGGGTATTTTTTTATTATGCTACGTAAAATAACCACAGAAAAATCAAATTAAGTAAAACTTTATATTTTTAACGAATATCCCCGTTCAATTATTTAACGTTAATATACTACATCTGGTGATATCGCAGTTCTTGAATACGATGACTGGTGTAACAATTTATTTCTAAAATTAACGGATATTACAATGGCAAACTGCAGTATTCGATTCTGCGGCGATATCATGCAGAAACCAATGGTCCATATTAATCTGTTTCACAACGAGACCATTCAGACTTTACGATCGGCCATTTACGTGCTCGCAAACCGACGATACTGCTTCCCAGGCCACTAAGCTGTCGTCAATTAGGCGCAAATAACGCTCATAGTGAATGTCGGCGATTGACAACTTAAGGATACGTTGCAAAATTATTTTTCAAAAGTACTGATATCATAATGATTATTTACAATCTCACTACATTAATGTTTACCGTTAATTTTTTACTGTCACAAATTTATTGTATATTGAAATCAAATTCAATAACTAGAACTTATTGATTGAATTGGCATTAAAGAATGTGAGATTAAAATTATATATTTTACAGTGTTGTTATACAAAGCGAACGAACAAAGATTTTTTACTTGATATAATTGGCGTTTAATTGGAAGAATTCCATTATAACACGGTGAAAAAATGGCAATGTATTATATATTGATTGAATTGGCATTTACTTGGTAGAACTTGGTATAACATATTGAAAAAATAGCAATGTATTTTAGTTCTACAATTTTTTTATAAGTTGATAGTTATTTCGGCTCACGCCATCGTCAGAACTATGTTTAAACGTACATTTACTTATCTATATATAACTGTATTGAAACGGTACACAATACATCTTCTCTTCGGTTTTAACAATCTAGATTATATCCTGCTAGCAATAGAATTAAAAAATTACTATATATTGAAATGTATATGATGCAGAAAGGCGAAACCCTGACCGTTAGTGACAAAGCATTTGGAATCGTACAAAGTTGTAACAATTCATATTCGATATTGAAATTCCCTCAAGTACCTTCAGTCGATATCATAAATTAATTCAAATTTAAATGTAATTCCTATAGACTGTTCACACATTCAAAAATGATAATTACTGTCTTTTTATTATACAGTTTTTCTTTGGCAACCGACTCGTAAAGTAAGGAATAGCTTTCATGTTCCCATTGGCGATATGTGTTGTGTAAATTAATTAATTTAATTTTCTTCGACTGTACTTTCATATTTCTGTCTTTGATGTTAAATATTAATCTTGCTCTGGTGTTCTGTATAATGTTTCATGAAAAATAATCCGCTGTCCACGTGCGTTCGGTCCATTACTTCTGTCGATAACTTATCAAAGCTATAATGTGTTGGCTCGACTTGCGGCTTCCTGGATCCATTTGTCTTCTTCAAATTGCTCTATTTTGTCTCGCATAGGCGTTGTCATATTCACGCGAGGCGGGAGTAAGGCGATAACTGGTTTCACGCTCTGACGATCACCTCAATAGCGCTGCCGCTGCGGACTTGCGAGGTCTTACATCAAACTACTTCACTGGCTTGACGTCTGCATTAGCCGATTTGACGTAAACTCTCGTAAAATTTAAGTACATATTTCTAAGCAGGAAAGGTGCAGTGGCTCTCAAACTATTAGTAAATATTATTCTGTTGGTTCCTAATAAAATAACTATCAATTAACTGGTTACAAGCAATGTTTGCATTAATGTAGTTCATTAAACTACATGCAAAGGCTTAACCGGTTAACTGCCGGCAAGTACATGTATGGCGATACCCAGCACGCCGCGAATTTTACGACAAAAATAAAACCTTCTAAACATATCGTTATTGAAAGTGTAATAAAGTTTATTTATAAAACTTACCAAATAAATGAAGAGCGCGCCAATCGTGCAGTCATTTATTCGGGTTGTCAAAAAAACAAGGTCAAGGTTATTAAAACGGCGCGTCTTAAGACGTAATTTTTGTATGAGCTTACTACGTGTGACACGTGTTTCACTTCTTTGAGAAGAATGTTCAGACTGATATAATAGGTGAAAAATAGCAATTTATTTATGTTCAGCAAAAATTATAAGGTATATATAATTCTGATGAGGAAAAAGCTGAAATAGCTGTCAACTATATATCGTAAAAATTCTTAAAAAAATGAGATTTTTCTAAATCGTTCGAAAGTAACAATATATTCTAATTTTTATTTAATAATCTTATATGAAAGACGATTTTGAAAAATATTTCAATGAATAATTTGTGGGATTGGTTGATCTTTAATTTGATACGCATAAATAGGAAAAGTAGGAAAAGCCTGTGAAAATTCGACTTTTTGGGGTCGTTTTGATGTTAAAGTCGAAATCTTGTTTTTGGTCAATGTCGGATTCGAAGTCGTGTTTTTTTAAATCTCAACAGCTTTAGAAAATATTTATGTTGATGATTTTACATTATAAATTGAAACATTTTAATTGCAATACAAATTGATAAAATTTTTGAATTTTTACAACTTCGTACGATGCCACGGTGAAAAAAATAGCAATGTATTTTAGTTCTACAAAACTATTTTTAAAAAATATAATTGATAGCTATTTCGGCTCACGCCATCGTCAGAACTATGCTTAAACTAACATACGCTTATCTATACATATAGCTGTGCAGAAAAGGCACACAACACATCCTCTCTCCTGTTCCAACGGCCTAGCTTGTTACTTTAACACAATGACACTAAATTTTCAAAAATTCTAAATGAAACAATATGTGTCTATGACAATAAGTTTATATGTGGGACGGAAGTGGTCCTTAATGAAGCAAATCAGACCACCCCTTTGTACAACGGCTGGACAAGTGGCAATACTATTATGGTGTTATAATTGGTGTCTATTGATTTCCAGCTGTTCCAAAGCCGTCATTCTCCGACCCTTATTACAAAGATGCAAACATTTAGGCGCTGAGTTTGAATTTATATTATGTGATTCATTAATAACGTGATTAGCGAATTGTGAATCTGTTTTTTTACTGTTGAATGATCTTACATGTTCCTTAGCTCGAGTAGATATACTTCTACCTGTCTGTCCAATATAAACGGATAAACATGAGCCACAGGACATTTTATAAATACCGCTTCTGTCCAGTTTATTGATTTTATCTTTACTATTTTTAAGATGTCTGCCTAAGTTATTGTTGACCTTGAAAGGTACTTTTATTGAGTTTTTAGTCTCCCGATGAATTTTTTCGCTAATGCTACCTAGGTAGTTCATTGATTCGTACGATGTATTATTTTTTGTCACTAACGACCCGACTATCGTCAGTTCTGTTGCATCCGTGTGATAGAATGCCTGAAGATGCCGAAAGGCGCAACCTGAGTCGTTAGTGATAACGTTTAGAATCGTACAAAGTTGTAACAATTCAAATTTTACAAATTGATAACTTTACCATTCCACTTTCCAATTCCAATTTGAATAAAATTATCATAGAAAAGAAATAATTCATCACTCTTAGCTTTTTTCTTTAAGAATTAAAAAAACAAATATCCCAGCGATACAGTTAGTCTAAAGATGCTTATCAAAAAGAGAGAAACATACCAACTGTATTTTTTATTTGTTGCATTAAAGACAAAAACATAATTGATTTTGCTGGGATGGAACTTTTATTTGGACATATGTGCCAATTGATCAAATTCGAATAACTAATCTGTGTTTTGTATATTTTTAAATGAATATTTTGATATCAAACGATCGTTTATTTTAAAAGTTTCGTGTTCACACTTAGCTGGAGTTGTTTGGCACCACGTTTCCTGGTATGAAATAAATATCCCGCGTCCAATTTGTCACGTTCGTTTGAAGCGAAAGTGGTTTGACTCCACCGACTGATCTCAAAACTCGAAACTAATTTTAAAGGAGACCTTTCAAAGCAAACCTAGCTGAGCTGGCCGGCACTTAAACTTGTTTGGCACTTAAACTATTTTTCTGGGAAACTCGCTTAGCTGCCCTGGCTCTCAATTTCGCGCATGACACACAAACTGTATATCAGGGCTGGCACTAATGCAAATTATATATGTGTATTAATTAGCTGTCATAAAATTAACATCACACAGTGAAAAAAAATAGCAATGTATTTTAGCTCTGCAAAATTTTATAAGATATAGTTAATAGCTATTTTTTTCACCATGTTATAATGGAGTTCTACCAAGTATATTACGAAATCAGGATATTAAAGCAAAAATCAGAACAATTGAATAAATCAATGTTTTCAATTTACAAAAAAATAATATTTCTACAATCAGGACCGGTTTCTTTAATCGCGAGCATTATTTAATAATAGAATACCAATTACAAACATAAATATTTATTGATTAAATAGGCATTTAATTGATAGAATTCCATTATTACATGGTGGAAAAATAACAATATATTTTAGATCTACAAAATTTATAAGATATATATTGTAGATGAATGCTATATCGTTTAACGCCCTCATTAGAACTGTAGGTTACAGATCAGAAGCTGCTCTGATTAGGGTGTAAGCCGAAATAGCTATCTACTATAGATTTTTTAAATCTTATAAAACTATATAAATACTTTGCTATTTTTTTACTACATTGGAGTTCTATCAAGTAAATGCCAATTCAATCAATCCATGTGTAAACTAAATTTTTTTTTTATTGTTTTGTCATTGTTTTGTAATCAAAGATAAATGAATTTCTCTCTAAAATATTTCTACGTGTTGATCTCAAGCGTAGTGTAGTTTGTCACCCCTGCCTTGCAGTGTACACAACATTTATATATTATACAGCTCAAACGAAATTCGAGTGCTTAATAAAGACATCGGAATAAACTATTTTATAAATACAATATTTTTTCTGCCTTAATTAATTTAATTATCTGCAATGGTACACGCAAACACTTTCTCTATGTTTACTTATCGTGAGTACCGTAAAAATTTAAACTTTATCATTGATTATTTACAACAAGAAGAAACGTTTGTTTTAAGTACGTTATAGACTTTTTGTTTAATATAGTAAAAAAAAAAAAAAAATTATTACTATTTCTACAATTTATTTTATGATCGGGAAAATTATCAGCAGATTATTTAATATAATATTTTAAATTGTTAAGCTGGGTGGTGTCATCTGTGAAGATTCACTGGAGGCGCTTGATGCACACATTGAACCGTTGATAATGCTCGCGATGAGCGAAATCACCGTTGTTAATGTGGCTCAACAGGAAATAGGTTAACTCATTCCGTGCTAAGAACACCCCTAGCGTGTCCATACGTATATTCACTATGTGCTCAGGACCCGCTAAGCGTGTTCATAAAAGTAATTTTACGACTGTTGATATTGTTTGTATTTTTTATTAGCCGACAATTTTCATTTCTGATTTCGTCGCCGTTCGATCTTACCGCGCGTAACACTTTTTAGTAAAGCCAAGTCTACACGTGTCGTTGTCTATATTTTTTTGTAATTTTCATTCAATTGTTTTTATTGCTTTATTGCACTGTTGTTCTTAGTAATTGGAATAAAAACATAACTGGACTTTTTCTATATCGTCATTTTGTGAAAAGTTCAGCACAGAAGAATGATTTTATGTAGATTTTGAGTATGGTAATTTTCAATTTTTAGTGATTTAGTGAATTTTATATATATAGAAATATAGTATAGATATTTGTATGTATACTATATATATTATATTTACAATCATGAATCAAAATATATATGAAAGTAAATACGCGTGTGGACCAACTATTACAATATGAACTTGCCGCCGATTTATCAGTGTAATATAAGACGCAAAAATACTGGAGTCAAGTTTTTTGTACTTGCTGAAAGTATGCTGGCATGTATTTTCTTTGAAATAATGCATATTATTATTAATATGCGATACATTTTTATAATTTAAATATACTCAGTACTTTTACATGGGATTTTACATTAGCAGTGAAGGCGTTAAGAAAGAAATAAACCAAAAAAAAATAAAGGGATAACGAACAATTTGTTTTTAATGCTTTCCATAAAAGCGAAAAAGTTTTCACATTTACTAGCACACAAAATGAAATGACAAAGATAATAATTGAAATGAAAAATCGATGGAGTTTTTTCATTTTTGTTTTGCCAAGAAACTAGACTTTTGTGATGTGTTCTTAGTAAAGTTATTTCTCTCGTAGGCGATTGTTAAATCAGCAGCCTGTCTCGTAAACAATACTCCGCAATCTACTGATAATATTATTCCTTCCCAACCATTTTCTTTCACTCGCATGTATAATAAATTCAACACTTTCAGACAATGTTACAGTGATTTAAGCGACTAAACGACGAAACAAGTTCAGTGGTGATTAAAGTGAACTTTATGGTAAAACCTCATTATACATTCAGATAGCGATACAATAGATAAATTCGTATGTCTTACCAACGTGTCATGCTGAATTAAATATGATTTTTTCATCATCATATACCTTTGGCCAAGTGATTAACATAGCTGTCTACGTTGGCCTACCTAAAGGGTCAAATCCGATTCAATCATTGACCAATTATATTGCATTACACAGCTTAACGGAGTCATTACTAGGGATATAATATCTTGACTTCTCAACTCCGACTCCGGCCAAAACACCACGACTCCGACTCCACAGTTCTGATAACAACACAGTTTTTTTTTATTTCCACATTTTTATATTTTTAAGATTAGGATTCACTTTTCGTATTGTCTTGCTATTACAAACTATAAACAGTTTTTGTTAGATAATTTAATAATAAAAACAAATTGAAGATTCTTCTCAAACGCTTTGCTTTACAAATACAGTGGGATATCGGTTAATGAACATATTTGTTCAATGTTCGCTATCCGAATTGTTCGTTAAGCGATCAATCAAGTTTTGTAGATAGAATACGTGGATTAGAAAAAAATGTTCGCTATCCGAATATATGTTCGTTGTCCGATTTTCCCACTATATAACGAATTGATGTAATTGACAGTGAATGATTTTTTGTTGAGTATCGATCGAAATACATTGTATCAATTTGATCGTCAATGAAATTTTGAGAAGTAAATGTCGACAGTATTTAATGTAATTTTGAGATATTGGAAAATTTATTGATATTTCGAAAAAACTTAGATGATTTCAATTTTCATGACATCAATAAAATTAGGCATTCCTCTCATTTCCTCCAAAATTGTGCGTGTAAAAATCCAATATAATTTTTTTTATGAATCACTGCCAACTTTTTTACGTTGACAACACCTTGCGCTCCACAAATGGCCCGTATAACTGCCACAGCGTTTGATTCTCGACTGATGTCATAAAATTAATAATGCATTTTTGTCTGAAGGAAGCGAAACGAGATTTGAAAAGTTGGACCATTTGAATGGACAAAAATGCAATATGGCATAGCAATAAATTTGACAGCGCTTAGCTTTTCATTTATGATAAGAAATCACAAAAATATGATTTGTTTCTCGACTTCTTATCTTTATTACATTGATTACAAACATAATATCAGTAAACAAAATAGATATTCCCACATTTTATAAAATACTACAATGATATCTGATCCAGTGTCAAATGATAAAGTAAAAACTGAAGCGTTTAATTGTGAAAAATTGAATATATTAAATAATTGGTAATTATCGATTTCGAGCAAACATAAGTGCTTTTTGAATAATATAGTACAGAAATTTGTGTGTATAGTATATATTTACAATCATGAATCAAAATATATTTGAAAATAAATACACGTGTGGACCAACCATTACAGTATGAACTTGCCGCCGATTTATCAGTGTAATATGAGACACAAAAATACCGAAGTCGAGTTATCTGTACTTACCGACACTCGCATTTATTGTCTTTGAAATAATGCATATTATTAATAATTTGCATTATATTTTTATAATTCAAATATATTCAGCACGATACTTTTACATAGGATTTTACATTAGCAGTCAAAGCGATAATGTAATTTACAAGTTGAGAATTGGAATCAATTTTATATTTTTAAACGGTGCTAATCACGTTTTGCAATAAATCACTCAACCAATGGAATAACAAATTTATAGCCGGCTCCTTCGAAAATAATATCAGCTGTCGGCTATTTCATACGAAGATAGAATAGCTATCGATCAGATATAGAAAGTCAAGTTTTGAAAAATGAAGACTTAAATTGTTATTGAAACACTGCACAGCCATTACTACCGGAAACAGGCTGCGCCGGAATTCAATTTCTAATTACATGAAATACATCAATTATTTTTTTATATATGTTAATATGTAACAGCGAAAGCACGTTTGAATTGAAAGTGATCTTTGGATGTGGAAAATATGGTTTATTATTTGTTATGAAAATTTGTTGATTAATGCTTCTCGTTCATTTCAGGGTTCAACATGGCAAGAAAGAGCAGGACGGCGGAGTCTACTCATGCGTTGCTGAGAATATTGCTGGGAAGACTTACAGTAAAAATGCTACTTTGACAGTTGCAGGTTAGTAATTTTTATTATTCCTTTTAAGAGCTCCTCTTCCTTAAAAATACTTTTTTTCTTATTTTACATTAAAAAAAAGATTCCTTAAAATTTCATTTACCTTTATGTAACTGTCCTTAAACATTTTGTACTAAAATCATATATTTTTCAAAGAAAAAAAAAACATATTTTAAGTCGTGCATAAAAAAATTATACATATATAATAAACAATTATGGCGATCCCTATCACATGAGCGATCGCATACTAACGTCGTTAAATGTTGCTAAATATTATACTAAAAAAAAAAAAAACATTGATTTATAATTATGTGTTTGTGAATTTTTTCCTTAATATTTATCTTCGACGTAACTTATAAACGACTATATTTTTTTCTGCTGCATTAACCGTAAAAAAAATCATTTCAAATAACTATGAGTATAAACAATGTATCACCAATATTTAAAAATATAATATACACGATAAAATAACAGTAGATGGTGATTTCTCTGCTATTTTAAGGATGTAAAATGAAATCGTGCATAAAACGTTTTTTTTTCGTGTTGTTTACAAGTAGTAGTAAAAAATAAAACAGAGCTACCTACATTAGTTAAAATCTAAATCAATAATTTAAAATATTTACGAATAATGCAACATTTTTTTGACAGAATTTTAATACATATATTGGGTGGGTTATGTCTCCGCATTTGCGAGTTTATTTTACATATTCTTACTCTAAAATTCCGTGATAAATTTGCTATGAGATGTCAGAAGGTGGAATCTGGGTCGTGATAGTGAAAAACTTATAGAATTTCACACAGTTAGAACGATTCATACTTCACTTAATACTTTATGAAACTGTACTACAATGCAACGCATATGGACTTTTAATGTATTTTATTCTACAAGAAATTCTTATATAAAGATATAGAAATATAATTCCACATGTTTTATCACTAACAACTCGGGTTTAGCATTTTGGCAACTTCAGGCATTCATTCACTATCAGGCAACATAACTAACAAACTAACTTTGTGGAATTGTACAAAGTTTCTACAATTCAAATTTTTTATTGAAATTCCATCAAGCAATATTATAAAAAAATGTAACATCGAATAGTTTTATAAGACAAAACTTTCGCTTGTATTGTTCAGTTTCTTTTGCGGACCATGGTAGAAATAACATGATTCAAATGTATGTTATAATGTGTCGAGAATCCATCAGAATAATACCTATCCAGTTTGCTATGTATATTACTTGTAATAGAAAACAATACGAGAGAATTTATGGTCTCTAGTTTTTAATATAGTATCTTTAAATGTATTGTCTAGATTTGACAAAAGATTGATTCAAATTACACGATGTAACCTGACGCGTCTTCGAGTTAGTAATATATTTTGCCTCACCCCAAAGTTTAGGCTCGCGGTGTAAACAACACAAGTCATTTGTTGAACCGCCGAGGTTATCGCCACCGCAATTGTTTAAACAATCGTCAAAGAAGAGACAAAACAAAAAAAAAAGAATACCCACGGGGAGAAGAAAAAAATCGTTTACATTTCAAAACAAAGACATCCGTTCGTATGTGCGTAGCAACATTAGGTTTACAACCGACAACCCTAGAATAACCAAAAATTATAGTATTACCAAAATAAATCAAGTCATGGTTTTTTAATAATAAGAAACAATATTTAGTAATATTTTCACAATTTTATATTTTCCAGATCAAAACTGCTTTCGCTAATCGCGAGCATTATCAATATCAGTTTTATAAACAGAACCAAACATTGTTTTATTAATAATTTATGACATAGACTGAAGGTGCTTGAGGGAATTTCAATATAAAATTTGAATTGTTAATACTTTGTACTATTGCACGGGTTTGGCCTTTTGGCATCTTCGGGCACTCAAACGGATGCAACATAACTAACAAATTGCCGAAAGGCAAACTGGAGGTGCCGGAACGCGAAACCTGGGTCCTAAGTGACAAAACATGTGAAATCGTACAAAGTTTCAACAATTCAATTTTAAAATTGTTTTAATTTTTAAAATAGTATATTAATACAATATATCAACTGAAGGCGCTAGATGGAATTTCAAAATAAAATTTGAATCTTCAAATCTATTTTTATAACTAGACAACTGAGAAAACCTCTTATCACAAATCATAAGGCTGTATTGGTTATAAGACTCTTATTTTCAAATTAAATCAATTATTTTTACAATTACGTTTGATGTATATTTGGATGAGAGTCCTTAGGTTCTATTTTTTTTGTATGTTAGCAATAAACACTTTTAGTTTTATTGCATTCGTGTAATAGAATGCCTGAAGATATCGAACGCGACTTGTGAGCGACGAAAATTTTGAATTTATACACAGTTCGATTTTGAATTGAATTGAGATCGATTAGTGGTATTATTAGAGTGTATTCTGGGTCGAAACTACCCCATAATTTAATAGGTCTATATTCCTGGTCATATAGGAGTTACGAACGTGTGCGACACAGCGCACAAAAGTTCACGTAAGAGTAGATGGAGTATGGACGCCTTTACTTGTGGGATGTAAATATTTACATAGTCCTCCTAACTTCGTTCCTTGGGTGCAGACTAATTTTTCGGGGAAAAAAATAACAAAGCATATTTTAAACTGTTGTTTTGTTTTTGTTTAAATGAACGTGTATATCATGTTCTTCGCTAAGTATTTGACTAGGTAAGCAGTGCACAAGATATGCTAGGATGGCATTTATGTGTGTAGACAGACATTCTGTCAAATGCTTTGAATCGCACAATCTAAATGCAAACTAGTGTATACGGTCATCCCTTTGAGAATTGTGTTATATCACATCATGTATGCAATATCACTCCAGTATTGATTTAATAATAGCATTTACAATTGAAATTTCATTAAAATATATCTTTTTTAAATTTGAATTGTTACAACTTTGTATCTCACTAAGAAAATTCTTATATTATTGATTGAATTGGCATTTAATTGGTAGAACTCCATTATAACACGGTGAAAAAATAGCAATGTATTTTAGTTCTACAAAATTACTTTTAACAAATATAGTTGATAGCTATTTCGGCTCACGCCATCGTCAGAACTATAGTATTTATATAATATTTCATCACTAGATGATATCGGCTGAAGGTGCTTCGTGGAATTTCAATATCAAATTTGAATTGTTGCAACTTAGTACGATTCCACATGTTTTGTCACTAACGACTCGGGTTTCGCCTTTCGGTATCTTCAGGCATTCTATGACATCGTAAAGTAACGATTAAAATGATAATAATTGCCAAATTGAAATAAGTAGGTTTTTCTTTAAAAGAACCCCCCAATTACATTTTAATGATACTTGATTATTATTTGTCGTGGAACTCTTTCAAGAATGACTCATTAACAAGAATAATCGATGATGAAAATTATCACAGGCGATTGTGTTAATTATTATTAGATCAATATTATTCAATATGTTTTAGCTGCCATTTAGTGCTCGCCTTGGGGTCTGTGTTGTCCTATAGTTAATACCTTTGGTATATATACGACGCTAACTGTTTATTGTGCGTCAGTTCTGTTGCATCCGTGTGATAGAATACCTGAAGATGCCGAAAGGTAAAACCCGTTTCGTTAGTGACAGAACATGTGGAATCGTGAAAAATTGTAACAAGTCAAATTTGGTATTGAAATTCTATCAATCACCTTCAGTCGACTTCATAAGTTTTTTTTTTAAATTACTTGATTATTCAAAGATTTTTGGTTACAGACGTTTTAAAATCACACTGCTGTCAATTTTATAAAAGTTTTACAAGATTGTACAAGAATGAAAGCATACTGGACGTGAATCTGACGATATGTTACGTTATTTCTTAGTATAAATTTTGTGATTTTAATATGAACAAAACGGTAATCTCGAAGCATTACCAGTAAGCTACGTCAACTCTCTGAATGAAATCAACATAATATGAAATTAGTGGTAAAATAAACTTCTTATCAGTTTTAAGGTATTAATGTTCAACACGGTGAAAAAAATAGCAATAGATTTTAGTTCTATAAAATTATTTTTAAAATATAGTTGATAGCTATTTCGGCTCACGCCATCGTCAGAACTATGATTAAAGGAACATTTGCTTATCTATATATAGCTGTGTAGAAAAGGTACACAATACATCTTCTCTCCTGTTTTAACGATTTATTGCGAGCAAGAACAAGCTATGTCGTTAAAACAGGAGAAAGATGTATTGTGTACCTTTTCAACACAGCTATATATAGATAAGCACAATTCTGACGATGGTGAGTCGAAATAGCTATAATGGAGTTCTACCAAGTGAATGCCAATTCAATCAATATATTAAGCTTCACTTCTTGGTGGAAAGGCATGATATTTTAAATAACAATCAGTTAATAATTCTCGCAATGAACGAAACCGGTCCTGATTATATAGTAAATAACGTCTTGCTCGTCTCGTTGATGCTCTCGTAATTTGACAGATAAAAACTCAGTTTCTTTCAAAACGTCTATTCATACATCAAAATACCCTTATAGTAGAAAAAGGGGATTCAATTATTTAAAATATCGACAAAATATAGTATGTATATAAGTATTGGATATTATACCTTACTAACTATTTATACGATGATGAATACATAAAATTCTACAGTTATTCGTGTAAATCGCTACCATTAGTTCCACGAATGTCGAATATTCCTCAGGGAATAATCCACCCCCTGCTTTTAATTCCCAATGCGTATCAACTGCCGACGCCCATTTGCACTCGCCTAATGCGGAACTGTTCCCTATATTGACTGGATATGTGGACATACACGAAACGTCTTGGCCACTTATTTTTGTCGTCACACAGGCAAAAGACCTCTTTAGTATTCAAATAATTGAAATTTTGTTCCAATAATATGAGAAAAAAAAACTCAAATATTCATCACATACTCATTGGTGAAAACATGGCTTTATGAATATTTAAAATTTTTGTATGGAACATAAATAACAAATCTTGCTTAGAATAATAATGATACATCGCCAATCATTTACCATCGGAGAGTCGATCGTTCATTGCTGATGAATGTGTGAAACTATGTTGCCTGTAAATGATAGAAATATTCGGATACAAATCGAGTTAATTAAGTTTGTTGTACGAGTATATAGGCATACGTGATTTAAGTTCAAATAGTCAGCGATCTGAAAGAAATATTTCTTAAATTAAATACATCATCTTAAATAAGTTCCAACATAAATCAACCATTTAAAATTAAAAGGTATATTTAAATATTGAATAGCCCAATTATATTTTAATGGTAGTTGATTATTTTAAAAAGTACTTATTTCATACCAATAAGCTGTATTGGTTGTATGATTATCTATCCCTAATTTAAATGTCATTAAATTTGAATTGTTTTATTGAGACTTTATACATGTTCACGTGTTTTATCACTCACAACTTAGGTTTCGCTTCTCAGCGTTTACGGGCATCATACGGATGCAATATATCTGACAGTTTTCAAAAATGAATAGTCAGTTCTATTGCATCCGAATGATTGAATGCCTGATGATGTCGAAAGGCGAAACCTGGGTCGTGAGTGACAAGGCGTTTGGAAATGTTGAAAGTTTCATGAATTCAAATTTGATATCGAAAGTACATCAAACACCTTCAGTCGATATCTTAATTTATTAAATGTCAATTTAATAAAATTAGAAGTTATTAAAATATTTTCAGGTATATATTTACCTTCTAGTCTTAGGATATACTACAAAAAGTGATGGTTGAATGAGGGAAATATGTTTATAAATCCACGATGCTGAATGAAATTAATTTACGCTCACGCATTTCAATGGTGAACTAGATCCGTCGAAATATCTCTTGGAATGTATGAATAGTTAACTAACGCGGAACCGAACTCGAAATCGACTGAATAAAAGGCAGGAGGGGGCCTTTATGGCTTTCTAAATAATGACATTGACACACGCGTCTCAATAATATAATAGGAACGAAACTGTAAACATGACACCATGTGATCTGCCGACACACCGTTAGGATCGTTAGACACTGAAAAAGTTCTATTTTTAAATAAAAATCTTAATATGCCCGCAAAAATGCGTGTGAAATATTTCCGAATCTACCGCTTATTGTATGTAAAACATATATTTTTTTTTTACAATTCCCATAGTCAAGTTACAACAATTTTTTTAATGTTAGTTTTAATTAGTTCTTTCAACATATATTTACGAATCCACAGTCCAAGAGACTTTCACATTTGAATGCTATTACATAAATTATGTTAATTACAACAACGATTTTTTATTCGAATTCTTATCAAACAACTTCATTTGTTATTTTAAATATATCCGTAATTGGAAGATCAAAATATTTATGGAATAATATTATATAAATTTACTTACATCAACTTATTTAGGACGTGCAAACATATGCAATATAAAAAAATATTATTTCTTCTTTTTTTTTTAAACTAATTGATGATACTCGCGATTAGAGAAACCGGTCTTGATCATGAACTATATTGTGGTAATAATAATATTTTTTATTATTATTATATACAATATCATCAAGAAGTGACAGTAAACACCTTAAAAGTGATATTTTTTTCTTTCACGTAATGGTACATATACAATTATTTGCATTGTAATAAAGTGCTTGGAGTTATATTATTTGTTGTGTTTAAAATACGCAATATCTCTGCAGACCACAATTATAATCATAGCCCACCAGTTGTCGACTCCTTAGCATCTTTTATTAAAAGTGAAATATTCATTATTCCTTTTTGATTCCTTTACTTCAAAGTACCTATTCCGATTATATACCAATGACATGTTGCCTCTCAAGATTTTCTGCATTTATCATTTAATTTCTCAATGCCATCTATCAAAAGAATATCGAATTGAATGAAATAGTGAATGATACGATTTTTTACACATATTATAAAGACACAAATAATAGATTTACAAACCCCAAGAAAACAATCCATACGTATCAAAACACTACAAGGGGAATCCCCTGAATGTTTTTAAAACCCCATGAATTGATTTGGCCTTAATGAAAATCGAACCCGTGACCGTCCCCTCAAGAAGATAGACTGAGTTTTACTGCTTCCCCGGGGAACGAATCGGCATCCCTCTGGGACATATTAGCGGTGGATGGATAGAGCTTTTACCACTAAGCCACCGCGCTTTGTATGCCAATTAGAAAACTGTATATATTACTCTACAGTGTTAGGGGGAACTTTTTTTTTGAGAATTTTATTAAGGCATAAAATTGTGCATTAGGATGCCGACCTGACGTTCTGACAATTTGGTCATTTAATTTAGCTTTTAATAGATACTCTCCGATATGAGCATTCCAAGACGCGAGCTTTTAAAAAGGTTTTATATTAAACCACCCTTATAATCAATTGGGGTTACTTTTGTTATCAATTGTCAAATTCTAGTGAAGAAACATTATATTATGCACAAAAAACATAACACTTTACTTTGGTATGATTTAACAAAATGTTACTTCCATCACGAGTTTTATCACTTCAACTGGTAGTAATTCACACGGAGACAACCAGTACTAATCGTTACATAAGATATGTGTTTTGTTTCTATAAAATCTCAAAGAATCTTATTTTACAAAGAAACGCACACTAAAATCTACCAAGAATTGATATTAAAATTTCAATCGAAAATGAAGATTGTATATAAATGCAAAAACACTGCTACCATATTACTGTTTAAGTCTTCTCTTCTTTACTGCTATTGTCACTTCTTGGAGTAAAGGCATTTTATTTTCAATAATAAAAGCACATTTTTAGTACTTTTTTCCAGAATAAATTGTATGTTATATATGTGACGATATAGTAGCAAGTAATTGTGTTTGTATTTTTAATAAAAAAAACGTTTTAATAAACTGAATTCTAAAGTGTTTTTTTTTTTTATCAATAATGAATATTTTCATGGTTATCATTTTAATACGCTTACCAGCAGTGTTATAAGATATATCATAACTCTAAAAAAATAATTTAAACATCATCAAAATTTTTTCAGGAATAATTCTGACATAGAGAATCTGCTATGTATTATATATTAATTGGAATATATATCCCCTTGACAACGACAAAATGACCGGAAATGGATTGATGAATATGTAATCCCCAATAGTATTAAAGCTTTTTAAAGAAATAAAAGTAAAATGGTATCATCTTTACAATATCGCTTCTCACGCCAAAACTATTACGGTTGAAGTTTTTTGTTGACAACTACTTAGTAGACAACTTTTAAGATTTAATTTAATTCATAAAGTAAACGGGTAGAGCTTTGAGCTTTTTATAGTTAAGATATCTGAGACAAAATGAAAGCTTGCTTTCTTTGCTTTCGAAATTAAATTAAACAATGTTTGAGTAGCCAATAGTCAGCTCTGTTTAAATACTAGTCGATAGTATAATAATAAATTCTTTTTGTATAAAACTTCATGTATTTCTTAGTAAAATAGAAAATGCAGGTACACCATTATACCTTATTTAAAATGGGCTCTACGTAAACCCGCTCTTATCTACCTCAATATAAATTTCATAAGGAAAAATGCATAGCGTGCTGTCTGAGTGGTTTGGTTCCAGACAAATAAATGTTATAAATAAGATTTCTGCGCATGCGTTTCAGCTGGAAAGAATTTTCGTGAAATGTGAACACCACATCATACGTGAATATATAATTTTCCTTAAAAACGCTTTCTCTTAGTCCTACATTTGATCCTAGATTTCACCGTCAAATTTTTTATTTGTTACGATTTTTATTAGTAATCTTGTGCCTATAAATATAATCCTTTTTTTAAGTCTAGTTAAATTCATTAAGATGAAAGAAATGAAGAAAAATGATCTTTCAATAGGGTCGCTCGAAATTTGTTAAATTGTAAATAAAACAAGTCGTTTGTGATATATCCACTCAATTAGTTACACGTATTCGGAATGTTCAATTTTCAATAAATTCGTTTTATAAATTTGCGACCAAATAAAAATAGCGTTTATGTTGTTGATTTTGTGGGCGTCAAATATCTGTGGTTTATTTGTAAAGACTTGCGACTTAAAATAGTTCGAAAAAAAAGTTTAAAGGTGTAAAATTGCACAACGTCGTTGGTCAGTTAAATGCTATTAAATCGCTATAACCTTTTTTGGTGATTTTCCGTACTTCAATTTTACATGTGTCACTACAAAATGGCTGCCTTAAAAATTTTAAGCGTCCCTTTTGAAAGACTCTTTTAAAACCAAAAAATACAACAATCAAAAATAGTACAAAAGCCTTAGAATTTATTCCACGATTATTCAAAATATTCAATAGTGATGTTTTTTATGTTGTCAGCTAACAAGTCATACTTGAAAATATAAAATTTTGCATGTTGACAGTTTTGACACTGTTAAAACTTTTATCGTTTTGAATATAATGTATCACAACTAAATATAAATAATGAATTTAAATCATTGGCATTACAGCCCATATTTATCTATGCATCAAATTTTCGTTCAAAATAATAATCAAGCAGTATTCTCTTGTAGAAAGCCTGTATCTATTACATACTTACCTGTCTGGCAAGAAATAATGTTTTCTTACGAGTCCGGCAGGGCAAAGTGTTTTTTCCTAAGGGAAATCTTTCAACTTTCCACTATCCATCGTGGACTTTAAACAGGATTCCCCGTAGTGCGGGTCGAAAACAGATTTTATATGACACTCATATTTTCAATGCTTACTTCTTCTCATTGTACTGATATGGAGAAGTGATACATAGGTTTTCCGGTCATAAACAAATGTATTGTAAATGTTTTTAAATAAGAGGGGTCAATTAATGATAATTATTTCATTTACGACGTCGACTGAAGGCGATTAATGGAATTTAATATTTAGTTGTATTTCCACAATCATATATTTACAGATCAAAATCTTTTTTGTTTAAATGGTATTAACACAAATTAAAACAAGGGTATTCGAAATTAAGAGACAATTGCATAGTACACGGTTGAAGAACTAAGAAAATAGTTAACAGATTAATGAAGGTATAAAAAATCTATTAAGTTAAATAGTTTATAAATAAATTGTTATGCCTTTTCTCTAAATATGCATTAAAATAAAGATTAATTAACCAATCTGGCAAATAGCCAAATTTCACAATATTGATACTCAAACAAGAACGAATTATTTATTCTTCAAAGTCGTGTAATATTATATTTGAATTGTTGAAACTTTGTACGATTATATATGTTTTGTCTCTGACGACCCGTGCTTTGTGTTTCGGTTATCTTCAGGCATTCAATCACACGGATGTAACAGAATAAACTGACTACATCGTATAATATACATTAAACAATTTTTACTATTTAATTGAACCTGCCCTGATTCGCATGTCGAAAGCACCGTCTAAAAACTTCAAACATATTTTTTACCGTTTGTTGTTCGTGTTTCTTCAAAACGTTGCGCAAACGAGACAAAAGTAAACAGCCAGTTGAATAAATTTAAAGTTTCACAAACAAAAGTTTGCCGAGGATGTCGTTTGCTTTTGACATAAATGCAACTCGTGAGCCACCTGCTCAACTTCCTAGCCATTACGCTGAGTTAGCAAGGAGTGGTTAGGCATTGTTCGACTATCAGCTGCTTCCCTTATCAATCAAACCGCTGATACCGGAGCTTTGAGCTCTAATGAACCATAGAGAAAAAAGAACATTATATTGTAGAAAATCCAAAATTTACAAATGAATCTATTCTTAATAATATAAGATACTTAAATAAAGAACACCAAGTATTGTATTATTTCTGTATTTATATAATCAAAACCAGTTTCGCTTATCTCAATTTACCTGGTTTTCGCCTTGCGGTATCTTCAGGCAGTCCATTACGACAATGGACTCGAATTGACTGTCAGTAAACGATTTACATCGTTTATATATGAGAGGAACTAAAAAAATATTTACACGAAGTCTAAGAGCTAAATGCATTTCTGAATCAACAGTTTTGTTGTGTCCGTTTGATAGAATTCCTGAAAAGTACCAAAAGACGAAACCCGAATTGTTAGTGTCAAAACGTGTTGAATCGTACAAACGTTTCAACAAATCAAATTTGATATTGAAATTCTATCAAGCATCGTCAATATCATAAATTTTTGTTTTTTTAAAAAAAGTTTGTTTTTATGATATCGACTGAAGGTGCTTGATGGAATTTCAAAAAACAATTTTAATTGTTGCAACTTTGTGAGATTCCACTGGCTTTGTCACTAAAGACCCGGGTTTTGCCTTTCGACATCTTCAGGCATTCCTGTAATTAATAACTTTGTTATATAGACAATGTTAACTGTATATTTCACGTCAGTTCTGTTACATCCGTGTGATAGAATGACCGAAGATGCCGAAAGCCGAATCCCGGGTCATTAGTGACAAAACATGTAGAATCTTAAAAAGTTGTAACAATTTAAACAAGTTTAGTTGTCGTTTGCTTATTTAAAAAAAATGGAACACATTTTCAGTGTTGAATTAGCGAATATCCGAGCATCTTCAATTATCCTTTTTATCCAAAATATTTCATCGAAACGTTACTAGTAACTTGAATTGAATAAATTCATACATTTTGCGGCGGGTATTTCTGTATGAATTATTAGTATGAGCGCCATTGTCTTCATGATCGCGCTACATGCACGTGTCATGACACATCTCGCCGCGATGCACTCGGGCTTTTTGGGACCCTCCAGGATCCCCAAAGGAAATCCCTGAACCCGGCCTGACCCCGGGACACGTACGTGCTTAGAATTACCATTTCCAGATGGACCTCGTGCCTTATTCATAAGGATGGCGCCCTGAGTTATAGCTACGTGGCTAATTCTTTATTCAACGTCTTGTTATAATGACAACGTATGATTCTAGCATAGAAATGGAATATACCATTGATGACAATAAAACAATTAGATATTCTACCTAGCAAGCAAATATTTTTTTCCATAACAGTTATATCACCAATTTAAATTATTTATAAATTTTGTTCATTTGTTTGAAAAATATAATATTTATATTTGCATTTAAATTTAAAAGGTAAGTATTTGCTTATAACCAGGGCTATGAAGTCGGAGTCATATTTTAATGTCAAAAAAAGTTTTGGCTTCACATCAGTAAAAATCAAGACTACAATTACTTTTTCGAGTAGAACATAGGTTCTCAACCCGGGGTCGCCAACTTATACGGTCAACTAAAATTTTTTTTTTTGTATGCTTTTGGATTGTGTGGGGGGTCACGGGTCACATGTATTTTATGAAAAGGGGTCACCACCCGAAAAGGTTGGGATTAGACGATTTCGAAGAAAAATTTACTGAATGGTTGGTTGATTGATGTTTAATTTAATGAATATAAATTTTAAAAGTAGGAAAAACCTGACAATATAAAACTTTTTTAGACGGAGTCGTGTTTTTTTTAGCAGCCCTGCTTATAACGATTAATTCTGTAAAGCGTATCAACTCATATTTTGCTTACTTTACTTTATTAACTGTTACAATGGCTTTTTATTTGACAGTTGACAACACTTATGATGGCAACTGTCACTTTTTGGTAGAAAGGTATCACTTTTAAATAAATAAGGCAATCTATTTTAAATTTTTAAAAGGTTATTTTATATAAATATTCTTAAGAAAGATGAGCGAAAATGGCACTGATCATAATATTATAAAATTGTGAAAATACAATTCCTTAAGTATTTTTTTTAAAATATTTTAACACATTTTTTTAGCTTATATTAATTAAAAAAAACAAACTTCTCCAATTCGATTGTCCAGACTCTAGAGATGGAGTTTGAAATTTTATACATCGTTGAAAAAAATGTCTATAATAAGATGTTTAACATGGTGAATACAGTGAAAACAACTGGTTTTGAAGAGAGCGTGTATATTCCTAAATTAAACAAAAATTATCAAACTGCAAGGCAATAAACGTCATGTAAACTTAAATTGGCGGGAAACTATAGCGAACTTATTACTCCCAGTACATTTGCAGCGCGCTTCAGAGCAGTTGATTACATTACCAACAATGCGACGCCAAATTAAGTTTAAGATGTCGACCGCGGCGCTTAATTGGAACATATGAGCGGACATTATGTGAACTTTCTGAGCACGGCCACCATTTTGTGTTGCACTTTTGTGACAGTTCACAATAAAGTTGTTTCATGAAGAATTGAAACTTTGAATTATATCGTTTGACATTTTTATTGAACGATGCCATTAGATTCAAAAATGTTTTTTTGAGTCATGGAAGTGCATAATTATTTGTTGTTAATTTTCTTAAGAGTTATATTGTATTATTTATATTGTATATATAAGAGTTATATTGTATTATGTTTTTTTTGTACTTAAAACTTTTTTTTATCTGATACTTTTAACATGGACGTCATTGGACAAAATTCTTCCCCTGAATTTAAAGAAACGTACATTTATATTTATCCCTTTATGTACTGCCCTTCGCATATAGAAAATAATAACAATTTGGCAAAGTTTGTTCCCCCCTCCCTACTGAAATAACTGATAACACGTTTCTGATAGGCTGGTAACTTCTAAACAATAGTGTTTTTTTTATGTTATAAAATTTGATAGAGCGATAAGATCTATGACGTCAAGGTTTATCAAGACTCTTTCATCTCTTATGTATTGATTTATTTGCTGTAATATTTTTTTTGTCGTTATCGAACGACGCCAGTCGCTGCAGAGCTGAGCAATTCACAGTGAATTCGATTCACGTGAACAAAGCGCGTTATTATTATATTTGCATCTCAACATACTATACACTCACACACGCATACATATGCATACAAACACACACACACACAAATACCCATATGCACATACAATACAACTAAACTAAGGACGGTCATTTTTAGATGCCGAGGTAGTTTTACGTTGAGTTTTTAATTGATTTTTATGGAATCATGAATCAATTATAAAGTCACATTTTTTAAATATGTTAGTAAGTGTATCGCAGTAGGAATAAATTTGTACCAATTTCTAGTAATTTTATTTAAATTCTTTTATTCATCAAGTCTACATTAATACTATCGTTCAGTACTTGGTTCTTAAACACTCACAGTAATATATTCCGTCGATAAATTGATTTACTTTCAACGAGACGGTACACAGTCATATACAATAATCTATTTAACCTAATCGGCGCGTATTTTCAGCACATGTTCTAACTAATAATATTATTATCGCATAAGAGATAATTTACTCCGACAGTCACCGCCAAATGTTTATTCTCTCGCCTGCAGCTTTGCACATCAGTGGCGTACCTCATTACCGTACATTCACGAAGGAGCTACTATCTTAAATTCTTAAACATATAACTAACTGTATGTAATGTACTGAATAATTTAAACAGAATTTTACGATAATCGCTGACAACCATTTTTGATCAAGACCTCTCACACATTCAGTCACATATAATTAGACCCGAACATCCGTAATGTGATCCTCTTTCGTGAAAGTTTGCAAAAGTTATATAATATTTGTGGATTGCTTGCAATTTTTCACAAAGTCATTAGTTCAATGTTGTTTAAATTTTATTCATTCACGTGGGTTCGATTAAAGTAGATAAATACAGTTTGAATTTAAAAATCGTGAGTTGAATCTGTACAATAGTTATAGTCTAGGTTGAGAGCGGAAGAATGAGCAGAAAAGAATTTAGATTCCAATCGATAACCCTTACATATAGAGTAAAAATCTATGATTACATTTAGAGTTTAGCCTAGGTAAGTAAAATATTGAATGAAACTATTCTCCACAGACGACGACATCTGATGTGAAAGATAAGTAATTAAAATAATACAGAAACCTGTACGTTACATTTATTATATATATAGTGTCAAAAAATAGCACTTTTATGTCTTTTATCTGGAAAATTATTCATTTTTAATTTATATATTTTTTTTTAATAAAAAAATTCTTTTTTTATTTGTATTATAAAAGAATTATTATAAATGTGACATACTGGTAATATTTTTTTACATTCAAGATGCAATTCAAACAAAAACTATTCGAGTAAGTCTTTCGATAAATTTGAATAATAAATTCGTAATAGAGTCACAAATCTGTCGACCAAAGTTTAATTAGATAAAATTTTATACGTTCCTATATTTGCCTTGAACTTTTGTTAAATAACTAAATACATATATCAAAAAATGTATTTTTAATTATCTCAATCTAGTATCTTGTAGACGCTGTAATCTCAAGTAATTCTATCTGTACGCCACTGCGCCCTGGGGATGCATTACCCTCTCTGAAGAAGGGCTTCTAAAATACCATCCCTCGTATAGTATTTATTTATCTGTAATCCAATTTATACAAACAAACACGAAAAAATACCCCAGCATATGAGTCAAACTAGAGAAACACATGTGGATTTTTTCTGAGTGCAGTCGTACCCACCCTGTGCTTATTATATGTCAATAATGAAACATTTGTATTATTTTGTTCCGTGAATTTAATAAACGTATTATTATGTATCATCATGTGTCTTTCAAAAATATGAAAAATCAATGACAAATAGAACTAAAAAAATGTATGTTTATTTAAAGGAATATACGATTTATTATCGGCACGTTTTAACGCATTCGCATTTAAACGGCACCTGTCATTCTATTATTTATTGGCAATTAAAATATTTACAGAAACGCCAAACCATAATTTGAGGCTTTACAAATAACCATTCCAGGTAAAAAATCAGTGAATCTTTTTCGCGCTTCCGAGATAAGAAATCAAATAATCGATAAATAATATAAGCATATATAAGATTCCTTAACAGGTTCAATTCGTGATATATAATATATGCATTTTAATATATTTTATCATTCGATGATTTTTTCAATTTATCGTAATGAAAAATGGTTCCTTAATACATTTTGAGTGCGTGAATACTTAAATATGTTTTTTCATTCAGACATGGTATTAATTTATCCAAAATCGCGGACATTTTTGCTGTTTTCAACAAAACTTTTTTTATACTTTCGATGAATTCAGCAGCTTAACTTAATGGAAGTTAATTTTTGATAAAAATTTTAATTGACAACTTTTTTATTCCACGTAGTGTCCTACTACAATATATGTGGCGCGTTTTCAAACTTACTGTGTCGTAAGGTTATCCATTACTAAGGTAAGAATTGAATATTATTCTGCTTAAAAAAAAAGTTTGAATTTTTGAAACTGAATTCACAAGTGTACACTTCCACATGTTTCGTGACATAGCGATTATTTCGCCTTTTTACACCTTCAAGCTTTCTATCACAAGTAAAAAATATAACAAAAGTCAATTAATAGCGTTTCTTAATTAAGGTATAATTCTTTTTTCTCTGTATGATAAAATTCATGAAGATTTCAAATGGCGAAATCCAAGTGTGACAGAACGTGCGGAAGTGTACAGTTTCAATAATTCAAATTTGATATTTAAATTCCGTCAAGCATCTTCAATTGATATTCTAAATTATAAATTACCTGTGGAGAGTATTTCCTTTTTTATTGGACAAGGAGAGGGGTCTAGAATCAAACAATAATAGTAATAAATATCATTACAATTTGTTAATGCTTAGAGACGAATTGCTATGATAAATATTTTTAATATTATTTTGCACCTGTTCTTTTTTAAATTGATGCCAATTGTTTACTATTTCTCAATAACACCACGTCACGTTAACTTTCCATTGAAGTTTCTAATATGATCTGTAAACTATTTTCTGGTTTTGACCGTTATATTAAGTTAAGTAATCTGTTGTTTGACAACAGTGATTGTGTGAAAAAAACGTATGTAAAGACTGCATATTTTTCTCACCGAACGAATTCCTCTATAATTAATTATAAATTACATTTACGGCGACGCTAATGTGTCGATGCTCACTAACAAAGTAAGGCTTGGAAAACAGATAATGTTATTGTAAGAAAAAATCGATCGATATTGCAAAGCCACGTCATCCATCTATTCGTGAACCCTCCACGGTTCCCAGTCTAGGATATTAAACTGCTGGAGTGTGCCAGAGTTTAATAGATAAAACGAAGGCACACCCCCGTTAATACTTTTATCTCTGTGTTTGCAAATACTGCGAGAGAATTAAGTGGCGGTTTCTACCCCCTGCCATGAAAAATTAGGGAGACTTACAGATACGCAGCCTGAGGGTTGAATGATGCCATTTCAGATTTAGGTTTTCGGATAATTTCCTTTTTGAGCCGTTAGAATTTTAAATTCGTCAAATTATCTACACCAATTCCATTTCATGGATCACCTTCTTTCTAAGTCATATAAAATAAAAAAAAAGAATTATTGAAACTTTGTACGATTCTATTTGTTATTTAAATTCTATCAAGCACCTTCAGTAGTCGTTTAAAATACCTCAATATTCACACTTGTTAATTTTTTATGGATTTGTTTTATGCGTACATCGTAAATTTTGTTTGTAAACAAATCAAAATCCATCATACGAAATCTTAAACAAACAAACAAATATAAGTCTGTCGCCGCTCCTCAGACTATTGCGAGGGGCTAATGCTTTCCCATACTAAACCATCTCCGTCCAATTTTTAAGCTTATTGAAATTTACGCCTGTTTACTTTCATTTACATTAAAAAAAATAGTTAAAACGAACAAACTAATATATGTCGATCACCATTGCTTAACCCTTTACGGGGTGCTTCTTTGTTTCTTTAATAGACCATTTCCGTGCCACATGTAAACTTATTGATATAGCCGCCTTTGTAATTTCATTTACATTATATATTTTTTCAGTTTTATTGCTAGCAGGAAATAAGCTAGGTCGTTAAAACAGAAGAGAAGGTGTATTGTGTACCTTTTCTACTCAGCTATATATAGATAAGCAAATGTACGTTTAAACATAGTTCTGACGATGGCATGAGCCGAAATAGCTATCAACTATATCTAATAAAAAAAATGTGGAACTACCAAGAAAATGACAATTCAATCAATCGAAATCCATTAGTTGGAGTTTCATATAGATGCATTTTTTAATAGTGTCAGTTAACAATACTGTTTTAAGATTTAAAATCTGGACATTCTGGTGATACGGGATAATAAGGATACTGCAACTTACTCATCCGATATAAGATGCAATTGCATCTGTATCGCAGGATTTTTTTTAAAAGCAACCTGTTGGTGCCATCTCTAGCTATAGTAACGTACAGTAATAGTGTTCCAGTATTCGTTAATAAAATTTAAAACAAAATGATAATTTAAGGCGTTGAAAGAATTCCTCCTGTCAAATTCGCCGCTTATAACATTAGTTTACTCATAATTAGTGACTGCTCCAAGGGGTAGTTTCCACGGGTCTTTACTCATTTGTGTTTCCTAGTTTAGTTCAGGGGTAGCGGCATGGTGTGTTATGAGGGGTGGCCTGTGTTGCTAATAGCCCCATACGCCGGGTACGATTTTCCCCGGCTGTTTTATGGGGGTTGCATGCGAGCCTACCCACGCAGGGTCGAATGTGTAATTAGACAAATTAGATATACCGCTGGTTTCATAATTTAAAGAATTTCTGCAAACGATTATTCGTGCGTATTAATTAAAATTACATCCAAAATTTATTGTAATTTTAATATCTACCATTTAGTGTTTTTAAGAGCAGGGGCAATAGTAATAACACAACTGAAATATACAGTTACTTTGTTGATATTATTTTTTAATAAAGTCGTAGAATGAAATATGCAAAACTACAATTTGAAACGAGTATGACTTGTAAAATTATTTGAAATATTCAGGACATAAATATTATATTATGGCGGTTCATCTTCTATTCATGAAAGATATTGTATTTGCGAATTTTAATCATAAAAAAATGAAAAGGAAGATAACAATTGATATGGCCATCTCATAGCAGAGTCATGCAACATATTAAGGCTATGGGAAAAGTGGGGCCTAAATTTCAACAAATTTAATATAAAAAAAAACCAAAAATCTAGTCATAGAACATACATATATATATATATATATAGAATTTGGTTGGTGGAATTTAATATCATATTAGAACTGTTGAAACTGTACAATTCCACATATTTTTTCACCGGGGTTATACCGAAGTTCTACCTAATAAGTGCGAATTCAATCAATACTATTACTTGGGTTACGTATAAATTATAACTGTGTTTTCCATTGAGATCTTACGCATGTGAAGTGGCTAAAATCGTTGATTTTTTAATTAAATTGATTATCAAATATAATAGGAACTAGACAAAATATGTTTGAACCAGTTTACCTATCGCGAGTATTATAAACTAAGCAATACAAATTAAAACTAAGACCCTTGATGGAATTTCAATATCAAATAGCAAGCAGCTATAAAATGGCTAATGTTTTTTATCCTTCTCTCTCGAAGATTTGTAAAATAATAAATTAAAAAACAAATATATATATCTAATAATGAATTTTTCAGTGCCACTTGTTTTTACTTAGACATCCGCATTTCAATCATACGAATTTAGTCACTTAGATAAAAGATTGACTTTATCCGTGTTGATAACCATGGCCTAAATCAGTGTTTCTAAAAAGGGGGAGGGGTCCGCAAAAAATCATTTTCAACATGTTTCTTGTTCAAGGGGACCGTGTACTATTTTTGTTTAATTTGGGGAGGGGGGCATGGCATGAAAAGGTTTGAGTAGTTCTGACCTTAATGAAGGTCACAAAGTCATGAAAAATATGGAAACACCTGTTCCACCGCTTTTGGTAGCGAGCGAAAGATGATTCATATTTGAAGTATGTAACACGTTTGTCCGGTACAAAACAAGTCTCTTTGTACATAGAATTGTACATATAATATCATATTTGAATTGTTTAAACTTTATACGATTCGACATGTTTTGTCACTGACGACCTGAGTTTCATCTTTCGACAGATTCGCCAGTTCTCATCAGAACTATACCAACTTATTCTGACGAGGGCGTAAGCTGAAATAGCTGTCAACCATCTTATAATACATGTATTTTTTCACCGTTCTTAAAATAAAGTTCTTTATTTAGAACACGAAAAAGTTCTATTCATCGCTTTTAGATGCTATAAACATATCTTTAATCCTAGCATTTTCTATAAAATTCTATATTTCCACGAAAGTCTCTGCAGAAAATAAACATCATTGACTACACCCATTCGACTGGAATCCATACACCCCTGTGTATATGGCTACATGGTGGTCGAAGAGAAGAGAATGGGGAATGAAAAATATTCCAAGTTATTGAACCATACAAAATAGTGCCCTGTGAAAACAGATACGAGATAATTTAACCAGAAATAACGACTAGCTTTCGTACTGTAGTATATTCATATTTCAGACATAAGATTAAGGTTTCTATCCGTGTGTTATTAATACATATCGGTCGATTTAAACAGTAGATTGGTAACTCAAAACGCCGAGTAATTAAAATCGTGTATACATAATATGTGGAAATTTGTATGGGAAATGGATTAGTTCTGTATTAAAATACAATTCCCAATCTTTTTTTACGCGATATATTGGTTCCAGAAATTGGATTGTCGTGTTAAAAAAATGCGTAGAAGAAATCTTACTTTTATAAAATTTGATAAATTGAATCTAAAAATCAAATTATCGCGTAAAAACTTTAAATTTAAAGTCCACGAGAAATATTTACATTAATACATACGTATGCATAAATAATAGTATTCACTCATAAAAGTTATTTGCTGTTGACACTGTCGGCTTGCAAATGTAATAGATTACATTTTTTTGAACGAACGTTTTGAATTTTGTTCGGACTAATTTCGATAGAATGCTGTTTTTTCTAGATTCTTCATCTAAATAAGCCAATTATTTTATATATCTGGTTCATCATTTCGTAATTAAATCACGTACAAAGAAAATTCCGAGATATAAAACGAAAACCTTACATAAATATTATTACAATCAATTTGCCCAATTATTATTTTACAATCCACATGTTATGTTATTTTGTAGATAATGAAAGAAAAATAACGTTACTTTTGTTTATTTTTTGCAGGTATGTGAAACTGTTTTTAACACCGACGAGAATTTCTTTTTGGATCATAAGTAAGTCTATAAATTATTTCTTTAAAATATTGTATCGGTAATATCATCATCATATCAAGCTGTTTTCAAAACAAGCACACTAATTTATGTATATTGAAATTTATTTTAATTTATTTAAAAGTACATATACCAAATATTTTAACTGCAATCGTTTCCTTTACATTCCTCGATAGCTTTTATCCTTCAGATTAACTTATATCATCTATCTATTTTATCTTCAGGCATTCTATCACACGAATGCCAACAGAACTGACACGTTAGTCGGTTCGCCAGTGACAAAACATGTAGAATCGTTCAAAGTTTCAACAACTTAAATTTGATGTTGAAATTCCGTCAATTACCTTCACGTGATTTCATAATTTATAATTTGTGATGATTGGATAAACATTCAGTGTCAATTTACCAGAAAACAGGCTTTTTGATTAAATTGGCATTTACTTGGTAGAACTTCATTACAACACGGTGAAAAAATAGTTATAAAAAATTTGCAGAACGAAAATAAGCTTATTTGTAATTGTTGTCTTATTGGTTGATAATGCTCGCGATTAGCGAAGTCGGTCCTGATCATAAAACATTATATGGACTAATATTACTTTAAAATTTAATTTTATTATTTGAAATAAAATTATGCATTTCCATCATATCAAGAAATCAGCTGATACATTAAAATGATTCCTGTTAATTATTGGTTCAAATTCACCTATAAAGAGCCTTTTTTAAATTTATATTAAATCAATTGATAATGCTTAAGAAAAGCGAACTGGCTCTTTTAATGATAATATAAAATTGTGTTGACAGTACTAAACATTGCATTACTTATTATTGTTTCATTTTAGAATAATTTTATCGTACCATGGTATGATTGTTAGCGATCATTCACCCGTAGTTTCACATCATGTTAATATTACTACGCGATATTTTTTACTAACTGTATTTCTGGACATAGTTTATCCTTCAATTATAATTATTTTGTGCATATATGAAAGGCGACATCCCTCCCGAAAACCGCACGCCCTCACCGTCGAATATGCAAACCACAAAACTTTTAACCTGGGTATCTTCAAGAAACTTTACCAATTGAAATAATATGAAATGTGCATATAATATACACATCTCTGTTTCATTAGAGATCCAAGAATATTCAGTCAGGTAATTCTCAACTAAAACAACCGCACCCAAAGCCGTCCTAATTATCAAGGTCTAACTAAACACACATACGTAAATGAGGTGTGAACAAAAGGTCTATCGAAATTCTTGCAAATAATTAAACTTTTGCGCTTAAGACTCAAAAGTCATTAACATATTATGATTGTTATTTAAATTGATGGCAAACAAATTGAAAGTGCATTTCTTTCAATGATTGTACAAATAGTACTGAAATTAACCAGTGAAAAAATCAGCAATAATTTTGAAGGTTTTGACAAATGTTGCATGACGAATATTTTTTTAATTACTTTTTGATAGTTTTTTTGTAATACACAAAAAAATGCTATTCAGCAATAATTTAAAGCAAATACTATACCAGAACTATCTGATAATATTGACTTCATCAATTAATGTCATTAACTTTTGAAGGACTATAGTCGAAATATTTCTAAAAAAACTTTCATTTCCGATTACAATTATATTGTATCCGTGGGATAGAATGCCTGAAGATGCCGAAAGCCGAAACTCGGGTCGTTAGTGACAAAACATGTGAAATCGTACAAAGTTGTAACAATTCAAATTTGTACGATTCCTCATGTTTCGTTACTAACAACGTCAGAGTTACGCCTTTTGGTTTCTTCAGGTATGTTTAGAACTGACTTTCTGTTGCACACTTGTGATAGAAATACCCGACGATGTCGAAAGGCGAAACCCGTTGACAGTGACAAAACGTGTGAAATTGTAAAAAAATTCAACGATTGGAAATTGGTGTTGACAGTCCATCAAATACTTCATATATACGATATCATAATGATATCGGCCGAAGGTGCTTGATGGAATTTCAACAACAAATTTAAATTATTAAAACTTTGTACGACTACACATGCTTTCTTGCTAACGACCCGGGTTTCGCTTCGCACACGGATGCAACAGAACTGACAGTCAATTCTATTATGTATTTTAGTCATGTTGAGGGATTTAAATATTTGATATCGCAGGTAAAACAGACAAGAGAGAGAAACCTTTTGCTCGTCCCTTGCACATTTAAAGGATCTTCCTTTCTCTCTCTCTTTTCATTTGTTCGACTAATTGTTACGCCGTTTAATTGACACGTTAGGGTCTCGTCGGTAATAATTATTGCACGAAAACGTGACGCCAATGAATTAAGCTCAATAAATATTTAGACGGCGTAACCTACTTCGTGGCGAAATGTGGAATAATATTGCGGATAGATACGAAATAATTTCACGAACCTACAATTTAATATTCACAAGAACAAAGGTGCGGATAATTATGAATTTGAAAATTTATAGCTTATCAATTTGGAAAGTAGGTGAGACGTGAAGCCAGTCAAGAATACGATTCAGATTAAGGCACCAAACCATAGTAATATATTACTTATATTATTTTTTAGTATAAATCCACGTCATACTATGACTGCCTTCACGTCATAGTGCCCAATGGGAAATCTATCATTTAATACTATGGACGTTAACAGTATTAAGGTCAACATTGTTCAGTGTTTCGTTACACAACAATTATTAATTACAATTGACAACTGTTGGGTTTCGTACCATCATTAGAACTGATATATTATAGTTAAAATGTCACTCAAGTTGATCTTATATATATTTTTTTTATTAATTTAAGATAATAAGATGAGAGTGTAATCCGAAATAGCTATCAACCATAATATATAAGTACCTTAAAATTGAGTAGAACTAAAATACATTCAAATTTTTTCGCCTTGTCATAATGGAGTTCTACCAAGAAAATGCCAAGTCAATCAATAAACTCGGCTTTTAACGACATCGTATTATAAAAAAGAATAAGGTCCCAAATTGCAACCATTGTAACTATGTACGATTCCACAAGACAAATCACTCACAACCTTGGTTTCGCCTTTCGGCATCTTCAGACTTTCTATCTTTCAGACACAATATAACTGATAGTGCTAGTGATTGGCTGTATTAGTGAAAAGATTATTTATTCCAAATTTGAATGTGTTTAAAGTAAAATCAGTACCTAGTTATTGAAATGATTTTAGATATATATATTTAGCTCCAAGCCTTTAGGTTAATATTTTTTATAGTTACTTTTATATACTTTACAAGTCACGAAAACTGTACCACTATTTCATTTGTGTGATATAATGCCTGAAGATATCAAAATTTAAAACACGGATCGGGAGTGACTTATTTTATGGAATTGTACCAATAATAGTTGGAATGATTCAAATATGATATTGATATTACATAATTATCACATTCAAATTTGAATTCGAATTTCTTTCGATTCATACAATGCCAAAATGAGAATTCTACTATCCACTATCCTTGATAATATCAAATTGTATGTTCCGGATATTTTTTTGAGTAATTTTAAAGTCGGTGATATGAATGGTTTATTCTTAATTTGACGTTGTAATGCTGAGGAATAATTTATTCTGGTCTATTTTATAACGAGAAATCAATTTGAATGCAAATGTTTTTTTTAATCTCATACATTCTAAAAACATTCTTATGTTTAGAATAATCACAGTATTTAAGGTTTTGTTCAAGAGCTAATATCATATTTAATTATAGCCCAATTTGTCCTGACACTTTAATAATTGAAATATTCAAGGTTGGTATCCTATACTCGTTTGAGCAAGGAACGGGTCAAACTACATTTTTTTAAGCTGTCATTTTAATCGGGAAAAAAACATTATATTGTTTTATCAAATATAAAAATCTTTAATATACCCATTCGAGACATTGCTGATTTTGTTTCGTCGCGATTGTGTGATACGATTTTAATTGTCGCGGCGTTTATAAACACGTTACCAAAATGAAATGCCAACTCAACGATAATAATTATCGCACAAGTGTCTATGGTATATGCATATTAATTGTATTTAGTCTATGATTTATTGCGGAGGGAAATAATTATGGTGTTGCCAGCGCAGGCCTAGGTGTATGTCAAATTCCCGAGTTGGCATCATTTGACACGAGTTTAATTAACTCGTATGTGAAGTTGTCATTGAATGCGCTTAAGTTTGGATGTATTTGAGGCAAACATATATACATTTTATACATAACATATCGTAACATATTGTTATTGTGAAGTATTGTTAATTTAATCAATAAATACACAAACTCCTGACTTTTAATTCATAAAACATTCTTGAAAACATTTATTATTTAAAAGTTGAATTGTTACAACTTTGTACGATTCCACATGTTTTTTCACTAACGATCCGGGTTTCGGCTTTCGGCATCTTCAAGCATTCTTTCACACGGATGCAATAGAACTAACGTACAATAAACAGATAGTATCGTCTATATACCAAAGGTATTAATTCCAGGAAAACATAAATCCCAAAGCAAGCAGTAAATGGCAGCTAAAACAAATAAAATAATTTTAATCTTATATTAATTATCACAATTACCTGTGATAATTTTCATTCTGAAAAGAGTTTTACAAAAAATATTAATTAACTAACAATAAAATATAAATGTTATAATTTATGATATCGACTGATCAGGTGCTTGATGGAATTTCAATATCAAATTTGAATTGTAACAGTTCAAAAAACAGAAATGGTTTTTTTTTAAATTTATTAATTATAGAAGTAAATACTTATTTCAATCTGGCAAGTAACGATCAAACATCTAGTGATCAAATATAACAATTTACGTCATTAGATTATCGATTCATTGATCCGATCTCACGTAAAGTATACAACAAGGGGGAGTTGGGAAGATTGAGTTAGTAATATATTAGGTCAAGAAGAGACGTTTCTTCTTTAAATTTATATCGAAATTCATTTCTATTCAGTATTCCTGATTGCCATTTGGGACCACGAGAATAAAAAGCACATTTACGTTTATAAAATTGGATTTATAGCACGATGAAAAAAAACAATTTATTTTAATATAGTTCGACAAACTATTATAGATTTATTGATTGAATTGGCATTTACTTGGTAGAACTCCATTACAACATGGAGAAAAATAGCAATGTAGAACTTTTTAGAATTTTGTAGAACTTAAATACAACAATGTAGAATTTTGTAGAATTAAAATACATTGCTATTTTTTTGACGTGTTATAATTGAATCCTATCAATATTAAACGCCTATTCAATCAATAAGTCGTATTTATAGATTTGATAAATATCAATGAATCAAGTGGAACTAAGCCGAGCTTTAAGCTTACGTCATTGGCCTGGCTATAATGTTCCGCGATTTCAGTGTACCTTCCGAAATAAAGTTCCGAAATTACCCAACTCTCAACTTAATACCATTTATACACACGTTTTCGAACTTAGAACCAAAATAGAGCCAGGTGATTTTAGTTTCCAAGTCAACAAGGTTCCTCCCTTTTATTGTTTCAAGCAAAACGCAAACGTTTCCGCGAGGATAAGTTTTAGAGGACATTATATGCCAAATGCTGGGTATTAATAAAATTAATTGCTTTGTTTAAGGCTTTGTTGTAAGAAAAGCTGTTATAATCACTGGTAAATTCGAAGTTAAACGTGTGCATATCAGCATTGTTGTGCTAAATTAAGTCATGGGGCGTAGCTTATTTTGATTTACTTTGCCCCTACTCATCTATTTGTATTTACATCAATTTCGTACGAAAAAAAGTGGATGCATAACAATAATTAATATTTTTACAGTACAATACTAATTCTCAATTATAAAATTCTATACCAGAAAAGTTCTCTACTACACCAATGGAGTATAAAGGTTTATATTAGGGCTGTAAAGTCGTTAAAAAAACATGACTCCGACTTTTGTCGAATTTTGTCAATTTTATTTCCTGCCTTTCCTATTTATCTGCATTAAATTAAATATCAATCAACTAACCTGGCAAACAGCCTGCTTTTATTCAAATCAGAATTAAGCTGAAAATATCCGCTCTACGGATACTTGTGCTGGCGGAAATGCTGTAACGGTCAATGCTGAATCTTTTATGATTTATGGCGAACACTGTATTGCCCTTTCAATATTTACATAGATTATAGTCTCGGCAAATTGTTGATTTTCAATGCATCATAAGTTTTATTTTTTTATAATTGAAATAAGGTATTCTTTGTCTACTATATTGAGACCCGAAGACGATTTATTTCTGCTTGTTAAATGATATATTTTTCAAACTCGTCTTACTGAAAAATCAGTCAGAATCGCTCGTTTTCCACGGTTCTGACTCCAAAACCCTGGTTTATATTGATTGACATTGCAGCGCGGGGAATAATTGTGGCACTCAAATGCGATACTGTCTGGTACACGTCTGAGGTACGTATTGTATCAAGAATTTGAGCTGAAATATAAACCAAAAGCTGATTTACTTGAATACATTATCACTTTCAAGTTAACTGTCGCTTCGTGATGGAAAGTAATTATTTTCAAATAAGAAAACAAATGTTATAGTACTATTTCTACAATTGCCTAATTTTTTGATCGATTGAAATATTTGAGCATTTTTTTTTCTTAGAACGAGGCAAATTTCAAACAATAGAAAAATCAGTAGTTTACAGCTGCATATAAACCTTTTTATTACTGCACTCGAATGATCAGTAAAGATAATTTGTTGTTTGAATTAGTATTAACTTGGTAGATCTCTTACTAGTTATAAGATATAAACTATAGCTATTTAGGCTTACACCCTCATCTTATATCAATAAAAAATATCAGACCTACTTGAGTGTCATTTTAATTACTATATATCAGTTCTAATGATGACACAAAACCCACATTGTTATAAATTTATTAATTAAAAATTCGAGTCGTTTTGACCTTATACTGTTGAAATCGTTATTGAAAAATGATGGATTCTCGATTGCGATGAACGTGATATGATATGACGATACGTGAAGTCAGACATACTACGCTATGGATTAATACTAAAAACCATAATAAGTAATAGATTACTATGGTTTGCTGTTTTTATCTGAGGGATAAGTATATTATAAATTTTGTAGAACAAAAATACATTGCTATTCTTTCCTCGTGTTATTTTAGTTATATATATCTAAAAATACATGATACGTAACATCGCAAAGATATAGACCGAATGAAACTGTTAGTTGCTGAAATTCGTGCAAACATCTATCTACCCAGATACTCAAACTTAGAATGTTATTTCTCTGGAATCAGTGAGAGAGATCTAGCACTTAATCAAACGCTTTCTAACAAGTGATAATATATTATTTAGCGCCGTATCGCGCACTATTTGGATAGCGACTTAAATTTTCCGCGAAAAGTCAAGCTCGGGGAAAGTTTACGCGCGGAATAATTAATGCGTGTTGTTTTTGTTTTCGCCAGAGGGGGACACAAACGGCCTGTTTTGCTCTCCTTGACGCCATCTGTGATTAGAATTCAAAAGGAAATAATTCCGACCATGTACCCAACTTTACCGCTTAGGAAGTCTTGCAAAATATTTTTCTCATAAAATTTCATAGTGTGGGTTATATGCGATAAGAAATAATGGCGTGGCATATCTATATAACTGAATAAAAAAGACAATACAGTTAATAAAGATAGCAACATAATAATAATAATAAAACCACCAAGCATTGAAGCAAGAAATCATGAAGAAATTATAAATTTAACAGGGTGAAAAAGGGGTGTTAAAACAGATAAGAAGATGTATTGTGCACTTTTTCTACACAGATTAATATAATTAAAACTTAGTTCTGATAAAAGCCTAAGCCGAAATAGCTACCAGATATATATCTTATAAATTTTGTACAACTAAAATAAATTGCTATTTTTTCACCGTGGTATAATAGAGTTCTAGCAAGTAAACGCCAATTCAATCAAGAACTAATTACATTAATATTTTTTCATTGTGTTATAATGGAGTTATAGCGCGTAAATGGCTATTCAATTATGACGTAAAATTGCATAGAAATGAACTGTTAACGACATCTTAGTAATAATTTGTAACGAAATCATAATCTTCGTGTAAAAACTCATAAAAATTAAATTGTCGAAATAGTACTAAACAATTTATATTTAACACGGTGAAAAAATAGCAATGTATTAAATGTTAGTTGTAGATAGTTATGACGATGGAGTGAGCCAAAATAGCTATCAACTATATCAAAAAAAAAAAATTTTGTAGGACTAAAACACATTGCTATTTTTCACCGTGTTATAATGGAGTTTTACCAAGTGAATGCCAATTCAATAAAAAAATTATATTTATTATTATTTCATGTGAATCAATTTCTATAACTTAAGATCATACATAGTTGATTGACTTCTTGGGCAAAACGGGTACCAGTAATAGATACGTTCACTTTGATCGTTTATGTATGTGTTATTATTTAGATTTTTGAATTTAAAATTCAGAAACATTCCACCGTGTCGTAAAACTACCCTCACTAAATATCGAATCGCCGATGTATATTTTATTCACTCATTTATTTTCAATCGATTTATTTATCTGTTGACGACACTCCGACGCCATGGCTGGCCAACTTGCGGTCGCAGACTATGTAATTTCAGAATGATTCTTAACTTTTGATCGCAGATATCCCTCAAACCCCATACAATATTTACATAGATAAATACGCTGTTATTTTGTTTACATATAGAAGAGTCTCTTGAATAAAATTTAATTAAAATACTCTCTTATATCAAAGATAATTTGCATGTACCGAAATGGTCACTATCTTCTTTAAATACTGTTGAAAATCTTTGCGAAGTGTATTTAGTTGTGTCTGCGGAAGTACATTTCGAATAAAAACATAATTTAACCATTCAGGCAGTGAAATTGTACTTAACTTTTCAACGAGAGCTTTATAGTGAAGTATATAGTTTAAATAAAAGCTCTGAAACGAATTTATTGTCACAATATAAAAATATTTTTTCACACGAATGTTATAAACATTTTTCAATTGATTATAAATACATTCACGACCCTGGTGTCACCATTAGGAATCTTCGAGCATTCTATCACATGTATGTTGTAGAATCTACTCGGTTAAAGACTTTTTATTATTGATTGAATTGGCATTCACTTGGTAGAACTCCATTATAACACGGTGAAAAAAAAACAATTTTATTACATCCTTGAGTTTAAATGCCTGAAGATGCCGAAAGACGAATCCCAGGTCGCGAATGACTAAACATGTAGAAATGTATTAAATTTGAGCAATTGAATTTCTATTAAGCACTTTCAGTTGAAAATTTAATACAAATGATCATAATGTTATAAGGCATGAAGAGAATATGATTTTAATGAACTGTTAGTGAAAATTATTTTTGTATGTATGTTTACATTTATTTATTACATGTTTATACATTTCATAATTGGACCATTAAAGCTTATATCAACGTCATTAAAAACGAATTAAATAAAACTATCGAACCTATTTAAAAGTATTGGTAAATGTTGTGGATATTACAACAATGAATCAATGAAAAATCTCTTATTCCAAAGCACAAAATCAACATGTTTTATTGTAAAAATATCAATCCAATATAAAATATGTATGTAGCCTTACACCAGACTTTGAAGAAATTGTTTTGTTAGCTCGCTTAACTATTAGTATCATTCTGTGTTTCGTTAGATTAACGTAGCTGCTTGAGAAAGATTTTAGTGGCTTTTATAAAATATGATTTTTTGTGTTTAATTTTACATTGTTTCGAAGCCTCTGTGTGCCACTATTATAGGACTCGGCAGGAAAACTTGGCTTACAAAGTCGAAATCAATATTCACCAATAGAGCATGGTTACTTTGAGGGAGACCTGGTAGGGGCTGATAAAGTTTCATGGTTCGTAGAATTATTATTTATTCGCGCATCTCGTCGACTGAGGGTGATTGCCATAGACTCCCCGTATTCACGAGTATGGGCTTATAGAATATTTCGTAAGATTATCAGTAATTTTGTTATTATTATGACACCCAAATAACGTGAAGGGGATTATTTTGACGAAGTTAAGGCACTGTAGTAATTTGATTTGAGATGATTTTAGAAAATCTTGTTAGTCTAGAAACTTGGCTTCGCAGTATTATTATTTAGTTGAAAGCTTATCAATTTGTATTAGAGAACATAAAACGATTTTCTCCTTGTGAAATTCGATATTTTGTAATAACATTTGAAAAGTAAAAAGTTTTTTATTATTATAGATTGGCAAAAATCAAATCTATTTTTTCGCTCAATTTTATTTCCAAATCTATATCAACATTCCAACATATACTTTCCATAATATTTATATATTTTTTAACCTATATACTTTTATATGATCGTCATATATAGATTCCATATTAACGTAAAATATATATATATATATTGTATATGGGTGAGACTAGCTTAAATTTATGATTCACAACTTAACTTTTCCACCTCTAAGAATAGAGACATCCACCCCGCACTGTCTTTTTATCTCGAATATCTGTTTAAATATTCGTATAATTTTTGATATCGACTGAAGGTGCTTGATGGAATATCAATATCAAATTTTAATTTTTAAAACTTAGTACTATTCCAAATGTTTTATCACGAACGACACCGATTTCGCCAGTCGTTTCCGAAAGACGAAACCTGGGTAGTTAGTGACTGAAAATGTGAAATTTTACAAAGCTTTAACGATTCAAATATAAATAATTGTTATACAATTTTTAAACTTTTTTATATAATAATTGCGGAATAAAATTCATATAAGTAGCCAGTTACGTCTGAAAATATTACCAGCATCTATGTCGCGTATTTTTTATTGTTTTTAGAATCGGACACGCGTCATTCTTATTAAAGAGGTAAGGAAAAAATTAAAACGATAAAATCAAGTGAAATTTTAAATCACTTTTAAGGTGTTAACTGTCACTTCTTGATGGAAAGGCATGATATTTAAAATAATAAAAACATATTTTTAGTACTTATTTCTACAAAAAAAAGTTTTAAATCTTAATCAATTAATCAATCTAAAAGTATCGTATTAAAGGAAGTATCCGTCTCGGAATGATTCCGAATGAATGAAATACACGTTAATTTCGTGAGACTTTTACCATATAGCCTTTATTCCTCGATATTATATCCTAGACAATCCATCACAGGTATTTCTTTTTACGCGCTGACATTCGTATTAAAGTTTTTCAAAAGCTTTTTCCATGCCGCTCCGAATTTCTTTCTCCGAGCCTTTCCGGATATCAACCCTTGACATCTTATCAGCAATCCCAATGTCGTAGCCGCTGCCAACGTCACTCGACGATATCCTGTCTACGCAATAAAGCCTACTTCCGGCTCTACGAAACACTAACGGTGTCTGCAGCGCGCTGAGCTATTCAGAGCTATTTTTTGTAACAAAGCTTTTTGACAAAAAAATATTCTAATTCAAAAATTTGAGGATTCTTTACAGTACGGAATTCAAATGAATTCTAGATATATCGGTGGCTTTGATAAAATATTTACTATTTCTTAATAGATAAAAATAAACGACAATTATTCATACTATTTTCGCAATAGTATATTTTAACGATGCGAACTTGCGAGCATTATCAACTAAATCAATTTTCCTTAAAAGCTTGAAATATTAAATTTAATATCGTATATATAATAATTTTCAATTCAATAATCTTTGACTCTATTAAATGTATATTTTTTAAAGGCTACTTATTATCAAATATAATTAACTTTTATATCTAATATACAAAGTGATACTCGGGACTATAGAAATAAATTTAAATACGTTACCTGTTTCAATTTAAAAAAATACACAAGAATAAATCATTGTTTTTCAAATCTTTCTACCGGATGAAAAATGCATCAAACCTGTTCTGTTCATAATATTTTAGAAATAGTTTTTTAAGATGTATTTTATTAATTTATATTTAATATCAAAGAAGTGACATTACATTGAACAGTTATTTGAAGCTGAATGTTTCAACTAAAATTTAATTTACACATATTAATGAGAAATAATCAAACTATTTAATATTCATTACGTCTCTGACATTAAAGCCTTTTTCTTTTAAGCTTATCCCGATTATAGGATAATTCTTTTGTTTTTCATGTCAAAGTATATTTTTCGACCTCTGCACATGTTCTCCTGTACCCCGCATGTTTTAAAACGAGAAAACACGTATGTACTTAAATACAATCGAAGGAGAAGTGATCGAGTGTGATTGCGATTGTCCTTTGACTGTCTTCACAAGCACACACTTTGTCGCTTTAAAGCACGTACGGAACATTATCTTTGAAAAAGCGCATATATCTAAAGATCGCTATTAAAATCAAAAAAAATAGTGTATTAAAAAGTTCTTGCTAGACTTTCTGTTATATTATGTTTACTTTTAAAATGAAATGTCACAATCGATATCAATGATTGAACGACTAATGTTTCAACATTTAATTTTAAATCTTCATTATATATATATATACATATATATAATATATGTATTATGATCTACCTTATCAATCAACAAGCATGAACCCTTTTCTGTGTAGCCAATCTGATAAAAATCCTTCCGTAATGTCGCCGTCACTCCACGCTGGACCATTTATTCGTTGCGTACACTTGTACAACCCTTAGATAAGTGGCAGACAAAGGTTGTTACTCGTTTGCTTCGAGATCTTTCGACGTGTACTTGCCGCCTACCGCCTGGTTTACGCGAAGGGGTAAAAATATAGCACGTGGGTACTGTAAATAGAACAGAGGTTTTCAAGTTTTCACATTATACCGCTAATTATAAAATAATGTATTCTTTGAACTAACTCTTTAAAATCTTCCACACCGCTAAGGAAAGTCGTAATGTTTTTATTTAATCATTAAGTTGGTCTCTAGGCGAACTTTCGGTTACTTGAGCTAGACGTGTCGTGTTTGTTTTTTTTGCGTACACTGTTATGATTTGAGGTGTTCATAATATTCCCTGCTGGATAAAGGATATCCCAATACCTAATTTATTGATTGAATTGGCATTCACTTGGTAGAACTCCATTATAACACGGTGAAAAAATAGCAAAGTATTTTAGTTCTACAAAATTATTTTTAACAAATATAGTTGATAACTATTTCGGCTCACGCCATCGTCAGAACTATAGTTCGTGATAATACATGTGGAATCGTACAAAGATGTGACAATTCAAATTTGATATTGAAATACCATCAAGCACCTTCAGTCGATATCGTAAATTAAAAAAGCTTAACACTGCATTTTAATATACATAGCTACATGCATATACACTCATTCAAAATGTAGAGAATAAATAATTTACAATGTATTTCATGTGTTTCACGTGTTTCACGAGAACTAGTCGATTAATTATTCGTAACACAGTTCTTACTAACACAAATATTCGACGTTTTTGGTCAAGCGGTAAAACCTACCCCAGTAATCAGGTGATTGAAAGTTCAACATTTTAAAAGCTATATACACAATTCAATTATAAGTATCTGTGATGCTTTTTCTCCTCGTGTAGATCTTGGGTCACTCGAGAGAAGAGTCCACGAGTATATCACCCTTGCTGTAAAAATATCTTATCAACCTTGAAAGCCAAAGAATAAATCAAATATATCTGTATATCTGAACATTACGCCAACGACCGTACCACGTTGTAAGCGCCGGCTCTCGTGCGATCACCGAAGTTAAGCAACATTGGGCGCGGATAGTGCTTGGATGGGTGACCGCTCGGGAACACCGAGTGCCGTGTTCTCTTGGCTATGGGAAGGAAAACCCAGACAGAAAACCGTATACCAACCCGCCTGGGCAGCGTGGTGTTGCTATGTCCAAACCCCCCCTGAAAAAAGGCAGGGGGAGGCCTTCATCCAGCAGTGGATCGACCCCGGCTGATGATGATCTGAACATTAACACAGTGTTTGCGAGATATATAAAATTACGTTTTTTAATTATCACGAACGGCCCGACTAATGACAGTTATGTTGCATTCGTGTGATAGAATTAAAAACAATTTAATTCAATGCTCATATTACACGATCAACTAAACGGATGCAACAAAACTGAGAGTCAAAGACTGGCGAAACCCGCGGAATTAAAATTCAAGTTTGTTTGCTTAACTGATAACATATTTTCTTTCTCAATAATACGCGTGCAAAGTTTCTAAATTCTGTAGCATTTTTTTAACCTAAAATGACTCATTCCGACAATCTCTTGTTTATTCATAGAGTTCGTCTGTGTTTATCTGTACGTGAAAGCTTTTTAAAATTCATGATTTGGTCTGGGCGTATCAAGTCATTTGAATAGCTCTGTTCTAGGATCCCATCACGTCTGCCTAGTGAAAAATACGTGACGTTAAAAATTGGTGAACCCAAAACGTTGAACAAAGAGGGTTCGCTAAAATACAGAGTCTTCACTCGCCCCTCTCGGTTTGAAATATATTGCAACGCTCGAATGAATTTATTTCGGTTCGTCGTGTTTATCAAAACCAGTGCCGATCTGGAATTCATGCATTTTCGGATTTACGAATGAATCTTGTAATGTGTTACACAGAACGTGCGTGTATTTTTCCACTGTTGTTTAAATAAGATAATTATCTTATTTATTGATATATTGTATGAAGATTAATGTTATATATATATCGGAAAAGCTATATTTATCCATCAGGCAAAAGTTTGCGCTAAAGCATTATAAAATGTACACTGTATATTTGATATAATGAATTAAACTTTTAATTTAAACTTTTTACCTCATAATTCTAGAAAGATAAAACCAGAATTTACATTTGTTATGAAGCTGGGTAGTGAACCCATATGTTCTAAAGATATTTCTAATTAAGTCTGGATATAAACTTTTCAAAAATTATATATGTAAATCTTGAAAATTCCAAATTAATATTATTCAGTTGAATTAAACGTATGTATATTTTCATTCAAAATGTATGAATTGACACACAATACACAGTTAGTATCGGTTGTATACCAAGGGAGTAAATTACAAAGGAAAAACACAGGTCCTTAGGTTAGGATCAAAATAAACAACTGAAATAACTTCCAATAATATTGATTTTATAATTATGACACTCAATTGCCTGTGGTAAGTTTAATTACCGCTAAATACTGTTAATGAGACTTTCATGAAAGGATTCTACAACAAATAATAAGTAAATGTCGTTAAAATGCAATCGGGTAATTTTAAACTTAGCAATATCTACTTTCAAATTGGCAGGTAACTGAATGAATTAAACATCGGGTGACGTCAGAAAAGTATTAAATTAATAAGATTGTCAACTCATTGAACTAATCACAAGTAAAGATAAAAATAATGAGGAATTGGTAAGAATAAGTCATTAGAATATAACTTGAATTTAATAATTTATTTCTTAAACCTGTGCCTACATTTAAATGCCTGAATGTGCGGAAAGGCAAAACCTGGGTCGTTAGTACAAAAAATGTGTAATTCTATAAAGTTTCAACAATTCAAATTTGATTTTGAAAGACCACCAAGTACCTTCAGTAGATATATATTATATTTCAAACCAAGACTTTTTTCCCAAGCAACGCGGTAGAACGGCGTTCCGGCATCTTTTTTTGCAATTTTTTATGCGCTTTGTGGCATAGTGAAAGCTGCTTTAAATTTCATTTAAACGATATTGAATATTACATTTGAATTGTTGCAACTTTGTACGATTCCATATGTCTTATCACAAACGACCCGGGTTTCACCCTTCGGCATCTTCAGGTATTCCATCGCACGGATGCAACAGAACTGACCTGGAATGCATGAAGATGCCGAAGGGCGAAACCCGGGTCGTTTGTGATAAGACATATGGAATCGTACAAAGTTGCAACAATTCAAATTTAATATTGAAGTTCCATCAAGCACCTTCAGTCGATATCATAAATGATATTGAATATAATTTTATTTACTAAAAAGCTCGACATGAAGTGAGTTCCGGCACCTTTTGTTTCTAAAAAAAGCCCCGATTAAAACTATGTTATGTATAATTTATTAAATGCTACGTATTTTAGGCTTGAGATGTAAACGAATATATAATTGTAAATATTTCTTCGTAAAATTTCTTCTCACGTTTTGTACATCTTTATTTTTTTCTATCGTTTCTTTTTATTGTGCTTTATATCACGGACAACGCAATAATTATCGATTTACCGTAGATAGTAGACCACGCGCCCTCTGTTTAATCTCTACGCCGTAGCTCGTAGCAAGGCATTGGCTTACTGTTCAAATAATTCAATATGACTAACTGTAAGTGGAAATTATTGTCCGTTAAGCTTGATTTAGATTACTTTTAAACAAAAAGTATTTTCAGTTGAAAATTAAATAGAGAGTAATAGCTGAATTTATAACAGGTTTTGCATTTTATAATCTCATAAACTTTGTGATAGCAACACCAATTCTCTTTCCGTTGTATTATAAAGCAAAAGCTTTCATTTTTCTCACTATTGTTACTTTTTGTTTGCTGAGAATGTCGCGAAAAAAGAGCTTTTCGTTAGAAATCATTATCGATTATACTTCGCGTATTTTTTTAAATCTTCTGTCAATCGCAATTCACTTTATAACAAGTTCAATTTATGGACTAACCTAAGTTTGTTTTTCAATAAGATGTCATCATTCGACGATGCAGGGAATTTTATCAATTAAAAACTACACTTAATCTATGCATAAAACACACGAAAAACCTTAAGAAAATTCACGTTTTTTTTTGCGGGTAAAAAAAATAATTTGTGTGTTATTTCTTCGTTATTAAAAAACTTTTTCTACTTTAAAATACAATTCCGTTAAAATTTTGAAACTCCTTTGGCTGTAAAATTCTTTGGCGTATTTGACCACACATCGTAAAGTATTTACTTTATCTATCTAATGGTTTACTTCATATTTACCTTTGCCATAAAACTTTTTCTACGGTTATTGTATAGAACAAAACAGCATAGAAACTCGCTTTCAGTGTTGTACTTGATAGAGATACTGTGCAACTCGTAGAGCAGAACATTTGCCTGCGATTTCCTCCCCTTTACTGTTTGCAGGGGCGGCAACTTTACGATAAGGAGTGAAAAATGATTGGATCGTAGCCTTTCAGCTGAATTATGGATGCGATAAGGGGAGGAAATGCGAGAATCAATTGATATTATTATTTTACGGGTTTCTATGCGCGCCACTGGTTATTTTGTATATGAAGTTTTCATGCTGCCTTAATAAGAGATTTGTAATCATATTTGCCAAGTAATATTTAAAATATGATAACGATTAGGGTAATCCAGCAGTAATTCTATGTTTTTTTTTACTTAAAATCATAACGTAGTTATCAGTGAGTGGATTTTTACATCCATTCACTTCTACAATCCATCAATTAATTAAATAAACACACTTTCAAAAATATTTTCAGTACACAACCGTTTCTTTTTCTTATATATTCACTAGCATATTATAATAAACTAATTTCATTCATAAATTCTTACCATATATTACAAATAATCTTTCGACATATAATCATCAAAAACGATTCAATTCGTTCCATTCCGGAAGCCGATATGTGTGATTTTCCACTGAACATAGTGAATTTATTTAAGTGGATATGAAAAATACTGAAGAGAAAAAATATACGAAAAACAATTGTTTATATAATTGGATATCTCTGCGTGTGGGCAAAGCTCTCGTCACGTTATGCGTCCCGCGGGCTACTGGAATGGCAACGACTCAAATTTGCGGCCAAGTTCGGTGCTTGCCCCGCTGGGAATCGAACCCCGAGCATCGCAGTTACGATCGTTACCAGCCAGTCAAAACATTCATTCGAAATATACACCGAAATGTAAACGTTAAGCTATATTTGGATTTAGTGCAAATTGCTATCATTTAAATTGCACCTAAAGCAATTCATCATCAGCAAGCTGCAATGCCTGCTGTACACTCGCTTCATTACGGAAATGTTTATTACGCTCACTGAGGAAAAACCCTGGACAGTTGTTATGTTGCTTAAAATTATGCTTCCTACCGTAGAGTTTTATCTACTATTTTTCCTCCCAAGCCAAAATATTAACGCTATTCAAATAATATTTTACGTATCTGTCAGTTTGAAATACGCATTTTATTAATATATTTGATCGTTTAGCTATCTGTTCTAAGGTAATGAATAAAGAATTAAGAAATTAAAGAAATCTTTTTTCACAACTCAATTTTTCTGAATTATTTGTTTGAAAGATGTCATAGTTTGCATAAGAAAGTTGGTACAATTATGAAATTATTTCGAAAGTGTTGTAATAACTCGTATATATAATATAAGTCGGCACTAGGGATTGCATTACCGTTTTACCGGTTAGCCGGTAAATGGCCCAAAATGCACCAGCGGTAATTATCGGTAAATGAAAAATTTACCAGTTTTTACCGGAAATGTTTTTATCGCGAATTAATGCATATTATAACGAATTTTTATTATGATATATGCATGAGGGCTCCGGCAACATTGATAAAAAGTTTTTTACTCGTCACACAGGTGTCATTTGTCATCGCAATCGCGGTCACCGTGATGCCCACTGCAGGCTGCAGCTGATTCTTGTTTTTATGGGATAGATAGCGAAGAAAATCGTATTTAGGTACATATTCAACTATCTTTTCATTATACCAAAGCAAATAACCATTTATTAATAAACTGTATAATCCAATACATTGTTTTTTTGTTTTATTTTTATTATGAATTTGTATTCATAGATACAAATTATGCATACATGTATAAAATAAATATACTACATCAATAAGTTAATAGATAAATTAATAGTTTAGCGTATAAACTTCTTACAGGCAGGTAAACCAAATATTTCATAGTCGTAATTTAAATTAATCAATCTTTGTGTGGCAAATAATAAATTATCCGATTTACTTAAAAAAAATCATTTAAAACGTACATATTTTCACCTGAAACATATTTAAAGTACATATTTTGACATTACTATTCACCTAAAATGTATTTTAAATTATTATATTTCAATCCAGGATACCATTTGTAGTGAAAGTAGCCACGTACAATTATACGTTAATAACATATTCCACGTCTTTTTTTTCCATTGAATTTCCGTTCCAGAGGTGAAAATATTTACCGTTTACCGGTTATTGAAATTTGACGGTAAATTGCAATCCCTAGTCGGCATCTATTAAGTGAACTTAAAATTAATGTATTCTTATAGATTTAAACCGTTTTGATATGACACAAAAATAGCAATGTTCTAAGTGTGTAAGTTCTAAAATAAAATAATACGTAATATTAATTGTAATTTTTGTAGAACTACATATTATAATGGAATTCTATCAAATAAATGCCAATTCAATCAATACAATTTTCGATGCTATTGTTTTAGATAAAACATTTAAGCTTTTATTACATCGTAACGCGGTGAAAAAAAAAGCAATTTATTTTATTTCTACATTAATTCTGATGTAGGCGTAAGCCGAAATGACTATCGACTATATATCTCAAATTTTTGTAGAACTGAAAGTCATTAATATTTTTGTCATCACGGCATCATGGAGTTCTTCCAAGTAAATGCTGATTCAATCAACTTTACTTTTCTGTCCATGGTATATGTGTAATACTGTAGAAATGTTTGAAACTATTTTCATAATCAACCAGTTTTTTTAGAAATATCCATTAAACAAGAAACACTTGAAGGCTTTGCTGTTATTTTTGTTAGCGTCACGTCGCATTTAATATTTATATTAAAGCTTTGTAAACTTTTGTTTCTCCGAAGAGTGTATCTTTTGTTGAAGCTCAACGGAAAGTTTTAAAAACTTTTTGTGATGTCTAAAACTTTGAGTGAGAAATTTTTTGAAGTTTGCAAACAGTTGTTAATTTGACGAACTGTTTCACATACATACCTTATGTTATGATGATTTATTCTTTATAAGTATAACACTCAAACGTTTTGAAATATTAACAAACTTTTATAACGTGGATCAAATTATTTTGATTATTAATTCGATTGTGGCGCTGTGAAAAGTAATAGAAAAGCAGTGTCATTTTTTGTATAATTATTGTTTGTCTTATTTTATTATACCCTTGTTGCTTTTTGTAAAAAGGTAAAATCCCAACACCCATTTTATAATTTGTCATTTAAGGATATTTGAATTATTCTTGTTTCATTGATTGCATTGGCATTTACATTGTAGAATTCCATTTAATACTGTGAATAAATACCAATGTATTTTTGTTCTATAAAATTTTTAAGGTATATAGTTGACATTTATTTCGACTAACCTCAGCGAAACATGTTTAAACGTACATTTATTTAACTTTACACTTAACGGTACACAATACTTCTTCTATTCTGTTCTAACATGCTAGTTTTATATTGTGATAAAACATTCTTAAATAAGGCAAATTGATTTTGTGTATCTTTTCTTTGTAAATTGATTTTTTTTGGATTTTTTTTTATTAATTGGGAATAAACGTAAATTGTAAAAAAGTGATTAGTATTTTGGCTTATGCCTTTATCAGAACAAGAATTCATGATTCGTACAAGAAGATATAGTGGAACCGAGTTACACAGATAATTGAGTTTTTTTTAAATTTTATCGCTAGTGAATAGGCAATTCGGATGAGTGCGTAAGCCGAAATAGCTATAGACTACATTTATGTATATAAATGCAGTGTAAGTGTGTGTGTTTATCCTTTATGCATTACTACACCATTCATCCGATTGACATAAAGCTTTACAAATTTCTTGAGTATACTCCCGCAAATGTTTCTAGCATACCACTCTCTTTCCAAACCTCCCCCAAATAGTAAAACAATAGAATTAAAAGGACACTATTAAAAATTTAATTGTTTGTTATCATAACGACAACCTTGAATTTCCTTTCTCTGAGATCGCAGCAACGCGCGACGGGTCAGCTAGTATTTTGTAAATTTTGTAAAACTTAAATACTTTTTGTTATTTTTTCACCGTGTCATTCTTGTTTAATTGCTTAAGCAACATTTTGTGATAGTAATTCTTTAAATGCCTCTGAAAGAGACGAAACACGAGTCACAATTAACATGGAATAATCAGAGTTATTTAAAAAATTATTTAACGATGAACATGTTTTTGAATAATTATAATGAATTAGTTCTAGTTCCAGCTTTTCTGAAATCAAAAGACTAAATTCACAAACTGGTGACTTAACCTGAAATAAAAAATGGGAAGTCTCATCCAGAATTGATGAAATATATATCATTATTTCAATTGCTTATACAGTGCCCCGCCCTACATTTAAATTGCCTTTTTAAATATCTCATTATTTTCAGCTTCGTTGTCATTGTATAATATCTTTTTTAAGAGTCGAATAAAATTCAGAACAGACCTTATTAAATAGGCAGGAGGGCAATGTCTTTTACTTTCCAGCGCAAAGTATATTTAATTAAATTCTTCTTTTGCACCTTAAATTTGCCGAAATTGTTCTAATAAAAATAAATTTTTCGTCTTCACAACGTTTATTTTACGGATGACAACGCAGACCTTCGACAAGCCAGAGGTCAAAGTCGTGTGATCCATGTAACTACCGTTATAGGCTTTAAATGTGTATAAATATTTTATTTACGGTTACAAATACATTCGTCAGCCACGCTTCAATGATGGACAACTGTACAGTAAAACTCAACATTAATAAAATTTCAATTATTGAAAGATTGTAAGATTCCACATCTTTTTTCACTAACAACCCGGGTTGCGTTTTTAAACATCTTCTGGCATTCTATCAGGTGATTTAATAGATCCGCAGACCTTTTTTAACACACAATGTAGAATTGTTGAATCTTTGTACAATTTCACATGTTTTCTCACTAACGACCCGGGCTTCGTACATGCATTTTCAGGCATTCTATAAGGTGATATAATATACACATAGAGCGTTTTTGAACACGAAATCTAGAATTGTTGAATCTTTACACAATTTCACATATTGTCTCACTAACGACCCGAGTCTCGTCTAGGCATTTTCTGGCATTCTATAAGGTGATATAATAGACACGAAAGCTTTTTTCACACAATTCAGAATTGTTGAAATATTATACGATTCCTGACCCTAACCAGGTCCATGTGTGACCATTAGTGTCAAAACATGTGAAATCGTACAAAGTTTCAACATTTTTAATTTGTAATTGAAATTCAATCAACCACCTTCAGTTGATATATATAAAAGTAAATTAGAAAGATATGGCTATTTACTCATTCACAGCAGTGATCCTAACACGTTGGAATCCATTTTCTGTCACCCTTGTCTCTTTATTTATCTCAACTATTTTTAATGTCAAGGAGCGTATTCATTGATTTTATGATGAAAAATCATTTATTTTACAACTTATATAGAAAGCAACGGATGGATTACCACCGTCAGTAAAACCGATCAATAAAGAAATTTGTAAAAAATCTGTGAGAATCGTAAACCATCAAAGGCAATTCAACTTTCTCGCCAATTCTAGCTAAATTTTCACAATTTTTCACCCGCTGTCCGGTTCCGGTAGCGATTTCTCCCGCACCAAAATATTTAGTCCATTAAATATCAAACAAATACATTTTTTTAACAAATATGCTTATTTTTTTCCGCAAAGTTTGCAGACGCCTGTCATTATTTTAAATTATATAGGTGACCTTGTAATATATTTAAATGAGATGAAAACCTTAATATCGAAGAAAATGCCCTTTCAAAATACAAAGGACATTTTAAAATTAAAATTAGTACTATAAGAATCAAAAGAAACGAATATTTTATTTATTCTCTTTTAAGTGTCTTCTTAAAAGTTGTGAATATTGAAAAATAGTGCTGTAAACTTTTGCTTTAACAAAAAATGCTGGAAAATAAAAAAAAAATTCTAAATAATATTATATACAAAAACGATTTAAATATTTTGTTCATCTTTAGTTACAGAAGTCATAATATATACATCCAAATGAAGTACATTTATTTAAAAATGGAACGTTAAAAAAATCTTATAAATAATTTGCAAACATTTGACAAAATCAATAATCCATTAAGGACTCAAAACAATTGTGAAAGAATCATTAGGAAGAATAATGAGTGGGACCTTTTTTATGATCAAAATAACATGCACTTAAATATTTTATGGAATATATTGTATTACTAAATAAAATTTTAATGGTAGTCAAAACGAATGGAATGCGAATGAGTAATGGTTAGTTAGGAATGTTTCAGTACTTTCTGAAACACGTAAAAGAAAAAGAAAAAGAGGCAACAAAACACAATTAATTATTGAAATATTCTGTGTTTGAATATTTTAAAGTTTAATGAGGACTCACACGTAAGGAACATGTAAGATCATTCAACAGTAAAAAAACAGATTCACAATTCGCTAATCACGTTATTCACTTTTAAGGTGTTAACTGTCACTTCTTGATGGAAAGGCATTATATTTTAAATAATAAAAACACATTTTTTAGTACTTATTTCCACAATATATTTTTTGATCAGGACCGGTTTCGCTCATCGCGAGCAGTTGTTAATGCGAAACCGGTCCTGATCAAAAAATATATTGTGGAAATAAGTACTAAAAAATGTGTTTTTATTATTTAAAAAAAAAAAAAAATCACGTTATTAATGAATCACATAATATAAATTCAAACTCAGCCCCTAAATGTTTGCATCTTTGTAGTAAGGGTCGGAGAATGAAGGCTTTGAAACAGCTGGAAATCAATAGACACCAATTATCACAAAGGATTCTTAACGACCAAACTGACATAATAGTATCGCCACTTGTCCAGCCGTTGCACAAAGGGTGGTCTGATTTACTTCCAGAATGATCACTTCCGTCCCACATATAATCTTATTGTCATAGACACCTATTGTTTCATTTAGAATTTTGAAAATTTAGTGTCATTGTGTTAAAGTAACAAGCTAGGCCGTTGGAACAGGAGAGAGAATTTGTTGTGTGCCTTTTCTGCACAGCTATATATAGATAAGCGAATGTTAGCTTAAGCATAGTTCTGACGATGGCGTGAGCCTAAATAGCTATCAACTATATTTGTTAAAAATAATTTTGTACAACTAAAATACATTGCTATTTTTTCACCGTGTTATAATGGAGTTCTACCAAGTGAATGCCAATTCAATCAATCAATCAATTAATGAGGACTCCTTATAAAATTATGTATTTTGTGTTCAAAAACCAATAATTGCTATATTTATATGTAAAAAATAAGAAAATACAGACAGTTTAAAGCTTATAAGAATTTTTCGTAACAAAATTATCATGTCATAAATTATTCAAGAGACACCTTTCCTTCTTTGAACTGGAGCCAAAGTTTTCCCATACAATATCTTCCCGGCCAATTTGTGGTTTGTTTTAGCGTTAAATGTCACTCGTACAAAGGTCAAGACAGTAACTTGATCCGTTTACTCGTATCCACGAACTTACCCTGTAACTTAAATATTAAATTACATATATCAGTTTTATATCCGAAAATTCTTAATGCTTAACTTTATTTTACAGTCTAATTTACCGTTTAATGATAAAGCATTCTGATACCTTATACGCCAGCCAGCTATACATATCTATCTATTATACATGCATAAAAACGACTATTTGTTTGTATATAGATACGACCGTTATGTATTGTTATATTAACCATAGGAAATGTTTGAAACTTTAAAAATATCTTCTGTCCACCCTCACGATGGTTTCTGGACAACCACATGACAAACCGCCGTAAAAGTTATAACCATTACAAAAACCTCTGATGAAACTATCAACCATGCCACACTTTGAGAATGACATTTCGCATACCTACAATTATTCAAAAATTAGATTTGTATAAGGAATAATTTTTTTTTAAAGTATTCACACATTCGATTACTTTGAATCTTATCAAAAAAATTGGATATTTTAAATGAGTACCTAGATACCGCCTTCGCGAATTTGTCGCATATTAAAGTTATGAATTCTAATGATATTTTGCAAACCATCGATTGTGTCGTGTAGTACAGTTTTAGCAATTTACATGGTTTAAGTGGCATTGCCATGCATATGGCGTGTACGCACTAGTATGATATAATTTTGTAATCCATTATTTATTTGACATAAATTTCAAAAATTACAAAATAAAGTAAGCTTTGGAAATTGACAATGAATTCACCTGAGTAAGCTCAAATAACATGTACTTTAGTACATTAAAACAATTATTCGTATTTACGCACTTCACGTTACTTACCAATTTTCAATAAATAAAACATAACTTATTGTTCTACTATTTCCTGATTCTTTGAAAATTTGAGCTTGACTTAAAAACTTTTTTTATTTATTCAAAAACACATACCTTTCATCCGAGTGAAAAATAAAAGCTCGCGATGATCTAAATTGTTCTTGGAAAACGGGCCTATAAAATGAAGGCTGAAAATTTACTGTAGTAAAAATAGTGCTAAACAAAGGGTTATATTAATTTTAATTATAAGATTTTCTACCACGAAATGACAGGCAACACAACGACAGATTATTGCAGCCTTTACATTTTACTGGTGCAGTATACACGTTGGTTATCTACGATAGTTTATCGCAATTCTTATGATGAAGTCATGATTAAGATAATTGTTCTCTTGATTGAGTTATAAATAGCTATCAACCAAATGATCATCAAACGAATAATATAATAAAAAATAAAGTAATAAAGGTCGCAAAATGACGGCTTTGGAACAGCTGGAAATCAATAGATATAAATCATGACATGAAATCTTAAATGAACAAAAAAATATTAGTCGGTCGCCGCTTCTCAGACCATTACGAGGGGCTAATACTTTCCCGTAATAAAACATCTCCCTCCAATATTTAAGCTTATTGAAATTGCCGCTTGTTTAGTTTTGTTTACATTTAAAAAAATAGTTCTATTGCTAGAAGAAAATAAGCTAGGTTGTTAAAACAGGAGAGAAGATGTATTGTGCAAATGTACGTTTTAATCTACGAAATAGATATCAACTATATTTTATAATATTGTGTTAATCCAGTTTCTATTGGATTCACTAAATAGTTTTAGAAATACTGAAAAATTGTCAATAATTTTGAATAACATAATTGAATTTAATTGAAAAGTTTCCGGTGTGGACTTGTGTCAGTACTTTATCTACTGACTTGATCGAACCACTCGCCTGTAGGCTTGTCACTGATTTACCTCCACCTCCACTTCTTCAAGCTCGGTCCGTTTCGCTCCATTAATTTTGCGGCCGGTCTTAAGATTCTAACCCTACTTAAGTACCCTTATAAGGGGTGTTTCAAACACGGTCAAAACCTTATTTCTGTTGAATAGTAGAAGTTTTTTTTTCAAGACATAAAATCTTGCTTATACATTTTAGGCTAATTACAATGTTACACAGTGGGTAAAGTACAGGCGTACAAAGTTTCAATAAATCAATCAAGCACTTTCAGTCGACATCATGAAAAGCATAATATGATACTATTTTAATTTATGGTATCAAATGAAGGTGCTTGATGGAATTTCAATTTCAAATTTGAATTGTCACAGCTTTGTACGATTCCACATGTTTTGTCACTAACGACCCGGGTTTCGCCTTTCGGTATCTTCAGGCATTCTACCACACGGATGCAACAGATCTGACTATTCCGACTATCAGTTATGTTGCGTCCGTGTGATAGAATGCCTGAAGATGCCGAAAGGAGAAACCCGAGTCGTTAGTGACAAAACATGTGGAATCGTACAAAGTAGTAACAATTCAAATATTATGCTAGCTGTTTACTGACTGAATATTCGAGTGCATGCGTGTACTGGAATGCCTAACATATTTGGAAGTGTAAAGTTAGTTAAATCAAACAAGATTAATCAGGGTTAGGATTCGGAGTCGTGAAGTATCGATGTTTTCGCTGATTTCAGAATCGTGAAAAACGAGCGAATCCGACCACTTTTCAATTAAACAATTTCAAAAAATATTTCAAAGAACGATTTTCCGAAATAGTTGTTTGATCTTTAATTTAATGCAGATTACTAGAAAAGCTAAGAAATAACCTGATTAAATTAAAAATTTTTAATTGGGGCTGTCTTGTTGGTCAATGTTGGAATTTTTTTTCAACAGTCCCATGGCCCTTTGATAAATGATGATGTCTGCTCTCAGTGTTGCCAATGAGTAGATTATTGAAATTTTGCGAATACCGACGCGGCGGTGTGCAATGTAACATACTAACAAAATTTTTCGCTTAAATAAAAACACCTTTTACCAAGTCATCAAAATACCACCGCGCCCTCTCAGACCGTTTGAAGAAATTACTTAGCCGAATCACAAATGTCAGACAGCGACTCGCAAAGTTCAAGCAGGCGACCTGTTAAGTGCAATCCCTCGTAAATCACAAAATGGAAATTTACGCAACGGCTCGTTTTATACTATACCTTCCTACATTCGTCACATGATATCGTTTCTATCGGCTTTGGAATACCAATATGTTTTTTTTTGCATTTGTTACTATCATTTGTTTCTTTTCAAAAACCTCCTGGCATTAATCTTACTAGGAAACAATATAGCAATACACCGTATATATTAATAATCATTTGCAGTTCATAAATAGATCCAATATTTATCGATACGTACATCAATTGTTCTAATGAATTCTCTGAATGAGACATTTTTTGTCATTGAATTGAGAAATAAATTGTCTCATTCTACAATATTTAGAAGTAAAAAATTATTGAATTTAAATGTTACACTTGTATATACAGCAGAAATTATCTCAGTTCCATTTTTTATTTAATTCTCTCAATTCTAGTAAGCATGTTAAAATTTATAGTATTGAACGTCAATATTTCTCAATGTAACATATAATATAACACGTTTTATTTAAAAAAAAATTACCATAATTACTGTGAATTATTGTTTTAATAACAATTCATACATATTCTTAAATCATATCAACAATTGAAAAGTATATAGCTAACATTTACTGTATCATTGATTGAACTGGCATTTAGTTGATAGAACTACATTAGAACACGGTGAAAAAATAGCAACGTGTTTTAGATGTACAAAATTGATAAAATATTTAGTTAATAGCTATTTCGGTTTACGCCCTCATCTGACCTATCTTTAAACGTACATTTATTTATTTATAATATATATAGCGGGGTAACATATTAGCACAATATGAAGCTAGGGTGTTAAAACAGAAGAAAAGATGTATTGTGTACCTTTTCTACACAGCTATATAATAATAAAATGCATATTTCTAGGTACACAATACATCTTCTCTTCTGGATTCTAGATGTTATAACAGAATATTTTTCACAAATTTTGTAGAACTAAGATACTTTGTTATTTTTTCACCATATAATATCTGTATAGCTTTGTAATTGATTCTTACCGTAGTTTTATTCAAGCCTCCAAAACATGTTGTCAAAATATTGTGAAAGCACAATTAATGTATTAAATATTAATTATATTATTTGTGATTCGCTTATATGAGAAAAATTTTCATAACGACTGACATCTTGTTACACATCAAGTTGAATAAAAATATCAATTGTAATTTTAAACTTCAATAAAAGTCGATATTATATTATCATGAAATGATGATTTTTTGGTATCTTTTTCGTTTCAAAGCTCGAAAAAATCTGACGTGGGAGCTATTGTTGTTTGCCTGAATAGGTTCTGGGCATTGAAAATTTATTTCATTCCCTTTGCGCAATATTAAGTCAAAGCTTTTTCGTAATTCCGTTTGATACTAAAGTGTCTTCAAAAGGATCATCAGGCTTCACATAGTATTAATGAAAATTCAAGAGATTCAACTTGGGTGAATATTGATTGCGTTAAAAGGAGGCTTCATCGTGGATTTAATGATATTATACAAATGATGCAAACTGTGCATTTTTCGTTGATGCAATAAAAGTATTTCAATCACGTTCGTCTTGATTTATTTAAATGATTTAAAATATAAATAATAACATAATGCATTGCATGAATTACCAGTATCTAATTTTTTTTAGCACATCTTTAGATACGTTAAATTGTGTATATTAAAAAAATCAACAAAAACTTTGCGCCTTTCGATTGGTGAAACTGTATCATGCGATTGAATTTAGTTTATTTAAACTTTTTGTTACAAAATAAAAGCTCCCGTTAAAAGTATATTATATTTGATTTCACTAAACTTATTATAACAATCTTGATTGAGAAAAATATTATTGACACATATACGGGTTTCACAATATTTAAATCTTAGAAAAGCTCTCCGAAAAAAAATATGATATATTCCCACAATTTTATATAATATAGATCAGATAATGACGAATGCTCGCGATGAACAAAACCGACCCTATTCTTGATAATATAGGATTGATAAAATAGTACTTACCAGTCGAAATTTAGTTAGCCTAGATCTACATTCAGCTAACGAAATTGAACATTTTATGATGATATCAATTGAAGGTGTTCGATAAAATTTCAATATCAGATATGAATTGTTGAAACTTTGTACGATCCCACATGTTTTTTCACTAACGATCCGGGTTTCGCCATTCGATATCATCAGGTATTATATCACACGGATGCAACAGAACACACTGTCAGTTCTGTTGCACTCATGTGATCCATGTACGTTCCGTTCCATGTTTAAAATATACAATATATACCCAAAATTTAAATTTAATTATGGTTAAGAATACATTTAAATGCCACCCTTCAGTGATCTATAACTCAACAGCGAAACTCTGTATATATACATGTCAAATTTTGAATTTTTGAAACTTTGTACGATTTTAAATATCACTTACGTCTCGGTCTTCGTCTTTCAGTTCTGAAGATGCCGAAAGACGAAATCCGGGTCGTTAGTTTCAATATAATATCTTCTGGCATAGATGAAGAAATACATATTAATCTCCTCTTAATTAAAAATAAACCGTAGTATTCATAAGGTTCGTCAAAATTTGTGTGTACCTACTTTGAATGCCATAGATCAAATACCAACGTCACATTTTGGATACTTGCACAACAGATTGTTGGCCAGCAACTTATATATATATAAGATAATTCGTAAAACGCATTAACAGGGTAAATAGCTAGCTATAGAGGTTGACAAACCGCATCATTAGCCCGCTAGGGGGTTCCAAGGGATATGTCACGGTTTTTCTTCCCTCCCCACGTCCTTTCCTTCCACCCTCTCATAACGTCACGCATCACTCTTCTAATGACGTAAACTCCTATCAAATAAATTCACCTAAGATGAGTATTGTTTCTAAAAGAAACATTTAAAACAATTATAAATATATATATTTTAAATGTACGTCTGCTTCCAATGCACAGTTTGTGTAAAAAATCAAATCAAATATCAAATGTAATTAATCTCAGCAAGAAGATTTTTGAAATGCAATTGGTCGCCTCTTTGTGGAAAAGAATTGTAATTCAAATAATATAGTATAATTACATTTTTAGTAATATTTCCAACAAAAAATATTTTTATGATATTTTCAATTGATAATGCTGCGAGCATAAGCGAAACCGGTAATAATCATAAATTTTAAAAAATACAGAATTGATAATATTCCGTTATTGTCAAATTTTACTTTCACCTGCAGCATTATAATATTAATATACTACGAATATTTACATGGAAACAATTCAAAATAATTATTTATTTGTTTATATGTGTGATTATTGAACTTGCATTTACTTGGTAGAACTCCGTTATAACACGGTGAAAAAATATCAATGTATTTTATCGTAGTTCTGCAAAGTTTACAAGATATTAAATAGATTAGTTGATAGCTAGTTATGACTAAGGTGTAAACCGAAATAGGCATCAACGTATGTCTCTTTTAAGTTGTAAACTGTCACTTCGTGATGGAAAGGCATGATATTTTGAATAATAAAAACACGTTTTTTTAGTACTTATTTCCACAATATATTTTTTGATTAGGACCGGTTTCGCTCATCGCGAGCATTCATCTATCAGTTGATAATGCTCGCTATGAGCGAAACCGGTCCTGATCAGAAAATATATTGTCGAAATAAGTATTAAAAAAATGTGTTTTTATTATTTTAAATATCAACATATGTATCTTATGAATTTTGTAGAACTGAATTACATTATTATTTTTTCACCGTCTTAGCCATTAAAAAATCGAATTGTGTTTTGAACTTCTTTTTATGAAATTATTTTATTTATAAAACTCGAGACAGTTAGCGCTTTATATATTTCATCATTAATTTCGTTGGTTAAAATTTAAGATTAAATGTGCTCAAACTCACAAATTGTATTGGATAGAAAGATGTAACTAATACAAAAACCTATCAATCGGGATATTATTTGAGACGGCACCATGATTTTCAGACGATCTATCAAGGAAATCGATAAATCGGGGAACGTTTAACACTGTATATTTTTTATGTTACAATAAGTAAAAGTTTTAAGCAAGCTTTATCTTTTTTTAATTATACGTGTTATTTTGCTTTGAATTTGATATCGTTCACCCTTTGTGAGCTGCGTTAATAAAAGCTCAACGTCGTTCGTCACTCAGAGCTTTTTGTGTCATTTTTTGTAAGTAAGCTCTCCAAGCTAAATTATTTGGCCTTCCGGTTTGCGATTGCTATTCCGTTCATTTATTCCATGGTCGTTATAACTTATTATTCAGAAAGATAAGATGACATCAATTGAAGCAATCTAGAGCGTATTCTCATATCGCTGTTCAAGTTGAATGTATTTTGACCAATTAAATATCTTAAGTCTACAAACAACAAGAATGTCATGTTTATTGAAAGATATTTGGCTCTTGTTTCTAACAAGTACTTTCATTATAAAATCGTTGAGATTTCAAACCATAATCTTTGTTGATTAATTAGCGAAGGCAAACAAAAATAATTATAATAAATAATAATTACTATATAGTTCTGAGAGTGTAAGCCGAAATATCTACCAACTATGTACACATATAATATTAATGAACATTTCTATTTTTTTATCGTATTGTAATGTAGTTCTACCAAGTAAATGACAATTCAATCAATAAAATTCGTCTAGTTTCTTATTACTCTGAAAAAACATATGATATATTTTATCGTTTGTTTTCTGCATGACCCAATAAAATGAAAAGATATTTCGCCTTCCGGGCAACGGAAATTCGATTGACCAAAATAAACTAGGCAGCAATGAAATAGTGCATAGTTTCTCAACGTTTTACATCCGCAAACCACCAACAAATAAAAAAATGTTTTGCGGACAATCAACATTGGAATAAAATAATATATATTTATATTTTTGATTTTTTGTTCAAAACTACAATATAAATTTTGCGACAGCGTTTGCTGATATAACAATATTTAAGAATATTAAAACAGACAATAGAAAAAAACATAATTTTAAAATCCATAAAATACAACATAAAATTCGATTGTTTATCGAAATAATATCACATTGCGGACCACCCCAAAAATCTCCGCGGGCCAGCGGTCGAGAAACTATGCAATAGTATTTATGCATATACGTATTTTCCTCCAAAATATCATATCATTTTATGACTGTTCATATAACTTCCAATTTAAGCTACTCAGAAAACATCAGATATCAGTAGTTGGTAAGTAAAATGTAACGTTAAGCGCCCAACGTTATATTAAAAGGTGTCTAGTCTAGTGAGCAGATTGTAACGACCGTTTCGCAGGTCGTTAACGCAATCGTTACGTCAATCATCGCAGTTACAGGCTGGTACTGTACAACTTAAACCTGGAATTTAGATAAAAATACTACACGGCGGTATGTCAACCGTTTAACGAATAATTATCTCGGTGAGCTTTTACGCCGTCGCTCATCATTAGAAAATTGTTTCGTGTTTCTTATCGTCGCATTTATACTTAGGTAGAAAATAACAATAAAGCACATAATAAAAGGACAAGATTTTAAGCGCCGTCGTTAAATACAAACAGCTTTTTAAAAAAAAAAAATCAATTGATTGATTTCAATAAAACTTCTTTCATCTTATAAATATTTAAAGAAACTACACACATTATCAAATTGAATTTGTTGAAACAATTTACGATTCTACGTGTTTTATCACTTATGAGCAGGGAATGCTTATCGACATCTTCAGGCATTTAACACACAAGAAGATTGCAAGAGGACGATAATCTGCGAGTTTTATTAGCCCTAAATATTTTTGATGAGTTTTTGATGAAATGATTCTACGACGAATATTATTAAAATGCAATTGGATGAATTTAGACTTAGATATAGTTACTTATATGAAATTGGTGGGAATAAACATCAGGTGACGTTATATAGGAATTCAATTTATGAGATTGTCAGCTCATTGAACTATTCTTACGTATGGGATATAACAAGGGAGAATTGGGAAGGTTGAGCTGGTCGTTAAAAATAAAAATATGAATTTAATTTAGCTTTTATTTTCTTATTTGTTTTTTTTTTAATTTGCTTGAAAATGCAGAAAAACAAAACCCGGGCCGCTAGTGACGAAACATGTTAAAACGTACAAAATATCAACAATTAGAATTTTATATTGAATTCCAACAAGCACCTTCAGTCGACATCATAAATTACACATTTTATTTTTCAACGATATATCTCATCTTTTTGAGAGCTTTTAGTTATAAAGTAAGTAATCTTATCATATCACGATATTTGATATTTGGAAAGAGTATATATATATTTGATAACTTCCTAACTTTTTCTAGCAACACATTTTTGTGAATGTTGATTTTAGTATATGAATAAAAGAATTATCTGTGTCATATGACACATGATGTAAAAAGTTTAGTCTTTCAGAACTCTTTCGCTGAGCGAAACTAGGCCGTTCTGATGATATACGCTTGAAAATCTATTTTTACTCTGTATAGTATAAATAATATAATCGTATATAATATTAACACCAATAAAATGTTAAAAAAATACTAGATTCCAAATGTTGATAAGTTCAAATCAACAGCCTTTTTGGCAGTATTTCGGATTCTTCAATGCCATGACTAGATTACGATTATTGTGGACTTCACCATGCTTCTTCTTGTCTTTGGGTAATCCTAAAGCCATGAGCTCGTCTTCTTCATATCGTGCCTTAAGCTTGGTCAATAATTTCAATAATGGTCATAGATTATTTAAATTATTTCACATTACTGCTATAAGTAAATCACGATGTATAATATTCCCTTGATAGGTGTTTACTGATACTTCTTTGTTGGAAAGACATTATATTTTAAATAATAAAAACACATTTTGTAGCACTATTTCTACATTTTGTTTATAATTTTTATTCCATTATTTGTTAATGTTCACGTTAAGCGAAACTGGCCCTGATCAAAATTAAGAAGGTTTTGTCCACTTTTGCAATAGGTAATAAGAATTTTTTCCCATACTTGCTGTTAGTAACTTAGTTCACTTCCTTATCTATTGTATGTACATACGCTATTGGTGTGTGAGTTTAACATTGGGGATGTATGTATAATTATAATGAGTACAGTGGTCGAGATAATCGGATTTACTGTAGATTTACGTCATTTGAAAACGACATGAAAATAATGCAACAAATAAATCAGTATACAAGAAGTTATAGAGATTTGAAGAATTCTGATTATCAATTTGATATTCAAAAAAAAAGATAATCTCTTTGACAAATATTTCTTCTGTAATGTTTTGAATGATTAAAATTCGTAAGTATTTCCCAATGCGCACGAATTTAAATAATGTAAGAATGAAATTACATTGTATATTATTTTATATTATTATAAATTTCATTCAATTGTTTACTTATAACAATACCTTTTAAGTAATAAATTGAATTTCAATCGATAACATTTTCAAATGTCCTTTGTTACAAACACCCATTAATTCTCTTTGGAAAATAATTCCAAACACAAAACACGAAACAAATAAATCTCTTTGCTTCGAATAGAGTTTCTACACTAGAGTATACTTTTCGATCCGGAAACTGTGATCGGTATCCGGAAAAGCTGCGAACGGAATCCGGAAAGCTCACCGCAACAATGCGAAACTGAAGAGGCGTTAAATTTGGAAGGCTCTATAAACTTCTTCAACCTGAAACTTAACTACAACACTGTGGAAAAGCTTTGCTACAAGGTATTCTATAGAGTCGCTTATAATACTTTGTCGTATATTTGATAGCAGTTTTCATTTCCCGTCTCTTTTTTATTATCAACTACTTCTAGAATGTGATTTTATCATTTTAGAGAAACGTTTTATTGTTTGAATATTATTTATCATTATCTTGTCGTATAATACATGAATTATCCAGAAAGAAATCAAAAATAATCATAGGTCTATTAATTTCAAGTTATATTCATATCATTTAGCTTATTCTCCAATTCCCATTTGCTATTGCCCTTACGTGATTTTCGTTCAATGAGCCAGTAATCTCATAAATTGAATTCCTTTATTAAGTCACCTGATGTTTAATTCCCACCGTTACCCACCAATTTGAAATAAGTAGATATCTGTAAGCTTAAAATTACCTAATTGCAGTTAAATTATATGTGATTAGTATTTTTTATAGAATCTTTTCATAATAGACCCACTGAGAGTATTTACTGCTTGTGAATTCATTGTAAGCAATTTATTGTCATTTTCATCAAACCAATATTGTAGAGAGTTATTTCAGTTGGGTCGTTGGATCTTTGCCTTAAAGTCTTTTTTTTCATTAGCAATCAATTTCACTTGTTTATAACCGATGCTTACTGCTCATTGTGTGACAACTCTGATGTACCCGAGTAATAATGATATTTAGTCTAAAAAAACGTGTAGAATCATACCGTTTCAAAAGTTAAAATTTGATATTTAAATTACATCAAACACCTACAGTTGATACCATAAATTATACAATGAATATATAAATTAAATATACATTAATTTATTTTGGGTAATAATGCGTCTTGCTTATTTTTTCGCTTACTTTTGGAAAGATATTTTGGTCTCACATAGATATCGCTTCTTTTATATTCCGGTAATAACTTTGTATGTCATAAATGTTGCCTTAAAAATCCCAAACGAATAAATAAATGAACGCACACAATAATTTAACATCGCACAAAGATATTCGCGCAATCCCAACCGACAATAAAATATATTTCACAAATAACTGTCACATTTAACCAAATTGCTTTTGGCCAAATCTCCGATCATTTCGAATTTTACGATCGCATTTCGAAGCCCAGTACCCGACTGACTTTCCACATAATTGTGATTATAATCGATTCTTTCCCGAGGACTCGGTTCCGAGTATCCTTTGAATGAATTTCGCCCGCGATGTGGCCCTAAATAATAAATTTACAGCGCCATATGTATGTTGGATTTTAGCAACATTATATCACTCGGAGTAATTCACTATTTCTATGAATGTTTCAAATGACCTTTATTCCTTATAATAATTGAATTAAATTTGAATCGTCGAAACTTTGTACGATTTCACATGTTTTGCCACAAACAACCCGGGTTTCGCATTCAACATCTTCACGCGGATGCATCAGAAGTGACACAATAAACAGCTAATAACATGAATTATCAATCAGATAAGGATCAATTTAATTATGTGTTCATTTTAAATGATCAACTAATAATCAACTACAATTCTTCTTTACATGTTACTTTAATGACATCAATAGTTTTGAAAGTGATTTCATTTTTTTTTAAATCCTAGCCAAATTTTATGTGTTTTTCTTCTGTTATTAATTCCTTTTGTATATAACCGATTGACACTGATTATTGTGTGTCAGTTATGTTGTATTCGTGTAATAGGTGCATGGAGATGCCGAAAGGCGAAACTCAGGGCGTTAGTGACAAAACCTGTAGAATCGTATAAAGGTTCAACGAATCAATGATTTTATTATTGAAAAAGCTTTAAGAAAGAGGTCTTTAGGGTTATTGACCAGTCACAAAAATAATTGGCAACGATCAGTTCGGAATAGATTGGTGACTTTATTTTATGATTTCAATGTTATTTACACTTTTCAATCATGTTATGTTATATGACCAATAAAAGCTCAGCTTTTCCCCGGAATAATATCAATTGTGTATCGTATATTGACAGTAACATCCAATGAAGATCTATAGCCGAACAAAAAGCTTCTAGACTTCTCAATTGGTTATTAAAATATTCAATTTTCTTTTCCACCAGAGAAAAAAAGTTTTTATATTTAATATCTTTTTTAAATAACAGTAAAAATACGTATATACATATCTATAAACTTGATTTAATAGAGAATAGCTTACTTATACTTAGAATTAGATTCGATACACATAACATAAAAGCTCATTCCGACTTACAACTTCGCAGAACTTTACAAAGCTTTAAACTTCATAAGCTTAGTAGACATTCTGTGGCATATTTTTCTAGAACAAAGCTAATTTCATCCGAATCCTTTTAAACACGTGCTACATAGTTCAAAGTACCGTTTTTATTTATTTATCTTTCAACTCGCGTGTAATGCTTTGAAAGTTCAAGAAGAGATTCAATAACGAAAACAACGAATTACGGTGTCGTGTTTCGTTAATTGAACTGTCAAATGTGACAACGGATCCGTTAAGCTGTTTGCCCTTCTCCCATATTGCAGAACGAACCCGTTAATTTCGTTATATTATATATCAAAACTGACACAATGTTATATCACATTGTGATGAATTGTCTTTCACCATATCAACTGTAAAATTGTTTGATATCAACAATTATGAATGTATCTCGGAATAGCGTGGCAATTAATATTGCGTGCCCGTTTTCAGCGTTCTAAATGGTTTTTTGATAAAATTTTAACACGAATGAAAAAGAATAAAGCTTAAAACGAAATCCACGGTGTACAATACACGTTTTTATTTCTAAAACTAAAAATATATCTTCTATTAATTTATGATATCCATTTAAGGCTTGATGGAATTTAAATATCAAATTCGAACTTTTAAACACAACGAACTGTTGAACAACTGGATCGTGATTTCTATTGAATCTGTGTAATAGACTGCATGAAGATGCCAAAAGACAATGGACATGTACAATAATTAAACAATTGACATTTGTGTTTGAATATATAAGAAAATCATTACCAAAAACATTATATATATAAACACAGCATACAGCTAAATCACAAATTATTGATTGAATTGGCATTTATTTGGCAGAACTATATAGTTTTAATGAGGATGTAAGTCGAAATAGCTATCACTATATCCATTATAAAATTTTGTTGAACTGAAATACATTGCTATATTTTCGCCGCGTGATTCACAATTCATCGAAAATTTACGTAGACAGACCTAATACTAAAGATAGTTTATGTTAGAAGAAACTTTATGAAGCAATTCTACGTTCTACGTATAACGCAGACGGCGTAAATGTCTATCTCAATTGCAGTAAAATCTAAAACATATTATATGTTGCAAAGTGTGCACCTTGGCGAGATATCCAACCGAAACGATATACTTCTTTCAGAGGTGTTCTACCAGTAATCATGCCTAATGCATACCAATCTGCGATCACAAAATCGTTTGTTTCCCAAATATAAAAACACATTAAATTAAAACTTAAGACAAGTATTTGATACGAAATTTATGCCTATTTATGTGTGCGGATTGCAAACGAATCAATATTTAATAAAATTTATACGAAGCAAAAGTTAAACATCAGCTTAATTTCATTATTAAATCGTATTGCATATTGGTTCTACATTTATAAGGTATTAGTTGATAGCTATTTCGGCTTACGCCTTCATCAGAACAATTTTTAAACGTTTATTTACTTATTTATACATAGCGGTGTATAAAATGTATACAATACATCTTCTCTTCTGTTCTGACATATTGATTTTATGTATTTCTTAAAGTGAGAATTAATCTAGATTTGTTTTACTGCGTGAAAATTAAAGCTTATATTGAATAAATATTGTGCTAAATTGGTTTATTTAAACATTGCATCAACCTTCTGTAATGGCTTGAAAAGCAATGATACATTTATATTTGTTTTTTCATTAAGAATGTCATCGGATCGTTGATATCTATGAATTTCTAATTGTTTTAATGCAATTAGCTTAGGACCTTTACTACAAAGATGAAAACATGTGAGCAGTGAGTTAAAATTTATGTTATACGGTTCCTTTATTATTTTAAACATGGTTCTGATGACGGCGTAAGCCGACATTGCTATCAATTCTACACCTTAAAACATTTGTAGACCTAAATACGTTTCTATTATTTCACTGCTTTATAACAGAGTCTACTAAGTAAATCCGAATTCGATTAATAAACACTTGTTTTTTAACCGTATTGAAATCTTTAATGTATGTATTATATGCTCGATAAGGATATTGGTTGACAGCTGCATTCAGCAAATGCGTATTGCAAATAATCATGCAATTTGAAATACATCCGATGCAATTTAATATTCACTTTGCGCGGTGCATTTTTACAGTCGATAGTTTCGTCGGAAATAAATTTTCGAATTTGTTCACGAACAAAGCTGTGAATATGCTGTGATTGATAAACCGTATGCTGTTTTTTCATAGAATGTATTTTATGTATGCCCAATCTTAAGTATGCAAGTACAATCTTGTACACCTGGGCCTAGTATAACACGGTTATATGGTTCCACAAAAACCTCGTGTAATACAAATCCGTGTAATACGAGGTTTCAAGTTCATAGAAAATTAAGGTTTGCGTTCAAAAACAAAAAAAAAAAAGTCGATGATAGTTATATAAATATTTACTTTATTTTTTTAAATAAACAAATACACCATTCATTCATCATCGCTATCACTTAAATTCTATATTTTTTACAATTTCTCGAGATCGATTGTGAGTTTTCACCATTGGAGGACTATGATTGTTTTGTGGTTTTAGAGTTAAAAATTTCGTTAATAAACGATTGTCTGCTTTAAGCGTATCAACCTTTACGTATTTCCGTAAAAGGTTCCAAAATATTTTATAATTCCCTCTTGATTTTCGAACTCCTTTCCATTATATCATAGAATCATTATCAATACAGAAAAATCTAATTTATTAGCCAATTCCAAGCCGTCATTTATTACACGGTGAAAAAAATAGCAATGTATTTTAGTTCTACAAAATTATTTTTAAAAAATATAGTTGATAGCTATTTCGGCTCACGCCATCGTCAGAATTACCGTCATTTATTGTTTCCAATGTTAATATGTAGCTACTACGCTGCAACTGCTTTCCGAGTCATTAATTGTGATAGATTCAATCAACATTTCATTTTTATTTCTTTTTTCCCCTTAAACCGTGTTATATGAATCGTGTTGTATAAAACCGTGTTATATGAGGCCTATGTGTATATAAAGAATAAACTTAAAGAATTTAGAAATTGTATATCGAACATCTCAACGATATATATGTTTCGTTATTTTTCCTGTTTTGATAATCGGTACTTTGTTTGTACTGAAAAGTATTCTTATACATTACAGTTACGTAATACGAAATGAATAACGTAACTGTTTTGCTGAACGGTTTTGTATAATTGCTCTGAATTTTTCTTTTTACACTCATGCATATACGATATATTCCAATCTTTTGAAAAAATTGTAACCGTGTTAAAATGCATTGTTGAGTCTCGTTACAATCTTACATAGAATCATTAAATCGGGTTACAATGGGTTATCATATATGGAACTTTTCAATTATCGTACACCGCGCTATACCCACGGCGATCGTTTGCCTATGCATTGTAATCTCGCATTATAATAGTGTATTGAAATTTAACGATTTCACTTGTAGAGGCTATACCACTCTGCTTTATCTTATCGGAAGTTCGCCTTCGGTTGTTTGTAAATTTAAAGCATTTATTCAGTTCACCTTACGTATAGTATGTACACTGAGAAACAGCAGAATACACTCAACGCCCAAATTATGCGCTTGATTCGTTTTTCAATGAACCGTGTTAATAGAAATCGCGTTAAAAAGCAAAGAACTCGTATTTAATTTTCTCTTCGATATAACGTGTATAAAGTTGTATACATATGTAAATAGTAATTTAATAAAAAATATTAAAGAGTTTATGTCCATTTTTTTTCTAAAGTCAATATTACTTTTCACTCAAAACTTACGTTGATATCAAAATATTTAGACTTTGTCAAGATTTTATCGTGTTAGCACATCTGTGTAGAAATGACAAAGGCTGATAAAATGCCTTATTACATTTAATTAAATCCCTTGATCTAGTTCTGACGAAGGCGTCAGCCGAAATAGCTATCAACTATATATCTTACAAATTTTGTAGAACTGAAATAATTTCACCGTGTTATAATGGAGGTCGACCAAGTTAATGCAAATTCAATCAATAAATCCCTTGATTTCTGTTTGATAAGAATGACATAACCTTGGAAATACTTATTATGTTAATATTAAATTCAATTTAGTTGGCTGTGTACTGTATGATTGACTGTGAATCGATTTTTTAGTTCTTCAACTTCCGGTTTTAGATACCTGGGAATTATATTATTAACTCAAAATTTTGTTTAACTAGGCGTGTTTGTAATTTGTATCGTATCGCTTGATAACGCTCGTGATGAGCGAAACCAGTTCTGACTACAAATATTCATTTTTTTTAAATTATCTTATTTGAATTGTTACAGCTTTGTACGACTCCACATGTTTTGTTACAGAATCGTTAGTGACAAAACATGTGGAATCGTAAAAAGTTGTAAAAATTCAAATTTGATATTGAAATTCCGTCAAGCATCTTCAGTCTATATCATAAATTATTAAATATCTTACCTTTTCATCAAAAAGTGACATTTATTACCATTAAAATGAATGTCTGAATGTATCTCTGAGAAGATAATTATTCGGTATGATTCACACAAGCAAATCTCTCATTATTCTGTTATTCACTTTTAAGGTGTTAACTGTCACTTCTTGATGGAAAGGCATTATATTTTAAATAATAAAAACACATTTTTTTAGTACTTATTTCCACAATATATTTTTTGATCAGGACCGGTTTCGCTCATCGCGAGCATTATCAACTGATCAATTATCATCAGTTGATAATGCTCGCGATGAGCGAAACCGGTCCTGATCAAAAAATATATTGTGGAAATAAGTACTAAAAAAATGTGTTTTTATTATTTAAAATATTCTGTTATTCGTATCCGATTTCTAAAAGTAACGAACAGTAACGAAAGTAACGTTTTATAGATAAACTTGTGTTAAGATACCTTTATAGAAATTCATATGGTATATACAGAAGCGGGAACGGATTAATTAATGTTGAAAAAGTTTACCGTTATATCAAAACAACCAGTCGACTGGCAAATTTCACACTTACAGATACGCTGAACGGAGAGAAAATAAACATCATTTAAGCGATTGTAATAAAGAAAACAAGACTACAATTTTAAAAAGTTCTCTTGATATTTTCGATCATATAATAAGTTTTCCTTGGATAATATTCACTTCAATCGTATCTTATATCGACTTCACCCAATCTCTCGCCGCAACGTTATCTGTAGCGAATGAAAACGTTCAACTGGTTCATGAACCCACGCGTTGTCTTTCAAAATTGAATTGAATTATTAAAAAGTTATCTGCAATAATATTACTTTACTATAGCACTAAAATATCTTGAGCAAGTTACATTAAAAACGTACGGTTTGAAAAAAGTCAACAATACTTAAACGAGAAATTGAACCGATTAACAATTCACAGAAAAAAAACTCGTAATTTTACAGTCATGTTTTAAATAATAAAAACAAAATTTTTAATGCTTATTTCCACGATACATTTTTTGATCGGGACCGGTTTCGCTCATCACGAGCATTATCAACTGATGCCTGACTGACCACTTCTTCTCATCCTATTTGACTACCATTAAATTGTCATATATTAATGTTCCATTAAACATTTAAGTGCAGGTTATTTTGTTTATAAAAAAATCCCTTCTCGTTGCTACTTGTTAATATTTTACTTTCAATTAATATTATATGATTTACTGTTAATTTTTTCTCAATTCTTGAACCCATGGATTTGGATACCAATTAACTATAACTGTTTTTTTTTTATATTAATAGACTTGTAAATTGTATTCTATCAGTTGATAATGCTCGTGATGAACGAAATCGGTATTGATCAAAAAATATATATGTATTGTAGAAATAAATACTAAAAAATGTGTTTTTATTATTTAAAATATCATGCCCTTCCATCAAGAAGTGACAGTTAAAACCTTTAAAGTGTAATTGAAGTCATAACATTCAATTCAGTATATTTTATGTTGTAATTTACCCTAACGACAAAATTGATAATCGGTGTATTGCACGTTATGTGAAATATTAACCACTAATTAAAATATATGTATATATGGTAAGGTAATAATTGATCATAAGAAATAAATTTGTTCGTTTGAGATGCAAAATCTTTTCGTCTTTAGCCAAATTCGGTTTCACGTCAAAAGAAAACATTAGTATGAAGTTACATAGAATTTCGCGTTAACTGATATTTCCCGTGAAGCGTTTTCTACTTATAAAATGGCTGAACGTATCGAAAGAACCCCGGCTGTGAATTAAAAACATCAACAGAATTTCAATGATTCAAATTGTATATCTATTTTTCTATATTTTTTTTTTGTCAGAAATAAAAAATACTCGAACCTGCTCGTTGTAGGCACAGCGAACTGGATGGGAGTGCCCGACCGTCAGAAATCGCCCCAGTCGGTATTCAAACCTACACGCGTCAACCGTCACCTAATTTATGCGCCACTCGGCCACAGATAAGAGTGTTTATGACGACGAGAAAGTGGATTCGAATCCCGCGACAGACGATATAATATATATTTGCGATAAATATTGTAAAATATACAAGTGTAATAATTCGAATGCAATGAATGAATATAACATATTCTTCGCAATAATATATTCAGGCATTCGTTTTGGTTAGTTGAATGCTATTAATAAAACAGATATTGAAATGCAATTTTACCTGCCTGTGCACGTTTTCTAGCCAGGTGGTGCATTAAATAACCCATAATTAAGTAAAACATTTAAACATAAAAGTATGCACGTTATTATTCAATTAAGTTTTTATTTAAGTCAATATATGCCACTTATTTCACAAGATTATTAATATTGAAATATAAATAATTGAAGAAAATAATCCATCGTGGGTTATCGTTAATTTAAAAAATATTTTAATAGCTTTAAAAAAAATCAATTTTTTGAAAAAGTCTCGTTTAAAAAAAACAGAATTCATAATAAATATCCCTCTACAGCAGTGCTCCGCAACCGGATTGCCGTGGAAGACAAAAGGTTTCGGAGCACTGATATATAGCAGTGATCCGCAACGGGTGTGCCGCAGTCAAATACATTATTTGATTATCTGTTAAATTAAAATTTCTGTATTAATTTAATAACTATAATATATGTTTAAGCTTTTGTTGTGCCTCAAAATTTTTGGAAGGATTTTGGTGGGTCGTAGGTAAGAAAAGGTTTGTGAGCACTGATATACAGTATCATTTTGAATATTTACGTAGTATATTTTTTACTTGTCCATACTCAAATTTATGAGATTGACTGAAGGTGCTTAATGGAATTTAAATATCAAATTTGAACTGTTGAAACTTTGTACGATTCCTCATGTTTTGCCACTAACGACCCGGATTTCGCCTATCGACATCTAAAGGCAGTATACGATTTACGATTAAGATTTTATTTATCTATATTCGTGCAAGTACTGTCATATTCATTGATTCATGTGCCCATCGGAAGCATAAAAAATCGAGTTGAATTGAACTGAACGATCTAGTTGAACTGTCGCGTTGGATCCTTGGACGTATTCAACCAGAAAAATATTGCTAGTAAAGACGTCGATGATAGTCCGTCTTTTATTGAACAAATAATTTTATGCACAGAGACTCGTTATAAAACACCAATTACTACAAATCTTGTTTCATTTTGCATCATTTACAGACATAATGTTATCATTTATTTCTATCAAACGAAACGGAATATATATAATTATTTGTCTGCGAAAAGCTGTTTACCGCCGTCTTTCTTGTGTCTCATTTTTACAATTTAAATTTCAATTTTGACAAGCCTACGCACTCGAGTGAATATTCGAGTCGACGAGAGACTACATTTCGTAGAATCCAAAGTGGCAATGTATGTTAAATCTCTATATGCCGCTTTCATGTATTGTATTTGCATACCTCCGGGGTTTTGCGACTCGCGTATTTTACATCGACACTGGCGCAATACTTAAAACTTAAAACAGTGCTTTCCAACCTTTTCTTCTTTCCGAACCGGTAAAAATTGGAAAAAAAACTGCTGACCACAAATTATACACATAACCGTCTAATAATTTATGATATCGACTGAAGGTGCTTGATGGAATTTCAATATCAAATTTAAATTGTTGCAACTTGTACGATTTCACATGTTTTGTCACTGACGAGCCGGGTTTCGCCTTTCGGCATCTTCAGGCATTCTATGATTCACGGATGCAACAGCACTGACGTAAAATAAACAGTAAGCATCGTCTATATACCAAAGTTATCAATTACTTGAAAACACTTACCCCAAAGCAAGCAGTAAATTGCAGCTAAAACAAATTTAATATTATTAATCTAATAATATAAACTGATAATAACACAATTGCCTGTGATAATTTTCATTGACAAGATCGTTAACTGTGAATGCCCGAAGATGCCGAAAGGCGAGACCCGGGTCTGCAGCCCAGCAACCGGGCTACAGATCACCGGTTGGAGAATACTGGCTTAGAACGTATAAAATAATTCTTCATTTGTGTGACAGTTTTTTTCCAATGGAATAATTATAAAAATACTAAATGTGTAATTTTAAATGAGGCAATATTTATCACGGTAGAAAAATTATGCATTCAATCCTTTTTTTATGCGATACATTGATTACAGAAATTAACGCACTAAAATACCTTAATTTTATATTTTTTTACATATAACATTTCTTACTTAAACCATTAGAAACAGATACGTATGTATGCATGCATCCAATCGGTTCGCATATATAACCTTTCGCAGCTTTTTTAACTTTGCTTACATCTGATTTTTTTCGACAAAAAAAGCGTGTGACAACAAGCACATCGCATTAAAAAGTAACGGTGCCGTCCAAAAACTCGTGCAAAAAAATCTTGTGAACGACTTAGTTTATTAATAAATAGAATTTCAACTAAAAAAATGATATGATTTAATACTAACAATCAACAAAAGTGAACCAAATCATTATGATTTATTTTCATCCACGAATATTTCTTTTGCTGATATGTGTAAAACACTTTTTCCCTTAGTCATATTCGTGCATTTGGCTAAGCGTAAAAAAATATAATACCCGTCTTATTACAAGTATTTTAAAAATCTCCTAAATGAATTGTCAACTTTATACAAATTGAACAAAACAATTCTCAGTATATCAGTCATATGATCAACACAGTAAACAGTTATTGAAATACGAATGTAACTTTCCTTTATTACTATTAAATGTTCCGCTCATTCATTTTTGTTATATATATTCGTTTTGAACATTTCTTATCACCTTATAAATTAATACCCAGTCGCAGAAATGTCACGCTCAGTTCTCTTTCTGCGTCGTTATCAAAACAGGTATCGCTTTTGTAAATGCACCTTGCAAAATTGTTAAGTATCATTTGTACAACACCTCGAGGATTCCGCAGTCAAATTGACAATTTTACACTCACCAGACATGCATTATACATACAATGAAAGTCTTCAGCAATTATTTTTTGCAATAGTAAAGACAAGTAAATTATCTATGATAATTATTTAATTATTCAAGTGGGCAAGATTTAATTTATGATATCGATTGAGTGTGCTTGGTAGATTTTCAATGTACAATATTTTTTGTTTGACACCGTGGACATTTACCACCGAAAAACCGCTCGTTTAGCGCGGATAAAGTTGTTAACCTATTGCATAAAAACACGGGGGATCATGAACAGTATTGATTGAATTGGCATTTACTTGGTTATAACTCCATTAAAGCACGGTGAAAAAATAGCAATTTAGTTCTACAAATATTTCTGATGAAAGAGTGAGCCGAAATAGCTATCAATTATACATTGTTATTTTTTCACCGTGTGATCATGAACTATTTTATCGTACAGTTAACATTTGTGCATTTAATATATAAAAGCTCGTTTTTTGTACCAATTTCTCATGCGGTTCGTATCTACATAGTATATGATTTTAGATAGAAAATTTTCAACTCTTGATTGATAGAGAATTGATCGATGAAGGTAGTTAACCAATGAAATATTTGGATTTTTTCTTTCATTATGTTAATGCGTGTTTAATAGTTCGAACATAATAGATACATCACAGCGCTTTCGTGCAGACCTCCCCACGCACATTTCTCTAGACAAATAGAACCGGTCGTCCTTTTACTTAGCACATGTCCATTTAATTGTCTACTCTGGATTGCAATTCTTCCCTCGCAGAAAGCCAATCGCAAATACAGCATGCCCTCGTCTGTTTGTCTGTTTGTTTAAAGTATCGGTGATCTGCCCCGTGGCTGAGAGGCGTCAGTCGCTAGCTTGTGAGCCGACACCCACCAGTTCGATTCCCGTTCGACTCGTTTCGAAAATACTTTTGCGAATTCTAACAAGTATTTCCCATTTATAACTATGCGACGCGACTCGATCGTTAAATTTTGCTTCAATAAATGTTTAATTAATGTATTTTTTTTTATTGTTAATTTGGTACAGAATTATAACAATGAATTAAGCTTCACTTCATTTCCCATCATGATGAAACATGTGGGACTAGTTAAATAATCCGTCGCATAAAAACACGGCCGTAACAATGCACGAAACAACTAATATAACTTGTTATTTCCAAAATTGCTTGAACTGTCAACTGTGGATAAAATATTTCAACAATTTTCAAACAATACTTTTTTATTTACATTCATTATATTTATCCGTTTAATTTCTAACGTTTTTTGTTTTGAAATGCACGGCGTTCATCAGTCATAACTAAAAGTACAAAAGCTGTACGTCAAAATGTTTAACCTCTTGCGTTCGAATGCCGTCATAGGCGTGGTAGTATTGATTATTCTCTTATTACTTGAATACCACCAATTTATCGCATGTATTGAAATGTAAATTTGAACTTTAAATATAAAACTGGGGTGTTGGAACTGAAGAGAAGATGTATTGTGTACCTTTTTTACATCGCTATATATATATAAGTAAATATACATTAAAGCATAGTTATGATGGGAGATAAGTCGAAATATCTATCAAATATATAAGTAATAAATTTTGTAAAACTAAAATACATAAGTATTATTTCACTGCGCTATAATGGAGTTATACAAAGCATATGCCAATTCAATCAATAATCTTTCAAGTATATTTTTATACCCTTTGTAATCGAAGGTGACACTTCTTATTTCTCCATTCATTGTCGAAACGAAAATTTTTCTTGAATGCCATTTTTTTCGATTGTTAACCCACGGCTCATTTGTAATTGAATGCAGCGGCAAAAAACGCGACTGCCTAATTGACAAGGACCACACATCTAACCATTACATATTATGTACATTTATCTTCAATATATATTTGTATTATACAATGAAGATGTGCAAATACTTAACCAAATGTGGTATTACAAACAATTCGTTGTTGTTTTTCTGAGAAGAATACCTTTATCAAAATACTCATTCATCTTTATTAACCGTACAATTCACCTGTTACTGCTACAATAAGAAAGTACAAAAGCAACCAACGTGTACTTATCTTTTCTGACGTTGCATGATCTTTCAAGGCAGATTGATGATTCGAAAAGTCAGATGCATCCAATAACCGCAAAGTCGGCTGCATGTGGGTGAAATTAATGCTTTTTCAGATATATATATATTTAATACGTTCCGTCCGTTGTTAACGTTAAATGAAACCTCTTGCATTTACCTTCTGGCAATTTCTCGAGATAATTTTACGATAGTTTATTAATTTTATAATGCTGGGCTTTTTTGTATCGTGTTTCTAGTTCAAGTAATGCGCTTTTAAACGGTCTTAAATATGATCGTGTGGTATTAATCATTTTATCGCTCAAAGATACTCGTTTAATACAAAGCTAAATTAAGGCCGTTATGTATTTGAACCAGGGCTGTGGAATTGTTAAAACCACGACTCCGACTCCAGCCTTGAGAATAAAACGATTATGATGATATATGAAAAAGTTTAATGTGCAATTAATTAAAGATCAACCAACCCATCAAACAAATAGCCAACCTTTTCATGCTATTCGTTATTATGCTATTTAGTAATAAATAAAAATACAATATAAAATATTCGCTTTACGGTTACTTGAGCTGTCGGCAATGCTGTCACAGTGAATGCTGAATCTTTTATGACTGCTGGAAACCATTTCCACATTTCAATAATATTTTATAATGTCGACTGAAAGTACTTATTTGAATTGTTGAAACTTTGTATGATTTCACATATTTTGTCTCTTGCGACTTGGGTTTCGTCTTCCGGCACCTTCAGGATCTTCTAGCACATGCATGCAACAGAACTGACGAACTGTCACTTCTGTTGTTTTCCAGGCCTTACTGATAAAACAAAGTTTCAACAATTCAAATTGAAATTATATTAGACTCGCTCATTTTTTCTACTTTTTCCATTTCATTGTAAAATTCGTTTTTAAAATTTTAAATACGAGTACAGCCATCGCACCGAGACTCCACGACTCCTATTTGACAGCCCTGCATTAATGTTACGCTCGATGATATATTTATATATATACCAGAAATGTTTGTATTTAAATATCAAACAACCATAAGATGCATTTTAATTCGTCTAACAATTGTAAACAAACGATTTATTATTTGTAAAAAACTGTAAGGCAATATAGATTTTCTTAATTTCACGTATTTTCCCCCAAAGAATCTCATAACTATTTTTAATAACTTCCGAATAAAATAAAACCATAGCGGAAGCCATAGTATTGGTCCCATATTTAAACAATATACTTAATAAAATTAATTTGTGTTAGAAGGATAACCAACCAACATATTCCTTACGCACATGTGCCGAAAGAGCAATATATTCTAGACAGTTTTAAACTGCTATCAATCCTGTAACTGCTGTCGATTCAACTATTGAGACGGAAGATTGTAGTATGTTGATAGTTTTATCTCAGAAGTATAAGAATGTTAACAGTGTTCAATGTGTTTCGTTTTTAAGCTAATTTTAATAACAAACTAACTGACCAATCGCGCATTACTGTGATCTCAGAGAAAGGAAATTCGTTAAAATTCGACATGATAACATTTCGGTTCATGCTAAAAACCTTCGCGGGAGTGTACTCAAGAAATTTGTTAAGTTTCATATTGATCGGAGGAATAGCGTCATAATCCATAAAAGACGAACAGACACACATACATTGATTTATACAGATCGACATTAAAACCTGATTTATTGTGATAATCACCAGTGTATTAGACACAATTTCAAATTATTCAATCTTGGAATATCCTTTAACCGTCCATTAACGGGTTAATTCAAAAATAATTTCATTTATACAGCAATATCATTTTGGTTAGTCAGTATACCGAAGTGCTTTATTCAAGTTATAAATGCCATCGATCGAACGTGCTTGATGAAATGATTGTAAATTGTGACATTTACGACCCAATTTCACGGATGTAGATACTCAAATAGATGTGAATCCGGAATCCGTGTCGTAAATGACAAGACGTATCCAAATTCCAATGAATCATATCGACCAACAAAATTAAATTTTATTTGAAGATGATTTTATTTACATAACCTAAGTGAATAAATTATGACTTGAGGCTCAAAACCATTTGTTAATATTTTAAACTCGCCAGCGAATATTATTTTCTCATGCTGTCAAATCGATAGTGTAGTGAGCACTATAATATAATATGATATACTTATTACCACGTGGGAGTCCGACGGGAATAAGCACCATTAATAAAAAAGCGAATGTATCAAACATGCTTAATAATTTGTGTAACTTGCATAAAAAGAGACAAAGAAATATGACTCAATTTCCTGTACTATGTAAATATTCATTTTTCGATCGTGCCCATTATTAATGAAAATATAATATCATTACTATCCAAAATCTACAATTTGAATTGCATTGATCGATTTAATACAACAAAACTGCTGTAAAACAATATATCTTATACAAAAATGAATTTTTGTTGTTTGTTCGTTCCTATACCGTTAATCCGATTGCGATGAAACTTAAGTCGGTTATTGTGCTCATGCACGCAAAGGTTACTGAATTAGTACCACTATTAGATCAGTACCAGTTTCAACTGATACCCTATGTGGAGATGCTTCTCACGTGGGCAGCCTTATGTAGCTTGCTCACGTGTCTTAAAACCTTCTGTAAAAAATATTGTGTATCCAAAAGTACTTTGACGAACAGAATTATATTACAAACATTTTCTTTGTTCGAGTGGCAATAAAATACTCGCTAGTATTGTATAAATAGGCACATCTATATTTTCACCCAGATAGTAAAACATCTTAATATATACTCACCTTTATTAACTCTTACCACTCTTATTACCTTTATCACTCTTAATTAAAAAAAACAATATTTGTCACTTTTACCATATTTCTATATTAGTTCAATCAGAACCAATTTCGCTCATGAAAAGACCAGCCCTGATCTTCATAATATAAAAATTATTAAATCTCAATCAACAATCAATTTTTCATATTGTTTAGATCAGAACCTATTTCGTTGAAAATTAGTTGATAATTCTCGTAATGAGCGATACCGGTCCTTATCTGAATAATAACAATTTATTTCCCGTAATTAAATGTGTATTTATGTGTTTGGAATCGTACAATGTTTAAATAATTAAAATTTGATACTGAAATTCCGTCAACTACCTTTAGTCGACATCGTATATTAAAAATGTATCATTCATTAAAATCGTGTTTACGAACAGAAGGAGTTGGGTATGGTTGCGTTGTAAGCCAAATAATATTGTTTTTTTTATCAATAGAACTATCGAATGAATGCGAAGATAATAATATAATTGAATATCGATTCCTTCATTATTACGTGGGAGTTTTCAATGCGTCCAATATAATATTATAAATTGGAATTGCAAGTATCAGGCGAGCATAATGATATGAGGATGTTGAAAAAGCGAATCGGCTACTGCAGCAGCTATCACGCGACCATCGGGAGCCAAGCTAAGCCCGGGGCTTATTCTACTTCCAGCTTCCAATTGATACAGATTTGCCTTAATGATCGTATATGAAAGAAGATATATTATTTCACTCCTTGATTGTAGATTATGAATTATTTCTGCTCGCCAAGTCGTTCACATTTGCAATAACATATAATGAGTCGATTATGTTATGAAATATAACCACCTAATTAAATACACTACGGTGAAAAAATAACATTTTATTTTAGTTTTGCAGTACAAAAAATTATAAGGTATGTAATAGATAGCTATTACGGCTTATGCCCTCATCATAATTATATTTAAACGTACATTTTCTTTTCATTTATGGTATCGACTGAAGGTGCTTGATGGAATTTCAATATCAAATTTGAATTTTTACAATTTTGTACGATTTCACATGTTTTGTCACTAACGACCCGGGTTTCGCCTTTCGACATCTTCAGGCATTCTATCACACGGATGCAACAACACTGAGTCAGTTCTGTTGCATCCGTGTGATAGAATGCCTGAAGATTCCGGGTCGTTAGTGATAAAACACGTGGAATCGTACAAAATTATAACAATTCAAATTTGTACATTTTCTTATTCATATATAGTGGTATAGAAAAGATACATACATAAATAGCAATCTATTTTAGTTCTACAAAAAATTTATGAGGTACATAGTTGATAGCTATTTCGGCTAACGTCCTCATCAGAATTATGTTTCAACGTACATTTATTCATCCATATATAGCGGCTTAGAAAAAGTACTTGATACATCTTCTCCTCTGTTCTCATTCACATCATGGTTTTAAATCTAAATTCTAAATTGTGGCAAATTGATTTTATGCATTTCTCGAATTGAGAGTAAATCTGGGTTTTTGGGGGTTTTTTTATTGCGTGGGAATAAACATAAATAGTGAATAAGTATTGTATTAAGTTAATTTATTTAAAAAATGCATTAATCTTCCGTAATGATCCGAGAAGTGGTGATAGATTTATGTTTGTTTGTTCATTAAGAGTGTCGTTAGATTGCTGATGTATATTAATTTCTTATTGTTCCAATGCATTTAGCTTAGGTCCTTGAAAAAAAAACTAGTCTGAGTGTGCTCAACTGATTAATCAGTCAGATCAGTTGATGATGCTCGAGACTAACGAAACCGGCCCTGATATTGAAAATATAATACTGCGGATATAGTGTGTCCTTAACGATGTATTTTTTCATTTAAAAAATATTTTTTTTTTTTAAATATTTAGTTGAGATGGCTTCAGCTTTAATTTATAAAAGGTTTTATCGATTGAAATAAATACAATATTGCACACTCGAGAGGTTGTCATTTAAAATTATTGTTTCATAGTAATTCCAAAACAGTGAGAATTTATATATATATTTATGTCGATTAAGTTTCTTCCATACTAGCTTACTTTTGCAAAATATAATAAAAACATAATTAAAATAATATTTTCTTTATCATGCTGAAACAATGAGAAGGCAGATATATACTTATATCATTAAAGCTTGGTATTTTATTTTTGTGAAACGTATTTTTAATAATCCGAAGTTATCAATAATACTTCTGAGATGTGATTTACGTAATTTTAAAAGTAGACATACTGTTGCGATACTGAAGAATCGTAGATTCAATATCGCAATAACCTTCGTTTCGTCGCTTTAATATTATTATTTTATTTCCCCGAGTGCTGTATTGAAATCGGTGGCACCATCTCTTTTATGATTAATGCGCCAAATTTATAACGCCCACCTCTTATTTCGCTCCTGCTTTTTTGAACTTTTATTGCGCATTTTTTACGTTTAAATAAAATTATTTATAATAATTTTTCTTTTGACCCTTTCAACATGCTTGGTTTGTGACAAATCAAATCGCTGATTGCTTTTGCTATGTGAAGATTTTAAGGAAAAATTAGGGCCAATTTTAACATATACAAATATTGATTATGCTCGCGAAGAACGAAAGATGATCTTAAATTCATTGTGGGAATGTGTTTTTATCATTGTGTTGAAGTGTTGAAATCAGTCTGATTCGTCCTGGAAAACTTATTAGCTTATTTAATACCAACCTAAATCAACAACAAAAAAAAATTTATAAATTCCAAATTACAGTAATTAAAATTATTACTTTAATAATTTACGATGTCAAATGTTTTGTCACTGATGGGCCTGGTTTCGCCTTTTAGCATCTCCCAGCATTCTATCATACGGATGCAACAGAACTGACACACAATCAACAGTTAGCATCGTTTGTGGAAGTGGAAGTTATCAGCAAGGAAATCACAAACCTTATTTCTATGATCCAAATAAATAGCTGAAATAACTTTAAATAATAATGCCACATTTATCAGCACTGAATACCGTTCATGAGTCTTTCATGATAGGATTCTACAACAAATAATAATCGTCTGTATTACTTGATTAATTTTTATAAACTGTCACATATTCGTAAACTCTTTACTTTGTCAGTTGATTATTCATTTCATTGAGGAAATATTAATAGCAATATTTGGTGACTATACGATGCAATTATAAATATTTATTTGTTCAACACAAGGGTTAACGCGGTACATTTGATAAATAACCCTTTGGGCGCAACGTCACCTGTTAAGCACTGAAAACCTCTCGTCAAGGCGTCCTCAAACCTCAAACCAGCGTGGGAAGAACTACGATAGCCTCCAGGTAGACTTCTCGACATGAGAGTCGCATTTCATTTATGGTGTATAACCCTCTTCATACATAAACAAATAATACTACACACAGTTGAATTACATGAATATGATTTATCTACACTTTAGGAATGAATTTTAAACTTTTAATCAAAGATATTTACACGAACTGTGGCTTTGTTTAAATTAGTCCAAAAATCAGTCGTTAATTGTTTTGATGCAAAATATATTTGTCAATATATTTTTCAAGTGTTTCTGGTGTATTTATTTCGTATCATTATTATAAGTACATACATGATATATCTCTCAAGCTTTTTCCGTCACAAAAAGCTCATAATTGAGGCTTTTCACATTGAATAAATGTACTTTTGTTTCCCATACAATATCATCATTATTTTTTTTTCAGTATATCGTGAGCAGATTAACTTAATATGTTATATTATTGTTTTGTCGAGAGGACAACACTGTAATAACTCTACTAGATAATAAGTTTGTTCGTTTAAAAATGCCTACAAAAATTATGTCGCGAATGAAAAAACAAATATAAGATTTATTTTTTCCAATGCAATATTGACTCAATTGCAAAACAAAATGTTGGTAAATAATAGTTCTGATGAAGGCGATAGCCGAAATTGCTTTTAACTATCTTGTATCCTATAAATTTTGTACAGCTAAATACATTATGTTTTCACTCTGTTGAAATATGATAAACATTGTTTTTCAATTATGACATTAAATGTTGTTCTTTAAAGAATAATGCGGTGAATTTTGATTTTGACTTTGTGGTCCGATTTTTATATATTCTTGAATGTACTTTTTTTTTACAGTGACTCAATTTAAAGATTTTTTATTTTAATCGGATACATTTCTTCATATTCTAGTAAATTAAAAGTTTACCAAAAACTTTAATAAATTTTTCATATTCAAATCATCATTCACTGCTCTAAAGTTGTTATGGAAGGCCTCTATGAATGCAGTTATACTATTGTATTTTCTGTTTCATCAGTTTAACGAGAAAAGCCAATACACATCAAGTATGTATATCACTTCAACTATTTTAGTTCTAAAAAAAGTATGCGGTATATAATTGCTAGTTCAAGTAGCTACGGTTTACACCCTCATCAGAACTATCTTTGTTTTCATTCGTAATCCGAATATGTATTTGTTGTCCAAACTCAAAAATCTTTCGCGATAGTGTTCGTTGTCGGATTTTTTCGCAGCCCGATCTGTTCGTTAAGCAATTACCCTTTGTATTAGACTATACGATTATTCTTATCGAGCCGAATTTTTGTCATACCTGAATTGCTGATCTTGTTAATTTTTTAAAAAGTTAAACGAAATGAAAATTGTGAAATATTTCACAATGCGTAGATTATTTATGTTTCTTTTAAGTTGTCACAAGATTTATATAAAAAAAAAATTGTTATAGCATCACTATGATCTGAGTATTTATGGGTTAAGCAGTAGTGATGCGCCATTGGCGCACTTAAAAAAACATAAAACCGCGGTAGGGAAAGGTAAAAATGCCCCCAACGACATACAAGCTCGTTTTACTTCCACGCATGAGACTTGTAGTATGCAAAATAGTCGATAATCGCTGCCTCAGAATGTGGCAACAGCAATATAAAAATGTTTTACAATTTAATATTGTCATATATGGAAAAAAAAACTTGAGAGCTATTTGCCTTCTACTTTTAAAATTTGGTTTTATGTTTCTATTATGTATGGTGACATTTATGGCTGGGGCGAACAATCTCGTTATTCAAGTATTTTTATTTTATTTCGTCATTTGAAATATTGTTTAAATGTTAAAAGGAAGGAAATTATTATGTATTCCATGATAAACACAATAGTTACTAATCTTTTGTATACTCTAGATTAGGAGAATTTTTACTCATCGCTATCGTTACCAACAGATATAATACAAATTATTTAAAAGCTACATGGTGTAGGAAACAAATGGTTCATTAATTAAAAAATATATGTGCAATAGTTTAAAACTAAACCTATTAAAATGTTCATTATGAGTTTAGAATTTTTCGTGTTCGGTTAACGAAAATAATCTATTCCAAGACTATGTTCGCTATCTGAATTGTTCGTTAACCGATAATCGATTTACCACGTATAGAATAGATTTGATTGGGAAGATCGTTTGAATTCGTTATTCGAATACGTATTTGTTGTCAGAACAAAAAAATCTTTAGTTATAACGCGATAAAAAAATAGCAATGTATATTATTTCTAGAAAAATTATAAGATATATTATTGATAGCTATTTTGGCTTTCTCTCTCATCAGAAATATCGTTGTTTTATTTCGTAATCTAAATGTATGTTCGTCGTCCGTACACAAAAATCACTCCTGACAGTGCTCGTTGTCCGATTTACATGTGTTCTTTTTTTAGCCTTTTGACTGCTAACGTCTCAACTGTTGAGACGGCTGATTACGTTCGATATAGCTCAAAAAATATTACAGTATTTTCTATGTGAAAACATTCGTATACAAGTAATGTATTCGTATACAATTTGTATTTTAACATACCCTAATTTGTTCAAATAATTATGCGTGCAATATTCTTTACTGTGCTTAGTAAGAAAAGTTTTAAATACCAGTAAAAGCTTTTTTTGAGCTTACATTGAATGTAGGTTGTTGATTCTTATTAGTTTTAATAAAATCAAGCAAATATCAATCCAAATAATAATTTGAGCAAACGTTTATGGTTAGCCGTCAACTTTGATCAACGAGTAAGAATTTAACGATGTACATTTCCAATAATTCTTGTCAAAAGACAAAAATCGTACAATATTTCTATCTCTAAACGTCGTTCATATTGCCACGTTTTATTATCAAATGAATTCATTTCGAGTTTCCCACTGTAAAGATAAAATTTCCTCATTCACGTATAATATTATTGCGCATAAACTACCATCATTTTAAAGGCAAGTGCGACACATTTAAAATGACGTCCATTGTGAACCACGGCTACAATTGAGCGAATCTAATCGTGACACAATGCACCGAGTGACTAATCCCTCGGCATTGATAAATGCGAGTAAGGTGCAGCGCTCCACGTGAAAAATTTAATGCAGCAGTATGAGGTTGATCGCTGACCATTGTCCGAACGATTATGGATTTGTAGATGTATTTGTATGCTTTCAACTTTAAATAAACATAAGTTTATCTTGCTAAACGATTTTAAATTATGATAACACTGCGGCAAATCATTTTTATCGTCATTTTAACCAGGGCTGTGGAGTCGTTAAAAAAAACTACTCCGATATCGATCAAAAACACATATACCACTCCGATTCCTAAATTGACCAAAAGCACGAATTATGATGTCGACTGAAGGTGCTTGATGGAATTTCAATATCAAATTTGAATTGTTACAACATTGCACAATTCAGCATATTTTGTCACTAACGACCGGGTTTCGTCTTTCAGCTCTGTTGTATTTATTTATGTGAAGATACCGAAAGGTATTTTACTGTCGATAAACATTATCATTTAAAAATTAATTATTCAATTGATTGAATTGGCATTTACTTGGTAGAACTTCATTATAACACGGTGAAAAAATAGCAATGTATTTTAGTCCTACAATTTTTTTACGATTTATAGTTGATAGCTATTTTGGCTCACGCTATCGTTAGAACTATGCTTAAATGAACATTTGATTATCTATATATAGAATGCCTGTCGATGCCGAAAGGCGAAACCCGAGTCGTTAGTGACAAAACATGTGGAATCGTACAAAGTTGTAACAATTCGTTTATATATTTTTCAAAATCGTCTAATCTAAAAACGAGTCGCTAGATTTTCACGACTCCCAACTCCGGGCATAACACCGCGACTCTACGACTCCGACTCAGAATTTACAACCCCGATACAGTTTACTAAGTTAACGTAATCTCAATGTGTTGAAAGTAACGCACAACGAAAGGAAAAATTCATATTTGTAATAATGCCATTTGTAAGATATGAATGAAATAAATTCTTCAGCGAAACAAGTACGATAAAATATTAGGCATAGAGTTTTGACTGATTCGCTCGTTTTTTACGACTCCAACTTCAATGATGACCGAAAAACGACTCCAATTCCGAGCTTGGACACCTGTGCAACACTTTGTCTGAAAATATAACATTTCTTTTGTAATATAAACATCAAAAATATTCAAAAAATAAAAATGAAGCTTTTGTCCTTGTTATGCTCATGTATATTTTAATCGAATTAGAAATTCTTCTTTAACTGTAAATAAAATAAAAAATGCAAAGTGTGTCTAATTTAAAATTTAAATTTCACCCGTCGACAAGAAAATCATAATTTCATTTAGGAAGAGTTATCTCGCACAACTTGTCAGGATTTCAGCAGACGAAACAAAAAACAAGATTTAAAAATTCCAGAGGAACTTTTTTTATTGCCGCGCTTTGCAAAGCGGGATAATCCTTTCATTAATCTCTGTTAAGAAACTTCCTCTCCTTAGAGCTTAAAAATAAAATGAAAAACAAAACAGGTAATATACCCTTTTGTGTTCTTAATCATGGCTTAAAGTTAAACTATTAGCCAAACTATAGCAGGAATTATATTATAAAAGTTTCAAGTACTTAATAAGGCTGTTATTATTAAAACTTTTCGCTTGATAAAAAATGCACGGAATAAGTTTTGTAACGATTCGATGGCTTATACAAATACTTGCATTATTATTAGATATCATTATTTGAGAATAAAACAATTTTTTTAAAAATATTATAGTTCTATAATTAATAGTATTTTATAGAAAATTATAGCATTTTCATATGTTTGAGATTTTTAATTTTATTGATATTTAATGTGTTAATTAATTTCTACTTGATGGAAATGCATGATATTTTTATTGATTGAATCGCCATTTACCTGATAGAACTCTATTATAACACGGTGAAAAATAGCAATGTATTGCAAAGAACTATAGTTCTGACGATGACATGAGCCGAAATAGATATCAACTGATTTTTCATAGCTACTATATTGTCGGCCTCTGTGGTCTCGTGGTGGAGTTATAGTACCTTATCGATTAAGGGTTCATATTATGTCCCACTGAAGTAATATCAAATACATATGTATATTTTCAAATTAAATTTTAAACCTCTTCTGCTTGAGTTGTAACGTGAGTTATTTCCTTTCAAGTGTTCATAAGTTAATTGAATAAAAACTAGCGTACAATTGTGTGATTTCAATTATATTTTGATTCCAGTGTGAGGCGTATGAACTCCCTTCTGTAATTTTCTTTTAGATATACGATTTTCAATTGGGGAGGATTACATTTTTCTTTACAATACGACTTTTTAAAAAATAGAACGGAAGGTTGCAAGCTTTTTTTTGATCAAGTTGAAGTGCTGCGAAACATAATATTTTCCTGCTTTGATAAAGTATATTTATTTCCATATAATTTTATTGTCTAAAATTTGCGACTCTCTTATTTATATCTAAATTGTAATATTTTAACAATTACGCTCGCTAATACCCAGCGCATTCGGCTCCTGTTCTTACCTTACTAGGGCTATGAAGTCGTTAGAAAAACATCACTTAAATTCCGAAATTGACTAACATCAAGTTTTTTTCCCTACATTTCCTATTTATGTGCATTAAATTAATATTGAAATAAATTACCTGCAAATTGTCCATCGAGATATTTTTTAAGAGTCGCTGGCAACCAATCGTCAAAGACCCAGTCTGCTACTAATGATGAATTGTGAATGGCAAGTAGCAGTTATTTTTAAATATAATAGTAATATAAATAAAATGACAGTTATAGTTTTTCGCATTTTGAGAACTATGTTCAGAATACGTGTTTCGCCAGATTATTCATTGCTATTGACTTTAAAATGAGGAGTATAATAATATAGAAACATGTAGTCGATGGCAATCGTTTTCGCGACTCTAATTCCAAGCCAAAATACCACGACTCTATGACTAAAACCTCGACTCTTCAGCCCTGGTCCTAATACATTAATCAGTTGATAAACCTTAAAAATGTTTTAAAAAATTTTGGAAAGTAGAAATGCAAAATTCGATACGTCCGCTTTAATTATTTCATCGTGTCGAGTTGATCTGAATTTGAAACGCATTTCTTATGCATGACGGATCGAGGGGATTGGTAAAAAAGTTGAACACGTATCTTAAGACAATATCGTTGACACTGAGTAAATGCAAAAAGGGTGCAATTATTCAGTCCCAGCTTTAGGACCGGTTTCGCCCACAAAACCACAGCCGTTTATATGCTAATTTGCGGCCTCGCGATCGATGGCGCTCCGAGCCATGTATTTCATACTTAAAACGAACGATTATTGTAAGAGCATTCCAGCTAAAAATTGTTTTATTTAAACAGTACAATAATCACGGACGCCAGTATTTTTCTTAACATACATACTAATTGAGTGATCGTAAAACTTTTAGATTACATTATTTTTAGCAATTTCATACGTTTTTATATTTTTAGTAATGTTAAAGCTTTCTGCACAGTTAGAAGTTATTTTGACAAAAGCGTGTGCCGAAACAATTCGTTCGACTATATATATATATCTTATAAATTTGTAGGACTAAAATACATTGTTATTTTTTCACTGTGAAATAAGATAATATTTTATTTATGATATCGACTGAAGATGCTGATGGAATTGCAATATCAAATTTGAATTTGAACTGCTACAATTTTGTACAATTCTACATGTTTTGTCATCAACGACCCGGATTTTGTCTTTCGACATCGTCAGTCATTCTATCACACGGATGCAACAGATAGTTAGATCGGTTGCATGTGGAATCGTATAAAGTTGTAACAATTCAAATAAGGTAATGTTTGTCGTGCATATCATTATTTTTACTAATCATTTTTTGTCATTTGTTTCAGGTAAGAACGACATCTTAAATAGCATGTTTTAGCAGAATGTAAGTATTTTAAACATCTATAATATGACCGTTGTTATTTTTAGAATCTGTATAGACTTGACTAAAATATATGAAACAGTCGATTTAAATTTAATAAATTAATAAATTGCAACACTATATTGAATTTTTCAATCAGGAATCAAAACCAATAACGTAACGTATGTTATTAAGCTATCCCATAATGATTACTATCATTCAACAACAATAAAATATAGAATTATTTACAAACGCACTGACTTAAATACAGTGGTTTATCGGTTATCCAGCATAATCTTTTTCCAAATATTTACTATTTGATAAAAACACATTTTTTAGTATGACACTTTTATATTTTATGATCAAAACCACCGGTTTTGCTCATCACAAGCATTATCATTTAAAATAAAACGTATTAAATAATTTATGTTTGATAACACACATAGAGTATTCTCGCGTTCGCATAACATATACGATTGAATCTAAAGAAATGATAAAGGTCTTTAGAATGAATTTTTTATATTTAAAACAAAGCACTTGTTTGATGCTCAGTTCATGGTGCTTGCAATGAGCGAAAACGGTCTGATCATAAAGTCTATTGTGTAAATAATTAAGAAAATGTTTTTTTATTATTTAAAATATCATGCCTTTCCAACAAGAAGTGACAGTTAACACCTTAAAGTGACTATGTTGGCTGTCCGAATTGCTCGTTAACCGATCAACCTAGTCTTACAAATATAATAAGTGGATTAGAAAGATCGTATTAGTTCGTTATCCGAATAAATGTCCATTGTCAAAACACAAAAATCTCGTGATTTTGTCCGTTGCCTGATTTGTTTGCAGTCTGAACTGCTCGTTAACCAATCACCCACTGTATCCTTCTAGCGACCATTTTAAATTAACTTCTTAACGCCGAGGGACGTGAAATCCTTGCCGTCGTTCATTTTGTGTGGTGGCGAGGAATGCGGATTGTATACTATTTTATATAGTTGACATAAATAGCACATAACTTTTTGAATACTGTTTTAAAATTGTTGCTTAAGGCATACGTTGTTTTTATTATTATTAATAAAGATACACATTTATTTATGGTTGCCATGTGGGCAATTGTGAAACATGACCTTTTAAGTTTTTTCGTATATTATGGTTTATACCAAACACCATATATATATTTATATTTTAAAGACAGAAAACGGAGTTATAAAGCATATTCATATATTATTTATGATATCGACTGAGGGTGCTTGATGGAATTTCAATATCGAATTTGAATTGTTACAACTTTGTACGATTCCAGATGTTTCTGTTCAGTTCTGTTCTGTTCCGTGTGATAGAATGCCTGAAGATGTCGAAAGGTGAAACCCGGGTCGTTCGTGACAAAACACGTGGAATCGTACAAAGTTGTAACAATACAAATTTGATATTCATATATGTCAGTTCTTATGCATCCGTGTGATAAAATGCCTGAAGATGCCGAAAGGAGAAACCCAGGTTATTGACAAAACGTGTGGGATCGTACAAAGTTGTAATAATTCAAATTTTATAAAACATGTGCTAGGAATAATAATTTTAAAATCTGTTGCCACATTTTTTTAAACCATTATATATACAAAGGTGTCGATGAAGAACTTCAACAATTTTTTAAAAACATTTCCCAATATAGTAAAAGTCAAGATTATTTTAATAAGACGGTCACGCGGTCGTGCGTACTTTGGGTTTATTCATTCCGTCAGGAATGTGTTAACAACAAAATAGCGTGAATAAGAATCACTTTGTCAAGAAGTAACCAATTACGGAATATTTTGAAGGCACAATTTTTTCTTGGAAGTTTTATAATTATCGACGATATAAAATGTTATAAAACGTAGGTACTATTCCTATTGAAAGTGTAAATAACTAAATATTATATAAGGGCTTTGAAAAAAAAAGTTATTACTTTTTTACGTCTCACATGCGTGTCCCGTATCTTTTATTTAATTTAAAAGGCATAAACGATACTCGAGGAGCCTTAAAAACTCGCAAACTATTAATAATGCTGTCACGGCGTTATCTTTTAAGTTTTTGCCATACTAAAACTTCAGGGCGATAGTGGCGCCCCTGCTATAACTCAACGCGGCGAGAACCGAAGCAATTGAGATATTTTTACGACATCCTTAACTGAATTATTTTGTTCGGATATCTTAAATTCATTTTTTTTTGTTTTTATAACACAAAACCGTTACACAAGACCCAAAGTGAGTAAAATGTCCAGAGGATCAAAACTGGCAATGTCATCAATTCCTTCGAAATGACTTTCCTTAGTTCAACTTCGTTATGTACATATTGTTTATATACGTGTGCGATATGTATGCGTTACATGTATAATAGATTTAACTTAAGTTAATTATAATGCGTTTGGTGTCCACGTGAATCGATTTCACCTGGGTTACTCAGCTCTACAGCGACTAACACTGTCGATAACGAAAGAAGAATAAATCTCTTAGTGATAGAATGACTGAAGGTGTCGATAGGCGTAACCGGGGTTATTTGTGACAAACACGTGGAAACGTACATATTTTCAAAAATTTAAATTTGATGTTGAAATTTCATCAAGCACCTTTATATCAATACATAACAGGTGAAGAAGACTTACAAAGTTCCGATGCTAACCTACCATAGATCTAACACTCCATATATTTGATATATAAAAAAAAAATTACGTTCCGCCACTTTCCCGCGTATAGAGTTGTATTTAACAATCATCACAATATTTACCATATTTCAAACAGCACTAATATTTTTTTCACCTTTACAGAATTATATATGTACATTTTATAGCACTTGTGAAATAGAATTGTAGGGAAAAGATAAAAACATTCGTCTCATATACCTTACTTCGGACTGTGCAAAATACACAATCTAATGGTGAAGAAATCCGACAACAGTATTTGAATGAAATATTAGATTGCCGAATCAGAAAACAATAAGAGATAACAGGCATACAAACTTTTCAAAAAATATTTGGATTACATATATTCACACCCACCTACAAACTTCTGCTAATGACGTGTAAGAAAAAAGTGATAAGATACATTTTGACAAAAAAAAACACCTTTCTTTTACGACGTATGTACAATGTAACATACAATAAAGGATTTACATTTCGATGTTTTATTCACTTCTGATCCGTTGTTATTGATAATTTATAATTTTTATGATATTAATTGTCACTCCTTTATGGAAAAGCATGATATGATGATTTTATATATAGATGCAAAAGAACTGGCAAAGATGTTATAGTAAACAGTTTGCATCACTTATATACCAGCGAAATTACGTAGGAAAAAGGATTAACTACTCAAGGAACCAAATGTACATTCAAAATTATCGAAAATCATCCTATCACACAGATGAAATATAACTGAATATGACATTAACTTTCAGAATTTCTGAAGATTTCTGAAAAGCGAAACTCGGTTTATAAGTTACAAAACATGTAGAATCTACAGTCTGGTCAATTTAAAACAATAAAAAATACTGACTATTTTATTTATATAATTTTTTTTTTCAAATTAATGGCACTTTAATAAATACACGATAAATTAAATCTCTTAATACCAGAATCAGTTTTTATATGGGTGAAATAAGTATGTGCTTTTCTTGATAATAATTAGCAATTAGTCTCGATACTAAAAAGATTTGATGTAACTGGTACAGCTCTTTCGGTTTTTTTGAATATTAATTTTACATAAAATACATGAGAATAACATACGTTATTATTTTTCATATTTTATACTGCCTCATTTAATTTTATTAAAATAAAATTAATTCCGTCATGAAACCTATTACTTGGGTACACCAAATGAATGAAATCAAGTCCTAATAAAAGTTCGTAATCGATCCAATGATGATGATGATGATGATGAAATACTTAACAAATAAACGTTCGAATTATTTATAATTATGTTCAATGGTAGGTAAGATTTTTTTACGAAAATAATAGCATCATAAAACCTTGTGAAAATCCTTTCATGTATGTTGAATGGTATTTGTATAAAGGCTTTACACGGGTTAAGACAATAATTCGAGCTAGGAGTCTTAGTTTTTTTTCTTCTTTTGTTTGAAAAATGATTCTATCGCGCCATTGTTTCTAACAGTGACGAAAGAAATTGTCTAATGATGAATTGTTTCTTTTTCATTTCAGTAAAAAAGTGTTCCATTTATCACAAAACCGTCAAACTCTTCTCGTAACGGATAGATTATGATGGCGAAAAATGTTTCATACATCTTTTTTGGTCGGAATTTTTTCGACTGCTTAAAATATTTTTTTAAAAGCAAGAATCGTCAATATTTTTGTATGAAACATATGTTGGGTTCGTGGTGTTCAAAATAATATGTCCTGTCAATATTATATCGTAGTGTTTTTAATGACGCTGTCAATTAAAATATAATATATGTTGAAATATGTATTTTTTAAAACAAATATACAATAGTACATTGAAAACCTATGTAACTGCCAATTACTCTATTTTGAAGTGTGTAGGTTTCTGTTGTATTATTCATTGTTTACTATCTCTACTAAAAACTTACAACAAACAAAACGTTTTAAATGAGGAAGATTTATTTATCTGTGTAACAGAATATGTATTTCAAGTATTGTCTCAATTTAGAATTCGTAATAAACCCAATGGAAAATTTCCCTAGACAAAATCGATTATCTCGGAGCTTTTTCAATTTCTTTAGTCTTGTAATAATATATATGAACAAATTTTGACAATATACTCGTATTTTTTAGCTTCAACATAGCCATAAACCATTGACAATCGTAGTAGGTCCCCATGCTCTAAAAGAAAGATTTATCGATTAAATTAAAGCTAGTTTTATTGCTTGAATTTATATTTATTTGGTAGAATTTATTCTTGTTATATACTTAATTGTAAGTTCTACAAAAATGTGCAATTAGAATACATTGCTATTTTTTATACTGTTGGTCTTCTTGTTTTCTTTTATTTATTTGAATATTTTATTAAAGCATCATAAAATATGCACAATGTAAATGTTTCCTTTACCCGCAGAGTAAATGACACTCCTTCAATTTTCGCTTGCATTTAAATAATATATACGTAAAATTTTTCATTGATTACATTACATAATTGAGATGATGTAAATATCAAAATTTAATCACCTCAGATGCCAATTTGATGAATGCCTATAGTTTTAACCAGAGTCTTGGCCGGAGTTTGAGTCGTGAAAAACGAGCATTCCCGACGACTTTTTCGTTCAAACGATTTTGAAAAATATCTCAATGAATACTTTGCCGAATTTTTAGGTTGACCCATTATAATTTAATGCATATAAACAGGAAAGGTGAGAAACAACTTAACAAAATTAAACTTTTTCTTATCGGAAGCGTGTTGTTGGTCAATATCGGATTCGGAGACGTAGTCATGTTTAACAACTCCACAGTGCTGATTTAACTGAGCTTGAATGTGTGTTATGATATAAAAAAATAATGACCATATGCTTTGATTTTATAGTTTTTAAAATACTCCAAACTCAATTAGTTCTGGAAGTGTCCAAATACGTGTAAAACTGTAGGCAGCAAAACGATTATGCTCATATTTTATTGAATAACTTATTATTAAAGCATTATACGTACATTGTAGATCACTCACTTATCCACAGAGTAATCGATACTCGGTCAATTTTTGCTGGCATTAGAATATTATATGCGTACCTGTAGATACAAATATACGCATTCGTTATAAATACTGATTCGCGTGCTACAGGTCCGGTTTCCAGAGCGGACGGTCTCCGCGTCGAGTCTGCGTGGGACACTAACGGGTTAATTATTACTTCAATACTGCCACACTGGCGCCATGAATATTATGTTTTCTTACAAATTCGCAGGGCGTCTATGTTTGCAATACACTTTCTAAAAATCTAATAAACATGGATTCGTACAATCTTCAATAAAATAATTAAATTAATTGTGTTACCATTTAAAACATTCGGAGATTTTTCCGTGTAGACAAAATGCTTAAATTTTTACTATTAATATCGATATGTTTTATTAAAATATGAGTAATTTACGATATCGGCTGAAAACGCTTGGTGGAATTTCAATATCAAATTTGGATTGATGAAACTTTATGCAATTCCACATGTATTTTTAGTAACTGTCTGGGTTTCGCCTTTCGACATCGTCAGGCATTGAATATGGTATACAAACCCAAAAGTTCAACAACGAAAAAAAAACCAATTGTTTGTGCACAAAACAAAATGTGTTTTTTATATCGACACCACATTATATGATACAATTTAAATAAATGCAAATTATTTCTACAGGCAACGTTTCCGTTCGTCTGAAATCAATTTTCTACGACGAAATATGTGTAGTTATTTGGTCTTATAAATGATTTTTCTTAATAAATATATTTTGCTTTACTTTCAATAAAATTTGAGTGTTTTTCTGTTCAAACCCGATAATTTGAGTTATGAACAAAAAAAGTTTCTATTTCAACGTAAATTTTAAATAAATTATTTTCGCAGTTAAGCAAATTTAAATACCTTAATCCCTTTCGGGCTTTAATTCCCTCTCGCGTCGATTAAGTATAATCTTCGATTATTTCATGCAAATATTATTTTCTCAATCAAAAGAGCGGAACAGATAAATTAAAATAATGCCTCTCCTTTGCGTGGTTTACAGATTCCGCTGATAGCTCTCCGCACAATAGAGCGGGTGACATTATTTGCCAGTCGATTTAATTCCCGGCAATTAAGTCTAATTTATAATTCCTATTAAGGACGATTTAATTGCATCTACGCCACTGATTGCGTCATCCATTTGCGAGATAAGAATAGATAAGAGATCATTTGGCGTGATTTGGTTATCTCTAGAGGTAATTGCTTAACCAATATTAATTCAATATCTTTCATTAGTGTTCATAGAAAATGCTGACTAATGTAAAAATCTGATCAGTCCTCTAGATTCAGCATTTTTTAATAAATATTGCAAAGAATCTTCATATCATGAAAGAAAAATTATTCATTAACGAAGCATATTAACTATCTTAATGTAAAACATGTTTTTTTCACGCTATATATACAAATATTACTTGAAAAAATATAAAATGTCCACAGAGCAAAAGATTTATCAATCTGTTCGTTGCCGGACCGCGTAAAGAATTTTCAAATACTGAATATTCAACAATTAATAAAATAGTAATGGTGTAAAAAAACTAGGCTTAAACGAAATAAAATACATTGCTATTTTTTCACCGTATTATAATAGAGTTCTTCCATGTAAATGCATATTCAATCAATAAACGAAATTACTTTCAAGGTTTTAACTGTCGCTTTGCTGGAGAGGGATGATATTTTAAATAATAAAAACACGTTTTTTTGTACTTATTTTCACAATATACTTCATGATCAGGACCGGTTTCGTTCATTGCGACCATTATCCACTGATGATCTGTTGATAATGTGGATCATAGTGGAAATAAGTCTACAAAATGTGTTTTTACTATTTAAAATTAAATGAAATTGTAAGCAGAAACACTTTTACAGAGGAGCATTTTTTGTTTTAATTCACTAATAATATATTTTTAAATGTGTTCATAATTCATTTATATACTATTATACACTTTTTCAAAATGACCAAACGTGATTTGGTGTGTTTATGAAGATGCACTAACGTGTTAAATAATTGAACTCTTGGTACCCATAATAAATCTTACGAAAACTTTTTGCGAGACATATTGATATATTGATTGAATTGACATTTACTTGGTGGAACTACATTGTAATAGTGTGAAAAAATAGCAATGTATTTTAGTTTTACAAAATTTATTTATTAAATAGTTATATAGTTGATTACTATTTCGGCTTACACCGTCATCGGAACTATGTTTAAACTCACATTTACTTATCAATAAATAGCGGTGTAGAAAAGGTATACAATACACCTTCTCTACTGTAATAATATCCTACTTTTATATTGTGATAAGAATAAAGAATTTATGATATCAACTGAAGGTGCTTAATGGAATTTCAATATCAAATGACGAGTCAGTTCTGTTGCATCCGTGTTATAGAATGCCCGAAGATGCCGAAAGGCGAAACCCGGGTTGTTAGTGACAAAACATGTGGAATCTTACAAAGTTGTACCATTTCAAATTTGAATTAAGAATTTCTTAAAATGCTCGCTGTGAGCGTAACCGATTCTGATCACCAAATAATCTTTGAAATAGTATAAAAATTTGTTTTTATCATTCAAATTATCCTATGTTATGTATTTCCATCATCAGAATTGATATTTAATACCTTTAAAGTATTTAAATACCATCAATGGAAGATTCAATCAATCATTTTCCTTGAATATTTATCTTAAAGCATATCACTTGTATGATTTGTGACTGTCATGTCAATCAAATGCGTGCACGTATAATTTTTAATAATTGAATTGTTTCGTATTATCTTGCTTCAATCGATATCGATGAACGTTGACATGGCGTATCTACGAAATTCGTTGTAAAATTATCATAAATTGAACATCATAAAAAAAGTTTCTAAGCACAACGTTAGAGGAACAATTGAAACAATCAATGTCCGACAGCCAACACTTAATGCAATTATGTGACGTCCGGTTTCGACGCCGGCCTGACGATGCCTGCTGAATAATCAATCGCCTCGTCAAACGAGCGCTATTTCCTTAGACTGTGAATTCTATATATACATTACCGAGTTGATATTCAACGTTGTAATACAATTAATTTTGCATTCATAATCGATCTAAGTCAACGACTTGTTCATATTGACAATCAATACTTAAATAAAATACAGTTGTTTCATGCTTTGACATTAACACTAGTCTAATTTTCCACAGGATTTCAGAAACATTTTTAATAACTGATTGAATTGGCATTTACTTGATAGAACAACCTCAAATCGATTCGATTGACAAAGATTACAATATCGACTGAAGGTGCTTTATGGAATTTTTATCACAAATTTGAATTGTGGAAATTTTGTACGATTCCACATGTTTTTTCATTAAAAGCCTAGGTTTCGACTTTAGGTATCTTCAGGCATTCAAAATGTTTACGAAACTAAACGTTCAAGTACTAAAGAAACATCTTACAAGTGATAAACACAATTACTTTTAAGGTGCTAATTATCAACTTCTTGATGGAAAAGCGTGATGTTTTAAATAATAAAAGCATTTTATTGATTGAATTGGCATTTATTTGGTAAAACGTAGGCCAAAATAGCTATCAAACAATATATCTATAAATTATGTAGAACTAAAATATGATGCTATTTTTTCGCCGTGTATGTAATGAAAACACATTTTAGTGCTATTTACACAATATATTTTGTGATCAGGACCGATTTTGATATTTGAAATCAATTGATAATGCCCGCGATGATCGAAACCGGTACTGGTCTTAAAATATATATCAAGTGAAAATAGTACTTTTTTTTTAAATAGATACAATGCTTAGTACTATTTCGACAATATAATGATATTTAAGACCAGTACCGGTTTCGTTCATCGCGGGTATTGTTAGATGAATGCGACCATTAGAAGTCCATGACGGGTCTTGAATAGTTGTCTATTGTTGTGTTGTACTGTTGTTTGTCAGTTGATAATGCTCGCGATGAGCGAAACCGGTCTTGAACTTGATATTAAACAATGAAATTATCTCGAAATATTGTTTTTCTCTTATTTAAATATAATGCCATTCCAAAAAGAAGTGACTGTTTTAACTTTAAAAATGATAGCATTCATTAATGGCGCGGGGATTTACTGTACTCTAAATTATTTGACGGAAGTGCGTGTTTACCACTAGGATACGGCGAGTAATCTGATTAGAAATGTTTGTGTTACGTAAATTAAAAATAAAAAAATATATAAACCGATAGAATAAACGATTCCATGCACATGGTAAATAATTTGCTGCCATAGGTTTTTAGCATTTTTCAATTATTATTCATCGCGGATTTTGCAAAATGACAGCTGCATGAATGAATTTAAATAATTCAAAGCTCGTCCGACAGATATGTCATTCGATCGGATATTTTTTTGTCCTACGGTAATTCGTTTTGCATTATTTCATACGCAGGCAGCATGCTAAAAATCAATTTTATTTTCCGATTCTCCGTTCAAAATTTATCCCCAACAATAATTGATTGCTAATAAAAAAATAACAACAGCCGATGAAATTTACGATGATGACTTAGGGTGTTTGATGAAATTCAGTATTTGAATGCCATTATAATGAAATCAATATTGAAAATTACTTTGCTGTGTAATTTTTCTTGTATATAACCGACGCAAAGAATTTATTGTGCATCATTTTAATTGCATAGGTGTGATAGATTACACAAAGATGTCAAAACGTGAAACCCGGATTGCAAGTGACGAAACATGTGAATCTGTACAAAGATTCAATATTGTCAAATTTCATTTTAATGATCCTAGACTAGGGTCTGTCTTTTTCTTTTTTATATACTCTTAAGGCATATAAGCGATGTTTATTGTTAATTTTGTGTCACTTCTGTCGCATCAGTGTGATAGAGGGCCCGAAGATGCCAAAAGGCGAAACCCGGTTGTGAGTGATAAAACATGTAGAATCGTAGAAAGCTTCCACAATTCAAATTATTTATATCTGTCACCTTCTATTAGGAGGATATATGGACCGCAAGAAAACGTGAAACGTATAAATTATTAAAAAGTTTACATAAACAAATCGATGTTCACTTTGATGTATGTTAAAAAGTATTTAATTTTCAATGTGATTCTTTTTAAATTTACAGTCGGAATCCCGGTATTGATATTTATCCCAAACCGGGATTACGTGATTGATTATTGACAGTTATCTTTGATATTAATATTGAAATATCTTGGTGTGAAAGAACCTGCCAGTGATATTTGTCAGTGTTTTGAGAAGAAAAATGTTATTATTGAGGCAAAGGTTCCCTATGACTGTAGCGGCAGACAAAAAAAGTATATCTTTTAAGTGGTATTAGCAAAAAATGGCCATGAATAAAGTAAAATATCTCTTTTGGAGCTTTCAAGCTTACGGATTATCCCAAATTAATAAAAACTTAATTATTAAAAAATATATATCAGACATTTTTGTAACCAGTTGGGATAATGCTGCGAACTAATACAGTATTGATTTTATTACTAAGTAGTCGCCCACTTCAATTTCGCGTTTTTTTTTTCAGTTTAACAGAAGTGTTCATTCGTCGAGCGTTCATACAGAATATAGTACAGATAAAAAAAACTGCTCCACCATAAATTGTCATCAAGTGATAACTTCAATTGAGTTTTTAATTGCTCTCAAAATTCAACGTCGAATTAGTTTCGCTTTTGACCAGTCGAAAGTCCCCTCTCAAAAATTTTGAGGGTTGTTTACAACAGGGCTTTTCAATAATCAGATTATATTTTACAATTTTTATTCTATTTAATTAATTCTATAAACTTTTCATTTGGCATTATTATTTACATTAACTACATAACGATTTCGCATCTTATGTCTTATATAACATATTCTTTAATATATATAAAAAAATCTCAGTGGAAAGTCACTAACTATTCAATAAAAATACAATAATCAGTATGTTATCACTAATGACCAGTGTTTCGCCTTTCGGCATCTTCAGGCATTCTATCAGGCGGATGCAAAAGAACTGGCGCACAATAAACAATTAGCATCGTCTATATACCAAAGGTATTAATTGAAAAAAACATATTATAAAACATCCCAATCATATTTAAATGATAGTTGATTATTATTTGTTGTAAAACCCTGTCAACAATGGTTCATTAATAAGATTATTCATTAATGAAAATTATCACAAACAGTTGTGTTAATTATTATAAGTTCAACACTATTAAATATGTTTTAGTTACCATTTAGTTATTTCTTTGAGGTCTGCGTTTTCCTGTAATTTATACCTTTGGTATATAGACGATACTAACTATTTATTGTGGGTCAGTTCTATTGCATACGTATGATAGAATGCCTGATGATGCCGAAAGGCGAAACCCGTGTCGTAAGTGACAAAACATGTGGAATCGTAAAAATTTATAACAATTCAAATTTTACATTGAAATTCCACCACGCACCTTCAGTCTATATCATAAATTATTACTTATATTATACTACTGATAGGATGAAAGCAAATGTAATTTTAGTAATTCAAATGATTATTAACCGGTAGTTAGCTAAAAGACTAGCTTGCAATCTAGTCTCTTCGGAAGATTAATAGATATCGGGCGCATTACGTTGGATGATAAACTTGTCAAATGTAACTTTATTTCAAAATGAACTTTCATAAGTTATCACCGAATTCATCGACAGTTTGTGATACATTTCGAATAGCTTTCGTTTCTAATTGAGACCACAGATCCTCGCTCGGCGCCGTCTTGTACAGGGTGTCTTAATTGGTGCAACAAATTATAATACAACCGGCCGATAATATTATGCGGGTCTCACAATAAATCCACAACATTTGACAATTTAATTATATTTCACACGAACCGTGTGGTATTTTTGACGTGTGGTCGGAGCAATTGACCATTCTCGCCGACACCATGGTAAATGGATGATTACCGTCTCATTTCAACCGCGCGTTATTCACTTTAATTGACTCTTTCTGGATCTGTGATATTTCCGTGAATTATATCAAAGTGTTTATCGGTAAATTGCCAGTTATGAGGCGGTTGCTATATTATATTATTACTTGTTCTTTGTTTCCATTTTATCAAGCATTATTATGTACTGGACCAAAGTCTAACAATATTATTCAATAATACTTCAAAAAAGTACCTGGCCTCGATCAAATTAGTACGGTTTCACTTTTTTGCTTCACACTTCGTACTTTTTGTTACGTTGTAAATTTTTTAACCTTTAAAAGAGAGTGGTCGTATATGTACGGCGGCGCGATTTTTTTTTATGGAGTATGGTCGTACATGTACGACAGTATATTTTTATGGGTGAGTGGTGTATTTATCCGTCAAGTATGAATTATAATACCATCTATGAACAGCCACGTCTATTAGCTTACCATTTCAGAACAGTTATATTTTTTTTTTACTATTTTTTATTACTATTTCCATATTCTCATATGATAATTTGATAACAAAAAATGCATTGATTGAATTGGCAGAACTCCATTATATTACTACTATAGTTCTGAGGATGGCGTGAGCCGAAATAGCTATCAACTATATCTTATAAAAAACAATTGTAGAACTAAAATACATTGTATCATTATTAGGTTGTTACTCATTGGTCATATATTTGTATATAGATATTATATAAGACTAGACATTCACAGCAGTCTAATCGAAACATTCGTAACTGGCATAAATTCAATGGTGAATGTACCTTGTCACGAGTACAACTGAAATACAAAATGATCTTCGACGCTTTTGCGAATCTTCATAAAAGCGTTTAGGCCATAATTAGTTTTGTGTTTGGCGTTGGGAGATTATTTTCCTTTGGAAACTCTCAAACATGCAGGAAATCAAAACTAAAGCGATTTAAATACATCAAGTTTTATATATAAAATACTTTTTAAAACTCCTAGAACAATTGAAAACGTCGACACAAAATGAGAGAAACTTTTCGACATGCGGAAATTTCACGTCAAAAAAAGATAAGGCCTTATACAAAAAAATACGTATTTCTTTAATGTTTTAAAGAAAACATCTAAAGAAAAAATTATTCATTAAGTTGTCCATCACTGTTCTTCAAAATAAAGTATAAAACATTCTTTGATATATCGCGATTCGTGATTTTTTTGAAATTGCTTCTTTGCTGTATTATTTATTTATGAATCATTCACCAACAAACAAAGTAATTTTAGTCTTGTTTTATGTTAATATTTAGTTTACAATAAATGATTACTTTCGGAAAATATATTATCTTAAACACCTATATCCAAGATCACTAATTGAACTAAAACCCATACCAAATTAATTGCTGAGGCAATGTTGTGACCTCTAAGCCACAAACGTTTTTTGTTTGATTGTCCGTTTCTAAATAGTATAAAATTTTATTTTAAGCTAGCTGTACCGTCACGCGTTGCTGCAATCTCAGAGTAAGGAAATTCAAGGAAACTCGTTATGATAACAAACAATTTAAATATGAATAGTGTTAGTAAGTATTTATAACAATAATTTAGATTATATTTTACATAGATTTTTTCAGTGGTGTTATCCCAAAAACTTTCGCTGTACTGTACTCAATAAATTTACAAAGTTTTATATCGATCGAGTGAATGGTATAGAAATGCATAAAGGACAAACAGACACACATACATTGATTTTTATGTATATATAGATATTAAAAACACATTTTTAGTAAACTATTTTTACAATATAAATTACTTTCAGGACCGGTTTACCTCATCGCGAGAATTATCAACTGCTTATACAAAAAAATCAGTTGATATATATCAGGTATATAAAACCAATGATAAAAGAACTAAGAAAACAAAATATGCAATCGATTTAAAAGTAAATTAAATTTTAATAATCTCTCATCAATAATTTAAACAAAATAAAGACAATAAAATAATCTATTACTAGCTTAGAACAATCGTGAAAGACTCATAAGCAAAAATAACAAATGTGAAAGTTTTATGATCAAAATAATCTGTACTTAAATATTTTATGGCAATCAAGCGTCTTTATATTAAGTTTACAATTATCAGGTATACAAAACCTTTTTTTTATTTGACACCATAAAAATCCCGATTAGGCAAAATAATAATCTGACAACGCCGTATACACATATACATTTACAACCAAATCAAGTTCGTAGATCTACGACTCGGCAATCAACGTCGTCTGCGACATTCCTCTCTAGGTAGACTCTACGTCGTAGCAGTTCCGAGCCGGGAAAACCCCGGGATCGTAAATCACCCAAATGTCCCGGGACACTACCTTCAGAGACACAGGGCGTGTTGGATCAGGAAAGCGTTTAATGGATTGATGTCTGTATACCACCTGCTCTCAAAGTGTTTTATGTATTAATGCACTGATACTTAATTCGTAATCCATATAAAAAATACAATTATTAATCATATTTTGTTTGCTAATATCATTTGATGTGATTTTGATTTGTATCAATATAAAGCATACGTCTTCAATTGATGAATATACTCAGGACTGCAGTTGTTTTCTTAACAAGTAATTTTATGGTCTATCTTGTTTTCATTTTTTGCCATTGTTAATCGTTTAACGAATAGCAGCTAACATGTTTCGTTTTTATTATAAAAAAAATCTTCTCGACTCTCAGCCTTTTTTTCAGAAACTTCTTAAGTAATTACTTCCAATAACCATTGGATTTGGATTGTTAATCTATATTTATCATTTAGATTTTTTACCTCCTTACATGGAATGATATTGATTGCGAAACCTCATAGTAAACATATAAAAAACCTTTTTTTTTTCAAATTACGTAATTTCCACATTGAATAAACAATTTAGTAAGAATAAAATAAATAATATATATATTCATTATATTGGCACTGACTTGGTTAAATTACTATGGCTTGCATTTAGTTCTACATTTTTTTTAAATACGGATGGGGATAGCTATTTCGGTTTTCGCCATCGTGAGAAATTACTTATATTAAAAAAATAAAGGCTTTATAAATCGTTTCGTAAAATTGATTTTTCAACAATACAATACAATCAACTAACCATCCATGTATTTGAAATTATTAGCACACGGTGAAAAATAGCAATATATTTTAGTTCTAAATTTGATTTTATAAGATATAGTTAATAGCTCTTTCGGCTCACGCCTTCGTCAGAATTGTTCTAGTCATTATTCGTATTCTGTTCTATAGTTCTGAAGATGTGGTAAGCCGAAATAGCTATCAACTATATCTCATAAAACAAATTGTAGAACTAAAATACATTTCTATTTTTTCACCGTGTTATAATGGAGTTCTACCAAGTAATTGACGATTCAATCAATGAAATTATTAGTTTTTTCTTTCAATCCTAAAAATAAACAACAGAGTTTTTTGATAGCTAAAATCTTTATTTTCAAACGAAAATGTTACGTAGAAATGGCAAGTCTGAAAATCGTTTAATTATAAGTTTTAATGTTTGTAACGAAAGAAACTTAAATAAACTGTAAATAGCTCGTAGAAAATTGAATGACGATCCTCGAAAAAAGTTTGCGAAACCTTTGACACGAAAATTCGCTAAGTCAGATTTTCTATGACAATAAATTTGCAGGAATTTGGTTCTTCGGATTAATTCGTTTTTGCTTCACCCCCTTGATGGGATATTCTAGAATTATTTCGTAATCATTTGGTTGGATCCGCTTAGTTGCAAAATCGGGAGACGATTTCATACATTTAATTTTATTCATTGCAATATATTTATACCCGTTTTGTGACATGGCACGTTTTTGTATCGTACTAATTTATTTCTACTCGATAAGTCTTAAAGGACGAACAACTCCGAAATTAACTTAATTTTCCACACAATTACATATCGCTATATTTTATTTATTTAAATTTTAATTAAAGAAACAAGAGAAATGAACAAAGAATATTTTACATGACTACACAATTTATATGCGCTTACAGAGTAGGGAACTTTAAGAAAACTTGTTATTATAACAAACGATTTAATTGTTTACATCGAGTTTTATTTGGCATTTATGCATAATATCGATATGCCAGAAACCTTCGCAACAGTGTACTAACGAAATTCATAAAGTTCCATATTGATTTGGGAAAGATATGACAAAACCTACTCGGGATTGTATTCAAGAAATTTGTTAAGTTTTATACCAATCGAATGATTGGTGTCCTAATACATAAAGGACAAACAGACACACATATATTGATTTTATTTTTTATGTATACATATATGGTTGATAGCTTTTTCGGAATACGTTCTCATCAGCTATTTTTTTCATTGTTTTATAATGGAGATCTACTAAGTGAATGCCAATTAATCAACGAATATGTTATATTATATATGTATATGAACAAATTTTCGTTATACGATGTTGAAACAGTTATCAAAAATATTTAACAGTCGCAGATAAAGGTCACATTTTCCATGTTCATTTTAAGAATTAAAACTTATATTTTTTACTACATCCTAATTGTTTTTTAACTTTTGTGCTTGGGTTTCAAACTGATAAGTGAGTTCAATTCCGTCTATATTATAGAATGCCTTAAGATGCCGAAAGGCGAAACTTAGGCCGTTAGTGACAAAACATGAGAAATCTTACAAAGTTACAACAATTCAAATTTGATTTTAAAGTTCTATCAAGTACTTTGAGCTGATATCGTAAATCAACTCAAATTATTCTCAGTGATTCATTTAGACAAATAACACACTCACATTAATGGTGTTAACCATTACTTCTTGGTGAAAAGATGATGTGATTTTACATAACAACAACACAATATATTTTATGATCATGACCGTTTTCGCTCATATCATGAAAACTGCACAAGTTTTTTTTTTTAATAAAAGTTAATATAATATAATGTATGCTTGATAAACACATGATTGAATCTGAAGAAACTATAGAAGACACTCGAGGATTATTTTTATATTTAAAATTTGTTCAATGATTTATTTTAATACGGCAGAAACCTATAAAAATTATTAATGGTTTTTTCCATAGATAGCGAAAAATTTAAATAGTAAATCGGTAATAAATCTGTTTTTTGTTTAATGTAATTTATTTGACTTGAAAGGTTTTAGAGAACAATCGATTGTATGATGAAAACGGTTGCTCTTTATACAAAAGGGTAATAAATGAACCCACGAAGAAGTCATTTTTCATGAAAAAACGTCTTATCGGCTCTAGTGTGTACATTATAGTAATTTATGGATGAATAGTAGCGTAAAATATAAAGGGTAATAAATTTTTGTAACTTTTTCAACTACTGGCTTAGAAATCTTTGTTTATACCATACGTTACGTATTACAAATAACTTCATGAATTATCTGTGCTGAACAAGGGATGACGATCAAAACTCCGAGACCCGAAAACTATAACGTTTAAAATTGCGATAAAATAGTTCCAAGTCTGTAATTGTATCGCTACTTCAAGACGACAAATCTCACCCTTAATTGATTGAAAAATATCTGAGCAATAAAAACCCTACCATCAACCCTAAGTAAATGCAATGTTTTTTTATTATTTTATTTTAAAATTTATGATATCAACCAAAGTTGCTTGACGGAATTTCAATGTCAAATTTGCATTGTTGAAAATGTGTACGATTACACAAGTTTTTGTTTATTACCATATAGTTTACATCAATGATACATTTTGACTCTTGAAAATTTTATTCTTGAAACTGTGTGCAATTCTACATTTTTTATCACTTACTCACTGCTGATATAGTTTAAATGTTTTTTAAATAATAAAACGTACATTTTTAGTACTCATTTCCAAAATATATTTTTTCATCAGGACCGGTTTCACGTCGGCAATGCTCGCGATGAGCGTATCCGGTCCTGATTAAAAAAAATATTGTGGAAATAAGTTCTTAAAAAAAATGTATTTTATTATGAAAAATATAATACCTTTCCATCAAGAAGTGAGAGTTATATTTATAATTTCTTCATAATGAATTAGAGGACCATATTATTTTATGGATTAAAGAAACAAATTGAAATTGTTACATTACACGTATCGGGTTTTGTCTTTCGGCATCTACACGCATTCTATCACACAAATTACACACAGCTTACATTTTACATGGTTTATATAATATACAAGGAGAATTAATACACAGAAAAAAATAGAATAGCTGTGTAATTATTTGGAATAATAAATAATTTACATTCAATATTTAAAACAATTTTGAGAATTTATTTCAACTTTCCCGAGAGAAAATATCTTCTCTTCGTTTTACCTTCATGCAGTCTATTTAAAATACTTAATAGTGTGAATTGTATTTTATTTCAATATATGTATTATATATACCCACATCTGTTGTTTCTTCAGATCATATACTCGTTAAACGTATCTTCCAAAATCAATGTCCTCTACTAGTCTCTTTGTATCCTTTCTGGTCGTCCTGAGGATGGTCATCGACTTGGTGACTTTCCAGAACCATGGAATTTTTTGGTTAAAATGAGAGACACTCCTAGATTTACCTTTCCGATGTGTGTTCTTGGCACATGTCTAAGCCAATTCAATCGTCATTTTTTAATCATACATAATAGGAGGTTCGTTAGTATGCTTTCTTACCAAAAAACGAATCGACGAATGACTACAATTGTAGAAAAAGACATCGTAAATTATTCCCAATTACTCAATTTTTAAATTGGACCTATCGACTAAAACTGTTCAAAATCAGTATATTTAATTTATAAACATTTCAGCAATAGTTATTTTAGTCAGCCGGGATGTCAAATAACCGGATTCAATTGCCGGGAATTAAAAACCAGGCCCTGTCAAAATCTGCGGCTCAGCACTTTCAACTGAAGAGAATTGTAATTTGTCACGAGCACTTGCTTCTGTAGACATAAACCTACGAATATTTTACCGGCAGCTGATATCTGGATGTGTTGTGGTAAAAGCTATGTAAATAAGAAAGTTTGCTTTGTTATACATGATATAATATATGAATATATATTATGCCGCTGATAAACGATAAATCTCCGCCAGTATCGAAGAAATTTCTCGGCGGAATGTTGTTTCAAATGTTAACTTTTCAATACAGAATATATTGTTATTTATAAGCAAACAACTAGAGCTCTTATCAGTGATATCGGGAAATATAGTAAATTATATCAACTAATTTGCCATGCTTTTCAAATTATTTTGTCTTAGGAATATATCTTTACTTGTACAACGTAAAAATCTGGAACATAAATTGTCAGCCTAGAATTAATTTTTCAAATTGCCAATTTATAAAAAAATATTATATTTCGAAAATTCGTGTTTATTTATTATTCGTAACCGTCGCCTTTATATTGGAATAGACGAGGAAGTGATGAAAGTTTTTCAAAACACTACTTTTTCTATTGTTGAGATGGCGTTACACATATATTAAAATAACATGATATCGACTAAAGCTGCTCTATGGAATTTCAGTATCAAAATTCGAATTGTTGAAACATGGTATAAATCCAAATGTTATTTCAGTTTCAAAATATTATTATGACATTTGATTTTTAAACTAATTTACATTATTTTTATTAATATTGTATGATTTCCTGTAAATTGTTTCTTAGTTCTTGAACTCATAATTTTTTATACCTGCTCTCTTTAAATCAAATATTTTTTATAAATAGATTTGCTTGTAAATTATATTCGATCAGTTGATATTGCTCGCGATGAGCGAAACCGGTCATGTTTAAAAAATATATTGTGGATATTAGTACTAAAAAATGTGTTTTTATTATTTTTAATATGCCTTTCCATCAAAAAGTGACAGTTTGTGGGAAAAATGTTGTAAACATAACGGTTCATATGAAAACAGTACTGGATATTGAATAAATTGTTTATATTTTCATATCACTTAATATAGTGCTATTGTCTATCATTAATTTTGACCACAAAACAATTTGTTTCGCTCTATTTTCCATTTGAAATTACTCTAATGTATGGTCGTACTTTAGTATGTACAATCTGATGAAAGTTGAAGGTATATTTCAATTCTATTACGACTTGTATTTTTATTTGTTGAATAGTCCATTTTTTTGTAATGTTATAAACACAATGCCGTATTTCAATTAGTATTGAGTCATAATTGAATTTTTCCAGGTCAGTAATAAATCTTCGGTTCTATTATTTCCACTCCTGCCGTTCTTCAATTCAATCGGCAGCCTTTTCCGCGAATGTTGGATCGATTTACCCAACTGTCTGTCGGAAATTGCATTGTTCAAAAGATACCCATCATCAAACCTTTCTATGGATATTGAACAAAGCCGTTTCCAACTGGGTTGAGCTACTAAAAGTCTAATCTTGTCCAAGGACTATTCAAACATCGAAAAAAAAGCCTATCTTGAAAATTATTAGATGTCGGTGATTTCTGTCAACATCTTGCACGAAGTTATGAAATTATAATATTTTATAGAATGCTTCAAAGAGGTTTCACCCACCATGTGCAATATCAACTGATATTTATTGAGAGTTTATATTTACCAGGTATCCAAAACCAATGGTTCGAAAACTAAGATAATAATTTACCGATAAATATGCAAAACATACCAAAATGATTTATTTTTGTTAACTGTGGATGATTGATGGAATTTCAATATCAAATCTTTAGTGTTGAAATTTTATTCATTTCCACATGTTTTGTCACTCACGACCCGGTCATCTTCATGCAATCTAGGTGAAAAACATAACCAAGATTGTGAGTGACAAAACATGTGAAAATAAACATTAACATACCGTCGAAATTATTCTTAAATATTCATACTTGTCTGTCGAACGTTTCAAAAAACAACCGTCAAAATCATAGAAAAACATTTTGATTGAATGCACTTTGACCGATTTTCGCGGTTATATTCAAATAACTTAATGAATCAATGAAATTTGAATTGTTACAACTTTGTACGATTCCACATATCTTGTCACTAACGACCCGGGTTTCGCCTTTCGTCATCTTCAGGCATTCTATCACACGAATGCAACAGAACTGATTCATTATTCAAATTTGATATTGAAATTCCATCAAGCACCTTCAGTCGACATCATAAATTAAATCAATTAAATGTCTCCTAAAATTGACATCTTCATGTTTTGTTTTTTACGCACATTTTTAAAATTAGAAATATTGAAAAATATTAAACAATTAACTAAAAATTGTTATATACAATATTGAATACAAACACGTTAAAAATGGAAGAATTAAAGCAAATATGATATATTATGTAAAGGTACACAAAATATGTCATTAATTGTTATACAATTTCATCTGATAAGATGAACTAAACTAAAATTAGTATCCGTACGTCACCTTTCTTTTATCGTGCTACAAAATGGCCGCCATTCTTTAATATTGGACAATGGCCGGTCAATATGTCAGTGAGGCTATTCTCTTGTACATGCTTACTTCGTAACAAATAATGCTACGAAATTGGCCGACATTTTCTCTTGAAAGGTTAATAATATCCCATGAAATGTTCTGCTCGATTGGACAAAGGGACACAACGTCGCTAAAGGATTTATATTATTATGCGTCCAGTTTATGTATTATTTTTACGCCATCAATAACGGTTACGACACAAAATTTCCCGCAATGGCAATCCCAGCAAATTAAATTAACTACCGCCAGTCAAATAAAATATTGAACTTTTTTCATGAACGAATTTAGCAAAGCTCTACGTGACAAGGGAAAACTTTTGATTTTCCAACAACGGCTGAGTTTTCAACCCATTTTAGATTAATCCAAAATCAGGCTTTGAGTACATAAGTTGCTTTCTAATTGTATCAGCTTAAATTTATAAAAATCATACTTTTTTTTCTTCAGAAAAAAACTTGTTTTAAATAATCTTACTTGGTTATGATTAAAATACTATCAAATACAATAATTCTATTTTTCCATGGCCTGCCAAACTTTCAATTTGTTACGACAGTAAAGCGATGATTTCAATGATTTTTTTCCTTTGATATCTCAGATTTTAAATATCAGAATATAATTTGCATTTTGAATGATGTAATTAAAAAAATCTTTTTGCATATTACATTAATTCATTTCTCTATCACACTCTTTAAAAATATCCAATACTTGAAACCAAAAATGCTTTTATTAAATTTTCATTGTTGAAACTTCTTCAAGTTTGTCATTATTGGCCCCAGTTTTGTCTTTTGGCATCATCAGGAAATCTATCGCACGAATGCAGTATAACTGAAAGTCGGTAAACCGTTTGCGTCGCTTATATGCAAGACAAAAAACAAAATAGTTGGTAATTTCATAAAAATATGAAATTTTTAAAACCAACAAAATTATTACTATTTTTTATTCTTAAAACTTTAAATTTGACTCTTGTTTCGTCTCTCAACTTCTTCAGGTAATCTATCGCATGAATACAATATTACTGAATGTTTTAAAAATTATTAATTATCTTAAAATGTAATGGAACCAAGAAGTAACAGTTGACACCTATAAAAGTGAACAATGGAGTAAACCATCTATCCTTCATCTACACAAAAAAAATTACGGTGAGATTCTTAATATTTTTTTTAAATAATAAAAAAAATATATAGTAAATTAACCGATATCATGCGATATGTAAATAAACTCATTAACATTGAAAAGTATTAACTCTTCTATTTTTGACTTTGTCGCAAAGATTAACCGTATATTTATATATTCGCAATAAATTAAACCAATAGTATTTTTGGCTCCCTCTTGTGACGATTTAGATTTAGATAGTTTAATTAACCCATGTACTGCTCTTGCTATTATATTATTTAACTGTGCTCCCTAATGTGTGCGTATCGTGTGTGTTTCCAAATACAAGGTACCCACAAACTGAATTGTTTTTCGTATAATTATTGCCCTCGAAACAATCTTACATTTGGAAAATTTGTATAATCGACTGAGGGTGTTTGATATAGCTTAAACATCTCATTTAATCGTTCAAAAGTATATAAAATACAACAAAGCTTGAACTGTTGAAGCTTTGTACGATTCCAAATATTTTTTCATTTACGATCCGGGTTGCTACTTTCAATATCTTCATGCAGTCTATCAAACTAACAAACAATAAATAATTTACATCGGTTATATACAAGAGAGCTCAATTAAATTCAATCTTTATGTTGAAAGATCAACTAAATATTTTTTGCGGAATAACTTTGATCAGTCGACAACCTAAAAAACTAAATTTTTACTCTACGTCTCCTGAAATTAGCATCCGTGTGATATAATGAAGATATCGAACGGTGACACCCGGGTCATGAATGACAAAACATGTAGAATTTTATGAAATGAGCTATTAAAATTTGAGATTGAAATTCTATCAAGCATCCTCAGTCAAATTGCAAATTCAGTTAATAATGCTTGCAATGACTGATGACGATGACCAGCTCAGTGATGAAATACTTTTTGCCAGGAATTCATTATTATAAAGGTTTGCCAACCCTGATTCTTCAAATAGATAAAATGCCAAAACCCCTTAATATTAGAACATTTCCTTATATTTTATTTTTATCATTTTATAGTGCTGCCGATAAACAAAACTGGCTCCCATCTAAATAATATAAATTTATGGATATATTAGTTTAAAAAAAACAATTATTTTATTTTACTCATCCAAATTTCTTCTATATCTACAGACAGAGTTTCGCTGCAAAACATGATGCATGTTGTAAATACCGTGAGTAATCGGTTAACGAGCGTAATCTGTTCCAAGACTATGTTCGCATTCCGAACTGTTCTTCAATCGATCATCATACATTTTTGTTTTGGATCAGAATGATAGTTTTAGTTCGTTATTCGAATATATGCTCGTAATGCGAACACAACATTATTTCGCGGTAGAGTTCGTTGTCCGAATTCTTCGCAGTCCGAACTATTTATTAACCGATCACTCACTGTTTTTCTATGACTAACATACCGGGCATCTTATTTTTATTACAGATTATGCTTTCACTGAAGAAGTGACAGTTATCACTTAAAATATGAAACAATTGTTAACTAGCTACATCGGTGATCAATTCCACACTATCTTCTTTAATTGAATTGAGTAAATTTTTAATATATAGTGACCTTTCAGGACTCCATGTTGGTATATTACGATGTAACCTTTTAGTACGTCGTTATTAGTATGTAGGGCGTGTAACGCGCACGTCTCTGCAATATACTATATCCATACATTATACTCGCTGAATAATGTCCGGGTTAAATTAATACATGTGTTGTTTCGAATATGTTAATTTAATTATCAAATAATGTCTCTAGTTAATTACAAAGGGATAACCAAACTATAAAAAAGCAAAACAATACATCACAATACAGTGTTCAGTAATCAATACGGTATGTTAGTAAGGGTAGGTATTGCGTAAAAGAGCATTATTAAATACATTAATAAAGTCAACAAAAAATAGAATCCTATTAAGAGGATAAAAACAATCTACAGTGAAACACAGATGAAATGATATAGAAAAATGTTCAATTGTCGATTCACTTTCAATGTATAATATTAACTTCAGCAGTTTCTCAACGCAAGGGACTGTATCAATCAATAGCGCAGATAGCAGAATTTAATCAGTAATGCTAATACTGATTTTCCACATGCCATCGGACCACCCTCATATGTATAATATTAACTGACACTTCTTGGTGGAATAGCATGATATTATATTTAAATAAATATTATACAATGCTTTATTGGCTGATATTGCTCTAAAATGTAGCCGTTCTTGATATTTGTATTAAAAATATATTATTATCAAATTGTAAAACTATTATTTTACTCTTAGTTGTTTCTTTGTATTTGGTCACTTACCTATCTCTAGAATTATGAAATGATTTTATTTTTATGAAGGTCTATAATGAGAACAAAAAAATTTAAGCAAAAATTGTGTAGAATAAACAAGATCTAGTAAGAGAGTTTGTAAGATCTGGATTTCACTGTAGATTAATTAACATAAGAACTCCGATCTATCATTTTCTCGTTCATCGTTTTCAAACACCCATAAAAACAATACAATATAAACTGGAATTAATCGTTCCCTGATTAATCTTTCTCCTCGATTTACGAATGTGTATGGTCACGTTACAAATAATCGGTTAACGAACATAATTTTGTCCAAGACTATGCTATCCGCTATATCGTTATCCGAATTATTCGTTAACCGATCAACTGAGTTTTACAGTTAGAATAATTGGTATAATTTATAACTGACTGTCAGTTCTGTTGCATATGTGTGATAGAATGCCTGAAGATGCCGAAAGGCGAAACTCGGGTCGTTAGAGACAAAACAATGTTTTAACAATTCAAATTCAATTTGGAATACTTGGATTAGAAAGATGGCTTCAGTACGATATTCAAATACGTGTTCGTTGTTCGAACACAAAAATCTTCTGTGATTGTAGTCGTTGTCCGATATTCTCGCAGTCGAAAATGTTCGTTAACCAAATACCCGTTGTATAATGTATATATCTTCAATTGTCCATTTTTTAAAACACTTTTCATCTCTCTCAGAAATATGCACGTCCTGATTTTTACTACTGACGCATTGATTGAAATTTTATTCCGATCTATGGTTTCTGTGGAACATTGTTTAGATTAGAGAAATAGCATAGTATTTTTTTATTATTTAGCAATACATTATGTTCTATAGAATATTTAAATGCAGGTTCTTTTGATTGTAAGATTTTCCCACTCATTATTCTTCCCAACGAGTCTTCGCGATTGTTTGTTGGGATGTTAATGTAATATTGCAATGCTTTAAAATTATTAACAAGAGATAACAATTCATTTTTAAATCAATTAACTTTATTTAAATATATATTGTATGACTATCTGTAAATTGTTTTCTCAGTTTATGAACTTTTGGTTTTGTATAGCTGGTAATATTTAACTCACAATGTTGCATAAATTGGTTTGTTTATATTTTGTTTCCTATCAATACATTATGTTCGTGATACGAGAATCCGGTCCTGATTATAAAATACGTTATAGAAATGGCACTTAAAATGTGTTTTTGTTTAAAATATCATGCCTTTCATCAATAAGTAGCAGTTGTTACCTCAAAAGTGACAATTTTCATACACGTGTAATATCATATTTCCAAACATCGAGGACAAAAAACATTAAGCATAAAACTGTGGGTTGATATCATTTTTCTGAAAATAGTATTCGATATTGGAATTTTATTATGACTTACGATCTATCAAAAAGGCGTTTTGTAAAGTGGATTGATGATACTTTACACAAAGAAATAAATATCATTCATATATTATTTCATATAACAGGTGGTTTTATGATGGATAACATTTAAATTTTTTTCTAAATAAAATGTGGAACCACTGGTTTTGTACACCTGATTATTATTAACTCAGAAAATTGTATTTTAAACACCTTATTATTTGTATCAGTTGATAATGCTCGCGATGATCGAAACCAGTCCTGAAATCATTAATGTAAAAATCTATTATTTTAATATAATGCCATTCCACTAAGAACACCTTGAGAGTGATTGTTTGAAATATAAAACGATTTAGTTCAGCATTTCTTATCACATTTATACACGTTAAAACAAGTACTCAATTGATGTAAAATGTGACCGTGTTATTAACAATAACGTAATAACGCATGATCTAAAAATCGGCGCCTTATTTTTGTCACAGAAAACAAAGCCGTCGAAAAATCAACGCGTTGAAAGTGATGTGAAGCGAACTTTGATTTTTTTATCGCAATTTTGCTGTAAATTTGGCCAAAAAAAATACTCACCATTATTTATCGCCATACTACTAATAAAACGCGCATTTATCCAATTACTTAGAAATTTCCACCGCCGGTCGCTAAAGTGTTAAGGAAGTTATTAAATAATCCTTTTTCGAATATTATGAGCAGTGAGGCGTGGTCACTATTCTCCTTTATTAATTATTTCTCCTATACATTACGTCGGGGATAATATGATTTATTGTCAGTGTTGCCAGCCTTTCAGAAATCCATGTTATTTATTATTTTTTTCGACCATCAAAGAAGAAACAATTACCGTCCGTAATTGATACCCGAAAAGGTACGATAATCGTATTTGATGCGTGTAATATATTAAATTTAATATCATAGCTGTGTCTCTTATGTATTATCAGTTTTGATACGGTCTATTGGGTACTTAGTATTGTAGGAACTATTTTTGTGACATGCGACATAAAGATATTTAACCAGGGCTGTAGAGTAGGAGTCAGAGTCGTGAAAAACGAGCGACTACTTTTTCGATTAGACGATTCTGAAAATATCTCAATGAACAATTTGACGTATTGGTTGTTTGATCATTAATTTAACACACATAACTAGTTAAAAAAAAATACAAAATTATTTTTTTTAGGTGTAGTCGTGTCTTCTTTAACGAACCCACAAATCTGCTTTTAACGCAATACTTATAGGTTTACTTTATATGAAAGAATTTCCTTACCTTGGGTCGATCCACTGCTGGATGAAAGCCTCCCCCTGCTATCTCTTTCAGGGGAGTTGTTTGGACATAGAACACCACGCTGCCCAGGCGGGTTGGTGTGCGGTTTTCTGTCTGGGTTTTCCTTCCCATAGCCAAGAGAATACGGCACGCGGTGTTCCCAAGCGGTCACCCATCCAAGCACTATCCGCATCCAATGCTGCTTTTAACTTGGTATGGTCGTTGGCAATAACAATATGTGATCACTAAAAAACATCTAAAATGAGCTACGAAATTGTACAAAATAGTTTTCTTTGATAATACAGTTTTATAAACACTTTGTCCTTGAAATCCACCACCCTGAAGCGCCAAAACATAGTCGTGATATATTTGTTGATTGAGTTGGCATTTACTTGGTAGAACTCTATTATAACACTGTGAATAAATAGCAATGTATTTTAGTACTAAAAAAAATTATAGAACTAAAATACATTGCTATTTTTTCACCGTACTATATATATTTGCATTTGAGGGCGTTACTTCTTAATACTTCATTAATTCTCAATGTAACAACTTGAGTAGTGCATTAAGGCTTAAAAAATCATTACATTTGAAAGCTATCAAAACAGATCCCCTAACTGACTGTCTTAATATCTTGATGATCACAATTCGTTACCTGACTTTGAAACGAGTGTTTTTTGGAGTATTTGATGTTTGAGTTTGTCATAAGAAATGTAAAAAGAAAGAACTGGATTTTACAACATTTTGTACTGTACCCCGTGTGTGTATGTAATTGTGAGATTGCTGTTAAAAGTCGTATCATTTATCAAAACCTTAATGCAAATTTATTAAAAAAAGCTGTGATGTTAAAACTCATGATTTTTATAACTATACTATATACATCTGAAATTTGATGTTTTATGGTAGAGTGTAGCTGATGCAACCTTACAAAAGTCAATTTAAACCAAAATGACAGTTTGAACGTTTTTAAAGTAAGGTAACGAGTAATCATCTTTATACACATGTATGAGATGAGATACATTTAATCTTTCTTCGTTGTTGTCGCATCTTTAGGTATTCAGGAATTGACTGTCTGAAGATGCCGAAAGTCGAAACCCTGCCGTAAGTGATAAAACACGTGGAATCGTACAAATTTTCATTTTATATTAAAATTCTACCATGCACCTTCAATCGATATCATAACTTAATTCCGTCTTAAATACCTGATATTAAGTCATATTTTATATGGCTGACATGATAAGAAACCGAAAATAACGCTTTCTCTAATATTCACTAAAATAATCAAATTTACGATACCCAGTAATTACATACCTGTTAAAAACTTTTGATCAGAACCTTTTATTTTCATTGAGGAAAAAGTTGTAAAAATCTTTCATAATACTAACTAACTTATTGTTCCAATTTGGAACACCTTTATTCGAAAACTTGTTTTCGTGTCTAAAAATGGCGCGCATCTATTCCCGCCAAAACCGTTTACAGAATAATTAAGGCCCATAAATCAAACATGGCGGCACGAGGAGTGAATTTAAATTTTTACCCACCCTCACTTTTAATATCTCTATGCATTTTAATATCATTTTATTATAATTTGACGCGCTTTGCCGAACGTGCGGGTCGCATATTAAGTATTTTTTACACCTCTAATGTTTTAAATAAAATTTACAAAAAACATATATAATTACATGTTGTTTTATATTTTATTATGTTTTGACCTTCTCTACAAGGATCACATTAAGTTTTAATTTGAGAAATTATACATGCAAAAGAAAAACAATTATGCCATAAATGAATTGAATGATTATAATTATGTGGTTGAAATTATTTAAAAGAAATACTTTATACCAGATATTGATGAAATTTATAAAGAAAATTTGAAATAATTTATTGATTATGTAATAACCCAACTGCTTCAGACTTATTCCACCGCAAGTTATTTAATTGTCGAGTAAATATTGATTTTTATTCTTTTTACAGATTGAATTGATATTTACTTAGTAGAACTCCATTAAAACACGGTGAAAAATAGCAATGTATTTTAATACTTCAAAATTTATTAGATATTAGTTTATAGCTATTTCGACTTATGGCTTCATCAGAACTAACTAGTTAGGTTATAAATTTTATAGAAATTAAATACAGTGCTATTTTTCATCTTGTTTTGTTCTTTTCGCATAAGTAACAAGAATAGAAGAGTATGTAGTGGTGATATTTCTTTATTAGGTTTTTTTACCGTTACCACTCTTTTTTGGTGCAAATTAGTGCCTACAGTCTAAGTCCTGTAAGGTTCTCTGTTCCTTGCTAGCGTTTCTGCTTCCACCTAGGTCATCTCAGCTTCATGGAGTTCATCTTTTGAATAATTGGCAAAGACCTTCAAGGATGGAGTGATTCATCAGCTGTGTTGAACAAAAAAACAAGCACAACCCTAAATATAGATAAGTAAATGTACATTTAAACATCGATGTGATGAGGACGTTATACGAAATAGCTATCAACTATATATCTTATAAACTTTGTAGAACCAATATGCATTGCTATTTTTCACCGTGTTATAATGGAGTTCTACCCAGTAAACGCTAATTCCATCAACAAAAAGACCCCCTAAGGGCATCCACGGGACATATGTTGGCCAATGATTCTCCTTTTTTTTCGATTTTAGATGTTATAAGAGGCTGATTATTTGGTTGTCGGAACAAACAGTACATGTAAGAACAGAACACAAAAACAGAAATAAAATTGAATTATTGAAAAATTTTATATTTCCACATGTTTTGTCATTTTATTCCTTTGTTTAGTGTGTGTGTATACAATGCACGAATATGCCGAAAGGGGAAACCCTCGTCATTAATGATAAAACATTTGGAATCGTACAAAGCCTTAAAAATTAAAATTCAATCAAGCGCCTTCAGTCGGTATCGTTAATTATAGAAAAAATAATATTTATTTGTAAATTTATATTTTTGTCGTATTAAATTATTCGCTTAAGTTTTGCTTTCCGTTTTCTTAATGTTAGTTTTTCATGTTTAGTTAGTTTCGTATACTGTTTTTTCACGGTATGTTTATCATGCAAACGATAGCATCACGCTTTAATAAAATCGAACTGATCTTTGATTAGTTTTCTCTAAAACAATTTTGTAAACATTGACTAAGTAACTCTTAGCATTCTACAAGGCGCCACCACTGGCAGGCAAAATATACTCATTTAATAAAGTGTAGCTGCTATTAAGAAATCAATGAATAATTTTTTAATATATTATTGTTAACACTTCATTACAACCTTTCAAAAAAATATCTATCGTCTATTGTTTCCGTTATTGATTTTTTTCACGTAGCGTATCATCTTTAAAATGCAAATTTAATATTTCACTGAATGATTACATTGACTGTACAGACAATATATCGATAAATATTATCTAAATTAAAAATACAAAATAGGCAAACGACAGACAGCGAGTCTACAAAACAAAACGGAAAAAAACAGGCACGCATACAAGCTGATAATTTCGGCCCACCCTGTTCGCATGACAGGCGATACGTGACGTTGCATAAATCAAACTGTTTGCAGTACAGATTGGTCACAAAAACTGGCAAATTTTACGCCGTAGGTTAATTAGCATAATTTTGTACGTCTATTCAAATGGTGATTAAATAAAGCGATTTGCATATTTATTTTATTGATGGTCAGTGATTAAATGATCACTAGGACTACGTGTATCAAATGGCAAAATGAGGGTTAACATAATTTCGTCATTATTAATAGCTGATTATTGTTAAAATAGTGGGTCGATAGTCAACAACTTTCTACTCAAACTTTCGATAAATCTAACAGATTACTTAAAATAAAGCATAATGTTAAAATATGAAATTAATTATTTATCAGAATATTTTTTTATGGTATTGACTGTGAGAACTTTAATTAGTGGGAAAACCACTTGTTGAGCGGAGATGAAGGTGCTAAATTATTGCATCAAAACATGAAAGATCCTCAACGATGAATCTCAAAATTGTAGAAATAAACAGAACTCAATTGAGTTCGTTACCTATATTAATTGATCAGTAAAACCCCCCCAATTCAACCTAACTTATATTCCTGACGTGAAATTATTTCAATAAGTAAATAATTTAATTATTACAAAAATATTTAATGTCATTTTTAATCTCGTCCATTTAAAATTTAAAAAAAAATATTGTTGAAACTTTATAAAATTCCACATTTTTTGTCACTTATATGTCGGGTTTCATCTTTCGACATCTTCAGGCGTTCAATCACACACATGTAAGAACTGAGTTGTAACATAGTATAGAAATATTTACCCAAGACTAGGAGCCAAATACATATCTTGAGCAACTTTATTACCTTTTAATAAGATGGTAAATTAGATAACCTTTTTGAAATGTGTTTGTAATTAAAATCAGAAGAGTTGTTTATTGAAGTTTTTCATCTGTAGTTCCATGCTTTAGGATCCACATTATTCGTTATTCTACTTGTATACAAATGTTCATTTATTTATATCTATTGCATATGTGTGAAAATTATGCCTGAAGATACCAACAAGTAAAACCTGAGAGCCTAAATGACGAAATTTGTGGGATTGTACGTAAGTTGAACGAATTTGAATACCGTTTTTCAGGTATTTAAGGCAACATATTATATTTTAAGTTTGTATGTAGATTGTATAGTGTGCAAATGAACCGAATTCATTGTGGATTACTCAGCTCTGCAGCGACTAAAGCCTGTTATTAAAAATAGTACAACAAATTATTCAAAACATAAGAGATGAAAGATTTGAAGAGCTCTGATGCTAACGAGACGTATAATATAATCAACGGTCAAACAATTTGATATCCAAAAAAATCCGTTGTATAAGTGAGCATTTCAAAGCCAGCGTGTATGGCTTGATTGCAATACTTCTCAAATGGGCGTTAAAATAAATATACCTAGTAGTAATTTAGTGTTTGGTTACAGCGGCAAGAACTTTCTGTCTATTACTGGCCCATTGTTTAGCAGTGAGGGCCTCGCGACTAGGTGGGTCCAAGATCAAAACTCTTCAAGTTTTATATAAATGTAAGATGATTACAATCTTGTATTCGAGATGGGCGTGGGCGGTTGTGATGTTTTTTCATATCAGGTTGACTTCATGTGACGAAATATCTGACATTTAAGATAGCTTTAGTCGTAATGCCGCTAAAATTTTTACCGCTATATATAATATTTTATAATCAGGACCGATTTCGCTCAAGCCAAGCATTATCAACTGCCAGGACACAAATGCCAAAAAAGCCCATATATATATAAATGAGTTGATAGTAACCAAGTTTTTGAACCAACAAAACTAATGGTTCATAAACTAAGAAAACTACTATATACTATAATTTATGATCTCGACTGAAGGTGCTTGATGGAACTTCAATATCAAATTTGAATTGTTACAACTTTGTACGATTCCTCATGTTATGTCATTAACGACCCGGGTTTCGCCGTTCGGCATCTTCAGGCATTCTACCACATGGATGCAACAGAACTGACTCGTTAGTGACAAAATATGTGCAATCGTACAAAGTTGTAACGATTCAATTTTTCTACAATATACGTTTAATTAAAGTAAGATAATTTAAAAATTATGAAAGACTCATTAGTAAGAATAATAAGTGGAAAATGTTCTTGAAAATATTATACACTTATATATTTTAAGAAACATATCGCATAAATAAATGAATTTTTATTTTAAATATTATACCCTTCCATCAAGAAGTGATTGTTGACACATAAAAATGATCGTTTCGTTTATTTGAATGTGTCATAAATAAACAACAGTTAACACATTAAAATTAACCATAACGATAGTTTTACCATAACCAGCTTATTTTTAAGTTTTAACTATCTGTTGGTAATGCGGTTAAATGAATCATGAAAAATGATATTTCATTGTTAGATTAGTCATCAAAAAAACTAAATATATTAATGAATCCACAAATCAGTAACGCGTTTGGTTAGTCATCGTATAGAAAGTAAATTTTCCAAAATCTTATCATGAATTTTGGACATGCGATTTTTAATATCGCTAATAAGCCACGTTCTGAACCAGGAAGGATCACATCAGTAAGATACGAGCTCCTGCTACCAGGATGTTGTTCAATCGTCCAAAGTTGCCCTATCATCAGCTCTAGATTAGCCACAAAGCTCGCCGAGTATACATTTAACCTTTTGCACTCGAGCACTTTTTCATATGTGCCTACCAGCAACTTTTTTTTTGCGAAAATCGTATTCGCTACATGAATCAAAGTAATAAAAAAAATATGTATATAAAATTAATTTTTTTTTTTAAATATTTTTTCTGTAAAATAGATATATAATGAATATGATGTACATATTTTTATTTTATTTATAATTCTTCATTGTATGGTATTTCACAAAGCAATCGCCGACATGTAATCCTGGCTTATTTACGCAGATCTCGCAAAACAGCCGTGTTTCCGTTCATCCGCCAGAAATTTTTCTATTTGAACATACTGCATAGTTCTTCTTAGTCCCTGAACGTAATATATGTAATTTATCTGCAAGGCGGTCTTCTGTAGGAACAGTTAAAGTACTCACTCGAGATCCGCCATGCATTTCGATGACGACACTTATTGATATTACGCAAGCCGACTATCTTTGGCTATGTTTTTTTTATCAGAAAATGACTCCCTAATGATCTGTTATTGTGATCTAGTTGAAATCGACATAAAAAATGCTAAAAGTATACTAAAAATGACTTCATAAACATGCCACCACTGCGGCGGCATCCGATTAATACGATAAACTTACAATGCCGCCTCTATGGCGGCATTAGAGTGCAAAGGGTTAAAGCTCCATCGAATGGGGCGCACTGGATGTTTTTTTTCCACATATACATTTATAAAGATCCATATTACACCGCTTCAAAAGAAAATATTTCATATTTTAGCACAGTGAATGAATCATATACCTTTACTGGTACCGCATAAACTTCACAAACAATAACAACATAAGGTACTTTTTAAATAATAAAACACATTTTTTAGTACTTATTTCCACAATATATTTTTAGATCAGGACCGGTTTCGCTCATCGCGAGCATTGATAAAACCGGTCCTGATCAAAAAATTTATTGTGGAAATAAGTACTAAAAAATGTGTTTTTATTATTTAAAATGTCATGCCTTTCCATCAAGAAGTGACAGTTAACACCTTAAAAGTGAACATAAGGTACTGTAAAGCGCAGGGAAAAATGTGATAAATAATGACTATTTTATGTAAAAGTCTAATGTATCATATTATATAACGATTAAGATGATAATTTTACTTTGTAAATAATTTCGAATAATAAACACAATTATCTTAAGAAGAAAACAATAGAATTCAAAATTATTTAAATGCTTTAGACGTCTTAACCTAATTTTTAGTACTTTTTCCACGAGAAGTGTCAAATAACACATTTAAATTTCGCCTCTAAACGTTGTTTGAGTCCCTACCTTTTAAAAATGTTGTTTGTCTATATTTATCAGTGTTTTTGACACATTTTATATTGATTACATATAATAATTCTATAATTTCATAACTTCTTTGTTAATCTCTTAACTTTAATCAAATTATAAAGCTCGTTTTGATTGTTTTTTAGTATATTTCATACGTAGCACCACGACTGCCTTATTTAGAACAAATTAAACCCTATCTTTTATCAATCAACCTTTGCAACTTTAGAATCTTAAATAATAATTAATTTCAACATGTAATTAATACGTATAATAATACGAAAATGAATAAATATTAAATATGTTGCGTTTGTATTTGTAAGGCCATATTTTTATCTTAATATGCTCTTCAGATTTAAAAACGAGCGCTAACATTTTATGAGATATTTTTTTAACAATAATCATCAGAGTAAATTTTTGGTAATAAAGTGGTTAAAATTATTTTTGATGTAAAAATGAATCTCATCTCTTGAATCAAACTTCATTGCATACTGTAAAACACTCCAGTAATTACAACAAGTCACTTAACCTATTAAGTCCCGGGCAGGATATTAAAACTTATCTCGCTATGATAGCGGACGTAATGGACTTAATTAAGTGTGATTGAATCAAATAAGGGGGCGGAGAGGTGGTTGGGGGTTTTCAAGCCACGCCGTTGAATACCGGTTCATTCACTGTCTTTTTAAACTGAGACCAACTGTATCTTTTAAATTATTATTAACAGAAAAATGGTTAAAAAATATTTTGAACGACAGCTTATCCAATTAAAAAAAAAATCGGTAGCAAAATAAATGAAATAATTAAATTATTAACTGATGTTCATACGAAATATTTAATTTGCGTCATATAATAATCGTGTAAAAAATATCACTTAACCCTTAAAGGAGTATGACTGACAAAATACCCTGCGAATCAATGGGGGGATTTGCTAGTCCCCATGAAAAAAAAACCTTTTTTCTCTCATATAACACTAAAACAATAATACTCATACACTCCATGTACTTTTTTAGTGATATTGCGCACTAAAATATTTATATTTTACAAAATTTTATCATACTTTAGTCGTGCGTAAAACACTCAATTTACAACTGATGAAATTAAGTACGTTAATCATTGCAAGCGCTATTGCATACTTTCGTCGCTTAATGTTGGCTGAGAAACAAAACATTTATTTATAATGTCCTTATGTAGATTAAATATTTATGCAATTATTCAGCAATGTTTGTAAAAACTTTAATTCCAGATTACCGTGAGTATGCCAACGTTATAGCACCAATCTTAAAATAGATATTAAATATAAACTGACGGTTGGGGAGGATATCTCTACCATTGGGTATGAAAAGTTAAACTAAAAGCTTTTAAGGTATTAACTGCCACTTCTTGATGGAAAGGCATGGTATTTTTAATAACTTTTGTTATTGAAAATACTCATAATGCTCGCGATGAGCGAAATCGGCCCTGATCAAAAAATATAATATGGAAATAAGTACTAAAAATTTGTCTTTATTATTTAAAATATAATGCCATTCCACCAAGAAGTGACAGTTAACACCTTAAAAGTGGTTAAAATAGATATTTTCAGTGACAGTTTGGGGAGAAATTCTCTACCCTTGGGTATGACAAAGTTAAACTAAAATCTTTTTTCGTCTGTTTAAACTCTCTGTATTATCATTAATCCACATCTGAATGAAGATATCGACGGTCATGTTTATAACGATGGCATTGAGACGGATCTCATTAGTTGTAATTCCAGTACGAACACCTTTATTTTTATTTAATTGTTAATTTTTATTCGAAGGCATGGGTGTTTGTGATGTCTAGAAAACCCTCTTATCTGTAATCCATAAACTGTGATCTTAAAAGTTGTGTCGTCTAAAAGGGATTGTGCTGAATATTCCATGTAATTGAAAAAATACCTACTATCATAAATATTCACATTAATTATAAATTCCTAAGTGTATTTATACAGTCATTATGTGCTTGTTTCAAAACATTAAAGTTTAATATTAAATTTAACCTTTTTGTATGTATTATATATGACACCATATGGACGCCATAAGACCGTATTATGTATAATACGAACATATTAAAAGTTTTAATCAACCGTATAATTTTGATATGAGTTCATTTAATGCTTATCCTACTTCAATCTTTTCCAATTAACTGTCTCTACATCAACATAAACAGGGTTATGCTACGATACATTTTTTCTTTTATAATTTTAATTATTAAAAATTTGTACGATGTACGAAATGCGAAACCTGGTCGTTAGTGGCAAAGCATTTGGAACAGTACAAATTTTCAACGATTCAAATATGATTTTTAAATTCCATCAAGCACCTTCAGTCGATATCATAAATTATATGTTTATTGATTTTGCACCATAGTTCTAATATTTTAAGGTAAAATTGGAACGTAAAAGAAAACAAACAAAAACGTCAACCAATTCTATCAAAATCTACTTAGATTAAAAAATAGGATTGCAAGATAAGGGTTAACAGGTTACAAGACTCAACATATGTGGTATTATATTATCTATATATATATTAAACTTTAAAAAATTCTTGAGTACACTCCCGCGAATGTTTCCAGCATACCACTCCCTCCGCAAATTGTAAATAAATATAATTAAACGACACTATTAACAATTATTTTTTTATTATTTGTTATCATAACAAGTTTCGTTGAATTACCTTACTCAAAAAACACAGCAACGTGCGGCGGGTTGACTAGTTCAAAATATTTTTTTTTCCTCCATGCAGTGACATATTAAAAACAGTTGAATATTCTCAACATCTCGTGAAATTTTGAAATGTTTCGTGTCCTTAGCAAGTTCCCTATTTCAGACATATTTTGATATTTAAAAAATACGCAACAGTTTTAAATGAAAATATTAATCATTACCTTTTATTAATTTTTGACAACCCTACTTATCTAGCAAAAGCTCAACTAACATTATCTTATCCGTATAATTGTGATTCGTGACTGTAACCATTAAACGCCCCAAAAGTCCATCTGTAACGGCGCCATTACCCGACAACTTTGTGTTTTTTGCTTCCCACATTTGACGTTTTAATTATCAATCACATTTACTAGAGCATTTTATTCTTTTCAACTTGATTTCCGACACACATAATCCAGCATTGAAATTGTCATGAACTACTCCGATATTACCAATTAGGATTTTCTTTTTTTTTAGAAAGAAAGTGACTAATTCTACAATTTATAAGGCGGACTTTCTTAATATTGTAAATAACTTTAATTATCGTATGTTATTAAGCTTTATATATAACACAGTGAAAAAATAGCAACTTATTTTAGCTGTAATAAATATAAAATTGATAGCCGTTTCGGCTGAATGTATAATTGCCCATCTAGTGAAAATGTCTTAGCAGAAATTTTTCTACAATAACAATTTATTACTTAGTTCGTGAACCTTTTTTAACAGAAATAGATGTTAGCTTAGTCGTGCTCTGTTTGTTAAATTCCTGCTTTAGTTGGTTTATAATAACACCCATTCATTTGAAAAAATAACCATAAACCCTCACCCAAGACAATGGCGTTGACCACTGCACCACGAATACAACGAACATGATCAATCTATAGTCCTCAAAATAGTCCAAATAACAATTTAAAAAACGATAGAGAAAAATTATTTTTAGTGTTGAAAGCTTTTAGATATTGACACGAAATTGTACTGTCGTAAATCCATTTACATCATAAATTGCCCATAGAAGCTTTTTCATGTATGACTTTTTTCTTTTGAAAAAAAATGTGGGTGCATAATTATGATGTTTGACAAAAGGTTCTAGTTCTAAAAACCAATATTTGTTCAAAATTTTCAGAGCGTTTTATCGATGCTTTTAATGTTTATACAACGTAGGTACATCGTTGATAGTAGTGAGGTGCAGCCAGTGCTTATTATCTCTAAGATCCCGCTTCAATTCCTCCTACGTCCTTCTCGTCGGCTAGTATGAATACTTGAGTCCAAATGTTTGTTCTCAATTGTGTATCTAAGTGCTTCTCAAAACTATTTATAGGACACATATAATTTTATTTGGAAGCTCATTTTTATTTGGAGATAGTTTTCTGAGTATGCGGAAACGGTGATTTAAACCTTTTTTCAAATAATAAAACACAATATTTAGTATATGCTATTCAGATCATGACCGGTTTAGCTGGTCGAAAATGTTTTCAATTGATTATCAGTATTAAAATGGAAGCATTGAGATTTGCGCTAGAATTGACCGTCGATTATTGTTATTTTTTGAATTACCTTAAATAATACGTTAATATAAACAAGGTCAACAAGTTAAGTCTGTCTGCCTTGTTTTGACAATTTATGATATATTTATACCTTCAACAGTCATAATTTTTTCCCGATATTTTTTTAACGATATTTTTTTATTTTATGATTTAACCCTTTTCATTCGACAAATAACAGTACAAAATTAAAATTGTCTCTTCGATAATGGTTGGATAAGTAAGAAGTGTCAACCTCGTATGCAAATGGTAATAAAATTAATATTTAGTTTTAATTGATAATAAAAAAATAACTTTCTGAAAAAATAGCAATAGGCCAGTTACGCTCATGGCGAGCATTATCTACTTCATTATTTTGGAAATACATATTATAAAAAAAAAAAGAAATAATATTGAAATGAAGTAATAAAAACGGTGAAAAAATTGCAATGAATTTTATTTCGATAAAACTTATAAGATCTGTAACTATTTCGGCTTATACATTGATCAGAAATATATATCTTAAAATTTTTGCATAACTTAAATACACTGCTATTTGTTCACCTTTTATAATGGAGTTCTACCAAGTAAATGCAAATTCAATCAATAAAATAAGATTGATGATAAATGAGAAAAATCAATGCTGCCTCTATGGCGGTATACGAGTGCAAAAGGTTAATGTATTGTGTCTCTTGCGAATAAATTTAATTTGAGTGCATGACAAGGTTGAGAACTCGCCTTCAGTGCAGCATAATAATTGAGAAACACTGATGTTAAGAGCATGCGCGCAATATTGTATAATGCAAGTCCAGTGAGTGCTAGTTAAACATGGGCGCTAATTGCAACGGAGTCGACTTGCACTACTGTACTGTGTGTTAAGCACGATTACGGCATCTGCCGGTTAAATATATGATATAAAATGTATAAATGACGCCTGACACCCCAGGGCTATTCCTATTTGGTTGGGGTAGTCAATGATCCAAAATTTCAAAATGGATACATTCATAAAGATTTATGTATTTACAAAAGCGTGAATTTATAGTTATGTTCTCATTCATATCCATCCATCCTATATAGATAATAACTGTGTATTCATTTCAATTGTTGAAACTTCGTAAGATTCCATATGCTTTGTTACCAACGACCCAAGTTTTGCCTTTCGGCATCTTCAGGCATTCTATCCCACGAATTCAACACACTGAAATCAGTTCTGAAAAACTGACGCTCTACTCCACGTCATCTAATATTTGCATCCATATCATATAATGCTTGAAGTTGCCGAAAAGCGAAACCAAAATCGTTATTGACAAAAACTGAAGAATTTTACACGGTTAAAATATAATTTTATAGGTCTTGTTGCATCCCTGAGATAGAATGCCTGAAGATGCCAAAAGGCGAATCCAGGAAAAAAAATGTAGAATCGTACAACAATTCAAAGTTGATATTCATTTACTTAGTCTACAGTTTTTGTATAAATTTTGAAATCGAACGACTATGATTTGTGAAATTTTAATACTTAAAATTTTGCAATATGAAAGTTGATTTTCGAGTCAGTCTTAAAATACAACTGAATAAACAAAACCATTTTTTTTTCATTTATTAACCCTTTGGCTGCCAAGAGCCGATTTAATCGGCTCTTGCAATATATCGTGAATAGTCAGAGCCGATCGGCTCTGCATCGTAAAAGGATAAAAGAATGAGTCATATTTTAAACGCCCTGTTGAAGTCTGCGCTGCCTATTGTCATTATTATTACATCGTATTGCTCCAGGGGTTCATAACATTTTTTTAAATGTATATTTTTTAATAAGTATTATTTTTTCTTATCGTTCCTGTTGTGTACTTATTTATTTTTATTTATTTACAGGCAATGCCTAATAATTTATTTATATCTACACGGTAAAAAATTTACAAATTATCAATTCGTTGCTTTTGCACCGTAACATATTTAAATATAAAGTATTGGATATTTAACAATTACACAGTAAAACAATCAATAATTTACGATTTCACACATATAAATATATGTATAAAATTTCATATTCAAGATTTTTAATTACATAATCTATTATACATATAATCTACAAATTTATTTACAAATATACATTTTTTTATTGTATTACGCATACGCATTGTGTATGTATACGTGTATGTTAGGCATACGCATTATTTTATCATTTATATATCACAGTTTGCGACCACTTCAAGAATATCCTGACTGTGCTTATAATAAAAATAATTTGAGCTCGACGGGGACGAAATATTTGGCAAAACGGTGTGTCATTGCATATTGCTCCAGGGGATAATAACATTTTTTTTTAATATATATATATTTCCATGAACCCAAAATAATCTTGGTTCCCAGCATCATGATCTAAAAATATTTCAGAAAAATCTTCCTCGAAATCATGTGCTATCGTATCAAAATGCTCTTCTTCAGAACTATCACTCTCACTAATGAGTCTTTAACTCCTTTGTCGGGGTCGTATCAAAGCACTTCCATTCGAGTCCGTATCTGAATCATAATTACTAGTATCCGTTTCACTCTCGTGATTCATTTTGAAGAGTTAGAATTTTTGTGATCAAGATTTTCTATTTTACATGGGCGCAAAGTTTTTCTAAAATTATACATTCTATTTCTATAGATATGCGTTTTCTTATTTTATTTCCGTTATTATCCAAGGCTTAAATAGTAGTTTGTAAGGTTACGATTTTAAAGTAAACTAATGTTATATGTGAAGTAAAAAATTATATGATATACTTGAAAATGCCAAAGATTGACCACACCACAAAACTGTCGAGCAACACATAAAACTGTCGAACTAAAAAACAACAGACGACTGTTTGCATCTGATGCAGTGCATATTATTTGGAACGCAAATTTTTGTCAAAATAACGGTACATACTGTTTAAAAATTATAGAACACATTTTAATATGTTAATTTTTATATCATAATCGTTGCATTTCTGACACATTCGGCCAAAAAGTCTTGGCATCCAAAGGGTTAACCGGTTAACTGCCAGCAGGTACATGTATGGCGGTACTCAGCACGCCGCGAATTTCAGTTGTTCCGACGACAAAGCTCTCTTTAATTTACGTTTAAAATGGTAAAAACAAATTCTATTTCAATTCTAAGTATGCAAAGATATTCTCAATAGATGTCACTATGTGTTCAATATATTTTTACATTTTAAATAATTGATTTTCTTTAGTAAAAGCCCATTTAAAACGGCGCGCCTTAAGACGTAATTTTTGTATGAGCGGCGCTCCGTTTACAGAAAATTATTCGCCTTAAGACGCTTTGGTAGTTAACCGGTTAAGAGAGAGAATACCTCCAACATTAAAAGCGCTATTTCGCAAAAACATGTAGCAAAATCCATACTGTCCTTATTCAGTTAAATAATAAAATAAATTCATCGATATAATAAAATATGTAACTAAACGTATCCATTGTTATCATGGAGATCTATCAATGAAGCATTCGTAATTTTACAATGCCTTTAAAACGTTTTAAGCTGGCGAAAATGTCAATTCCACTGCAACGACAATAACATCCCACGGATGAAGCAATTTTCAAAGCTCCACAAAAGCTCTCGCTCGTACTTCGAATCATTTATCCTTTTTATATACAAACGAAAATGTAATTAATATCAAAACAATCCCGTATCTAATTGTTGTGACATTGACAGAGGACTCGGGCGTTAGAGCGATAAAAATATATCTACGAGTGTAATTATTACAACAGAAAGCAAACGAAATAAACAAAAGCGTTTCAATAATACTCCAAAAGGAAGCCAGGAAGAAATATAAAATAATTAATCATGAGAAAACAACACCAAAACAGGCTTATAGTAAAAATAAAATCCAATTCCTTCGACTGTGATAAGGGAGAATCGTTAATCATTTTAATAAAATACAAAGGGCTAAGTGCTAAGCGTTATTATTAAACATACATTTATAAAAAGATACAGCGATGTTAGTTCACATGCTGCTAATGAGAATATTTAATTATACGTGAGAGTTATTAATGATATATGAATTCAATTAATTGTGAATATAAAGTAGGATTGACGATACATATTAAAGTATTTCAATTAAATATTCTGTGCATCACATTTGTGAGATATACGGGCTTGTTAGACTACATGGAATGGTAGAAAATAAAATCGTCATATATTTGAAACATTTTACCAAAAAACATAATTAACTCTGACAATTTCAGGGTTGCACATTTTCTTTTTGGATTTCAAATTGATGGAGTGTTAATCATGAAAGATTTCCATGTCTCCTTTACTTTTTATGTATAATCAGTCCTGTTGTATTCGTGTGATAGAATGCCTATAAATACTGAAAAACAAATCTCGAGCCATAAGTGAAAAAACATGTGGGATTGTATTATTGCTATGTTGTCGCTGCAGAGCCTAGAAATCCATAGTGAATCCGGCTTATTAAAAACATGTTATAAATTATTAATTTCAAACTGCGCTATGATTATATTATATTTAGAAAATTGATTATAAATATTTTTAAGTCGTGACAATCGATTTATTATTCAAACAGAGTATCCCTGCGCTAGTTTTTTTATCAATACAACATTGTTTAAACAAAAAGTTTATTAGAAGCCTACCACATTACAATATTCAAATTTGAAGCCAATTTGGATTAACTGGAACATTCATAGAAAAACTAGATATCTCATACTAGGCGCACAGAAGGTTCATAATGATATCATTCTTCCCACATAACTAGTTTTGGGTACACGAAATTACGTGTTTTATTCTGTTCTGATTTCAAGAGTTGATTATTGAATAAAAAAAAATTAAATCGATTTTATATTTAGTATGTTTTATCATTAATATTATAACTAAACGGAACTTTTCTTTTGTTTATAGGTAAGGATCAAAAGCCGATTAATCGCGAACGTTTCTCATCGATGAACCAACTTTAAACGGGAAGTACTTTTATCCACCAAAAGATGTCGGCTTGATATTTCTCAACTTTCAGAGTCTTATATGATAAGATAAATCTGCTTACTTTATTTGTTCTCTGTAAGGAGTTATAAGTATTTACTTCCTTATAAAGATATTTCTGCCCGAAGAAATAATATCTAGAGTATTCCATTGCACTTGGCGCCTAACCCAGACAGTTAAAAAACTTCATAACTATCTGGTCCTTACTTTGATACTGAATCTTAGCAGTTCTAGATATACTATATAACCAAAATAAACAAATCTTCGGCTTAATTCTAACATAAATAAGTCAGTTCACGCTTTCTATACTTAATTGCTTGAACTCCGACATCGACCAGCAATACAACATCAACTAAAAAAAGTTTATTTTTGTCAGATATTTTCCTACATTTCTTATTTATGTGTATTAAATTAAATATTAACTAACCAATTCGGCAAACGGTTCATTGAGATATTCTTTAAAATCTTCAAATCGTCAAAGTAGTCGGAGTAGTGAAAAACGAACGACTCCGACTAAAGCCAAAACACCACGACTCTATGACTCCAACTCCGCTTCCACAGCCCTGGATAAAACTTAAAATTTTATCTTATATACTATAATAAATTCACATAATATTCTCTCATTCACTCAGGAAAATAATGACACGTGAAATAAAATTATACAATATTAAGCCAACAACCGATGATTTTATGAGAGGAAGGACATTTAACACAATACAGGTAGTCCTCGACTTACGACCAAAAAAATAGCATTCATGCGTAAACAAAGATGATGTCATAAATACTTCCTGCCAGTCAGTAGATCGCGGATGTGCTCAAATAATGTCATTTGTTTCTCACTTCTTCCCTTCGTTGTTTTTAAATTATATATACATAATTCAGAGAACACAGTGTTTTTGCACCTATATATAGATACATAGATATAAGATGTAAATAATACATATGCCCTTTTAATTTCTGAACAATCAATAAATCGTGCCCATAATGACTGGCAAACGGGGTAGATGTGAAAAAAAAAAGAGAAATGCAATAGACTTAGAAAAAAAAACTTAAGTTAGTACATACATATTTTGTATGAAATTCGACTTACGGCCAATCCGGCTTACGACAAAAGTCCAGGAGGGTATCTCGGTCGTAAGTCGATGATAACCTGTATAACTTAATAAAAACAAATGTTATATACATTTAATATAATACATGCTTGAATGTCATTAATGCATCGACAACAAAATTCAGTAATAGAACAAGGCAAATGTCTGTTACATCTTTTCAAGTCTACATGAGCGAAATAATGCCTTGTTATTTTTAAATGTTTCATTCATAGTTTCGTTAAGAATATTCTATGACACGGGGTATATAAAAAGCTTTTTTAAAAGCTTATATTAAAATATTGAAAGCGCTTAGAAGTAAAGTCGATATTTCTTATGCTACTATAAATTTATTCCATGGAAATTACCTTCATTATCCATAAGAGTTGGCAGTCATTTGCCGAGCTTAATAACATCCAGTGATAGCCGTGTAATTTGGAGTTTTTTTTTAAATACCCGATTTGTTTATATCCTGGCGACGTTATCCCGAAACTGCTGTATGAGTGATGTGGCCGACTAATGCATTTTTTAACTCGCCTCGTTGCAATGCACGGTCATGCGTGTATTTTTTATTTCGTAAACCGAAATAAATTTAAACATTCGTAGTGCAAACGGATCACCACACGCTGACGTCAAATTTCCAGGAATGCTTTAAAATTGGTACATGAAAAAATTTGACAATGTTAGAACATATCGATTTATAACGGTCATTTCTGCGAATTGCAGTTATGTATAATATTAAAAAAATTTCATTAGTAAGCATGAATTATGATTATTATAGACTTCTTTACTTTAGGGCATATGGATACTATCCATGGCTTTATGCAATTGACTTTCTTGTAGGTATGTATGAACTACCCTTACCTAAGTCCTTACGAGTCAAGATTGTCGACTAATTTGTGATATAACAATAAGTCATTGAGGGAACACAGGCATCGACAACCATAAGATTTTTTTCTACTTTTAAAAATACTTACTTATTAGTTTGAAAACTCGAAGAGAAATTTATCTCGCCACACATTTCGTTCGACTCATATGAGGCCAAAATGAGAATTCTGCCATCCTTGATAAATTGCGGACATGAATTATTTATTTTTAAGTGTACAACAAGTCTGCCAATGTTAAGAGCATTAACAATGTTCAATAGTATTGCTTCGGATGTTGAAATATCCATGTAGACGAGACTGAGTTAAGGTGAATACTAGTTTTTAATGTATTAATTAATAGATTTTACATGACCTTGATTGCTTGACCTTGCTATCCATTTTTTGTCTTATTGTTTATTTATTTAATTTTCAACAATAAATCTAAAAAATATTTTTACGTTACAAAAGCAATATACGTATAATTTGTTGATTGAATTGGCATTCACTTGGTAGAACTCCATTATAACACGGTGAAAAAATAGCAATGTATTTTAGTTCTACAAAATTTAGATTCTAGAAAATTTTGTAGAACTAAAATACATTGCTAATTTTTCAACGTATAATTTGTAATTTTTTGTCACGCTTATGTATCAAATAAATAAATCATTCTAAAGATTTGACAAATTCCTTCTATAATTCCAATTCATACGCTTATTTGAAATCTTTGTGAGCCGAAAGGAGAAACCTCGTTTGACAGTGACAAAATATATGAATCTATACTTACAGTCTTGATAAATTGTGAACATCACATAATTATACGTTCATTTTCATAACTTAGTTATTTTGTATTTATGGGTTCTTAACATTTTATTTTTAAACCTGTAAAACAGTTCCATAGATCTTTATAGTAATCTGCAAATTATTGACTCGAAATTGTTTTTTTTTTAAATCGAAATTGTTTCATTTGATAAAATTTGCAATGGGAAAACCGGTCCTCATAATGATAAATTGTACTAGTTAAAGTAAGAGTTAAAAAAACAATGTTTTTTATTATTTTAAAATAGGTTTTCTATTTCTATCACTAACATTGAAGTTAATCCATCAGCCCAATTCATAAACCATAAGTGATATTTTTTGATAAAAAAAAAACTTACTCCAGTTTACACGTGGCACATTCGCACACAGTCGGACTCATTTTATTTCTATAAGAGAGGTGTTTCTATTTCTGTAAGCGCTAATGTGTCTTTTGTACGAAGTCTCCATTTCAGTTCATTTATTTTTTCTCTGCTTGCATTATAACTCTCTCTCGCTCCCTTTGAAGAAAATGACGAAAAAACAAAATAGAAACCGTTTTAAAAAAGGAACACATGTTCCATACCTACACCGATCATGCACCGGAAAATGTATTTTTGATGCTTTGAACTTGACATTTGGGTAAGGGATACGTGCCACAGAAACGACAGTTCAATTTTAATTATTATTATGACGCTCAAAGTATACATATTTTAGAATTGACAGGAAATAATTGAACTCGAAACATTCTTTTACGTAAATTTATTTATAGGTCTAAAACCAAACATCATTTTTTTTGAGAACAAATTATAGTGCAATATGGACGGAATAATACCATTTGTATCAACAGGAATTTCAACTTGCTAACCCTTTACCTGCTGAGCTGCTCAAAGGACATCCCAAATCAGATTTTTCTAAACATTAATATTAGTAATTATTTGTATTAAATAATAAAAATTAGCTTGCAGACTAAAATTTTAACACTCATATATTTTTGAATATAATTTATCAATACACTGAAATCTGCAGTCTCAACATATGTGACGTTAGCAGTTAGTGAGATAAATAAGGAATTAGTTTAATTTATAGCACGGTGAAAAAATAGCGATGTATTTTAGTTCTAATATTTTTTTATTAGATATAGTGGATAGCTATTTCGCCTCACGCCTTCGTTAGAACTATGGCGTGCGCCGGAATAGCTATCAACTATATGTTATAAAAAAATTAAACTTAAATACATCGCTATTTTTTCACCATGTTATAATGGAGTTCTACCAAGTAAATGCCAATTCAAATAATACATTTTAATTTATATTTGTTGCAATCAATTTATGCACGCAAACACACGCCCTCTATCCGGTCGGAATTGTTTGATAAAATTAAAATTTTACATAAACAAATGGTTTTTTTTCAACAAACTAATGTGAAACCTGCTGTTGTTTGTATATTTGCTAATATATTGGATATTCTATGCTGCAGTGCTGTTTCTGAGAGTTCCTTTTTGTTGCATTATCCTACCAATATCTATAATTAAACGAAAACTAAAAATACACGTAAAAGTGAACGCGAAAAAAATCATACGTTTAATATTTTTGCAAGGCAAATTTCTTGAAATTTTGTATATTTTTTCGCAGCAGGCCACCGGTTGGATAGCACTGTTCTAATATTATTCGAGCATTAAATCCATTATAAGATTTCGCACATATTTCAGTAGGGGTCAGCACACTTCGAAACCAAAAATATAAAATACAAATGTCTGTCAAAAAAAAAAAAATTCTTAATCAAGACTTCACAAAACCAAAATATTATTTTTTTCAAGAGTTTTGAAAACAGTAATACGTTTTTTATAAATCACATTTTTCGTAAAATATTTTTCAAACATTTGACATCAATAGCCAGTAGCTACCCGTCAGCATTTGCGTTCTTTTTAACATTCAAATCCTTAATACGCTCTTACGAAAGGAAACATTTCATTTCTGTGACCGCATTTCGACATTTATTCATCGTCAATTTCCGGAGCACCCCCCAGATGTCATCAGAGAGCTTTTAAAAAAATCAAACCCGTACCAACATCCCGGTAATGATGTAAATAAAAAAAAACTTCGAATATTTTCGTGAGGTTGGTTCAAAAAATGCCCGCTATCTCTCCTTGTCGCCACCTCGGCTGACAGTGACGGATGCTCGCGATAATGGGAATGCTTTCAATGAGAATTTTACCATTTTTTTTATCATAACTAACTTTTATTGTGCGAGAGAATTTCTGATTCAACTGTGTCTTAGTAGCTTTACTCTTCAAAAAATATCTCATTCAGTATGATAAAAGACCAAATATTTTAATTTAAATAACGATTTCTTAAATTTAAAATTAAAGTGCCTAGAGCAGTGGCTGTCACGTAAAACTTCTCTATGGCCGCGTTATGAACATCAGCCGTCGTATGGAAATGTCTCGTGAATAGTTTTATTATTAAAACGGCCTTTGACTTAAACTTGACTAAATGCTGGATGTTAGGTTTATTCAGTCAATTTTAAAACAATAATTTTACAAATTCATTTTTAAAAACACATTTTTTTAAATATCCTCTGGTGGCCGCACATGAGAACCACTGGCCTTGATTACAATTCAACTCTACAAATTCGAATTGTTGAATCATTGTTCATTTCTACATGTCTTTTCACTCACGATTCGGGCTTCCCTTTCGGCATCTTCAGATGCTCTATCACATATATTCAATAGAATTAACACACAATAAATAGTTATCATCAGTTATTTATAAGAAGAACTAATTACAAAAGTATAAAAACAGACCCTAAAGCTAGGATCCAAATCTACATCCAAAACAACATACATAACTATTGCTAAAATCAATGAAATGATTGTATAACAAATAATAAACAAAAATATTTAACACGGTGAAAAAAAAGCAATGCATTTTAGTTCTACAATTTTTTTTATGAGATTTAGTTGATAGCTATTTCGACTCGCGCCATCGCCATTAGTTCTGACGATGGCGTGAGCCGAAATAGCTATCCACTATATCTTATAAAAAAAATGTAGAACTAAAATACATTGCTATTTTTCCGCCGTGTTATAATGGAGTTCTACCAAGTAAATGCCAATTCAATCAATAAACATAATATAAATGCAATTGGGTAATTTAAGACTTAGACATTCTTATTTATTTCAAATTGATGGGAAACGGTGGGAATTAAACATCGGGTGACTTAATATAGGAATTCAATTAATGAGATTGTCGACCCATTGAACTAATTTAACTTAACGGATATAACAAGTAGGAACTGGGGTTGAATTAATTGACTACTGTTTATGTCTAAAATTTCTTTATAAAATAATTTATGAATCACTCGTCTTTTGATGCAATTACTTAACACCATATTGTTATATTGTATCTTTATTTAATCTAATATCAGCTACGTGTTTTACTCAATGTATTTTTGAAATATCGAAGACTGGGTAAACCTTTCTTGGCTAAGAAAGAAACAGGTTTATATCGCAAAATTATTTGTTCCGATTTTTCAACAATACTATCTTGATAAGCCGTCAGTTTATTACTAGACGAAGTTTATCTAATTATAGCAACGTTTAGTTCAACGTGATTCAACGACGGTCGTCATAGTGACCGTCTGCACAACATTTCTTCGTCTACGTCACGCGCTTCCTGTACGGATGCAACTTGAGGTAATAACACAAGTCCTCTTGCATAAAATGATAATAAATAATGATTAATGGCATTTCACATACACATATTGTGTGCGAGGTATAAGGATATTGAGAAACCTTATACATCGTTATATTTCAAACATTAATTACTCTGGCTTCAATAAATAATGAAGTTGGTATTATTTGAGTCTAATGATTTTTTTTTACACCGGATGTTTATATTAAAAATGCATTCACTTTTAGGCAAACTGATTGGCTGGAAAACACGTTTTTCTTTCTCAATTGCTATGTCAGTTTTCGACAACCTTTTTTTTATATAATATATATATAATATAAACACGAGCACTGCAAATTGCTTTCTTACCACACACGAAATTTGCATCCAAATTTTGGTTACGTGAGGTACGGATAGAAATATTTCACGGCTTTTATGTCTCTGATATTAAAGATAAATTTTCAGTATAACAATCGCACGGTTCTGGGATTAAATTAAATTGATATTTATTATCTTTGACATAGGCTTTCATCATTTGACTCCTGACCGAACCGCGCTATGAAAAACAAGGTTTTTTGTCCCTTATCTGATAAAACCATATTAAACTCTTTCGGGTAGGATATAGGTTTAACCTTATTCGTAGATATAAAATCTACTCGGTCCAAATATTTTACAAATATTTTTTCGCACTAGATATGTAATAATGAATGGTCCTTGGGTCATTTTATTCTTAAACAATTTTCTTCATTTATATATAATATATATTTTATTACCTATAAATTAATTTCATAATTCTTGAACCATTTGTTTTGTATACCTGATTATTATAAAACTCAAAACTTTGTGTTAATACCGTCGTTTAAATTTGTATTGAATCACTAAATAACGCTCGCGACGCCTGAAACCGGTATTGAACTTGATGATATCAGAATGTGAAAATATTCTTAAAGGCTTTGTTTTATTATTTAAATATTACCTATTATAAAAAAAAACTTATGGTTATTTAAATATTTGTGATTATTCTATTTTTTAAACGATAGACAGATAAGTTTTATATCATGTAAGCTATTAATTTTACCGATAGTTCTTTAACCAACTGTTTCACATGGCTGGTCATTAGTTAAAAAACTCAACCGTTATAATGTTCATCACGATTTAAATATTATATGTCCTTCCTTTCCTGAATTTTTTTTTTTTTATCGTATTGCTGTCAAACGCCCGCAATCTTAATATTTATGGATTATCAAAAAAATCTACGTAAAGTTTGATATTATTGAAAAAATCTAATGCCATTTAATGAACGAAGCTGTTGATTTTGATTTTATATATATGAAATCTCTCGGCATTAAAAGCTATTCTAATATTCAATTATTTATAACCCTACACTTACCGTTAAACATCAAATTAAAAAAATATATATTGACCTTAGGATAGAGCATTTTATATCAATTTGAGAAGGATACGTCTCGTATATCAATTCATGTAATAAAACTGTTTTGTTTTCCTGCAATGGTTAAAGTTTGATATCAAAATTTTTTGTCCACTAACGATGGAAGAAAAGAAACTAATTTTTAAAAAATAAGTATTGAGAAGACTAAAAATTTTGAATATATCGAAAACTCATTTATTATATCTTTTGCCATAGAATTACTTTTAAAACCATACCTGCTCGCTGGTGGAAGTTTATTACCACCGTATGGTTCTTCAACAAAAAACGCCAAGATCATCTCCGCGTCCCATATTTTTGCCTATTAGATTCAATAAAACGTATATAACCTTAATTAATTTACATCTTAAATGACATTCTGGAATCTCAAAGTAAATCACGGTGCTTTTCCAATTTTACATGACTCGCAATCGTAAAGTATCGCTATCAAGATTGCAACCTTAATTAATTAATAACTCAAATAATATTCTGGAATTTTTAACGAAAACGGTTTTATCAAACGTATCTTATTGCTATAATTTGTAATATCGACTGAAGGTGCTTGATGGAATTTCAATATCGAATTTGAATTGTTGAAACTTTGTACGATTCCACATGCTTTGTCGCTAACGACCGATTTTCGTCTTTCAGTTCTGTTGCATCCATGTGATAGAATGCTTGAAAATGCCGAAAGGCGAAACCCGGTTCGTTTATTACAGTTAGTTAGTTACAAAATATGTGGAATCGTATAAAGTATCTCATTATTAATAATCTTTATCATTTGAAACATAGTTAAATTTGAATTGTTACAACTTTGTACGAGCCCACATGTTTTGTCACTAACGACCCGGGATTCACCTTTCGGCATCTCCAGGAATTCTATCAGACGGATGCAACAGAACTGACTAAGTGATCAATACTTGAAATTCCATCAAGCACCTTCAGTCGATATCGTAAAAAATGAAACTTAGTTTTTCAATTAATATATAATTAGTACTATCATTATTATTGATTCTAAACCTATCCCCCATTACCGGTAAAGTTGTTCAATCTCACTCTTTATTTTTATTATATCAATTAGAATCAATGCTTTTCTTAGTAATTAATGTTCGTACGATAACGTTAGTATGAAGATGATTCCCAAAGAAGCGAAACACGTGTCACGTGTAGTAGCACACCAATTGTAACAGTGATATCAATTATTATTTATATTAAAAACAATCTTCCACAATTTACGGAATTCATAGAAAATATGAATTAGATCAATTTCTTTTCGTCGTCTTGTTCAAGACAAATCTATTTAAATATAATTGATTACAAATTTCCTCTTTACTCTTTCTATTCTTTTACGTTTCCTATTGAATATTTTTTTATTAAAAAAAATAATAGCCAATAATCTATTTGACGCACAGTTCACTGATCGTGACCATTAATCACATTCGATGCTTTTCTTTCCACTTGGCTTAAATTAAAATCGATCAATCAAGTGTGAAGTATTTTTATTATATTAAAAAAAATCTCGCCTTATAATCCTTCCACTACGAATTAGGCCGAGAATTCAAATTACCTACAGCCATTTTTCATTATTGAATGTGCCATAGAGCACGTCAAGTGTAAATTAATATCAGTATGATCGTTATTGATGTTGATCATTGGATCATACACCTGCTTAAATTGATATATGAATCGACAGAAGGAGTCGAATCTTTGGATCAGTATAAATTATATACATTACTTACATATATTATCAAGTAGGCATCACTGTAAGTATTAGGTACCATGACTCATAAGTAACATCGAATATTTTAATGATAAAACTCTTGTCTAGTGACGGCTGTTGAGATTAGAAACAGGTAGGACTGGGGCCAATATATTTTATACTAACTGTAGATAACTTATAGAACGTCAGCACAAATTAAAAGAATCTAAATGCAAAATAGTGTATTTATTATTAATAACTAGACTATATCAACGCAAAAAAAGTTTATATAAACAGAATTAATTAGCTCTCCTATAGCGTGTAGATAGGGAGCCTGCTATAAAATAACTTCATATAGAAGGAATCGATCGTATCAATCTATGACAATTCGTAATTGTTTCCTGCTTTTTTATTTCGCTAAAAAAATAATATTTAGAAACTGTAATTTTTGGAGTTGTAACATTTTTTTTGGTATGCCACGATAAATTCTTGCATTACATCCTTATATGTTCTTAAATAATAGATAATATATTGATTTAATTGGCATTTGCTTGGTAGAACTCCATTATAACACGGTAAAAAAAAGCAATGTATTTTAGTTTCACAAAAATTTTCATAACATATAGTTGATAGCTATATCGGCTCACGCATTTTTTTTTAAATGTTCATGAAATTAAACAATTGGCAATTTTAATAAACTTAAAAATTTGACGGAGATGGTTTATTATGGGAAAGCATTAGCCCCTCGCAATGGTCTGAGGAGCGGCGACCGACTTATAATTTGTTTGTTCGTTAAAAATTTCGTGTGATAATTGATATCTATTGATTTCCAGGTGTTCAACGGCTTTTTCTATCTCCATCCAATATTTAAGCTTATTGAAATTGCCGCCTATTTAGTTTTTTTTTTTTTTTAGTTTTATTAAGCTAGTTCCTTGAAACACTGTTACGACCTAGCTAGAGGAGAGAAGATGTTTTGTGTACCTTTTCTACACAGCTATATATAGATAAGCAAATGTTCGTTTAAACATAGTTCTGACGATAACGTTGGCCGAAATAGCTATCAACTATATCTTATAAAATTTTTGTAGAACTAAAATTCATTGCTATTTATTCACCGTGCTATATAATAAACGCCGACAACATTGTTAACATGTCACAGATGAATCGTAAAAATCGCGATGTTATTTATATAATTCAAAATTTAATTTTCTTTAAACAATGTTTTGCTCACTCAAATGCATTGAATTTTTTAATCTTAATGGTTATAAAAATTCATACTTATTCATTAACAAATTATGCATTTTAATTGTAAACAATTTACTCATATGGGTAATAAACACTCATCTAAACTTCGCTGCAACGACACGTACAGAAATCACAAGAATTATATTTTTACTATAGCTACCCATGTGTACAGCTATCACCAATCATCGAACGCCGTCCCACCACGTTCTAACGCACACTCTTTACTCATCAATCATCTACCATTGTCATGTTTTAATACCAAAAGGGGTGAAATTCTGACAATAGAGAACAAACAAAATGTATGGCGTTGATTTTTCGCTCTGAACAGCTTTTCATTCAATCAAAGGGAATTAAAAGGTCTGGTCTTCGTCTAAGTGGGGTTAAATATTCCTGGTATTGGCAGTGAGGGGTTAACGGTTTGAGTTATTACGTAACATGTCAGTAAATGTGAGTTTAAACAGGGTTAACAAAATTTTAATGAATTGACAAAAAATGTATATCTCTAATTGACATTTACTTGATAAAACTCTATTATAATAACGTAAAAATAATCAAAATTTGAATATACATTTTTTCGTGATTAAATATTTATTTATGGAAAACATTACAAAGATTGCGAATCATATGTTTATTTATTTTGCAACCAGATGCGATTTATAAATTGCAACATTGTAAATTTAAAGAACAACAAGGAAGTCTACAAAGCAACCTGGAGCAATATCTAGTTAAATACACTAAAAATCTCTCATCAACGTAGATTCGAAATATGTCGCTATCCGAAGCAATACTCTAGAACATAGTTTTTCAAACTTTTCATATCTGCGGACCACCAAAAAATCCAAAAATGATTATCGACCATCAACATTGGATTAAAATATTTACATAATTGATTTTTAATTATAAATATTAAATTTTGTAATACGCTATACTAATAGTATGCTATAATATTTTAATGTATTAAAACAGACAATAACAAAAAAATGTAATAATGCATAAAGTAGAACACAAAATTTGATTGTTTCGGCTCAATCAAAAAACTTCGCGGACCACCGTTTGAGAAACTATGCTCTAAAACATCGTTACGCCATATTAGATCTATAAATATAATCAAGTTTTAATTAGTTTCCCGCAAAATTATAGATACTTTTCCAAGGAACTCACGTAACAGCAATCATTAAATTTAAATCCACTTATTTTAACGATTTGTTAATATTACTATGCGGTTTATTCGCTTATTAAAATAATTCTTAACAAAGTTACATATTTGATATTTGAATTATAGCCAAGGATACGATGCTAGAATACGTGAGAATATGAAGTACGGATATTGGAAATAAAAAAATAACAATTTATTACTTCCTTTCGTGTAAAATACTTAGTTTTGTCAATTTTATTTTAGACACGTATATGTTTCATATAAACGTTATGGTATTTAAGTTGATTCATTAATTTTAAAGTATATATAAAAGTGGTTTTACTGAGAAATGATTCATTAAAAAATTATTAATTTACCATGTTACTTCCTCTAGATTCGTCAAATATTGTCCATGGTTTTTTTAATATCATGTCATCATTTGAATTTTTTAAATATGGTTTTCTTATTTAGAAAAAATTACACATTGTTCTCTTACCTATTTTTTCATATTTATTATTATTTTCAATTATTTAAACGAAATAATTCCTTAACACTGGTATGTGTATGATATTCTCGAGTTGTTTGCTGTAATATAAAACACAAATTTAACTAGCGCTTAAAAATATTTATGGACGTAAAACTGTTAAAAGGATATTAGATTAAGTTATAGCCGGTGAATAATCAGTTATGTTGTTTTGGTGGGAAGAAGAAAGTTTCTGCTTTATTTTCAAATTTTCATACCTATAAGACATCATTTAAACGACATTTTGAATAGTACCTTTAAGGTATTAACTATCATATCTTGGTGGAAAGGCATAATATTTAATCAATAAAACTTTAAGTTTAGTACTATTTTCATGATATTATTATCAATATATGAGGACCGGTTTCATTATCGCGAGCATTATCAACTGATATACAATAAATTAAGACAAGAATATTTACACGACATTTTCAGTTAATAAGTACAAGCTGTACAACACAAATCTTTCAAGAAATATTTAAATGAAATAAATAATTTAACAAACAAAATATTAAACACATTTTTAGTAACACAAATTAAATGTGCATTATGAAGCAAAAAATAATTATGAACAAGTCATTAAGATATTATTTGTAAACTTTCTTACTTCATTGATTGAATTGGCATTCACTTGGTAGAACTTCATTATAACACGGTGAAAAAAGCAATGTAATTAAGTTCTACAAAATGTATAAGATATTTGGTTGATAGCTATTTCTTTATAAGATATGTGGTTCTGACGGCGTGAGCCGAAATAGCTAATAGATCTTCAATTGAACTAAAATGTATTGCAATTTTTCACCGTTTTTATTACTTCATTTCAATATTATTTTTGTTTTTTTTTTAAATACTATGTGTTGCCAAAATCATGAAATATTGTAGATAATGCTCGCGATGAGCGAAACTGGCCCTTTTCATAAAATTTTGTACTAGAAAATGTGCTTTTATTATTTAAAATATCATTCCTTTTCACCAGGATGTGACAATTAACAATTTAAACGTATTTCTGTTTTGTTCAATATAAAGTAAATTTTTGAGTAACAAAAAAATTATTTAAATGTCACTTTAGCTGGACTCAAAAAAAATTTCTAATCGACTGGAAATAATCTCCATCGACGGGTCGAGCAGCTTTATGGGCTCGTTTTTGCTTATTTCAAGGAATTTCTTTTCAATATCTACCTTGTATTATCAAATGAACTTAATACTCGGTAAATATGATTATTTACTTAAAGCAAACGGAATTTCTTAAGCAAATATTGCTTTCGAGTACATGTAAACACTTAAGCAAGTTGCTATGTCCAGCTTCCAGTTATTTGACGCTTCAGTTGAACTTAAGGTAAGTTAGTTAGACTCGTGAAGTGCACTTCAAGACATTCCTAAGTGTGCTTTAGCTCAAGAAACTTCATCACTGAAAATTATTTTATTATGAAATCTGATGCAGGTAGACTTGCAGTAATTTCAGGATCGTTGCAAATAATAATATATTTCAGTATGATATTGATGAGTCACAACAGGTTTCTCGTCATTTTTAAATCGTTCCAATTTCAAATTTATTTCAAATTAAATCAATTCATAAATTTATTCTTATTTTAATATTTATACAACTAAACCGTTTTCCTGGCTTTTTTAAATTGTTTAAATTAAGAATTTAATCAAATCATAGATGGATTTATTCTTATTTTGATATTTTTTCAACTTACCCGCTTTTCTACATTTTTAAATCGTTCCAACTTTGAAATTAAATTAAACCATTGGAAAAATTGTTCTTATTTTGAATTTATACAACCGAAACTTTTTTCCGATATATTTTTAAATTGTTTAAATTTAGAATTCTATCAAAACATATATGAATTTGTTCTTTTTTTGAATATTGATATTTACTTAACTTCGCCATTTCCCTGCATTTTTAAATCGTTCCAATTTTGAAATTAAATCAAACCATTAATGAATTTATTCTTAGTTTGATATTAATTCAACCAAGCCGTATTTGCAGCATTTTTAAATCGTTCCAATTTTAAATTGCTAAAACTGTTCTAATTTTGAAGTTCAATATTCAACTAAGCTACTTCCCAGCATTTTTAATACGTTATTATTTCAAATTAAAACAAACTAACACAAAAGCTGTTTTTATGTCATGTATACACAGAAAATATTGTAAATTTTTATGATATTCAAGATTTTAAACTATGTTCTTTTTTTTAATTCTTTTTATTTAGAATTCAAGCAAACTATCGATCAAGCGGCTTTTTAACGCCTTTCGTATATTTTTAACAAATTCTATGGCAACATAAATAAACATTTTTTCTGAATATCACCAAACATCACAGTAAAAATAACAAAATGCCGAAATGACTTATCGTATTTTATATTAAAATATTCTACAGAGCTGCACTTGACCCATTTTTTTAATTGTGTTTTTTGTCACTTCTTTGTGAAAAAAAACACATTTTTAAAGGTTTATTTTTACTCGCACTCCACTTAAAATTTGAAAGAAATAAAATGTTACATAATCAAATTTTTGTTTCTTTATTTTCTAAAATTTTAATGACAGCGTTAATTTACCTTACTCACCAAAAAATCAGTAATAAACAGTAGTAACGGTTTTCTGGTTTACAGTACGAAGACAAGTGTGTATAAGAATGCCTGAAGATGTTAAAAGACGAAGTCAGAATTGTGATCGAAATCATAAAATACATCGAATTGTACGGAGTTTGAATGATCAATAAACCTTTTTTGTCATTTTGTCATTAACTGACTAGTCGCGCGTTGCTGCGATCTCAGAATAAGGAAATGCAAGGAAACTCGTTATGATACAAACAATTTAATTTTTAGTAGTATCGTTTTAATTCTATTTCTTTACTATTTGGGAGAGAGTCGGAGAGAGAGTGGTATGCCAGAAACATTTGCGGGAGTGTACTCAAGAAATTTGTAAAGTTTCATATCGATCGGATTAATAGTGTAGTAATCCATAAAAGACAAACAGACACACACATTGTTTTTTATATATATTAGTTGGCACTAATTAACACTTTGTTTGCTGAATGTTCCAACAATAAATATTCAAATATTACTTCAGTAATGCTAGTGTTTAAGCAATTACGGATATTTTTAGTAAATTTCTAGCTATATTTTGTGATAAAAATTCGCCCATATATGAGAATTTTAACACTGTTAATATTCATTTGATGATAATTATCAACTAACAAAACACGGTTATCACTTATGTCAACAGTGGAGACGTGAAAAATCACTCAGTTTAATTTTTGATCAGCTCATCGCGAGCATTCATCAGCTGATAATGCTCGCGATGAGCGAAACCGGTTTTGATCAAAAATATATTGTGGAAATAAGTATTAAAAAAATGTGTTTTTATTATTTAAATATCATGCCTTTCCATCAAGAAGTGACAGTTAACACCTTAAAAGTAATCACTCAGTTATCGACAGTTCCAGATATTTAAATATGTTTTAATGCTCATTGTGGCAAATGTTTATGAACAAAACTTTTATTTTAACTAGTTAAATAGCTAGCTAGCTTATTTTTGCCTAAACTGATCAGTTGACAATACTGACGATGAGCAAAACCAGTCTTATTCATAAAATATATCGTGGAAAGAATTATAATATAAGCAATAAACAGTTTCTAATTCTGATAATGTTGAAGGGAACTAAATTGGATGCGAAAAAAAATCTTACACTCGTTTTTCTGTTCTATATATTCGTAGACTTTTGTATAAATGAATCTTTTCAAAGCCGTTAGCGTGTGTTATTGAATGTATCACTTCCTTCCTATACTTTCCCAATACGTGTAAAAATGTCGCGCATGCCATATTCCGAAAACTTCCTGAATTTTAATACCTATGGGAAATAATATCAATCACACGTATTTCAAAAACAAAAATAAAGCCAGATGCGGCCCTTTTCAATCTGCGAAATCACAAAATACCCTTTCATATTTTATTCAAGACAAAAAAGCGGGAATAAATCAGCAGATTCGGCGCTGCAGCTCACTTCGCATCGGATATTCTATCCCGTCTGGGTCGCACTAAATGCTATTTACATAAGTGCATCCTTCTCTACTTCATGAAAATGTGATGACAAGATGGCGCCGCTTACAAAAGGCGGCAAAGCGACTGACAGGCTTTTAGTGTAATTAGATTCTTTGTTTTTTCTCGTAGATTTTGGATATTTTCTTTTGTCAAAGCTTAACGGGATTTAAGTTTAGCAAACTTAAATACATTCTTTTATGACGTTATCCGTTAAGTTCGGAGAAATATTTTATATCATTGTTGTTTACATACGAAAGATATAATTAAACATTGTTATTTTTTTTTCTTTTGTTGCCAACGCTTACGATTTGAATTTTTTATTCTTAAAATTTACCAAAGAATTTTAAAAAATGATTAATTCTTTGACTTTTCCATTTTTTAATAGTAGTATTTGCATAAATATGTTGACTTTTAATTAAAGAAAGTACAATGGAGGCTTATTTTAAATATTTACTTTAGACATGTATAATAAATTTATAATATAATATTAAGACCACTACAATATTGTTTAAAACCTTGACATTAATAAGCTTTTAATCAATTGTCAACATATGTTACGTTCGTACAAAATTTCAAACAAAGGGACTGAAGGGGCTTGATAGAATTTCATTATCAAATTTGATTTGTTACAACTTTGTACGATTCTACATGTTTTGTCACTAACGACCCGGGTTCCAAAAGGCGAAACCCGGGTCGTTAGTGACAAAACATGTAGAATCGTACAAAGTTGTAACAATTCAAATTTTATATTTTGTCAAATTTAATTGTTTTAGCAAAAGTGAATTGCTAGTCGAAATATATTTTCACTAGTAAACATATAATTCGCCAATTCAGGCAGCAACAAAAATGTACTTATCCTCTCAAGGGTAATACTATAATGCTGACCATAGATTCAATAATAGTTCTGAAAAAATCTAATATCACTGGAAACTTTGTCAAAATACATTTTCACACGTAGAAGTATATTTCAAATGATGTTAATGTCATAAGACATGATAAGGAAGTGGTCTAATGTGGTTTTAGTTGAACTCCAACGAAAATATATCTGTATTTAAAATACACTTTCGCTGTACAATACACACGTAGAAGATATATCCAGGACCGTATTTGTGAATAAATATTCGTATGTTAGTTCAAACTAACAATATTTACGCGTTTTGTCGTTGGCTCTGTTTAAAGATAAAATATGATACGCTGTTTGCTAGTGGATAAGCCGAAATGCTAGGCGACGTGATAAGGGTGCATATCAAGCCACCTAGTTTACCTTAAGGCTTATTTATACATTTAAATAGGGGTGAGAGACTGTGACGTCAGTTAGGAGCCGTTTTTGTGATAAGGCACTACTCCTGGCTAGAGGACTATTTGATGATGCTGTTATTAAAAGAGTTGTCATGATTAATTGGCGTTTATTTGATAGAACTTCATTATAACACAGTAAAAAATAGCAATGTATTTTAGTTCTACAATTTTTTTTATAAGATATAGTTGATTACTATTTCGGTTCACGTCATCGCCAGGAATATGTTTGAATATCTATATATAGCTGTGTAGAAAAGGTACACAATGCATCTTCACTTCTGTTTTAACAACCTAACTAACATGCTAGCAAAGCAACAATTTTTTTTAAATTGTAAATGAAACTAAACGGGCGCGGCAATTTCAAGAAGCATAAATATTTGAAGTATATGGTTTATTACAGGAAGGTTATCGCCCCTCTCAAAGGTTATGATTATGTGCGTCTTATTTTCGATGAATTGATATTTTTGGTTTAAGGCCTCTAGTCTTAGCCTATTTAGCATAGTATATTTTAGCTTTCAAAATTTATAAGGTGTATCGTTGAAAGCTATTTCGGATTACGCTCTCATCAGATTTATGTTTAAACGTACGTTTATTTGTCAATATCATCATCATCAGCCGGGGTCGATCCACTGCTGGATGAATCAGGGGGGTTGTTTGGACATAGCAACACCACGCTGCCCATCTGTCTGGGTTTTCCTTCCCATAGCCAAGAGAACACGGCACGCGGTGTTCCCGAGCGGTCACCCATCCAAGCACTATCCGCGTCCAATGCTGCTTAACTTCGGTGATAGCACGAGAGCCGGTGCTTTCAACGTGGTATGGTCGTTGGCTATTTGTCAATATATAGCGGTATAAAAATGTATATAATACATCTTCTCTTCTGTTCTAACATTCTAGTTTTATATTGTGATTATAAATTCTTAAATGTGGCAAATTGGTAGTGAGAAGTAATGTGTTTTGTTTTTAATATATTGCGTGGAAATAAACGTTAATAGCAAATAAGTATTGTAGATAATTTCGCCTCTATCATATATATATTTTTGAAATATTACTAAAAAATGTCCAAATCGAAATGCATTGGAACAATTAGAAATAAATAGATATCAACAATCCAATGACACTTTCAAGGTGTTAACTGTCACTTCTTGATGGAAAGGCATGATATTTTAAATAATAAAAACACATTTTTTAGTACTTATTTCCACAATGTATTTTTTTTGATCACGACTGGTTTCGCTCATCGCGAGCATTATCAACTGATAGAATACAATTTACAAGCAAGTCTATTTATACAAAACAAAAAAATAATTTGAGTTAAAGGTAGCAGGTGTACGAAACCATGGGTTCAAGAACTAGGAAACAATTTACATAAAATCATACAATATTGATACAAATAAAGTAAATTAGTATAAAAATTAAATGTTCACAATCACTTATTAAGAATTACAATTACAATTATGGTAAATCAATAATCCATTAGGAGCTCTAAACAATCAATAAGGAAGTAAGGAGTGGGAAATTTTAATGACGAAAATAACCCACACTCAGTACTTAATGGAACAAAATAAATTAATACATAAGAATTTTAATGAAAGTCAATTAAAGATGAATCGATGAGATGGGAAGATATGGTCAGTCAGGGGCGTTGCAATATTTTCTGTAAAAAAATAAAGTAAAAGGAGGCAATATCATTTTTCAAAAAAAAATAAAATATATATTTATATGAAATATATATTTATTAATCTAATTTAATGAATATAACAATGGTGACGACGCAAAATTAGTTTGTTCATTTATAAGGTTAGAATTAGGCAAAAATTTATATCGATTAATTTCAAGGATTTTTTGTTTATTTAATTTCAGTGATTTGTTATTGAAATGCAGGATTTTGTAGTTTATAGTAACTATAGTATAACCCATGGTTTCGTACACCTGCTACCTTTAACTCAAATTAATTTTTTGTTTTGTATAAATAGACTTGCTTGTAAATTGTATTCTATCAGTTGATAATGCTCGCGATGAACGAAACCGGTCCTGATCAAAAAAAATATATTGTGGAAATAAGTACTAAAAAATGTGTTTTTATTATTTAAAAAATCCAATGACAATTTTAATGAACAAACAACATAAATCTATCACCGCTTCTCAAACCATTACTGAAGGTTAATGCTTTTTTAAATAAATCAACTTAGTAAAATACTTATTCACTATCTACGTTTATATCAACACAATAAAAAAGATAGACTAGCTATCAACTTCAAGAAATACATTTATTATCACCAAAGAGAAAATTTATTGTGTACCTTTTCTACACCGCTATATATTGATAAATAAACGTACGTTTAAGCGTAATTTCTCTAAGGGCGTAAGCCAAAACAGCTATTAACTATATTCCTTATAAATGTTTGTACAACTAAAATACATTGCTATTATTTCACCGTGCCATTATGGAGTTTTATCAAGTAAATTCCAGTTCAATCAATCAATTAAAAATACTCTATCATCAACTTAAAATATTTTTAGTACAAAGCCTTATTTTTAATAAGACTACCTTGCATTACAATGAATTACACTTAGCCAAGCCGTGTTCTGTTCACTCCGTAAGGCGATGGATACGCCAATCCCATACAATACATCTGCTCGTGTGGAAGCCATTACTGGAACGACTACTACTAGTTCGAAAGTGTAAGAGGAAAGTGGAATCCAATGTTCCGCATTAAAGTTTATACAAGTTTTCCAAGTCGAGGAACAAAGTTTATGGAACTGTTAGGAGCGAGCCGCGTGGAAAAACGGACGTCGCTTTGACCCGCGATAAAAGTTCTATTTAGATTGATGTCTTTTATTATGACGTTCCTTCTATTTCAAGCCAGAACTATTGAGTGGCGTAATTCAAAGTGAACGCTTTAACTTTGTCTCATATATTTTGTTTTACATTGAATATAATACAGCTTTCATATATAAAGTGCTATGCTATCGACAAATATATATATATCACTTTTAAGGCGTTAACTGTCATTTCATGGTATAAAATCATTATATTTTATGTATTTAAAACACATTTTGAGTACTACTCATCGCGAGCATTATCAAATGTAAAATCATCGATAATTACTTGATAAAGTTCGCGATAAGCGAAACCGGTCGTTATCATAAAATATATGTGGAAATGGAACCAAAAAATGTATGGTATACAATGAGTAATCAGTTAACAGTAAACAGTTTGGACTGCTAACAAATCAGACAGCAAACAATATCACGAAAGACTTTTGTTTTCGGATAACGAACACATATTCGAATAGCGAGCATAGTCTTCGAACATATTATATTCGTTAACCGCGTTTATCACCCACTGTATATCAAATCATATACTAGTAATGATTTAAAGCTACTATGATTATTGTACTATAATACAATTTAAACAGTAATATGTACTCTTATTAAAAAATTATAAAAATATTTTTTAGTTTCATATATGTACCAATATACTGCAATCAAATTTATTAACAGTTGAGATGTAAGCAATCAATGAGCTTAATATCAATTTCAGCCGAATTTTTCTTTTGACGTTGAAATATATCATCCGTGTGGAAAGAGAATGTAATGTATGTTTGTATTATTATTATAAACATGTAGTCTTATGTACGTAAAAAATTGCGACAGTTCATCCAAAAATAACACTAAAATATACAGTAGACTCGAATCGTGGGTTTCCGATTCCAAAATGACATTCTGCTGTATCGCATAACAAAGGCGGATTTTTACGGACTTTCGTAAATGTGATAGTGCACCAGAAATAGCGAACAGCGACCAAGCAGAATATGTCAATGGCAATACAATCCAACGTTATTTTGTTTCGTTGTCAATCGGCGATATTCTCAATATCGGCTGTCGCCAACCATCCGGCGGAAAAAGATTACGTAAAAGTTTTCTAAAAATATTTTTAGAAAAAAAACCAGTCGATCTTAGTTATGGTCGCCTAACTTTAAATATAACACCGCTCGACAAAAGCAAAATTTAATTACCTTGAATATTATGGCACGTTTAAAAAAAACAATGCATTTTAGTTGTACAAAATCTATAAATTGATAGCTATTTGGGCTTACGCCATCATCACAACTATTTTCAAACGTTCATATACTTATCTATATATAGCAACGTAGAAAAGGTAAACATTACATCTCCTCTTCTAGTCCTAGTCTACATCCTAGTTTAACATTGTTTGCATTTTGTAGAACTGAAATATCGAATTTCGCCGTAATATAATGGATTTCTAACATATAAATGCCTATTCAATCAAATTACTACATAAAATAATTTTAGAAGCACTTGAATTCTTTTATTTGTCTCTTACGACATACTTGTGTTGTTTAAGCAACATTTACTGTACTTATTTATTATTTTCCCATTGACTGTGGAAATAAGTTCTTAAAAAAATGTGTTTTTATTATTTAAAACATTGGATGTAATTAAAAAAAAAACTCCGCAGAAAATAATAGGGCATGTAAGGTAGAGTTCCTATCATATTTTTCTATTGATATCTTCTGATACATATTACTGTATCTGGACACCCGCAATTGAAGTGATATAGCTTCGTACTGAAAATTTAATAAAACTTCTGGTTGGTTATACCTGTTTGATAGTTTTGAAGGCACCTGCCATATAGCGGCGCCTGTTGCAACTCTCCATAGAAATGCTGTGAGACGCAATCCAATCTCGGAGCTCAAGAGTTTCTCCCCCCTTTTCCTTTCAAGTCCGACGTACACTTTGATGCTTTCTATTGTTCTAACAATGTCTATGTTGATTATCTCTTAGTAACTTCAAAGCTGGAATAATCCATATTATAAATAAATTAAAAATATACTATCTAGTAGAATGTTAAATACCAACTAGAATCAATAATGTATTATATTTAGATTAGATAGTTTCCTATGCTGGAGAGACAGAAAGAGCTTTCAAAATTACAATTGAATAACAATAAAAGATATCTAATTTGAGTTTTTAAAACTTTCTACGATTCCGCATGTTTTTTTTACGGTCCGGGTTTTGCCTTTCGGCATTCATCGCAGGGATGCAATAGAATAGCTTTATCAACTACCTTAAGTTAGTATCGTTAATATAAGAAATCTCAAAGCATTGTTATATTGTATCCGTATGATAGAATGCCTGATGATGCATATAGACGAAACCCTGTTCTTTAATTACAAAATATGTGAAATCGTATCGTACAATGTTTCAATCATACAAATTGATATAGAAATTCAGTCGACATCGCAAACAATACATATCTCGTAATAGCGTATGATTATTTACCGTTGATTTCCTAGAATTATATTGGCGATGTTTGAAAATAAACCCAAATAAGTATTCATTTTGCAGTAAGATATTTACGATTCTTCCCTACTGAATGGAAACAATATCAATTTACAGAGGTTGTGCAAGCATTTATTGCACAATTTATATTTGAAAGTATGCTTTGAATATCAGTCATAAAGTTTTTCTCGAAGACCATCAATTTAATTACCGGTCTGGACATAACTTTCAATAAATCCATCCGAGAAAAAGTTTTTAATCACTCTAAGTGTGTATGTGAATGAGCCTAGTAATTAATTAAAACTGAATTTGATACCTTAATTATTCCATATGTTAAGTATTCCAGTTTTCTTTACTAAGCGAACTTATTTCCGTAAATGATCTTCATTGTGATTTTGTTTATCAATAAAAAAAAGTCATGCGGCTCAAACGAACAGAGAAAAAAAAAACAACAACATTCATTTGGAAACACACCCTTTTAATATCTGGTATAAAATGGCAGTACTTACAAAGTAAAATTCTATCTCTGGAGAAAGAGACTTTTTTAGAGTCAACCGATTTGATTCCCGCCTGTTTTCTTCTTGTTTTAAGGTTCCCTTTTCTTTTTCCACATTGGATTTGCATATTGAACTATGCCCGAGAAGGGAAGGGGTAGGTGCTTTGAAATGGTTGCTGAGCTTTTTACATTATACTTAAGGACGCTTTTTTTAAATGGGGTATAAAATTGCCTTTCGTGCTATAGCAACAATACACACACATTAATTACACTGTAATTAAATACTATCAATTTGGAGCATAAAGACCCATAATGGAAGCTGTCTCCACAATAGTCTTCCTTCGAAAACGGCTTGTCATTCGACCAACCTCTTTTTCTGTCGAGAGTAAATATATCATGAGATGAATTCGACTGGACAAGTTGTAAGCTTATCGTTGCTTTGTCGATTTTTAATTGTTGAGAATTTAGACATTAAAACATCATTTTTTTGGTAAAGAAATCCATAAATCTATTGAAAAATCAATCAAAGAGCCTTTGAAATCCATAATTTAAGCCAAGTGTGAAATCTTAAAATGTTAACATTTATGCTACGTCATTACAATTCATATTCACTTGAACTGGTAAATTTATGAATTTACTAGTATTCAAACACAGTACAGTATAAAGAAACGCATTTTAAAATAATGTAAGACAATATTTATTTCTATTTCCACAATTTTATATGATTTAGATCTGGACCAGTTTCGCATCATAGCGCGCATTATCCACTGATTAAATGTTAAAAACATGTTAAACTACAAATTAAATGGGGTTTATTTACCAGATATACAAAACAAATACTTCAAGAACTGAAAAAACAAATTAAATGCAATCGTACCATATGTATCCATATTAAGTAAAATCGTTCACAATTGAAATATTGAGTGTATTTTCAAATTGAGTCCATTAAAAGTTATGAGATATATATTCATTAAGAAGAAAAACGAATGGGATATTTAAAAAAAATATTGTTTGTCTAAATAAAATAAGTTTTAATTTTTATTATATCAGTTAATAGTGCTTGCGGCGAGCGAAACCTGTGCTGGTCTAAATAATGTTAAATTGAGAAAATAATATTATACTAAGCATAATGTTTCATTATTTTACTGTTATTGATTTAAATACGTTTTGTAATCAATCAAATTATGAAAATATTATTTTCCTTGTACCATCCCTTCATACAAATACATGTATTCTCCCTGATGAGTTATAATAGCTTCCGCTCGAAATTAATATACGTATGTGCATATATCAAATTTAACAAATTTGCAAAACGGAACACAAGTAATATAACATGTATAGTGTTAAACGCACCCCACTGGGTAGGCGCGTGGCTTTTTTGGCGGGGTTAGGCCAGTAATGCATTTATCTTGTCAGTCTATGACAGTGACGTGCGGCTTCACATATGAGGAAGGACGGGGGTATGTTATTGTTTGCGTAAACCATTGATGGAACTAAATCTATTTTGCATACCAAAATATCTCGGCTTTCTGATTTTGCGTAGTTTTTTTTTATTGTGAAATTGTGTAGCCGACAATATTGCTTTGTTTATTCCTTCCTACAAAGTTTTTTCTTTTATATATTCAGCTTAGAATTGTTGTATTATTTCATTATTGTCACGTATATTTAATCACAGTGTAGTGTAATAACAAGAGGGAAGTGATAACAATCAACTTTGAGAAAACGATGTTCTGTGTAATTAATTCTATGTAAAAAATCTATGTAAAATCTTATCTAACATATATTGTTAATATTTGCACTTTTAACACTTTTAACAATTAAATTGTTTGTTGTCATAATGAGTTTCCTTGAATTTCCTCACAATGAGATCGCAGCAAACCCGCGACGGGTAAACTAGTATATTATAAAAATGGAACTACAAGTTGTGTACCAACAAGTAACAGTTATCACTTTTGAAGTGATTGTTAATTTGTTTTAAAATTTTCATACAAACGTTAATAATTTGGTCAATTAGTGATTAATATCGAAACGCTTTATGCCCGCAGCAATTTTAAGATTTAACAGTGTTTTTATTCATTTATTCAAACAAACTTTGTAAATAAAAAACGATAAGTTTCTTTATTTTTTCAAATATCGACACTTATCTGTCTTTTGTTTTAAGACTAATCTTCTAATTATATTAAATATGGAAGAAAATATCACTTTATGTAAATATCTAATTTTATTTATGTTCGATTAAAGTTAATATAATTTGTCATAATCAAAATGTGACAGTTAAAATATTTTGAGGAATTGATAATAAATCTTCAATATTCATAATTGACATGTTAAATGACAGTCCACCTGCTTTGTTTTAGCTGAAATTGTTTTACATGAAAAAGTTGAATAAGTGACATTTTACCTTGCTTGTATTATATCGTTTATTTAAAGAATCTCTTATATTAAATAGCATTTCAAGATTACACTTTATTAAGAAAGCTTGTGTTTTATAAAAAGCCCTCGAAAAAGCTCACATCTTTTTCTAGTCATAAAAAGCATACGGCTAATCCTGGTTGAAATTCTTTGACGAAAAACCAACATCGTAACTTTTAATGACTGATAGAATTATTAATGGTTGTTTTTCTTGACGCATTCTGTATTATGTTATCTCCTTTACGTATACTGAATAAAATATTTCACTTCTTCGCTATTTTAATATTTATTATCTCAAGCATACTATTTTTCTGCTTGGCTCTATAATATGATTAATCGGAGATATCTATAAGTCATATATTTTTATTTTCGGAAAATATGACGTAAGATATATTATTTCAAAGCATATTTCTGATTATATGATTATTCTTTGGTTATTTTATTTACTTCTTCTCAGACAGAAAGGTATTTTTATTTTAACCAGTTTTTGTAGGCTGAACAATTCTACGTCATTTATTTATTATTAAATATTTACAACATCATTGTAGACATATTGATAAAATTTCAATATAAATTGTTAATATTTTTTCTTAAATAAACAGAGTTCGGTTGAATTCAATGTTTATATTAAACGATCAACTAAGTGTTACTTAGTATCCATTGCTTAACCCCTTACGTAAGATTAGTTCAAATAGTCGACTAAGAATCTGAAAAAGTTAAAACTCACCCTAGTATTAAGTCCAACCGTAACCCACTAATTTAAAATAGTTATTAAATGGATAGGAAAGTAAAATTTATAACGGAAATTCTCTGTTGCACAAGGCTAATGTGTATCAGCAATATTGTGGTTCAGATCCATCAGAATATCAATTTTCTATGGTCGAGTGATTTCGAGATCGGACCCCATTGTAGAAATATCAAGAGCGGTCCCTAATTTCATTAGTCGGGACATTTCTCTGTCACTTTATTCTTACGCTCGATTACACCTGCCAGCGATTTATGCGGATAAATCGTTGCATCGACGATGTACATCATTTATTTAGGGAAGTTCAATGTATACCTAGAGCGGTCCTTCAAATCTGACTTACAAACTGAAATACTGTTTGCCTTGGATAGCGGTGAACATGCGTTTGGTTATAAAGCTTATCTTTCTATTCTCATCAGTTAATATAATATACCGTCGCCTCAATAGCAAAGAGGCACTAGTATTTCGGAATGCGAAAAAAAACTTGTAGAATTTTTTTCTTTTTAAATGATGATATCGATCGAAAGTGCTTGATAGACTTTCAATATCAAATATGAATTGTTGACACTTTATACATGTTTGAATTGTTAAAACATTGTACAACTCCACATGTTTGAAATGAAAATTGTAACTCATTTGACTTTTTACAGTGGATTTTAAGAGATCAAATTTAAAGTACTCAAAATTTCATGATATTATAGAAATACTCAATCAAATCAGATTTATTCTTACACATAGGGTTTATCACATGTAATGTTTTAAATCGTCTTTTTCTGTGGAAAGCCGTAGTTTTGAAATAATAAGATATAACACGGTGATAAAATTGCATTGTATTTTAGTTCTACAAAACTTATAAGATGTATAGTTGATAGCTATTTTGGCTCACGCCCTCTTCAGAACAATACTTCAAGTTATAGTTTATAGTTCTGACGAAGGCATGTGCCGAAATAGCTATCAACTATATATGTTGTAAATTTTGTAGAACTAAAATACATTGCCATTTTTTTACAGTGTTATAATAGAGTTCTAACAAGTAAATGACAATTCAATCAATAAATAAAAGATAACGTAACGATATATTTCCCAATTATATATTATTGAGATCAAGTCTAGTTCCGCTCATCACAAGCATGAGCTGTCGATGAATGAAACCGGCACTAATCCTCATAATTTAAAATTGTGGGAATTGAGCTGAACGTTCTGTTGTATTGTTATTTTATATTATTGTCAAAAATAAATCAATGTTATTTTGCCTCATATGAACTAAAGATTAGCTTAAAAATATGTAAGTGGTTTTTATTCTTTTTCCAATTTTCGTTTAATTTTATTATTTACTAACGCAATATGAAACTAAGATGGTAAAACAGAAGAGAAAATGTAATTTATATCTTTTCTACCCAGCCATATAAAGATAAGTAATTGTACGTTTAAACATAGTTCTGATGAAGGCGTAAGCCAAAGTATCAAACAGATATTATATATAACATTTTTAAAACTATAATGCATTGCTATTTTTTCACCGCGTTATTTCATAGGTTTTGGTTTGCAAATGTAACAGAATCCTTCCATAATTCCAAGCTGCACACAGTTTAAGAAGTGTCCTTTTAATACTGATATTTTGTATAAAATTTTATGTGGACTACCGTTTCAATTAAATGTCAAACTTTATAAAATCAAAATACCACTGTGCTGAATTTTATACCTCTCCTGAAAAATCTTCATTATGCCCAAATATTTGAATTGTTTTATATTTGCGGGTTGAATGTTATCCACCCCATTTTCTGAAAACGTTTCGGCTCTTAGCAGATAAAGCCATCAGGGAATATTTCAATACATTCCTTCTGGGCGATAAATTTCAGCCATTTATTCAGATTTCAATATTGTTTGCCAAAAAAATTTACTTATCTCAGTGGGGGAAGCCATAAAATAGAAAATCTGATACAGCAACAAAATGTACGCGAAGAAAACGGTTGCCAAAATGGCCACGTTCGGAAAGATTTCATCTGAAAAATTATTTGAAAGTCCAATAAATTTTTTCGCAATTATTTTTTTTCCTTAAGTGTGTACTTAAGAATTCCATTATCTAAAATACCCTTTTAATAAAATTTCGAAAAAATTCAAATTTCAATTATTTGACGTGAAACTTTTGCCTGAATAAAAAACATTTTGTTTTATAATATCGACTGCAGGTGCTTGATGGAATTTCAAAATTAAATTTTAATTTAAGTTCTGATGATATAATGCCTGAGGATGCCGAAAGGCGAAACCCGGAAACATTTTGTTTTATAATATCGACTGCAGGTGCTTGATGGAATTTCAAAATTAAATTTTAATTTAAGTTCTGATGATATAATGCCTGAGGATGCCGAAAGGCGAAACCCGGATCGTTAGTGACAAATCATGTTCGATCGTTCATTATAACACGGTTAAAAATAGGTATGTGTTCTAGTTCTACAAAATTTATAACATATATAGTTGATAGCCATTTCGGCTTATGCCTTTATCTGATCTTTCTCTAGTTCTACTGAATTATCTATCTGTGAAATAGCTATCAACTTAATTTATCTTTTTAATTATATAGACCTAAAATACATTGCTATTTTTTCACTGTGTAATTATCATTAACTCTTGTTAAGCAAAGTATTGATAAATTTTCAATAGAAAATTTGAATCATTCAGGATGTCGAGTGAGGGTTTGGTGCTTGATGAGATTTCAATATCAAATTTGAAACTTTCAAACTCTATATTTTCTCAATTTTTTTTCACCCATGACATATTTTCACAATATATTTTATGATAAGGAACGGTTGCTCCCATCTCGTGCGTTATTAACTGATGGTAATCACTGCTTAAAATGTGTTTTTATAATAAAAAAAAATATATACAATCCACCAATAAATGATAGTTAATTAATACCTTCGATATCTACAAATAATCATTATGTAAAATTAATTCTTGCGTACGGAACCTACGCGTAATGTGCGAAGCGCTATTAATCTACTTGAAACACACTCGCCCCCAAAAGCAATTGGCACGTTATTAAGGTTATGTTTGGGGGGATAATAATTACATTTTTAATACACGATTTGCTATTTTGTGACATTTCAATTTACATTAAGAGTCGAAGAATACACGGCTCGTGTGAATTCGACAACTGTTTTGTCAATTAGAAACCGAGGGAGAGATGTAGCTGAAACATGCCACCATTTTGCTGTCTTCCGCACGCTAGTAACATAAAATTTACTGACATGTTTTATGTAATACTCACCAAAATTTTTAATGTGAATCAAAAATCAATCTATTTGTTACATTAAAATGCATTTTCATATACCCTGTCATAAGTAATAAACATTCAAAGTAAAGTAAACGGTTTGCATCGATTGTATATAATCGACGTATTGGAGTCATTTCTATTGCTTCTGATTATTTTTGATTGCTATTGCTGATTTTTACGATTTATCTGTGACATGTAAAAAATGTTGTCAGCGTTTATTATATAGCACGGTGAATAAATAGAAGTGAATTTTAGTTCTACAAAAATTTTATAAGATATAGTTGATAGCTATTTCGGCCTACGTCATCGTCAGAACTATGTTTAAACGAACATTTGCTTATCTATATATAGCTGTGTAGAAAAGGTTCACAATACATCTTCTCTCCTGTTTTAACTACCTAGCTTGTTTCCTGTTCGCAGTAAAACTAACAATTGTAAATGAAACTAAAAAGGCGGCTATATCAATAAGTTTACACATGGCACGGAAATGGTCCATTACAGAAACAAAGAGACACCAGTCAGAGGAGTCAATAATGGTGACCGACATATATTAGTTTGTTCGTTAAGAATCCTTTCATAACACCATCACTTCGCGATGTCGACTCCTATCAAAACACTGTGACTCCGTGACTCTGACTCTGCGGCCCAGTAAATCAACAATGTAATCAATTAACACTAATGTAGTACTTTTATGTTACCGTTTAATGATTCAAATGAAAGTTAAAACATGTTTTTATTGAAAGTAGACATCGTTCAATAATTTTCAGATGGCATTTAATATGAATGAACTAAGGCTTTAACATTCATTGCCATAGGTTGGGTTATATTATGGCTTGCATAAACCGTTGGCAATGATTATTTAGAGTTAATAACTTAATTTAACCGTATGATGAGTAGAATTTGGGGCTTAAAACAACCCAGTTTGTTTGCGTATTGCATTGTGTGCTTGCGTGATCAAATCTGCCTGACAATCCAGTGTCGCACAAAAATAGAGCTAAACATGGTGAAAAAATAGCAATGTGTTTTAGTTCTACAAAATTTTATAAGATATAGTTGATAGCTATAAATTTTATAGATATCGTCGGAACTATGCGTATTTCCACCGTGTTATAATGGATTTCTTCCTAGTTAATGCCAATTCAATCAATAACACAGCTAAACATTAAAAATACCTTGTACAACTATTGTATAACATTATCGTTAAAATTATCCAAACATATACAATTTTTTTTCTTAAAATTACTGAAATGACGAGAAATACACACTGTGATTTTTTTACAATTGAAAAGAGTGTTTTAGATAAATAAAATTATTTACTTAAATAAAGAATCTAGGAAAAACAACATTTCATCAAACAAAATTCAATACTTTTATTGATTGAATTTGATTTTACCTGGCAGAACTCCATTATAACACGGTGAAAAAATAGCAATGTATTTTTACAATGCACAAAATTTTAATCTCTAATCTTAACGTATTTAGCATAGTACTCACAAAAACCAACGCAATGTATTTTAGTTCAACAAAATTTACGATGTATTCAGTTGATAGCTATTTCGGCTAACTATCGTCAGAACTTATCTGTATATAGCCGTGTACGCGATACATCTTATATCATGCTAGCAAAAAAACTAAATTTAAATTTAAAATAAACTACGAACAGGCGGCACTCTCAGTAAGCTTAAATACTGCCCGGAGTTGATTTATTACAGAAATGCATAAGCCTTTCGCAATGGTCTGAGGAGCGGCGAAAGACTTATATTTGTCTCTTCGTTTAAAATTTTCAATACTTTTAATCAAAAAATATCTAACGATTATATACGAGCTAGGATGCTAACGCGTCATAGATCTCGCCTGCTGCTAACATTTAAAAAATAACATTGCTTTTTGTTATTTGCAGCTTATAACACTACGCCAAATTGTGAATTTTTTTTCAGTACAATATGTATAATATGATTTTTAAAATATTATTTTCTTGTCCGTTATATATCCATAACCCGTCAATGCCGATTGCGTGATATTTTGCACCCCGACAGCGAAATAATTGCCACCTTTTTAATGAGAGGGTGCCCTGTGGAAATAATATTACGCCAACACCACGTGATCGCAGAATGGCGAACTAGCACGGAACTAGAACCGTTTAAACTGAACCCTCACGGAAGCGGCTGCATATACGTGCGTTTATTACGTGGACCTATTAGGGTTTATGATTATAATACGTTTTCAACTAGGTGTATATAATCCCACTCTAGGTGCATCATATATATGTATATTAAAAATGAATAGTATCAGTATATTTGTGCATAACGAAGTAAACGCTCGAGAGGAACTTGTAGCAGGTGCTCAGATCAATGGAGTAATTGGGTATACGTGGTGCCGAAGAACAGAATACAGTGGAACCTCGATCAACCGTTCTCGCATAATACGTTTTCCAGGATGGAACGCTTTTTTCTTATAGTCCCGTCAAACTCCCATAAGAACAATGTTAAATAATCCCGCATTGACCGTTTCCCGTTTCCCCGATTTCCTCGATAAACCGTCTAAATATTTTGGTCCCGTCACAAATATTATCCCGATTGACCGTTTTTATTGCATATTTCTCCGTATCTCGGCAAGCAAGTTTGACACAGCCGAGTGCAGGTGCTATGTCTGGACAAGTTGGAATCCGCTGTACATGTTAGACGTAACGCATTGGACGCATGTGTTTTTTTTGGGTTGAAATCCACCACACGCGTATTATTGTTTATGATGCAAATGTAGAGTTGTTTAAAATTCATGATAATAATGATTCCTGTACATACAAACTTTTAGTCACAAGTTTAGTAACAAGTCTTTGTTCCGATTAAAGTGCCAAATATCAAAGAAGCAAACGAATATAAAGGACTTTTTTTAAAAATAAATTTTATATACAGTATGTACAAGTAACTAATAAATAAATATTTTTTACGATTTTACTTGTATATTATTATTTGAAGCTTTCCCGCATTAACCGTTATTTTTTCAGGGACCCTTGGAAAACGTGAAATCGAGGTTTCACTGTAATATAAAATTAAAAATAAAATATTTCGTATCACAAGAAATATTTTTTATCACATTTGGCAACACTATTTGACATCGAACTACCCCTGGACATCAAGTATCCTTATGCAAATGTAAAGTGCAGGGCCGTGTAATCAGAGTCAGAGCAAAAAATGGCAAACGGTGAATATTATTTACTGTTGAACATTTTATATTTATTGAATCAATTACAGTAACGACATTTCATAAAGCTTATATGAACAATGTTTTTTGGCTTTTTTTTGTGTATAATACATTACCTAACCTTCTTTACCCGGAGCTGGAAAAAGGTCCTTGGTACCGGAATGATACAAAAAATAGTCCGTTCCGATTCACTGGTATAAAACCTTCATAATTCATAGTATATTCATAATTTTCGAAACTTTTCATTACGAAATTTGTTCATAAATGAATATCAAACATATGTATAACACACGTCAGAGTTCCGAGCGTTTCTTTGTTCAATAATTAAAATTTTCGTCTCGACGCTTTTATTTTTATAATAAATACACATTTTTAGTGCTATTTCCACAATATACTTTATGATCACGACTGGATTCGCTCATCGTAAGTATTATCAACTGATTTTAATCAGTATTAAAAATGGATTTTTTAAATTTAAAATTTCATGCCTTTCCTTCAAGAAGTGGCATTTAACACCTTAAAAGCATTTAAAATTGTCAGTATTCGTTAGGGAGTTATCGTTATATTATTATACAATTATAATCTTAATTTTCCGTCTATTTTATATCCAAAATATTTATATAGATAGAAATAAGATGCTAATTGTTACATAAAATCATTCACGCAAAGGCTGTTGTCATATTTCGATACGTTTTTTGTGCCACGTGCCGACATTCAGTTTTAATTTTTTGTGATTATTATGTTGCTCTATATTGTATGTGAAATTGTTAATAAGAATATTGATTTCAAAGCTAATGGCTGAGGTTCTACACTAGAAATTGCGTAAGTTTTGAATAAATTGTTTATCAACCTCAAACAATTTTGTCTACATAATGTCTATTTTTCGATTAAGAACCAAATGAATCTGGTATCGTAACACCACGCTACACTGGCGCTGTTCCGCCGTTTCCTCTCCTTCTGGACTTCCCCTTCCGTTTCCCGTTGAAAACTTCCGGCGCTCTTAATTGCGCGCGCACCCCGCCATTGTCTTAGCCAGGCCGTCTGACGTCACTTCCGCCGGCCGAGCCAACTTGCCGCCTTTCCGTTTTAATAATACGAATTATTAACGTGAAAGCAGAAAAATCCCTTTTTGTTATTCTTTTGTTTCGCAGACGAGCTACAACTACGCATTGTTGGATTAAAAAATAAAACAATTAATCAAGCTAAATTATTATAATTACATTCACTTTATTATGCCAACCTTTATAAAACATTACAACGCAAATCAACTTTCTCAAATTGTGTTGCCAAGCTACGAAATGCTAAAACCCGAATAGATTGACATGTCTCTTTTATATGTGCTATTTTTTATTCATATTGTTTTTCTACCTTATTTAAGAAAAAAACAATTTATTTAGGTCTACATATTTTTTGATAGCTATCCTGGCTAATATTAAACTATGCTCTATACTATTTAAGAAAAGATAAACAATATTCATATCGTCTCACTTATTCAAAATTTTATTTTGAAATAATAAAACACTTTTTAGTACTGTTTTTACATTTTTATATTATTATAATCAGGACTATTTTTAATTTATGATATCGACTGTAGCTGCTCTCTGTAATTTCAATATTTAATTTGAATTGTTGAAACATTGTACGATTCCACACGTTTTGTCATTAACGATCCGGGTTTCGCTCATGGCATCTTCACACAGATATAACTGAACTGACAAAGTCGTCTTTTCACCTGCATCCGTAAGATTGCTTGAAGGGTGTTTGAAGATGTCGAAAGGCGAAAACCGGTCGTTAGTGACAAAACTTGTGGAATTATACAAAAGTTCGACAATTTAAATAGGTCTATAACATACTAATACTTATATATATAAAATCATTTTGTCACAGTTAAAAATTTATTGCCACAATATAAAACGATGATTTTAGAACAATAAATAAGATGTATATATTACTTACCTTTTCTTCACCGCTTTATATATACATATATAAATGTACGTTTAAACCTTGTTCTGATGAGGTAGTAAGCCGAAATAGCTATCAACTATTGTATAACTAAAATATGTACATTGCTATTTTTTCACCTTTTTGGGACTGGTTTTGTTGATCGTAAGCATTATCAACTTACCCAACATATCTGATGCTACTCGAGATGAATCGAGTGATCCTGAACTAAATAAAATAAAATTGTGAAAAAAGTACTAAACATTTGTTTTATTATTTAAGTAAAATGTCTACACTGAGAAGTGATAGTTAACACATTTAAAATAATATAACGTACAAGTTAATGTGTCCTTGTTTTTGTAAATGCAAACAAAAATATTTTCAGTGCCTGACTTATACTGCAAAAAATATCAAGTGATTAAGTGGAGCTTTCACCGAAAGCCTGTGTAGGCAATAAAAAGTGTCATAAATCCGGATATTTCGCAAGAATCCAAGAATTTTTATGAGCGAATATCTCTCATGGAGATTCCAAAGTTCTCGGTTATAAAAGTATTTTTACTGACCGTGTTTATCTAGCGGCAGTTCATTTGATTTTTGATCTACATCCTCGTACACTAAACATGGCACCAATCGGTTAAATTTTATATCCATACGCGGTCGCATTTTCATAACGGAAGTCGTTAAAGCTCTCTTAGAAAGCTTCGACTGTTTACGAAATATTATTCAAAAATTCTGTATAATAATAATGAAAACACCCAGAGGTCGTTTAAATAGGTCAATTGCTTTAATAACTTAGTGTATATTACTTATTTTTCAAATAAACAGATCGAAAAAGTTCCATTATAGTTTTTGAATATGGTTGAAAACGTTTAATACAAAAATGCTTAACAATAAATATCTCAAGAAATTGTAGACACATTTTACACAAATGCATTTTTTCGACTTATAATACAATTTCAAATTCTCTAGAAAAGATTCTCAAAAACTAAATATACAATTTTCGATTGATTGCTTCTCTGAACTAAGTATTCATATTGATATGTTTAAATTAATTTTTAATACTGTATCTAATGCTATATGATCGATAATATAGAGACTCCCAAAATTATTTGAGCGGACCGGTTCTGAATTGATCCGCTCCAGAATCTAGTATTTACTCCACTTTCATTCACTCCGTAATCCGTTCCGCTCCAGGTCTATAATTTTATATGTAAAATGTATAGACTTTCATAAATATTTTTGAATGTTTTGATTTCATTATTAATTACATTGAAAAAAATACAGCAAAACGTCTTTTATTATTTACCTCATTTTATATAAAATAAATATTAATTAATGCTCAAAATAATTATCGAAAACCCAAAACTTACGAAATAGTTTTATATTATATTATATATATATATTGATAAAAAATCAAATAAAGTTAGTAATCGGTAAACGAACATATTTCGTTTCAAGTCTATTTTCAGACAAGAATTCGTTATCTGAATTGTCCGTTAGCCGTTCATCAACTAGTTTTGTAGATGGAATAAGTGAAAGAAAAAAGAAAAAAAAATCAATTCGTTATCTGAATATGTGATAGTTTTCGTTGTCCGATTTTTTCGCAGTCTTGCGCATAAACCAATCACTCACTGTATAGCCAAATTATTTTTCTCTCCGCAGTGTTGCCGTGTTTCAAATAATTCTTGTTTTTATTTTAAAACGTTTATTTAAAATAGAAAAATCGGTGATCTGGTTTCGAGTTAAACTTTCAAATAACAGCTTTCATTATCAGGAAAACTTATTTCGTAACACACTGCGTTGATTCATTCAATGCGTCAATCGCCCATTTTGCATGTGATGTAAAAACATCAATCGACGGAATTAGCACAGATGTGTGTCAAGATGAGCTATACAGCTCACCAAAGTAAAGTAAATATTTACACGAGTGATGCAGTTTTCAGAGAAATTCCACGGAAACGATCAAGCTTGTTTTCTGGTATGCATTTGATGTTGGTTTGAATTAACAACGTTGTGTGTTGAAATGATAAATGTTTGCGAATGTCAAGAAAAGCAAGAAAGAAATACTCCCGATAAATTTCTGATTGCCAAAATAATGATTCAAGAACTGTTAATTAATTTGAATTGTTTCAAACTTGTACGATTCCACATGTTTTGTCACTAACAACATGAGTTTCGCCTTTCGACATCTTCAGGCATTCTATCACACTGATGCAATAAAACTGACATACAATTAACATTCAAGCTAAGGCTAGTTATTTACAAATTATTTAGTTCTTAAAAATCTACACTTCATTGTTGATAGCTGTTTCGGCATTTGATATTGTCAGAAACATAATTGAACGTAAATAAAGCTAAACTTTGTGTACTGTTTAAGGAATAGGCAAGCAATATTTCGTCTCATTGATTTGGCAACGTAACATATTATATAATAAAAATATTTTATTTTTATTTTTGTTAAGTGTTGTTAATTAAAAAAATATATAAAAATAAATTCATTGAGAATTTTCTTATAATTTATGATGTCGACTGAGGGTGCTTGATGGGATTTCAATATCAAATTCGAATTGTTACAAAATCGTGCCATCGTACAAAGTTGTAGCACTTCAAATTTGAGAATTTTCTTAGTAAAAAACTTTCCATGCTAGATAGAATAAGTGAGACGATAAATGTTCTATATGTTCTGAAGTTCTTCCTTATTTCAAAACTCGTTTTTTATTTTGTTTGTGTATTTTCAATTATTCTGTGTATTAATTATTATTTTTTCTTCACAGTCCTTCAAAATGATTTCCGAGCACAGCCTCACGACACGAGGGTCGCAGCCGGAGAGACGGCACTTTTGGAATGCGGCCCGCCGAAAGGAAACCCTGAACCGTCAGTCCAGTGGACCAGAAATGGGCAGAATGTTGATATGGATTCCAATAACAGGTAAAAGATTTTTTATCAAATCTATAACGTAACGAAATAAAACACCTCTGCATAATTCTTCAAGGCAAATATGTGAGCCTAGTGGATAATCTTAAGTTGTCACAATTGTACAAATTAATACGTGGCTTAAAGAAATACTCCCCATCTAAAAAATACCAATGTTAGATTTCTCTATTTTCTTAATTGTGAACTTTTTGGTTTGTTATACATATCTGGTAAATTTAATACAAAATTTTATTTGAATAGCCTTGTTTTAATTTGTATTGTATTCTTTGATAATGCTGGCGATGAGCGAAACCGGTCATCAAACAGTACTCAAAATTTTGTTTTATTGTTAAAATTTAATGCGATTTCATTATTGAGTCACAACTTACGCCTATAAATATTATTATATTACTCAATATGAAGCATATTCAGCTAAATAAATAATTGTGTTTTTTTAATAGCTAATAAACGTTTTTAATATGTCAATTTTTGATGAAATTTCATTGTATTGAAATTATAAAACATAATTTTTAGTACTATTCAGTTGATAATACTTCCGTTGAGGGAAACCGTTCCTGGTGTAGATATTATAGGATTGTGGCAATGGTAGTCATTGTGATTTTTTTTAAAATGTAAAATACATCTCAAGGTGATTTTTTTTGTTCTCAGTGGTCAATAATTTATTGATTGAATTGGCATTTACTTGGTAGAACATCATCATAACACGGTGAAAAAAACTATATATTTTAGTTCTACAAAGTTTTAAAGATGCAGTTGTAGTTGCTATTTCGGCTCATGTATTTAAAATGTTATAGTATTAAAATATATCGACGATAGAGATCGACTGATGGCGCTTAAACAAGTTTTAATATCAAACTTGAATTATATGAATCTGTGTCCAGGCAAAACCTGTACCTTGAGTGACAAAACATATGGCAATGTACACATTTTCAAAAATTCAAATTTGACATAAATTGTTTGCATCACTGATACACATTTAATAAAAATGTTGCCTTATTGATTTTGATAAAAATAATATATTTTTCGATTTGTTTTAACAGAATGAGTCTAGTGGACGGAGGCAGTCTGATGATAGCTGATGTGAGGACTTCTGATGCTGGAGCCTACCGCTGTAAAGCTCACAGTATGGTTGGATCCCGTGAATCTAGACCAGCTCAACTTTCCGTCCTTCAGAGACCACACTTTATCCTCAGACCGACTGGAGTAGCAGTCTTGGTTGGACAATCGGCTGAATTCAGATGTCAAGTGAGTAAAATTTCTACTAATAACATATATTATAACATTTAATTTTTATTGAAAATCACTTCATGAATTTCTTATCGATCACGGTTATTAATATAAAATATATTAAACTCTTACATATAGGGATGCAAACCGTCCCAGAGTGACCGGGATTGTCTCGGATCCCGGACGCATGCTATACATGTTAAACAAGGTAATGGCCGACTGATGAAGATATTCATTTTCCATTTACTTATTCCGGAATCGACACAGAAAAAGTTGGTATTCCTACTCATATATTGACTTATAATGGCAAAAGGATTACAACTTAATACAGGTTTAGTCAAACAAACGTAAGCTTTTAAATATAGCTGTGTATTTTTTATGCAGACTTTTCAGAACGTATCTTCAAATTAAATCTAAAATCAATATTATCATTTACGCAGTTTTTTATATAATAAAACTTATTTACCTATTTACACGGGTCCCTGAAAGACGTATCTAACGCGTAAATCGGGATATGAATGTTTTCATTATTTTGATTTCGACCCAAATTACGCTGTTTGTTTGCTTCTTGTGAACCATCTGCTTAGGTTACGTACTTTTGATTTTGGGCAGTCGATATGTAATTCAAAATTACCAAGAATTTGATTATGTATTTAGATTAAAATTATTGTATGCCTTAGAATGTTTGGTTATTTGTAATGGTTAACAGTTGTCCATTGATTTATAATTTCTTCTTTTTCAGATCGGCGGTGATCCGCCACCCGAAGTCACATGGTCGAAAGTAGGTGGACATCTTCCTACAGGAAGATCAGACCTGGGAGCTATCTCATCGGTATCCGGCCAGTCGCAACTGATTCTGCAGCGAGCTGAACCATCCGACGCTGGCATCTACGTCTGTATGGCGAGGAATTCGGCAGGGTTCGCCAGCGCCAATGCGACGCTCGCCGTTTATTGTAAGTGATACAACATTACTTTTCTTAACCCTCCGACTTTTCAAAATTTGTATATTTAAAACTCAAAAATATTTATTAAAAAAAGTCATAGACACATTTAAGTACACCAATGTTCCATTTTAGATGATTTCTGACAAAATACAATGACGTAAATATTCGCTGGCATGTGTGATGATTGGCGAATTCAATTTCATATGACATGTGGCTTTTTCATGCACGACAAAAATGTGATATTTTCTTGGGGTCTGTCAAATCCACTCATCGTCTCGCAAAGTATTTCTTTGGCTAGCCCTTAGTCTCCTATATTGAAAACTTACTTAACGTATATATCACAGCAAGAGTGCAATTTCAAGTAAAAATATATTTTATACCAGGAAATCATATCCCGCCACATTCTAATCATATCTTATCACATTTCAATTGCTGCTTTCCGATAATATTACATTCGTTTTAAAACTTATGGAAATTACTATACAATTATTGAGAAGTTTAGTACATTTCACTGCATGAATTGGCAAAACATATCTTCACTGTTCAAAATATATTTTCACTAGAAATATACTTCAGCTGAAATATTTACCTAACTTTACCTATACTACAAAGTTGACAACGAAATAAGCTACGAATAATTAATAATATCGACTGAAGGTAATTGCTGGAATTTCTCTTCCATCCGTGTGATAGAATGCCTGTTGAAATCGAAAAATGAAACCTGGTTTTCTTAGTGACAAATATGTGGAACACGGTGAAAAAATAGCAATGTATTTTAGTTCTACAAAATTATTTTTAACAAATATAGTTGATAACGTCAGAACTAGTTCTGACGATGACGTGAGCCGAAATAGCTATCAACTATATTTGTTAAAAATAATTTTGTAGAACTAAAATACATTGCTATTTTTTCACCGTGTTATAAGGGAGTTCTACCAATTGAATGCCAATTCAATCAATAAATATGTGGAATCTTACAAAGTTTCAACAATTCAAAAGCTACGAATGAATCTGCATAAGAATATGGTTAATAATAAATTCTATTTTATTATTTAACACATTGGTCGTCAACAGATTAAACGTAAAATAGTGAAAACAATGATAATATGTTTCTAAATAATATTTGATTGAATATGTCAGAATATATTGTTTTTTTTTTCCAAATTTTAATGATGATTTTTTTACTTGAATAATTGTTTTTTTTATGTGCCTGTCTTCTTTGACCCCCATGGCGATCAACTTGTAAAAAATATATGCCAATTACTTTATAAATAAATTCATTCTATGCGCTACATTGTAATTGCATCATTTAAAATGTTGTTTATAGCCGGTTGTAAATGCGAATGTCAGGTTTAAAGAGCCAATAATCGTTTGTGTATTTTTCATACGGCAACCATTTTACCGTTGACAGTATAAAACACTCATAACCACAGAATAATGTATCGTGTACACGGAGCGATTTGCATATCAATACGGCTTTAACTTATCATAATATTATGCAAATAAGGAGATTCTCAATATATGAAGAAATAAAGATATTAACATGAAGACAAATACAAGGAAATATATTCTAATGGAGTATAAATAGCTGGCATAATCGGTTGTCAATTTGTTATGTTAATAGATGAAGAAGGTCTTATTTTATTGCTGTTACTTTAATCGTCTTTTTGCGTAGTTTTCTCCGTGGACATTGTTTTATTGTTTGTCATTTTATGTTAAATACATAAATAAAAAAATTAACTAACTTTCTAAGAAATCATTTCTATATAATTTAATAATACGAGTTGCTTAATGCAAAACCAGTTTATTTATACAACAAAACCAAAAATTGTTTTAACGTTTTATTATAAGTATGCTCGTACTTACTATACTTTTGATGTGTTAACTGTCAATTCTTGGCGGAAATGGGTTATATTAAAATAATAATATTATTATATTTCGTACTGTTTCTACGTTTTATTAGCCGGAATTTCCGATACATCAATATTGTAAATATTAAAACCACTCCTGCCAATTGTCAACTTTTTAGGAAAAAAAATTCATAATATTTTCATATGCCACACCCGACTGTTCCACAGCAAAATGGCCTCCAATATTAATCTATTTTGTTATCTTGGCATGTTGACATTTTTTGTTTTTGGCGAATGTCTTGTTTCAGGTAAAGTTTGTTGTAAATTATATTGATCGAGTCTAAATTATATAATTATTTGCTTCAAATCATGTCTACACATCTGTGCAAGAAACTCTATATTAAAACTTATAATATTTTTACGCAAAGATTTTTAATTAGATAATATAAAATGATTGCTTAATAACATATTATTTTTTGTTGCGTAAAAAACATTACAGACATCTCAATCTCTTTAATATAAATAATATAATAAAAATAATGCATGTTAGATTTTCTCGAATTTGTCTTATTTTGGACGATTATATTCTTAGAAAATGACTACGTATGATTTTTCAATGAAATAATTATTTTACTTTAAAATACATTCAGTTCGTTATCCGAATTGTTCGTTAACCGATCATTATTAAATTACATATGGAATAGGTGGATTAGAAAGATTCTTAAAGTTCGTTATCCGATTGTCTCGCAATCCGAAGTTTTCGTTAAAAGATCTCCCACTGTATTTGATATACAATACGAAAGAAAATTCATTTTAACGCCAGCATCTTTAGATTTATTAGGGATGGTTTTAATCTTAATATCTAAGTGTCTCAAATGTCTATTTTTGACATGTCACAATATAAGACGATTCCGTTTTGTCCCCGATAATTGTTCCTGTCACATTTACCCTTACAAAAGCGCACCACATTTTGAGGACATTAAGGTGCGCTGCATTTAAAGGTGGAATTAAGCGATTATGAACATGAAAATAAATCGCATTAACGACATTTAGAACATGTTTCATATCACAAATCCACCAGCATTACACGTCGCGTACACTTTATAAGCACTTCGCTTAGCATGCAACGCCATCTATCGAATGCTATTTTATTAGAGCCCCTATAAAACTACATAATAACGCCTAATAATATTAACATTACAGGCTAATACGACGTAATCGAGAAACCTTCATAACAAGTATTGTGTTCGATAAAAAGCACTTACTTACTTACAAAGTTTACTTTTAAGTATGGCCACTTTGTTACTAGGGTTGTATGAATTGATTATTTGAATAATATGTGATGTATATGTGTGGTGAACAGTGGCGAACTGATCTAACATGCTTTTATTGCCCAGTGCCAATTGGACACTGTTATTTATTAGAAAATATGGGACATCAGTAGATTTGTATGAAGGGCAAATTATTTTTTGTTTAAGGCTACCCTGATTTGCTGACAAAATTATTTTTTTAGACCCAGTGTGCTATTAATGATTAATTGTAAGCTGAAAGTAGTAGTATATTATGGGTAAATATTTAAGTCTATTTTAAACTTAAATTTTTAAAGTTTTGTAAGATTCCACATGCTTTGTCACTAACCATGTTTCGCCTTTCGGCATCTTTAGACATTCTATCACACGGATACAATATAACTGACACACAATAAACAGTTGGCATCGTTTTATATACCGAAGGAGTTAATTACAAATTTAAAAAATACCTTTAGGCTAGAACATAGGCTCCCAACCTTTTTCGGGTGGCGACCCCTTTTCATAAAATCCATGTGACCCGCGACCCCCCATACAAACCAAAAGCATACAAAAAAAATATTTTTTTAGTTGTCTGTATAAGTTGGCGACCCCCCAAAAAACCCTTCGCGACCCCAGGTTAGGAACCTATGGGCTAGAACATACAACTGATATTCAGTAATATTCGGACGATGCTTAATTTTCACCGTTATCCACTAAATTGAAATAAGTATCTATTTCTACGTCTAAAATTACACAATTGCATTTTAATGATAGTTGATTTTTATTTCTTATGTAATCCTATCATGAAAGACTCATGAACAGTATAAGCGTTAATAAAAGTGTCATTATTGTTAAATCAATATTAATGAAAGTTATTTGGAGCCTAATCTTTGGCCTTTAAAATTTAAATTTTTAGATTCTATAGAAATAAGTAGTCCGGTCAAAATACCGCAACTCCTCGACTTCACATCCCTGGTTTTCTTACATAAATAATTAGAATACAAGATACATTTACTACATTACGTAAATTTTAAGCTGTGCAAAATTATAAAAACAAATGCATTATAAATCAGCGAGAAACAAAGAAAACTCAACTCACGTCATAAATATATTAATATCATTGTTACTCTTAAAATGGCTTAAAATTTTTCAAAATGTCCGTCGGACGCATTCGAATTTTAAGCGGGCAATTTGGCATTGTTCCCTGCGGACCGACATTTTAATAAGGTTCGCGTAAATCCTGCCCGTGGAACGATAAACGTCAAACCTGTGGGCGGATTCTAGGTTATGTTATTGTTTTGTTTTTTCATGCGTCAGCGCACTTACTTGCGTATGAATTTTTACCGCTAAAGTTCACAGGGACAAGTAAATCTTTTTTTTTTTTTGTTTTACTGAATACTGAAATATATTTTTTTAAACTGAAATCCCCAAAAGAGGCGTAACTGTATAAATTTTGGTTACAATTTTATGCAATAAAAGAAAAATAAATTAAAAATCAACAACGAACGAAATTGACGATTAATTAACCTTAAAAAATCATTAATTCGAAGAATTGAACATGTAAATATTTTATTATTTTAACCTAAAAAGGATTAAATGTACAGTCGCCGAACAACCATTAAATGACCATAAATGACAGGCCACTCGGCAGAAGAAGTAAAATATCAAATAGTTATTTTGTAATCGGAAGTATCGACTATTTTTTTTTACCAGTTATTCACTAAAGTGAATACTTCAGTTACAGGTCATTATACGATTCATCTGTAACATATATTATATCACTATATACCTCATTTGTCACTCCAGTCTCTGTATTTTTTTTCAAGTCAATAAGTATTTTCGTTAATTATAATGTAAGATTAAAAACTAGAATGTTAGAACAGAAGAGAAGATATATTGTGTACCTTTTCTACACCGCTACATTTTCGCCGTGTTGAGATTAAACACTTTCCACTAAGAATTTTATTAACAAATAAGCCTTAGTTGTAAAATGTCTACAAAAAAACACAAGTGGGTTACTGCCATCTAGAAAATGGCCGATAAATTTCACTGTGTGGCCAGTAACAAAATTTCCGTGCTATTTTTTTTTATATCATTATGTTTTATGACTGAAATATCTCAAGAAAAACAAAAAAAAAGTATTACATTAATAAACCCCGACCAATAAGTTCGTGCCGTCCTACCTAAGTAATCCTGACCGATCACTAGATCTTTTTTACTACTCTCTTTAAGATTGAATATATTTGCGCTTTGTTCAAGACTACCATAAGAGAACAGTAATTTTTGCTAACCCTGCTTTTTAGCCGTATTCCAATAAACCGCGAGTTTCCTGAGTATTTATGGAATAACGACTTACCCGACTAAAAACGAGCATTTAAATGTATGCGCTTTTCTTAACCTATACCTAGTAAGTACTATGCAACTCTTTATTGTTTCTTTAAGAACAAACATGGAGTTAATAAACAATTATTTCATGAAGTTAAACGAATTTATCTCTTCCGCTTTCAGGTTTTCTAAATACACGTGTACACGACCGATAATTAAACATGCTAATATTTTCTTCTATAACAAGAATGCTGTAGAGAGTTATTAAACATAAATTCAACACAGAAGGATATTTACATTTGCTGTGCTGTCATTTAAGAGCTGTCGTGTATTGAATACATAATTTTATTGACATATCTTCACGACTCATATACGAGTATGTTTTTGGCACCCGCTAAAACACACTGATTACGACTAAAAAACGTCGCTTCGCCAACATGGTTTTAATGCTAGTAAAAACGATTACTTAGTGATGATGGACGTGGTAAATAAAATAAAATAAAACAGCGCGACGTTTTTAAAATATTTTCATAAAAGCGTTTAAAACTGTTTATTATATTATGACAAATCATATTTCGTATTTTTTATATTATAAAGTCAATAAAATTTATATATCTATGTTATATTTTTTCAAAATTCCATATCATTATGATCTCGATCGACATTCATCAAAAACACGACTGACTCTGACTAAAAAAATTAATATTGTCAGGTTTTTTTCCCTACATTTCCTATTGATGTGCGTTGAATTAAAAATCAACCAATCAATCCGGCAAATTGTTCATTAAGATATTTTTCAAAATCATGTCATTCAAAACACTCCGACTCCGTCCTATAACTGCTTCCTAAAAATGAGCCCAATAAATAACACTTATCATTGTGTTATATTATTTAGAATTAAGCTATTCTATAACATATTAAATTAATATTTGTCTATTTTTTTCTGTTGAAGTCCTTCAACCAATCAATCCGGCAATGTTTTTAAGATGAATTCAAAATCATTCACGAAAAGACTCCGTTCCACCATGCTTCCTAAAAATGAGCCCAATAAATAACACTTATCATTGTGTTATATTATTTAGAATTAAGCTATTCTATAACATATTAAATTAATATTTGTCTATTTTTTTCTGTTGAAGTCCTTGCTAATTTCTAATATTAACCATATATTTTTCAAATTTGAATTGTTACAACTTTGTACGATTCCACATGTGTTATCACCATCGACCCGGGTTTCGCCTTTCGGCATATTCAGGCATTCTATCACACGGATTCAACAGAACTGACTTAGGTCAGAGTTGTAACATATTCAATTCATATGTATGTTTAAATGTATATATTCAATAAATATGGTTCATATGTTTGTTTTAATGTTTATATCTGATCCCGTAAGTGCATAACCGGTAAAAAGTTATACGTTGTAAATAAATCAAAAATAAACACAAATGCCATCTGTTAACCTTACCTGGACGTTTTAATTTTTTGTTAAATTCCTGCAAAGTAATTTTAAAACACGCAGCCTGTATTATTCAATAAAATCTTTCAACTTCTGTTATTTACATGTATGAAATGGCGCTTGTCGGGATCATTACGGCACCACAATGCTCGCGTATTATTTTGTTTTGTATGGAGTATAGAATTGAAGTGCTTTCACAATAAACTGTGCACTTTACAATGCAAACATTTTCAACTGTTTTGTGCGTGCAACGTCAACAGGACGGCCGAGAAATTTAAACATTTGCTGAATAAATTTATTTCTTGCCATTTCCGCGCACTGAATGGAACATTAACAATTTTGACCCTCTTTTCGTAATTCTGAAAGATACAACGGATTAAATTTAATAATTTTTGTGTCAATTGTTGTGTTAATTGTGTCACTAACATTCCATCCAAAAAAGAAACCACAGTCGTCCGTAGAACATTTTTTTTATTTTGGTTACCTTATATCTGTCTAATCTATGGTTCACAATTTATTGCAATGAAATTGAAAGTACTTGTCAATTAGACAGTTGCATTTTTTTCCACTGCATATGAATTGCCTTTCCACGTATTCGTTGAAGCTTTCGCGATTATTTTAAATAATTTGATACACATAGTTACATCAAAGTAATTTAACAGCAAATTTTTGTTTTTAAATAAATATAAATAAAATTATCACTGACCGTAATTGATAAATAAAGATCATTTATATATTTATTTAATTGATACTGTCTCTGAAATGAATAAAATAATGAAAAAATATTAATAATATCTATGAAAGTGACCAATATTATTAAATTTGTTTTAGCTTCCATTTAGTTCTTGTTTGGGGTCTGTGTTTTTCTTAAATTAATACTTTTGGTATATAGATGATGCTAATTGTTTATTGTGCGTCAGTTCTGTTGTACTCGTGTGATAGTATGCCCGAAGATGCCGAAAGGGGAAAACCGGGTCATTAGTGGCAAATCATGTGGAATCAAAAGTGAATCACAACCTTGAATTTATTTCTGGAATTTTTTATGATGACAAATCGTTGTGCACAAATTTAAATTACGCTTGCGCAAGAATAAAATAATTAAATTGTGACATGTATTGTTGTAACAGCGGTTGACTAATCCGACTGCTTATTTAACAAGTACAAAATTAAATAGGTGATCCCTCATATTGTTTTAATTTGATGAAAGTATGATCCAAAGTCTAACTTATGATGAATTACTGATCTATTCATTAATTAAACGATATTCATTAATCTCCATATCGTATCATTATCGATACTTCCATTTTTAAATACATCGCGGGGTTGCCAGGCGCCACAGGATCTTAAACATAATAAATTTAATATCCAATTTAATTTCAGTTCGTAAATAATTGCCATGAATCATATTGTGTTATTGTGTATGCCTATTTCCGTTGTCATTTTTTCTTCGCTGCAGTGGCGTGCTGCGTCTTGTTATTTAAAGTGTGGCAAATAATGAGGTTTTGTTTCGCAAGATTTATGAGAGGAGCCGACTCAGAATTATTCAGATCTGCGAGTCGTACGGCTAGTCAAATATCAGCGAACGGCAAATACTGGCTTACGTGCAATGTAAAAATATTCATCTCACTTTTATTTAATCCCATTTTCAGCTGAGTCAAATAAGCAATATTCAAATAATGTTAACAGTAATAAAACAAAATGTTTTATACTGTTTGCGCAATTTTATATTTTTGCGAAAATTAGGTATCGGATTGATAAAAAATAATTAGGTTATCTTTTATATATCTGTTTACTCACGAACACTTAAATGTGATAGAAATGTGCATCCTGTATCAAAAGAAATGTTAAAATTTTTAAATATTTAATTTTACATATTACGTTCCTGGTGTGAAATGTCTCCGGTTCATTAATAAAGATTATTCTTAAGAAATGTACCGCATATAATTTAAGTGTCGGCATACTTGACTAATAAGCGAAAAATATGGCACACCTGGACACACTAAAAACCACTTGTTGAATACCAAAATTATGTTCAGAATACTGCGTAGTACCTAACATATATTAAACATAGTATTTTAAAATATGCAAAATTTCGTTTTTATTTGATGACCCAATCATGGTGTTTTGAAATTGTTTGTAAAACTATTGCATAGTACAGTCTTGGGTTTCTGCATATATTGTTCATTTTATATACCCCCGGCCAGATATATCGATATTAATAATAAATAAATAATAGCTAAATAAATATAAAATAATGAAGTTTTTCCCGCATCTTTCGTTTTTTAAGGTCAATTGAGAAACGTAGAATCAGTGTTTCGCTACATTCATGATTTTTATAAGTCAAATCAACTCACTCTGTGGAAACAATAGCAATGTATTTTGTAGAACTAAAATACATCGCTATTTTTTACACCGTGTTATAATGGAGTTCTACCAAGTGAATGGCAATTCAATCAATCAAATCAACTCTGACGATAATTGTCAGTTTTTTAATCTTCAAATATAAATAACTTTGGTGAGGCACGATTGAAATGTATGTATTGAAATAAAAATAAGCCTCACCTTAGCGATGCGAAAGTAATGTTATTGGATTTTCAATTTTAACGTTCCCGTTTCATTTGGCACACATATTATGTTCCCTCATTCTTTTTTGAGTTAAATTCGCTTTGAAGATATTGCCAGAGAGAAATTGGCAACATTACAAGGAGGAAATGAAAAAAGGCATTAATCCGAGAGCGGGGCAGCGAATGAAAAAAAATGGCACCGCATAACTCGCATCTGCCGCCATTTTACGTCAAAATTATACAAACCTTCGCGCGCTTTTCTTTTCCAACGTCACTTCCTGAAAAATAAACACGGCGCTTAAAAGGTAAGTTATACTTAAATGTACATCTAATATTTTTATGAAATCCTCAAGGCAGATGCTGGAATTAAGTAGGTTAAACACCTGCTGCTAATTTTCTACTATCACAGACTAAACAATTATAAAAGGTTTTTACTAGCAACATTAACTTAAACTTCTCCTATTAAATCGTATTAAAGATGAATCACTAAAACTTGGCCGCTGAGAGAGTACGCTAGTGCAACATGAGTATTTATTGTTAATTGGAATTTTAATGTTTTTAGACTTGTCTTCGCAGATTTTTTTAAAATTCTTATTTTGAAACACTTGACATTGTCAATTCTATTAAGTCTAATTTCATAAGAAATACTGATAAAAATAATTTCTTGGATAACTAATAAACCTACTTTTAACAGCTTAAAGGATAAAATTTAGTTCTAACTTATTCCGGCGGCCAAATTATAATGCAAACCCAACGAAGACCTATACAAAGAAAAAGAAACATCGACATGTTTTTTTTAATGTGTTTGTATTTCAGGACTAGTGATTTATTGTTCTTTCCTAACTACATAATCCTATACCAATTTTCCGAGATGAGAGATTGATGCAAACACCTTTTGTGTAGAGACGAAACACATACTTATAAATATAAACATTTATTTTATACAAGCGGATGTATGTGACAGATTATCACAGTAAAAAATGACGCACTTATTTTTTTTGTTAATCTTGTAAAAGAATAGCATTAATATCAAAATGCGTAGATGTAGTATGTAGATATTTTTCCTCATTCAGCGTGAGATGTTTATCATGAGCACCATGTAAATCATCGTCGAGCACAAAACGGGATGAGAGAGACTCCTAGAATAAGCACTTTCCCGCCTAACGTGCCTCGTCAGTGAAGTTCCACAATTTCTTTTGTGAATCGAAAACTGCGCAAAACTTTCGTCATATATATGCTTTTTTAAATTTAGAAGCTTAAAATATTTATGAGAGATATTTTTTTCGTTTTGTGGCCTTGGTTTTCAAAATTCTATATATATGTTATATCCTCAAATTTAATTTTCCGATTCATTGATTGAATTGGCATATACTTGGTATAAGTCCATTATAACACTCTAAACAATTGTGATGAGGACGTAAGCCGAAATATCTATCAATAATATACTTATGAAATTTTGTAGAACTAAAATACATTGCTATTTTTAAGCCAATTTCATTTTCCCATGTGAATTTAAACAGAAGATGATTGCTAGAAACACATTTTATTACCAAGTCATTATTTAGTATTTGTTATGCAATTCCAAATTTTAATGTCACTTTTATCAAATCAATAGTTAATAAAATAAATTCAAATATTCATTTAGTTTTTAGGCTACGGTTTTTATTTTCGTAATTAGTTTCGTATGTAAATGGTGTAACAAGTATAAAGTTAGAGTGATTTAACTGCATATTTCATCTTAACGAAGTTGCATGAATCTTTTTGGAAAAAAAATGTTTAATTCTAATCAATTAAAATTACGTCAATAAGAAGTTCAGAACACCTGTTTTTTGAGATTTTAATGTCTAACAGCAGTACAATTTTAAATACATATTATATAAAAATATCTGATATTTTATTCAAACATTTTGATGCGCCACTGGTTTCTGCTCCCATTCCAATTTTATTCAAATGTGACATTTCTCGCGCCGTTATGACACAGTGTTGCCACTTTACTCGACCCCTGCCATTTTTTTTCTTTGTATCTTCTTCCTTTACTGCTGCACACATATATTTTGGCGCCTTTTTGTCTATGATTTGCAAGATAGCGAAATAAAAGTAATGTTGTAATATAACGAAATAAAATCATGTCGTATGATATTATATAAACCAAGAACTTACTACAGATTAAGTATATTATAATAGTACAACTGTATCAACGACCTAGGTGGTTTAACTATATATATTTATATATATTTCAATAGTATTATACCTAAATTAATTTAGGCCAATATTTCGATATTTCTGCTCCACTAGAAATGTGTTTCAATCAATATGGATTTGTTAATATAACAACTAACTGAAATCGCACTCCCACAAGTAATTTTCTAATACTGAAATATTTCGTTTGCAAATTAAAAATCAAAAGTATTTGACTGTCAGGTTTAAAACTAAAATGGATTTTTGAAAATATCCTCAGTTCGACTATCGTATTTTTTTTTTAATATTCATCTTTTATTTAATTTATGAAATAAAAATTTGATCTGAAGAAAAAAAAACTATTTCATACGCCCTTTTATGAATAGACATATGTACTCGTTATTTTTTTCACACTGAACAATTTGTATGTTTAATATTTGTCACAGTATTTCCAAAAATATGTCTTTCAGCGAATTGTGATATATACATACATCATAATAATGCACGTCAAATAATATATTTGGAATCACTGGAAATTTCATACTCACAATAATTATTATCTTTTCAATTTAATTAAGACAGTCAATATTTTTAGCTTATCAATTCACAGTATGTACATTTTTTTAATCTGACAAAATTAGCGATTCTTACAAAAGTTATAAAATATTAACGTTGCATCTTTTTGTTATGACCCTTATAATAGTGCATTATCTAAATTTTCTTACTTTTGGACGGCCTGTATATTTACTGCGACATTTATGTGTTTTAGGGCCTAAAGGGAATCCCGTAAATATATTCCATTCTTTTATCAGATGCTTTTACCCTTTGTATTGCCGTATGGAAAAATTAGGTTTTTTCCTATCTCGCGAAACGCATTCGCGGAATCTTTTTTTCTCTACAAATATTTTCGGTTTATTTTTCTTGAAATATTTTATTTAGGGGTCTTTAAAAGCACCCGGTGTAATTTAAATAAGTGCTTACAATTAAATTTAATGACCTAATATCAAAAAGATACATTACTTCAAAATTGTAATATGGAGATTAGAGGGGAAGTATTTTGTACACAATTCCTTTTTTTTTAACGATTTTTTTTCTATATAAAATAACGTTCTTTATATTGTAAAAAAAAAATTAATGAAATTTTTTTAAATTATCGAAGTAAAGTGGTCTCGTTCAAAATAATATGAAAAAACATATACTTTTAAATTCATTTTTGTCATAATTCTTAAAGCTACGAAAGGGTCCTTAATTCATGAAAACATTCCGTGTACACACACACATACATATATATATCTTATTTATAATTTGATTTCGCTATTTTCAATCTCAATTTTGATTCTAAACAAATATCTGATATCTTACTACCGCTTAAATGATTTATGTTTTTCATACAAAATAGAGACACAAAAAATTTGTTCGTATGTTGACATCTGTAATTTGATATTAAAAGTTTTAATATCACAAAAAAAAACTGATAGATTTAAAATTCATTGCCACGAAAATCAATGATCTAACAAAACTGCAATATCCATATTCTTTATTGCATTATTACATATATCATAGTTACATAAATCTTTGTAACAACAATAAAATAAAATGATAACATATTTTCTTTCACTCTTTCTCTTCACTTTCTTTGTGTTGCTATAATAATTCATTTTCGTCTCCAGTTTTAATATTATTTTTATATTCATTTCAATGGCTTTTCATACGACATCTATGAATAGACCATTGAACAAATTTACGGTTCGCGTCTAGGGGGTAAATAAATAAATAAAAAGACGATATTGGAGAAAATTTATCGCCGAGATTTTACACCAATATCGTTTCGTTTTATTGATATTGCCAAGTGTGAAAAATATTTATAACGCTGACTTTTTCTTAATATATCTGGCTGTTAAGTGAGAAATTTATGTAGTATAGGTGTGAGAATTATTTGATTTACGAATGCAATTTATTCCGTTATTTCATTTTTGGAAATGTAATATAAATAAAATTTCACTCATTATGGTGTAAATGAACATATAATTTTCAAACATTTCCAAATTAATTTGACACATTTTCAAACATCGTGGAGTTTTTATGTTCACATTTTATGAAATTAGGTTAACATGATGCTAAAAATTTTACTTGATAATAAATTTTAACATCCAGAGCAATATAGTAAAATTCTTATAGTTAATAAAGGTTAGTTTATTTATACTGAATACTTAATGGAGATGTTTTTTTTAGCCTGAATTTTTTCTCGCGGATTGGGTACCGCTATCGGACTATTCCACTCGGTTTTGGAGTCACGTAATTGATTCCTGTAAAAGGAAACTTTCATAAAATATTTTTTCATTGATCAATGTAACCTGACGCATATATGATATCTTTGATAATTTCATACCTTACCACTTCTTCACTATAATATTCAAATAATCCCTTTACGACTGGCGCCATACTTCTTACATTATCTTTCGCCCGAAAGAGAATGTCGAACGGCTACCTGACAACTTGATTTCGTAAAAGTTACTTCTGTTGAGATACTTATTGTCTATTAGCTTGAATTAAATATATATATAAGATGCGAAAACGGCATGAATGACAAAATATGTGGAAATGTACAGAGTTTTAAAAGTTTAATTTTAATTTTAAAATTTTATAAAGAGCCCTCTGTCGATATTTTATAGTTCTTCATTAATAACACGGTATAAAAATAGCAATGTACTTTAGTTCTACAATTTTTTATAAGATATAGTTGGTAGCTATTTCGACGCACGCCATCGCCGGAACTATGTGTAAACGTACATTTACTTATCCATATATAGCTATGAAGAAAAGGTACACAATACATCTTCGTTTCTGTTTTAACGACTTAGCTTATTTTCTGCTAGCAATAAAACAAAAACAAAAAAAAAACGTAGATGAAACTAAACAGGCGGCAATTTCAATGAGCTTAAATATTGGACGGGATGGTTGTTATGGTTTATTATGGGTGGGCAATAGCCCCTTGCAATGGTATGAAAAGCGGCGACCGAATTATATTTGTTTGTTCATTTAAGATTTCGTGTAATGATTTATATCTATTGATTTCCAGCTGTTCCAAAGCCGTCATCTTGCGACCTTTATTACAAAGATGTAAACAAGTAGGCGCTGAGTTTATATTTAATTATTATGTTCTGATATTATTCGATGTAATAATTTGCCGTATGTATATAAATATTTTACACCTGAAATTCGCATCATTATTTGTAAATAAAATAAACAATTCACAAAGATTGAATTGTGAATCATTCGCGTTTTTTAAATATTGAATATATCTCGTAATTTTCCTTATCAAAAGTAGGTGTGCCGTGGAAGGTAAAAGGTTGCGGAGCGCTGATTTACATGACCGCGTGTACCTTTAGAAAAAAAGCTGTCTGCAGCTCTGGCGACCGCCGGTCTTATTAACGATGTCTCAAGACTTCCGCCAAATGGCCGACAATTTCCTGAGACTCTCCGACATGTTGATTGATATTTTTTTTTTGTTTCAGCCAAACCGAGTTGGTCTCGAGTTGCGAGTGACCTGACAGTATGGGAGGGTGAACCGGCATCCCTACCCTGTGCAGCCACCGGATCACCCCTTCCGCAAATCTATTGGGCAAGGGAAGGCGTTCAGGTATGCCAACAAAAAAAAAAATTAAAATACACATGCTAAATAGGTTGCCCGATAGAAATATTGATACAATAACATATCGGTGTTGTTTCCACGTCTAAAATAGTGACATTACCAAGAGAACCGCTTAAAAGTTTTTAAATAAACCATCTCTCAAAATGAACTCACATTTTTGATTGAATTTATTGACATTTACAGATTGTATTTTGATGGTACTTTTTATAATATGAAGAATGTAGTTTTGTACAATAAAACCCCCATTTACACTAAAGTCGGGAGCGTTTAATTAGGGAGTGAATCTCGTACAAAATTTGAGATTTTGTTTTTAACGCGAAAAATAAGAAACTATTATTCTTATATCCAACACACAGACGCTAGCCAACATTTGACTGTGTGCATCGCACAGATGGCCGTATGGATGTGTGTGTGCAGCTAAGCGATCGTGCAATTAGGGGATTTGCAGCGAATGTTTCAAGCTTGCGCGTGATTCGGAGTAGTGTAATCGGGGGTTTCACTGTATTAGTTTATTCTGAATTAACGTTAAAAATAGCAATCGTCTAACTTCTTTAATATTTACATAAAAGATTTGCCAAAAAATCACAGCTAAAAAACTAGATTTTTATATCAATGCAAAATAAACCGTAAAAATCAAACGATGGCATATAATTATTCTAACAGAAAAATACCAAAATGCTTAGCTGTACAAAATTTCATTCATGATTCTTGGTGAATATTTCGGTTGACGCGTGATCGTCAGAATTAGTTCTCAAATAATATTATATTAGTATTGAAAAACCGTATGTTACTTTATAAATGCTTCATTGCCCTTTCTAAATTTGAACAAATAAATACTTGTTTTCTTTTTTGCATCGGTTTTCGCAAATACATGAAAATATTTAATTGAATAACCATATATTAAGTTGAAATTTTTTTTTTATAATAAATAATTGCATACAATTACTAAATATAATATTTTTTAAATATATATTACAACTACACCCAGTCCTTTTTTTACGCGAATTTTTTTTACGCGATTTCGATTATACGCGATTATTTGGACGGCACCGTTACATTTTTTTATGCCTTTCATTTATTTTTATGCGATTTTTCCCCAAATTTGTTTTAAAGAAGAAATTTGTATATGATTCTAGGCATCTACGTTTCATTATTTTTTTTAATAAAAAAATGTGTACATTTTTTTAACTTAATTTTGTAAAGGATTCCATTTTTTTAAATACACATACAATTGCCAAATGTTGACTAGTGTATCGGATATTATGCGAATTTATGTTTTAGGGTGTGTAAAGAAATGTAATGCAATTGCGCAAAATCATGGGATGTGTGTCCCTCTCGTAAACTTGTTTAAACACGATGCATTTATTACATTCGTTAAATAGCACTTCAAAATTCAAGATTTCCAGCATGAGTCCGAGCAAAATTCAATACTTTCGTTCAAAAAATCGCTAACAATTACACTTCGCAACCGAGAGTGACAGCAGCGAATATTTCATATAAGTGAAAAAAAAATTATTTTTATTGTCTCATTATATTTTTATAAGCAATAAATACATTTTTTTTTGCACGAATTTTAAAGAGCAAATTTTGGTTTTTCATACCTTTCTGGTAATTTTTAGGCGATGTTTTCATTTTTGGAACCAGTTTATCAAATTATATGAAAGTTGTGATTTTTTACGCGATTTTTTTTACGCACCCTTCTCTGGAACCTATGTATCGCGTAAAAAAAGGCCTGGGTGTATGTGATACATTTTTCTTAACGGGAACATCTTATCACATACAACTTATCAGTCAACTCATCCGTCATCTAGCGACTAATAACTGAAGTTTTTATACAAATAAAATAATTACGAGATTCATTGACGAGAATAACGAACATCGATTTACTTAAAGAGAGGAAATTGTTTTATTGATAGCTTGTCATTAATTAATCCAACTTAAAATTGATTAGATCTGCTAAAGATGATGATATTATTGCATTTCTAAAAATGGTTTTTAATCTTCGTCTTAAACTATACGCACATTTCTAAGGCAATGGTGGAGCGTGAAACAAATGAAATCATTCGCTAATAACGTCCCCTCTTGCGTCTCGTTAGTTTTCTATTACTAGGTACGCTTCTCTTCTTCTTTTTTCTCCTACTCCGTGAAATATGCTTTTCATTCCGGATTTGATAGGCTAAGTTTCCAGGATGATATTATCTCAGTAGCGTGCAATAAAAACAAACAAGAATTAATTAAAATATTTCTGTAACTTAACAGTAGAACAAAAAACTATAACTTGACTAACGAAACAAACTCTCACAGAATTTTAAGATATAGGACGTTTTAAATAATATTTGCTGTTAACTATCTTGATTCAGGAAAACCATCATACATGTAGATTTTTTCTATTAATTTATGTATTTCTGCTCTATAATATCTAAAAAATTCTTCCAGCCATTCGAATATTTATGCAAAGCGTTTTTGCAACCGCTGCCAATTAGTTGTCGTAAAAAACTTCTATAGAGACACCCCCACTATGTAGACATATACTTCACAAGGTTAGCAGACATGATCAATATATAATATTACATCGAAAGAACATTTCAAATAAAAATGTAATTTCACTAACGAAAGTATTATATATATATATATATGTTTCACCAATTCAGATAGCGAAAATGTATGTCAACGATAGTATCATAATATGATATCATTAGGAAGTATCTATTAAAATATATTGTCACCAATACAATAGAAGTATATTTCAGCTGATGATAATGTTGAAATAGTGAAACAATATACTTAGTACTATTTCCACATTTTATATTATTAAAATAACATTAGTTTTGTCTATTGCGAGCATTATTAACTCAAAATTTCGTCTAAATAACCTTTTTTGATTAGTATCACATGAGTTGATAATGATTGCGTTGCGCGAAACCGGTTCTTACTTTATTAATATAAATTTGTGAAAATAGTATTAAATATTGTGTTTCATTGATTAAATATAATGCATTTCCATCAAGAAGTGACAGTAAACACCTTGAAAGTGATTGATTGTAATGTGATTAGTTTGGTAAGAATGTGCTCGGATATGATTTCACTGAAACGCCAGATTATTTTTTTTACTAGAAATACATTATCGCTGAAATATATAATAATATATTTTAGGTTTGTATAATTAAAATAAAATTATTATGGCTGTCAGTTTATAATGTCAAATATTTTTTAAAATTTTGCGAAATTTCGAAGTATAAAATTCTGCTTACGCCACTGGTTTTTAAGCCAGGGTGGTATGAGAAAGGGCGAGATTGTGTTTGCGAAACGTCTCGACATTTATTCGTTTCTTTGACGACTTTATGTGGCGCATAATTGAAAATTTTCAACAGGAAATTTCGGGTACGAAAGGCAGACATCAATTTGGCGTTCCGTAGAATAACTAGACCCGTAGAAATAAAGTTTTGAGCGAAAACTCAATGATCAATTTAAAATTTCATTGTGAATGATTCTATCAGGGTTTTAGATCACAGACATCAGTTAGGTAGGATTACATAGTTTTTGAAACATGTATTTGAATTTTAAATTATTTTAATAGATGACATTGGTTTCATGTATTAATTAAAATATGATTCTTCACAAGCTGACGTTATTTTATACCATCATGAAATTTTTTCTTTGTGATAAGTATTTTTGTGTACATTACAACTACATACTTTTATTCAAAATTTCTTTTAGAAATATACATAATGTTTTTATTTTAGTTATGGAAAATGTATAGTCTTTTTCATACAATCATTATATTATTTACAATCTGCAGGCTTTTGAGACCCAAGAATATTTTATTAAAAGTCTAACGTTTATATGTTTTAGCGTTTATAGCTTTTGTCTGTAGTATTTTATTAAATATAATGCCTTTTTTAGTACTGTCAAAATAAAGGTTTTTTTTTTTTGTTAAATAATAAAAACACTTTTTTTTTAGTACTTATTTCCACAATATATTTGAAAAAAATGTGTTTTTATTATTTAAAATATAATGCCTTTCCATCAAGAAGTGACAGTTAACACCTTAAAAGTGATAAAGGTTATTTATTTATCAAATAAAGAATAAAAAAATACCGCTAACACGATGAAAAAATAGCAATGTGTTTTAGTTCTACAAATTTTTTTATAACATATAGTTGATAGCTATTTCGGCTCACACCAATGTCAAAACTACGACGATCTTATGAAAAAAATTGTAGAACTAAAATATATTGAAATTTTTTCACCTTGTTATAATGGAGTTCTACCAAGCAAATGCCAATTTAATCAATAAAAATACCGCTATTTCTAAAATATTTTATTAAAAGTCTAACGTTTATATGTTTTAGCGTTTATAGCTTTTGTCTGTAGTATTTTATTAAATATAATGCCTTTTTTAGTACTGTCAAAATAAAGGTTTTTTTTTTTTTTTAAATAATAAAAACACATTTTTTAGTACTTATTTCCACAATATATTTGAAAAAAATGTGTTTTTATTATTTAAAATATAATGCCTTTCCATCAAGAAGTGACAGTTAACACCTTAAAAGTGATAAAGGTTATTTATTTATCAAATAAAGAATAAAAAAATACCGCTAACACGATGAAAAAATAGCAATGTGTTTTAGTTCTACAAATTTTTTTATAACATATAGTTGATAGCTATTTCGGCTCACACCAATGTCAAAACTACGACGATCTTATGAAAAAAATTGTAGTACTAAAATATATTGAAATTTTTTCACCTTGTTATAATGGAGTTCTACCAAGCAAATGCCAATTTAATCAATAAAAATACCGCTATTTCTACAACTAATGATTATCAACTGATAATGCTCGCCGATATGCGAAACCCATACTGATTATTTCATTGAAGAATTGTGAGAATATTTATTTAACAATGTTTGGTTTTTTTTAAGATAATTAACAAAAGAGTCAAAGAGAATTGAAATCCGTAGAAAAATGTTTAGGTTTGAATGTCCGACAACGTTTTTGAATTTTCAAAAATCCAAAGCAGATAATGTCAAATCCTGTGACGCGAAACGGACTCCCGATTTCAAAAATTGGTCCTCAGTAAAATTTTACGAAAGTATGGGAACCTTATTGTTTTTAGTATAAATTTTAAGGGAGAAAACTTTTTCGCAAAGCCTATTATTAAACCAACGCATTTCGGGGAATAACTGAATGATAAATCTCAAGCGATTATGCCGATAAAGTTTTGCCTCCTAGTGGAAAAATCTGTCTTCATTAAATATGTTTTGGGAGAAAACGCAAGGAGATTGAAAACATCCCGGAAAGGCCGACGCAGTCTAGTTACGTCATTACTCACCAGGGCGATTTCAATTAATTATCTTATGGTAAAACAGGAATAAACATTATCTATGCTTTCACGAAGGCTTCGTCTATCCAAAAATTGTAAAATTATATACGCTTATTTTATACTGCTTTTGTTTTAGTCCTCACGCTGTGATTATGAAACAATCGTTTTAATGAATTAATCATAGAATCTATAAAAGGCCAACAAAGCTTTCTTTTGGATAGTTAACATAAAAATATCGAAATATTTAATAGCTATTTCGGTTTCCATCGTCCGAACTACAAGCTCTGACAATGGCTCAATGGTATTGAGGTTATTAAATGTAATATATTTAACTGATTATAATGAAGTTCAACCAAGAAATTACAAATTCAATCAATTAATGAATCGTGTATTTCGAAAACGTTACGAGTCATATATTTCCCAAAAATGAATTTAATATGCAAAAATCTTCAGAATATCGAAATACTAAAATCTTCTCTGTATGTAAATTATTAAAGCATTTCAAAGTGTTGAAAACGTGCATTTATAACGAAAACGTTGCAGGTCTATATTAAAAAAAGTTTATTTAATCATAATTATCTCTTGGCTATGGGAAGGAAAACCCAGACAGAAAACCGAACACCAACCCGCCTGGGCAGCGTGGTGTTGCTATGTCCAAACAACCCTCCTGGAAAAAAAAGCAGGGGGAGGCCTTCATCCAGCAGTGGATCGACCCCGGCTGATGATGATGATGATATAATCTAAAAGAAGTTATTAAATAAAAACTGTTGAAACGTTGTACGATTCTACATGTTTTGTCACTAGCGACCCAGGTTTCAACGGTTATTTCCTACTATAAAATATATATTAAGTGAAAAAAAGCATTATAAATGTTGACAGGAAAAACATTTTTCACTCTCCTGAATAATTAATTAAAAAAGTGTGACTCGTAATGTTTTCAAAAACACGATTTATATCTAAAATTTTTGGTCATTTTATTAAAGATATTATGCAGAAGAAGTTTGATACACTGTCCCAATATAATTAATCCTTCAAAAATTAGAAACCCCGTTAAAAACATAAAACTCTTGTTTCATTGCTTTTTATAACGTCATTTTGAGCGAATAAATAAGCTATAAGTAACCTTATAACAAAGTTTGATCGACTAAAAAGGTAACACGACCGTTTCAGAGATGCTGTGATGATTAAAACACTGCCTTTTATAAGCACTGTTTTTGAATTTTATATGGAAAGGCTTATTTTATTTTTTTACCGCATTTATTCGATATGTCTGTTTTTACAAGCAACATTATGAAAATGAGCGCTTTCATGAATGACGAATCAGATTGAAATAGTTTCATTAGCTATTTCTAAAAAGTTGATTAAATGATTCACGCTCATAGATATTCTATGCAACTTTATATATAGTCTTCGTTCAACGTTTACCTGTATGATTTCTAAGAGTACAGACATAGACAAACAAACTTTTCTCATCATTCGCCACTACTTCGTTAAAGTCTATTGCCACTTTGCCATTCACTAAGTCTTTCGTTATTAAGAACTGGAGTGTAATTACTTGGCTAGTCTGGCTAGGGGTAAATACCACCCTATAATACAGCGCTCAGAAAAAAACGAGGTGGTTGAATACACCCTCTGCATTTTCATTTCACTCTTACGTTCCAAAAGAGTAGATTTATTTTGTAGTTCAACGCTACAAAAACTGATCAACAACTTACAGTCAAGCGGTCATTAACATTTGCATGTATATATTAATAAAAACAAATATAACAACAACATACAAATATTAAAACTGAATAAAACTACTAGTTAATAAGATTTTGGGATAATATATGATTTTGTTTGTGATTTTTTTTTAAGGTTATGTCAAAATGACATTTGAATCTATTCGGCATAAACAATATGTGCAATTAATTTTTAAATTTCAACAATCAACTTCAGTTATTTGCCACTAGATTTTACTTTTATCATGAATTGTCTTTGGTAAGAGATTCCCGTTAATATAAAATTTCTAATTAACTTAACGACATGTTGAAACGTTTTTTTCCAATGAATGCTAGATATATTATAAAATGAGCACTAATCCTTATTATTTGGTTATTTTTATCATAATAATTAAATTAGTTAATTATTATACAAAAGAAAAACACTTGGGGTCTGTATTTTTACTTCTCTGATATATAACCGATGCTAGCTGTTTGTTGTGTTGTCAGTTCTGTTTCATCCGTGCGATAGAATGCCCGAAGATACCAAAAGGCGAAACCCGTGTCATCAGTGGCAAAACATGTGGAATCGTACAAAGTTTCAACGATTTAAATTGAAATCATTGTTAAAATAGTAGTAAATATTGTGTTTTATTATTTAAATAAAAAGATTTTCCACCAATAAGTAATAGTTACCCGATTAAAAGAGTGTAATACATGTACGTGGATGTTTATCAATTTGGTATTTCGAACAATAAATTTGAAGATGCGAATGATGTTAAATTTAACGTATGGTTAGATGTTTTTTTGAATTCAAATTTCAAAACATCAATAGAATATGTTATTGTTTCTAAAGTATTTCAACTTATTTACTATTACCAATGTGTTTCAATATTAAAATCGCCCGAGCAAAGTAGTTCCAAAATCTACTTAGTATATCATATTTTTTTCTGACAACAACTACGATTCGGTGACTGTTATTTCTTGCGATTTTCCTTTTTGTTTCAATTGATTGACAAATTTTCTTAAGCCTCCGTCACCAGGGTTAAGTTCCGGGGTGAAATAGCACCCTCCACCCTGAGTTGGGGGGGTTAATAACGACAAACCTGAAGAGGGCTGCTTTCCCAGCTCTTGACATAGGAAGCCATTAATTAAGTCACCCTTCAGGACGCTATAAGAAAAGTGCGGCGGGCCTCCTTTGTCGATGCAAAGTTGCGCTTTTGTTAATCATCGTAAGTGAGGTTAGGAAACTCTGACAGGTGAAAATGTGTCAAACGCTGTTTTGCTTCGATAATCATTTTGAATACTGTTAATTAGTATTATATATTTTTAAAGATTGAGAACTTTGCAATTTCTCGTATACAAAATTTTCACGTATCTAGTAAACATATTCATATTTTATCATATTATACCTATCTGTATATACAATGAAACCCCGATTGTAATTCTTTCAAAAGACACTGAGAACGATACTCAACACGGTGAAAAAATGCAATATATTTAAGGTCTACAAATTTTTTATAATATATATTGTATAAAGACGATAGCTTTTTCGGCTCATCCATCGTCAGAACACGGCTCAAACATACAGTTATTTGTTGACGATGGCGTGAGTCGAAAAACTATTTTATTTATTTATTTTTATACGGTATAAAATTAACAAATTATAAATTTCTTTGCTTTTGCAACGTTAACATATTTGAACATAAAGTGTTGGAAATTTAGCAAATACATAGCAAACCAATCAACACGATTGCAAAAGAGTCAACCAAGTAAGCTCATGAAACATCTACTTTAACTGAAAAATAGTATTCGCCTGACTCACTTTCGTCCATTTGGAATATGTCAACGTCCGAAGCAATACTATTGAAAATTGTTAATGCTCTTACCATTGGCATCCCCATTGGCAGACTGGTTCTGCACTTTAGAAGAACAAACCAATTATGTCCACTATTTCTTAAAAAAATCAATTATATCTTGTAAAAATTTTGTAGAACTAAAACACATTGCTATTTTTTCACCGTGTTATAATGGATTTCTACCAAGTGAATGCCAATTCAATCAATAAAAAGAAAAATACGCACTTCTTTTAAAAAAAAGTTCATTTACACTATGTTGTTTCAGTTTATAATATCGTCTGAAGATGCTTGATGGAACTTCAATATCAAATTTGATTTGGTGAAAATTTGTACGATTTCACATGTTACGTCACTAACGACCTTGGTTTTGCCTTTCGACATTTACAATGAAGTACCTACAAAAGCCTTTTAAAATTAAAACTAATCAAATTATCAAGTGATGATAAAACATATATAATTTGAAGCAATTCTATATGTATAAGAACCGATTATTATTATTCGTATAATTTATGATATCGAGTGAAGGTGCTTCATGGAATTTCAATATCAAATCTTATCAGGAGATTTTAATTAAATAGCGACCAATTATTAACTTAAATTAACAATTTTATTCTTAACGACCAGCTTAATTTTCCCAATTCCTTCCTGGCTTTATCATTTGCATGAGATTAGACAATTGAGGCAACAACATCATTATTTAATATAATTATTACGTCACCTGATGATTTATTTCTACCGTAACCTGCCGATTTGAAATAAGAAGGTATTTCTTAGTGCAAAATTACCGAATTGCCTTTTAATGATAGTTAATTATTATTTTTTATACAATCCTTTCACGAAAGACTTGTTAACAGTATTTAGCTGTGTTATTATTACTAAACCAATAATATCGACATTAATTTAAGTTGTTTATTTGAATCCTAGCTTTAATGGTTGTTTTTCTTTTGTAATAAATTTCTTTGGTATATAAACGTTGTTAATCGTTTATTGTGTGTCAGATCTATTGCATTCCTGTAAAAGAATGCCTGAAGATGCCGAAAGGCGAAACCCGGGTCGTTACTGACAAAACATATAGAATCGTACAAAGTTTCCAAAATTCAAATTTTATAATTATTTTTATTCGATTTTATTTCGGGTCTCTTAAGTAGAATTGGGGTTTCACAGTATATTTTTTAGGTTTAAGTTTAAGGAACGTACAAATGAGAAGGCTCTCGCTTTTAACTTTGCCATTCAATAAAGGCAATCTTTTGTTTTTAGTTTCAATGCCGTGCATTGAAAATTATTGATGATTTATTGTATTCAAAGTGGCTTAAAAATGGCAATTCTTTTGTACGGACAAAACAATTGTTTTCATTTTTTTCCCAACGTATTCCCGCTCCGCAGTATTATTACTGTTGCTTAAATGTATAGCGGGGAGAACACTAGATGACGTGGCTGAAATATTTCCATTCTGACCAACAATAGAAAAAAAAACTTACGACATGCAATCAAAGAACTCATTAGGTACTCACCTATTAAACAAAATGGCAACTTTCCTGTTGTTTCATTTATTACTTTATTCTGTAAAAGTTTACCATTCCTATTAATATTATCTGAAGTGATTTCGTCTCGGCTAAAAACTTCCGCTACAGCTCTTTGCTAATGGCTTTTAGTATTCTACACTGTCTTTATTAAGAAGACATTCTCAGTGCAAAAGTTTGCCGTTAGTCATTTTGACATCGCCTTCATTTTTCATTGCCGCCATTTTTGGCATGGACTCGGAACTGGGTTGCCTGTCATTTCGGATATTCTAACACTTCGGAAAATTTTAATTTTAATGATTGGCTTGTTAAGGCTTGTATTTTAAAGCTAAATTTTGTATTAATGCTTGTTTTTTAAAGTTAGATATTGTAAAATACAACCATTTTTGATTATATCAAATAATAAAAAACAAATTAAAACAAGGATACTTACATAAATTTAGGCTGTGGAGTTAATAAAAACAACTCCGACATTGACCTACAACACGAGTCCGGTTAAAAAAGGGTTAATTTTGTTTTTTGTGCATTATATTAAAGATTAACCAACCAATCCGGTAAATTGTTCATTTAGATATTTTTTAAATGGTCTAATCGAAAAAGTATTTGGGAGTCTCTCGTTTTTCACGACTCCGACCCCGGCTTAAACAGCCCTGTTAATAATCAATTACCAGTTGTATCAACTGAATAAATTATTGAATTAACTATGAAAATAATTTACACTTAATTTAAATAAGGTTTGATATTTTTCACTTATTATAATAGAGTTCTCCAAGCAAATACCAATTCAATAATCAATGAAATAGACTTGTTTTTACTTGTTGATATTGCATCAGTTGTCGGTCTTTATTAATTGTTTTTTACTTATTTGAATACATCGCATTTTCACAAAGAAGTCACAATTAACATACTGAAATCGATATGCCAATTTCCTTTAAGCACGGGGCTAATATTTCAACACGCATTAAGCTTGTTCTTTTTATTTAAAAAATAAACCAATTGGCGTAAAGCAAACATATTGAGATCGTACGAAAAAATCAAATTATATAATATTTCAGTACAAAAATTAACTCTTACTCTAAAGTTTTAACACGGTTAACTGTTGTTTATTTTGAAGTGTCAACTATCGACCGCTGCAATAGTCCGTCTGAACAATTGAGACGCTAGCAGTCAGAAGGTTAAGAAAATAGAAAGGAAAGAATTAACGTTGAATATGGTTTTTCGCCTACTTTTTCACTGTACTCAAATCTAATCATATTTAAATTTAAGCGTTTATTTGGACAAAATAATGCCTAGAATAAATGCAATGTTTTTTTAATTAAATTTGTACTAATGAGTGTTGCTAAATATCAAAACACTGATAAAAATAGTTATGATGTTATTTACAATTGCTGAGAAAATTACTTAATTAAAACTCGCTTAATTTTTTTTTTAATAATACTGATAACCGCCATCATTGAATTATGTATGCTTGGCGTTGATTACGACTGTTCGACTGTAGGTTTATTATAAAATAAAGAAAGGTTTTTACAGAGGGTGTGTGAGATATATACACTCTTTAATTTCCTGTAACGCGGTCAATCGTGAAACTCGAATTGTTATACTGCAAACCCACCGTTTCGGAAAAACATTGTTATATTTTCATCGTCCAAAAATGGTTACCCCAATGGCCGAAAAGCGGCCCTCTGGCGGCGTGTCAAAAATACAAAGCTTTTGTCACTCTCTTACAATGCGAGGATATTCCAGTTAATAGTGATATTATAATTTTAACTGAAAAGTGAAAAGCCCATGATGGGCTGTCATTTTCGTATAAATCGGGCTATAACCAAATGATCCTTTAACAGTGTCACAAGTTTGTAAAACTTTATGAAATTGCTTCCACCGACTGCGAAAGCCTCGACACGTACTTCGGAGTTTTAATCCTTTGTCTTGAATTGGTGAACAAACTTCGTCAATCTCGGCGCTACGAATTGTCTCAAATGGGAATATAACGCGATAATTTAACTTTCATTTGCAATGTTAAATTGGAGTTATATTAATTTATTAAACACGTGCCATATATTCGTGTTACAAAAAGTGACACATGTCTCGTTTGCTTAAATAGAATGATTTGACAATATAAATAGAGTTTCATTCTAAGACATTAATTTGGATATCATTTGATATGTTGCCATGTTTACAGCTATTTCTACAATTTTATGTTATTAAATTCGGACCGGTTTCGCTCATCTCAAGTATTATCAGAAGAAAAAATATATAATTGTAGAATTAGTACTAAACATTGTGTTTTGATTATCGAAATACCTTTCCATTCCTCTCTTACATTTCCACCAAGAAGTGACAGTTAATATATAAATGATCATTGTCGGCCATTTTGTTTTTAAATAAATCAAAAAGTATTTTTTTATATAACTTCCTTAATTTATGCAATGGCCAAAAATAGTTCCGCTCATTCTCATTTTACATGTATAAATCTTTCTGTCCGTCACACGAATTTCTCCAAACGTTGTACAGTACCAAAACATTAAATTTGCACATGTCATTCCGACTGCTATTTCTCAATCGACTGTGCTATTTTAAACTGTCGACATTATTATTAATGAATGCACTATAATGTTGGAGGTACCGTTTTCCATAATATTTTCAAATTTCAAAAAGAGTTTCGCCATAATAACGCCAACGTATACTTTGTAGCAAAGACCAGTATTATTATTATAAATAATAATTTTCAAATGTTTTTTCAATTTAAAATGTTTCTGATGAGCAAAACTTGTCTAGATCATTGTAAAAACATTAGGAAGTAGTCCCAAAAAAAATTTTTTTTTTAATTATTTTTACTATTATAAATAATGATTATATTATATATACATTGTAAATATATAATGTTTTTAATGTTTACGATTTTTTTTTATTTAATCTATTTGTGATCATTGATATCCGTTAGTCAACAAAAAGAGAATTAAATTATGTATTATCGGAGGGGAGTTAGAGACATCTATCAATGACATAAAAAATTAAAGCTGTATATAATATATTTACCAAATATTTTTTTTCAAGATAATTTATATAGAGCACTATTAATTTCTAACTGTAATTAAAAATATTTATTTTCAAAAAGGTTTAAAACTCAAATGAATACCGAACACCGTATATTTGAAAAAAATAGGCTTTATTTCATTTAAAAGAAAATACTATAAATTTGGATATTATTATTTATGTCATATTTATATATATTATTATATCAAATTTTAACGCAATATGCTCTCTTTAGAGTTGAAACGTTAGCAGTCAGATTGTTAACAGGTTTTAAATATTTTAGGAATCAAAATATTTTGCTGGATATTTATAAGATTTTCTCATATTTTTTAGGATCTTATGTTCCCTGGGCAAGAAACTGATGGAATCCTCTTAGTGTCTCCGGATGGAACCCTGCAAATATCAGCTGCAAAGAGATCTCATGAGGGGTACTTCACCTGCTCGGCTGTCAGTGCTGCTGGAAGTGCTACTCACCGTATTATGCTTCAGGTAAAACTATTTTCCACTCGAATGAATGAAAGTTATTCAGTCCAGAAGAACTTTTATGATATTTCCATTTTGTTGTATCTTGAGAGAGGTTTTGAATAGAATGATAATAGTAATAATTATTATAATATTATTATGTATGTTAATTACAAATTAATTGAATTGCTTTAAAGTATAAATCCAAAAACACAGAAAGTTGATTTAAATTTTTTCATTAAATGAACAATGGCACACAATTAAATTTGGACTTAGAAAATTGTCAAGGAATAAAGAAGTGTCAACCTCAAATTCAAAGGGTTAAAAAATTAAGTCCAATTGTAAATGATATTGAAAAAATATCACATGAATTACATGTCAATAACTTGGCTCCAGATTGATGGTGTTTGTTTTATAATAGAAAAATCATGTAACCTCTATAGTGACATCTGACTACAAAATGTTAAAACTGGTCAAACAGATGTCTTTTAAAATGTCACTTACTAGTAATTGAATCACATTGATTATAAAGTGATACACATATCACATTTTATAAAACTAACACTATGCGAAACAAAAAATCTATCAAGTTTAATTTATATGAGACTTATATTTTATCAATAATATTTTATCATTGCCTTTGTTGACCGGTAACTAGTGTATAGATAATTAAATTGACATTTCTTTGACATTACATTTATTTAAAATCCAATTAAACACAGAATTTATTCATTAAAAAAACATTTCATCTAAAACACCACCCTGTAAAGAAATCCATCATATATTTGTTTTAATAATTGAACAATTACTACTAACATATTGAATTGAAACACGGTGAAAAAATAGCAATGTATTTTAGTTCTACAAAATTATTTTTAACAAATATAGTTGATAGCTATTTCGGCTCACGCCATCGTCAGAACTATTCTTAAACTAACATTTGCTTATCTATATATATAGCTGTGCAGAAAAGGTACACAACATCTCCTCTCTCCTTTTCCAACGGCCTAGCTTGTTATTTAAACACACTGACACAATGACACAAAATTTTCAAAATTTAAATAACAAGCTAGGCCGTTGGAAAAGGAGAGAGGAGATGTTGTGTACCTTTTCTGCAGAGCTATATATAGATAAGCAAATGTTAGTTTAAGCATAGTTCTGACGATGGCGTGAGCCGAAATAGCTATCAACTATATTTGTTAAAAATAATTTTGTAGAACTAAAATACATTGCTATTTTTTCACCGTGTTATAATGGAGTTCTACCAAGTGAATGCCAATTCAATCAATATATTGAATTGATTTTATTTTTAACATTACTGTTAAACAGGTGCTGACAAAAGAAGATGCTCCTCCACCCATCATCCAATTCGGCCCGTCGAACCAAACATTACCACTTAAGAGCAATGCGCAAATGGTCTGCACAGCATTGGGTGCCACTTCAATCCGATGGAGCAAAGACGGAGTCTTTTTGTACCCTGAGAAAGATGGAGCAGGTGCCAAATTGGGGCAGGATGGCGATGTGGACAAGAGGATCACTGTCGCTGCAAATGGCTCCCTTTTCATTGACGGTAAGTGAACTCTTTTTTTATTTTCCATAATTTATTTGTTATAGTTTTGAAATAGTCCATAATAGATTATTCCTTTTAAACATTGTGTTTCACTAAAATCCCACTCAAAATACACCTTACTGAGATATGTTTTAATACATTTTTCACATACCTTGACAGATCCGAATAATCAAAAAAAATCATAGTGTCTGTTGCCGTGTAGCAACAATCTTAAATTAATTTTCTTGTGGAAGCTGATTCTGTTTCTTTATTATTTTCATCTGCTAGCAATAATCATCGAATCATCTGTTTTCTATATTATCGTTTGAATGCTTCTATTACATCCTGATCCATCATTTGTATTACCGATGTGATATTTGATTGAAGAAATTTGATCATAAATATTTCATCAATGTGTCTTTTAATGAAACTACAACATGTTTTCTTTAAATTGGCATATTGGTAACATTAAAAGTAAATATTTAAATCGTGATCAATTTTTCAAGAAACAATATGTATCGAATTTGGGCGATTACTAACACATATTTTACACAGACTGGACTTGTTGTTGGAACAAGTGCATAAAAAACAAATGCAATGATCAATGTTTTAATATTGCATTCATTCCATCATGTACATAAATAGTGGACACAACTCGCCACGTGCATATCAGCAAATTCGTAATATTTTTGTTTATTTTGATCAATCCGGATAATCCAGGTTTTACTGCATTACATATATTCTAGTATTTTAAAGATTTTTCAGTATTTCTTAGCATAGCGTACTTGAGTCTTTATTTAATTGTCAGTGAGTATGTTAATGACAATTAATTTCATGTCACTTACACAACATCTCATTTACATAAAGGCTGATGATAGATGGACGAGATTTAAAGAATTTGTGATCTAATAATGCATTATTGAAGGTATGATAACATCATTAATATTCATACCTATCTTTTGAAGTCTTTATACAATAGAATAGGATGTACAGATTTTTCTATTGTGTTAGTATAAACAATAGAAAAATCTGTACGTACGTACTGTATGTTGATCGAGAACAATTAAAATTAATTTTTTATTATTTTTTCAGATCTTCACTCATCAGACTCCGGTGTTTACACATGCGAAGCTCGATCTTCTCCATCATCATCCACCATTACAGGAAATGGTTCACGATGGTCTGCCAGATTGTTAGCTGGAGGCGCAACTCCTCGGCGTGCTCCTTCTCAAACACTTCTACCTCCGAGACCTTCGAGACCTGCTGCCTCGAATTCGTCAGCTTCTGCAGTTACCGTGGCGTGGCAAAGACATCCAGGGGCAACGAGGTTAATTTTATTTGGTTAATTGTTTGTTGGTTCATGTAATTTTTTTTTTTTAATAGCTTAAGATTTCAAATAATAATGTTATTAACTGTATAACATTTTTTTGCAGCTACTCTGTTGAATACTTCAGTTCTAGTTTGCAGACCGGTTGGGTGGTAGCGGCAGTTGGTATAACTGATGAAAATTATACAGTAAGTATCAATATTAGATCAAAATAATTAACTTTTTTTATACCATAATGCGGACAAATAAGGCAATCATTATTTAAAAAAGGTTAGATTCGCCAATATGTCATTTTAATCCAAGACGATTGATTTCAATCACTTACAAGCCAATAATGTCCAGGTAATCAAATACCACCGTGAGAACATTTATTAATATAAATATGGATTTTTTTATTAACTTTAATTTAGAGACATCTAGTGAATGTCACCTAATTTCCATAAATTTCAAATGTTCAATATTTTCGTATTATTCACATTCAATATACAGGGCTGTGTCTATATATATATTTTCAATTGACATATTTTTTTTGATATCCCTTGAAGCATTACCTCATCCCCTGCTGAGCATTTTAAAGGATATTCCAATGCCTAGACTTCAAAAATTTATTGTATTGAATAATATTGGCTTGAAATAATCTTATTGAGTTTGTCAAGACAAATCAAGCAATGCATTAACTCAAAAATTAGCGAGTACGAGAAGGTTTTAAACACTGTTAATTCATATATTTTCGGGTATCAGCTATCAACACAGTAAAATCAGCCGTCTCAACAGTTGAGACGTAAGCAGTCTGAGGATTAATATATAAATTATCTTTATTACAGTTCCATATATCATTAAATATTTTGTAGAAATTGTACTAAAAACTGTATTATTCTTATTTAAAATAGTATACCTTGCCACCATGACAGTTAACACTTTAAAAGCTTAAGAAATATATTGCAAAGTAAAATCATCAAATGCCTCTCCTACACGATTTATGAAATCTCATTTAACCTTTTTCTACATTCAACTGATAACTTAACTTCATTGCTTCTCATTACAGTTAGTTTCGATAGATATGAATTCAAAAACAAATTAATATAGCTTATCATCAATATCCCTTCCTTTTAGGTCTCCAATCTCCAACCAGAGACTTCGTACAGATTTGCCCTTCGAGCCTGGAATCAATACGGAGCATCTGCTCCAAGCGACTTGACAGAACCAGTTCTAACCAGGCCAAGAGACACTCAACCGATTACTCAGTATGAGCTTGTGGAGGCTAGAAAGTTTTTAGATTCAGATGTTCTACTACTCAAGCAAGTCACAGCAGTCAGCTCCACTTCACTTAAAGTTATCTGGGATGTAAGTACATATTTTTTTCATAGAACGTATTGAAGAAAAATAACTGTATACTTGTTGTGAAATTTTGTAATAAACAAAAAATATCTAGTAAGTTTAACTCTATATTCTTGTAATAAAATAATTAGCCTTTTCAATTGTTGAGAGATTACCTGTTTGTGGGTTAGGTACAGTTCTGACGAAGGTGAAAGCTGAAATAGCTACTAACAATGATATCAAACAAAAAAAAAATATGAAGCTTTAATCACGGTGAAAAAATAGCAATGTATTTTAGTTCTACAAAACTATTTTTCAAAAGTAGTTGATAGCTATTTCGGCTCATGCCATCGTCAGAACTATGCTTAAACTAACACTTGCTTATCTATATATAGTTGTGTAGAAAAGGTACACAATACATCTTCTCTCCTGTTTTAACAGCCTAGCTTGTTTCTTTCTCGCAATAAAACAAAATTTTTCATGAAAAATTATAAATGAAACTATCATAAAAAGGCGGCTATATCAATAAGTTTACGTATGCCACGGAAATGGTCCATTATGGAAACAAAGCGGCCCCCCGTAGCGGGTTAAGCAATAGCGATCGACATATATTATGATAGTTTGTTCATTAAGAATCTGTTGTGATAGTTGATATCTATTGATTTCCAGCTGTTCTAAAGCCGTCATCTTGCGACCTTTATTACAAAAATGTAAACACATAGGCGCTGAGTTTGAATTTATATTACGTGATTCCTTAATAACGTGATTAGGGAATTGTGAATCTGTTTTTTTGAAACTTAAATACTGTAAATATTTTTTCATCATTTCCTTATTAATCCAGCTAATGTACCATTCCAATCATAAAACATCTATTATCTTCTCATTGTTTAAATATTCAATTATATTTCTTTCAGTTGCAAACAGACTATGATGAATATCTCGAAGGCGTCAACATTCGTTATAGACCTATCCAATCTGAGGCAGAAGTTCTCAGACAGCGTCTTCTCAGTTCAGCTGAAGATATCAGCTCTACAGAAAACAGTTTGAAAATAATAAACAAAGATGCCGCAGGTCAGAAGACCAATGCATCGAGCGAGGAATACTCGTTGGCGTCTGCAAAGAATGGTGGTTCGAGTAGTTTTCTTCTTCAAGGCTTGAAACCGAATGTCAAATACGATCTGTTCCTGGTGCCGTACTACAAAATGCTTCAAGGAAAGCCTTCTAATGCGAGAACAGGAAGAACTCTAGAAGACGGTGAATTTTTATTTCTACGATAAAAAATTATTTATTTACCGATTCCCTTCTGAGCTATGTAAAGAATATTCCAGTACAGAATATTTCAAAATTTAGCTTGTGAGTGAAAGTTTTGACATCTATCTAGAACAGTGGTTCTCACGTGAAATTTCACTGTGGCCGCATTATAAACATCAGCTGTCCTATGGAAATGTCTCGTGGCCGCACCAAATCTGATAAAAATAGTTTCGATATTTATTTTTTATATAGTGCATTACACTGAATGATCTTTTACAATATACAGTTGTAGGTAAAATCGACAAAATCAATAAAGCAATTGTTGTTAATTCTTTATATTGACTTGATTCATGGTCAATATATAACTTCAACCAAAATTTTTGAACAGTTTTATTATTAAAATGGTTCTTTACTTAAACTCAACTAAATGCTGAATAAGTCAGGTTTATTCAATCAATTTTAAAATAATAATAATTTTACAAATTCATTAGTAAAACACATTTTTTTTAAATATCAATATTTACTATAAAACTGTTGGTGGCTGCACATGAGAACCACTGATCTAGAAGAAACATCCATCAACATACTTCATCAACTGTTTCATTAGTTGAGATATTAGCAGCCAGTGGGTTAAGATATCTACTGAGGGTGGCAAATGGGATTGTAATATCAAATTTGAATTTCATCACCTGTATTTGTAAAATCATACAGAGCTTATAATTGTCTATGCAACTCGTTTCCTAATGAAGATTCATCCTTGGATTTAAACATTTGAAAATACTGAAAGATGAAACCCACAGCTTTATATATACAAAGTAAAAATAAAACAATTAGATTGGAAATAGCTTTATTTACAGATTCATATTGTTGGATAAAAATATTCAATATTATTAGATCTGTTGCCATCTAGTGTCTTTTCTTAAAAGTAATATTATATTTTTTCACAACTGTAGCAAAAAGCATCAAAATCACCATAATCAGCAATTGTATTATTCTTTTCTTGAAACGGGTGACAGGAAATCTTCTCACAACGGTACGGTAGTTAACTATAGCCAAGTCTCGAACCGTTAATGCCTTCAATCAAGATATTTGTAAAATATAGAAAAGGTATAAATATTGTGGCAATTTTAATACCGTTTTAAAAACGTTTTTACCTGTGGTCTTAGTGCATATATCGAATTTATCGCCGCCCGGTGTCCTGCTATTATTTTCTCTTTGACATCACTTTCATCGTAAATATCCAAGCCAGCCCACTCTATTTTGTTATTGTTCTCCGGATAAAGCATCTTCAGAAGTGCTATCAAGGAAAACAACCCACAAATCTCATCAAAAATATACTTCATTATTTAACTGCATACACAATTCTTTAAAGATGCAGATTTAACGGTAACTTTGTGGATGTTAAAATTGATAACATAACCACAAATTTGGAATAACAAAATTATCAATTCAACAAGAATTTCTACTACAGACAGACTAAATATAAATAGATTAGTGGACAATTGATAACGTCACTTGAACAAGACTATAGGGAACATTTTGGTGATTTTGAAATTAAAGAATTAAGAAAAACAGTGCAAAAACAGCAATGTATTTTAGTTCTACACAATTTATAAGGTATATAGTTGAAAGCTATTTCGGCTTACGCCCTCATCAGAACTATTTTTAAATACACATTTACTCATCTATATATAGCAGTGTAGAAAAGGTACATAATACATCTTCTCTTCTGGTCTAACATCTTAGTTTTATATTGTGATAATAAATTTTTAAATAAGGCAAATTGAATTTATGTATTTCTCGAAGTAAGAGCTAGTCTGGGTTATTATTTTATTGAGTCAGATTAAACGTAAATTGTTAATTAGTATTGTACTCAGTTAGAACTTAAAGTGAAAGTAAATACCGATTCAATCAAGAAAAATATTACTTTACGTTTTATATGAATTTGGAGCTACTGACTTCACAAAAATGTGCATACAAAAACTACAAAAAGTAGAAAAAGTACAAAACCTAAAAGGTTATATACATCATTGTTGATGTAACATCGTCAATTTCATAGATAAGAATTTATTTTACTTCACCATTGTAATCGCCTATGGCGGGAATCTTCATACATTCGTGGAGTTTTTCACTATATTCAATTGGTAAAGCTGCTTCAGACCCAAAACAATTGACCAATTCATTTAAAATGTCTGACCGTCTGTCATTATTAATGTTCAAGTCATCTGAAATAAATTACATTTAAAAATAATTCCTAGGGTGAATATTTAACCTGATCCACGCGGCTGTTTTTCACACAAATTAAATCTGTCTGTGTTACTATTTTTCGGAATGTTTTCATTCCATATAGAGTTATGAATAGAGCAATAAAAAATAATTGTATTGGCTTTTATGGAAGCCGGATACATGAGGAATGTTTCACAACATCAAAAAACAGAAAGAAATGTCCTATGTTGTTACAATCACATTAACAAATATATTCCTAACAAATAACTCACTCATAAGTGCCATTTCTGTCACGTGTCATGGAGCGTCAAATTGCCGCGAAAGACGCGAAGATTGGTGCGAAGTTGAGCACGAAGTTTAAAACTGATTTGTGACTCTGGTGGAGATCGCGATAAATTTAAAGGGTTCGAAAAATTGATGTTATAAACACTTAAACCTAATACTTTTGACAAGTGTATGGAGGTGGCAGTAGCAGGACAAGTAAGGCGATATTTTGAAACCAAAATCAGTCATATATGCAAAAGATTGCCTCTGCATTACCGAAGTTTGAAAGCTCACGTCTCAAGGTCTGCGATGCTCGCATACTGGCCCTGCACATTGCCGTCACAGACCTTGAGACTTTATCGTGGAAAGGATTAATGTTGGAAATCCATGATTATTACACATCGTATCATGTCATAAAGCATTCACATGAAACAAAAATATCTATATAACTAGATTTATTAGAAGATGAAAACAATTTGAAAGATTTGTCAATTATTCAGACATTTTTATCTTGTTATTTGTATAGTATGATATTATATTTTGCCTGGATGTACCTTCATAATACTTTTCATTAATTATTCCTTCTAGCCATATTCCCCTATCACCATTGGACTCTGACTGTCCCTGCGAACTTGGTCGATATTCCTTGACAGAACTAAAACATTTAATTATTTCTGGTGTAAAAATAAACACCATAATTTTATTAATTCATTGAAATTGACGGGATACCTGATCGGTCCGTTTAAGCAGAAAACTTCTCCACTGTACCCTGTCTTTCTCCAAAATGGTGTTTCATACTTCACATAGAACTTTCTCGTAGTTGCGTGATTGATTCTTGAAATTATTTCCATTTCGTCTCCATTTTCAAGCAACTCTTTGTCAATTTCCATACCTCAAAAATAGTTTCAATTAATAACATGTTGAAACAAAAGAAATAAATATAAATCATAATTTCTTTTACGATTCAGTTATTCTAGATAAAAATGTTTATTTAAATTGAAAATATAAAAGAAATTTCAATCCTCAAACTCACTATTACCCAGTTGGATAATATTTTTTACTTATTTATATTATTTTACCAATATTATTCACAAATACACTAACAACGATGTTGATGATTAAATGCTCCTAGAATGCTTATTTAAAATTAATTACATCATACGCTTCACTGTGAATTTTGTGTTCATGAAGTTAAAACTTTTATATTATTGTTTTTATATTACAGTACCAAATATAATTAATTAACTACCATCTAATTATTTTAGCCTAATGATATCAAAAAATATTTTTAACCCTTCCCTGCTTGTGACCGCTATAATACAAGCCATTAACATTGCACTAAGATTCAACATTCATATTGCAACTGTTTTAAAACTTACCCAAAGTTATTTTTTGACATTTAAGTCTAATAGAAATCAATGAATATTTTAAGTCAATTTTATTAATAAATTGGGCAAATCAGATTTTATTTCAATAGGCGAATGTTTTCTTATTTTATTGAGTGTCAACTATCAATAAACTGAAATCGGCCGTCTCATCAATTGAGACGTTAGCAGTGAGAGGGTTAAATTACTTTAAATAATATTAAAGATACATCCATAAATACTACACATCGTTACCAGATATTAACATAAAAAAATATTATACCAATAAACTCTTCAGGCTTTAAAGCTATAGCCAATATGGAGCAACGGAATTGTCCTTTTGTTGTATTTGTATCCAATACAGAACCATCTTTTGACTTTGTCACTTTAGTTACAAGACTTTTACAAGTTTTCCAGCAATAGCTGTTTAAATCATTGGGCGGAAGAACAATGCTTTCACAAGATTTTCTAACAAATAGAAAAAACAACATAGACACCTGAAATAATATTATTTAATATATAAATATAAAACTTCAACCATAAGAAAAAACCATTTTTTGTGACTTAAAAAAACTATTGAACTCACCATTTCTGCATCAACTCCGACTATATTTCTGACCATTTCTGATGCAGCATATTTAGCTTTTGGTATTATTATCCAATTATCTATGTGCTGTTTCACCGTCATTGAGTCAAGATGTTTTTTTACAACTTCATTTTGGCACGATGATGGTAATAAAGCATTTTCCAAAGTGAATAACTCTGTGCTAATATTTTCAAGTTCACCTAACCATTCCGATATTTCCCAACTGTGAAAATAAGGCAATAAATCATTTTGAACTGATCAATACCGGCAGAAATGTTTAATGATAATCAATATTTTTTCCCCGAGAACTTAATAATTGGATCAAAAAATTATTCCACGTTGTGTTGCTAATTGTGACACTTGTTTCGCCCCTTTCGGAAGTATTGCTGATAACAATATTCATATCAAAGATTCACAATATTTTAATTTATACCAATCAAATTTTAAATAAATACTTTTCAAAAAATCCTCCTCTAGAAATAAATTCGCCATTTTTTGACTCCAGTAAAATGTTCACGCCTTCATCTCTGAATATTTTCATCAAATTCTCTCTGTCATTATTTCTTATTGCAAATGGCTCCCATTGAAAATGTTCTCTGTCATTTTCGATATTCATTTCAGAATAATTTAATTCCAAATTACTGTCTTGTTTATGATCCAGTAATAAAATATCCAAAGTTTCTCCCAAGCTTTTTTTTAACCAATGAGCCATAAATCTTCCTAAAATATTTTTGAATTTCAAGTGAAGTCAATCAAATTTTTTCATAAGCTACAGTACAGTTGATAAAAGATGGTTTGACAATAGTGGAGTTTTTTTAGTCCCTTCTGGGATAAAACACATTATATTTAAATAAATAAATAATTTTTTTTGGTACTATTTCCATATTTATTTATTGAAATAATCAAGACCGTTTTTTGTCATTACATTATATTATAGTACTAATAACTGTATATTATCAAAATGAAATGACTTCGTAATTTGGTGGTTCAATTTCTTTTTCAGTTTATCACATCATCACATACAGGCTTTAGCCATTTAACGCAATGTTTGTTACCAGCTTTGCTACTGCCATCATCACTCAAAAAGTTTCAGATGCATTTCCAATACATATAGATAGATATTTATGTTTAAATCATGGCTTTTCATGCCTAAAAGACAAATTGTTATTAACCTGAAACTGTATTTCCCAGGATAATGATATCGTAGAAACACATGAGATCTGTCATTCATAAACAAGATTTGTAAAAATGTAATGATATCACACAGAAATTTTTCTTTTTTATAAATTCATAGCTGAGATATCAATAGGTCACATTTGACATTTTGAATTTTTTTCTTTTTTTGAAATATTTTTATGGCCTGAAAGTGATCAAACTATCAGCCATGAATATATTTTGCCATAAATTTAATTAAGCCATAAATTTTGTGATAACTGTGTTGCTGCTGTTTGCCAAATGATCTTTTTAAAATTTAAAGGCTTTATATTAATTAATTCACATTATTTTTCAGTTCCATCAGCGCCTCCTGAAAAAGTTCATGTGGGTATGATCAACAGCACTTCAGCATTTGTCCGATGGTCTCCTCCACCTCTAGAACATCAAAATGGCATCATTTCTGGATACAAGGTAAATTTAGAATCCCTGATATATTTTTGATGTTTACTTAGTTTAAAAAGGACAGAAAAAATGATGCTGTTTTTCTAATTTATTCAGATCCAAATTAAGTCCAATACAACTGGCAAGTTGTTGGGTCAGATGTCCTTAAATGCCAGTACAACATCTGTGGTCATCAATAGCTTATCAGGAGGAGGTCGTTATGGAGCACGCGTCGCCGCAAGCACCGCTAGAGGTGTTGGTCCTTTCAGTCCTCCTGCCACACTTCTTATGGATGCCAACTTCACCGCCACAGCTGATATAAAGTAAGTTATTTATACATTTGATTCAGCTGTCAATTTATAGCCATTCATTTTTGATTTGTCATTAAAATTGATAACATTGATTAGTTTGTAGTTACCAACTGTATTGAGTCATTTATGTTGACAATATTTGCAATCAATGTCTGCAATACATTATTCAATCTTGTTTTTAACCTGAAAAACGTAAGCTTAGTATTTCTACAATATCATATTTTATTCAATAATTTATGATATCGACTGAAGGTGCTTGATGGAATTTTAATATCAAATTTGAATTGTTACAACTTTGTACGATTCTATCACACGGATGCAACAGAAATGATGCACAAGAAACAGTTAGCATCGTCTATTTACCAATGGTATAAATAACAGGAAAACACAGACCCCAAGGCAAAAACTAAATGGCAACTAAAACAAATTTAATAATATCGATCTAATAATAATTAACACAATTGCCTGTGATAATTGTCGTTAACGATTAATCTTGTTAATGAGTCATTCTTAAAAGGGTTTTACAACAAATAATAATCAACTCTCGTTAAAATATAATTAAGTTCTTTTTTTTTTAAGAAATACCTACTTATTTCAATTTGGCAAGTAATGATTAACACTTCCCCTACTGTGCTAAAAAAATACAACCGTCACAGTGATGGACACTCAGTCACCAATTGAAAAAATATACTTTAAATTACAATAATGCTTAGTTAGGTTCTTTCGCTAACTGTATTTTAACAATATTATAATTGTATAATGTATATTATTCCCAATAATGTAAAAATTCATGAAAATCTGTAAAATAATAAAATAATCATAAGCATTTTGGGAAGACAGCTGTCGACCATCCTCCCTGTGCATTGATTCAACGATGACTAAATAATTATTCCAATACAATGCAATGCAACACTTCTGCGCAGGGATTTGAAACATTTTAAATTAAATTTAATTAAAAGAAAGCAAACAAATGTTGTTTGTACAATTATTAATTATCTTAAAACATACTACAATTTATAAAACTTGAAAATTAGGATATTTAAAAATCATGAAATTAACAAAAAATTATACAAATATACGAATTATAAATAGAATAAAATGTACAAAAATTTTATATTGATATAAGTATATGGTTACTCTAAAGTAGAATGTCTACTGCGTTCAGGACAAGAAATATTTTGTTTCGACTCTGTGTATCAAATACACCGGTCCGTTGTAGATAGTGCAAAACAATTTTGTTCTTTTTATGGAATCTTTAGAACTTTATCTACAGATTCTTCTCTTCTGAACCTCACGGGGTACTTTCTATCGTGTCAGTTAGCACCTCGCCACAATATGACAACACTGTGTTGAAGGCATTTTGTAGGTGCTTATGGTATTTGACATTTGCATTTTTCCTTTTTATAATATTGGGCTTTGCTAATTCTAAGCTTAACTCCCTAATAAAATGATTTTTTTTTGTAAAAAAATAGTAAATATAAAGAAATTTTATGATACCGAAAGAAACAATAAATAAAATTAAATAAAAATATCCAAGACCCAAATCCAAAGTTGACTATCCCTGCCCTGCAGAGCTCGCGAATGAGTGGGGGGACATTCGGCCGACCCATACTGTTACATGCGCTCACACCAACACGATGAAGTGTGCATACATACAAGGTGCTTCTCGATTTCATTGCAAAAGTTGATTTTTTGCAGGGATCGATAAATTTATTTATACTAAATTTTTTTACTTAAACGATAAAGGTATAGTCAAGGAATACGTAGAATATGAAGACCCAGGGCTCAGTAAATTTAGAGAAAAAGAATAAAATATACGTCCTGGACTCTAAAGGTCCATCATCGGGCGGCAGGTGTTAAACATCTAGTGATGCAATATAAAAATTCACTTCATGAGATTATCGATCGAATAAACCGATATGTATTTTATTTGCCTTAAAAATTGTTACGTTCATGTGAATAATATGTGTTTGTTATTATTTCAGAACTGGGCCATCTCCGGATGATCTGATACTGCAGAAAATTAGCAATGACCCATGGATTGTGTCTTTAACATCTGTTATGATTGCCTTATTAATAATCGGAGTTGTATTCATTGTTATTAAAGTCAGAAGGAAAATAAATACACAAAAGCAGTTGGGAGCCTTTGACCGTAAGGGCAAAATTATTAATAATTTAAAAACTAATTAAATATACACCTATCCATCGATTTACACGGTACTTGTTTTACACGTTTTCGCTTTTACACAGATTAATTTTGATGAAAAAGACTTTGAACCAGTTACATTTACAGCTAAAATCATCCACGAAGGACTCCAATTGGGAAGAAATTTAGGTAATCATTTTGTGCAAAGTGTCTCAGATGTTGAACGGGCCCTTCGATTCCAACGTGATATTAATCAATGCTTGGCTCAATATGACGACGTCCATAAAGATCTAACAAGAAATTCGAAGAAAATGTTAATAGCGGATTTTATTACCAAATCTCGAGGTGTAAATGTGTCTATTTCAAACATTGAATTGGCACAAATACTTTCGGGTGATGAAAGTGACATTGAACTAGTCACGAAGAAGAGATTGATTTGTGATAGTGATGAATGATAAAAACTCCACCAACCGTTGCAATAATTTTTTTATGAATCTTTTGGATCTCATTTTTCTGTGCCTCTATATATATACTTTATGTGTATTTAATTAATAAAAGAATATGTATATTTATGCATTTTAATAATTTTGTTTTATTTATGTATTTTAGAAAACAATCAAATTATACGTTTTTTGGATACTTTTCGATTTACACGGTTTTACATTAAACAATATACAATTTCGATTTAAACATTTTTCTCAGGAACCTATCTTCTATGGTAATCAAGGGATAGGTGTATTATGATTTTGGTTCATGCTCCATTGCAAACATTATTACAATATTTAATTAGAGAAATGTTTCTTCCTTTTCATTCAGTATTGATTTTACCATTTTTCAGTGTCTGTTGTGACAGCTTCAGATAAATGCGCATTGAATAAGGATTCATCTCTTTGGCTTGATAGAGGAAGAAGAACCAGAGACAATATTCCAATTCGACTCGATGATAAAGATTGTCAAACTAAACTACTACAAGGAGCATTAGGTGAGAAATAATTATGTGGCCTTATTGATTTGTTATCTTAACACTTTACGGTCCGCGCATTTTCGCTAAATAACTACACCAAAATCCGACAGTTTTCAATGGCGATTGACAAATTTCGATTGCGAAATTAATAATGGTATAACTTTTGACTCTCTTGATATGTTTTAATCAAATTTCCAGAAAATACTAGAAATATATCAATGCATCAAATTTTGTTGTTTATTTAGCACTAGTTAACCTCTGATCCGCGTGCCATCAAAGTAAACTATACAATTTGCAATTTTTCGTAAATTATTTGCATTTAGTCAATTTAAATAGCATATATATTGTAAAGAAATCATCCTAGTACTATAAAATAGTTTGTATATAATTAGTTAGTTAAAATATAACGAAACACTTCAATGCAAATGGTTTTACACCGTTGACAACAGCATACTTGTATGATTATTGTTTATGAAACCAAATGACCTGTTTTGTTTAAAACAAACATCAAGCATACCAAAAATAAATGCATAAAAATGTCAGTAGAATTCATTGCTTAGGCTTCCATTTCCATCCAGCTGATAAGCGCGCTGTGCAGTGCATTATGGATGTTAAACCATTAAATCACAAAAATCATAGAATCACAAAAAAAAAATTCACTAAAGTATACAGGTTCATAAATGGTTGACAACTACTGAATAGGGTCAAGAGCGCTCATGTACAATAGTTCACTTGCCAACACTTGAAATGGGTCATTGAGTATTTTAAAAAAAGGAATTTTTTTGTGACATGGGAAAATAATAATGTTCTTGTTACCAAATTGAAAATATATGTATTGCCTGCCATCTCTATAAAAAAAGTTGAAATAGTTTTTCCTATTTTGATTTTAGACCTTGTGTATTTTCTTCATCCATCTATCTATAAATTTTGAAAGTAAAAATTAAAATTCATATTAATTTTTGGTAGTTTCCTGACAGTAACGTTACTGTTTCGAAAATGACGCCAATGTGGCGTCCGTCGATCGTAAAGTGTTAATTTACATATTTATGTAACCTTTAGCTATTTTTCTTTATGGTTGGTAATAATGAATTGTTTTAAAAATCCAGGTCTCCAAAACCCAACAGCTGACTCGGCCAATTCAGAATATGCTGAAGTGAATATGACTACTTTCTTCCAAGGAGGACCAGTTTCCGGCCCTCAAGGCAGAGTGGCACCTCCGGAACCCTACGCCACAACCACGCTATGCGTTCAACCTAATGGACCAAGATCGCTTGTTGTAAGTAGTTTTGTCAAACATTTCTGCTAAAAACCCACCTTACCTCAGTTTTTATCAGATTTTAATATTCGTTATCTTCTCAGGACAACATGAATTCCGATGATTCTTGTGTCAAATCAGCTGTCAGTCCTTCATCTTCAGAATACACCGACAATGAACTTCTCATCTCTTCACACCAGCATTCTACACATCACTTGATACCGATGGTAAGTTCACTTTCAACTTATCATTTTATAATCACTTTTAAGATGTTAACTGTCACTTCTTGATCATTACTTTTCCTAATGAATTCTTCATGATTATTCAAAGCTCTTAATGGATTAAAAATTAATATTGTATGTTTTCCTGTAAATTGTTTTCTTTGTTCTTGAAAATTTTGTATAAATAGATTTGCTTGTAAATTGTATTCTGTCAGTTGATAATTGATGAGCGTTACTGGTCCTGATCATAAAATATACCGTGGAAACAAGTACTAATAAACGTGTGTTTATTATTTAAAAATATCATTTTGAAATGATTTTAAAGTAATTCAAAAGTTATGCTTTAAATGAGCTTTACTCTAAAATATAATGTAAATCAATTGAAAATGCTCATGATAAGTCAAACAAGTTGTAATCATAATATTATAAAGTTTTAGAAATACCACTAGACGTTTTGTTTTATTTATTTAAATGTTTTAGAAGCTTTATAATGCTTCTTATCAGCCAGTATTTATTTTACATGATTTCCGAATTTATTCTTGCAGAATCGTAACCCTAACCACATGTCAACACAGCAATATCATGACCGAATACCGATCAATCACTATCCTGATCGTGCAGTGCAACCAACATCTTTACCGTATGACAACCCAAAACTTGCACACTGTCGACAACAGCCATACCAACTTGAAAATACAAACTTCTCTCAACAAAATACGGGGACATACAATTCTTCCAATTCTGGTAACTATGCTGATATTCCTTACCAGAATGGGGAATATTCAAATTCGCCTCATGAAAGTTTTGTTAGAGAAAACAACTGTTACGAGAGATCTACTCAAGCTAATCTTGGCAACTTTGTATCGCATCCAAATTTAGATGCCCAAAGAACAAATTATGGCCATGACCCACACGGCAGAAGCAACTTTAGCCATCCAAATTTAGATACAAGTCGAGGTGTTTTTGCCGGAAGAAACTATCCAGGGAATCCATGCAATTACGCAAACCATTACTCTGATAGTTCTGTGCTTGAAGGAAGGGAAGGAGAAGCACATAGGAAAGATGGAAGGAAATGCGCGATTAATTTGAGAGATATTTTGCCGTCGCCGCCAGATCAACCATATGGAAGTTGTGCAGAATATCGGTAAGCTTTTTTAATATTTCATGTCTAATCCTCTAACCTGGTGATCTTAAATGGATTATAAACGCTTCCTTGGGTTCTTAATAAATCTACAGGTATTTTTGCATTTTTAACATGTAGGCCCCTGCTGAAAGCTGGTCTCATCATGACATCATATCTAAAAACTCATGCGAGATATGCCTTTTCACATCAGTGTATCTGAGTTCTTCTGCATTAAAATTAATTTTATATGAATTAGATTTTTTACCAAAAAAAAATTGCATGAAATCAAATACTATTAAAAATATTAGATCTTTAAAGTTTTGTTTTATGTAGGCATACAGAAGGGGGGGGAGTTAATAGCATTTAGTAAACTTATAATAAATGCTATAGACATTACCATATTAATAATATAGTTGTAATTGCCATATGACAAAATTACTTCTACATCACCATATTAAATATGATTGTTACTTTCAATTTTGCAGACCTCGAAACGATCAAGGAACACCCTCAGTATCATCCCAGAACCAAACTGGCAACATAACAATCAGGTCGAATCCTATTCCTTTGACTCCGCTGGCTTCCAAAAGACAAGGTTCGGGTGATCTAGTCTCGGAAAACAATCGTGATGACAACCAGCAGTATAATTGTAGATTTAATCAACAGCAAGGGCAACCATCTGTAAGTAACACTGAATTGGAATTAAACTCAATTGAAAATTTAGCCTTTTGTCATTTGAGGTTTATATTATTGGATTTATGATATCTTTGTTCAGAAAAGGTTCATTCCATGCTCAAAGCATTGTGCTTTATTTAAAATAATAGTAAACAATATTTTTGTTCGTTCCGGAGGGAATATTTCAAGTTGATGACATAAATTAATTAACACAGTGAAAAAATAGCAATGTATTTTAGTTTTTAAAAATTTATAACATATATAGTTGATAGCTATTTCAGCTCACACATTCGTCAGAACATTTACTTGCCTATCTATATATAGCTGTGTAAAAAATGTACACAGTACATCTTCTCTTCTGTTTTAACGACATAGCTTATATTGCTCTAGCAATAAAAATAAAAAGCCAGCACTTGGATGTTTTTTTTTTTTGTTTTTTTTGGATTACCGGACGTGGGGAGTAAGTATAAATACTGCCCAGAGATGATTAAAATGTTGTCAAAACAGAAGATGTATTGTGTACCTTTTCTACACAGCTAATATATAGACAAGTAAATATACATTTAAACATCGTTGACATATTTCTTGTCAGCGAAACGAACTTGAAACCCGCGAATCGTTTTAACATCCCGAACTACCTGACATACCGCGATGACAGGTTGAACGGAAAAGGCGGCAGCACCGCCATCTTTGTCAAAAAAAAAAATTTGTTGTGTGTAAAGTCGGTTTACGGACGATAGTTTAACGTGACAACGTCATAAGAAAACATTGATGAAATGATTGCATACTTTTATGAATAAAATGGAATCATTTTTATTGAATTATCATTATTTTGTATGGATACGAAGAAGGAGTGAAATGAAATCTACAATTTTTTATTGATATATTTTATTCGCACGCGACAAACGGGACAATGAGTCATGTTTTTTCATGCGTGCAGCGGGCGTTCATCGATTTATAAGACGTGTCACGTCAAAAACCTCGACCATTGCTTCTACCCCGTGATGACCAGCTCCTCTCTATCGCAAATAGAGTCGCCTGCGATCGTACTAAATACAAAAAACTCGGCTAAAATTAAAATCATCTCCGTCTACTGCACACACAAGCGCAAACTGACGGAAGTATACCTAACAAATCTGATTGATCCCGCAATCACCGCAACTGTGTTTGCGGGCGATTTTAACGCCAAACACTCTGCTTGGAACAGCAAATTGCACCGTAACATATTAACATATATAAATATAAAATATAAAAATATAAAAATTCAACAAATAATATAAAACAAATAATATAAAACATCAATAATGATTGCAAAAAAGAAAGTCAACCAAGTAAGCTCATGAAATGTCTACTTTAACTGAAAAAATAGCATTCGTCTGAGCTCACTTTCATCCACATGAAATATGTCAACATCCGAAGCAATACCGTTGAACATTGTTAATGCTCTTACCATTGGCATCCCCATTGGCAGACTGGTTCTACACTTTGGAAGAACAAACAAATTATGTACACGATTTCTTAAAAAACTATCCGGAACATACAAATTTACATTATTAAGAATGGCAGAATTCTCATTTTGGCCTCGAATTAGTCGAAAGAAATATGTGGCTAGATATATTTCTCTTCGATTTTTCAAACTATTAATATATATAACTATATAAAAAGTGAGCATACCCAAAAGAAAGTCAGTTGGATAAAGCCACGGATAGTATACGTATGCTCTCAAGTAAAGAAGTCTCAAAAATTTCTTCTGAACCTTTTCCACCATAAGGGCATATTTCAAATCTCCTGGGGCCCAAACAATAGACCCACTCTCAAGTCTGTTTCGTACTAACGTATTGTACAATAATATTAAAATTTTAACACCTGAAAAGGCTCTCGTAGTACGTAGGATAAAGCCCAACATTTGCAATGCTTTGTTGCAGGTAGTCCTAATGTGACTATTGAAGGTTGGTTTACTTTCAAATTGTACTCCAAGATCCTTTACTGATGAAATTCGCGAGAGAGTTCGGCCACTCATTGAATAGCGGAAAAATAACACCTGCGACCGTCTCGTAAACGATAAATGATTGCATTTGTCTATATTAAAATCGAGTTTATTACTCCTTCCCCATTCTACTATATTGACTATATCAGACTGGAGACGGAGACAATCATCAATTGCGGCAATTTGTAAAAACAGTTTCAAATCATCAGCAAATAATAAGAATTTAGCATTTTTTATGACGTTTACTATGTCATTTACAAATATAGTAAACAGCAATGGCCCCAAGTTCGAACCTCGTGGAACACCAGAATACGTGCAGAACGGTTTGGATTTAAAGAGCCCATACGATACGTATTGTTTTCGGTTTCCAAAATAACTTCCAAACAATCTAACAAAGCTATCTGACAAACCTATCATTTGGAGTTTTTCCAAAAGTATGTCATGATTGACTCTGTCAAATGCCTTCGAAAAATCATTGTAGGAACAGTCAACTTGCAGGCCTTTGTCCAATGCCGTCGACACGTAACTCGTGAACACCATCAAGTTTGTATCGGTTGATCTTCCGGTTCTAAATCCATGCTGTTGATTTATTATAAATGGCTCAAATTTTCTTAAAATCATTCCATGCATAATCATCTCGAAAACTTTGACTGGCGCTGAGAGAACAGCTACTGGTCTATAATTTTCTACTGATGATTCTGCACCACATTTAAAAATTGGAGTTATCTTTGATATTTTCCATATATCCGGAAAAATAAAGGACTCTTAATTAAATCAATATATCCCTTCAAAAAAGATGTTGGTACCCTGTCGGGTTCAAGTGAGCGGGAATTCTTTAGTTTTTTATAAAAAATGCCACATCTCTTTCAGAGATTTGCATTTTGCATTTTGTCTCAGCTTCGTTCAAAGTTTACTAAAAATTTCATAGTATCGAGAACTTTTTGAAGTTTTCCAGGATCTATGATATATATGTTTTCTTTGCATGTCCCTGACAATTTCTACAGAAAACCACCTCGGATATCGTCTTCCATCATGACATGGTAGCCTTCTTGCAAAACATACATCAAAAATATTATAAATTATAGCATAAATTGAGTAACCGCCTCATTCACATCACAATGCTCGTAAACCTCACCCCAGTCAACCTCACTCAATAACGAATGAAGTTTTCCAAAGTCTCCGCTTTTAAAATTCCATCCTCTCCATAAATTAGTATTATGGGGTGGAAGCCTAGAGTTGGATTCTCGAGAGCCACGAACATTGTATAGAAAAACTAAAGAAGGGTGATATATATCCTCACGCACTAGCGGGGACATACACCGTGTAACTAATAATTTACTGTTACTAAAAACCTTGTCAAGTAATCTATTTCTCGTGTTCAAAACATCATTGTACTGCGAAAATCCGAAAACTGAACACAGGAATTCCAAGTCACTCCTGACACTGTTATTGCTGCGAGCAGAGTCCAAATTAAAATCACCCATAACAATGATCTTCCGACCACTAAGCGAGCTAAATCTAGACAGTAAGCTATCAAAAAATAATTTATATATCTCCAGTGTACTTGCTGGAGGAAAATATAATACACAAATATAGGTAGTCTCTCCAGCACAGGTTAGTTTGACCCAAAGATCTTCGTTAGACGTCTCTAAAGCATGGAAACGTTCAGCCTGCAACCCTTCCATACTTCTAACGCCCAACAAACAACCTCCACCCTGCCTGTGGCCTGCACCGAAGTCTCGATCCCTTCTAAATACAGTATAATCACCACCAAAACATTCATGACTGAAGACACTGTTATTTAGCCATGTTTCTGTTAATGCTATGACGTCATAGTCATCAACCAAAACATTAGCAAAAAAGTCATCACATTTTGTCTTCAAGCCACGAACATTCTGGTAGTAAAAAGATAATGTTGATCGCGATATATGTCAACTTAAATTTAGCCGAGGTGTTTCCATTTTTGTCACCCATTCCTTGATAAATGAGTGACGTGGCCAATTGTCTGCCTTCAAAATAAGTTTCGATGTTTTTGAGGGAATCCCTACCTTGAAAGATGCGTAGTCACCCTTTGATTTTAGTTTCACTACAGAGAATTTAGCGGGCTCAATCTTATTCAAATACAGAGTCATTTTTTCGATTTCAGATTGACTAACGCGTGAGGTAAATTAATTTATAAATTCGCGACAGACACATTCTCGACCATAGCAGCTCCCTTCAAGCCCACCATATATCACGCGGCCACCGGGACCGCGGATATAATAGACTGCCATTTTGAAAGGCTCTTATCACACACCCCGCGTCACTGTGATTAACGAGCTCAATTCGGATCACAGGCCGGTCCTCATGTACATGGTGGACCCATTTGATCCGTTGGCACACATACCGACAAAGCCCAGGATCCGGACATCCTGGGAAGACTTCGAGACACACATTGAAGACAATTTTCAAGTCCCAGATAGCATCTTGGACCCATCTTCCATCGATAAAGCCATAGACAATTTCACGGATGCAATACAATCCGCGAAAGAGGCTGCGCTTGCACCCATCACCTACCCAATCGGATTAAGAACCTGATTAGGGAGAAAAATAGAGCCAGCAAAGAATGGCGCGATCGCGCAAACCCGGTTGCGAGAACGCTTAAAAACAGTCTCACAGCCGAGGTCAAAAGGGCGCTGAAAGAACATCGGAAAGAATCTTTCGTCGCCTATCTTAAAGATCTAGCAAAAGGTGAACAACCGTACTGGCTACTTAGCAAGTTGCTCAGATGTGACCCCAACCCGTCGCGCCCGCTTCACAGACCCAACGGTCCCGTATACACGATGGAATACAAAGCGGAGCTCTTCGCAGACTTCCTCGCGAAACAGTTCTCCCCACACGTGATCGATCCGGTCGATCACATGCTCATTGAGCGCGTGAAACTGATCAAATCGAAATACGACCAATACTGGACTGATACTCCACCTTCCCCACTAACGACCACACCTATCGAACCCGCAAGATAGAGAGTCGCATCAATCGACCTATAAACAAAAAAGCCCCAGGCGTCGACAAGATAGGTCCAAAAGCGCTCAAACACCTTCCCGAGAAGGGAGTTGAGACGCTCACACGTATCGTCAACGCGTGCCTGGAGACTCAATACTTTCTAATAATACTAAGTCCTGGAAAATCGCGAATGTCATCCTCCTTCCCAATCTTCGATTCAAAAAGAGCAAAAGATCCACACACAGCCAACACACCAGAGACAAAAAGGCAAAAAGGGCGTTAAACGCGCCCTTAAGTCCCATTATAGTGTCAAAAGATACAGTACACAGTACGCATTTAAGCATAGTTCTGGCGAAGGCGTGAGCCGGAATAGCTATCAACTATATCTTATAAAAAAACTAAAATACATTGCCATTTTTTCACTGTGTTATAATGGAGTTCTACAAAGTAAATGCCAATTCAATCAATAAATTAATTAATTAAAAACAGTAATACTGTCATAAGAATTGAAATTAATGAGGCTATTATAATTAAACATATGTTTAATTCAAATAAGAAATGTATGTACTTAAACAACGTTTATACATTAAGTATTGGTTCTCAATTTTATGTCATTTTTAGATTCCTATTTACCCCCACAACTTCCAAACTGGAGGAACTTCTTTGCCACACGTCCAGTCACATTCCAAACAACATTTACCACAGACGCTTCCCTTTGCACAGCATGGAAATGTAAACTATCACCATCCAGACCAGTTGGACGAGCACAGTCAAGAGGAGATCGAATATCAGGATATCCTAGAACCCGCTGATTGCATATCACAAGTATGAAAGATACCATTATTGAATTAAAATTTTAATTTACCATTGTAAATAGACAAATTCTATTTATTTGTTGTGCCATTTTCAGGATTGCACTTCATCAAATTTAGGAGGAGAAAGCGAAAACAACTGCTTCAGCGTTAACGAATATGACTACAGTTGTTCAGGAAGTGATATTGGAAGTAGCTGTGATGATCAGGTAATTAATATGATGAAATCACAATGACTCCATTATCCTTTCCACGCGAATGTCTCAAGGTATCAGACGTGAGCTCTGATACCTTGAGTACTGAGTCGGTAATACAGGCAATCTTTTGTATATATAGCTGATTTTGGTTTCAAAATATCACCTAATTTGTCCTGCTACGGCCACCTCCATACACTTGTCAAAAGTGTTAGCTTTAAATGTTTAAAACATTGATTTTTCGAACCCTTTAAATTTATTGCGATCTCCGCCAGGTCACAAATTAGTTTGAAACTACGCGTCAAACTTCACACTGAACTTGGCACCAAACTCGCGGCATCGCAATGTGACACTCCATAAGACGTGACAGTAATGGTGCTTGTTCGTTTGAGTTTGATTGGTGGCTTTGTTACGTTACGGTAATGGCGATTTACGAGTGAGTTATTTGTTAGGGATATATTTGTTAAAGTGATTGTGGCAACATAGGACATTTCTGTGTGTTTTTTAATATAATGAAACATTCAAAATGTAATCTGGCTGCCATAAAAATCAACCCAATTATTTTTTAATGCTCTATTTATAATTCTATATGGAAAGACATTTTGAAAAATAGCCTGGACAGATTTAAAACACAAAGAAATGTCGAAAAAATATGTTGTTGCAATCACTTATACAATATATCCCTAAGAAATAATTCATTCATAATCGCCATTACCGTGACAAATCTAAGTCGCCAATCAAACTCAAACGAATAAGCGCCATTACTGTCACATGTCATGGAGTATCACATTGTAAAACTGTGAAGATTGGTGTGAAGTTTGGCATGAAGTTTTGGCGCAAAGTTTAAAACTGATTTGTGACACTGGCGGAGATCACGATAAATGTAAAGGGTTCAAAAAATTTATGCTTTTAACATTTTAACCTAATACTTTTAACAAGTGTATGAAGGTGGCAGTAGCAGGACAAATCAGGTGATATTTTGAAACCTAAATCAGTCCTATATGCACAAGATTGCCTGTATTACCGACAATTGAATGTTGGCGTTGCAGGGTCTGCGACACTCGCGCACTGGCCCCGCACCTTGCCGTCACATATCCTGAGACATTAGCGTGGAAAGGATTAAAAGCTGTCTTCAAACTATCGCATTTTATTACACAATCTTTTTCCCTCTTGCCTTAATCATGTCACATTTTCGAATCCTCTCCTTCCAGTTTAAACTTGGTAGTAGATATCTATCTTTAAGGTGACCTTAAAGACTTTGATTTTAATATAGCAACTAAAATTAGCAGTGAATGTGTAGCGGTGACATCTTCAACAAGGTTATTATTGGATTTTGACCAAATCTCTTTTATAATTTGAGATGTTTTGAAATCTTTTCTGTAAACATAATTTCTTTAATTCAACGAATGCTTAAAACAAAACTGTTGATGGATATCACTCTATGGAAATCTGAACCTTTTCACTCAACCTTAAAAAATAAACACTGCGACCAAAGAAGTGAAATAATCATTGATTAATACTAATTACATATTTATATTTTGTTTTACAGTTCCACTGCTCTTCGACAGGCAGAGATGATAGAACTCCAACTGGTGTGTACAACAACACCAATTTTCCATTAGATCTAACTCCCCAAAATGGCATTGGACCACAAGAAGGAGAGTTCCATTTCAAAACTATACCAAATATGCATTCTCCTGCTCAAAGAACTCGTCCGATGAGTCCGGACTATTCCACCGATTCAAGTCACTTCGACAATGATGCCCACGCAAAGAATCACCATTATAACCAGAGTGGTAATAATATTAGCAATAACATGAACGGAAGCTACAACCAGAATACAAACGGTGGCAACAATCAATGTGGAAGTGGGGGTAGTAACAGAGGAAAAAGTCCAGGTTTCGGTTCCGGTAGAGGAAGTAGAAACGGAGGTGGCAGTCATAGATCGAGATCGAGGAGCTCTGAAAGACGTGGACACAATACTTCCTCAGGAGAGAGAAAGACGGGGAAAGGATCAGGTGAGCTCATTTTTAGATACCTACTAAGTGTTCCTGTTAATAATGTGGATTTATTTCCACAGATAGAGTTACATATATGTTTATTCATCTGTAATTTCATCTATATATTGTTTCTGCCAAGTCATAAGTGCTTTTGTGGCAAATCGCTTACATTCAGGAAGGCGGTGAAAAATATTGTGGTCAATGAGAACAACTTTGTTTCTTTATAACATCTTTCCATACATAGAGTGTTTTTTTAGAGGTATAAAACTTTGAAATAGAATAAAACAAAGATGAATTTTTTAAATAGATATGAAATTTACTTTGTTCGAAAGATAATCTTCTGGCATTATAATTTAAATATGACTTCTGGCATATGACCGCCATGGCCAGCTCGGGCGTAGTCTTATTTGGAGGTCCAATTTTCGATGCCTTTTTCCAAAATTTGTGGCCGTATATCAGCAATAAGGCTGCAAATGTTGTCCTCCAAGTGGTCAATCGTTTCGGGCTTATCGGTGTAGACTAGCGACTTCATATATACACTCAGAAAATAGTCTAGCGGCGTTAAATCACACAATCTTGGAGACCAATTCACGGGTCCGAGACGTAAAAATATGCGGTAACCAAACATTTCCTTCAACAAATTAATTGTGGCACGAGCTATGTGACATGTTGTGCCATCATATTGAAACCACAGCTCCTGCACGTCATGGTTGTTCAATTGATATTGGATGATGGTTGCTCTATAGCGGTCACCATTGACTGTAACGGTCTGGCCAGCATCGTTTGTAAAGAAGTATGGACCAATGATTCCACCAGCCCATAAAGCATGCCAAACAGTCAGTTTTTCTGGATGTGACGGTGTCTCAACATACACTTGACGATTATCATCACTCCAAATACAGCAGTTTTATTTATTGGCGTATCCACTCAACCAAAAGTGAGCTTCACCGCTAATGGACGTAGTGCGCAATACGTATTTTGAACAGAACCATGATTTTCAAAATAAATTTGCACAATTTGGAAGCGTTGTTCAGACATCAGTCTATTCATGTTGAAATGCCACACCAAACTAACCATAAATCACTTGACAGCTGACAAAATGGCCGCCAGTTCAAAAAGTTTTGCCAACTTCTATACCTAAAGTTCTATACCTCTAAAAAAACGCCCTATATATTCATCCCAATTCATTTACATTTAATGTTGCATATTTCAATTAAACAAGGATGTGTGCTATATTAAAAATTATATTAGCACAGTACTTTGACAGCTTTTCCACTCGAATGTGAATAATATGAGAATAGTTCAACAATTGAAAATTTTGAGATAAAATTCACTAGATGTCTCCGCCATAACTTAAATTAAAAATAAAACTACATTTATTTTAACTATCCTTTTAGTAAGCTGTGTGTGCCTGCATGTAATTGGTATATAAATGGTAACATTTTTTTTTGTGTATTTTTCAATAGTTTTATAATATATTTATATTTCACAGATAAATCTCGACAAAACTACGCTCACGGCGGTACGCAAATTCCAAATTCTGGTTCAAATCACAGTCAGCTAAATCCTAATTCAATTTTTAACCCTGGAAACCCCACGACAAAAATGTGAAAGACTAAAAATTTCTAGGATCCGTATGTGAATAAATGATGTGCTATAATAATAGTTTATTTATTATCTTTTTGTCTAAATTATTAAATATACTCTAATGAGTATTCAAGTCAGTGAAATATCAAAGTGAAGTATAATTTGTTCTTGATTCGACTCCGATTAATATTGGTTGGAAATATAATGTTTATTTCTCAATCCTTTTGCGTTTTTATATATATTACAATAAATAAAGTGATGCCATTTTTATTATATATAAATGATAATCTGATAATATTAATTATATTCTAGTGTAATGTCCTTATTTTTGAAAGAAAATTAGTAGATTTATAATATATAATCCAATTATTGTAACTTTATAATGTTACTCGAGCAATACTTAACAATCATTGTAAATATATATTCTATAAAATATAATTGAATCCGATGACACAACAATCTTTTGTAAATAAAAATGTATGTTTTGTACTAAAACAAGTATTTAATAGGGATTATGGCTAGTGTGTTAGTATTAAGAAACCTTAATAAATGTACCATGGACTTCATTTATTAATGCTTTGGCTGCTAGAAAAAAATACATCTGTACCAAGCACGCCTAAGAAAGTGAATTTTCGATGTTTTTTTTAATCCCATCGACAGAAATAATCAATAAACTCGCCAATTGTTTATTGTTATATTACAAAAAAGCAGGTTTTCTTAAATAATTTAAAAAAAAATGATTTTGGTAACCCTGCAACTACTGACATCCCTCACGTGACAGTTCGAACACTCAAAGAAATCACGAAAAATCAATGTAGAAATCCTTTGCAGCTATGGTTAAATGTTTCTTATAAATATTAGTGTGTGTCCTGTAATAATCATTTTAATAGAAGGAATACTTTTGCAGGAAAATATATTTAAAGATATTGACGAGATATTTCATCTCAGGCAGCCATATGAATTTGGAATTCGATGACATATCAATATGGTCACAAAACAAGTGAAATGGCATTGAAAAAATCAATATCATGTCTTCAATGTATTTAATATATGTATATAATAGAATACATATGTCAAAAATGTCAGTTGTCTATATATTTCTCCTGTTCTCATCTGTATGTTCACCGAATTTAGAGATGTCTATATTTGAATGGTAACATGCCGAAATCCATGTAGGCTATGAGTCCCAAATGCAAATAGTTTCGCCAATAGTATTGCAGTCATTAAATTAACATGTATTTACAGATTTCAAATTGATCGTTTAAAATAACATTTTACAGTTTTGTAATAATGCAATAGTTTTCTTTTTTCTATAAAATATAATGAAACAAACAAAAATTTATTTCAAAGTATATCTTTGCAAATGCTATTCAAAAGTCAGACAAAGCACTAAGAGGTAAAAAATATTGAAGTATATTTGTTTTAAAATAATTCAATTTCAAATGAAATTTTGGTTTGTAACATAATACATTGTTTGTGTTTAGTAAATATCTTCTTAACTTGTAGATATAGATAAATTAGCATCAGCTGAAATAACTATCCAACAAATTATATAATTCTAGAAGATTCTAGTAGAACTAAATATTTGATATTTTTTACTTTATTATATTGCAATTCTACCAAGTAAGTAATAATTAAACCAATGAAAAAAATTGGTATTTTAATTATTTTTTTTTATTCTATATGAAGATATTGTCGTTGATTTTACAACATGTGCCCTGTGTGAAATTGTATAATAATTATTACATTTCCGCTACAAAAACATTTTCAATATCTTGTATATTAAATGTAAATGCATGGTACTACAGCTGACGCCATTTCTGCATGCATTTGACAAATCTAATAGTGACATTTTGTTACAAACTTACCAATATCAATAAAAATGTTTGCATGGCTCTATTAATTAGAAAACAGAGCAGATACTGTTGAATCAACAATGATTATGAATCACAGAAAAAAATATCTCACGCCAATAATCAACCCCAGTAAACATTTATAACCACTGAAATAACAATTATATTTTTCACAAATGCTATGCCATACATAGAAAATATACTTAGTGTTTTAAATGATATAGAAATGAGCTTTTAATACATTTATTGCCATTGCTTGTAATTTTAATATCAAGCCCAATAATCATTTTATTTCATTGAAAAAAAATATTTAACCGAAAGACCAAACTGTTTCTTTAAGATAATTTTGTTAAATGTTCATTTTATATTACAAAATGAATTCTAATTTATAATTATAACATCTATTGAACATACTTAATAGCTTTTCGCTACCAAACCAAAATAAAAAAATCTTCCATGGTACTGAAATAATTATTATTCTAAAGATTCCTTTAAGTATTAATATTTTTAAACACTAAAAAATATTATTTTAATTTACTTGCCATATGAGTGATAAAAATGTAATTTTTTTTGGTTCTTAACTCTAAATATTGAAAATTAAGATTTGCCGATTCGTCGAAATTGTCGTTACAAACATTTTACTAGAGGCTTGATTCTTATTTGTTTCTTTTAAAAAAAAATTTTGAAAAACTCAAAATCATTTCATGTGAATTTGTGGTGATTTCAGTAATTAAAAAATTCACATTTCACTATAAAAAATTGATATATTTGTTATATATATATTGAGTGAATAATTTTATGTATGTCTAACTATTTTAGTAATATTTTTATTTAAAAAAACTATGTGATACTGAAGAATCGAAAGATTTGATTTAGAATATTTTTTCCAAAAATTGTTTAATATTCACACCATAAAAAAGCATTATCGGTTATAAATTGATTAATTTATCATTTCAGTCATTAATTCCTTGGAAAATAAAACTTATTTTGTCTATGATTTTTCAAAATATTATTAAAATTATCTTTGATTTACATACATCTTGTATTTTTGATTATCTATAAGTATGTTATCTAATATGTATATGTAAATATTAACATCTACAATTGAACAAATGAACAAATCATATTGTAGTTGTCATTGCTTAATTATTTTGTTCATAATAATATTGATGTCATATATTGTCATCCCTGTGAAATCAAGAAACAAAAGGTAATGTTAACCTTACAATCATATGAGCTGTCAAAATGATAATGTCATCTGTAATTATTAAGCAAGATTAACAAGATAAATTATCAATGTGATTAAAATTATCTCATCATAAATAACAATAATATTTACCCTGTAGTTACACTCACTCTGAAATTCAATAACTACCTTTGATCATTATAATCACTGACATTTTAAATTTATGCATAATCATGTTCAAAATATATACAAATAAAGATCTTGAATGTTAGACCGCTTCACTTAGAGACTATTCTCTCATACTTCTATTGAATGAATCAAGCATTTTAATTTTATTCTCAGCCTATTTCAATTTAATATTCCCAATGGTACTCAATGTTTAATGCGCCTCCATACTTGTCTTATAGTATATAATCTGCAGCATAACAATGTTATGCATGTTTCAAATATTCGAGGAAAATTTAAGACTTAGTTTCATGCATTCAAGTGTGCAGAAAATTCAATTAAATAAAAAAGACTATGATAAAATCCAAATTTTCAACAATCTAACTACCACTTGAACCTAGGCCCTCTTGATTGTTAGGTTAAACCTCTCATCACTTAATCACAGAGGCCACCTATTACATTTATTTTGCTGTAATCTTTTCATTTCTATCATCACCGTGAAGATTTACAATCCAGAGTACCGATTTTTTGAAGCTATACATCAATAGATAGAACCTTTAAATTTAGTATGAACCAAAGGGTTAATTTAACAGTGCACATTGACAATTATGTAACATCATTTAGGACTTAAGACAATTTCAATGTGTTTAATTGTTCTCAATTTTTTTTTATAGAGTAAACTTTTTATATTTAATGATCAGTAGTTTTCAAATAAATCATTGTTAATGCCTATATTAATATAGCTATGCATATTTTTATCTTGCATTGTGATTTATATATAATATTGTTCATTTCTCAATTTGAGCAGAATATATGTTACAAAAAAACTTGAGGCCATGCAGAATTAAAATCATTTAAATTACTATAAAATGTTTTGATAACATAGTAATTCACTGCTCTTAACAATGCATTTTTTCATGTAAAAGGCATAAATCAAGAAATATATATATATTTTATGGTTCTTACTAAATTTTGGATAATTTATATAATAAATATATCTGAATTGCTTAGAGCATCTTTCAATGAGTATTTTTATTTCAAAATCTAGTCTATTTATATAAAGATGTCTGCCAGTAAAGAAAAATAAATTGTATTGTTAAGAGTTGTATATATTATCAAAATTGTGACATCTTGGATATTCAGGCTTGAGAAATAAAAAAATATATTCAATTCAACAAAGCTTATCAAATATTATTGATGTTTAAACATCGCATAATTGTTCAATATTTGACTAATATTTGTAAAAGTGAGGTTATGCAATTGAGTTACTAACAATTCCGTTGGGATAGTTCCAATAACAGGCAATTTTTTCCACATTTGCAGAGGACATATATAACAATATAAAAGAACTGTTTGACAATCTTTGTACAAGTAATTTATAGCTATATTTTACCTCATCATTTCCAAAATATTTTTTTTTCATTGAATACCTTCCAAACACAATTTTAGATCCCTATATAATATTGACACGCAGGAGTCTGAGTGCACATATATTTGTGTACCTTCCCATAAATATTGTATTTTGCTTTTTCCTAAAGATGATATTCGATTATATTACAGATTTCTATGAAAAATTATGTTTGTCACCTTTTTAAACAATCAAATTTATCACACAACAGGTTTTGTGAATTATTTGTCAATGAGAACAAAGTAATACATCAATGTTATAAATATCATATTGATTTTTTATTTTCATCTACTGTTGTAAAAAGATTAAGAACCACAAGCTAAATTTTTAATGCATAGTATTGCCGAAAAATGAAATGACCATAATTGAATTCAACTACACTATCATGCTTAACAATATATAACTTATGAAAATTGAGTTGTTACAACTTTGTGCGATTCAACATATTTTGACACTTACACACAGTTAACATGGTCTATATATCGTCTTTATCATAGGTTCTCAACCTAGGGGTTGCGAAGGTTTTTTTGGGGAGTCGCCAACTTTTACGGTCAACTAAAAAAATATTTTTTTTGTATGCTTTTGGATTGTATGGGGGTCGGGCGTCACATGGATTTTATGAAATGGGATCGCCACCCGAAAAAGGTTGGGAACCTATGGTCTATATTAATACTACCTACATATAGATACCTTTGGTATATAGACAATGCTAACTATTTATTGTATGTTAGTTCTGTTGCATCCGTGTAATAGAATTCCTAAAGATGCTAAAAAGTCGAAACCCAGTTCGTTAGTGACAAAACATGTGGAATCGTACAAAGTTGTAACAATTCGAATTGTATATTGAAATTCCATCAAGCACCTTTGAAATCATAAATTATATAACTTATGATTTTGCTCCAGAAAATTTAAATTGTATTGATCACAAAATATATTGTGGAAATAGTATTAAACATGTGTTTTTATTATTTAAAATATCATGCTTTTCCATCATGAAGTGACAGTTCACAACTTAAAAGCGAAAAAGCAAGAGTAAACCTCTAACCACCTGCGTGTTGATACTACATGAAATTTAACATATACCCATGTCAGAAAATATTTAATTTTAACAACAATTCCTATAAAATAAAAACTAAATCATATCTTTTAAGTACCTACGTAATTATTAACTAGGTATCCATATATTATACGAAATAGAGATAGTAATTTATATTGAAAGTGTTAGTGATTGATTCGTAGGTCTTTTTAGAGAAATTACTTACCGATGAATATTGTAAAATATGTAGATTTTATTGTGTATAGTACTATTATAAAACTTCTTCATACATGTTGGCCTAATTTCTTAGCGTTATGCATTAAGGGAAAACACAATTCTGAAGCTTCTCTGATATATCTGTTGGTAATAATAATCAATTATTTAATTAAAATGACTTTAGTGTTAACATAATTGTTAAATCCCTGATCAATATAACAGCTGATTGTTTTTAACCTTTAACTGAGTATGGGCATATTTTTCATAGATATATAAGTGTCAGTTTGAGAGTGTGGGAACGGTAAATATGCTTCAATTTTGAATTGCAATGTCATCTGTAGACAGTTGGGTATATATTTGATGTTTTTTAATTATTTTTAAATCATTTTTCTTATTTGTTATTCACAAATATATTGGACAAAATCACACAATGGTCACATGAAAATATTAATTCTCTAAAGGTTAAACTAGCTACTTTTATTTTAAACGAAAACACCATACACTCCCAATGAAAATAACATCTAAATTCACATTGATATACCAAGACTCAATTTTGATGACAGCAGAGTCGAAAAATACAGACATTTTGACGAGTAGGATAAATTTATTAAAGATAAATCGTATGTGGAAAGAGGTTTATTTAACATTTTAACTTTTTTCACACATATGTTAAAATTCCATTAAGCATCCTCAGTTGATTTAATAAATTACATAAATTATCTAGGATGCTCTCAGCGTTATTTAAAACTTGAATCAAGCTATTAAAATAGTGTAGTGGTGGCCAACACCTGAAATCTGTTACAGATACACGGGCTCAAGCCGCAGTATGAATAACTTTCTTCAATCGATGAATAATATTCAATCGGGCATAGGCATGTATGTTTGTGACATCTGATAATTCTCTCCCATCCATCTGATCTTAAAAAAAGGGTTAAAGCTAACCATAGGCCCTATCCATTCTATTTCTACTCTCTTCAAAAAATAAGCAAGATTAATCAAGTGAGAAACTTGCAATGTATTTGTAGAAAAACTACTATTGAGAAACCTCCTTTGGAGACCATATATTTCATATTGGTGGTAGAATAGATTATTATGTCCATATTCTTATCAATAGATGTCACTGTCATAAGTTTCAGCACTGAGGTTCCCCTTAACCCTTTGAGGAGTGAGCTATTTTTCACTTTATTATTTTTTGTATATTTTGGGTATGTAACTCGTATATGATAACTCGACAGAAAAATATAAAAAGATTTCATTATCATTTCGAGCAGTAAATTTTTTTAGAACTTAAAAAAAAATATTTATTATTATTTATTAAAATATTTTATTTTTTTAATTATTATCATGTTAGAAAATTCTTTTGTTCATATTAAACTAATAAAAAAATAGTTTGACTGCCAAAAATTATAGATATAATGTGAAGTATTCAAATTTGAAGAAATAATAATAATAATTTAATAAAAAAAGATTTGAATGGTCATTGATAATAGACAACATAACACTCCTCAAAGGGTTTCGAACAAATCCATAATTTCATTAGATATTTTTTCAAAGTTATCTTTTATTATACTAGATTATTATTTGTTACATAAATTATATATTTACTATAAATGTATAAAGCTGTCAAGATGATGTGTAGTGTTAAGTTTTTTTATACGTTTATAAGTAATAACAAAAAATGTATTATACTGTCCTATAGAATGTTGTAGATCGTAATTACAATTCTTTTTGTAATTATTTTAGTCCTGGCGGACTGACTTATGTAAAAGGATTTAAGACATATCTAAATTAAATGAAAAGCAATGTTAAAACATTACCAGTTGCTTTATTTTCTTCAACTTTTATCCATCCTTATTCTCAATACATGAAAATGATCAGTGCGTGCAACACGGTTCCCGTGTCCATGCATGAATTGTAGCTTCGCGTCGGTCACGGGAACCGTGTTTTCAATATTACAAAAGATCTTTTAGTATTAGTAAGTACATGCCACGGCTTAATTATTCGGGACATTTCTTTGGGACTATCGCATAAAGGCTCATTCATACTATTCATTCTATCGAAATACTTACATCAAATGATTTGTTATAGTTTTTGGAAATATCGTTTACAGTTGTAAATCGGTTTTGTTTTATCACTTTCTCTTATTATTTATTGTGAAATATGTATTTTTATTAACGTTTACATACTTTTTTTTCTAAACACCATGTACCTCGTTTTTTACAATTCCTTAAACTTCGTTCGACGCTTTAGTGCACTTGTGTTTTGATATTTTTGCAATTTTCATTTTTCCTCGCACTACCAATGGATCGGCTATCGTGTTCAAAAAAGCAACGACTAGAAGAAAGCGATGATCTTGTTTACAATAGTGATTTTGATAATATCTATGTGATTACATTGGCAGTCAATCGGATAGTGAGATTGATTATGACATAATTTTACAATCGATTGCAACAACAAGTGTTATACCTGAAAAGTGGTTGTTCGAAAAAAACCAAGCTATTCAATTTTCGGTTACTCCAGACATAAAAATTGAAATGAGTGGAAAAGATCTTATCGATTATTTTCACCTAATTGCTGATGAGAAATTTTAGAATTACGTTGTAGACGAAACAAATGAATGCAAACCAAACAATGAAAAGTTTCGTTGTTCAATTGTCCCGATTGCCCAAATAAACCTGGCTTGTGCTTAGAACCCTGTTTTCGACTATATCACGAATAAATGTGAATCTAACATTCAAATGTTATTTGAAAGTAATATAATATATTTATTGTAGTGTATTGTGAGAGTGTGAGTTAGGTTTCAACTGCTTTTATATCATAGTGTATTTTTCCGATAATAAAAATTATTATCAACAACACTTGAAGGTGAATAAATCACTGCAAAACAAAACCTGGAGTAGAAAAGGTAGAATAGAATTCCGTTCACAATAAAATTATTAATAAACCAAAAATATGTTAGTGTGAATATGCCTTTAGGGTATTACAGAGGGTGTAACATCAATAAACACTGCAAATGTTTCAAAATCTGATGGGTAAACAATGCCAGTACATGTACCGCACATATGTGTTTTGTGTAAATGACCTTGTAGGTGACAAAATTTGGAGAAATGTAATAATAGTCCTTAATATTTTACAAACTTTTATGGTTTCAAAAAATGGGTATTTTTTAGGACCTCACGGAAGCAATGCAGTATTGTTACGCAGCCAACGTGTTAACAGTGAAGACAGTAACAAATGTGAAGTGTAACGCAAGTACAAGATCAAATCATAATATTTCAGATGGACACCGTTTCCCAGTTGTACATAGATTTTATTGGATTTTTGAATTATTTATCAAAACCTTTGAGAGCATTACCAACAAATTTATACCTACCCTAAATAATATCTATGGATTTAAGTTTCTGAAGGTTTTTTCAAATGTTCTTAATTACACAGGTTGACACACAGGAAAAATAATACATTGTGACAGTGCACTCACTCATCCAGCAAAATTACTACAGAATGCAGATTGTTAGATGACATGTCAGAGGCGATGAAGATGGTAGCAAATGGACAGTCACATTCTGTGATGAGATTGTCACGAAGTGTCATAACATCATTCTTCACAAGTAGCTTATATAATACATCTGTAAAGCATTAGATGATCAAAATTATCATAGCAATGCAAATTTACTTGAAACTAGACACTAAGAAAGTAGAGATAAGACAAGCAGTGTGCCCATTAAATTTATATGATGATTGTCTTTTTGACATGACACAAGACCGTTGAAAATTCAACGACCCACAATTGAAGAATTAAAATGAAGCCTGATTTATCCTGATGATCTCTTAAAATTTGTTTAATATGCACAATACTAAATTAAATTTTTAGTATATTTGATGTCCAAATATCGTTGATACAGCTAATAAGTGTAAATAAAAAGAAACATTGCTTAATTTATAATTCTTTTTGTGTGCTGCCAAACTAAGCATGACGATTTGTGATCAAAGGAATATTTTGCAAACAACGTCAACAGTTAAACATGCAAGGATGTTTATAATTCTTAAACAAACCATTGGAAATTGTTTGCATATTCTTTTACCTAAAGCAAGACATGAAGTATTATTCAGTATTGCAAATGCAATCCTACCAATATGTATATTCCAATAAATGTCATTCTTAATTTGTCAAATATATTAATTAATCAGTACTTTTCTGATTTCTGGTGTTCGGTAATCATAACTGAAAGGGATGACTTTACTGTGATATCAGAAAAACCTGTTTTGAATTTTAAATATAACCAAAATGAAGACCGCTTATCGCAGTTTTTATTCCAAGTCATGGAGCTTGGCTGCCATGGATTTTTCGTTCACATTTCCAATGTGTCAGTGTTTTTGGTACATTTTGAAATTAACGTGCATAAAATAAATCATAGATTCGGTAAAAAACGAATTATTGTTTTACCATTGGACTATGACATTGATAAAACTGATCGGGAAATGAGAAACACGTATGAATCAGAAATTGTCAGCCACATACCAGATGTGATATATCTAAAACCAACTATTTCAAGCTATAAATCAATGGAGAATCATCAATATTATAAAATTGCTGGTATCACAGAAAATTATATTGATTTTGAAATCTACACTCAAAAGTATGTGGGATCAATGAATAATTCGGATGCCATTTTATTGGACAAATGGTTTTCTGCAAACAGTTCTTTTGAATTTGGAACCGATTTATTTTCGGATAAAATGGCTGACTTGAAAGGTTTTTGCAGGCTTTATAATTTTGTCTACTAGTCTTTTTTTCATATCACTGCCAAACTGCCAACCCTGCCAAATACTGATCTTGCCAGTGTTTAGCTTGTATAACAACCTATTGTATTTTGGCAGGGTAATTTGTTTCAAATGATGAATTACACCTGTATGCAATGATTTTCTTTGTGTTTAATGCAAATCTTTCTCTTTCTATCTAAAGAATATGTTTTAACATATTCACTGCAGGCAACATTTGCACACCATAAATTATTATTAATTTACGGTGTAAAAATGTTGCCAATTAGAATATGCAGTCAAAAAATATACCACTTTGACTTGTAATTGCATCCATGATTGTGTCATACACTATTGTGATCTGAAACCAATTTCGGAAGATTCGTTTGAACAAATTTATCCAATTCATTCACATCAGTGTGTTTCTCAATGGAAATCACGATCATGTCAGTCGTTTTCAGATGGATTCAGCGCAGCCATTCCCAATTGTACCAATGATTTGTTAGCGATTACTAAACATATGTCCTCAATCAATAGCAATGCCTCATTATAAACGTTTGGTGTGAATTGAACGTGTGGATTTTGAATTTTTGCACGCAAACTATGAAAAATATCTTCACTCATGTAGCCTTTGCATTTTTTCCAAAGATCTTTTGGATTGGATGGAAAGCAAATTGTTAATATTACTGCAAATAACGCATGTATTTGTTGTGGGTCAGCAGTATTCGATGAATCAGCGAGTGAAGTGTCCCAATGTGCACCGTTTTCTAGAAGATTTAATTCGAGGCAAGCTTCATGATAACATACACGACACATATTCGACCGGTTACCGTTCTCAATTTTTGTTAGGATGTCCGTCCACGTATGTTGATTAACAGTAATCGCAAGTAAAAGCATTCTGCATTATTTGGGTGAACAGTGTACAGACGGCCTAATGCGTTCGTTGAATATACATTGTAATGTCCTTCAACTGCTTTACCTTGTTTGCGACATTGAATTTTTTTTCTGTTGCATTCCATCTGTAGAATGTTGGCACTTCAGAGTAAAGTAGCTTTGTAGTCTTTGCAAACATATCATCCCTACACAATAACAAAAATGCAGTTTACGTTGTTGGCTGTTGTGACAATGCTCTTACACGTGCATTTTCTGTTGTGAAGTACACTCGCTGTCCATTTTCAAGGTGAACTGCGAAATGAGTAACTGTTGGATGCCGTTCATGAATTGGAAATGATAAAATGTGCCATATTGCTTCATTGCTACTAATGTAGCGTCCCAGTTGATATTGGTTGAATCTATCGATAGATGCAGTCGAATTTTGCTTCAAAATATTCAGTACTTTACGTAAGTACCTACTTAAAATACCTACAGGTGAGTGCATGTGACAGATTTGTTTTCGGCGTTGCTATGGATTCAATGCTTCATAAATGGCCATTCTGTATTAGAATAGTCTTGTATGAAATCATGATTTCGTAAATATTCAATTAATTTTTGTAATCAAATCAAATTCTGAGTATCCTATCTTTTGCCCGGTAGTCTAAGCATTAATTCGACAAAGTTTTATCGCAATTGGATTAATGGTGTAGGAATTAATAAAGGACAGACAGACAGACAGACATTCATTTTTATATATATAGATAGACTAGCGTGTTCTCGGCATGCATTGCAATGCCACTAAAAAAAGGAAACCGCGACTTTATGGAAGCGCCACGTCGGGAGCCTCTCACCTTCCGATTGGATAAGTCGGACTTGAGGCGAGGCCGGAGCCAATTAGAAGCTGTAAGCTTAGGCTATGTTTTTCTTACCTAAATTTGACAGTGGCGGTCGTATGTGTTTTTATTTATTGGAGTGCTTTTGCATACACAATGTTTTTTGTTTTTCTATTTGGTGCGTACACAAATAAATCAGATGGTTTTCCAACGCGTGAGCAGGCCACATACAGTTGTTCATGTGAGAAGCATGGATTTTCTAAATTTAGTCTACACACTTGTAACGACTGTCCTTGTGCCTTATTGATGGTCATTGCAAGGGCAACTCGCACTGGAAACTGCAGACGTTTAAATTCAAATATCTGTCGGAATCATTGGGATGCGTGGCAACAGTACATCTTCTCCTTTGAATTTTCCATTTAAAATTGTAGCTTCAATAATATTGTTCATCATTTTTCTCACTGAAAGCCTGGTACCGTTACAAAATCGTGGTGGATTTATGTTTCGAAGAATGATAGGCACGTCAATTTTCAATGTTAAAACATGCGGCGGCATGCCTGGCAAATCAAGTGAATTCAAGAATTCTGTTGGATAATTGACGACTTCGTCTTGATTCGTTATAGTATCGATTGACTTAAACGTTGTCGCTTCTCCAGGTATTTCATTTAGTAAGCTGAAATTGATTACATTGACATCTTTGTTTTTGGCTGCTAATATAGCACATGCACTGAGCCATTGACGATTTTTATGATTGTGTGCAATATTTGGAAAAACTTTGTGAATCAATTCGTCTATCGTTGCGGTTATTTTACAGAAATTCTCTGGCAATGTGATACATTGTGTGAATTCCTCTATTGCCATTTTCCCATTTCTTATATCCAACAATTGTTTTACGAAACATTCAGCGGATGCATCATGTTGTAGTTGTACACGCATATTGGTCTTCAAAGTGAATCTATGTACGTATCGCCATAAAACGCATGATTTGAGACATGCATTAAGTTCATCGGCCACTGTTAAGCGTGATATAACAGGTAGAGTTTGTCGAAAATCACCAGACAATAAAATGAGTGCACCACCGAAAAGTTGTTCATTTCCTCTTAAATCTTTTAGTGTGCGATGAAGTGCTTCCAATGATTTTTTTGTGCGCCATAGTACATTTGTCCCATACAATGATTTTACATGATGTGAGTGGTTTGCCCGTTTTAAAATTTTTGTTGATATTGCATGTTGGTGTCTCAATTATTTGCTGTTCAGCCACCATCCAAAAGAGTTGCTGCAATTCCAGATGATGCGATTGCTAGTGCAATGTTTTTTCATCGTGTGGTAATCCTCTTTTTTGCCATTCAATTGAATACATCCAACAGTGTGTCTCTCCAAAAACATGACGCTTGACAATGAAATCCATTAAAGATTTGAGTTTTTGTTTGAACACTCGTGCGCAAATATCATGACGATCTGATGATGATTGTCCGGGTAACAAAAGTTCTGTTTTATCTTCCCACATTGGATTTCAGGTAAATGTAATAAAAAAATCTGGGCGGCCATATGCCCGAACATTCGTCATTGCATCTTGTGCATATTCATGCATGTGACGTGGACTTCCTGTAAATGTGGCCGGTAGTACCTATGACCATTTTTCCCAAATCATTGGGATTCACATTGACAACTGCATTGCGTAAATGAATATACTCTTCGGAACGCAACTTTGTTTGATTTAATCGAATGTAGAGGAGTCGTTCAGTTTATATTTTGCGTACATATTGACGGAACAAATGTCGACATTTTAAGATATGATTTTCAGCGTTTTCGCGAATCATCAATCGATATGAATAGTAATTCATGGCACTGACTTTCTTATTCGCTTGTGGATTTCTCAACGGGATGTTGAAATGGTATCCGTCTTCTCCTTGCCAAAATAAAATCGGATATTGCAATCCATCGTACAATGGCCCATGACAAATGGAACTTTATCATTGCAGGGAAATGTCCCCTGTAATTTCACATTACAAAAACAAAAAATTATTACATATTTTTTTAAGATATAAAGGTGTTTTTTTAGATGTATAGCACTTTAAGTTGGTAACACTTTTTTAACTGGCCACCTAGCTTCCAAATTGTGCAAATTTATTTTGAAAATCTTGGTTCCGTTCGAAATACGTATCGCGCACTACGTCCATTTTACGGTCAACATAATCGTCCATGAGAGCAATTAATTTGATTAACTATGGAACGTTTTTGCACCACATATACTCTAAATGATAATATGCATCCACAGAGACGTTGTACAGTGTGTACAGAAGACGTCATTGCTGCTGTAGAGCGTAGCGTAGAGGAAGACCCGAATCAGTCTATCCGCCATCGTGCACAGGAATTGGATATGTGTCCATGCACTTTATGGAGGTTTTGCGGAAAAATCTTGGTTTGCGTGCTTACAAAATCCAACTCATGCAAGAATTGAAGCCACACGATCACCTAGCAAGGCGTAGATTCGGTGAATGGGCCCAAAACAAGATTGCCGTTGATCCGATTTTCATAAGCGAATTTTGTTTAGCGATGAAGCTCACTTTTGGTTGAATGGATATGTCAATAAACAAAACTGCCGTATTTGAAGTGATGATAATCCTCAAGTGTATGTTGAGACACCGTCACATACAGAAAAAATGACTGTTTGGGGTGCTTTATGGAATAGTGGAATCATTGGTTCATACTTCTTTAAAAATGATGCTCGCCAGAATGTTACAGTCAATGGTGACCGCTATAGAGCTATGATTACTGACTCTTTCGTTCATCAATTGAACAACCATGACGTTCAGGAGCTGTGGCTTCAACAAGATGGTGCAACATATCACACAGCTCATGCCACAATTGATTTATTGAAGGATCTGTTTGGTAACTACATAGTTTCAGACCCGTGAATTGGCCTCCAAGATCGTGAGATTTAACACCGCCAAAACATTTTCTGTGGGAATATGTGAAGTTTCTAGTCTACACCGTAAGCCCGAAACGATTGACCACTTGGAGGACAACATTCGCCGCGTTATTGCCGATATACGGCCACAAATGTTGGAAAAATTCATTGAAAATTGGACCTCCAGATTAGACTACGTCCGAGCTAGCCGTGGCGGTCATATGCCAGAATAAATTATAATGCCAGAAGATTATCTTTCAAATAAAGTAAATTTATGTCTATTTAAAAAAATTCATCTTTGTTTTATTTCATTTCAAAGTTCTATACCTCTAAAAAAACACTTTTTATATCTGTAAAGCATTAGATAATCAAAATTATCATACCAATGCAAATTTACTTGAAACTAGACACTAAACAAGTAGAGATGAGACAAGCAGTGTGCCCATTAAATTTATATGATGCAATCAAAAAATCGACAGTCTGTCTTTTTGACATGACACAAGACCGTTGAAAATTCAACGACCCACAATTGAAGAATTAAAATGAACCCAGATTTATCCTGATGATCTCTTAAAATTTGTTTCATATCGATAATATTGAATCAAATTTTTAGTATATTTGATGTTGAAATATCGTTGATACAGCTAATAAGTGTAAATAAAAAGAAACATTGCTTAATTTATAATTCTTTTTGTGTGCTGCCAAACTAAGCATGACGATTTGTAATCAAAGGAATATTTTGCAAACAACGTCAACAGTTAAACATGCAAGGATGTTTATAATTCATAAACAAACCATTGGAAATTGTTTGCATATTCTTATATCTAATGCAAGACATGAAGTATTATTCAGTATTGCAAATGCAATCCTACCAATATGCATATTCCAATAAATGTCATTCTTAATTTGTCAAATATATTAATTAATCAGTACTTTTCTGATTTCTGGTGTTCGGTAATCATAACTGAAAGGTATGACTTTGCTGTGATATCCGAAAAACCTGTTCTGAATTTTAAATATAACCAAAATGAAGACCGCTTATCGCAGTTTTTATTCCATGTCATGGAGCTTGGTTGCCATGGATTTTTCGTTCACATTTCCAATGTGTCAGTGTTTTTGGTACATTTTGAAATTAACGTGCATAAAATAAATCATAAATTTGGTAAAAAACGAATTATTGTTTTACCATTGGACTATGACATTGATAAAACTGATCGGGAAATGAGAAACATGTATGAATCAGAAATTGTCAGCCACATACCAGATGTGATATAACACGTGGATCAATAAGTCCCGGGACTGACACATAGATGGCGTTGCCAACAAAAGTTCCGTATGATTTTTCATAAGTACCAACCTTCAAAAGATACCTGTCAAAATTTCATGACATTCTGATGTTTGGTCCATGAGTTACAGTGATTTAAGTGACGCTCGTCTTGATATTCTCTGAATAATGGATTCGAAACAATTTCGTGTGTTGATTTATCATTGTTTTTTGATGAAAAAAAACACAGTGCAAGCTCAGCAATGGCTTGAAAAGTGCTACAGGGAATCTGCTCCATCAAAAACAACCATTTGTCGGTGGTATGCTGAGTTTAAACGTGGTCGTACTGACACTGAAGATGCTGAACGCTCTGGCCGGCCAAATGAGGCAATTACCCCGGAAATCATCAAAAAGTCCACCAAATCGTTTTCGAAAACCGTAAATTAAAATTGCGTGAGATAGCTGACACCTTAAAGATATCATACGGCAGTGTGTACACTATTTTGCATGAACATTTGTCTATGAGGAAGCTGTTGTCAAAGTGGGTGCCGCGTTTGCTCACAGTGGATCAAAAACAACAACGTGTCGTTGATTCTGAGCGCTGTTTGAAGCTGTTTCGCCGAAACAAACCGGATTTTTTGCGTCGGTATGTGACAATGGACGAAACCTGGATCCTTCACTACACTCCAGAGTCAAAGCGGTCGTCAGCCGAGTGGACTGCAGTCGGTGAGAAGCGTCCAAAGCGGCCAAAAACGCAAATGTGGACCGGTAAGGTTATGGCCTCAGTATTTTGGGATGCTCATGGAGTTTTGTTCATCGACTACCTTGAAAAAGGTAAGACCATCAATAGCGAACGTTACATTGTCCAATTGATGCGTTTGAAGAACGAAATCGGTGAGAAACGGCTCCAAATGAAAAAGAAGAAAGTGCTCTTTCACCAAGACAATGCGCCGTGTCACAAGTCGCTCGCTACAATGGCGAAATTGCATGAATTGGGCTTCGAATTGCTTCCACACCCACCATATTCACCGGATCTGGCCCCCAGCGACTACTACCTGTTTGCAGACCTCAAAAAAATGCTCCAAGGAAAGAGATTCTACTCCAACGAGGAAGTCATCGCCGAAACGAACGCTTATTTCGAGGCCAAAGATAAATCGTTCTACAAGAAAGGTATTGAAATGTTAGAGAAGCGCTGGACTGATTGTGTTGCTCTTGAAGGAGACTATGTTGATGAATAAAGTCGAATTTTGCCAAAAAAACGTGTTTTTCTTAGTTAATCCCGGGACTTATCGATCCAAGTGTTATCTAAAACCAATTATTTCAAGCTATAAATCAATTGAGGATCATCAATATTATAAAATTGCTGGTATCTCAGAAAATAATATTGATTTTGAAATCTACACTCAAAAGTATGTGGGATCAGTGAATAATTCAGATGCCATTTTGTTGGACAAATGGTTTCCCACAAACTGTTCTTTTAAATTTGGAACTGATTTATTTTATGATAAAATGGCTGACCTGAAAGGTTTTTACATGCTTTATAATTTTGTGTACTAGTCTTTTTTTTCCATATCATCTTAACACTGCCAAGTACTGATCTTGCCAGTATTTAAGTTGTATTTATCATATTTTGGCAGGGCAATTTATTTCAAATGATGAATGTGCTTGTGTGCAATGATTTTCTTTTGTGATTACTGTAGTTCTTTCTCTTTCTATCTAAAGAATATGTTTTAACATATTCACTGCAGGCAACATTTGTAAAAATGTTGCCAATTATAATATGCAGACAAACAATACTTCCATGAGTGAAAAACACATACAATGGAACCCCGATCATATATTCACATATTCATTGTTTTTTCGCATATCTGGTTCATTTTATACAACCCTGAATATGCAATCATAAGAACAATGTTAAATAATCCTGCATTTATCATTTCCTGATTTATTGATTTTCCAGATCTACTGAACAATTTTTTGGCCCATTCTCATATGCAAGTGTGTCAGTGTGAGGAAAATTCACTGCACACTTATGGTTTTTGTAAATATAATAGTATTAATATATTTTTTAGGTAAGCCAGTCCGTGTCTCAACTTTTAATTACAAACCTTCAAGTATGTGGTGGATTGATGATATAGACACTCTGCAGTTAGATGGTACGGAAGCAAGAGTTGTAATTGAATACTGCAGGTAAAATACTGATGAAATATAACATACATTAACTTTAAAGCCAATTCATTTATCTATTTCCACAATTTTTAGTTAATTTAAAACACCCTCTTCTCTTTGCCAACAGCTGTCAAATTTTCAGTTACTCCTATAATAAAATAATTTTTAAAAAAAGTAACTTTCCCTCCTTTTACAAAGTAATTATACCAGAAAAAGATTTACATAATTTATGTTAGATGGTGTTCAAATAACTTTGATACATTGTGACACTGCAATGAATGGTGAATCAGTGTGTACCTTATGCAATAATATGTTTTTGCCAGAATCTCTTCATTGAACCTCCTTTTTTTCAATGGATTTGGCCGTAACTTTGTGGAAGCTTATTTGTTATATAAAATGAAAAAGCTGTTATTCCACTTTGTATGTTACTACTAACTCAGTGAGTCCAAACATTGCGTTATAGTCAGTTGATAATGCTCGCAATGAACGAAACAGGTCCTGATCAAAAAATATGTTATGGGAAAAAGATGTGTTTTTATTATTTAAAAAAGTCTAAAGATACTTCTCACAGCAGCAAAACAGATGTCACATTGAAAAACACAGCAAGTGGAATAACAAAGTTTAAAAAATAAATTTTATGTAGAGTTTTCTCGTAAATGGTACCTTTTTAATTTCATAGAAAAATATCAGTTATAATATATGATAAAACGATTGGTTCTGATTACAGATGGGTAAATTGCAAAATTGAGCTCATACATTACGAAGAAGAATTGGAATGGGGAGAGCTTTTTGCAAACAATACAGGAATCGGTATGCTAGGAAATGTTTTTCATGACAGAGCTGATATAGGGTTTGGTAAGACATTTTACTGATCTGGTGTATACAATATAATATATCTGGATATTATATTTTAAAGTCTAGAACATCAAGGCATCAAATTTTTAATGATTCCATTTTATTTTCTTATTATATTATTTTTGAGTGGTTAGGAACGCAAGGGTGAAATTATCAAATCATTAAACTAAGAAAAATGATAGATCAATTGAATTTTATGAAAAAATACTAAAATAAAATTAAAAAATACAGTTCATTTTCCATTATATATTTGATATTATTTAAAATTTTGTGCATATAAAATTTATCTTTTTTTCCAACTAATTACATTCAATGTAGAATTGAGACATTTAACTGATAATCTCGTTTATATTTAAATAGTTTTTAGCAGTCAATTAATGTTAACAAATGTTTGTTCATCAATTCTTCGAAAATTTAATTCTTGATTTTTCATTTAGGCTCCACCTGCATGTGGTTTCACGAATACACATTTTTGGATTTGTCATGTCCTTCTGTGAGGACTGGAATCACAACTATTGCTCCAAGACCTAAGTATGAAACATATTATACTGCTTGAACTCATTCGTACTCATGTAGTATAGCATCACTATGGGATTGTAGATTTTTTTGATTGTGATAATTAGTCACAAAGTATCACTGATAATACTCTTGGTTTTTATTTAAAATTAGCAAAACTTTTGAATATTTCAGAACATATAACAGAACTAAAAGTATCCGATAAAGTAGTGAACTATTGTATTTACCTACTGAAATAACACAGATGATATTTATGTTGGTTTGGATATTTTTTTGATGTATTTCAGTAGTGTAGATATTCTGACATTAAAATACAGTAGAACCTCGATTATCCGAACCTCGGTTATCCGTATTATCGTATAACGAATTTCCTAATATGCACATGGCGAATTGCATCCACTGTTTGCGTACATGATGGAATGGAATCTTAACATTTTGATCATTGCATTTGTTTATTTTATGCATTTGCTCCAACAAGTCTTGTGTAAAATATTAATTAGTTCAAATTCAATACTCACTGAACCCGACTACCCAAAAAATCTTTAGCATCAAGACGTGAAAATATTGCAACAAACTACAAAACTAGAGTAAATAATGTGTTACCATAATGGTGTGTGCCAAGTCAGTGTTCGCAATTTGGCAGCATCGAAAAGAAAACCTAGATTTAATCAGATAGCGATAATTGATTTTTTCATTAAAAATATTTTTATATTAAAGTTATTTATTAACCTACAGAAATAAAAATAATCCATACTGAATATACTTGTCTTTTCCTGTCATGACTTTTTCGATTATCCGGATTTGTCATTATCCGGACTATCTTCGTCCCCAATTAGTCCGGATAATCGAATATAATTTCTTTCAAAATAGTGACAAATCACAATTTGACTGTTTAAAATTCTTCAAAATATCAACTTAGATCTTAAAAGGATTATGAATAAGAAATTCAAAAAAAATGGCATTTATTTGACAGTTACTTGTTTTACAGAATATTTTGTTTATCCATTGATTGTGTTACACCTATTAATTTGCATAGCCAGTGAAATTTTATAAATATATTTTTCAACTTAAAAAACTTTAGAAAATTAAGATTCTTTGGTGATTATAATTGGTTCTCAATCGTAGAAGTTATTTGTTAAAATAATTATTTATCGCATATTAATAGTTTTAGTGTGGCTGGCACAATGAAAATTATTTGTTTGAATATACAAATTGATAAACCTTTTGCTTTTTTTAGGTTAGTTGAAGATTTTCTTGTGCCATATTTACCGTTCACTGCAGATGTATGGTTGGCAAATTTCATTGTGATATTACTTTCTACAATAATGCTGCATTTCTTCATCTTGAATATTTTAAGAAACAAAGTTTCTAATGAGAAAAAACTCGACAGGGAAAACAGGGACATGAAAAATATTCTTCACAAGCCTTTAGAAGATTCAGAAAACAATATAGTATTACTAAATGAAAATAATAAGAGAAGTGTTACCGCTGAGAGTATTATAAGAATAGATGAAAACAATTCTGTTTATGATAAAGTCACTTACAAAGTCAAAGGGAAAAAGAGATATAATGCTTCTGCAAACAACAAAGTAAGGCAGTCAAATATCAATCTTATGATGGATTCCTTTTTGAGCATATGGGATATACTTTTGTTACAGGTAATTTTTTTAGACCATCCCTAGTACTAATCTGAAAAAAATAAGTTTATTGAACAGCAGATTAGATGTTATTTTGTTTAAAGAGCTTTCCATCTTTCAAGTGAAACTTATAAATCATTTGTCAAATGTTATGTCTTAACCCAAAAGCCAATGTGAGTTATTGCAAGGTCACAAAAAAGTTTTTATTATAACGATTGCTTTTATTTTCTATATTAGTTAATGTTCCCGATTTCAGAATCTACACTTTAGTGAAATTGAATATTAATCCTGTCAAAATCTCAAAATATAAATTTACGAAATTTACAATATTGGCTGAGGGTGCTTGGAGTTTTTTTTTTTTTAATAAAAAAAAAACACATTTTTCAGCCCTTATTTCCACAATATACGAGTTTTACCTACCAATAAAACTCTTATTGTGTTTCCAGCAATGTCCAAGATCCTCAGAGATGATGCGTCTCGGTTTTCGAGCCACGCGTCCAAATCCTACGTTGGCAACACCTTTTCTTCTCCCCTCTCTTCCCTACCCTAGCCACGCCATCCGGGTGACGCCGTTATGCATGTCATTGTCACTCAAGGTGCACCAGGTAGGGGTTACCTGGATCTAAGACATTGCTGGAAACACAATAAGAGTTTTATTGGTAGGTAAAACTCCTATATTGTGTGTTCTGGCAGCAATGTCCAAGATCCTCTGAGTGAATTCTTATCACCTGGTGGCTCGTGGGGGAAGAGTTATGTCGTCAATGTGAGATCTTAACCAGTCTTCAGCTGATGGTCCGGGTACGATCTTGTGGCCATCTAGACTGGTTGGAAAGGGTTAGTGATAAGGCCTTCCGTCGGATGTGATCACTCTCGCCAGTTATTACCTCTTGTCTATGGCTGTCCTGGAGGCCGGCTTATCGGGCCCCATAGCTGTAAAAAATAGTTCTTGGAGGTCTCCGCCTTTCTTTCGACTTCCTTCCGAGGCTTTAACCAGTTGGCGAAGCCAATATATTGAGGCTATATTTTGCGTGTCTCCTTTCCTAATGTGCCAACCCGATTGCTGATGGGTAGTTGACCCGAACGCAGGCCATAGAGCTATCTGGTCCCGATCCTCTCTAAGCCCGCTGTCTGAATATCTGAGCAATTTCTTAAACTTCAAGAACTTGTCTAACAGATGTCAGTAGTAGCAATGTTGCCGTCCTACAAGACACTTCATATAGGCTGGATGTAGGTGGAGTGGTTGCCTTCAAGTGACGGACTTCCTCCTGACATCCTATATAGAGGCTTTCGGGGTCTTTACTCTGGCTAGGGATATGGCTCGGAGTACACGCCTCACCAGGGCGTTTCCGCTAATGTCCACGCCGCCCACTGGTTTGCAGAAGGTTGTTATGGCCGATGGTTGTTGTGCACCCCAATTGTGGAGTACGCCAAGCTTCCTCTGAGGTAGAGGTGAGTTAAGTACCTGGCAACTTGTTCCGGATGGGGTGATTTGCGACCACTGATCTAAGCTTGCATCAGGTGGTCCATCTAACCCATGCCAATCGGTACGCTATACAGCGCCTTTTTCCTTCAGAGCTCCACTCGCGAATTAGACTCTCCCACCTGAAATCCTCCACAGATGGAGCGACAGGTCTTGTATTTTGGAGGTGGTCGGCCGGTTGACATGCCCACCCGCACTAATGCCAAGTTGGGTATCGTGTGTGGCAGCCCTGTCGCTCTCCTCTGAAGGTCTGCTCCCCAGAATGGTTTCTTCCAGTCTGGTACGACGAGGAGATATCTCCCTCCCGCCGTGTTCAGGTGGGTCAATACTTAGGGAATCATGTTCGGGTGGGTAAAAACCCACACCAGTTCGTAGTCCCACAAGCGGCTGAAAGCGTTAGCTGTCGTGAGATACATACCTGGGAATTACTCGCGACTCTTTTGACGATCTCGGGCGTGCCTCTGTGATCGAAGATCTGCTCTGTTGCTGTATCGGGAATGTGCCACTCGGGAACTTGTTTTCCGCGAGATAGACGGTCGGCCGTGCCGTTGTAAATTCCCGGTAGGTACTGTGCAGTTAGGGAGATGTCGTACTTGTCGACCAATGCAACCATCTCCTGAGTCAATAAGAAGAGGTCTAGCGACCGTGTGTTTCCTTCATTGCTTATATATAAGACTACTAACCTGTTGTCCGACTGTAAAAGTACCTCTGCTCCTCTTATTTCATCGGCTTGCAGTTTGATTGCCGATATCACCGCATACAGCTCCTTCCGATTGGAGCGCCATGACCGATGCTGCCAGTTCCACTGTCCCGACATGAGGGTGTCGTTCAGTTGAGCTCCCCAACCTGCATCTGCTGCGTCAGTGGTTCGGAAGTGGCGAAAAATTGGTCTGTGCAGTGGGTGTTGCCACTCCAATTGTCTGTACCCACCAATTCAACTCCTCTATGGCTGGACATAGAATCGCAACCCTAAGGTGAGGCGGCAGATGGCGCAATTGGCAGATGTGTCGTTGTAGGTGACGGCAATGCAGCCGTCCTCGGGGAATGACAAAGGATATGAAGTTTAGTCTGCCTAGCAGGCGTTGAGCTGATTTGAGGGACCATCCCTGCTTCTGTGTCATCTCTTGCACTGCGTTGTGGAGAGCTGTGCACTTTTCGTGGGATATGCTTTTGGTGTAAGTGCCCCACTCGATCCCCAGGAATTTCAGTTTCTGGCAGGGTACAGGGATTGACTTCTTGAAGTTTACTGTCCAACCTAGCTTTTTTAGAAACCCTACGATCTCTAATGCTTGAGAGGTTAGGACTGTTTTGGATTGATTTGCAATCAAGAAGTCGTCCAGGTACGTAATCCTCCGAATGTCTCTGTCCCGAAGTTTTTCAGCTACCCAATTCGTCAGTAATGTGAACATTTGTGGAGCCGCTGATAGACCGAAGGTGAAGCTTGTGAACCGGATCAGCTAGTCTCTGAAGCAGGGCGGAGAAGTTGCCGATGTCGCTTTGCTATAGGAAGATGGAGGTATGCCTGATGCAGGTCTATCTTTATCATTCAGTTGTTCCTCTGCAGGAACTGCGGAACTCAGCCATGGTTGAACAGCTTGAAAGGTCTGGGATTCAAAAAGAAAACCATTCAACATCTTCAAGTAGAAGATTGGTCGTTCTCCGCCATCCGTTTCCTGACTAAAAATAACTTCGAGAGGTAGCTGGGCGTTCCGTCTGCCGCTCTTAAGATTTACAGTTCCTTTAACACAGTTACTTGGGCCTGCATCTTGCCCGTTACCTGCGTTAGAATTCCCGCAGTAGCTGTGGTGTCTGAGGGAGAAGGGCGGCTTCAGGGTGAATGGAATGCGCCCCCCCCCCCTAACATCCTCAGAAGGGGTAAGGGGGCTCCTTCTGCCTTCCAAACTTTCACAAGGTGTCGCAGGCAACCCCCTTTGAAGGGTTTGGCGTCATCTGGGGCGTTGCCCCCTTCAAAGATTCTTTCTTTTGTGCAATTCCCTGTTTTTTTTTTTTGTAGGGGGGCCTTCGATTGACTGAAACAGCCCCGCGGGTGTAAGAGGTACTGTCTTATAACCCCCCCCCCCACTCAATGACGAACTGCCGGCCCTCGAGTAAGAAGTCCTCCCCGTCAGCTGAGCTGTAAGAGCTCCTTGATCGTACCCACGGAACTCATCGTTCACTTCCAGCTCGATGAACAACGGCGTCGCGGCATATTATTTCTGCCTTTCATAGTAACAGAGCCCAGCCCAATCTGATGTGCCACATCGCTAGATGCCAATCATCGTCGATATCCTGGCCGGGTCGCATTAGGTACGATCGGCTCCTTCCACAGTCCCGACCAACGCTGTCAGTTGTTGTTTATTGGACGGGGCGGCCTCCTTCCGGAGTCGAAAGGAATCTCCTATCGACTCGGGGGGGATTCTTTCGGGCCGTGAGGTGGACGGTTGATCTTGTTTCGATTGAAAAAAGAACTTACTATCTTGCTCTCCAGTCTGTCCAAACGATCACCAGCCACGCTTGGCGTCTGGCCGGCGTTCGTTTCGTCTTCCGACGCGAAGTCTTCATGCGAAGCCATCGATACATCACGCATGATTACGATATGTATATATATATATATACAATATATATTAAAAATCATGTCACTTTGGAAGCACCACAGTGGTTTAAGCACGGATGCTAATTTAGTGACTGTAATAGTCAACACGTGTCGATGTTTACGGATTTGTTATGTAGCGACATCAATGACACGTCACCCGGATGACATGGCTTGGGTAGGGAAGAGAGGGGAGAAGAAAAGGTGTTGCCAACGTAGGGTTTGGACGCGTGGCTCGAAAACAGAGACGCATTATCTCTGAGGATCTTGGACATTGCTGCCAGAACACACAATATATTTTATCATAAGGACAGATTTTGCTCATCGCGAGCATTATCAACTTTCATTTCTTACTTCTATTGCATCCATGACGTCGAATGGAATGCCTTAAGGCATAGGCTCCCAACCTTTTTCGGGTGGCGACCCCTTTTCATAAAATCCATGTGACCTGCCACCCCCCATACAATTAAAAAGCATACATTTTTTAGTTGACCGTATAAGTTTGCGACCCCCCAAAAAACTCTTTGCGACCCCCGGGTTGGGAACCTATGCCTTAAGGCAATCTGGCAAATGGTTCATTGAGATATTTTTACAAAATCGTTTCATTAAAAAATCAGACAGAGTTGCTCATTTTTCACGAGTCCAATGCTGATTCCACAACCCTGATTAAAACAATGTTCTAGGGAGGAGGGTATGGAGGTGGAAATCGAGGTCTCGCTTTGAGGAACGCAATGCTCTTCTATTCTTTATTCATAGCAAATGCCTACATGTGTGGACTTACTTCAACTATGACGATGCCCAGGTATGTACGCTTTTATTTTATTTGTGTCTTCTTCTAAACAAACATACTTATTAAGCTCTAGCTAATGATAATGATTAAAATAGTCTTTTATAAATATACCTACTAGTAAGTCTGTGTATATTTTTTAGATACACAGAAACTATTGAATCGGTAGTTCAGTTGGCGAAATCAAATATAAAATGGGGGGCCACCCACGATGCTTGGATATTTTCCATACGGGAAGCCACAGGTGTAAGAATTTAAAAATCACATTTTTACTTTTTGTCCAATCGCTTTGAAATACTTAACAGTGATATCCAATAATAACAAATACTATTTTAACAAGGTGAAAAAATAGCAATGTATTTTAGTTCTACAATTTTTTTTTTTTAAATATATAGTTGATAGCTATTTCGGCTCAACCGTCGTCAGAGCTATGCTTAAATGAGCATTTGCTTATCTATATATAGCTGTGTAGAAAAGGTACACAACACGTCTTCTCTCCTGTTTTAATGACTTAGCTTGTTTCTTGCTTGCAATAAAACTAAAAATTGTAAATGAAACTAAAAAGGTCTGAAACCAAAAAATTGTCATCTTGCGACCTTTATTACAAAGGTACACTTAGGCTTCAGAACAGCTGGAAACCAATAGATATCAACTATCACAAAGGATTCTTAACGAACAAACTAATACATGTCGGTCGCCACTGCTCAAACCACTACAGGGGGCTGTTTTGTTTCTATAATAGACCATTTCCGTGCCATATGTAAACATATTGATATTGCCGACTTTTTAGTTTCATTTTCAATTTTTGAAAATTTTTAGTTTTATTGCGAGCAAGAAATAAGCTAGGTCGTTAAAACAGGAGAGAAGATGTAGTGTGTACCTTTTCTACACAGCTATACATCGATAAGCAAATGTTCATTTAAGAATAGCTTTGACGATGGCGTGAGCCGAAATAGCTATCAGCTATATCTAAAAAAAAAATTTTTAAATAGAAGAATTAAAATCCATTGCTATTTTTTCACCGTGTTATAATGGAGTTCTACCAAGTGAATGCCAATTCAATCAATAAAATATTATTTTTTAAACATACATCAACTGTTTAAATACTATTTTTTACAATCTTAAAATATGGCTGATAAATCAAATTATTTTTGCAGAAAAATCTTGTTAAAGTACGCAATAATTTCATTAATCAACCACCAAGTCAATTAAAAGAAATGTGGGATAATGACCAATTCGCTTATGCTGTGGAAAGACTTCAAAGTGGTAAGATTGACAATTTCTCAATATTAATGATGAAATAATATGAACCGGTCAATTCGGAGCTACTAAAATAATTCACAATTTCATTTCAAGGTCATTTTGCAATAGCAGACTACATAACAGAAACCGCCGTGAACAACCGCCGCTTGATGGGCGAGGATATATATTGGGATTGGTATGTCGCTGTCTTCAGAAAGAGTTCTGCATTCAGACCGCTGTATGATAAGTTGATGAACAGACTCCACCAGGCAGGCTTGCCAAAAGTATGGGAAGCACAGGTAATAATGATCAAAAAAACATGAACACTAAATTATATTATTTTCTTACATTCTTGCATTCATCATTTTTCAGCATATCTTGTTTGAACACAGTGAAAAAAAAAACATATATTTTAGTTCTGCATATTTTTTATAAGATATGGTTGATAGCTATTTTGGCTCACGCCATCGTCAGAACTATGTTTAAATGTACATTTGCTTATCTATATATAGCTGTGTAGAAAAGGTTTGCAAATCACTTTAAAGAAATAGCTATCAACTATATCTTATAAAACTTTGTAGAACTAAAATACATTGCTATTTTTTTACCGTGTTATTATTGATTAACTTTCGTTTCAAGGTTGTTGGAAAATATCTCAAGAATCGACAGCAAAAAGGTGTAGCACTTTCACGCTCTCGACCAACCAATGCGCCAACAGTTCTGCAGCTGCATCATGTACAAGGATGCTTACTTTTATGGGCTTGTCTCATTACAGTATCGTTCATTACTTTTCTAGGTGAGTTGGTGCTGTACCATTATTCAACAAAGAAAAATTTTGCCCCAAAGGTTAACGCTATATACTAACCCTCTTGGCGTCAGAGTGATCTAAAATTCATACAATCCTACGATTACACAAGATTTGTTGCTTATGACCTCGGTTACACCTTTCGCCATCTTCAAACATTAAAAAATACACACATCTCTGGTTATAACATGAATAGTATTTACGTTAATCCCAATTTACACAGTAAATCATTTTAGGAAAAAAAAATAGACTTCAATTGAAGTAGAGTTTATTTTAGTAGATTTCAAAATATTATAAGTCAGTGAAGAACATAGATCCTTATTAGTGACATTGTTTGATGGATAGGGGCCTGAATTTGAAGAAACACATTTATCCTTCGCTGCACTAGCTTACACAATATACAAATGAAATTTAAAAAATTACAAGCTAACAATTTTAGCTCCCCTAAAAATTTTAAATTGATATCCCTGATGCACGTATCTCAAATTATAAACATTGTTATAATGAATAGCTTATAAAATAAACTGGGTTAAAAAAACATTTACATATTGTTGATTATATTGTGTGCCTGAGCAATCCGTACCAATAATCTCAATATTACATCTTGAAGATTGCTTTTGAGATAGAGCCTTCTTTGAGCTTTTTGAATGCATCCTGATATTGAGATAATGAAAACACCTCAATACCTAACTTTCCAAAATCCAAATACCTGCAAGAAAGAAGAATATTTAAATTTATAGTAAATTGAGTATACATCTGTTTGTGCAACTGAAAATGTCACAAAGATTGTAAAATGTTTGATTTTGAGTTATGTTTTGATAAATAAAAAAAAGGTTGCACAATATATTATTTCGATTACATGCAAAACAAGCTCCGAATTAGACAACTAAGATTGAATTTATTTATTTTATATATGAAGAAATATGAATTTAAAATCTTTTCGGGTTCATCATCACAAATGATGTTACAGAAAATTGACACATTTTCTAACCTACTTTGTCCCGATTGACACATTTTGTTAGAAATTCTTTTGCTTTCAGCCGTAATTATGTCTTTCATTTAGTCGGTTCTGTAGTTTAATGATCAGCGCTTTTTTATTAGTTTTATTTGATTGCCTTAGATTTGGTATTGAATTAAACACATTACTACCAGTGAATCCATTCAAAACACTGAACATGCTTACTCGCTTCAACAAGGAGAAATTGTGAAACTGAAAGACTTCTCTTAAAAACTCTATATATTCAACCAATGAAGTGAAAATGGTTGTAACAAAATATATTCAATCCTTGAGTTTCATTGTTACATTATATCGAGGTTTTTATCATTTACAAATAATTTTACAAATATACTTCACCTATCTCCCATGGAATCAATAAGCGCAATAGCTTTCGGGAATGTAAATGGATTAATTTTGACTCCGAGAATTGTAGTTTCCTTATTGTACATATCATATGGATTGATTCTATAAAAAATGTCATTTATCAATAATATAGATCACCTTTATTGTATCGCACAATATCAGATATGTTTACTTCAGAATTTGAGAATGGTTTTAATATCACCATAAATAAAACATAAAATTTACAATAATTTCGATTATTTCACGTGTTGTGTTACTAATCATTTCATTTATTTAAGCAACCTTTGAAATTTTAAGTCTTAAGATGTCTCTGAAAGAGGCAAAACAAGTGTCACAATTAGTGTCACAATGTGTGGAATTTTTTTGTTAAAATGAACCTCCACAAATTTATCACCAAATCCATCAAAATTACAATGAATAGATTTGCTTACTTTGCAAAAGACTGTGGATTGGCACAGCCAAAAATTACATATCTCCCAGCTGGACGAAGAAGAGCTAGTGACACCTCTAAAGCTCCTGCTACACCAGTACAGTCAATAATTACGTCAAATGTAGCTTTGTTGGCTACGATTTGATCAGGTCCCATACATGTGTAGCCAAGACCTTAAGAAAAAGGTGTCATTATCTTAGTAATTTGTAAAACAGTGTTTATAAATGTTTCCCAACCACAAATTTAGAGTTGAAAACATGTAAAGTTAACAAAAAAAGTTATCTTAATCTTTTGATTATAGGATATCGATATTTCGATCATGCATTATCGTGTTATTTTTAATTTCATAATAACACTTCTTGTCATAAGTAACATAAGTGTTAGTAGGATTTGTACAGCTGTGTTGAGTTATATTTCATGAAAAAGCTCTATAATCAAAGTTCTTTCTAAGGCTGCGGATTCTCCAAGACCCAGAATTATATTATTTAAAAAATAATGATCAAGCCATGCATGCAATAGCTTTTTGCAGATTTGCTAATCGCGTTTTCGACCATAAATATAATCAAATGTCAATTGGCACCTATAGTAATTTTTCTTGTATTTCCTGTTTAATTTAACTGTAATCATTCCTCATACATGAGTGGCGTAACAGAAATGCCCAAGACCACTATGTGCGCCATACACTCTGATGGCTTGTCAGCTATGATGTGCATATCAGCGTGTACAGTATAGTAATAATGCTGCATACGCATGCATCATAATGCAAATTGACTATGTGTCAAAAATAAATATTAGCAGATTGATATACAGGCGGACCTCGACTTTCACACATAATTGGTTCTTGAAATATTTGCGAAAGTTAAATTGTCCGAAAGTAGAAGGAAGTAAAAATCTAAGAGAAAATTTAAGATGGTTATGCCTTTTTTTGACATTGTTTGGCATGCAAAAAATACTACATAATTTCTTATAATTAAAAAATATATATTTTCAACAAAAAAAAAACAAATAAATACAAGAGTACAGACATAATCATTACATGTATATTTAAGGTTAAGAGACACATTTAAGTGGGGTTTGCGGGTGTTAAAGTTATCAATAGATAAATGTTTTATACTCTTTTTTTTCTTCTCTTCCTATAGTGTATTATAGCATGCTATATCTTGATTTATTGCCCTGCGCAATTGTGAAATGCGACCTCCATTGGGATCACAATCTACCATGATATTTACAAATTTGTCAAGATGCATGAAGGCTTTGTCATACTTTTCAATGTTAAAGTCTTGATGGTTTTACCGCCTTCTTCTTCTTCACTTTCAACAAATTTTTCATTCGCATACTCCTGTTGTTCAATCAAATATATATTTGATAGGGGTTCTGAGTGAGACTATAAAAAATGTGCGAGATGGCATTTTTTTCCAAAATTAACCTGTCTCATCTACATTAAATATCTGGCCTGACGACAGTGATTTATGACAGTGAAGAAATAAATTCTTTTGCAGCGTCTTTATCGGCATTAGCGAATTCTCCGGCAAATTTAATATTATGAAAAGAATTTCTCATTTTAAAATTGTTGCTTGCTTTAAAGACCGTTTTAGTAGAATTTTCTTTCATTCTATCCTTCCAAGCTTCGTGTACATTAAGAGCCTTTGCTTGAATTATTGATGTACTGCGGGGACATCTTTTTGATGTTGGTCATCGATCCACAATGACAAAGATTTTTCCATTTCATCCATAACTCTGTCGTGTCTTTTGGAAACAATCTTTGAAGATATATTTCCACAATTTTGAAAGTATTCATTAATTTTTATTATATTATTTAAAATTGAACATATCGTAGATCTGTTTATACCATATGAACGTCCGATTGAAGCAAAAGATTCACTGCTATCAGAACTTCTAATAATTTCCATCTTTGTTTTGATTGTGTGAATTTTATGAGTTCTTGGTTTCTTTTTCGTAACAACATTGCAGTTTTTCCGTTTCTAGCTCGAGTTTATAAAATTTTATTTATATTGGGTAAAATATCTTAGATGAATAAAATGAGCAAAAGCACTAGAAAACATGCACCCATGCGGTCCTGCCACAAACTAAGCTATTCTATGTAGTTGTGTAGTGTAAGTGTAAGGGTGCGAGCAGGATGCAAGTGATGCAAGCATGGGTATGAGCGAGAAGCTGCATTCTTGCGCGACGTTGCAAAACGCATTTAGAATGATTCGTGGAGTAGAGGAACAAGAAATATTTTCACATTAAAAAAAAAAAAATTTCAAATGTGCGAAATAACAAATTGTGCGAATGTCGAATGTGCGAAAGTCGAGGTCCGCTTGTATTCTAAAAGGGTTTTTTTTCCCTTGTTTGGTAGAATGACTTGATTAGAGCTCAACTTAATGATACATTAAATCGTTTATTCGTTAATTATCAACAGTTGTACAATATGACTGAATGAGACATTTCATTTTGTTTATAGAACTACTTACCCATTTGAGCAACTGTTGCCAATCGATTCTTATTTGGTTAAGAAATGGTCACATGTTTGTGTCCTTGAAGATGAAATAATGTTGCCCATAGAGTACCTGTGATCGATAAAAGAAAATGTTAGGAGAAAGAAAACAACATGAATGTTATCAGATACGATTTTCGATTTACAGTTGAAACTGGAACAGTGTGTAGCTACTGAGAAAATGTGCTTGTCAGTAAACAGTTTGCTTTGTTTAATTTTGTAATTCCTCTTGTATTAAAGCAATGCAAGCTGTTCCATTATCGGCTTTCAGTTCTATCACATCCATGTGATAGAATGCCTGAAGATGTCAAAAAGGAGAAATCAAGGTCATGTGTGACTAAATTTGTGGAATTGTTCATAGTTTTTTCAATTCAATTTGATATTGAGAGTTCATTAAGTATCTTCACTCAACATCATAAGTGAATAAATATTTTTATATTTAACCTTTAACCGCTGAGCATTTCTTTGAAATATTCGCGCGACCCATAGCTGTTCTTAAAATAATTATATCTCTAAAACTATCTATTATATTTGAGTAAAATAAGAAGCATTAACAAAATAAAAGATTGATATAATTTACAAAAGCTTTATACGTCATTTTTATAATTACACTTTAAAGTTAAAGAATAAAAACATATCTGAGGGGTTCACGCACCCAGATTGGGAGCCACTTCCTCAAAGAAAAAAATTCTATGTATTGTATGGAAAAATCTGTACCCCCATCAAAATATATTGAATAGTGTAGATAAAGCTGATTTATTATGGTCCACTTAATATAACGCATATGCCAAGAGTCGATATTGTAACACAGATTTTTATATTATTCATCATGGTAAAAATATTTTTCCAAACCGAAAATAAAACTATTGATTTGTATGTCAAATACATTATTTATATAAACTAATATTCATATTTTGAATACTATTTTCATAAATCAGTGTAACTCAATTGTGAAATGTACCATAATCACTTGTCCCGTATATGTGACTGCTGGGCGTTTAAAGGTTATGCATGAAATCAATGCATTATTTATCTCTGAGAGAGAGTAAAAAACAATGTTAAATGTTTCGCTTTAAGTGAACTTCTATGTTTCATCGCAAATAATGATGATGAGAGTGTTGTACACTTAATATAGATTTTTATTTAAGAAACAAATACTTACTCGAGTATAATATTCTGTAAATAAAAATGAATCTCCTTATCTCAAAACATAAATATTATGTATTTTTGTCATTATCTCTATTTAATTTTTTCTAAATCTTCTTTATCCTCAAATACAGTATTTCGCAAATGGGGGTCTGCAAATTGCCTTGTTTTTAAATTCAATAGTCTTGTTAAAAAAATACTAAAATAAAAAAGGTGATAACTGCGTGACATCTCTCTAATTATTATTATTATTATTATTCAATCAAAAACGGTCACAAGGTGTCTGCAAGAATTTTGACTCTGTATGAAGTGGTAACAAAAAGGTTGTGACATTGTTACATTCATTATTGTTTAGTTATGTAAATTTCCATACTGCCCAATTCTAACTAAACTAAGTTGCTTACCGAAATCTGATCTACTAGAAGGAATTCAAGTGTCACAATTATTTTTAAAAAAATGATTCTTCTGTCTTGACATTTCATATGTGTAGATGTGCTCAATATAACATTTTTGATGATCAATTCACAGCATTCACGGTCAATTAATTTTAATCTTTTTTCTGTTTGAATAGATTTGATGTGAAACCAAATTATCAGAACAGAGCATTTTACTTTTTCATTGATTTGCTAAAAATCATTCAAGAATAGGCAAATAATACTGACACGGTGAAAAAAATAGCAAGATATAGTTGATGTAATTTATGATATCGACTGAAGGTGCTCGATGGAACTTCAATATTAAATTTGAATTGTTGCAACTTTGTACGATTCCATGTGTCTTATCACAAACGACCCGGGTTTCGCCTTTCGGCATCTTCAGGTATTCCATCGCACGGATGCAACAGAACTGACGTAAAACAAGCAGTTAGCATCGTGTATATAATATATTAAAATCATTATTAACAGGAATCTACTTACCAATAGGCAAGCAAAAGATTGCAGCTGAAAAGAATGTAACAATATTAATCCAATAATAATTGGCTATAACAACTTTCATTAACGATCTTGCTAATGAGTTGTCATTATTGAAATGGGGTTTTCAACAAATTTAAATCAAGTAATTAAACTATAAATGTGTCTTCTTTTATTTAAAGAATACCTAATATCAAACATCTAGTGATGAGACATAAGAATTATCGTCATGAAATTGTCGATTCATTGAACCGATCTCACGTAAAGAGTACAACAAGGGGGTGTTGGGAAGATTGAGTTGATCATTAAGAATGAAGTTTGAATTTAATAACTGGCCTCTATTAATTTCTAAAATCTCGTGATAAAACAATTTATGGTCCCCCGTGTTATGATGCAACAATTGAACTCCCTCATCCGCGTCAAACGAATGTCCCTCTGACAAAAAATGGTTTGCAAACGTAGAAGTATCCTTCTTCAATCTATAAGCAGTTAAGTGTTCTGAAACTCTAATTTTTATGGTGCGCGTGGTTTTACCTACATAAAAGTGTTGGCAATCCAGACATTGTAATTTATAAATACCGGACTTATCCCTAAAATTAATGTTGTCCTTGTTGTTTACTAAAGTTTTGGCCAGTGAGTTCTTGCAATAAAACGCCGGTCTGACACTGTTGAGTGAGTTGTTTTTCCAACACTTTTATGTAGGTAAAACCACGCGCACCATAAAAATTACATTGCTATTTTTTTATAATGGAGCTCTACCAAGTAAATGCCATTTCAATCAAGAAAATAATACTCACCAATAATCCCCGCTCCCATGATGAGAACAGTCTCTCCGATGGGTATTCTCCCAACACGATCCCAACCTCTGGCTAGGCATGACAGTGGCTCACATAGTGCAGCTTTAAACAAATTTATTTAACAGTTAGAATCTACAATACGTTGCTATATTGACTATTGCTAATGATCAGTTAAAAGACAAAACATATATACAATCGATTCTCTTTTTAGACATATTTGAAATGACACAGTCAAGAAAATATGAGACTAAAAATAGTTCTGCAGTCTTAGTGGTAAAATAAGTTATATCATCAAGACAAACAGGCTATTTTATAATACAAAAGATAGCTTGTGTATGAAATTTTTGCTACTGTCATTACAAGTATACTTTTGAGTATCAACTATCAAGACATTGCAATTAGCTGTCTCAAAAATTTACATATTGGTCGCCAGCAGATTTTATGTATTAGGTAATCCCGAAATTAATGTCGTTTTTTAAATTCAACAGTAAAATTCAAATTTGATATTTTAAATTATTTATTATTTTTTTTTTAAACAAAGTAATTACCAGTGTTGTCTATGACTCTTTATCATCTATTTTCAAGATCTAAAATTCCTCTCTCATAAAAGGTCTTTGGTTTAAATTCGAAGAACTCCGAAAGACCTGATTTTAGGTGTTCAATATTTTCGAATTTTTTGTTTCTTAATTGGGTTTCTAAAGAACGAAACAAGTGATAGTCACTTGGTACCAATTCCGGAGAATAGAGTGGATGCAATAAAACATCCCAGCCAAGGTCCTGGATCTTTTTTCGTGTAATGTCGGCAATGAGTGGATGGGCATTTTCATGTTGAAGAATAACATTCCTTCTTTTCATAAGAGCCAGTCTAATTTCTTGTAAATTTGTATTGAACTTGTCCATCTGATTACAATAGAGAGCTGCAGTAACAGTTTGTCCTTTGTTTAACACCTCATAATAAATCACACCTTTCGAATCCCACCACACCCACAATAGGGCTTCCTTGGGATGTAGTACTGGTTTTGGGGTTGAAATTGGTGTTTGACCACAATTTAATCATTGTTGTTTTCTTTTAATATCGTGATACAACACCCATTTTTCGTCTCCGGTGATAAGGTCATGGAGAAACGGGGAAGAATGTTGCTTTTCTTGCAGTATTTTGCATATGCTACGCTTTGTTGTGATCAGTTTCTCTAGATGGCGGTGAGTATTCGATTGTGATATGCCGACCTTCTTGGATAATTGATCAATGGTCATAATCGGATCTGCTTCAATTTCCGCCTTTAGGGCTGCTTCATCCACTAGACTGCACCGTCCACTTCGAGACTAATTTTTCAAATCGAGATTACCCTATCGAAATTTTCTGAACCATCGTTGGCACTTTCTTATGTCCAGTATATCACCGTAAAACTCACAAATAGATTTCGTTGCTTCTGTTGCCTTTTTTTTTTGAATGAAACAAAAACAGTATACAGCTTCTCAAATGTGTTTCCTAAGGACACGTCTCTGCCATTTTTTGTAGATAGGGTAGAATTGATTCTTTTTTTGTTTCAAAGAAAGGTAAAGAATCACCAAAGGAAAGAAAAATAATAACACACGTCTTTACTGGTAAATGGACTCAACGAACGGAGTCAAAGTTGCGTATTGAAAAAACGCCATTAATTCCGGGATTACCTAATAAAATAGTGAAAATAATGGCAACATATTTCCAAGTATTATAGTATTTGATAGGATATGTCAGAATGCATTGTTTTTTTTTATTATTTTGATGATGATTTTTTTACTTGTAGTTTTTTAGTACTTTAGTTTTTTTATGTGCCAGTCTTCTTTGCCCTTCACCAGTGACCTCCATGACCCCCTTAAAATAATCCAATGCCGGTCACCGGTGACCTCCATAGCGGTCAACGTGTTAAGACATTAGCAGTAGGAGGGTTGTATCGACTAATTTTATCATTATATTTTATACATCTTACATCCACAATAAATATTATGATCAAGGCACAAAAGTTTATTACAGAAGGCTTAAATACTTATGTCATATTTTATCATGCAGTTATGATATAAAAAATACTTATTCTAATATCTGGTAAATAATAATACCTGTTTATCTAAAAATAATATTTACTTGTATATATATAAATTTCAACAAACAATCTAGTATCTTATCTTAGTAACCTTGTTGAACTGTAATACTTTCAGGCAATTCAAAAACTTGAGTATCCGGAACCCGACAAAACTTTGCCCAGCCTCCGTCTACCTGGATTCCAATAGTTGTATTAATGCCTCCGTCCTTGCACAGATGGTACTTTCCGCTGTGACAGACTGTGCATTTATTGCACCCACTATAAAAAAACTCAATCATCAAATTACAATGAATGTACAGTGGAATCACAATCTTACATTCCTGCATTCATCATTTTATATACAGCTTACCATGCATCTGTAAATACAATACAAAACAATCGCACATTTATCATTGCTCGAATTAACGTTTTCCTAAGTATACCAACTTGATATTAGTGGTTAAATCTGGAAGAGATATATAATTTATGATATCAACTGAATGTGGTTGATAGAATTTCAATGTCAAATTTGAATTGTTCAAACTTTCTACCATTACATATGTATTGTCACTTATGACCCAGATTTTGCTTTTCAGCATCTTCAGGCATTCTATCACACAGATGCAACAAAATGTCAGTTTGTAATTATTTTTTCAAGAAAAAATCACTCACCTATTTGGATCCACAACAACTCTTTGGCCGGGATGAAAATTTGCCTTCGGTCCATTTTCAACCACTAATCCGACAAATTCATGGCCCATAACAAATGGAACTTTATCATTGCAGGGAAATGTCCCCTGTAATTTCACATTATAAAACAAAAAATTATTAAATTGACTGAAAGAAATTTACTTAAAACAATTAGAAAGTGAATTGTAAATTTTTTTACGATATATATTATATACATTAGGTAGCTCGGAAAGAAATGACGTTTTTTTTTTGCATCACTTTAACGTCAGTTTGTCAACGGTCGCCGTTAAGTTAGCCCTTCGTGGTTGGTATCATTTTAAAGCTCTGTTAGTACTCTTTCTATTTTGACTTTTTATTTATTTTTTTGCCGCTGTAGAAAAATGCAGAAGCTGTTTGATAAGGGATTGAAATCCAAAGAAGCCTCACAGACCATTTGCAATGTTTATGGGAAAATCATGAAGCTTCAAAAGTGCTATAGATGGCTTAAAATTTTAATAAGTGGTGATAGGAAGTTAACGGATGAACCAAAAATTGGAAGACCTAAAAAAATCTATGATGACACCCTGAATTCGTTGATAGAATCCGATCCGCTCAAAACAATTGAGGAATTGTCACATGAACTTGGCTCCCCGAAGACAACGGTATACCATCATTTGAAAACGCTCGGAAAAAAAAAGGCAAGGAATTTGGGTGCCGCCTCAATTTTCTCCAACGGCCTTGGATCAACAAGTAACCATTTGTGCTTCTCTATTGTCCAGACACAAAACGGATCCATTTCTCAGAAGAATTATTACAGGGTATGAGAAGTGGGTCTTGTACAGTAATTCGAGAAGAAAAAAACAATGGTTATCGGCAAAGCAGGTACATTTACCTACTGCTCGGCCAATATTGACCCTAAAAAAGGTTCTCCTTTGTGTTTGGTGGGATGTTATAGGAATAATTCACTATGAATTATTAAAACCTGGTGAAACCGTTACAGCAGAGGTTTATTGTGCACAATAAGAACGTTTAAAAGAGCAATTGCTCGAAAAATGATCAGTTTTGGTCACCTTTGGTCTGTTACCTGAGCCAATCTCTTGTAGATGGCAATGATTGAAGGCTGTGGTTGGGAAAGAAGAAGCATTTTTTTAAAAGATTCTAGGATCTTGTGAGTTCCCACTCATCAGATCAGGGGATGTTAAAATCATAAAATTTCCCAGCAATTAAACATGCGTCCACATTTTAATTATCGATTGGAATAGTAAAAACTTTTTTTTTATTCATGGGTTCATCCAAAAGATCCTGAGTTGAAAAATTTCAATGTTTTAACTTATTGAGGATTTCAAATACATCTCATTCTAAGAAACACATTTGGTGGTAAAATTCATATATTATATAAATAAAATATATGACTTATTAAGAATTTGTATGAATGGGAAGGAAAACCCAGACAGAAAACCGAACACCAACCCGCCTGGGCATCGTGGTGTTGCTATGTCCAAACAACCCCCCTGGAAAAAGAAAAAAAAAGCAGGGGGAGGCCTTCATCCAGCAGTGGATCGACCCCCGGCTGATGATGATGATGATGATTAAGAATTTGTAATATTTGATAATGAGGACTGAACATTTTTGCAGGGCAAAAAAGCGACACAAAATTGATGTGAGATTTTCAGATTATTTAATTAAATAAAATACTCTAATAAAATCATTAATTAATATTTTTGTGAATGATGGGGACATTCTATAAAAGGGTAAATTGAAAAACATTGAATTAATTACAATGCAATCAAAATAATTGTTATTATTAGAATAAAAATAATTAATAAATACGGAACTTATGTTGTGTAGATTATATATTATATAAAAATCTGAGCCCTCTACGATTCGTAAGCCTCAAGTGTGTACCTCTTGCACTAGGTAGAAATTCTAAATGCAGTAATGAAACTAGCCTAGGAAATTTATGCATATCTATCACCATTGAGAAGTTATTAAGCATAGAAAACATACCTCGACAATGTGAATATCGGTCCCGCAAACTCCTGAATAAAGCACTTTTATTACAACATCATTGTCATTAACCAATTTAGGATATTCTCGATTTGACACAAATGTGAGTTGCTTTGTTTTACTATTGAACGTTAGAGCCTCCATTTTTAATTTTTAGATGAATTACTTGTTTATTTTGTGATAATGTATATAAATCTTACTGACTAATATACACACCTTCTAACAAACTGTTGTGATACAAGTGTTATTAATTTTCTAGAGGAGTTACAAGTCAACTTCTAATTAAATGTCAGGGAGATTGTGTACTATCTTGTTACAACATTTGACAATAACAATACACATTCTTAATACATAGGACACTCATCATAATGAATTATGAATGACAACATCTTAATTGTTTGTTCCATGATTAGGGTTGGCATAATAAATACTAGAAAAAAAAATATTATTATTAATTTATTAATTTTTACAGACTCAATTGATAAAATTCGCTCTTACGATTTCTCTCTTTAGCTTTGCATTTGTAAACATTGATTTTGAAGACAAAGCCTATTTTTAGGGATTCTCAAAACTCTGATCCCTCTAGATCCTCAAAAAAATTTTTTTTTAGTTTTGAATATATAAACTGTGTACATTATTTCAACTGAGTCTGAGTTGTGAAATATGAGCGACTCTGTGACTATTTCTTTGGATTAAAAGATTTGAAGAATATCTCAGTAAACAATTTTCCGTGTTGGTCTAGAACTGGAAAGGTAGGAAATAACTTGAAAAAAATAAACTTTTGTTTAGTCAGAGTCTTGTTTTTGGTCGATATTCGAGTCGGAATTGTAGTAGCGCTTATTTTTAACAATTCTGGCAAAAAAACAATAAATGACAATGACCAAACTTTTTCTGTAATTCCTTTATTGGTTCAGACTTTGTCTTTATCTTGCTTTAGTTAAACAAAAAATTCAACCAACGCTGTCAATGAGATCTATAGACTGATGTGTCACCTTCAGGATAATGACAGTGCCTTAAATGGTTAGTAAATTATGAAATATTAAAAAGTTTATTTGATAGCTTGATTAAGTTCGCAGCCGAATGACACCTAATGGATTAATCTTATTTAAATGAAAAAAATCATGGGCTTTTTGTTTACTTAAATAAAAACATTCTATTTCAGGATAATTGATTAAAACACTTTGTAAATATTATTTGATCATGGTACCATAATGTTCATTGGTTTTCATGAATCAAATGTTAAACTTAGCTCAAAAACTAAACAAAAATACAACTGTTTTTATGATTTTCAAACCATATCCTCTACTGAACAATTAAAATACTGATCTATTTCTTCATGTCTAAATATCTTCAAAGATGTTTTTAGTTTATTAACTTGTTATTGTCTTCACGCCTTCATATTTCAAACATAATAAAAATCAAGCAACCCTATTATTGTACATATAAGAGTCATAACTAGTAATTATTCTTGATTACCATCAAAATTGTACCAATTACATTTTATTATTTAATCATAAAAATTTCATCATTTCATCATTATATTTTGATCAATCGTTTTTAATTAGCTTTTCTTGGACAAATAAGTCTCCTAGCTTTTTACAAGTAATTATCCTAGCATCTATCAACCAATTTTATATGAAGTCAATATTTTAATTCATTTATTTTTACGAACATGCCATATCTATATTTTGGGAGAATTTTATTTTCATAAAAATGGCATATAGAACAATGATAATCTAAAGAGAACCTTAAAATATCAATGTCACAAGGTCAATATAAATATTAAATTGTGCATCAAAATATTATGAATGTACATTATTGTTATAATAAATACTGTTATCGAGATATACTTATATTATATATTAAGTCCAACTCATTCATGGATCAAATATTCCTTGATTTGTTTTTTAGAAGTACTTATATATATATATCTCAGCATTATGTATAAAATTGTGAGTTTCATCAACTGAATCCATTAAAGGTAGAAATAATACTGAAACCATCGGTTGATCATGTTTATGCTGAGTAAAACTTGTCTTGATTAATGTTATGAAACTGCTGAAATAGTACTAATAATTGATGTATATTTATTTAAATATGATGCATTTCCATTAAGAAGTGACAGTTGACACCACAAATTATATACTATACCCATTAAAATAAATTTTATCACATAGTACTTAAAGTTTACTACAGAAAATAGAATAAATATTTTCAAAACATTATATAAATCTCAACTCAAGCATTTATCAAATTATTTTATACTGGAGTAGTTTTAAAATATTAAGCTTAATCAAAATTATTCAATTGATAATATTTTTTACAATTTTCAGTATTTATTGATAAAAGAAAATCGTTTTATTTTTGCTAAAATATTTCATTATACTTTGTTGAAATGTTTTTTGGTATTCGATTAATTTTATTTACTTTCTGTATCATTTACTTTTGTTGTTTTTTTTAACTTATAAAAAGCTTTATTTATTTCCTTTTAGTAACGACATAAATTACAATTGCTTTTATTCCATAATGTTCATAAAGATTACATGTTCAGTATTTAACAAAAAAAAAACATTTATTACAATTTTTTATTTCACTACAAATTTTAGTAGCGATTTTTAAATATATATTGATAACTTAAACTTATTTCGTTTACACGTAAGACATCTTTACTGTCTTGAATAATTAAAAGAAAATGTTATTTGTGATTTTTTCAAAATTTGTCTTACAATATAAAATTCCATTTCTTATAAAATAAAATTTTTTAGGAAATTATTTTCAATGTGTGGCAATAATATTGTTACAATTTAAATACTGGCAATAGTTCAGTCGAGTTTCAAGATGGCGCGCGTCGTTTGTGTCTGACAATCCGTGTGAAAAAAATATAATTGTTAACGTGAATTATGTGTGATTATTGCCATTGGATTAGCCGAAGTACATTTCTATGAGCTGGGTAAGAGAATTATAACATTACTTTCATTTATTTATATTGTAATAGTTATCACTGGAGCAGTTTGTGTACATGCCAAACAGTGCCTTCTGTAAAATGAATTATTGGGGTTATTAATTTTGTATTATTTTTGGTACGATTTTGCCTTCAGAGGATAAGCGTTTTACGAAAAAAAAATTGGTGCTTACTACAGCTCTCCCGAAAATATTATATTCCATATATTCATTCGTAAATATATCACAAATAATCTAACAGTTTTTGAACTGCCGTATCGTATTGACTGTTTATTTTCTTTGCTGGGTTAAGTGGAACGTTGGTTTTGTATTTTTTCAACTTATAGTCTCCGTATAGTATTAAAAAAATACTTATAACACCAATGATCACGAAAAATGAACGTTACGAAATTATTGGGAAAAAGCATTGATATATTTTTAGCTTTTTTTGTGTCGTCTTGTTTACGAAACTTGTATGGCCTATTCCGTTATATTGCATATGTACCTATCCTGCAAAATCTGCTGTGTACACAATAGCAGCTATTAGATTTATTATTTTATTTCAGCTTATGTGACACAGAATTACATACAACATATTTTTTTTTGTTTTTCTTTCAAATGTAAATCGTTTTTCAATTGTTTTGTACGTTACTTAAAAATATCTCAAATCTTGTTTGACAGCGCGTTCGAATCTTCCAAATTTAAATTACTCTAGACATTATTTTATTGGTGTATTTATTCTACCATCAGCATTATAATAAACTGTGAATCAATCGAATAAAGACTGACATTGTACAGTGAAAATAATACCAGGTTGCGCAAAACAATTATCAATATTTTGTTTGCGCATATATGCATATTTGATTTAGGAAGAAGCTACCTAACTTGATTATAATGTTTTCATTTAAAACAAAAATACCTAACACTATTGTTACGATTTTACATAACGTTTTTCTTATTACTACCCTCTACCGTTTCACCGTTAAGTTTGTTAAATGATATATTACGCAAATTACCAATAGTAATGGTGTTTTCAATTTCAAATTTTTTCAAGATATGTTTGCTTGCATTTTAGTTTTAATAAGTTTTAAATGTATTGATAGAATTGGCATTCACTTGGTAGAACTCCATTATAACACGGTGAAAAAAATAGCAATGTATTTTAGCTAATAAATTCTAAAATACATTGCTATTCTTTTCACCGTGTTTTAAATATCCCCAGTCTCCATTGAACGTCAAGTTTTTAGACCTAAATTGCAAGGACATCATCCGGGAGGGTTCTTTCTCGCCTATTGTGACTGAATCGTTTTTATCCCAGATACCCACGAGAGAATTGTCAAGTATAACTTATATTTAAAATTTATATCCATGTCTCAGTTTATATCAATTTCTTGATTGATTCAAGTTACTGGCAATACTTCTATTAATTTGTTCTTGCATATTTTATTTATATTTCGAACATTACAAATGTAGTATCAATATTGTCTAACAATATTTTTTAATGTATCCAACTTATACCCATTTTTATTGTTGCCACACTACACGCCGTGTACCCATAGAGATGTCATTGTTTATGGACATCATTTTGAGTTAATTTGATTCTTTTTTTTTGTTTCTCTGATTCCATAATGCACAGCAATTAAGATAATTTGAACTTTGATTTTATTGAATACAAATGTATTTGGGGGACCGTCCAAATTCATTCTTCTCTTTTTAGCTGATTAAATATCCACTTTCATCGGATATATAATATTATCGACTACAAGGTTTAAGTGAATGGTCAAGTATTAGTATTCGTGTCACCGCAGGGCTTTGGAGTCTTGTTTTTTTATACAATCCTCAACCCTGCCTAAAAGGAAAACTTATGTCAACTACCTATCATGTGCGACATTTTTGAGACCTGTCCAAAAAAATTTAATTCGCTGCAGTGTATTTTTTATATAACATTTTATTTGCAATTCAGAAAAGTATGCATATTTTTAGTAGCCAATTAACCGCTTACGTAAGTCTTTTATTCAATAACTTACGATATCGACTGAAAGTGCTTGATGGAATATCAACAATTAAATTTATTGTATTAAAATATTTGGCTTCTGTATGTCATCAAACGTTTACGCATTTTATTTTAACTTTCGTTAGGTTTTGCGATTTATTCATCAGTAAATATTGTGTGAAAATTACTTATAAAATACCTGTATATTTTTTGATTAATTTGGAAAAAGTATGAACTTAGATTTTTGCTTATCATTACTTCAAATATTTTACCACAAGACACGGTCCTTTAATAAAAATATTGCATACTCCTTTAGCCGTTCTTAAGATGTCATTAAAAATTCAATTAGAATCGAATTGCTCTATAACATTGTTTACCGAAGTGTATTCTACGAATTAGAAAAATGTTGTTGAAAACTCGCTACTTTAACACGGAAGTTGTTTATAAAGATAGATAATTTGGTTTTATGCACTCTTATTATAGTCAGTGTTGAAATTCCTGGAAAGCAATGACAGTAAATTGAGTTAAAATTTCATTGAAAGAATGATTCAGCTTTTTCCGAAAGTCTTATTTGCCAATTTTTATGAAATCGATTTGAAGTAACAAGGTGATCAATCAAGGTTAACATTAAGTGTGATAAAGATTTCTAAGTGTATAGTCAACACTTAACGACTCGTCATTCTGATCACAGCCAAAGATTTGAAGACGTTCTTCATGTGAGCGTAGCACCTTTTTGCAAGCGAAGATATTACGCATTTGAGTTAAAAGAATTGATACCAATTTTATACCCCGCATAGTGGACCACAGTACAGTAATCATCTGAAAATAAGTTATATTTTATTACCCAACAATTAGTTCATTACTTCATTAAATATCATACATACTAGTAATATTTAAAGAAGTTGTTTTTTACGCCACTTGTCACCATTCCAAACACGAAAACTCAATTTGCTATTGTATTGCTGTGTCGAGATTTTCTATTTAGGGATTCATTGTCGGACTTTTTCTATGAGAAGGGTCTCGTGCGGATAATACATCTGAGAAACACTGCTTTATAATATTTAAATTTTCTTTCAAAGCTTGCGATTGCGAAACGTAAAGTTTGTTTCAATTATTCCAAATTAACTCCAAGTATCGCTTAATTTTCTCAGTTTAGAACATTGGATTTATTATTTAAAATATTTCAGTATTTTATTTTCGTTTTAGATACAGTTTATATCTTGTCCTTTTTACTGTGGTATAAATACTATTCATCTTTTGAATTCGAGCGAAGCAGTTGTCTATGGTTGTATGTGACTTGGTATATCCTCAATAAAAACAACATAGCACACCTTTTTATTGTACCGTAAGGACGTAAGTGATTTTTATATCTACGCATCCAGTTTTGAAATGCTATTTCAACTCATTAAGCAGGCGTGGGATGGTGTTAGGACGTGCTGAGAATTCTTCATCAGATTTTCATCCTAGTGAGATTGCCTTAACTGGCATCTATACACCTATATCAAATCAACACAATCGGTCGCGATTGTAGGATTTTTGGCAAACAACGAGCTATGATTTTTTCTTTCGTTATGATTTTTTCTTTCGTTATGATTTATTATCAAATGCTACTATTTTTCAGTGGAAGTGCATATATAAACTTACTTGCCTTTCGATTTAAATATTGCATTCAGAAATTCAGAAAACTGAACAATTCTGACGATGGCGCAAGTGGAACGGTTTCCATTTACCATATTAAAAAAAATAAAGATATTTTTTTTTACCTGATTATAATAGAGTTCTGCTAATTAAATATCAATCCAATAAATATAGTCATAATAATATAATGAAATAGAAATGATCAGTAACTTTGAGCCGTCTCTGATCGGAACTATGCCAAATAATTTATACATGTGATTATTCTTAAGTAAAAAAACAAGAAAATTATCGCTCCTCCATGATATACCGTAGCATCAGTTTAACATGCTTGCAGCCTGGCGTGTTGCACATTCGAAATTTGAAATGCATATTTTCAAAAATAGAACGAACTAATGTTTACGCATATTTTTTAATTTCTTTTTGGGCGATCGGCGAAGGAAATTGGTCGTCGACTGTTTGTTGACTTTGTAAACACTTTCTATTTTAAGCGTTATTTTGACCCATATTTTATGATACATTTGAATTTTGTTTGCTCCATGAGAATTGATATTTTGTATTTGCTATTTTATTGCATCGTACTAACATGAAGAAAACGAATATTTGATTTCTAATACTGCAACCGTGTGCGAAAATTTCCAAAAGAAACATAAACAGTATCTTGTAGCATTGAAATTTGTTTTCTGTTTTTGGTATTTGAAACCTAACAATGTATACTTTATGAATAAATAAACTCGTACACATTTGTGCGAGTTTTTTGTTAAACAGTGAGAAACAAAAAACGGCCACGGCTTTCACTAATAAATTTCCATGTCATATATTGTCGAATTTATTGGCTATTTTCGATAATTTACACACGTTTTTACCATTTTAACCATTTTTATTAATGCACCAAGAAATTAATTGCTTCAATTTCAATTATACTATGTTTATTTCATTCAGAACACTAACAACTCTTTTCTGCAATGACATAGCTTGCTTTTTTTTTAAAATTTCGAATTATGAAATCATCTTGAAACGTAGATCATCGTAGTTGATTCATCCCATGTTAAAGGCAAAAGCATGTCGTTTTCTTTAATGATTGCAATTTATGTGCATCTTGCCATTACAAATAGCAATAAAATTTGTCTACGCTTGCATATTTAATGGAATCAATAAATAAAAATAATTATAACCAATCAATCAGCACTGTGCATGCGCTTGCATACGAACTTCGTGTTTTAATAAATGAATATCTCAGTCACTATTATTTTTAAATTATTGTGATAGATTTGTTGCCATTAGAGGAAAAATCGTTTCCCTTAAATTTGAATGTGACGTGCTTGTGCGTTAGAGCTTGGGTAAAATTCGATAATTGTGATTTTTTTAAAATATAAATTATGTTATTAATCAAATTGTTGGGCTGCATTTTTGAAAACTATGTAAATGAAATGTTTAGCGTAAGACCAACGAGTTAGAAAAATGAACTGAAGAAAATTGACAAAATTATTAATGTAAACAAAGTAGTCGTCTTGGTAACAAACTCGATAAAATTAGGATGATTTTGTTAATATCATTTAACTTAAAAACAAAGCTCTTGGAATTTGAATTGTTATAACTTTGTACGATTCCACATGTTTTGTCATTAACGACCCGGGTTTCGCCTTTCGGCATTTTCAGGCATTCTATCACATGGACGCAACATAACTGACTATTGACTTGGAATTGACTATTCTTAAGATAAGAAGTTATGTTAATGGTCAAGTTGGTGTAATCTTCGAAAATACTTAAAATCTATGTTAAAAAGTAGGAATTTTACGAAATGGCTTAGAAGCGTTTCTTTCTCTCCTAACATTTTCTACAATGCAATTTTGAAGCTCCAACGACCCGTGTTATAGAACTTTAAACCGTATAGTTAAATTCGGTCCTTCCTGCGATAATCTTACTATTTCCACGTTCCTCCGATATATCGGCGCATTTGGATCTTCCAGTCCGATTTTAGTTCAGCGTTGCAGGCTGACTGACAGAGTTCCAGTATTTCTTATTGATCTTATCCGGGATTCGTCTGCGATGATCAACATTATTAACCATTAAACAGCGCTCTAGCGCGCATCGTCGTAAGGATATGTCCCATTACGAGTGTCACAATAATATCGCTTTTAATTCTTTTTGTACGGCCTGCTTCGGAACAAAAAATATTTTCAATATCCCGGAAGTAGCGTCCGTTGAATAAAAGATGTAACTTTGCTATTATTTATTATGTAGGCATCGTATAGACGTATTCTCCTGGGCTGAGCGCTTCGCCGACCTCAATAAACCAACAGACCTATTTGCGAGCTTTCTAACCAAGAATGATTGTCCATGCTATTCGATTCGGTAGTTAAAGATATTGTGGCCATGCAGTAAAAAATAATATCAAAATTGTTATGAGCACTACTGACTCTGATCCATTTCCTGTGTTTATCTGGCAAATACATTTTTTTTGAAAGGATTTATTATGATTATTCTGGCTTTTTCAATTTGTTATAAAATTTCTACGGTTATAATGAAATCGAAAGTTAAGTATGCAATTTTTTTGCATAATTAATTAATAGGCTCGGTCATCAGATAAGCTCAGAAAAGAAGCGTTTATAATATAAAAAAAATACTCGTATTTTAATCTCCCAAATCTTTAATAATTATGATATTTAACATATTTATATTATTTTATAAATTATCGTTTTATGCAACATTTCGTGTTTTGGTACTTTCTTTTAATAATTGAAAAATAAATATGTATTGATTCATTTGGCATTTACTTAGAAGAATTCCATTATAACACGATGAAAAAATAGCGATGTGTTTTAGGTGTTCCCAAAAAACCCAGGTTTACTCTCACTCCGAAAAATACATTAAATCAATTTGCCACATTTTATAAATTATTAGCACGTTCGAACATAAAAGAATATTTATTTAGATGCCATTGTTTGGTTAGTTAAAAAATAGGTATGATTGGGTCTTGCAGTTTGTATTTCGTACCTACCAAAAATCGCTAGTAAAAAGTCATAGAAATGGTTAAGTGAAAAATATTGAAGGTCGTTAAGCTTGTGCGATCGATTTTCCGTGGTGAATTTTCTGTTAACCGCATCATCGATACAAGGCGGTCAACTGTCCCGACTTGCAGTTACTACACCGTTTCCTGCCTCCGCGACACACGCTCGTGCAATTATAATACTTCGCGCAGTTAAACTTCGCGGTCCGAAGGAGAAAATAAGGCGGGCGTTCGCTCCCAAACTGTGATCTGCCTTTGTCTATACATTTTCTATTTAAATTGGCCTTTTCATATACACTGGAACGTGGTCTGCATTTCTAAAGTATTGCGTTAGAAGTCCCAAGCGGCCAGAACACTTGCGTGCTGACGATGCAAGTGGCATGCGACGCATCGCCACAGAACCTTACGCTCAAGACATTTTTTAAATAAATAATTATAATAAAAACGATTTATATAATTATTAAGATGCAGTTGATTCTTTTTAAATGTTTCTAGCATGTTAGATGGTAAATATTCTCATGAAAGTTAATCTCAGCCGTACATGTTTACCAATTTTAAAAATTGTATATTTGCATCGATGTCGCAAAATTTCGTAGACACCCTTTGGCACTACTGTGAGTGAAATATTTTTTTATGAGACGATTTTATTCTTTGTCGTATTCATCAGGGTATAAGGAAGTAACCTCATAATACGACTGGCATATGCATCCTTAACACATTGGCTGCTGATGTGTCTCAATCGTCGAGTCGGCAGATCGCAGTATGTTAAAAAAAGAAATTGTAACATAGTTCAAATTATTGCAATGAGGCAATTTCTTCTATTCCGAATGTCCGATTTTTCCTGATATTCTCCGTGAATTTTTTTTTATCATTGCGAAATTCATTTATGAAATATTTGGTGTTTGAATATCCGTATGTTTACTTATCAGTTAGAGTGTTAATCCATCTTAATTTCGTTCACCTATTTTCTGTTATATGTCTTTCATTCGTCATTTAAGCTTGCAGAATAATAAATCACAGCTGATAAAATATTATCACGTTTTGATTTCCAGTTTTCATTGTGTTGAAAATATTTTTGTGGGTTCCTTACTCCGACATCGGGAACGGTTTGCAAAATATACCGTGTTCTGTTGGGCTGCCATTTTGTCGGCTACTGAAACACTGAAATTATTACGTTTTCAGCCTAGTTTCAAACGAATGAGTCAGTCTATATTTGCAGCGTAAAATTTGACGATTGGAGAACCAGCGCGTGAACAAAAGTTAACGGTTGACCTACAGTCCGTCTGGATCGAGTTCGGTTCCGTTTTTGATTTAAAATAAATTTTATTCCGTAATGGTCTCGTTTATCCGTATCGTTTCACAATTATCAGACCACGCACGCTAAACTCGCAGCAAAACTGTACTTGTGTTAATATTATATTTGCTGCGAAGATGTCGCTTCGACAATGTCATATTAACTTTTAATAATGAACCACGTCTTGTTGATTTAGTTTACAATATTTTCAATAATCTATTCTCAGGATTCAACTTTACCCTCTGACTTTTAACGTCTCAACTGTTGAGACGGCTGAAAATTGTGTGTTGATAGTCAACGTCTGAAAATATACTAGAGTCAAAGTTTCGAGTAAGAGCCGTTTTTGAAATATCACCTGATTTGTCTTGGAGTATGCCTTATGTGAACAGATTAATAATAAAAATTCTTTTAAATCGATAATATTTAGATTTGACGCTTCTTTATTGACAGAGCTTTTCAAAATATTTTTTCCTACAAGATAACAGTATGTATCTTATTTTTGTTACTGGACACGGTAAAGTCTTTGATTATCAACAGTTTTTATACTGTTGATAATCAACTGTCTTCAGGAATCGACCGATTTCTCTACTCCTTTATTTCTTGTTTTTAACTACACCAGACTCGATATCCTTGTTCCCAAAAATATTTACTGTATGCCGTGCCAATACTGGTACATGCTAGAGGCGCAGCGTTGTCGGAATCGTTGTGTGATGCACATAATTGCCAAATTATGAAACGACCCTTAAAAATAATATTCCCGATGTTATGAAAAATATTTTTTCATTTGATTTTCATATTCCATTAACCCCGCAATATATGAAAATTTTCATTTGATTTCATTTAGGGGAAATTTAACCTGTTACCTTTCGTACGCAACTACAAGTGGTCGTAAATCCATTCATAATATAATAAAAATCTAAAGTTTTTATAAAGAGGAATCAAAAAAAGAAACATCGTGGTTTTGAAAGTTGTGATGTGGCCTCTGTGTGTATACAATGAGAGTTATCTTTCATATTTAGAAATTTTATTTTATAAAAGTCAATTTATTAGTATGATCGATTCCTAGCAAACTCTATGAGCGCTTCGGTTGGCGATAATGCAATTTAACGCGCAATACATTTTTTACGATTGTGCGCGCTTTTGTGCTAGCTTTCAAGCCGTCAGTATCATTGAAAATGTGTCATAGACTCGATTTCAAAATATTATAGATATTTTTGTCGATAGCGATTGCTAGGCGATTGCTAGGCGATCTATGTGCCATTCCTGAAACGGTCACTTATAGATCGACGCAGCTCCGCTTTTATACAATTATTAGATATACGAAAGTTTCATGCGAACAGGAAGTTTGTTCAAACGGCCATAATTCATTTATTGAATTGGCAAAACTCCATTAAAATACGAGAAAAATAACAGTAGTTAGTTCTCTCGTTGTTAATAGTTTTTTCGGCTTCCGTCGTCTTTCCGAACTATGGTTAAACTAAATTTACGCCCAGCTTTATGTACTGATTAATAATAATTAATAATAAGGTAATTTATCGTCTAACTTATACTAACACTGTGTCATTGGAATATTTAATATGACATTTTATTATGAGTTGTTTCAAGAAAGTGAATTATCCCTAGTATTAATTTTTATGAATTATTAGAGTTTATGCTTCGAAATTTAACGATTATGCGTAAATGCTCGCGTTCTAGAGAGAAATCGATGAGCTACGCCGACTTCATATCGACCATTTTTTTATTTTACTTACACTTGACATTTCTTCAGTATTATATGGGGAACGGATATCCTTGATTAGTCTTTGCGGAGCACAAAAAAATCAGCCATGTTATATTTCTCATGCGGGATTCTATGAATTCAAGTTTCTAATATAGTCTCAATATTTGTTTATATGCTTTTATGGCGATCAAAAAAACTGTGTTTTTATTTAAATATATATTTTTTTTCTACCTCGCATCCGAGTAGTTGACGCTCTTGAGCTTTCCTTTAATGCAGTGCTCCGCAATCTTTTCCACCCACGGCACACCACAAGCCAACACACGTGAAATTCACTAAGAAAACTTAGGAAAATAGCAACACATGTATTATTTGACAATAATCGATTGAACCTTTTCTATGAGATAAGATTCAAAAGACAAGAGAACCGTATTTAACAAGTTGAATTCTTAAGAATTATTGTACAATAGTAAAATCTTAAATGTTTTTTCCGAAGCCGTGTATATCCGAAAACTCGCTATAATCCTCGATGTAACTCACTTCGGTATCTGTTCATTCCACTTTTCATTTTTACCAATCATGTTTTGCTTAATATATGAAAATAATTCTGCTGATAATAAATAAGCTGAACACTGATTCGACGAATGACTGTTTTCAAAAAATAGATCTAGTGGTCCTGGCATATTTTAATTGTCTATAATATGCGATATGGTTAAAAATTTCATCCGGAGCGAATGCCGAATTCCACATAGCAGTTGGTAGGTGAATATTGTTGAATTCTCTTTGCTGCATGGAAAACTGTGAAATAATGCATATTTTGTTAAAATGTGTTAACTAATATTAACTCATCACTCCTATTTAAGCCATTAAAAAGTACTCGCACAATTATGCACAGTCATTAAATTTAAATACATTTATTTTAACGGCTTGCTAATATAAAATTAACAGCTTGTGCTTAAAAACAATATAATATTTAATATCTAAATATATGTCATTCTAGAATAAGTCGGACGATATATTTTCTATCTCTAGCTAAACAGAACCTTAGCTTGAATTTAGTTTAATTACAATTCTGAAGATGGAGGAATATATAGAATTGTATCGAGCTAAATATTTCGTCGATATTTTTACTTTATATCATAATATAACGAATTTCGTGTAAATACCAATTTAATGAATGAAAGTTTTTATTCAATATTTTTTTACCATACACATCAAACAGTACATTTTGCCAAATAGAGCTCGTTTGATTTTTGCCTTCCCTTAATTCTTTCCAATATATGACATTTTCCCGGCATTTCCGTACAAAGGTAACGGCGCTAAAGCCATCACAATAGACGAAACGATAAATTACTTCGAAAAGATAATCCATTATAGATCAGACGCCGTGTGACGTCACGCAGCGACGTCTTGGCTGGGCGCCGCGGCGGTTGACTCACGACAGTGAATTCTGATATACCCACCCGTGTCCACACTACGCACAGTTTTTGACAATTTTATTTACCACCCCACTTAACAGACTCCGCCCTGGACTATTTTCGAGAGAGAAAAAAACCCACCCGAACATCCGCATCGCGTTAGTTTGTGATGTCAACATCGTAGCTATGTTTAGACATAATTCTCTTTCTTGATATTTTTGAATGGTAACCGAATCGCGTACGTAGCGGGTCTTATTTTGTTGATATGTCTTCCCGAATGTAGCGCATTTATTTCAGTCACGCATTTGATTTTCTTAAATGTTTGTTATATTCTTAGAAAAAATGAAATGGGCTTAAATAAATGTACTATTATTTTGTTGCTTTGTTATTTATTGAATACAAATGAAAAACAACAGGTAAAAATAGCAAAAAACAGTTTTTCCATCCAAGACAGTATATTGAGCTAAATTGAGTTTAAACATAGTTCTGACGATGTCGTAGTATTAAATAATTATCATAATGTACCTGCACCAATAGAATGCTAAACCAATCACTAGTACAACGTATGCATTTTTTTTGCCAAAATATATATTCTCGTAGCAAAAACTATAGAATATAATACTGGAGTGCTATTAAGCTAGAAATTGAAGATTCAATCGAATTCACTTTATGAGAAGGAGGAAAAATACAGTGGGTGATCGGTTAACGAACAGTTTGCACTGCTAATAAATCGGACAACGAAAACATATTCAGATATCGTAAGATGATCTTATTATATCTGTAAAACTTGGTTGATCTGCCAACGAACATAGGTATTCGAACAGAGTATGTTCGTTAACCGATCATCCATTGTATAACTTTGTGCTTTGATTGAGATGTAAGAAGTTGTTAGTATTATCCTCATGTATAGTATTTTTATTGATAATCTAAAATATTTACCTCTGATTATCTCTATATTGTTTTATCGCATTAGAAGGATATCGTCGGTCTCAAAAAGTTGATATCCTTCACCTTTGATTTTCACCTGTCATAATAATCATGCTTCTCTTTTCTTTTTGAATATTTGAATGTCTATCTGCTCTGATAGTCGTGTATACCAAATGAAACGGAATATACATATTTATGAATGTGTAAAAACGTTTTAACTCCAGACCAGTTGTCTAATAATATGTTACATGTGCAATCAAGATAGGCGTTGGCGATCTTTAATACAGACCGTTAAATCTCGGTTTTAATTTATCAAATTTACTGCAGAATCTATTGGAAATATTATTTCATAATTGTGACGTTTTGATCACATATTTATTTTTAGCATTACAAACGTCTACAACGTAATATTGTACGCAATTATCGTAAACCCAATCCTATTTACGCAATATATTGATTCGAAAAAGTGGCGCGTATAAAAAAAACATTACTTTTATATAATTTAATAAATTGAACGAATCGAAAGAACATAATTTGTTACATATAGGCTTTATTTTCTTTATTGATTATAAAAATACACTAAGAAACAAATACATATGTATAATTTAATTCACTTATAGGATTCGTTCGCTGCTGTCAGTCGGTGTGAAAATATCGTTTTGAAAGAATATATATATATATTTTTTAAACTGAATTTAGCTTATTTGATGGAATGATGCTTTCTTTTGATTCTTGATCTGAGTCAATTATTGCATTCGATTTGTTTTGTTAATCCGACGGTAAATTATTTATTTCTGTAATAAATTCCATTATTTGGTCTAATTTCTGTATTTTCCGTGGATCTAATTCTTCATAAAGGTTCGTGTAGTCATAGTGCAGTCTCAATTCATTTCGAAGTTTTCTAGCATATTTTAATATTAGGATCGTTTGTTGACATATTTAATTCTTCTTTAATCGGTTCAGCTTTGAATGTTTTCTCTACCTCCTTCCTCGTCACTACTTTTATCTAATTCATTATTAACCGCAGCTATATCTCTATCAAGTTCTCGTTTTTTAACATTAAAAAAAAAACGTGTATCACCGAGTATATCGCGTACAAATGATAACGGTGTCCATAAAAAAATCGCGTAAAAAGAGTTCTGTGTCTATGTGGATATATTTGCTGCAATAATTCGCCGTCGCGTAGAAGATAAAGCGGTTCGGCTGGTGAGTAAGTTAGAATTCTTCCTTGTGCTGAAAATGAATTAAAATATCCACAGTTTCAATTCGGAGCGATAACAAGCTTCTAATGACTGTCAAGATTTATCCAACATTAATGAAAATTAGCTCGGTGATAAAATGGCCGGGATCATTCCTGTTAACCGCATCGCACTGAATTCTATCTGCGTCACTTTGACATCAGAGCGAGAGTGAGAGAGAAAGAAATAGAATGTCGGCGGTTTTTGGGAGGTCGCCGTTACGTGTTTACTATGAAGGTATTTAGCGACGAATTCCGGAAAATTTTCATCTGCATAATTTCACGTCAACGCCGAGAAGGGTACGCGAGAATGCCTCTGTTAGAGACCCGGGGTCGGTAGTTTTTGTTAGATGAGTATTTTAGCCGCGTCACATAGTTCATCAGAACAACTCTGAAGATATTTAAACAGCGACTGACAAGTGATTAGCGTCGTTGCTTTGTTCGGATAATTTTTACTGTAGTCTGAATCGAGGCAAACCTTTCGTCAATCCAAACCGCAATCTTATTTTAGACTGGCTGAAAACCGCGATGATTTTTTGCTGACTGTTAAAAAAAACGCCATGTTTGGTGGGAAATATTTTTAAATAAAATATGTTTAACCGCTATTTTGTGTTTCGGTTTGCGACAGAAGATTATCGTCCGTCATTTACATGTTATTAGATCTCAAAACGGAAAATATTTTCGCTCGAATAGTCTAACCAAGCCGGAGAATTTATTATACATAATTTTACATTGTGATTTCACTGGTGAGTGAAGTTTCAATGTTTGCGTAAAAAAATCAATTTTCATTGTTTTGGACGTTCTACAATTTTGTAGAACGAAGTGTTTCTCTGAAGTTGTAAGTCACTCGACTACTTTCATTGCAGGTGTTGATAGGGAATTGAGAATTGGGTTAGAAAAGGACTGCAGGTTATTTTGTTAAGACAAAAGCTAGGAGCCGTGTTGCCAAACGTTCCGATTAATTTTCCGATGTTAATCGAGATTATAATAAATTCAAGATTGTTCGAAAATTGAAATGGCTTCATACTGGAATCCGAAACGATATATTGTACATACACCCTGAATCAATCAATAATCGTTTAACGGAGCAGCAGAAAAAAAAACACAAATATACGAGTGTTTGGAAAAATATATTGTTTGTTATTATTATTTTTGTGGGTAAATAATTTTGTGCTGTGTCATTTATGGTTGATATTATATAAATAGACATTTTGAAATAAACACTTGTGCATTTTTCTGTTCGCGTTGCCGTTTGCTTCTGAATTCCGCTTTTTCAATAGTAACAATTGACCAATATATTAATCTGACAACAAAATTTGGGAATGTTAGGAGGTATAAACAAAAACATCATATAGCCCTTGAAAATAGTAATACGTATATTTCGATTTTATTGCTTAATTTTTAAAAAAGCAATTTGTAGCTTTGAAAATTTGCTATATTAACGACGATATTCACGTCAAATTTATTTAATATTTTCAAGTATAAAATAATATATTTGGCTCTTTGAATTACTGGACTACATCAGTATTATTTTGAACTGCCATGTATAAAATATAAGACTTATTAATGAGAATGAATTGTCTTGAATAATACACGTTTTGAAAAATAAATATTTCACCTTTATACGTTGAGTAGTTCAGGTCTTGTTTTGCCGCCGTGTCCTTAAATGTTTTGATGTCATCTGATACATGTGTACCAACGCTGCTAGCGTACGTGCTAGTGGTCCGCCTCGAATATGGCCGGGCTTTTCGGCTCAGAAATAAATGACCCGGGACGCGAAAGTGGGTCGCCGTCGCAAAAGGTCGGGATTTGCGCGTCTGCGAGTGGCCGCATGCGTATTTTTACGCGTAGCCTCTATTCACCCAATAATTCTTATCACTTACTCTGTCAGTCCGCTAATGGATGAAACATTTCCAGTGGATTACGTTCCTTTACCACGCACTTATCTCTAACTTATCGATTGCTGTCCGGAAATGCGCTAAGGCCGATTTAGTAACGGACAAACGATCGAACGAAAATGTTTTTAATTTTTCGTAAAAAATCAGAATATCGGAAATTGCAAAGAACACGCTGTGCAAAAACTTATCCTGGTTATTCAATGTAGAAAATATATGCATCGATTGATCTTCCCATTCAAAGAATTCCTCCCATACGGTGAACATTAGCGGCGTGATTCTGTCTGGAATTTCTAGGTTTTTATTTGATGGATTTTTTTTGAGCTTCTAACAGAGATTTTTCAACATTCAAAATTAGCTAGCCCCCAAATAACGACAACGTTAAAATGACAATATGCAAGTGGCCTTAGCGCTTTCTATCTCAAACGATGCCGAATGACAAATACTAGTCGTTAAAGAATTTAAACAAATCGACTCTTAATATTTGACGATTAAACCCATCAAAATTACTGTTGGGCTTTATGTAGTTAAATGGTATATTAGCGGTCACACTGTTATGGGTTTAGGTGTCCATCTTGGATTTTCTTCAAATTTAAATCAAAATCGTGGTTCCTTGTGACGCATTTTTACATCAAGTTGATAAAAAAATTTCATTTAACTAACATTGACTGTAAGCTAGCTATAATATCAGACTTGCATTAGAATTATTTTATTTCGTATATTTTATTAAATAATTTTATTTTTTTTGATATTTAAAGCTCGGTATAAAATGATAAATATATGACATATCAGTATTTTATCATTTGCTGAAACCAAGTCATGAAGTAAATACTTCACACTGATTTTTTCTATTTCGATTTCTGTTAGCAAAAATTTTCACGAGTATTTTTTCGCTATCCAATTTTTCACCTTCTCTCAATCTTTTCCTTCGCATCAATTCTAGCAGTACAATTTCAAAGATTTTTTAAATTATTTATTTTTCAAATACTATCTGAATTTTAATCTAAGACCACGTTTTCAATACGCCCGCTCTAACCTTATAAACTTCATTTTCTTGCAGTCGTTCCTAAGACAGAAGAAATACACCCAGTCCTTTTTTTACGCGATACATTGGTTCCAGAAAACGGCGCGTAAAAAAAATCGCGTAAAAAAAATCACAACTTTCATATAATTTGACAATTTGGTTCCAAGAATTAAAATATCGCGTGAAAAGGTACCAGAAACGTATGAAAAACCAAAATTTGCTCTTTAAAATTTGTGCAAAAAAAAAATATATTTTGATGTCTTTATTGCCTATAAAAATATAATGAGACTATAAAAATATATATTTTTTCACTTATATGAATTATTCGCTGCTGTCACTCTCGGTTGCGAAATGTAATCGTTGCGATTTTTTGAACGAAACTATTGAATTTTGTATGAATCTGAATTTTGCTTAGACTCTTGTATATCGAAATATTTATAAAAGCCAAGTTAAAACTCTCTTTTATAAATACTCATGCAAGTGTAAATTATTTTATTTTTAAATGCTTTTTACTTCAAGAGTTATATTTTTATCTTCGGTTCGCATTTATTATTTAACATTTAAAATATTTGGACGTCATTGGAGGGCATTTATTTGACATAATAATTCAAAGTGGTAAAATTTATGGCTGAGAAAAGTGCTATTCAACGAATTAAATAAATGCATTGTGTTTAAACAAGTTTACAAGCGGACATACATTTCATGATTTTACGCATTGCATTATATTTCTTTACACACCATAAAACAAAAATTCACATAATATCCAATACACTTGTCAACATTTGGCAATTGTATGTGTATTTAAAAAAAATGAAATGCTTTTCAAAATTAAGTTTTAAAAATACAGATTTTTTTTTTTATTTAAAAAAAATATGAAACGTACATGCCTAGCATCATATATAAATTTCTTCTTTAAAACAAATTTGGGGAAAAAATCGCGTAAAAACGAGTAAAGCGCGTAAAAAAATATGACGGTGCCGTCCAAAAAGATCGCGTATAATCGAATTCGCGTAAAAAAAGGACTGGGTGTATACGTTTAAGACTTTTTTTTGTATAACTTTTGGCCGTTAATATTCTATCACGTCTATAAAAGTGGAATGCTGCTGAATTAATTGAATAATCGACATCTATACAATACTCGGAAGTTAAATGATTGCATTATTACTTAATCGATCAAATCGAAGAAGATGTAAAAATGATTCGTATTTATGACTACGTTCTATGTATTATAGCTCATGTCGTTCTAAACTTATAGCTTCAAGTTTAGGGTCGTAAATATTTTCGCGCTCCGCAATATTTCGCAGGCCCGCCAATGCCGCAGTAAATCTGTCAATCGATTTTACATGTTTTACATTCAGTTTAGCAATCGGATGAAAATATTTCCTACTGTTTTTATGAACTGACAAATATATTGAAATCTGTTTTTTTGCCGATATCTTCTAGCCATTAAAAATTATTACAGATCGTAGAGCTGTTACTAACTGTCATCTGTCAAAAATAATTAGCCAATAAATCAACCGCGCGCGGGCAGTTATCCGTGCAGATCGATACAAACGGTGCAATCCGGAGGATATGTACAGTTGCCGATATCTTTCATTTTATACTCGTCGAAATATTTTTTTAAGTCTCGACTCGATAAGAGGAAATAAGAAACTAGTCTGGTATTGATCGATTTTTTGCCCCCGGCATTCAAATAAGCATCTTCCCATTGTAAACTTTTCTTCCAACATAATACATACATATCTGAATACGACAGTGTTTTATTTATATTGCGAAACATTGGCACAGTTTTTGGCTGCATATCAGAATCATCTATCAAGAATATGAAATAACTGCAGAGAGGTGAGCAACAGTCGTGTAATATAAAATAAAAATTAGTTTTGTGAGATACGTCTTTATAGTATCCAAAAGTTTCAAATAAGTATAATGACAGCTTGGTTAAGTTTGCTTATTGGAAAATTCAGATTTTTTCTAACACTTTTTTTATAGCTAAGGTTAACTAAGGTTTTCGATAGCTCTTTTTTGATTTACACCGTTGTTAGAACTATAACATGATACCGAAACATCTATAATATATACCCTCATAAATTTCACGTTAGACAAATATACATTGCTAATATTTTCACCGTGTTATAATGGAGTTCTACCAAGTAAATGCCAATTCAATCAACAAATATTTTGTTATATTTTTCTTATTTAAAGTTTTTCAAAGTATACACAATGTTTAGTATTATTCCACAATTTACTATTTTTAAGATTACGACCGGTTTCTTATCAACTGTTGATTTTCAAAGGCAAGCAATTTAAAATTCAAGTCAATAAATTTCTAAAACCTCTAAAAATTTCTAAAACCACATATTTAGTCACACACAACCGGTGTTTTATCAGCTGATAATCGCTAATGCTCGCGGTGAGCGAAACTGGTCTTGATCTTAAAAACATAAAATTTTAGAGATATTACTAAACACTGTGATTTTATTATTTAATAAAATTATTGATATAATATATATGTGACTAATATTGTCAAAAAGTTCGATCATCGCTCTCTTCAATTGTGTTGGGTATTATTTTATTTAAACTTCCAAGGAGGAAGGTTATTAACCCACACCGACGCGAGCGTTTATTCATTTTTATTAATATTTGCATGTTTGTGTTTACGTGTTTGTATGTAATATTTACATGATTGCAAGGAATGGATTTAGATAACCAGTATCCAGATTGTAATTCCGTTATAAATTTACGATCATAATTATAAATCTTTTCGCCTCCGTCCGCTCGGACGCCTTGTCCATTTTTGCTTAAGTGTAATTTGAATGTTACTATTTTTTTCCTAATATGGCTGTAATAATCTAAAGCTATATCGTAACGGATTTTTGAATAATTATTGTAAAAGTAATTTAGTATATCTTTACCATCGCTGTAAAGTAGTAAAATTTTTAGTGTTACTGAATCAGAGGTAAGTTGCTACCTTTCGTGATTCCATTCACAATTTATCGTCATTTAAATTTAGTTGCAATAAACACAACAAGTGAAATGATTAAGTATAAAGCTTGACAGCTTTTATTGTAAAATCGGTCGAATATCTAAAGCCGAACGCTGTATAATACAATAAATGCTTCAAATGTTTGATTTTCAATTAGTGAAATTTGTAATTTGTGTGTTGAAAAATATTTTGAGTCAGTTTATTTCTAACAATACTAAACATAAAATTTATAGCATTATTATTTAATGTAATCTACATAATCCATTTCGATTTGTTTTTTAAAAAAGGTTATTATTATTGTAATGTTTTTTGTTTGAGTTTAAATATTGTATTTTAATCGTGTCAGTTCGAGTGCACTCCTGTACCGGAATGCCTGAAGATGCCGGTACGCTAATCCCGGGCTGTGAGTGACAAAACATGTGTTTTGAAATCAAACGATTCAAATTTGATAATATTTGCATTTGAAAACCATGAAGTCTTTAGAGTAACTTACTGATTCAAATCAAACATAAATAAATTGTAAGAAACAAACATGTGGATGTCAGTTTGAATACATTTCAACAGCGATAAGATCGAGTATATTGTATTTTTAACAAAATAATGAAGGCGTGCGGTGTCCTGTCATTTTGCACGTCGCGTGTGATAATTTAGATGTTGTCAAGAATGTGAACAAAGCTTGTGCAGTTTTGCACATAAAAACAACATTTTTTTTATTAGTAGTGAATTTACGACTTATCTTGCGTCGTATATAAACTTATCAAAATAAAATTCAGCCGAGATCGACGGCAAATCCTTCTACTCACCGATGAATCAATAAACTTTGTCGGGAGGCCAATGCAATATTTGGACCTTGATTAAAAGTTGCTTGACATCTTTCCCCTCGTTTATTGTATAGCGATATTTACGATGTAATAAATGTATTCGTTATTGAATAAACGATGTCTCCCTTCCATATATATTCACCGATCCATAGCATAACTGGTTAAAGCTATATGTTAATGTTGCAAGAAAAAAAAACAAAATTCATGCACACTATGTGCGCGCACGCATCTGACGCGTCTAAAGAAGTGAACGGAATAACTAGCCATCCCTTTACGATTTGTGATTCTGTACACTGCGTATATTGATTATCGTCATGCAACCTTTGATCGAACTGGCAAAGTTGTATAGCCAGACAAACAAACCGTACGAATTTATCAAAAATCGTCATCGTACTGACGAAACACGGTAAGTCGTTGATACTGATAATAACGAGTAAATAAATTTGTATGCTCGATTGTTTACGATTTTTGAATATCATTCATAGATATTGAGCAATTAATGTGTTGTATTATTGAATGGAATGTTATACACAATAGTATATCATAATCATTTCTCATCCGTCATATTATTTCCTAAAATAAAGAGCCGATAACTGTGGAAATTCATTTTTAATATAAATCGTAGACTCACTTTTTACCCTAATAATGGATAACCTAAAGATACGGTTGCTTAGAAGAGGCTTAACAACGAAACGAGAAATGTATCAAATCTAGTAACACCATATGGAAAAGATTGAATTATATATTTTAATTCGTATTAGCTAATTTAAAATGTCACGATTTATTCTGATCTTATTGACGTTAAAGGGTTTAGCTACTGTCGTACAATCAATTCTAACCAGACTCGTTTCTTTGAAATAGCAGTGAGAATCACGCACCCTAAATCGTACATCAGGTTTTTATACAATATTCTATTTCAATCGATTCGTCAACTAAAGTAACACTTTTTTGCTGCTATAACTCCTCGCTTAATCTGCTGGTCGGTTTTTATTGGCCACATAGGTTCTAAGGTATTCAGTTATGATTTATTATTCATACGGTTAATTATTATAATATAATTTTTAAACCATATTTGAATACGTAGATTCTTTTAAAACTAATGGAGAAACTAAATATACACAATAATTACTTGCTATTTCTGTTCGGATAAGTCAATCATAAGAGTGACAATGATATAATGAAAAATAATTTTCTGTAAATACAATTCATTATGAAATGTTCTTTTCATTCACAAACTGTGATATTGTTTGTTCAGCACTTTTTCTTCGACTCAACTAAACGCTGATCGTGCTAAATTAGGAGTGTGATTTTTCGATATTGACAATGCTTTCGGTTAATTTCAGCCGTGTACTATGATGGATCGAACTGGTGTGTGAAATATCTGACGCATGTTATCTTTGTATCATGAAACGTAAAGCGCGTCTTACAGGCAGACCATATGGCGACGCAGATGTCAAGCGCAGTTTTTATTCACGCCGAGTACTCGTCGAAATATTTTTTTATGAAATAAAAAAAAAATATTTAAGGAAAATAACTGAATTAACAACACAGTGACTAATCTGTCATTTTTGTTGCGCTCACCGATGTCCGAACACATAAACCAACTAAACTAACTTCCAGTTTTTTTTTCGTTGAGAAATTTTCGATGTTTGCTTACGCGCTTCAAATTTGAAAGTAGTATTTCGACGTGATGTTTGAAGAAGATTTTCTTGTTCTTAACATTTATTTAATACAACTTATTTTCTAATATTGGAATTGATATCCACTAAGCGTAGTTAATCCAATCGTTTTTTTTTAAATTTTAGTACATCTCGGTTAGAATTTTTAACTTTAAAACTTACGTGCGACGAATTTGTTCATTTGTGATTAGTTTTTGACATTCAAAATTTATTTAATTACTCTTTTAAATATTCCCATTCGATTTAAACGTTCCAATCCCTCGATTCTGAAAGGTATTGTTGACATATCGTTAGGTTGTTAATTACCAATACTTTCATAATTTCATCCTTCTTTCCACAATCTGTACGAATAACGAGTTCAAGCGACAACAGAGCAAAACCATCGCTATTCAAAATATATTTTATATTCGTAAAACAATAGTTCAATAAATGAAATTGTTCGTTGATTCATATTTATTCAACTAGATATGGATTAAATTCGCCAATATACATGTAAGATCTAAACCAGTGGCTCTCATGTGCGGCCACCAACAGTTTTATAGTAAATATTGATATTTAAAAAAAATGTGTTTTTAGAAATGAATTTGTAAAATTATTATTATTTTAAAATTGATTGAATAAGCTTGACTTATCCAGCATTTAGTCGAGTTTAAGCAAAGGACCGAAGTTATACGTTGATCATGAATCAAGTCAATATAAAGAATTAACAACAATTGCTTTATTAATTTTGTCGATTTTACCTACAACTGTACATTGTAAAAGATCATTCAGTGTATTACACTTTACAAAAAATAAATATCGAAACTATTTTTAAAACATTTGGTGCGGCCACGAACAGCTGATGTTAATAATGCGGCCACAGTGAAATTTCACGTGAGAACCACTGATCTAAACACGTTGACTGCGTATGAAATTTATAGCGCTTAAACACATATATACATGTAGCACTTTGAAATATTCGCTGCTTACAAATCCCGGGTAACTTTTGACCCATTAATCGCATAAGTAGCGTATCTTCAATATGAGTACTATCCTTAGATTTTTGGGTCATGAAAAACAACCTTAGTCCCGAGAACTTATTCCTCGGTGAAGATTCATTTTCTTTAATATGTATGTATGTATACATTGGTTGTATCATAAAGCAATAATAAAAGTGTTGCATTCGCGATTGTCGAGTTGTTCGCTATATTTTTGCGGTTTATTCTTTCATTTAGTTTATGACTGCTGCAGAGGATGATTAATTTGATCCTACACTTTTAAATATGACGCAATATTTAATTTTCGGTCCCCTTATTGCTTTATAGCAGTGGTGTCCGTCCTCACAAGCGGTTCATTATTAGAGAAGTAATCAATAGGAGTTTTCCTTCTTACATTTTAGACCTAGTTTTATATTTGAATATAGAATTTTCAATCTTTACCTAAAATGGAGATTTAGTAAACTATTACTCGATCTCGGTAAAGGTTTCCCTTTAATAATTCCTGTTCATTTACGTTCACACTTAAGTTGTCTCCCTGTCTTTGATCACCAATTGCTACATTGGCTGTGCATATTTATTTGGTAAGTGATTTTAATATTGACACGGTTTTTACGAATTAGAAAATGAATTCACAGATGTTTCGCGCTAGTGACCTATGGACAGAACTCATTCTATTCTGATAGAGATATCGGAGAGGTAGATAAATGGAAAGTTACTCGCCCGCAACACCTGTCAAATTTTTTCCTCTTACAAAACGAGCTCGGTCTTAACAAACTTTGAAAGTTTCTTTTTTACCTCCATGATGCGATTACGACGCGCGTATACTTTTCTATGGCTGCCATTTAAGTAGAGGATTTTTTTAATCCGGTGAATCAACCGAGTGTGGAATTTCATGAATATGACCTTAGATAAGCAATTTGTTACTGTGGGTGTAAGAGAATGTGGAATAGCATACGTTTGCAAGTGTAATTAAATCGGCTGATTATTTTGTTATTTTGTAATTGTTCTTCTGGTAAGGAGCGTCGAAGTATTGTCAGCGATGCTGTTTTCTTTGCCATTTTTATATTGCTACCTCACTGGTGAGATGCGAGTGAAGTGCTGGTACTGACCTCAGAGACACCTACTGTTTGCAAGAATTCGAAGCTCGTTTTGTGGCTAACCACAGTTCGTTTATTCCTTTCAAGATAATATATATTTTTTACCCATTATTGTCATACGTCGATCATTATTTTATCGTATTTTAAACTCGTCATTGAAGATTGAAATCTTTGAAACTTGTAAGTGTTTAAAAATAATTTATATTAAATATGTTAATTTATCAGTACGAATAACCGTCATCAGCAGTTGCTTGATATCTCTGGCGGGTCCTACTCGGGTCTTACACGCTGACCCCGTCCATCTTAGTCTGCTTTTTGATATCAGGTTCTTGGAAGATTTGTTAGAGCTCTCTCTGCTATAACCAAGACAGTTGAGTGGACCTTTGTTATTTATGTGCATTAAATTGAAGATAAACCAACAAATCCGGTAAATTGTTCATTGAGATATTATTCATAATCGTCTAATCGAAAAAGTAGTCGGAGCCGCTTGTTTTGTGCGACTCCGACTCCACAGACCTGATAATAATGATGCTTCTATCATAGTCAGCTTTTATACACCGAGAATTTCGACTTCGTTTTGTATGAATAATATTAAAAAGATCGCCTAAGGAAAGAAAGACTCGTATTTTATAGATAATTAAAACGTAAACGAACTTATGATTTTGTTCCAAATATATTTGATATTTTTCTGCGAAATAAAAATTATATTTTTTGTATTAATCTGGCAGAAATTTTCCGATTAACGTAGCCCGCCAAATATTACTTGACGATAAAGCATTCGCTGATTGATGCTTGCAATTTTACTGAAAAAAAAACAAGAATCTAATACTCATGTTTTATCTGTTTCAAAAATTATGTATTAAATTCTTTAGATAGAAAAGGTACATTAAGCAACGGAGCTGATTTCTATTGCGATTATCGATAGTATTAAAAATATGTCTTAGAAACTTTTACATTCAAATGAAATCTTTATTACTTTCGCCATAAATTTAAATCGCAACAATATATATATAAAAATAAAAAAAAAAACGAAAATTGTCAGATACCGTAACCGTAAGTTAACTTTCCACACGGCAGTGATTCGTATCATTTTTACAATATATTCTAAATTTATTTCGGTTTCTATTATCCCAAGATTTAAACCACGATGAGGCGAATTCTCGATTGCCGTGAACTTCGGTTTATTTCAAGGATGCCGTGGCCAAAATCTATTCTTCATTAACAACCATTTAAACTAAAGAGCATTTCTCTAGTATTCGTTTCTTTCATGTAGTTGGTGCAACGTCATATTTAATCAACTAAAACTATTTATCATTCTATTTAAAAGAAATCTTTTATTCTTGGTATCAGGGATGGGCTTACACGAGGTCAACGTGAGCCACGTTTTATATTTTCACATACAGTGGTGGTAGGTTTAGCGAAGATAATCTGTTCCAAGACTATGTGCGCTATCCGAAATGTTCGTTACCCGATCATTGATTTACCATAGATAGAATAAGTGGATTAGAAAGATCGTTTCAGTTGTTATTCAAATATTTGATTGTAGTCCAGAGTGTTTTTTTTTATTTAAAACAAATATCTATGTTTTCTAGTTCAGGGAATGTTTTTCTATTGTAAATGCTATGATAGTGTTTAAACTGCCATAAAATGGCTCAAAACATTTTAGATTAAAAGACATTTTACAAAACGTCAAATGTATATGTCATTAGGCGCATTTCGTTCGTTTCTTCATGCACCTTTAACTACTTTAGATAATTCTTAAATTGACCCGGGTTTCGTCTGGAGAACTGACGAATTGTTGTATCCGTGTGATAGAATGCCTGAAGATGCCGAAAGGCGAAACCCGATCGTTAGTGACAAACATGTGGAATCGTATAAAGAATCGTATATATCAACAATTGAAATTTTACCTATATTATTATCAAGAGAACTCGGAAGCCATATCTGCCACGTCTTGTATATACCGTTACTTCATGTAAATTATCTAAAATGGAAAATATTTCCGCAAACAGACCAGTAAACTTGATGCAATTATTATAATTTTATTTCTCAGAGTCTTGTTCAATTGTGATTGTACACTTGTTCACTGGATGTGAAAAAAGCGCTATTATGACTAAAACGTCGCTCTGTCCAAACCCACTGAAGCGCGACAATTATTCGAGAGTGGATAATTCTCCCGATAATAGTCGCGGCGCATAGATCGTTACGGAAACATCGAAATGACAATGATAATTCCGCCGCTGTGTGCCCGTCGGCGGCGGCGGGGAGGTCCAGCCTCGGCCGGTCCGGTTTTTCATTGATAAGATTGTTACACAATGCGGTAAGTAGACAGACAGAATGGAGTGGAGAGAAATGATCGCCCACTGGACGGTGCTGTCGGCGTGTGTTGTGTATGAGGAGAGAAAGTATCGCCGCCGGGCAGCTTCTTCAACTTTTCGGCCTTGGTCCGATGCACTAGGATTAAATTTAAAACAGCTGATTTAATTAAAGCTCATCCATAACGCTTAATTTTAATTTGTATTTTTATTTCGGAGTAATGGGTCAAATTGGAACAATTCATTTTTTTTTTAATAATAGAAACACATTTTTGAACCCATGGTTTTGTATATCTGCCACCTTTAACTCAAATATTTAGCACTTTAAATGTGCTTAATATCACTTATTGACGGAAAGGCGATGAGCGAAACCGGTCCTGATCAAAAAATATATCGTGGAAATAAGTAATAAAATATGTGATCTTATTATCTAAAATATCATGCTTTTCCATCAAGAAGTGACAGTTAACACCTTAAAAGTGGAACAATTCTATTTGGATATATGATTATATTACGTGTCGATTTGAGATATGTGACTTAAATGTGATATGTGATAATTATTATACTTATTGAACAGATGATACTGTGGCCCTTCAATATAAAATATATTTTTAAATTGTGAATTTCGATGCAATACTGAATAAATAATATACATATATGCATCGTAATTTAACGGTTTCTCTTTCCTCAAAAAAAAAAATACACGATATCTATCAATCATTATGTATTTTTGTTATAGTTATATTTGAATGGGGCAGAAACTTGTCATATCGACTGGCGATATAATTCTTTAATCGCTTGTCTTTTCTGATCGTTGTCGCTTGCCAATAATTCATCCCCTGCAATGATTCGAAAATGTAAATTGATGAAAATTTTCGCTCTCCCCCTCCGCCTGGAACAGTTTGAATAGCAGCGGCCACGCCTTCAATGAAGCGTCAAAGAAAGCTAATTTGATTAACCGACATCGCTTTGCCACCATGCTAGACATTTTGAATGCTTATATAGACAGAGCTATAATTTACTGCACACCAAAATATATCTCGAAAATTCAGTCACCCAAAACCAGCTGACTGTCACGTGAAGGTTTACATATCTAAAATGTACCGGGTGTTTTTGTTTTAATCTGATAGTTAAAAAAACGACACTGATATTAATCGTATGAGTGTTTCCAACTATTTGTTCATCAAGCGTATAGAGTATTCAGTTCCCATCATACAAGTCATATTTCCCTGTTGTTTGCTTTTTCTCTATTGCTATGGCAATTTTAAACCTATGCCGGTTGAAAGATAAACGGCAGATGGCATCTGATGGTAAACGTAATCGGTAATGATATATTAACCTATATTCGTCATGTTAATATCGGAGGTAGGTCGCAAGATGACGGCTTTGGAATAGCTGGAAATCAATAGATATTAATTGTCACGAAATTTTAAACGAAAAAACAAATATAAATCTTTCGCCGCTCCTCACACCATTGCGAGGGGCTAATGCTTTTCCGTAATAAACCACCTCCGTCCAATACTTAAGCTTGTTGAAATTGCCGCCTGTTTAGTTTCATTTAATTTTTTTTTAGTTTTGGTGGTAGCAGGAAATAAGCTAGGTTGCTAAAATAGAAAAGAAGATGTATTGTGTACCTTTTCTACACAGCTATATATGGATAACCAAATGTACGTTTAAACATAGTTCTGACCATGGTGAGCCGAAATAGCTATCAACTATATCTTATAAAAAAAATTGTAGAACTAAAATACATTGCTATTTTTTATAGTTATATCGGTGACATTAATTTTAGTTTTTTTAATGTTCTGTGCGATAATATTGAAAAGTTTACTGAAAACTACTTTGTAGCGGTCTTTCTTTCCCCGAAAAAAGCCTTGCAATGAAAATTTTCCGTGATCTATTTGTCTATATTTAGCTTGTTTTATCATTTGATATTTTCGCGTCGGAAACTTCAGTCAACCCTGCGAATGTTTTCTTATAAATGCAAGAAACAGCAATTCAATCGAAATTTCTTTTAAACGAATCTTTTACTTTTTATAGTGCTCTTTTTTGCTTAATCCTCAATAGTTATTTTTTACGACAACTATTTTTTAGTTGATTAAACGTGCAATTTATTATATTTTATATGTATGTATGTACATATGTCATCTTCTTCACTATTTTGATGCGTATATCTGATTAGTGCTTCAATAATATCCGTTTGATATGACTTGCTTTAAGCTAATCAGAGAGGGGAATGCAAGATTAACGTAACGAATGGCTGCTTGTTTAATCCAGTGGATACGGCAATATAAAGTAAACAAAATCAACAATAAACATACTCTGGAATATAAATAAATCAATTAAAGTAATTGGTCTTTTGCGTTATCGGAATTGAGATTTTTTACTCGTTAGATGTATAATACAATCAAGGGCGTGTCTGATTTTTGTTTCACGCCCTTAGAGATATCTTAAAAATAAACACAAAAAGGTCGAATTATTGTACATGTGTATGAATGTACTGTTAATGAAATAAAGTGAAATATTTTTTCCGGTTTTCTTAGTGTGTTGGAACTATTTGTCCATTTTAGATATTTTTGCCAGATGACGTTTGAAGCCACGGCTTGTGATGTATGTTAACATAGATCTGTCATGAAAACAAGTATTAAAAAAAGAGATAATGTCGCTTATGCTCTATTCTATTTATGAAAATATTTATTGCTTTGTTTATAGTCAACATCGATATAAATTTAATCTTATAGTTAAACTATTATTGAAGCGGAAGTATCAAATAATCGCTGCATTACAATTATAATTCATCTCTTTTCAATGTCAATCATCAGCAGAAGAAAGTTTCTAATTGCACAGATTATTCGCCCATTATTTTTAATGGCGATTAGAGATATACACTTTTTCGCTTTTACATTGGCGACTCACTCTGCCTGTTGGCCATCATAATAATTTACAATAATCGAGTGCTCGCTCGCTTGTCATTTATTTTTTTCGCTTCACACTTTCATTTATCGCGTGCGATGATGACCGTCCGATTTTGTACACAGTAGGTAACTAGGCTTGCACTTATATTTAAAAATGAAAACGTCGCGTCCAACTAATTTCGAGACGTCGTGCATTATCAATTGTAAAAAAGAAAACGTCTTCATCAAATACAGAACTCTATACGTCTTCGATTTTCTCTGTTGACAAAGGATGCTTCGTTTTGTCTCATACTCGCGCTGAAATTTCTAAATAGTTCTAGGCCGGCCTCGTCGATTTGTTATATTTCATTGCGTATTTAGCGGAATACAATATACTAAGATATTAAACTTATATTCACTTTTCAAGTATTCAGATTGATAGTTTATCACAAGGTTCCAAGTAGAAACACGTTTATGGTGGATTCGACTAAAGTAAGTCAAAATATAGTTAAACTTGAAAATATTGAGTTGCAGTTTCACAGTATTTAGTGATTGAAACCTAGACGCTCTCTTCTCTCATGAGATGATTGCGAACTCAGCTTCGTCGCTGGGCAGCGTGTTTGATTATATTTCGTCTGCAGTGTTGATGCGACGTATTTATATAAATAATACAACGACATGTAGTGTCTTCAAAATGAAGTAATATTTGAAGTTCATATATCATAGTTTCCCGATTTCATCGTACATGCATACATTAAAATGGAGTATAACGCCATCTAGTATGCATGAGGAGTAGCTAAAAAATTGTGAATCATAATACCAGTGACATGGAAATAAAAAGTAAAGAAAACTGTGCGTTATAAACGGATAGTATAATTTATACACACGATCTTTGTGAGAATGGTTAAAAACTAGTTAATATTTATTTAAATAATAGTCGTCGCTAAAAACCGGAAATTATATTTATATTTACAGTTATTTAAATCTAATTGTCAAAATACAATATACGAAAAAGAAATATGGTCGACGCCTGAACACGGAATACTTCTATACGTCACTGCACACTCAATGTTCAATTGTGTCGCATACACACATTAAGAATAATTAAATTCAATAAACGTACTAAAAATAATGCCTAATTTGAGGAAAGTGTTTTTTTTTATGAAACTTATATAAGGAAGGAATTTTAATATTTTATTTAATAATACATTTTTTTTTCCACATTAAATATATTTATGATCAGTACCGTTTTTGCTCATCTTAAACATAAATATATTAAATCGTGGAAATAGTATTAACACAAGGTGTTTTTAATTATTTAAAATATAATAGCTTTCCACTCAGAAGTGACAGTTGACACTGTTTAAGTGAATCAAAATTGTGTATAATTTATCGAATTCAACCACTAAATTTGTATTACTTCATATACTCAAAAATTCTTAGACTTTAGAAATTTGAAACTGTTAAAAATAGTCTCAATTTTTCTCCGTGAAAATTACATAAATTTGAGATATCGACTGAGAAAATTGTATCAAGCAATTTAGTCGAAATCTGGAATTATTTCAATGTCGATAGTGCAGCGAGATTAGACTCTATAGTATTTTTTTTTTGTGGAAAAATTCAGTCATTTATTACAACATATATTGATCGAAGTAGGAGTCGAAGTCGGCCGATTTCTTGACGAAACCTTCAATATCATCACGGCTCTCAGTCGACAACGTTGAATATTTAATAGTAGTGCATATAAATGATATGAGTGTTAATTATTCACGCGATGGGTCATGTGTTCCATTACCTAATTCGAAGGAATTTCGTCGCTTGCCTTTAGTCATAGTTGCTTGCCGAAAAATTAAACTTTTCGCAAAAAATACGGCATTTCGGTATGACATCATCAGTGAGATCACCGCAGTATTAACCCCGTGCGAAAATTGACCGACTACCCTGTTGGCGTATCGATTATTAGTCAGCGTGGATTTAAAACATTTCCACTTGTATCGATTCACCGCTTTCTTCATAAGTATGTATTAAATTTATATACATAACATGAGCCGGACATATAACTAGGGCTGCGGAAATCATTTAAAAATTTGTTTTATTTTTGCTTTTGGATAATTACAATGTCACGTGTCTGTTCTGGTCTTAGTGAAGTGCAGTTTTAAACGATCTCACAAGTTATTAAATATATATATATATATATCAAAATATGTAACGATCAAGATATTGCTTATAATTAATTAACCGGATTTGTTGTCGAGTGGCACAAAACTTTTGGTTTTGAATTGCGAATGAGTTAAAAATTGTACGTTTTTTGAGTTGTCCCTTACCGCTACTTTCTATCCGATCTTTTCTAATATTAAATCTGGTTTGGTTTTCCAAAATAGTAGATAACCTTCTGAATATATGTAGAAATCATCCACCCGAACTGAACGTACCGAAAGATGATACTTGGGTCGTGATTAACTAAACTTTATATATAGAAATTCCATGTTGAATTTCATCAGACACAGTTGATATTGATTTATTCGTTTTGAATATAATATCATTATTAGCTTCTTAATTGAAATCATCAACGAACGGTATTTGTTGAGATAATGTTTTCAACCGTCAAAACATTTTCCCGGCGCTGAGTTTTCCGGCGCCTGGCAAACCCGACGCTTCCATAACCTCAAAACGTACGCACCGCACATAGTAGGGCGCTGTCGGCCGTCCTGTCAAAATCGTTCTGACAGATGCGCCGCATCTTGTTGAAAACATCATAAAATCCCGTTTTTAGCCATCGTGCACGTACAAGTGTATTCATCTAACAAACAAAGACTTACCCTCGCTAAAGTAAAATAATGTTTAGTGCAATTGTGATCATTTCGGTAGAAATATGACCAGTGTGTGCTTAATCGAGACTTGTGTTTTGAAAATGGATCTATCGCAATTCAAATTGCATAAAATATGTGTTCAATTGTTTCACCGATCTGTTAAATAATTTAAATATAGAACGTTCCTATAAATGAATGTGTGCAGTGCTGAATTATTGTATATTTTTTAATTAAACGCCCGAGCGGTATTTTTGTTCTATGCGAAGGAAAGATTTTTTTCAAATTTGTAGCAATACACTAGGAATTTTGAATAGATGTTTTTATACAAACTATTATTAACTCTTTCTTGATTGGGGTGTGTTTTGAATATGGAACGCTTTGAATATATGCATAAATCTGAACAAATATAAATAGACCTAAAGTTTCAACGGCCCACTAAGCAAGCCAGTGACCGAATGTTATTATCTTGCTCCTCTAAAATTAAACGTTTTTAGCATTAATCAATTTATGATTTTTTAATAGTATTTTATTCTTTTGAAATATATGCATATATATTTTATAATACATTTAGACCGGTTGGGTTAGTATTGTTATTTCAATTTTAAACTTTTATTTCTAAATTAGCTTTTTAAATACCTCGGTTGCATTTCATGACTCACTTGATGTATTTCAAGTCGACACAATGTTTTCCATCTTTGTAATAAAACATTAATGTCTTAGAAAATTGCATGTCAATGACTTAAATAGACATGCAAATTATTCATAATTGAGAGTCAGAAGACAAGGTACCTTAGACAGCAATTTATTTATAGAACAGGCTCTTTTATTGGCACAAAACGACAACTTAGGCATGTGGTGGTCGCTATATAAACATGTCCATAGTGATATTATATTGTTATTATTTTCATAAAAATAACAACTGTGATGGTTTTTTTTGACAATACTATGATGCACTCGACAAAATATAAACTGTTGGACAAATCAATTTTAAAAATATTCTTTTTTCAAAATGAATATTTTTGTTGTATGGATAAGTGTCGTTCAATTCCGTTGCCGCAAATCAAATGGCGCACCTACCTACATGCAGTGTGAAAAAAATCACTTTCTGCACCGATATTTCCATAATTGATTTGTATCATATTATATCCATAAGAATATTGTTGTACAGTTAACAATTCGCGATCCTAGAACTACAAGTTTCTAAGTGTCGATTTTTGGTAGGACAAAATATCAATGGACTTGAATTAACTAGCTTAATGATATTTTTGCTTTCCGAAAAGTTGACACTTAGTTTGCGAATTAAGTATAGTGGACATTTGCACGTTTGATCTGTCTGATAATCCAAATATATATTGTAAATATATAAAGATCGATTATAAAATTATATATCTGTAATGCCTGTAAATATTTTCTTTGAATTTCTCAGCAGTGTGATCTCTAGTTGATTGACACGAATTATTCAATGCAAATGAAAACGAAAGCATATTAACTTTCGTCATATATTTATGTATGTTATGATTATTAGTGAAAAAAGCTGTGCAGTAAAATTTATACTGACATCTAACTATATATAGTAAGTGTGTAAAAATCATAATTAAAATCGAACGCGTAGGCTCGACAAAACAATGGTTATTGTGTTGTATTGATAAAGTCATAATAATCAACGAAGCTCCGCGTCTTCGATCTGTGGGCAATACTTTAAGGCGGCTGACCTAAAACTTTTCGCTCACCGGTAGGTAGATAGCTCGGATGAGCGATGATTGTGGGCAAATGCGGCCCTGATCTCATTGGCTCCGTCAGTGTCGCAACAGTCCCTACGAAATGTATTCACGTTGTCCCGTTTTGATGGAAATCTGTTCCCGCTAACTGCATTTTGAAAATAGAACGCGTGCAGCGTTATGTTGGTAAATATTGCAAAATCGTTTTCCAAATAAACATTGCCGCGATTTATTTGATGTGTTCATGCGCACATAATGGCATAGACATAAATTTGGTTTTCGATTTTCAATTCAAATCGTTATACTGTCTATTTTTTTTGTTTTATTGGAATTTAAAATGTATGATTTGTTTATGATATGTTTACTTGCTACCAGAAAAATCGAATCATATTTTTTGAATAGTGCCAATAATCGTGTTATATTATTATACATAATTTTTTTTTATATCTAAATTATAAGCATGTAAGATTGTTCAAGAAAACCACCAGCGATGTTATGCATATGCACCCGTATGAATTTCGTGGAACTAGGGAGATATTGTGGTACAACCGTAGTTAGACTATATCAAGTCAATTTCTGTATGCTTCCAATGCATGCAGATCAATTCGATTTTGACCGAGCGAATGCATTTTTGCTTTCTTCACCGACGAATGGTGGCGTCTTGTTATTCGAAATATTTCACAATGGATCACGATTTTTGCATTGTTATACGTTTGAATTATAAATACTAATTATATTTGCATAGAAAACGTTATGCTTCACCGCAAACCGCTATCGTTTGAGCAATCTATGTTAACACAGGTATCCCTTTTCTGATAATACCAACCTTAAACATTTGTATGCTTAGTAAATTTACGTCGTAATAACGAAAATTTGTGCTTAAATTAATATCATTAGAATATCTGTAAAAATAGTTATGCTCTTATCTTGTCACATATTATTTTTTATTGCAATCGGATCTCGAATAGAAATTTGTTTTTATGGTCGTTCCATTCAATGCCTTATCAATTATATTCAGTCCATGTCGTATAGTAATTATCTTAGTTTTTTAACGTTTTCTTTAAAAAAAAAAAAAGCACCGCCAAAGAAAATATTTTATTGATATATACTGCGGGTCAGGAAATGAAGTCAACAGCCACAAAAATTATCTGTTTTGATGGTAATAAAACTCAATTGAATATTTTTGAATTTAGAATACTTGTATGCCATGTACTGTATGTAGTTACAAACATGGCGGCACGTCAATGTTTTGGGTAGGTACATTGTTTTGACAGCTCAGAAACATTGCCGGAGTAATTTAAAATTTGAAAATAGAACGCCCAGAGCTCTAACCAAAAGGAACTGACTGGCTGATTGATGATGTCACAGGATTGGTTAAGAGTAACTGCGTCATACTTTTAAACTAAGTTAAACCTGCTGATGTAATAAAAAAAATATTATAAATCTGATAGGTTTCTAAACTTTTGATATTATTCAAAAACATTAGCAATTTAATTGAATATATTTTTCAACAGTTTGATTAAAATATATCTACGTATATAACAATGAAAACGTTAACAGAAAACTGACGATGCTATTTTAAAAAATATAAAGCATAGTTTCTCAACGTTGTTGCAAAATTAAATATTTACATATCATTCCAATGTTGACGGACCGCACAATATTTTTGTACTTTTTGGTGGTCCGCGGATGTAAAAAAGTTGAGAAATTATGGTATAAAGTTCAGGATATTAATAATATTTTTCGTCCAAAAACTATTTTACACGGTTCTAATTGACGAAAAGAGTCCTGGCTTCTGCGATGCGTTTTGGGTTCGAATGCCCATGTCGACTTGGTGTTTATTTTTCTATTTAAAAAATATATATTAGATTTATATTGCATTTTCCACGTTTTTATTACGATTACACGTACTGTCATGTATACGTATAAAATATATAATACCTCTATGTTGCATATTTGCTTAGTGTTTCCATTGGTATGGTTACTGGCAACAATTAAATGCGAATTGAAAAGTTTCTCAAGAAGCTGACCAGTAAGAGATGTCATATTATATGAGATTTGAAAATGGAACACCGCCGTTCAAAATAAAAATACCGTAAGATAATCTCCGCACTGTCCGTGGTATCAAATGCTACCAAACATCAACGCTCTAGTTTAGTTAACACAACTGATATATAAATAATAAGTTTTTGTCTTACAAATTAGAATCACGCGATGTTTCCGGCGTTTTCCATCTTGCGCTTTTTACACATAACTAAAAGGTAGGTACCGCTGTCAGTGTTGCGGTTATGTTTTTGTTTTCCGCGAACAGCTGTCTTCTCTTATAGCGGCGTTTGAAACACGCAGTGTCGAATCCAGTTATATAGATCATCGTAAAATTGAAATCGAAATCCATTGGACTTCTAGATAAATCACATGTATATCTATTGCAGCGTATTGGATTTTCATGAGTGTGAGATTTTTAACTGTTCCATCCTGTATATGCTTGAAAATAATAAAATTGAAGACCATTCCTGTTTTAAAGCTTTTGAAAGATTTTACCCAAATTCAGTTTTTATTAAATATTCTAAGTTGAAATATGATATTAAAAATATCCCTTTACACTCACGCCCTGATTTGAACGAATCGGCATAAAAAGGCAAGGAATTCATACAAAATTACAATTCAGATTCTATTACAGGAAAATTACGAATTTAAATATGAGGTCTGAAAAATCCGCGTAAAAAAGATTTACAATTCGTTAATTAATAGTATTCATTCAAAACTGACACACGTAAATGTAACGATGATTAATTTTGAATGCATTAAAGTGAAACCGCGGAAATCGGAGATGAATGTATAATAATTTACAATAGTTTTGACACAGAAATGATTCAATAGATTCAATCAACTAGATCTGATTATTTATCAAATCACCTGACCTGTTATTATCAGAAAAGTTTCTGCATTTAAAGATTTTATATTTGTGGTTTGTTGAAAGGGCTATGTGGTGTTTTGTCTCAATTATAATTTAACATTGGTTCACAATGCTTGTGTCTATCAAAGGTCCATGCAGCGCAATACGGTCCTGTACGAGTAATCATTTTCTTTTTGTTTTCAAATCTTGGCCTACCTGACTAACTGTTCGCGAAGTTTTTCATACGTGCTGTTGTGTGTACGCGATAATTAATAATACACATCCGAATGTATACGCGGTGTTTAATATGGAGCCTAATTATTTTTCTTGTTTTGTTAATTATGTGGTTAATGAACTTCACATTGAAATATACCGGTTCCGACGCATGATAGCCCGAGTGAATTAAAATCATGACGTAACTTTTTTTCATAATGGCAACAATAAACAAATATATCTAAAGTTTGGAAACGCTTTAAAAACAGGTGTGTTACATTTTTTCCCGTTTATTAGCTGTTCGAATTCGAACTCAATTTTTTTATATACATGTATATACATTTCAACGGTTTACCATAACTGTATTAGAGAACTATTGATTAAAAAATGAATTCTGACATGCTGAATCTGTTAACCGGTTTCGCTTTTAACAGTTTCGTTTTTATCTGATACTATAAAAGTGCCATTCTAAAAAGGAATTCGAATCTTTGGTGCAGTGTTTGATGTTAGTCGCTCCGTGGTGGATCTCACGTGTTCAAATCTCAGTATGAACAGACCCTGTCGTAGGCCTATTTCTTTTAAACCCAATTCATTTAGAAGATATCTGCTTCATATTGCGAATGGACATAGATTTGAACAAATAGCAATACGATTTTAATGCATGAAGATTCTGAAAGCGAAAACTCTTGGTCTGTGACATATTAACTAAACAAAACTTATCGTGTAATCAAAATTAAAATAATTTATGATATCGACTAAAGTAGCTTGATGCAATTTTAATAAAAAAAAATGAATTGTTGAAAGTATGTTAAAATTTCAAAAGTTTCGTCATGCACGTCCCTGGTTTCAGGGATTCTATCACATGGATGCAACAGGAATGACGTCAGTTCTGTTGCATCCGGGTGATAGAATGCCTGAAGATGCCGAAAAGCGAAACCCGGGTCATTAGTGACTAAACATCTGGAATCGTACAGATTCTACAATTCAAATTTTAATTGATTAAAAAAAAATATTCAAAATTTTACTATTGATTGTGATATTATATTAGACTGCATGACTTATTATTTCGTTGCGTGCAAGTTGTTAAATTGGTTTAGACAGCGAAGATTTTGTTAAATTTAAAAAAAACAATGTTCTGAGCTTTCAGACCACTTAATCATCTGTAATGTAAGTCATGCGGATGATTAAAATTAACTCATATGTTAGTTATATTAATCATAAACTGCATTTATCCTTGGGGATAGTAAAATGATATATTTTTGCCTATTTTCGTCGTTTCATATATTCCAGCTGTGCTTAGATATTTGAAATATAGTTAGTAAAATAGTGGTATAAAAATCCACCCCTTCCCCGAAATACCGCGAATAGCTCTGTGAATCGGCCAGCCCTATGTCGACGTATTGGCGGCCCACCGCTTGTCATACGTATTATATATGACTTCTAAATAACATTTATTCCACTCTCGAGATTTTCGTGGAAATTCTCGAATTACTAACCGTGCGCGACTGGTAGCCATTTGTCGTTGTATAGTAGAATTATTGCGCAGAAACTGATGGCATAGTATATAACAGTACCGACAAAAACAGAACTTTCGCTCATATGTTATAGTAAAAGTAGTAAAGTATAGCATGTAGTAGGCTTTTATTTATGTTTTTGTCAGAAAATTTTGTACTTTCCTATCGTTATATATTTATTTGATTCATTTGCATTACTTAAAATATATTTTTTAAGTTGATTACTTTTGAAACCGAATAACATTTTATCTTATTGGCAAAAAAGTCAACAGAGCTCAGAAAAAATAATAATAAAATATACTTTCACTCATTGAAAAATATTATTCGTTTAAATTATCTGAGAATTCGTCGATATCCGAAGTAATACTATTAAAAAATTTAATGTCCTAACCATTGGCATCCCTATTGGCAGGCTGGTTCTTCACTAGGAGAACAAAAAACTCATGTACACGGCTTTTAATTCAGGAACATATAATTTGACATTATTAAGGATGGCAGACTTATCATTTTGGCGTCGTGTCTGCCGAAAGAAATATGTGGCTTGGCTCATTTCTATTCGAGCTTTAAAACTATTACAAGTGAGTATTTCTAAAAGAAAAATAGTTGGATAAAGCTATGGGTAGTTTTCATAGGAATTCTAGTGAAGAAGTCTCTAAAATTAGTATACCGTGGGTGAACGGTTAACGAACATAATCTGTTCTAAGACTATATTCGCTATCCGAATTGTTCGTAAACCGATCATCGATTTACTAGAGATAGAATAAGTGGATTAGAAAAATCGTATTAGTTCGTAATCTGAATTCAAAAGTCTTTCGTGATAGTGTTCGTTTTCCCATTTGTTCGCAGTTCGAAGTGATCGTTAACCGAACATCCCACTGGATTTTAAGTTTCTTGGGGTCCGAAAATCGACCCACTTTCAAAACTTATTTCGTATTAAGGCATTGCACATTAATATTAAAACTTGAACACCCCGATGTACAGATGATAAGTCTACGCTTTGAACGTGTCTTTGTCATTCTTATTTTTGTATGAATACACTATACATTATGGTTGCCAATGGAAAGTGAAATAATTTTTACCAAGCGGTAAGTGTGATATATCCATCGTCAAAATTGTGAATATGAACATTTTTAGCGTGGTAAAAAAATATAATTTAGTGAAAGTACCGTCGATTTTTCAGTTAGATTAAATTTCATAGCGTGTCGTATGAAATTATTATTTTATGATCCTAAATCATTTTAATGCGATTTAAAAAAAATGACAAACTTTTACTTTTTTTAGATGCCCTAAACCCGCTTTAAATCATTATAAAATGTGCATTTAAATTAAATGACACCAATGTGGTTCACATTCCGTTACGCAGTGAATTTGAAATAAATCATAAGAATAAACATGTGACGTATAAAAACATACTCGTGACTTATGATGATATTGCATTGCGATGAGTTGAAACCGATCCGCATCAGTTGACGTCATGAAGAGAGTTTTCGGAGGATGTGCTCAAACACTTCCTTGCCTACAAGTAAGTATAAAACCGCCAGGCTATCGTAATGATTCTCCATTTAATAGATCATTTTTTTCACAACAAATTATGATCCAGTATCCTTAAAATTCACTGCGAGTTAATCAAAGCGTTTAGAATATGACTGGCAAATAACTGGAGCAAATTTTTAAGTCTTAAATGAGGGGAGTTCAATATATAGTATATAAGTAATCTTTATTTGTTATTCCACGTAAATATCCATGTAGGTATGCATCATTTTTACTGTCGCAAATTGTTTTAATGTGGATGTTATTTACAATCACGACACAAAATTTTCCTGTCATAGAGGAGGAAACACATTGCCTTTTTGCATAAGTTACATAAAAATTAAAAGATATTTTCTTACTCATTTCCAGTTTATTGTTTCATCAAGTTCGAATGTAGTCTCGTCTTTATATAATGTATGGGTTTTCACATTCAAAGATAGCCAAATATGACTGGCACAACGAATTAAAAGTTTTCCTAGAGCCATACGTGTCGCATGCGATTACTTTGCATTTTTTTTTCAAATTATAGATGTGACTATACGTTTCCATCGATTGGTTGGCTTCTAAATATACCATTTATATATGATTAAATATTTTTACATTCTATATTATTAAAGAGACGCGGTTTGAAAACCCGTCCCGGAATCCTCGCCCTAGTTGCGATCATGCGTTTTCGCGAAATAACATCACGAAAAAATGTACTTATATTGGAAATTCAAAAGTCAAAAGTTTTTTTGAATGCTGCCGCGTATGTTCCATCAATTAGACAGCCAAAATGTACTTGGAATATATTTGGAATATTCAACCTTTCTTCGTTGATATTTGTTGACGATCAAACTTCTGGCGTTACCATACTTATAAGATTCTGAGCACGTTCTTTAGCACTGTCTGCCCCCATAAGTCACCACCCTTTCGAAGGATATTTTATATAGTAACAGCGAATGCATGTTGTTTGAGGGACAGACGAATTGCATAAAAAATTTTCATCGCTGTAATTCAATTTTCTTCTTCAAAAACTTCTAACAAAGCCACTGCGAATATATTTCATTTAATTTTTCATGCTGTATATTACAATATATTGTAGCGTTTTTCTGTGTGTTTTGTGCCTCAAGAATGTTAAGTGTTATATTATTTAAAATATAATTGATTAAAATATAAATTAAGATATAATAAAAATAAAAAGTGTGGTTGCAATTATTTTTCAACGATGTTTTGTTCTGATTTATTTTATCTTTTCTAATTATCTAACGGATATTGTTGAGATATAAATCGATACATTTTAAATTACTTTAAAATAATTTTGTATAATTGGCGTAGTAGCTAATTGGGACTAGAACTGAGTTCACAAAATGTACTAAATTAAACGCCACGAACACAAGAAGAAAATTTTCAAATAATGAATAACCGTCAATATTTTGGCAATATTAATTATTCATTTAATAAAATTTAAATGTTGATTGCTTTTTACCAATCATTAAATGAGTCACTTGTAAATGGTTGTAAACAACAAAATGGTCTATAGAAAATCGTTTCACTAGAGCGTTTTTCTATCGACTGTCTAACATGCTGCATGCATACTAATCTTTGAGTAACTTTTTATATCCCCGACTGGCCGCAATCTTCAGAGAGACGACTTTCCGTTTTAAATGTAAATTAGAACATTTTCTTAGTTTAAAACCTCTAGGCGATTCAATTGACAGTAAGCCATAACTTATCATTCCAATATGTGCGTTTTAAAGCGTGACATATTCTTGAAAGAAAATTAAAGTTACTTCGCTGAATATTTGATGGAATATATTTGCGTCGTTTTATGAAACACTGGCGAGAATTATGACAATAAAAAAACCTCACGGTGAAAGCTTCTCGAAGTTCAATTCACAAATAGAAAGGGATTCATTGCATATTGTAACACTGTATACATGTTTAGATAGTTGCATATATTTTAACAGGTCTAGATTGTGACTCAGAAAAATATCCCTTGATAGTGTGAGACCTAATAAAAACTATCGATCGTTCGATACAAGTTCAATGCGTCTTTATCTCTTGTTTATTTGCTTAGATTAGGGGGCTAGTTTTATTACTTCCCATAAGATATTTCACTGATAATAGTTATATATTTTTTGTTTATTTTGTGACACATTTTAAATGATTTGAATGTTTACTTCACACATTAGTGGTCGAGGCCTGTCGTATATTATTTTTTATGTATTAAATTTTTTGTTACGGGTTGAGTTCACAAATAATTTATATCAAAGTATAAAACGACAGATTGCTTGGTTCTTTTTAAGTTTACTCAATACTGTGCGCATTTGACAATCTTATTTCCTTTTTCCAATATTTTTTTAAAATTCTACGTTTTATATAAACTTTCTAGAATATGTAAGAATTAAGTTTGATACTTAACCCTTTGCACTCGAATGCCGCCATAGAGGCGGCATTGTAAGTTTATCGTATTACTCGGATGCCGCCGCAGTGGCGGCATGTTTATAAAGTCATTTTTTGTATACTTTTAGCATTTTTTATATGTCGATTTCAACTAGATCACAATAACAGATCATTGGGGACTCATTTTCTGACAAAAAACATAGTCAAAGATAGTCAGCTTGAGTAATATCAATAAGTGTTGTCATCGAAATGCATGGTGGATCCCGAGTGCGTACTTCAACTGTTCCTACAGAAGACCGTCTTGCAGATAAATTACATATATAACTTCAGGGACTAAGAACGACTGTGCAGTATGTTCGAATAAAAAAATTTCTGGCGGGAGATCGGAAACACGGCTGTTTTGCGAGACCTGCGTAAATAAGCCAGGATTACATGTTGGCGATTGGTTTGTGGAATACCGTAAAATGAAGAATTACAAATAAAATAAAAATATGTACATTATATTCATTATATATATCTATTTTACAGAAAAATGAAATATGTAGTTTTTTAAATTTTATATAAATATTTTTTTATTACTTTGATTCATCTAGCGAATACGATTTTCGCAAAAAAAACTCCTCGAGTTGCTGGTAGGCACATACGAAAAAGTGCTACAGTGCAAAAGGTTAAAATGTTGATTGTTTTCAAAGACTTCTCTGTCAATTGAGATATAATACGCCAATATTTACTTATCGGTTTTTTTTATCTTTGAAAGCACTTGAAATGAAAAATTATCTTTGCAAGCATCGTAACTTGTGACCCTCGTAAATTCAATTTGTTAATAAAAATGGTTTACCTTGCCATTAAGTGATGTCGAAATCTCTAGTGGTTGGAACCTACATATTTTTTATACCAATATAGTCGATTTCGTTTTTTTCAAATTTGTACGAAATTGTTGGTATGGAAGCACACACATCTTCTTAAATTTGGCGATAGATATTTTATATGTTTATCTCCATTCCATGTATGTGTTTTAAAACGAGGAAGGGTGCGATTGACATCATTGTTTTTAATTAAGTTGACGTTTTAAGGCATATCTGATTGTGAAAGCAGGCTAATATATTATACATTTGTTTTCATCATAATGATCAGCAAACTTAAAAAGAATATTTAAAATATCGATTAAGGTTTTTAAATAAAATTTCAACATCATATTTGATACGTTCTACACATTGACCTAAGTTTCACCTTTCAGCATTTTCAGGCAGTTTAGCACACGGATACCTGAAGTTGCCGTAAGGCGGGAACCCTGTCCGTGAGTGACAAAAAAGTGTATATTAATAATGTATTAATATTTGTAAAAAGTATATCAATACTGATTTTTTCACGGGGATATGTTCCACCACAAATAGCATTACGAAATCAATGTAATAAATGTAGATAAATGAAGGATTGGTTCCGATCGACCGTATAATTTCAAAAACTTGCAACGAAGAGATTGAGCGTATAATTTTATATGTTAATAATTATTTTATTTCATAATTCCATAGGGTTTCGCATCTCAATTATCTTATTTATTATTCTATCGGAAAACGAGAATTAGTCCGTTTATTATTCTGAGCATACGAATATTGATTTCATTTTTGAGATATCATAATAAAAAAGAAAGAAAGATATTTTCTCATATTTTTTTCTGCCGATTAAATCTCAGTGTCTGTTTTTTTAGAGCTATACGTTCTTTGTATTTTAGGCCGTCGATATATACAATGATGTATTTATTTATGCCCTTTGCGTATGTTGTGATATGCAGTCCGATCGCGAATGCAGTTCATACATCATAGTGATAACATCGGTGCTAAAAATAATCAAAACACTGAGTGTCGCTGTGACTAATAACATTGATTATTCCTCCTGTAATCCTGTCCTGCGGATTCTTCCTGGTAGGTCCACTTTAAATTCCTATCAGTATGTGATTGACAAATAAATAGTTTTTTTTTAAACGGGTACCAATATAGGGAAAATATAAGTCTTTCGCCGCTCCTCAGACCATTGCAAGGGGCTAATGCATTTCTGTAATAAATTATCTCTGGCCAATATTTAAGCTTATTGAAATTGTCGCCTATTTAGTTTCATTTAATTTATTTTATTTAGTTTTATTGCTAGCAGAAAATAAGCTAGGTTATTAAAACAGAAGAGAATATGTATTGTGTACCTTTTCTACACAGCTATATATAGATAAGTAAATGTACGTTTAAACATAGTTTTGACGATGCGTGAGCTGAAATAGCTATCAACTATATCTTTAAAATTTTGTAGAACTAAAATACATTGCTATTTTTAAACATTCTAGTCTTTTCCTAGTTTACTTATCTTTATTTTGATTTTGTTCGAAGTGTGGCTATCAACAAACCTATGTTTTAGTTTTTCATCTCTTCACCTGAAAGTTTGTCGATGTAATCTCATCCGTTTAAAAATTTTAAAATAAACGACGTGTAAGTTATTTTTCTTCGGTTGTTTATATATATTATACAAAACGAAACAACTTGTTACTGCTACGCATCACGGTTATCTAATCACACCGCCTAATTAATATTAATTTATTTTATTATTGTTTTGCTCACGCCAATCTCGTAACAATGCGATTATTGTCGATTCGTTGCCTAGCGATGTATAATATGATAAATTCCAGTAATTGATCTCAGTTGCAATACATTTCATTAGTAATTAGATTTTTTTTTCATATACAGGCGGAGTTAAGCTCATATTTGTTAATTCTACGTAATTAGTGATGTTTGTTGAAATTTTCATGCGTAAAAAGTTTTGCACAAAGCGAGTCATTTTCTTTCAATGTTCGGGCGAATTTTCCTCGTGATTAATTACTTTCGTACTTGATCGGCGTTCGTTAGCTAATTGGTCGTAAGTAACTTTGTATATTATACTTAGATAGGCATCCAAGTTTGTTGGACGTCACTCGCCGTATTATGAAAAAATGCGTATACGTCGATGTGTTTATGATATTGGTTTATTAATTTATGGGTTGGTCATCAATCAGTATGTCAATACGTAAATTACCATGACTTGTTACTTATAATAAAATGGTGATATATCATAAAATATGCAAAAACCACCCTTCCAGAAAATAATCAATGCAAAGTATTTTGATGTTGGTACAAACAATACTTGTACTATTTAAACCCTTATATTTATTGTATTTGTGTATTAACTAAAAGATGTGGCACGTTGAAAAAATAGCAATGTATTTTAATTCTACAATTTTTTTAAAACCGTCGTCAGAACTACCTTATTGGAACTGCCTAGTTCTGACGATGGCGTGAGTCGAAATAGCTATCAACTATATCTTATAAAATTTTTGTAGAACTAAAATACATTGCTATTTTTTCACTGTGTTATATCGGAGTTCTATCAAGTAAACGCCAATTCAATCAATAAAAGAGGTGAATTTCTATAGATGATTATTTAATCTTTGACGACATATATATCTGACTGTAAAAATATTTGTTACATGGAAAAATTATTATTTTTAATTGAGCAAATGATGTGATTGAAACAGTTGCACCATCTATGTTTTCTAATCCCAATTACGGCTGTGTGACATCTCGACCGTAAAATGGAATGCAATTCTTATTTCCCTCTCATTTGTTGCAGGGCTCCCCGGTGGCTCGGCCGTCCGTCATGTCTTGCCAGTCACTGTCGTTGGCTGCCCCAGACCAGGACCCCATTCCCAGCTTTCACAGGTATTGCGGAAATACCATACACAATATTAAACATGATTATATACTTTTGTAAAATTGGATAGTTGAGTGATGGCATGTGTTGAAACGCGATGATTTCGAAATAAAATATTTAAGATGTGGCTAATAATTATGTGGACACTACGGTAGGTTTTCATTTTTCTTTGGTTCAGCGAGTGATCTATTGTATAATAGTAAATTTAATTTAAAATGATTGATCCGTAGGTCTGTGCACTTCTCCAACGATGGTGAGCGTAAGTCGATGGAGTGCAGCCTGGAGTACCACGGGGACCCTGACTCCGATACAAGTGGTGAGTTTTTTTTTTATCTGATATCCTTTTGATATAGTAATTTTCTAAAAATTATTGTTATATAAATTATTTTTGCTAATGTCTTCAGGCGGTTCATGGTCAACTTGGTCCCGGGCGATGAGTACATCGGCTCCGGCTACCTCAAATCCAGCCTCGATAGGCTTGATATCCAGAAGAAACGCCCCTGGATGTCCTATTAATACCAATCCCGCCGGATCATCCTCTTGCGGCAATTCAAGCGGTCCAGGATCGGAAGCTAGATTCCCTCGTCTGGAAGAGTGTGCACATTTCCACTATGGACGAGTTAGGTTAGGGGGATTGAGGGTCCGAGCGACTGGAGCTACGGCCAAGGCGGCACATTGTGAAGATGAAGGTGAGAATGTTATTGTCACTATTCATGTTCAATTAAATAAAACATATTTTACAAATATAATTACAGTATTCACATTTAAATGGTTAAGTCTAAGCCTTTTTCTTTGAACTCACTTTACCAGATTGTCAAACCTTAATTTTTGGCTATCATAACCAACGACAAAGTATTGCTCATTCATACTGCGCTTGGCAAAAATCACCGTGATAGCTTGATGGTTGACGGTTTGTGAAATATCTGCAAACTTAATACTTATAAATCTAAAATTCCTATACTGTTTTCTTTTTCGCTTCTAGGTGGTTGGATAACTGTGAGTGTCTGCCCTCACTCGGACGACGGAGAAGCGATACCAAGATGTTCAGAAGGAGATACTTCGTCGGCTAGCGGGAATGCTAGTATTTCCACGGCCACTGTAGGTGCTTCTCCAGTCGGGATTGCAGTCGGTGGAAAAGAAGCTGAAAAAGCAGAATGGATGGTCACCCGAAGCGCTGAGAATTTTAAAATGCTAGATACCATGCTGCACAGGTATGATTCGATAAGTTGTGCTCTTGTACTGCTATTCTACGCTATGACATTTTGGAGACCATTCGTTAATTGATGAGTCCTCAGAGTAAGAAATCGGAAACTTTTTTTCACTATTATTCTGTGCTATTAATTAATTTCACAAAAACTATTTTTTTCATAATTTAATTGAATATGCCAAACAGAATAACAAAATATGAAAAAATAGCAATGCATTTTAGTTCTACAAAATTTTATAAGTAAAATATAGACAAATAGGCCTCGGAAAATTTTCTTTTTTTTGGCTAAATTTTTTGGCGAAAGAAAGACTACAGCGAAGTAGTTTTCGGTAAAATTTTCAATATTATTCCATATAACATTAAAAAAAACTATAATTAATGTCACCGATATAATACGGTGAAAAAATAGCAATGTATTTTAGTTCTACAATTTCTTTTAAGATATAGTTTATTAAAACAGAAGAGAAGATGTATTGTGTACCTTTTCTACAGAGCTATATATATATAGATAAGTAAATGTACGTTTAAACATAGTTGTGACGAAGGCATGAGCCGAAATAGTTATTAACTATATCTTATAAAACTTTGTAGAACTAAAATACATCGCTATTTTCTCACCGTGTTATAATGGAGTTCTACCAAATAAATGTCAATTCAATCAATAAACCAAACATAATCAATTACAATTTCCTATTATTTGTTACCACACAACTTTGTAACATGATAAATAACCCTATGAAAAATAACACTTGAAACCAGCTTATGTTGTGTTAATAATTGTATTGGAAATCAAAAAAATATTAAATACACTTTTATATAGCTAATAATTAATGAGACTAAAAATGAGATTATTAATCTCGTGTTGTTGTTTATTATCAGATGCATCTATGACCGTAAAGTATCCGGCTTACCAGACCTATCAACTGGGGTCGACAGAGCCAGGAGTCAAGGAACAGATGCTTACGAATCTCTCATTTCTGATTATCTTCATCACTTCAGTATTATAGCTGACGATACTATCAACTGCGGGCCGATACTTAACTGGTTTCAGATGGACAACAAAGGTGTGATATTTAGTGATTGAACATGGATGTACAATTTCTTTTATTGTATGATCTGCAGTCAAGAATATTTTTATTTGCATATAATTTATCTGGATTGATCAATCATTGTTTCAATAAGGAACACATTTTTTGTTGCTAGCAGTAACAGTTTTTTCCATAAAATCCTGTTAAAATTTCGATGTGCTGTTTTCAGGTCACCGCCTTTTAGTGGCCAGCGAAGATTCAAATTCCATAAATACTCCTGCAGTGGCTGCAGCCTACTCTGTCAGAAAATATGTTTCACAGGTAAATTGGTTATAGTAAAAAATTAACGGTATGATTATAAATCTTGTTCACTAATTGCCAGATTCTCAATATTTTTTTTGTTTATGTAAATATTTATTCTGAACTTTTTTTTCAGGCCAGAGATGAAATTAGTTTTGAAGTTGGCGATATGATATCTGTGATTGACATGCCAGGTAAATATAAATTATCTATGAATTTTTGTTACTGTCTATTGTAAATTTTTTGTCTGAATGGTGTAGTTGAGGTTTCATGGAAAAAAAATCTATTTCGAATTGATTCATTTAAATGATAATTTTTGTTCTATTGCATTTATATACGGAATATGTTGCTTTAAATTGGATTTATTATAGATATGATGTAAGCTATATCGATTTCAATGTTATAATTTATTGCTCCAATTAGGTCCATGTGAATCGACATGGTGGCGTGGAAAGAGAGGATTCAGCGTCGGCTTCTTTCCCCAGCAATGTGTTGCTGTTATCGGTGACAAGGTGCCCAGAAATATGAAGCAACCTCCTCCGATCATCGGGTTAGTACAATAATAAACGGATCGCCTAAAAATACTTTTTTCTATCGATGGAATATCATTCAAATTATTTTCGACAAATACACCGTTTCAGATCAGTAGCGGTGGCCCCGATCAAACCGGTTCTCCGTAAGCATGGCAAATTGATCTCCCTCTTCAGAAGCTTCATACTCAGCAGGCCGAGTCGTAGGGCGTTGCGACAGCAGGGGATTCTCAGAGAGAGAGTTTTTGGGTGCGATTTAGGGGAACACCTACTTAACTCTGGTCATGAAGGCGAGTTGTGTTAATATTCATCATGATTGCATCGAAAAAAAAATGTTACTGAGAAACACATTAACTGGCTATTTAATAGGCATTAGGTAGAACTAGATTATATGAAATGTGACTTTTGGGAAAATATTTTTTGAGGTTCCTATTAAGTGACTATTGAAGTGATTATATGCCAGCTCTAATTGCAATTGATTCATAACCTAATGTTTTTATTACAGTTCCTCTAGTGCTGTCAACGTGCGCGTCAATAATAGAGCAGCACGGCTGTGTGGATGGAATCTATCGCTTGTCTGGTGCTTCGAGTACGACCCAAAGACTTCGTTTGGCCTTCGATGAAGAGCGACCGCCGCCTCCACCGCAAGATATTCATGCGGTCGCGTCTCTACTCAAGATGTACTTTAGGTCAGCAATATTTTTCATCTATTCTGCTTCAAAACTGGCACCGATTCAATGAAGGTTTTTCACCAAATTTATATATTTTTTGCAGGGAATTACCCAATCCTCTATGCACGTACCAGTTGTATTCGTGTTTTGTCGCTGCAGTTCAAGGTACTGCTGAACCGAGAGAGGGTATCGAGTCTGGTTTAGAAGTGGTCGAGCCTCGGAGGTTGGATGATGCTGAGAAGCTTCTCAGGATGAGAGAAACTGTTGTCAAGTTACCGCCTCCTCATTACAGGTATAAAACTGTGCTCCTTTCATCTATATAGACCCTTTTAGTAGTACCGATAGTTGTCAATTATTATATATCTGTTAGCTTCTCTACACAATGATTTGTGATCAAAAATATCATAATTTAATTCAAAATATCCTATTAATCTGAATTTATCATTCATTGTGTGAAATTGTGGATACAATAAATAAATTATTACTTCTTTTCTAGAACACTAGCGTTCCTCATGCGTCATTTGCATGGCATGTCATTGATGGGCTCGAGCACTGGCATGACAGCTCGCAACATGGCGATTGTCTGGGCTCCTAATTTGCTTAGATCTCCACTTCAGCAGCACGCTTTACAAGGCGTTGCCGTTCAGGTAAACAGACATTCTTACCACATTCTTAACACTTTGATAGATTAAATTTTTTTTAACAAAAATTTAACAGTTACTTATTCAGATATTGAATTTTTTGTTATATCTTTCAGGCGGTAGTGACTGAATTCCTGATCTGCTACGCTGAGCTGATTTTCTTTGACGATCAACCTGCTCAGGGAAGCGGGCAAGATCACAATCCAGACGGCTTATCTAGTCTCGACTCGATGGATAGCCAAGCAGGCTTGGCTAAAAGACCAAAGAGTCTTCCATTAGCTACGCCCACCAAGCTTTTAAGGTTAGTAATTATTACACGGTGAAAAAATAGCAATGTATTTTAGTTCTACAAAATTATTTTTAACAAATATAGTTGATAGCTATTTCGGCTCACGCCATCGTCAGAACTAGTATTAGTAATTATTATTTAGTATGCATTTTTTTTGTGATTCTTATTTTCATTGATTTTTCTAGTTTGGAAGAAGCTCAGAGCAAGCAACAGTTGCGTCCCAGCAGTTCCAAAGAACCTCATTACATTGAAGTTGGAGGTGGACCGAACAGTCTGCCAAGATACCATACTGTCATTCAACTTCCTTCAGGTAATGTTTAAAAAGAAATACAAATTAACCAGGCAGTGTCTACCATCTCAGACCCTGTTCAATATATATATATATATATAGGTTTTTTACTTGAAATTCATCTCTTGAGAATATTTCTGTATGATAAATACACAATATAATGTGTTGATTATTTTTATTTTTAGGCTCAGCAAAGCGAGGCTTGAAACGTTCTCCATCCGGTTGGCGTGGTCTATTCTTTCGTGCAACAAAACATCGTCCACCAACGGTTGCCTCGAGTGTGCATCAGACGCAAGCTATGGGTGCAAGCGTCACTTCTGCTTCGAATGAATCGACCCGTGAAAAGGAGTCGGCGAGCTCGAGCAGCGTTATCATTCCGGGAAAAGCGGAGAGATGCGAGGAGACTTTGCTCGAAGCAAAGCGGAATGACCAAATCGAAGGAATAGCTGTAAGTAGTATTCCTAGTTAATTTACATTTTTCACTGCCACGAACAGGAATAATATAAAATCTTATTTCAGATTGGAGTTGAAGATTCGAGATTAGCCAGATCATGTGAGAGTCTCGTGTCAGAAGGAGACTCTCTTCCTCCGCTTATTTCACAACCTGCTGATGCGCAAACTGCTAATCATCACAATAGGTAAGCTGTAACTTCTATTCTGTTATTTTCAATCTGTCATTGTTTTCGGTGTGTCACGAAACTTCTTAAAACATTTTTTCGTAATTAGGTCCGTATCTTGTGATTCATATTTTGAGGCCAGTCTTGCAGAATTAGCCGGTATGCGTCTGAGACTCACTTCACAAGAGCGAGAGATGGACATATTCAGTGAGGATGATACGACCAGACAGGTATGTTTTTAAAATCTAGAACATTCTGATTGTGACCTCTTGTCTTGTCATATCAGTTAGAAGAGAAATACTACAATTTTCGATTTGATTGTTCTTACTTTAAAAGTACTTCTTTTACAGATATGGAATAAAGAAGGTCCGAGCAGTGGCGATACAAGTGCTGAACCGAGCCCAACAAAGCTCCCTAGAACTGCTGATGTGAAGCCACCCAGCCCAATGGACAGCAGGTAAATAATTTATGCTGCTTGTTAATTGGGTGAACTGTGTGTGTAGCGTTGTGTGGGGGTATCCATGTCCTGTAAATACAGTCGTGCATTTTTGTCCGTCCTACTGTTCATAGATATATGTGTAATAGAGAGTTAGGTAGCGGGAAAAAAAAAAACAATTTCTAATCAATCAATGCTATTTATTTTCACTATTTATTATTATTATCATCCAATAATTATAGGAGTTTACCTGACCATCCAGCTGAAGACTGGGTTAAGATCCCACATTGATGACATAGCTCCTCCCCCATGAGCCACCAGTTTGATAGCAAACATTCACTCAAGTGGATCTTGGACATTGCTGTCAGAACACACAATAAGAGTTTTATTGGTAGGTAGAACTCCTCCTAAATTGTGTGTTCTGGTAGCAAGCAATGTCCAAGATCCACCTGAGTTATGTTATCACCTGGTGGCTGGCTTGTGGGGGGGGGGGGGGGGTGGATGAGCTATGTCATCAATGCGGGATTTTTCTTAACCAGTCTTCATTCAGCTGGTGGTCCAGGTACGATATTGTGGCCATCTAGCTAGACTGGTTGGAAATGGTTAGTGAGTTGAGCCAGCCCCATCATATGGCTGGCCCAGGGATTCTATATCCGCTTCTAACAGAGCTGACTTAATGCTATGGATTTTGTCTTCCGAGGTTTTTAACTATATTTTGTATATCTCATTTTCAAATGTGTCGTCCCGATTGTTGATGGCTTGCTGAGTCCATCCTTAAACCTGAATGCAGGCCATAGATATATATTTATACTGTCCCATTCATTCCTCTCCAACCCGCTGTCCGAGTATCTGAGCAATGTTGCCATCCTACAGGACACCTCATATAGGCTGGATGTAGGTGATCTGGCGTCCTTTATGAGACTGACTGACTGATAGAGATATTGACTCTTAGTACATGTCTCATCAGGGAGCTTCCGCTAATGTCCACACTGCCCCACTTGGTTTGCAGAAGGTTATGGCTGACTTATGCACCAGAATTATGGGCTGCGTCAAACCCTCTTAGAAGTAAATGTGAGCTAGGTTTCTGGCAACTTGTTCCAGATGTGGCTGATTTGTGACCACTGGATCTAAGATTGCACCAGGTGGTTCATTTAGTTAGCCCATTACCAATTGGTACATGTTCAGTGTGGACTGACGCCATCCTAATGATAGCAGCACTTTTTCTTCGGAGCTCCACTTGCGTATCAGACTCCCACCTGAAATCTTGCGGAGTCCACTCTTGCGGAGGCCACATATCAATTAATATGGGCCAAATGGACCACCTGGTGAAATCTTAGATCGGTGGTCACAAATCAGCCCCATCCGGAACTAGTTGCCAGAAACCTAGCTCAACTCTTACCTCCAAGGGGGCTTTGCGTACTCCACAATTCTGGTGCACAAGTCAGCCGTAACAACCTTCTGCAAACCAGTGGGTGGTGTGGACATTAGTGGAAATTCTCTGGTGAGGCACGTACTACGAGCCAAATCCCCAGTCAGAGTAAAGATCCCAAAAGCCATGACCCCCAATATGGGATGTCAGAAGAGTGGTCCATCACTTGAAGGAAACCAACCATACTACCCGCATCCAGCCTGCCTATATGAGGTGTCTTGTAGGACGACAACATTGCTCCTACTGACGTCAGATTACTCAGACAGCAGGTTTAGAGAGGAACGGGACCATATATAAACTCCATGGCTTGCGTTTGGGTCTAAGATGGACTCGGCTATAAACCCATCAGCAATCGGGATGTATTTGAAAAAGAGTCATACAAAACTTCGCCAGTTGATATGTCCACTAGCACTGATGCCAAATTGGGTATCGTGTGTGTGGGTCCTGGTCACTCTCTTCTGAAGATCTGCTCTCTCCAGAATGGTTTCTTCCAGTCTGGTATGATGAGAAGATATCTCCTGTTCGTCCTGTGTTCAGGTGGATCACTTGGAGAAATCATGCTCGGATAGGGGAACTGCGGAACTCGGCCATGGTTGAACAGCTTGAAGGGGCTGGAAATTGAAAAAGCCATTTAACCTCTTTCAAGTTGATTTGATGGGATGCACGCTACCTTTATCATCCTTAAAAGGGGTAAGGGGGACTCTTTCTGGCTTTCAAACTTCCACGAAGTGCCTCGTAGGTCCCTTGCCTTGTGCGCCACAGCTCTACCATTGCTGGCTGTCCTAACTCTGGGTGTCAGACTTGCTCTCTAAAGTGCAACCTGTCATTCTCAGACGAGGGTCCAGGTCTCACCGACAACTGTTCCACACTGAATCTGAGCTAGGAGAAATTTTTGCTAGCCTGTCCTTAATGTGCTCCTCTTTCATCTTGGACAAGAGGTGGGTTCTGCTGGTGGGAATAGTCTCTTCCGAACTGTTCCTGGTGTTCTTAAGCAGCTCTGTGGATGTAGGAGAACCATCTTCTCAGTCTAGAGCTCATCGTTCACGTCCAGCTCAGTAAACATATATTTGGTTAGATGGGGCAGCCTCCACGGGGAGGGAGTGGTGACAGAAGTCTACTGCTGCCTCATGAGGGACTCTTTCGGGTTGTGAGGTGGATGGTTGAACCTGTTCCCATTGAGACAACAAGAGACTCGATATTCGGGCCATCTAGTTCTCCGTTTTGCCCGAACGATCATCCTCCACGCTTGGTGTATGGCTGGCGTTCATTTCATCCTCTGAACGATTTGTTTTTTTGTCTTTTCGATTTTAATGTCTTTAAAAAATAGTCTACACATGTTGACCCTTGCGGATTTGTTTATGTAGCAACCTGTTTGCGTGGTGTGAGTAGGGAGAAGGAGAGGGGCAGAAGAAAGTGTTGCCAACGTAGGATTTAGACGATTCATCTCAAATGAATCTTGGACATTGCTGCCAGAACATTAAAATTCTGTCAGGAAAATTTTAATACAGTTTTGGTCAGAATTTATATTAAATGGTCATAATATATCATTCAGAAATATAGAGGGCAGAATAAATAATATATGGCCAGAATCGATAATTAAATGATCATAATTTAGATGAAATTGTTCATATTTCATATTATTTAGTCAGATTTATTTTGACACACAGTCTGAATTTTTTTGATGTTGGTATTGCATTGCTATTGGTGCAAAGTAAAGTGTTTACGACAAATCATCCAATGAGAGGCAAGACTACTTACATACTAGCGCTGCGGCCGTTGAAGAATATGGTAGTTTTACGCGCCAAATAAGACATGACAGTTCTTCGGCACTGGTTGACGGGTCTTCGCTACAACCACTCTCAAGACCTTCAACGCTGATCCATTTGAATCTCTTGTATTTGGACCATCTGAAATGTGAATCTAAGTAAGTAATCTGGAATCTGATTAATGCAGTATTATAAGAGGTAACTTTGAATAACAACTCGCGATCTGTCAGATCTCAAAATCAACCGGCACAAGTCGGATGGTAGTCTAGTTATAACCTAGAAGACTTGTCATTCACACGGACACTGGAACACATGAAAGATAATAAACTTGCTTTCTATAAAATTAAGTATTTATTATAATTTCAATATCTATCCTATTATGATGGAACCAGGGTGAAAACTAGGAAAAAGAAAAGATCTCGTAACTGGTATATGAGCATGACATACAACACAAAGGAACAGGCGGTTGACGCAGTAAAAGCTGAAAAAACATGGAGTTATCATTACATGTGATGGGAAAAAGGCTATTATTGCTGTAATACTGTTAAAAGAAGAGGGCAGAAATGTAATGCTGGAGTATATATTTTATACTATATTGATATAACTGACATTTTTGTATTCAAAACAAGATGAACATGAAGCATTAGGTGATATAAGTAACACAATGAAATTAAATTTTGACATTAAAAATAAAATAAAGGATTTCTTCGATTTAAATGTTAAACCTAAGACTGAACTTAAAAATACATATTGCAAGTTGCACGAATAGCCCAAACATTAAGAAGAACAAAAAAACAATGTATAGCGGATACCTTAAACAATCAAGCAAATTTATTGTCTGTTTGTTACTAACAAAGCTCATTACTTGATTTGTGAATGAATATATAAAATACATAAAATGGATAGATTTGTGATTTTGCATATAACACGTGGGCGGTGTATAACAGTTAAAACCTTAATTAAAACAGTTAATGACTAATCCCTTAAAGGAACCCAGAACCGTTGAAGTCATGGTCACGGCAATCGCTGCAATCATCACCATCTAGAGAAGTGTTCACTAAAGCAAAAATTTTGTTTATTAATAAATTGGAAACAAAAAAGACTTCTGGGAAAGACTACCTTTGCTGAGATTCCTCGAGTTGACACTGCAATCAATTAACAAGTGGTTTTGTGGACTACACACACGGAAAAAAGGTTTTTAATATCATTAAAACAATCCAATTAAAGGAATGGAAAGAGGGCTATAAATGGACAAAACAAAATATAAAAGTGATTGGTGATTCCCCAAATTTTGTCTTTTCTGTCTCGCTGGAGAGATATTAAAAATGCACGGGATTGAGATGGGACTCTTTCAATACATTCAAAACTATGGGTTTCAAATGTTAGTTCATCGATTTTTCCGTCAATGATCGGACAAGTGGACGATGCACTTGCCCTTGTTTTTTTAAAGAGTATGTAAACACATTTTGGACTAAGCAATAGGTTAAAATATGTAAAACCTCCACCAGTAGCCAAATTAATACCAATAGCTATGAAAAGAAAAAGAGGGAGACCAAAGTTGGCAACGAAAGGTCTAATTGTAGTTTATGTTTTACATAATAAATATATAATTATAAAAATCAATATTTTTTTTATTTTGACCATCATGTTCCTTTTCCGATTTATTCTTATTCCATTGTATAGGGCGACGCTACCTTCCTTCCAATAACCATCCTTGAATTGTCTCATTCGGAAATCTGAAATCTTTTCAATGCTACCAAATCGCGAGCACTTTCAAGACATATAAGTTGTCCTGAATTGCACTTTTCTTGACTCTCAAACCACTTCATGGCGACATCTAAACACTGGAAAGTTTTAGAATGTGTAGGACCAATGTCTTACCTCTCACAAATCTCTTCATCTTCTCGATCTTGTTCATCTGAGGCAAATAGTTCTTTAATTATTTCCTCATCATTCTAAATCTGGAATCCATGATCATTTGAATAAATATTTAAATCATGATCAATTTTTCTAGAACCAAACGTTCAATGCGTATCGAATTTGGACAATTACTGACCAATATTTTGCTGGAACAATAAAGAACAAATGCAATGATTAAAATGTTAAGATTGTATTCCATCATGTTCGTAAACAGTGCACACAATTCGCCACTTGCATATCAGCAAATTCGTAATATTTTTATTTGTTTTTACCGCATAATCGAGGTCCGGATAATACAGGTTCTGTAATGTAATAATAGTAAGATGAAACATAATTAGAAGTATTATGTGTTTATATCGAAAAGGTCTGTTGATTTCTTATTCTCAAAAATCATTAATTTTATTCTGACCAAAAATAGATTTAAATTCAGACAATTTAATTGTACATAAATTCTTTGTCTTCAAACTTTCACGCAATAGTTAGTCGTAATATTTAGTTAGTCACTGAATGGTTTCAACTAAATATTACAGAAAGCGTACGAAGATTGAAGAGCAGTTATCAGATCTCCTGTACATTGACTGTAGCACTCCTGAACACGGGGCTGCATCTACAGGAGCTGCCGCAAAATCAAACCTGCTGAACAATCAGAATTCCTCGTCATTGGTTGTCAGCAGAAATCCTAATGCCAGTGACCCCAATGCGGCATCACTGAATAAAGGAGCGGATTCACCAAGCTCTGAGGCTGATGCAAAAAGGTTAGTTGTTAATTTGTATTAATATTTTGTATATTGAACATTTTGAACATTTTCCATAGCTTTACCCGATCGATACGGCTGTTTTTAAAACAAATTAAATGTGTCCGCGTTGCTATTTTCCGAAATGTTTTCTTCCCATATAGAGTTATAAATAGCGCAATAAAAAATAATTGGGTTGGCTTTTATGAAAGCCAGATGCATTAGGAATGTTTCACAACATTAAAAAACACAAAGAATGTTGTCGCAATCACTTTAACAAATATATCCCTAACAAATAATCTATTCGTAATCGCCATTACCATGATGAATGAAAGCCACGAATCAATCATGGATGAGCAAGCTCCATTACCGTCACGTGTCATGGAGTGGCATTATTGTGAAGCCGCGAATATTGGCAAAAAAAGAAAATGATTTTTGTGACTGGCGGAGATTGCGATAAATTTGGAGGATTTGAAAAATCAATGTTTTAAAATTTAAACCTAATACTTTTGACAAGTGTATGGCAGGACACATTAGGCAATGTTTTGAAACAAAAATCAGTTCTTTATGCAAAAGATTGCCTGCATTACATTACCAATGATTGAAATTTCGCATCGAAGGGTCTGCATAGAAAGAGTTTAATTATACTGGAAACATTTTCCATTAATTTTTTTTTTAAATTATTTATTTTCAGAGTATGCAAAGAGCAGCAATCTACTTCAAGTAGTGTTCAGAGCTCCTCTGGGAACAGTCCACAACAAACTGTTTCTGTTAAAGTCAAAATGAGGTATTATGTCTTTTCATTATGTTTTATAAATCACATTGAAATATTGTTTATTTTTTAACGTTCACTCTCACCAGTCAAAATATGCTGCACTCATTTTCAATATCATCTTTGAAATGTTGTTCACTTTTAAGGTGTGAACTGTCACTTCTTGATGGAAAGGCATGAAATTTTAAATAATAAAAACACATTTTTTATCATTTATAATATTAACTTATCAAAATTGATCTCAAACACCCAAATATAAAAATTATTTTCTTCATTTCAGGGATCATAGAGGCTCACCACGTAAAACATCAATCAAATCAGGATCTTCAAGACACAGTCACACAGGTTTGCCACCTTCACCCCGGCAATCGAATCCGGCCATCCACACCAATAATTCTCACAGGCATTCTACTCTCATTAAAGTCGACTGGCCCTCTTCTATCGATACGCCTGATAACAATCGAGACTCCATCATCACATTACCGAGCAATGAGATGACTCAATCGATGGTCACTTCTGAGTATTCATACACTCAGCTGCATAGTGATTCCGAAGCATCTCTGCTCGCCGCTGAATCGAAAGACTCACTGGCCAGGCGACTGATCGATTCGAAAGAGTCACTGAATAGTAGAAATATAGATGGCGAATCAATGACTTCATCATACAATGAAAGAACATTATTGAGTGGAATAATTGAACATTTTGACAAACATAGCCGTGAAAATTTAAATTGTGCTAATTTGATCGTAAATATCGACAATAACAGTTGTGACATGCTGATGGGCAACACATTAGAAGAAGATTTAGTGCTCGCTGGTGTCGTTGTCAAAGACGGATCCGAAGAAAATCTCGATGGAATGATTGTCAGCGATGATACTGATGCGTTATTCAAAAGCGATGACTCCAATAGGTGTTTGTTGATGGCTGTCGATGAAGATGGCAGCTCCAGACATTATGTCAATGTCGCCGGCCACTGGTCAAATGAAAGAGTTTTAAATGAATCCGAAAAAGCAGGTGACGACTGTGCTATGGAAGTGAACCGAGACACTGCCGACTCTAAAACAGCCATTTGTTCCCAGTATGAAAATGTTCTCAATTGTAATTCTGTTAAAGTATCGAGTGCGAAATGTACCAGTGATAAAGAAGCCCCTCATTACGATGACATTGAATATATTCCCAAAAGTGGCAGCTTGAATAGTTCAGATGTCAAAAGCACTGCATTGAAATTATCAAACAACATAAAAGAAGAAATTGCGGAATTCGAAAACCGCTGTAGCGTCACTGTAACACCGAGTGATGAAAATTTCAGCGCCGTCATGATCGACAGTCTTGAAGAATCGTTATCGCCGACAAATATCAGTTACCAAAATCTAAATAGACTGTCAACAATATCGGGAGACTCTGGAAAGGCAGGTTTATCTAAAGAGAGCACCCCGACGTATTCACCTAGAGAACAAGAAAGGACAGAGGAAATATATGAATGTTTCAGTTTTGCCAGGCCTTCATATATTCATTTGGCTTCATCCAGCGGCGGAAGTAGCACGCCGACCGGCTCACCGACTCATTTAAAGTCTCCAATCAAATCGACTATCAGTATTACTTATAAATCTCCATTAAAAGAATTTCCGAATCCTGACGAAATCATGAAAGAAACGATCAACATATCGGAGGACATCGGTGTATATGAAGACGTGGGAGAGTTTGCTACGGTTCCGAAAATATCTGATGCATGTCTGCCAACTCAACAAGCTTGTCAACCGATTCATTCAGGTGTCATTAGTGTAGAAAATGTCACATCCTCTAAGCAAGGTTCTAGTAATGATGATGTCGATATCTATAATCAAGTTAAATTCTTCCGTCAAAGCGTTAACGAAGTCAACACGCTGCTGTTGGATTCAGAAGAAGACAGAAAAGACAGTTCTGTGTTTGAGGACAGTTTGGAAGGAAACATCAATGCCGAACCAGTATTAAACATCGCAGACAGGTCAAACTCTGTTAGCGTGGAAAGGGACACTTCTTTAATGTATGAAAATGTTGATTTCAATGTTCCAAAATCACCCAGTGAAACAAAATCTGTCAGTGCAAAGTCTTCGCCTCTGACTGAACTCTGTTTGGATAGACGAATATCTGGCAGTGCCAACAAATCCAATCAGCAAAATTCTTATGAAAATTATCAACCTCCGAAATCAGATTCGAATCTGTCAAGTTTAGATGATGGCTCGAAATTTATAGCTCCCAAATTAAGTCTCAGTGACTTTGATAAAGAAAACACTGCCGACAATGGTGGAAATAATATCCAGGATGACCGAAGTAAATCAAGAAAGACCAGCACCACCAGCGTGAGGCAGTTGGCTCATAAATTTGAAAGTCCGACCGAAAATAAACCTCCGTTTAGCTTCGAGGTTAGATCCTCGTCGACGAATCTCTCTTTACACACTCATGATGCTAAGATGTCATCTTCAAAATGTGACACCGTGCAGCCGTTCGATCGATCGAAAGCTGCCAGTCTGTGTGAGGGTAGAAAAAATATGAACCAAAAATTAGTGCCGTGTGTTAGAATTCGGAATAACCGTTTAGCGAAACATTCCGTGAACACCAGGTCTCTCGACGAAAACGCTTTCATTCAAGAATTCGGTAGACGAGATTTATTGAGAGAGAAACTCACGGTTTCTGGGAATGAGGATATATTTTCTGTCGGCGGTCGAAGAAAGAGTTTTGAAACCGGGCACTCTAGTCATGAACAGCAACATAAGAGGTTGCCGGATTTGAATTTAAACCTTCAATGTGAAACGGGAAGTAATTCTAGTTATTGCAACAGGCGTGACTTGTCATTGAATCTCTGCTCGAATACGGACCTACGTGAAGACAAAATGGGATACTTTGGTAACAGATATGTCAGTATAACGCCTACGACTGAAAATAAAATTAGCTTAGTGCAAGCGAGGCTCTCCCCAAAAAAAGGCTACAGCAGCAGGCAACGGCAGAATTCTAGCGAGCAGGACTATTCTCCGATCGATGATTGCCCGAGAGACTTCCCCGATTCTATATCATCCAGTGAGAATTCTCTCGATAGGGATAAACGTGATAAATTAAGTCGCGAGCGTATTGAAAAGTACAAAGAAGAGAGGAGGTTATTTTTAAGAGAAAAGTTCAGCCCGCACTCATTTCGAGGCGTTTCAGACCTGCAATCCTTGTCAAAGAATAAAGAACCAGAAGAAATCTGTTTTGAAGGGGTGCAACTGAGACATCCGAACAAATTAGAAAGACGAAACACAGCGGATGCAGCCCAAAGAAGTAAATTTTCTGTCGTCAGAAACGTGAGCAAGTTTGACGGTAATGCTCCAATGGAAGATTTGATAGTGGATTCACCCAGTGATAGTATCGCACCAAAAGTGACTATGGTTCAAAGAAAACTGAGCCTGGATGCTGTCAAAAGTGCTCCTCTGATTAAAGTTGGCGTTTTAAGGCCTGTAATAGTTGGAAACTCGCAACACGTGACAGCTAGCAGACCAAAGACTTTGGGGGCGTTCGGTATTGCTACTTCTGTTGGACTGTCCGAAGAACCGTGCAGCCCTGATGCGCAATGTGCCGTCAGTGAAGATAAAGGCGGTTCTAGGTTAGTTCTTGGTGAAAAGCATCTATATTTTTTGTAATGCAGAATAAATTAAATAGGTTAACCCTCCAAAGCCAAAATTTTTTTTTTGATAAATAATAAAGTTTTAAGCTATATTTTATCAACAACATACAAAAAAAATAAACAATGCTTACTTGTAGAAAAGCTATGTGACAATATGTCACACGAGTCCTTACAGGGGCCTGATTTTATATATGTATTGGTTTAGATGTACGTGTAAATTCATCACTACTGCCACCATCAGTTAATAAGTTTTGGCCGGGAGGACAAATAAAAATATCTGTCACCAAATTTCCAAAATCACCGTCTTCACTTGGAATTGGTTGCTCCAATATATTTATTATTTCTCCAACAGTATAATCTGAAAGATCTGAAAGATTCATTATATTTCAAGGTTAGAATTCATACAAAAAACAAAATAAGTTGTCGACAGTAAGGACGAGCGTGACCATATTTGGTCTCATTGAAAATATTTAAAAATACGTACGATCAACATATTGTTATTTGAAAAAAATTAGTAAAAGTAACGTAAGTAATCAAAAAAAAAATATCAAAAATTGTACTTGTTTTCCATTCCATTTTGTAGAAAAAATTTCAACCAGAAATCGCGAGTGTATTTGGTAACTGTTTCCGATGCCGTGCCTGTACGATAAGTGTAGCGAAAACCCTTGTTGACCAAAACTGAGAGATAGATACGATGTTTAGGTAGAAAAAGGACCGAAATAGGGACAAATTGACAATAGTACTCTCTCTCTCTGTTACCATATGGTCACGCTCGTCTCTGGAGGGTTAAGTTAGGATAGGAGTCCTGTTTATCCAATCATGGAAATACATAAAACCAATTTTCCACATAACGACAATATAAAACTAGGATGTCAGAACACAAGAGAAGATGTATTATGTACCGTTTCTACACAGCTATATATAGAGATAAGTAAATGTACGTTTAAACATGGTAAGCTGAAATAGCTGTTGATTAATATACCTTTATTATATTTTATTATACTTATATTTTATAGAACTAAAAATACATTGCTATTTTTTTCATCGTGTTATAATAGAGTTGTACCAAGTAAACGTCAATCTAATCAATACAAATTAGTTTATAAACAGAAAATGTAAATCCATATCTATGAAATTAATATATTATCTAATTTATGATATCGACTGAAGGTGCTTGATGGAATTTCAATATCAAATTTGAATGTGGAATCAAACAAATCAAACATGTAGAATCGTACAAAATTGTAACAATTCAAATTTAATATATTATCATTTTTTTTTTCTTACAGGAAAGAGAAGCGATCGCCATCCTTCAACATTCGACATATGACAGCCAAATTCGAGCAGAAATCTAATCAGCCTTAAATGGACTAGAATTTGTTATAAATGAATTCTTTCTCGGTGATATTCTAAGGATTTTCTTGTTCATTTAATTAGAAATATCCAATAAAATACAGTGTATTCTATAACCTTTGTTTTAATGTAAATCCAACCTAGACGGTTTGGTTGACGAGGAAGTTTTTTTACCATGAGATAATTATTTATTAATTTGTTGTATTTTTGTTGAAATTTACTTACTGTGTGCTTATGTCTATATAACTGCTAATATAGTACTTCTAACATAATTTCTTTCAATTGAACAGTGACATCTGTTTTCGGTTCTAGTTATAAGATAAGACTTCTCATACTCTTACAAAATTTCATGTAGATTGATGTTTATTGTGGTGACATAATTTAGAAAAAAAAGAATACTTTAAAACTGTGGTGTGGTTCACTTGAGCTGCATATTTTTCGTTTGAAAAGTTGCTACCATGACTTAATTAATTGTGTTAGTAATAATATACATTTTTCATTGAACAATGAATCTTGCTGCCATCTTTTTGTATGAGTTTCCATTACAAATGCATTCATGATTAACGTCTTCTATTTTCATCACAACATTCCATTTTGACCAAATATTAATATTATAAATAATATTTAACTTCTTAATAATTATTGTAAGTATGATACAAATAAATGGACATTATATTGTACCAATAAACCTTTTCTCTGCCATTAAATTATATTTGTTTTGATTAAACGCATTGTCCTAAATGAATGAAAATATTCAACAACCATATTTCTAATAGATTCAGTGTACAGTCAAACCTCCTATAGTATTAGAGATAAGAGTTACGCTTTATGGGAGTTTCATATAATAATTGAAATAAATCACATAATCAAACATTTCTTTAAATTTTTATATAAGGTTATTACCTTGTTCTATATTTAATTTGATAACCACTTCCCAGTCGTTCACTCATATGTGCGAGGTAAAAAACCGTACTATTTTGCACATTCAAAAACAGGATTTCAAACCTCAGATTTTTTTGTTTCAACTTCTATAGAAATTCACACTGTTGGCCAGAAAAAATAATAATTTTTATACGTAACAGCCATTACGGCCACAACTCTAACCTGTCGCTCTAAACTCTTACAAATTATGTCCATATATCCTTCATTGTCTCTTTCTATCGGGTACGATTTCAGGTAAAAGATTTTCAAACTAAAAACTGAAAAAGAACGATATTTTTTCAGTTCAGAATGGGGGGGGGGGGGGGTTGACTGTATTCCGTTTCACTTCATTAAATTCTTTTTATGTATCCACTTACAAAATCATAACGTTTAATATTTTTTACATATAACACTATTACTCTCATGTTTATTTTTAGTAATAAAACTATTTTTAAAAAAGTACTTTTTTTCATGCATACATTTACATATATATGAAGGATGCTATAGTAAATCTATTATTTTAGATTCCATTTTATGCGATTGTACTCAAGTCTTTTTATTTGTGTGACATTTAAACATTTTATCATATTTTTAATTGCAGAATGATTCTACAAATATTGATTATTTGTCATATCTCTTCATAAAATTTGATGTTTAGATAATTTGGATTATTGAAGGAACACTCACATAAAAAAGCAGTAATTTTGACTGTCCACTTGCATAGTCTGGTTTTGAAGAAAATGATGCAGAATGTAAACTGAGTTTCTTTGTAATTATTTAATAAAAATTAATTAGTGTCTTAAAATTATATTAATCTATAATGATAATTATTAACCGTGATGCCAAAATGTATAGACTAATATTGAGCAATATTGTATTTTTTGCTTCGATTAGCATAGTGGAAACAGATGCAGCCGACGATATTACTAATAATTATTTCATGACAGTAATTAGACTATGTTATTTTTTTTAATTTTACTGCCCTTTTGTATTTATAAAAAAATATTTTTTCAAATTTAGAAATGCGTGCGTGTTATGGCAACACTGAAGCTTTAAATGTTGTAATATTATTAATTAATTTTAAGGAATAATATTTTGTTTTAAGATAATAGAACTTCAACAAAATATTTCATTATTTAAATTCTTTTGTATTATTTATGGTAGGTAGTTGTGTTTATTATTATTTTTTTATTAAAGATAAATAATAGTTTATATCCCTACTGATTTCATTCACCATAGTTTTTTAGACATATTTAAAGACTAATATTTTTTTTCCGTTAAATTCTTTCTATGATTTCAGTTTTTTTACAAGAATAATTTTGGGATTTATTTGAAATATAATTGTGAAGAAATTTGGTTATATATAGAAACATCATTAACAAACGTATCCGCAAGTTTCTAATGGACATTTCTTTAAAATTTGAAATCTCATTTTTATAAATAAGACAGAGTAAAATAATACTCAAGAAAATTTCTAAAGGTTTGCTTGTTATGTTTGCGTTCAGACATAGTTGAAAAGTGACAAATATTTGGTTCTCTATATTGTAAAAAGAAAATGTAAATAATCTCTTATTAGTCCTTTTCTCTTCATAATTTCATCAGTAACTTGACGTGAAATTTTGGTCTTTGAAAATTGGTAAAACAAACCAATTGCAGAAATTACATGTACCATTTATCAAGTTCAATTTAATAATTCTTTTATTGTTATTTTTTGTACTAATTTTTATAAAAAATATGTTTTCAAGTCTGAGTTGACATTTTTGTTTTTAAATTAATTTTTTTTTATTAAGTATTCGATTAATAAAAATACAATTGTTTTGTTTATTATTTTTTTTCTGATTTATACCCTACCTTAAAATGCAAAAAAAATTCCCTTTATTATTTTAAAGTAGTTAGTTACCGCCCTGAAATGTTCGGTAAAGGCTCCAATTGATCTCGAAAAAATATGAAAGATGACACATTTGATGGCGTCAAGTTAATTGTTTAGTGAATACATTTGGACATTTTTTATTTGAAAGAAGTTGATTGATAATTGTCCAAAATGTCGCAGAGACGATTTGACATTGAATAATGTAAATCCTTTTATCAAATTTTTCTGATTGTATTCACAAGCAATTTATTGACTCATTTGAATTCATTTATACAAGTTATTTTATTTGCACGCAACATTGCTATAAAATAGTGAGTTATTTAACCCACTGACTGCTATTGTCTTAACTATTGAGACGGCTAACTGCAGTGTGTAAATAGTCGACACTTAAAATATTACAAGTGTGAAAACTTATTGTAAAAGCTAATTTTTGTACCGAAATATAGCCTGAATTTCCCTGATAATTTCCATAAGTTTGGTTAATACAAACACTACTGAAATATTCGAAATTAAAACATCCTTTATGCAGCACAGCAGGGAACAGATTAATTTATATCTATGTTAAATTCTTTTTACAATCTAAAATTAAGCGATACAAAATTTTACCGCTTTGCAGCCACAACCCTAATCTATGAAGAAGTTAAATGAATGAATAATTTTCAACCACATGTATCTTCCAATTTCATATTATTATAATGATAATTTTACTTTATTTGGGCAGTCACTTCACAGGAATATATAGATTTCATCTTATAAACCAATTCATCAACTAAACTTTTAAGTGTTTATTCCTATCGGTGTAAGATGTGTAGCGTTCATGAATAGAAATGAATTCATTTATTCAGCTATGAAACTATTCACAGTAAGTTTTAGATATAACGTTGATTAAGCCTATTGTATAATGTAATCATAAAGAAACGGAGATTCCATTTTTTTGACAATAATGACATTCGAAGTTTTCCACGTTTCAACATTTTTTTATCTTGAACTTTTACCCCAATGAATTAAAAATAAAGTTTCTCTGCATTCTTTGGTAGTAAATTTCACTTTAATATGTATAGTAACCTACAACACCAATAAATTAGTATTTACTTAACTTAGAAGTATTGATATTGCTTGCTACTTGAACGATTTGAAGTTTTCTTCTTTATAACAAATTGCCTAAAAATAATAATTGAACAAATTGTTTGATAATTTTGACGCAAGATGCAAACTGCATACTTGATCAAATCAGTCGCATGTTTTCATGACATTTTCACTAATTACAATATCTCTAGAAATATTTTGAAATACCATTATCTCCGACCACGAATTCATCAACTTTGTTGATTGAAAGCTGGTTTTATGTTCTCATTAGTGAAGACTTGTGGAAAAAAATCTTAGTTGATCAAAAAGGAACATTTTGGAAGCATTAAGCAATTGACTCAGTGAAAAAATAGCAATGTATTTCAGTTCTACAAAATTTATTAGATATGTATTATATTTGATAGATATTTCGGCTTACCCTCATCAGGAAAATTTGCTATTAGTTCTGATGGAGGGCGTAAGCCAAAATAGCTATCAAATATAATATATATCTAATAAATTTTGTAAAATTCAAATACATTGCTATTTTTTCATTATATTATGGAGCTCTACCAAGTAAATAGCAATTCAATCAACAAATTAAGCAATTGGGTTTGAATTGCGATTGTGCAAAATGGTATAATGCTGTACTAAGCACATCTACATTTCAAGTAAGTAGGAGATCTGAGTTGATATATTCATTCTCCTGGACTTTCTTTTATTGCAAAACTGGAAAATATAGCATCAGAAAACCTAAATTTCTGTAGAACCAAAGCAGTTAGATTAAAATATGAAAATACCTATAACGGCCGTTGTGCAGTGTATATAATTCTATATTTTTACGTTTAAGATATTTCTCTTATTGTATCTAGTATTTATTTAAATGTTTATTATTTTTACATGACTCTATCAAATGATATTTTAGACCTAAGGTTCGACCAGGAATTGCATTTGATGGAATTTTAGTATTAGATTTTGAATTTTTTTCTCAATATAAATGGGCCTATTCGCATTGCATTTATTTACAAATGAGTAAGTAAAAGACGGTAGTGGATTGAAATGAAATTTAAAGTTGTATTGACAGAGTATTGGCGCGAGTCTTCAATTCCAATGATAATGTTTTCATAACTATTGTAGTTTTAACATTTCAATACATTTCATACAAAATTAAAAATAATATTGGAAAATTTTCCTTTTCCTTATCCTAAGCATTGATCGTTTGAGCAACTGTAAACTTTTAGCAGAATAGAACAAGGCTATGACATTTAGAAGATTTTAAGGAATTTGAATGTATTGCAATTTTCATAGTGATGTTATGTGTTTTTCTATATGGTATGTAGGATGAGCAAATTGTGACCGTGGAAGGTTCTAGTTGAAGAATGGGGAAAAATGTGAAATATATGACATGATTTATAAATATGAAAATTCTGACCTAGTGTGACATATTTGTATCTCCCAAAACATCAAAAATAAGATTCAATCACTACTTTCTGTTTGTTTTTGGTGATAAACTGTTTAACCCGATCTATGCCTGGAAGTATAAGTATCTACTACCTATTAAATACATTTTATCTGAAGCTTAAATAATAATGCATTGTATAGACTTACCAAATAAATACACGTTGTGACATTTGTAGAGCCATTTATCCGAAAAATCCAAACCAAATAGTAAAACTTCGATTCCACGTTTTTCAAGAGACCCTAAAAAATAAACGAAAAATGCAGGAAAGCAATAATAATAAAAACGTAGAATCTTAAAAAAAAAACATAAAACCTTTCTCCCCTTCAATTTCCAAGAATATGGTTTTACGAAAATTGGTGAATATGAGACGGTTTTGTAAATGTTATATTAATTAAATGTTCTTTATCGAAATAATCAAATAGTGTTTTCAATTCTTCACGTGAAACTCTTTATTAAAGAAAATCTCGACATTTGAGCGAATTATATATTTCATCATTGATTTTTTGGTTAATTTAAAGATTTAATGTGCTCAAACTCACGAATTGTATTGGATAGAAAGATGAATCTACTAAAACCAGACAATCTGATAACTTTTTTGAGACGGGATTATAATATTTAGAAGATAGATTGAGGAAGTCGATAAATCAGAAAATGGTTAAAAAGAGATTCTTTAACGTTGTTTTTACGGGTGTGCTGACGGGACAATACAAAATGAATTATCCATTTGGGAAAAGGCATTATGCGAGAACGGTCGATCGGGTTTTCACTGTATCTAAATGCCAGGGTTGTCACAAGTCTTGCAAAGAAAATACGGAATTATATTATGCTAACAGTAATTCTAAATTAAGTTTGTTAAATTTTACGGTTACTAAAAAAAGGCGAAAAATAAAAATGAAAATCAAGTCTTCTACCTTATGGTATGCCTCAAAACAGGGTTATATGCAGAGAGCCACTTTGCACTATTTGCAGTGATATCTGGATTCTCTTCTTTGTTTTTTTGACAAACACATCACACATTTCACCATCATTATTTTTTTATCACTCGAAGATATTTTTTTTCATAAAATGCCTTTCCGTGAGACGCGATGGTAATTAAGAATGTCTTTTCCTAGATGAAGATTTCGAAGGCACGTTGCATATACCTCGTTTTCCTTCCGTTTTGAACCGATATAAAATTAAAACTTTTTACGCAAAAAAAGTTAAAATATCCCGGAACTTATTACAGAAGAAGATAATATAATATAGACAAGAAAAGTTTAACACTGTATGGATATGTCCCCATACAAAAAAAAGTCTTATAAAATAAACTAACAATGACACAACACTTTTACAACTGTTGCACAAGAATATTTCCCGTTGTGAAATATTCTTGTGCAACAATTATAAAAATATCAAAACAAAATCTCTCGGGCGCAAAATAAAATCGAACTACCCCGCGCGAACAATACTATACGACTAACAAGTGTTACCCGACCCGTACGGATCTAAACTACCGGAAAGAATGAATTAAAAAAACATTTGCCCGCCTCGATACAGCGACACGTATTGACGATGCAAATAAGCTTTTTATAAAATCGATATAATATTGATTAAATTCACAAAATATCACAAATGAAAATATTTCAACATGATAGTCAGAGATGTCGCAAAATACACAACATTTTAAATCATGGAAAATTTTTTCACTAAAATTATAATGTAAGTATAAAGTCGAGCGTTTTCACGCGCGTATTTTGTATGGCCGGTCCCTTGCACACGGAGTCGCACACATAAAAACAGTTAAAAAAAACATTCTCACTCTAATGCATTAATGCACACTAAAAATTCAAATTGAATATTTGAAAATTCGAATGTATTCAGCCCATTTTTAACTATTCAATATTTAAATATCATTTCATAAATATTTTAATATTCGAAAAAATAAAATGGTTTCTGGTGAAAAATTGGTGATAGGTCACACCCCAGTTACTTTAAATTAGGAGAACATAATGAATACACCAGTAAGTGTTTTTTTTTGCTTCAGCCAAATTCGATATCTTCTACAATTAAACTGAATTTATTTTTAAATAAATTATTATGTTCAAGTAAGTGCTTAAAGCTGTATTTTGAAAAACATTTTCTGAAGATAAATTTATTATTTACACGGCAACTAGGGCATGTTGTTTTTAACTTGATTATATGTGATATTTATTTTATAGGAGCTAGTTTTCTTACAACTTTTTCAAACTATTTAATTTATTATTTGAATATATGAAATTGTTTGAGCAAATCAATTTTTTATTATTATCCTCAAACACCGAAAACTTTTTTAATATATTTGAATTTTTTGGAGTCTAGTACAAAATGACTACTTTTTAACATTTATTTTTAATGTTAGCGGATATACTAACATTGCACACTAGGTCAGTGACAAGGAAGAAAAACTCATTAGTAAAACAATGCTGTAGATTAAAGATAATGATATGAATAGCAACTATGGATAATGTAAATATTATAGTTGACATTTATGTAAAATGAAACTGCTTCACGCAAAGTAAAAATGCGTTTATGAAATTGTAATGTAGCAAATATCTGTGAAATAATTAAGATAATGTATTAAATAGAGCGTAGGAATAACTTCTCCATTTGTATAGGCTATCTATTGTACCTAGTATATCCTTTTGTAAAAAGAAAAGAAAGTTGCAGCCAAGTTCTAAATCTTTCTATTTCCAATGCTTATTCCATTATTGTCAAATTGTTTAAGTTTTATTCATGAATATTTTCAATCTGTGGATTTTCGAGTATAAATCCATTATTGGTGATTTTATATTGAACAGGAAAAACATTTGGCATCAGTGGCAGTAACAATATATCTTACAGAGAATCTCTCTTTATGTGTGAATAAGTGTCTAAAAAATGTTGATGAGAATCGAATAATGAATATTTACCAAAAATGAATTATCATTATTGGCGATAATATTACTTCAGAAATTATCATTTTAATTTTATTTTCACCCTCCTGAACAATTGCCTTTGGAATTATACTCACTCTACCTATCATGAATATTAAATGTATTGTGATTGAAAAATTATGTGGTAATCAATTCAATCAGATAATTATATCCAATTACATATAGCTTTATTTATTCCAATTATTTCATTGAAACCAGTTTGACCATCGTCTGCTTATAAAGTGAAATAAATTAAAATGAAGGTTTGAACATTGTATTTTGAACAGGGCTGTGGAGTTGTTTAAAAAAATGATTCCAACTTTGACATTGACAAAATACATGGCTCTGACAAATTGACCAACAATATGACACTTTTCTTGACATCATTCAATTATTCATCGTTACATCCTAGATAGTAAACGGAACGAATTTTCAGAATTGGACATTTCCTTCAATGGTTGGTTTTTATAAAAACACTTGACTTAACTTTAAAACAAGAAAGTACAAAAACTATTTAAGTGTGGCCATATACCATCTATGCTTTAGGGTTTTGATTTTCCAGGCTTAACAGGTTCTGTCTGCTTAGAAGCTTCAGTTGGTTATTAACTTCGTGCATAACACCTTCATTCGCACAATCTCATTTAGTTTCAAGTAATTTATAAATATTACTTCAGTATGTAATTTTTGTTTACTTAGCCCTTTTGGATCAACTTTTTTCTCTCTACAATCGTACAAAAGTATAACATTGAGAAAATTCTCAAAATCATCCATTTTGAGGAAAAAGATATTATGGCAGGCCTACGTTTGGCTTCAGAAAACTTTTCTATCAATTAGTGGATAGGTAGAGGGAATGATAAGCTAACTACTGCTGCTGTCCCATAATATTATTGTTACCCTTCAAGAAAAAAAACGTTAAGCAGTTAAACCATAAACGATTCACGTAGGACATCTTCTATTAAAAATACTTCACTATGTATTTTAACGTTCCATACTGGGAGCTGGCATGGTTGGAATTAATTGATTTCTTGAATAGTTTTTATAAACAATATAAATATTTGATTGATCAATTATAACATGACTAAAATGTTTCAAACTATCGCATTATTTCCATATCTGACAAATGCTTACTTTTAAATATTCGTTTATTTGATATAATTCAAGCCGATTTGAATGTATCTAGTACTGTAAACTTTTGCCAATCAATATACAATCATATAAGTAATTTTATTCCTAGACCAAGAAACAATTTTTGAAACATGCCTTTTGGCTATTTGTTTATTTGTATTTGAAAAGTCTCTCGATATAGAAAAGTTAATAAAAACCTATATTGTAACATTGCTATAGTTCTAGATAAAAATGACTTACATTTGTGTTCTTTGTAAAGGTACAGTAATATTTTATCGAGTATGATTAATGCTTGAAAATGCGTTTAATAATATATGATATCGATAGAGGAAACTTCATGAAATTTCCTTATTGAATATGAATTGTTCAAACTTTTTATAATGTAACCGTAAGATTAGTTCAATGAGTCGACAATCTCATAAATTTAATTCCTATATTAAATTACCTGATGTTTATTCCACCATCACCCATTAATTTCAAATAAGCATTATCTCTATATTTTAATTTACTCAATCATCTCATTTCTTGGTAGTCGATTATTATGTGCTGTAAAATCCTTTCATCAAATGTTCATTAACGGTATTTATTGTGTATTAAACTTATCATATGCAATTCGAGTATCATTATAATCTCATTAATAGTTTTAAAAGATATTTCAGATTCATGTTGGTTTTTATTATTATTGGGTATTTACGGGTTGTCAGTGATAAAAATGTGGAATCATACAAAGTTTCAACAATCCATACTTTATACGGTTTCATTGTGAATGTATGATACTGAAAGTAACTTATAAATTAAATTATAAAGAAAATCCATTTTCTCATACATTTTGTATGGAATTGATGATCTCTCGAGAGCTCATAGACTTATTTCGGTGATTTTATGTTGTTGGTATATGAGCTGCAATGAGGCGATTTGGTGTATATTTTCATTCCCTATTCATCAACGCCATCCCACTGTTGTAAATTTGGCGGTACATCTGGAAAATGGTTGACGATCTTATTTCAATGCATCGAATGTTGCTCAACGTGCTAAAACACCTCCAAGCGACACATTTGCCAGTATCTTTTCAAATTGCCAAAGGGATCCATTTGCATGAACGTTGCTCTACTCTGGTATGCCACGTTATTATACTTGGAACACTTAGCAGCAAGGCGATGCAATTCCTGGTCATCCAGACATGTGTTTTACTGATGCTTTTGGTCACATTTATGCAATTCATCCGAAGAATGACGAATGTTTCTAATTGGGGTTATTGATAGTGATGTTTGTGGGAGACATCGTATGAATCACTTCAAGCTGTCAATAGTGTAGTACGCCTAACATTTCATGCTGCAACTGTCAACTGCTCAATTTGCTTGAAAACAATATTCATTGGGACATGACAAACACTAAAGCAATTGTTTCTACATCTCTAAATCAGGTAAGAACATTATTTGCTATCATTATTTCGCCATACTTCCCATCGAATACACATGAACAGTCGACCAAGTATAAGGATGAAATGTCAGAAGACATTTTATTTGAGATTTAGAGAATGCTTAACGGCTCATTCGATGTTGAAATTGTCATTATACCTTCAAACGATTGAAAAAGTGACATGCTAGATCGACCTAAATGCAATTCATCTGGCAAACAGTCTAACAGAAAGCATTGCAACAATGCTACGCGAATCATTTCGATTCGCTTTAATAAAGCAAATGCCGTGCTGCCACGTGTGAATTACATTCATTTCAACATTTCACATTAATTGAATTTACTTCATAATGAGTATTTATTTTAACTTGATAAAAAAATAATAATTTAATTCAACAAATAAGTAATCACAACATTGATTGATTCTGAGGTGGTACGACGTTTGCCGGGTCAGCTAGCATATTACATAAGACAGGGAAATTACTTTATGTCCAATATAACAATTTTTACTACTTTTACTACATAAACTTTCAAACTTGACTCTAACTCTAAAATATTACTGTATATCTAATGAAACAATGGTTAGCTTCTGTAACATACTTTCCTAGATTATATTGAAGATATTGTAGAAATAAATTGTTCATAAATGAGCTTAAAAGAAAAAATAAACGGATATTTACCTAACATTGATAATATTTCTAAAATCTTTATTCTTACTTATGTAGATGTTACAACAGATGGCAGTAGTTGTATGCTAACATACATCATAAACAATATTGACTATTTTACAAATGCTTTATATGCCTATACGTTTTATTTCGAGCTAATGCTTATTTGTTTTTGCTATTCTTGATAAATGAATTACTTTACATTGACGATTTGTGGAGTGGTGTTGTGATAATTTTCGGCATCCCACTTAAATATCTAGGTTTATTTGCAACGAGTCAAATATGTATTTTTACTTTGGAATTGTAAGAAAAAAAAAAGGTTCAGATCTGAAAATGATATCTATTGGAATTGTCATAATTAAAAAAGAATTATGCATAGAAAAAAAACGATTCATAAATTTTTCTTCAAGCTCTAAAATATGATATTTTTTCAGTCATTCGAGAGTATTGTTCAATGGATGAAGCTATGATTAGTCTAGACTGCAACACTTATCGATCCACATACTAAATGACATCATTAATAGCTTTTTTTAAATAATGTTTTATAGTAAAATATGGCTTTTTTTATAAGAATGACAATTCAATGATAATATTTTTGAGATACAGAAATAAAAATGATTTCTAGAGTAAAAAAAAAAAAATCGGAAAATATATTCTAGAATAGTAAATTGAAAAATACTTCAATATTGAATTAAAATTTAATTTTTGACATTTGCATGATTTGTACTCAAAGTTGCCTATATACAATAAACTGATGCAAATCCTTTGTATCTTTATAATTTATATAATCTTTCAATATTAAAAGAGATTTGAATTTCAATCCGATAGTTTTTCCCATTTATTTGTACTGTTTTCCGACACATGTATGATAAAAATAGTGAAGAAATATAGAAGATTTTGTGATTATGAAATATTGTTATTGTGCTAATTTAAAATTTGTACAAATAACTTATAAATAATTATTACTCTTTACTAATCCATCTTGTACTTTGATGAAATCATTCTTTATAATAAAATAGACAGAACATGTAGAAGCTATTATACATAAATACATGAAAATTATATTATTATACTACATAAAATAAATACATACATATTATACAAGCAACAAAATGACTTTTATTTCACCGTGTTGATTCTCATGTCTCGCACTAATATAATTAGAAATTCTATTGTTGTGTACAACATTCAAAGACCTGAATACCACGTCAATGTTTTGTAACCTTCCCTCAACTATGGCACATCTTAGCACTTATTCGATCTTCATCTTGATTAAATTTGTAAAAAAAATAAATGTTTAATTTATTTAGATGTTCAAATATGTCTACCATTTGTGCAAGTTCATCCAAAAAGTTTTGTTATATTTTCATTAACTATAAATAGTATAATAGGGAAATTCAAATGATTGCCTTGTAACAATGAACGTAATTCTGTTTAATTCTCAGTGCAGTTCACTGCAGACTTTTCTAAAAACTTTAAATAGTCTCGGAATAAGGTAAGGGGATCTTGAAAGTGTTTTATTTGTGACTAGATAATCGATTTTATTTTCCGAATAATTTTTCTACAGCATTTCATGTGATAGAGAGACAGAAGTAAAAGAAATGATGCACAAATTATGAGCACTTGCCATGCCATGCGTCGTCCATCTTGCCATGTTTTCAACTCTGAGACTCGTAGAAATCTGCAATACATTTCAAAATACATGGATCTTATGAAAATCTAGATCATTGGAATATTTTACACAAAAATAGAAAGAGAAGGCTTTAATTCTTTCCACGCGAACATCTCAAGGTATGAGATGCGAGCTTTCAAACATCGATAATACAGGCAATCTTTTGCAAATAAAACTGATTTTGGTTTCAAAATATCGCCTAATTTGTCCTGCTACTGCCACCTCCGTACATTTGTCAAAAGTATTAGGTATAAATGTTTAAAAAATCGATTTTTTGAACCCTGTAAATTTATCGCAATCTTCGCCAGGTAACAAATCAGTTTGAAGCTTTGCACGAAGCTTTACACTAATCTTGCTGGCATCGCAATGTGACATTCCATGACACATGACAATAATGGCGCTTGTTCATTTGAGTTGGATTGGTGGCTTCGTTACATCATGGTAATGGCGATTTACGAGTGAGTTATTTGTTAAAGTGACAACATAGGACATTTCTATGTGTTTTTTTTATGTTGTGAAACATTCCTAATGCATCTGGCTTCAGCGTTTGTGTAATATTATATTATAGCGTGTATTTGAATTTATTTACTATTTAGAGTGTTGCGACACTTTTGTGATATATTTTTATAGTTTTTGTGACTTGTTTTTTTGTGTAAATGTTTTATCAATTTTAACTCAAAACCCAAACTGTATGTTAACCCGTTCCACAAGGCTGTTTTTCATACAAATAAAATTTGTTCTTTCTTTCCATGTAGAGTTATAAGTAGGGCAATAAAAAATAATTGGGTTGGCTCTTATGGAAGCCAAATGCATTAAAAATGTTTCACAACATTAAAAAACACAAAGAAATGTCCTATGTTGTTACAATCACTTTAACAAATATATTCCTAACACATATAGCTCACTCGTAATCGTCATTGCCGTGATGAATTGAAGTCACGAAACAATCACGAATGAGCAAGCGCCATTACTGTCAGGTGTCATGGAGTGTTATTATTGCGAAGCCGCGACAATTGGTGTGAAGTTTGGTGCAAAGTTTAAAACTGATTTGTGACTGGCGGAGATCTTGATAAATTTAACCTTTAGGAGAGTATGGTCGTATATATATGACAGCGCGATTTTTCTTTAAAGGAGTATGGTCGTATATATACGACAGTGCATTTGTATGGGTGACTGGTGTGTTTATGCTTCAAGTATGAATTATAATGCCATCTGTGGACAATATAGAGTATTATTTTACCATTCCAAAACAGATTCCAAATTTAAAAACCGCGAAAATCCACTTTATCGAATGTCACGTGATGTTTGTATGACATCACACGAGCAAGCTTCAACAAGTCATATATTGCAAACTAAAGTTTTTGTGCGCGCGCTTTTTCATACTTTTTTCGCGATATTGTAAAGTTTTACTGTTTTTTAGCGTGTTCTAGTGTGATTTTGTTGTTTTATATTGTGTGTTTCTATAAAATTCTCGCAAGGTTCGGAGGTTTATTAGTGTTTTACGTAGTTTAATGTGATTTACAGTTTTAAACAGTGTTTTATCATACTTTTCTTGCAATTTTTATAAGTTTAACAGTACCATACTATATTTTAACGTGATCTGAAGTTTTTTATTATATCGCCTCCTGTATTTACTTTTGAATTTTTACTGCCGTGATTTATTTTTACCGATCTATATTGCTATAATGGAAAGAGACTTAGGAATTGAGGACATATTTATGAATAGTGACAATGAGGAAGAAAACATCGAAGATATTGATGATATATCAATGGAGTTTTATGATTCTTCTTCTAATGATGATGAGGAACCAGATATTCAACCTAGTGCAAAACGCAGGCGGGATAATAATTCTTCAATAAGACCACCGAAGAGAAATGAAACAGGCTACATGTGTATTGAATGTGATGTTGGGCTGTGTGTGCATCCATGTTTTAAGGATTATCATACAAAAAAACACTTCTACGTTAATATTGTTTTTATAACTGCTTTTGGATTGTATGGGGGGTCATGGGTCATATGCAGCCATACTCAAACTTTTTTTCCTTCGGGCCGCATTCCGATATTCGCTTTTCTATGTGGGCCGCAACATATTAAAAGTAAACTGTAAATGTAACACATACTATACTGCATACATATTTAAGCATTATGATGTCAAAAAAAACTTAATAAATAAAAATTAAATTTTTTTGTGAATATTTATTAATTTATTAAAGAAGACTTACCTGCATAAGAACAAGTATAAAACATTTTGGTAGTAAAAGGAAATTTTTCTGCCAAAAGCAGGCTCCTAGATGCAACTTTAAAACTTTAAATTTAAGATGAATAGAGAAAAATTAAATAAAAAATTATGTGAATTATCATATTGAGTCAAACTTTGAACTATCTTCGTCAAATCAGGTTCCTGATTACTACAGGCTTCTCTTAATATGTCATCAAGGTAAAAATCAGTAAGCCGATTTCTATACACGCTCTTCACATATTTCACTTTAGAATGTGACAATTCAAAGAGATACGTAGATGAGATATTGAAAATATGTCTAAAACAACACCAACAAAATATTTGGTAACTATTATTATTTTGGGCCGAACATAAGACCTATTTGGGCCGCAGTTTGAGTATCGCTGGTCATATGGATTTTATGAAAAGGGATTGCCACCCCAAAAAGGTTGGGAGCCTATGTTTTAAGCATTTAAACCTAATACTTCTGACAAGTGTACGGAGGTGGCAGTGGCAGGACAAATTAGGCGATATTTTGAAACCAAAATCAGTCCTATATGCAAAAGATTGCCTGCATTACCGACAATTGAAAGTTCATTTTGTCGTTGCAAACCCTGTGACGTTAGCGTAGAAAGAGTTAGAATACTGATAAAATTGAAATTGAACTATTTTTGATATTTTGACAGCTCTCCCAAAATTTTTCACAGTATAATGAATATTTGATTATTTGAAAAATTTTCAATTCATAAATAAAATTTAAGGGAATAGTAAATTACCTGTTGGCAACACCAAGTGGAAGTTCAAATTTGGAAGGCAGAGGTAAAAGTGATTCATATAATTCTTGTAGTAACATTCTGGCAATAATGTTTTCTTCTTCTCTTGCTGGGTCTAAATTATCATTGATGCATATGAACATTCTGAAAGTAATTAAACATAGTAACATAAAATAATTTTATATTGATTGATTTGGTATTTATTTAGAAAATATTATAAAACCATCATTATCATTCTAAATGATAATACATATGCAGTATTCTTTTAAAATTATTTATGTCCACTTCTATTGTGAAGCTATGGAATTCTAATGGGGGTATCGTAACAGTTTTCTACTAGAACTGCTTGCAAAAGAGAAGAAGGATAGATGAGATGGATTAGGACAGAATAAGTGATTAGTTGACCACTATGACCACTTGCTATGTTCCATTTCGTAGGCTCAGATGGGTGAGAGGGATTTTTTAGATATTTCATTCACTCACGCCTTTGAGCAGACTCAACAAATCAATTGAAAAAATGTAGGATTTGAGCACATGAGATTAGTCATGGAAGGCAGCAACGCTGACCTGCACAGAGTGACAATAATACCAAATATTTTTTTTATGCAAACCAGTTCTGTTCAGCTGGTGATTTAAAAGTAAACAAAATAAAGATATTTATATATTGTGTATTCTGGCAGCAATCTCTAAGATCCATTTGAGATGATGCGTCTCTGTTTTTGAGCCGCGAGTTTAAATTCTACATTGGCAACACTTTCTTCTCCCTACTCACTCCACAAATCCGGGTGACGATGTTATGTACGTCATTGATGACATGAGTGTTATCGCGATCGCGTTGCTACAAAAACAAATCCGCAAGCATCGACACGTGTTGACTATTTTTAAAGTCAAAGGAGGACCCGTCAAAATCGATAATGACATCCTAAAATCATTGGTGGAAACTGATCCGTTTCGTAATGTAAAACAGTGAAGGAATTGTCACACGACCTTGGCTCTCCAATAACAACTGTTCAAGATCATCTGAAAGGGTTGGGGAAAAAACACAGGCAAGGAATTTGATCCGCATGATCTGTCTCAAACGGCCTTGGAGCAACGCGTGACCATCTGTGCTTCCATATTGTCCAGGCATGAAACGGATCCATTTCTCAGAAGGGTAATTACCGGGGACGATAAATGGGTCCTTTACAGTAATACCAGGAGAAAAAAAAACAATGGCTATCACCAAATCAAGTACCTTTGCCTACTCCTTGGCCAACATTGATGTTAAAAAAGGGTTTGTCGTTTGGTGTGATTTTTCAGGGATTATACACTTTGAATTGTTGAAATCTGGTGAAACAGTTACGGTAGAGCTATACTGTGGTCAACTAGAATGGTTAAAAGCAGAGTTATTAAAAAAACGATCTGTTTTGGTCAATAACAATAGGCGGATTTTACATGATAGTGCAAAACCTCATGCGGCAAACATTACTCGGCATTGATTTCGAACTTCTGCGACATATTCACCACACATAGCACCTTCAGAGAATTATCTCTTTAAGTCGATGGAGCATTCACTTCGTGAAGCTGAAAAACTTTGGGACCGAAACATCCGGATGGTGACTTACTTGGACGACTTCTCGATTGCCAACCAATCCGAAACAGTTCTAACCTCTCAAGCGTTAGAGATCGTAGGGTTTCTAAAGAAGCTAGTTTGGACAATAGCCTTCAAGAAGTCATTCCTTGTACCCTGCCAGAAGCTGGAATTCCTAGGATCCCTAGGAATTCCAGAGTGGGACGAACAAACACAAAGAGCATATTCTACAAAAAGTACACAGCTCATCACAACACAGTGCAAGAAATAACACAGAAGCACGAATGGTCCCTTAAGTCAGCTCAACGCCTGCTGGGCAGACTGAATTTCATGTCCTCCGTCACTCCCCGAGGATGGCTACATTGCCATCAGCTACAACGGCAGCCGCCAATGGTGTATTCTGCCGCCTCATTTTAGGGTTGCGATTCCAGGTCCAGCCATGGAGGAATTGAACTGGTGGTTACGGACAATTGGAGTTGCAACACCACTACACAGACCAATTTTTCGCCACCTTCTAACCACGGATGCAGCAGATTCAGGTTGGGGAGTTCAGCTGAACGACACCCTTATGTCGGAACAGTGGAAAATGCAACAACTGTCATGGTACTCCAATCGGAAGGAGCTGTATGCGGTGATATCGGTAACAAAGCTGCATTAAGAGAGCTGAGGTACCACTACAGACGAACGACAGATCAGTAGTCGCATACATCAACAAAGAAGGAGGCACACGGTCACTAGACCTCCTCTTACTGACACAAGTGTTCGCATTGGTCGACGAATACGGCCTAACTCTAATCTCCCTAACCGCGCAGTACCTACCGAGAATCTACATTGGCACGGTTGCCATCTACATGTATAGTCCCAACCAGATTCCTCTAATAACTGTTTTAACTCTCTGACTGCTAACATCACAACTGTTGAGACGATGGATTACACTATGTTCACAATTAACAATTCAAATTACAAGAGAGGATCAAACATTTCGCGTTATAGCCTGATTTCTATTATATCTCCATAAATTTGGTCAATGCCAATACTGTGAAATTAACGATGTAAACACTAAGGTACACTTATATAGATAATTTATATACTCAGCTAAGCAAATGTACGTTTAAACATAGTCCTGATGATGGCGTGAGCCGAAATAGCTATCAACTATTTAGCCATTTTCTCACCATGTTAGTATTTTAATTTTTGGGAAGTTTGCTGAGCTAAATACAATCATATTTTTAACATATAAAAATGTTAATGTTCACAACTTCAGTAGAGTTGCCCGTTGTGAAGCTATCAACCAGACAGCCTTAATTTTGGATTACATGACGTGGCGTTTGAAAAGCTTCAGGGTCTCAAAACAAGTGACTGCCAGATTTTGGAAAAATTATTCTGTTTCCAGGTAAAGTATAATATGACGTATATAGCTTACTTTGTGTCTCTTCTGATTTCATCTAAGGCGGCAACGGCTTTGGTGACATTGGAAGAAAGCATTGCGAAAGCTGCTCGACCGACAGCCGGCCGCGGTCTACCAGCAACTATGTGACTGTTCAATGCGAGAGCTGCCATCAATTGGGACTTTAACGCTGGGCAGTCTGTTACCAGTGATTTGCTCAGTGTTGGCTATAGAAAGAAGATTAGACAGGTTAAGTTAAAGATTAGTTTAGTGATTGAGAATTGACATAGCAAAATTATGATATATTATAGTTGTAGAAAAGTGTTGAAAATAGATGAAATTCAAAAATATCAAAAATTTCACGCAAAAGCTGTTTTATGCTCAGGTATTTATTGTTTGATTTGTCCTGGTAATGTTAATAAGTTTGCTTGACACAAACACTTCAAATTTAATTTTGAAATATTGGGTGTTGGAATATCATTTACATGGCTCATGAGAAAACAGTTTAATTGATTCTCAATACAAACTAAAACAATCAATATATTATCAGCTTTAACAAGTTGACTGTTAACATCTCAACTGTTGAGACGGCTGACAGCAGTGAATTGATAGCTGGCACTCAAAAACCTAAAATTGTCAATCTGTTCTCTGCTAAGAAATGTAAAAGTTATTCCAACAATGAATATTTCAAAATCAAATTTGAGTTGTTACAACTTTGTAAGATTCCACATGTTTTCTCACTAACGACCCGGGTTTCACCTTTCGGCATCTTCAGACATTCTATTACACGAATGGAACAGAAATGACGTAAAACAAACAGTTAGTATTGTCTATATACCAAAGTTATTTATTACAGGAAAACACTTACCCCAGGCAAGCAGTAAATTACAGCTAAAAAAAAATTTATAATACTAATCCCATAATAGTTGGCACAATTAAAACATTAGCTCGCATGCCAGTTTTAACTCGCTGCTTACGGTGCACAAGTTTGTCCGTTTCAACTTCATATAAAAAAAACGCCTATCAAACTTATTTTTTCTTGTTGAATTTTCTTTACTGTGTGGTTGGAAGATGTAGCCAAAGGTAAATTTTCGATTACGGATCCTTTGTTGATTCAATAAGACTGATAATAATCGTTTTGTCACTATTGTGCTATTGTGTAATATTACACAAAGTGTATTTAAAATTATTATACTAAATAGTTTGTGATTTGTGAATTATCGTTATTCGTTTTTGAGACATAAGATATTTTTAAGCCGCGTTTGTGTAATATTATACTGTGTATTTGAATTTATTTACTATTTAGAGTGCTGTGATGCTTTGGCGTTTTGTTTTTATGACTTTTTTTCGTGTGAATGTTTTGTCAATTTCAACTCAAAACACAAACTGAAAATAACCCGTTCTACGTGGCAGTTTTTCATACAAATTAAATTTATTCAGTCTTTCCATATAGAGTTATAAATCTATGTCCACTATGGACTGCTAAACCGCTCAACCGATTTTGATTAAATTTTGAGGGAAACTTGAGTTTATTAGTTTGTAGATGGTTCCTGTGAAGTTTGGTGCCGATCGGACCAAAGGAAATTTTTTTAGGGGGCGAAGAAAATCTATGGGCGAAGGTTTCTAAGTTTGGTACGACCAATTTTCGACAGATGGCGCCACTGTCATTCCAATGAATTTCATATACTGCCGTGACAGTTCATGTTTTTCGAATAGTTTTGTGCATTTCATTGTGAGTTAAATTAATTCAAATTTTTTCAGCGAATTGGTGATCACCGTCAATATTAACATTTCCACCCGTGTGTGAACAGCTGGTTCAATTGGATTGGATACATTGTGAGATTCGGATTGCTGATTGACATCTAATAAGTTCAAATGCATTTTTCACATCGTTCCCATACAGTTATGCCTACAAAGCGACAAGCAATTGGCCGATCTACACCTCAAGCACGGAAGAAAAGAACATTAAGAGCCTCAGAATCAGACGAACAACGAGCATTAAGGCTGGAAAATCTTCAAGTACATGCCACTGAGACCCGTTCGTCTGAATCATCTGAACAACGAGAAGTGAGGTTAGAAACTGATCGAATATGTACTACTCAGGCCCGTTCGTCTGAGACAACTGAACAACGGGAAAGAAGGCTGCAAAATGTTCGAATAAGTACCGCTCGATCAAGACGAACACTGCACGCTGATATAAATCTTGGTGTATTCCATTATGACATTAATAATGATTACAGTTTTCATCCAAGTGTCGCCATTGGCAAAATGGATAAAATTTGCATGTATTGTAACGCCCTCAAATATAAGAACGAAACGTCAGGAATGTGCTGCGCCAGTGGAAAAGTTAAACTGCCAGAATTACATCCACCATCCGAACCACTATCAACGTTGCTATCAGGTGTTACACGTGAGTCTAAGCATTTATGGAAAACATCCGCAAATACAATTCATGATTCCAAATGACATCGTCCGGTGCAACGAACACCGTGCACGAAAATTACATGCCAACATTCAGAGTCCAAGGGCAAATTTATCATCGTGCCGGATCGCTTCTACCATTGCTGGACACAGATCACAAGTTTCTTCAAATTTATTTCATGGTGAACAGTGATGAACAAATTGAACAACGATGTCATTACAATGCGGGCGCTAGACGAGAAATCGTGGCTGCGTTACAAGCCCTTTTCGATCAACACAATGAATTAATTCAGTTGTTTAAAACCGCCATTCAACGAATGTCAGCCGATGACTACTCAGTTGTAATTCGAGCAGACAAAAGACCCATTGGCCAACACGAAAGACAGTCTAATGCACCAACAATCGATGAAGTGGCGATCGTGATAGTTGGCGAAGAATTCGAATCGCGCGACATAATTCTTCATCGCAAAAGTGGTGAGATTCAGCGAGTCACCGAAACTCATCGCTCATACGACGGATTGCAGTATCCGATTCTGTTTTGGAGAGGAGAAGATGGATATCATTTCATCATCAAAATGAGAAATCCACAAACAGGTGATTCGTCAAGACGCTGAGAACTACATTCGGAAAAGTCGGCAATTCCATCGACACATTGTCGACATGTACGCGAAGATTGAAACCGAACAACTCCTATATATTCGATTGAATCAAACCGAGTTGCGTTCTGAAGAGCACATCCATTCACAAGATGCAATCGTTAATGATGGTAACGTGAATCTAAACGAATTGGGAAGAATGGTCATATTACCGTCTACATTCACGGGGAGTCCACGGCACATGCATGAATACGCACAAGATGAGATGACATACGTTCGCGCATATGGTTGTCCAGATTTGTTCATCACATTTACATGCAATCCAACATGGGATGAAATTAAAGAACTTCTGTTAGCTGGACAATTATCTTCGGACCGGTATGACATTACCACACGCGTATTTAAACAAAAATTGAAAACTTTGATGGATTTTATTATCAAGCATCACGTTTTTGGAGAGACACGCTGCTGGATGTATTCCGTTGAATGGCAGAAAAGAGGATTGCTACATGCACATATTTTGATTTGGTTAATCAACAAAATTACGCCAGATCAAATTGACCAAATCATCTCAGCAGAAATACCAGATAAGGACATTGATCCAGACTTATTCAACGTCGTTACCAAAAATATGCTTCATGGTCCATGTGGCGCATTCAACAACAATTCACCATGCATGTCTGATGGGAAATGCACGAAACGATACCCAAGAAAGTTGGTTTCTGATACCATCACTGGCAATGACGGATACCCACTGTATCGTTGACGATCAGTTGAGCACGGCGGCAAATCCATCGTTCTGAAAGTACGAAACGTTGATGTCAAAGTCGATAGTCGTTGGGTTGTGCCATATTCCGTTGCTCTCAAAGACCTTCAAAGCACACATTAATGTTGAGTATTGCAATTCAGTTAAGCCGATCAAATACATTTGCAAATATGTCAAAAAAGGAAGCGACATGGCAGTCTTCGGAGTAGGGAATGTGGCCGCACCTCTCGATGAAATCAACCAATACCAACTTGGACGCTACATTAGCAGCAATGAAGCAGTATGGCACATCTTTTAATTTCCAATCCATGAACGACATCCAACAGTAGTACACTTGGTGGTGCATCTCGAGAATGGACAGCGCGTGTGCTTCACAGCAGATAATGTACGTGCAAGAGCATTGGTTCCACCCGCAACAACTTTAACTGCATTTTACACATTGTGCCAAGATGATCTTTTTGTAAAGACTCTACTTTATTCTGAGGTACCGTTATTCTATACATGGAATGCATCGGCTAAAAAGTTTCAACGTCGCAAACAAGGTAAAGCAGTTGAAGGACATCCCAATTTATATTCCAGTGACGCATTGGGTCATCTGTACACGGTTCACCCGAACAATACAGAATGCTTCTATCTGCAATTGCTATTAATCAATGCACGTGGACCGACATCCTTCCAAGATTTAAGAACAGTCAACGGTCAGCTGTGCGCCACTTACCGCCAAGCTTGCCAGGAACTAAATCTTCTTGAGAATGACGCACATTAGGACATTGCACTCGCTGATGCATCGAATACGGTTCGACCACAGCAAATACGCACGTTATTTGCCATAATATTGACAACTTGCTTCCCATCTAATCCAAAAGATCTTTGGGGAAAATACAAGGAGTACGTGAGTGAAGATATTCTACATTGATTGCGCGCTGTGAATCAAAATCCGGACATTCAATTCACACCAAATGTGTATAATGAGGCATTGATTTTGATTGAAGACATATGTTTGGCAATCGCTAACAAGGCACTGGTGCAACTGGGAATGCCTGCTCCGAACTGACCAGCAAATGACCTTTTCGATCGTGATTTTCAACGAGAAACACACTTTGATTCTGACGAACTGGGGACATTTGTTCAGACAAATCTTCCGCAGTTGGTTTCAAAACAACGCATTGCGTATGACAGAATTATGCGTGCAATCACAGAACAAAGCGGTGGACTATTTTTCATAGATGCGCCTGGTGGTACAGGCAAGATTTTTCTTCTTTCACTCATTTTGGCAACCATACGATCACAAAATAATATTGCACTGGCCATTGCATCATCTGGAATTGTGGCAACTCTTTTGGATGGTGGCCGAACAGCGCATTCAGCATTGAAACTGCAGTTGAATTTGCAAAATACTGAGGCACCAACATGCAACATCAGCAAAAACTCTGGAACGGGCAAAGTACTCCAAATGTGTCAAATTATCATATGGAACGAATGTACAATGTCTCACAAGAAAGCATTGGAAGCGTTTGATCGTACACTGCGAGATTTGAGAGGAAACGTACGGATCTTCGGTGGCGCACTCATTTTATTATCTGGTGATTTTAGACAAACACTGCCGGTTATACCATGTTCAACACCGGCTAATGAACTTAATGTATGTCTCAAATCATCAGTTTTATGGAGTCATTTACAGAAATTGACTTTGAAAACCAACATGCGTGTACAATCCTATACATACCTGGGATACATCGGTTGAAAATTTTCCATCCAATGTATCCGCCACGACTTTACAACGGAACCAGACTCTCCGTCAAGAAAATGATGAACAATATTATTGAGGCAACAATTTTGACTGGAAGGTGAAGACGTACTGTTGCCACGTATCCCAATGATCCCGACAGATATGCCATTCGAATTCAAACGTTTCCAGTTCCCGGTGCGACTCACTTTCGCAATGACTATCAACAAAGCACAAGGCCAATCGTTGCAAGTGTGTGGATTAAATTTGGAGAATCCATGCTTCTCACATGGGCAGCTCTATGTGGCCTGCTCACACGTCGGAAAACCTTCTGATTTATTCGTTTACGCACCAGATGAAAAAAACAAGAAATATTGTGTATCCCACAGCAATTCAATAAATAACGAATTAAAATGAAACGCTGCAATGTCACAATTTTTTCTAAATGAATTGAATATTTGTGTAATGTCTTTCCTTCAAACTTATTTTAGTTGCTGGCGTAGCAACGCGCGCAGGGTACAGCTAGTAGATAAATAAAATATAATTGTGTTGGCTTTTATGGAAGCCAGATGCATTAGAAATGTTTTACAACATTAAAAAACACAAAGAAATGTCCTCAAATGAAAAAGTGCTATTATTGTCACGTGTCATAGAGTGTCACATCGAGATGCCGCGAGGATGTTGCAAAGTTAAGTGCGAAGTTTGGTGCAAAGTTTGACACGTATTTTCGAACTGATTTGTGACTCTACCGGAGATTGCGATAAATTTAAAGGGTGATGACGTTGTTTTTGAATGTGCCTGAAGTGTTACGCGATCGTCACTACAAAACAAATCTGTAAACATCGACACGTGTTGACCAATTTTAAAGTCACTAAATTAGAATCCGTGCGTAAGCCACTGTAGTGTTTCCAAAGTGACGTGACTTTTAATATATTTTATATATATATACATATCGTAATCATGCGTGATGTATCGTTGGCTTCGCATGAAGACTCCGCGTCGGAAGACGAAACGAACGCCGGCCAGACGCCAAGCATGGCGGGTGATCGTTTGGACAGACTGGAGAGCCAGATAGTAAGTTCTTTTTTCAATCCAAAAAAAGTTCAACGGTATCAATCAATAAGACGGTACCTCTTACACCCGCGGGGCTGTTTTAGTCAATCGAAGGAAAGTTTGGAAGCGACTCTTCCCACCAACTTATAACCGAAGACATTCAAATATGCAAATAGTGTGTGGGAAGAGGGCCGAACAGATCCAGCACCGCTGAAACTATCCGGGCCAAGGTGAAGGAGGAACACGTCAGGGAGAGACTGGCGAAAATCCCCCCCAGGTTGCAGGAAAGGCTGGCGAGACCTAGACCCTCGCCAGAGAATGATAGGTTTCGGGAGCAAGTCCCGACGCCCAGTGTTAGGAGGGCCAGCTGTGGTAGACCTTCAGCAACGTACAATCGTAGGCCCCCCTACAAAAAAAAACAGGGAATTGCACAAAAGAAAGAATCTTCGAGGGGGGCACCGCCCCAGATGACGCCAAACCCTTGAAAGGGGGTTGCCTGCGACACCCTGTGGAAGTTTGGAAGGCAGAAGGAGCCCCCTTACCCTTTCTGAGGATGTTAGGGGGGGGGGGGCGGATTCCATTCACCCTGAAGCCGCCCTTCTCCCTCAGACACCACAGCTACAGCGGGAATTCCAGACACAGGTAATGGGAAAGATGCAGGCCAAAGTAACTGTGTTAAAGGAACTGTTAATCTTGGGAGCGGCAGACGGAACGCCCAGCTACCTCTCAAAGTTATTTTTAGTCAGGAAACGGATGGCGGAGAACGACCAATCTTCTACTTGGTTTTCTTTTTGGATCCCAGACCTTTCAAGCTTTTCAACCATGGCTGAGTTCCGCAGTCCCTGCAGAGGAACAACTGAATGATAAAGATAGACCTGCATCAGGCATACCTCCATCTTCCTATAGCGAAGCGACATCGGCAACTCCTCCGCCCTGCTTCAGAGACGAGCTGATCCGGTTCACAAGCCTCACCTTCGGTCTATCAGCGGCTCCACGAATGTTCACATTACTGACGAATTGGGTAGCTGAAAAACTTCGGGACCGAGACATTCGGAGGATTACGTACCTGGACGACTTCTTGATTGCAAATCAATCCAAAACAGTCCTAACCTCTCAAGCATTAGATATCGTAGGGTTTCTAAAAAAGCTAGGTTGGACAGTAAACTTCAAGAAGTCAATCCCTGTATCCTGCCAGAAACTGGAATTCCTGGGGATCGAGTGGGGCACTTACACCAAGAGCATATCTCACGAAAAGTGCACAGCTCTCCGCAACGCAGTGCAAGATGACACAGAAGCAGGAATGGTCCCTTAAATCAGCTCAACGCCTGCTAGGCAGACTAAACTTCATATCCTTCATCACTCCCCAAGGACGGCTGCATTGCCGTCACCTACAACGACACATCTGCCAATTGCGCCATCTGCGGCATCACCTTGGGGTTGCCATTCTAGGTCCAGCCATAGAGGAGTTGAATTGGTGGGTACAGTTTTTTTACAACACCAATTTTTCGCCACTTCCGAACCACGGACGCAGCAGATGCAGGTTGGGGAGCTCAACTGGACGACATCCTCATGTCGGGACAGTGGAAGTGGCAGCATCGGTCATGGCACTCCAATCGGAAGGAGCTATAAGCGGTGATATCGGCAATCAAACTGCAAGCCGATGAAATAAGAGGAGCAGAGGTACTTTTCCAGTCGAACAACAGGTTAGTAGTCTTATATATAAACAAAGAAGGAGACACATGGTCGCTAGACCTCCTCTTACTGACACAGGAGATGGTTGCATTGGTCGACAAGTACGGCATCTCCCTAACTGAGCAGTACTTACCGGGAATTTACAACGGCATGGCCGACCGTTTATTTCGCGGAACACTAGTTCCCGAGTGGCACATTCCCGGTACAGCAACAGAGCAGATCTTCGATCACAGAGGCACGCCCGAGATCGCCAAGAGAGTCGCGAGTAATTCCCAGGTATGTATCTCACGACAGCTCCGACTACGACGCTCTGTATCACAACGCTTTCAGCCGCTTGTGGGACTACGAACTGGTGTGGGTCTTTACCCACCCGAACATGATTTCCCAAGTATTGGCCCACCTGAACACGGCAGGAGGGAGATATCTCCTCGTGGTACCAGACTGGAAGAAATCATTCTGGGGAGCAGACCTTCAGAGGAGAGCGACAGGGCTGCCACACACGATACCCAACTTGGCATCAGTGCGGGTGGGCATGTCAACCGGCCGATCACCTCCAAAATACAAGACCTGTCGCTCCATCTGTGGAGGATTTGGGGTGGGAGAGTCTAATTCGCGAGTGGAGCCCTGAAGGAAAAGGGCTGCTATCATCAGGGTAGCGTCAGTCCACCTTGATGATAGCGTACCAATTGGCATGGGTTAGATGGACCACCTGATGCAACCTTAGATCAGTGGTCGCAAATCACCCCATCCGGAACAAGTTGCCAGGTACTTAACTCACCTCTACCTCAGAGGAGGCTTGGTGTACTCCACAATTGGGGTGCACAAGTCACATACCAATTGGCATGGGTTAGATGGACCACCTGATGCAACCTTAGATCAGTGGTCACAAATCACCCCATCCGAAACAAGTTGCCAGGTACTTAACTCACCTCTACCTCAGAAGAGGCTTGGCGTACTCCACAATTAGGGTGCACGTCACGTACCAATTGGCTTGGGTTAGATGGATCACCTGATACTTATCAGTGGTCACAAATCACCCCATCCGGAACAAGTTGCCAGGTACTTAGCTCACCTCTACCTCCGAGAAGGCTTGGCGTACTCCACAATTGGGGTGCACAAGTCAGCCATAACAACCTTCTGCAAACCAGTGGGCGGCGTGGACATTAGCGGAAACGCCCTGGTGAGGCGTGTACTCCGAGCCATATCCCTAGCCAGAGTAAAGACCCCGAAAGCCTCTATATGGAATGTCAGGAGGAAGTCCGTCACTTGAAGGCAACCACTCCACCTACATCCAGCCTATATGAAGTGTCTTGTAGGACGGCAACATTGCTACTACTGACATCGGTTAGACAAGTTCTTGAAGTTCAAGAAATTGCTCAGATATTCAGACAGCGGGCTTAGAGAGGAACGGGACCAGATAGCTCTATGGCCTGCGTTCGGGTCAACTACCCATCAGCAATCGGGTTGGCACATTAGGAAAGGAGACACGCAAAATATAGCCTCAATATATTGGCTTCGCCAACTGGTTAAAGCCTCGGAAGGAAGTCGAAAGAAAGGCGGAGACCTCCAAGAACTATTTTTTACAGCTATGGGGCCCGATAAGCCGGCCTCCAGGACAGCCATAGAAGAGAGGTAATAACTGGCGAGAGTGATCACATCCGACGGAAGGCCTTATCACTAACCCTTTCCAACCAGTCTAGATGGCCACATGATCGTACCCGGACCATCAGCTGAAGACTGGTTAAGATCTCACATTGATGACATAACTCTTCCCCCACGAGCCACCAGGTGATAACAAACATTCACTCAGAGGATCTTGTACATTGCTGCCAGAACACACAATATAGGAGTTTTACCTACCAATAAAACTGTTATTGTGTTTCCAGCAATGTCCAAGATCCAGGTAACCCTTACCTGGTGAACCTTGAGTGACAATGTCATTCATAACGGCGTCACCCGGATGGCGTAGCTTGGGTAGGGAAGAGAGGGGAGAAGAAAAGGTGTTGCCAACGTAGAGTTTGAACACGTGGCTCGAAAACCGAGACGCATCATCTTTGAGGATTTTGGACATTGCTGGAAACACAATAAGAGTTTTATTGGTAGGTAAAACTCCTATATTTTTTAATTATAAGTAATTATGTAGTATTTTTTTGCATGCTAAACAATGTCAAAATCCTTAAACATATTAAATTTTCTCTTAGATTTTTACTTCTCTTTACTTTCAAACAATTTAACTTACACACATATTTCAAGAACCTATTATGTGCGAAAGTCGAGGTCCGCCTGTACATCAAACAAAGGTTTTATTGTATTTTCACAATTTTATGTTGTAAACAAAGAGAGTATAAGATTGTGATAGAAAATTAAAATAAAGAAACAAGAGAAAATTTGTGGGAAAGAGATAAAAAAAATATTTGGTTTATTTTACCATATCTGAATCCAAATATCTTTCATTAGGCGGTGTCGGGAATTTTTTATGTTCTTCTCTTTCACACGACTTTGCAGCCACTTCAAGAGAATGGACCGCTTCGGCAGTTAGAGGGAGACCACGAGTCCGAGTTAACACAGTGCGCACTTCCCTGTCCGACCATGTTCTGAAATAAAATTATTATCATCACAGTCAAGCATAGAATAGTAAGAACGAATTTGATTGAATTGGCATTTACTTGGTAGAACTCCATTATAACACGGTGAAAAAATGGTAATGTATTTTAGTTCTACAAATTTTTATTTTATATACAGTTTTTCATACAAACAAAATCTGTCAGTATTAGTATTTTTCAAAATGTTCTCTTTCCAGATAGAGATATAAATACACCAATAAAAAATAGTTGGGTAGGCTTTTATGGAAGCTAGATGCATTAAGAATCTTTCACAACATTAAAAAACACAAAGAAATGTCCTATGTTGTCACAATCACCTTAACAAATATATCCCTAACAAATAACTAACTCGTAAATTGCCATTACCATGACGTAACGAGGCAACCAATCAAACTCAAATGAACAAGCGCCATTGGTCACGTGTCATGGAGTGTCAAATTGCAATGCCGCGAGATTGGTGCAAAGTTCAGTGCGAAGTTAGATGCGAGTTTAGCACTCAGTTTCAAAATGATTCGGCGGGATCGGAGTAAATTTGAAGGGTTCGAAAAATCAATGTTTTAAGCATTTAAACCTAATACTTTTGACAATTTTATGGAGGTGGTAGTATCAGAACGAATTGGGCGATATTTTAAAACCAAAATCAGTTCTATATGCAAAAGATTGTCTGCGTTACCGACGTTTGAATGTTCGCGTACCAATGTCTGGGGCGCTCGCGCACAGGCCTTGCACATTGCTGTCCCATACGTTGGGGCGTAAGCGTGGAAGAGATTAAGAATAAATCACTTTATAAAAGAATCGCATAATATAAATTTAAGCTCAGCGCCTACGTGTTTACATCTTTGTAATAAAGGTCGCAAGATGACGGCTTTGCAACGGCTGGAAATCAATAGATATCAATTGTCGCACGAAATTTTCAACGAACAGACAAATATAAGTCTTTCGCAGCTCCTCAGACCATTGCGAGGTGCTAATTCTTTTCCGTAATAAACCATCTCTATCCAATATTTAAGCTTGTTGAAATTGCCGGCTGTTTAGTTTCATTTACAATTTAAAAAAATTTAGTTTTATTGCTAGCAGGAAATAAGCTAGGGCGTTAAAACAGGAGAGACGATGTATTGTGTACCTTTTCTACACAGCTATATATAGATAAGCAAATGTACGTTTAAACACAGTTCTGACGATGGCTTGAACTGAAATAGCTATCAACTATATATAAAAAAAAAATTGAATTTATAGAACAAAAATACATTGGTATTTTTTCACAGTGTTAGTAAGAATGAAGATGGAAACGGTAACGAAATCCTTAAATTGGAATTTACGATAAATTTACTTACCCACTCTTATCGGTATCAAACTGATCGAAGATATCTTCAATTGTTAATTCTTTTATTTCCCCCATTAGATAATGATAGTAGGAAAACGCAAACTGAAAATCGTTTGATCTTCGAAATTTGTTCCTAACAGTGATGTCGAATTCTTCCTTGAATTTTATTTGCATCGCTTCGATCACTTTTTTCTCCAACAAGAATGGCACATGTGCAGGAACTTTGCGGTTATGAAAACCGTAGACTCGGTTGAAAATCTTATTCGTATGTATCAACGATTTAGCATAAACGTCCAGTTTCCTCGTATCTTTAACTTTCCCCTTTTCATCAGCGTTTAAAATGCCTTCATTGTTGAATTTCTTTTGTGTTTTTCTTATCTTTTTGTCAGTCTTCATTACATTCTGATTAAACTTGTGTATGACGTTGCTCATATTAAGCTCAACATCTTGAGAAGCTTTTACGAGCTTTAAGATAAGATCTGATTTAATCTTTTTTGTGACTACTTTTTCCGGCTCGTGTTTGACTAATTTATTGGGTTCGATTTTACTTATCGTAGATGTAATATTAAAATTTGTCATCGATACTTTAAATGTATCATTATAAAGAGATTCATTATTAAAAATATTATTCGTTGAAACGGGGGTTGTCGACGGCAACATTTTCAAATAGCGTTCTCTAGCTTTCTTCCTCATCGGTTGAAAATTCTTAATATTTCGCATCGTCTTCTTCGATCTATTAATCTTAATTCTACGTTCTTCATCAGGAATTACAGTAGTTTGTTTCTTAAAAAAATGCCCAATAGATACGGCAACCTTCTTCCCTATGGCTAATTTATTTATTTCGATATCACTAGAAGACTTAGAATTATTTCCACTGAAATCATTACCACTATCACTCTGCGCGTAAGATTCTTCAGTCTCAGGTACCGCGCTACCCGCCAGCAACAATTTCAGTTTGTCTTTTTCTTTCATTTTTTTCAATTTCAAGTCGACTTCTTTAGCTTTAGGAACCTTGATAGTTACAACTTTCTCCACATTATTCTCAGCGACATTGAAAACATTCAACTTTCTACCAAATCTACCTGTAAAAATATGTTTATTCCTTCTTCCGAGTAAACCTCTTTCTCGACTATGAATAAAATTTTGCTTTTTTATATTTATTAAATTATTATTTATCTCCTTGGAATAGTTTTCATTATGAAAATCTCCTGCATTCGTTCGATGTATACTTAGTTTATCTTTGGCATCTATGCCATTATTTTCAACCACATTTAAATCTTTGATAGAAACTGTATTTTTGTTATGACTAACTTTGGCATCTGTTTCGCTAAGATCATTCATTTTAACATTCCTTATATTTGGCATATGATCTGCGCTATCATCATTATTGAAAAAAGCAATTTTTCTTCCCTTTCGCCCCTCAACTTGGTCATTTTTTTCCAACAACCTATTCAAAAGTTCTCGATCTTCGAATTGCCTAGCTTGCAGGACTTTCGGTTCTAATGCGGCTTCGTCTAGTCCCGGGTACTGCTCAAACTTTCCTTCAGCGTATGGATTTTTCTCATCGTCTTCATCAAAGAACGGATTGTCGGCGTATTCTCCAAGATAGTCAACATTTTCCCCGGGTTCATACTGACGGTTCTTTTGATCACCTGTGCAGTCCCCTCCGTCAAAGTCACATTCTGCATTGTCACATGCATTATCGCACGAACTGTCACCTGTAATTTATACATTTGTACCGATGAAGTAATATTTTATTTATTAGTTTGATTTTAATTGTTCCATCTGTATACTGAGTAAGGAAAGATCATTTTAAGCATGTTCACTGCTGAAGATAGTGTTAAACAAACTTATGCAGATTACCATGATAAATCAGGATGTATTTCTGTGCAAGAATTTATTTGTGAACAAAAGTTTTAGCTCTGTCATACTTTTGAATTTGAAATTTCAATTTGAAGATTGAAAAAGAATTTGAACCAGTTACATTTACAGCTAAAATCATACATGAAGGACTAGAATTCGGAAGAAAATTAGGTAATCATTATGTACAAAATGAGTCAAATGTTGAATGAGCCCTTCCATTCCTATGGGATATTAATCAATGCGTGGCTCAATGTGATGAGGTCCATAAATATCTGACAAGATATTCAAAGCAAATGTTAATAACAGATTTTATTACCAAATCTCCTCGAGGTGTAAATGTTTCTACTTCAAACATTGAATTGGCACAAATAATTTCGAGTGATGAAACGAATTTGGACCAGTCACGAAGAAGAGTTTGGCAGTGGTTTGTGATAGTAATGAATGATAAAAACTCCACCAACCGTTGCAATAATTTTTTTATGAATCTTTTGGATTTCATTTTTTTGTTTCACTATATATGGTTTATGTGTATTTAATTAATAAAAGAATATATATTTATCATCATCATCATCATATCATCATCATCATCATCATCATCATCATCATCATCATCATCATCATCATCATCATCATCATCATCATCATCATCATCATCATCATCATCATCATCATCATCATCATCATCCGGGGTCGATCCACTGCTGGATGAAGGCCTCCCCCTGCTTTTTTTTTTTTTTCAGGGGGGTTGTTTGGACATAGCAACACCACGCTGCCCAGGCGGGTTGGTGTTCGGTTTTCTGTCTGGGTTTTCCTTCCCATAGCCAAGAGAACACGGCACTCGGTGTTCCCGAGCAGTCACCCATCCAAGCACTATCCGCGCCCAATGTTGCTTAACTTCGGTGATCGCACGTGAGCCGGTGCTTACAACGTGGTATGGTCGTTGGCATATGGGAAGGAAAACCCAGACAGAAAACCGAACACCAACCCGCCTGGGCAGCGTGGTGTTGCTATGTCCAAGCCCCCCCTGAAAAAAAAACAAAAAAAAAAAAACAGGGGGAGGCCTTCATCCAGCAGTGGATCGACCCCGGCTGATTATGAAATATATTCATAATCATATCTTTTCAATAATTTTGTTTTATTTATGTATTTTAGAAAACAATCAAATTATGCATTTTTTGTGTACTTTTTCATTTACACGGTTTTACATTAAAAAATATACAATTTCAATTTACACTTTTCTCAGGAACCTATCTACCATATAAATAGAGGGATAGGTGTAATATGTATCTATACACACCAATTAGCATTTGAGATGTTAGCAGTCAAAATTTGCACCGATCATGAAACAATAATCAATCCTTCACACAGTACTCATTAACTCTTTCTACGCTAACGTCGCAGGGTCTGCGATGCGAACTTTCAATTGTCGGTAATGCAAGCAATCTTTTGCATATAGGACTGATTTTGGTTACAAAATATCGCCTAATTTGTCCTGCTACTGCTACCTCCATACACCTGTCAAAAATGTTGGGTTAAAATGTTTAAAACATCGATTTTTCAAACCCTTTAAATTTATCGCGATCTCCGTCAGAGTCAAGAATCAGTTTGAAACTTCGCGCTGAACTTTGCACCAATCACAATGTGACACTCCATGACACATGACAATAATGGCGCTTCGTCACGGCAATGGTGATTACAAGTGAAATATTTGTTTAAGTGATTTCAACAACATAGGACATTTCTTTATGTCTTTTAATGTTGTGAAAGATTCCTAATGCATCTGGCTTCCATAAAACAGCCGCGTCGATTGGCTTAATAAAATAATATTCAATATCACAAAATTGTTTCAACTTGCTTTGAAACTGAACATAGTTAAATGGATATCTCATTCTCACCTAAAAATGACCAAGGGCATCCTTGTGAGCAGTCAGGTACATTCCAAGCAGTATATACTTCATACCCATTTGTCGGAGTGTACAAATCGCTCATGTGAAGAGGTGCTCCCAAGAAAATATCATCATTGAGATATAAAAATCTTTCCGATAATCCTGGTATTCTGAAACAAAAATAAAATAAGCTACCTATCAAAATTTTAAGAAATAACATAGGAGTTTTACCTACCAATAAAACTCTTATTGTGTTTGCAGCAATGTCCAAGATCTATTTTAGAGATGATGCGTCTCTGTTTTTGAGCAGCGCTTCTAAATCCTACGTTGGCAACACTTTCTTCTCCCCTCTCCTTCTCCCTACCCATGCCACGCCATCCGAATGATGCTGTTATGTACGTCATTATCACTCAAGTGCACCAGGTAGGGGTTACCTGGATCTTCGACATTGCTGGAAACACATTAAGAGTTTCATTGGTAGGTAAAATTTCTATATCGTGTATTCTGGCAGCAATGTCCAAGATCCATTTGTGTGAATGTTTGTTATCATCTGGTGGCTCATGGGGGAAGAGTTATGTCATCAAATATGAGATTTTACACATTTTAGAATATAATAAGGCAGCTTTTAGGGCATAATTGCCAATTTACCTTTTGACGAAAACGTTTATGGTTGTGGGGGAAGGCAAATATACCTCGGAAAGTTTGCTCACACTCAAATCATCAACACTGAAGCAATCAAAGAAAAAAAACTTCGGCCCCTAAAGCAACTGTTTCCGTCAATAGTCCCAAGACAACAACTGTACCCACCCTGGAGTCGTTCCCCAATGAGTCAAAGTCATCCAGTGATATACTTCAAATTATAGAGAATATCGCGACAAATTCAGATGCGTCAGCAAACGAGTCTGACTTATATAAGATGGCTTCAGGCAGAGATAGTTTTGCCTGGCCATCCCAACTAAGCAAAGAGGACAACTTAATTGTAAACAAGGAAACCTCTGTTGAAAACCTTACTCCAGAAGAGGTTACCTTGAGCCCTCTCCCCTCTTTGAAAAGTCCATTTCACCAGGGGGTCCTCTCAAGCGCTCCTACTGATGCTTGGGTAACAAACCGCATCAATAACAGTAACTTCCGAAAAAATCCCTCCGATAGTCTTGCATAAAAAAGCAGATTATATGACGCTATTCAAGGATGCTAGACTTGCAGGCGTTGATGTAGGAAAAGTGACAGACGTCAAGCTTAGAGTAAAAATCCAGCCTGTCTCAATCACTGCCTATAGACATTTAACTGAATCCATTGAGACTAGAAATTCAAGCCACTAAAAGTGGTCTTGCGAGGCATTCCGATCTACATTTCTGATGAGGACATATCGAGTGAACTCGAGCAATTCAAATTTCTCATTACAAAGGTCCAGAGAATGAAGAGCAATGCTAATAAAGCAGCGCTTCCTCTTACCCCCTTAGACGTTGAGAGGAACCAAAGGGGGAAAGAAATTTTCAATCTGGCCTCACTGTTTCATTATGGCATTGTTGTTGAGTCACTGAGGAATAAGAACTCGGTGGTCAGTGCCACCGTTGTCAAGGGTTTGGTCACTCAGTGTCATGTGCACAAGCATCCTGCGTGAGATGCGCGGGTGCACATACTTCTCAAGACTGTACTTACACGAAAGAGAACGGTCTAGCAAAATGCGTTAATTGCAATGGGCCTCATCCAGCAAACTACCGTGGTTGCTCACAATATCTGAGTAACATTCAGAAGAATAAACCGCTTCGGGCGATAAATCAAGTAACTTATAATAACAAATGACCGTTGCCAACATTCTCTGAAGCCAAGAGCTCTTCAACAGCAAAGTCACAGCCTGTAGCGGCTAAGTTGACTCCTGTCATTAAATAAAATGGAGGAAATGTTAACTCTCCCCATCCGCCCAAGCCAAATGAAAATGCTCGCATGGATCATAAATCCATGCTTGAGGAATGGGGTACCATTGTGTCAATGGGAATCGATTCCTTGTGAAACTGTTCGCCCATGAGGCGTCTTGTAATGCCGACGATCATTAAAGATTCTCTATTGGAACAGTGGAGGTACCCTAAGGCATGATAAACTTGAAGTGATTGACGTTTTATCGAGATATGAAATCGACATCCTTCTTGTGAATGAGACTTTCCTCAAGCCATTGCATCATCCATTGATACCGAATTATTCCATATACTGATTTGATCGTACTCGAACTTCGGAAGGAGGAACTGTAATTTATATTAAAAAACATATTGACCACTCTGCGGTGCCATTGCAATTGTTTACCAAACTAGAAGCAAACGCGGTAGTTGTAAATACAAAATATTCGGGACACATTAGATTTGTTTCAGTTTATAGTCCCCCTGATGGACAAATAATGACTTGTGACCTAGAAGTAGTTATTCCCCGCGGTATATCTACGATAGCAGCAGGCGATTTTCACGCAAAACACCTCGACTGGCATAGTAGACTGACTAACTCACATGGACGTCAACTAATTTTTACATCGATGATATCGATACAGCAGTAGCGGCACCTTCTGAACTAACAACCCTTCCGAGAAATGGCGGCATTCCAGATGTCATAGATATTGCTATACTGAGTGGAGTGAACCTTCAGTACTATACTCATATAGTGCACGAACTTAACTCTGACCACTGGCCTGTCATTTTATGGTTAGGAGTACCATCTACTCATAGTTGTAATAATTTTAATCAGATGCGAAATATTATCCAATGGAAGGACTTTGAGAATTTTGTTGATGGCATGCTTATCCTGTACAGTGACTTAACGGATATTCAAATCATCGATCTTGAGATTTATAGTCTCACAACAAATATTAATTTAGCTGCTGCATATGCCAGTAAAACAGTAAAAAATTCACCACACAGTAAAGCACTTCCGGCAGATATTAGAAACTTTATAAATGATAGATGGAGCGCGAGAAAGAAATGGAAAAAGTTGTGCAAACCCTCAGTAAGACAATGCGTCAACTGATTGTTAGCAGAAATACGACAAGCCATGAATGCTTATCGCGAAAAAACTACCGACGACTACTTAAATGAACTCGTCAAAGGTAGCGACCCATATTGGGCTCTCTCCAAAGTTTTCCGCGCAGAAAAATACCCCTTGATGGCACTTCACAGAGCAAAGGGTCCCGTATTCACCATCAGTGAAAAGGTGGAAGAGTTTATGGATAGCCTTCAGAAACAATTTACACTCAATATAATTGACACAAGTAATCCACGCTTGAAAAATACCGTGTCAGATATAGAAGCAACCGCTAAGTTAATCCTATAACAATCCTTGAATTGAGACTGTCAAACTATTTGTCCTTCCACACTTGCCGAGGTGGAAGAACTGATCACAGCACTTCCTGACAGAAAAGTTTTGGGAAATGACAGAATCGGTAATAAGGCTCTCAAACATCTACCGCATAAAGGTATTAGCTCATTAGTCAATATTATCAACGCATGCTAAAGATTACTATAATTTCTGTCACGTTGAAATGGAGTGGATATTATTCTAATTCCAAAGCCTGGGAAAGATCACACCCTTCCGGTAAACTGTCGACCGATAAGCTTGCTACCCGCAATGAGCAAAATTCTAGAGCATGTGATAAAAGCTAGACTGCAAGAAGTGGTGGAGGAGAAAAAGATAATCCCAGTCACACAGCACGGTTTCCGTGCGAATCACTCGACAAACCACCAACTTCTTCGGGTAGTAGAGTTGATCGCGAGTGGATTCATCCTTAAAGAGGTCACAGCGGGTCTCTTTTTAGATATTGCTAAAGCCTTCGACAGGGTATGGACCGAAGGGTTTGTATTCAAAATGTCGAAGGCTGGCATAGGATTACCACTAGTAAAGATTCTCAACTCGTACGTGATGGATAGACATTTCAAAGTCAAAACGGGTGTAACTCGATTCTTTTTAAGATCAATCCAGGCAGGTGTCCCGCAAGGTTCCGTCCTGGAACCCACACTGTATAACATATTCACGCATGACATTCCTTGCGGTGGGGAAAGTGAAGCAGTTAGAGCTCAATATGCCGATGATATGGCTATTTTATCAAAATCTCGTAATCGGCAAAGCGCTGTCACACAAGTCGGGCTATTGGCCGATACCATAGCGGACTGATATGAAAACTGGTGAATAATGTGAAATCAATACCGAAAAAAGCGCCGCAGTTATGTTTTCAAAGGGTTTCATTAAAAAACCAGATTTCGATTGCATTTTCGCCATCTATAACCTCTCGTCTGTAATGTTGAAAGAAGGTCAATTCGTTCTGCCAGTTATCTCTAGCTAAAATATTGTCAACAGGATAGTTCTCGAACCAGTTCAGCTATGTCACAGTTGATCATATGCTGCCCGGGGGTGATTCTGATTTCATGCAATTTCCTATGACTGTTCTGGAGGCCAAATCTTCAGGGCCCATAGCTGTAATAAACAGTTCTTGGAGGTCTCCGCCTTTCTTTCGTCTTTCTTCTGAGGCTTTAATTAACTGGCGAAGCCAATATATTGGGTCTATATTTTGCGCGTCTCTTTTTCTAATGCACCATCTCGATTGCTGATGGGTAGCTGAGTCTGTCTTAGACCCGAATGCAGGCCATAGAGTTATATGGTCCCGCTACCCTCTAAACCTAAAAAGCTGTCTGAGTATTTGAGCAATGTCAAATCATGAACTCGTCTACCCGACGGGAGTAATGTTACAGTCCTACGAGACACCTCATATAGGCTGGATGTAGGTGGTATGGTTTCCTTCAAGTGACAGACCACTCTTCTAAGATCCCATATGGGGGCTTTCGGTGTTTTTACTCTGGATAGGGATATGGCTCGCAGTACATGCCTCACCAGGGAGTTTCCGCTAATGTCCACATCGCCCACTGGTTTGCAGAAGGTGGTTATGGCTGACTTGTGCACCAGAATTGTGGTGTACGCAAAGCCCTCTTGGAGGTAGAGGTGAGCTAGATATCAGGCAACTTGTTCCGGATGGGGCTGATTTATGACCACTGATCTAAGGTTGCACCAAGTGGTCAATGTAGCCCATACCAATTGGTATTCGTTCAGAGTGGACTGACGCCATCCTGATGATAGCACCACTTTTTCTTCAGGGCTCCACTCGCCAATAAGACTCTCCCACCTGAAATCCTCCACAGATGGAGCTACAGATCTTGTATCCTTGGAAGTGGTCGGCCGGTTGACGTGTCCACTAGCACTGATGCTAAATTGGTTATCACATGTGGTGGCCCTGTCACTCTCTGAAGATCTGCTCTCCAGAATGGTTTCTTCTAGTCTGGTACAATGAGGAAATAACCGACACGCCGGCGCGGCAGCCGGCAGAAGCGACAAACCGTTCGTTTCTCTCTCTCTAGCTCATCAATGTTTTTGACCATTTAACTACGAAATTTGCCGCGTAATTTAAACGATAAATGCGGTAAAATGATGCACAGAGAAACGATCGATGCGATCTATTTTTTAGTGTTTTGTATGAAATATATTGGGACCTGCAAGAAATAATGATACATACGGGAATACGATTATTCGAGGAACGATAGATAGAGGTTCCACTGTATAAGTAAGCAAGCAGTTGAAATAGGTTAAATGCACCAAATAGTGACTTTTTGGTTGATACAAAATAAATAGACTGTTACATCCTAATCATACATGTATTTGATTTTGGGAAATATTGTTGATAATTTTTCTTGAGACATAATCATTTATTCACAGAATTGTTGTTCGCTTTTAGAATAATACAATATCCTCGACTCAGTTTTGAGTTTGAGACTTTATGCATGTCAAATCTTCATTCAACAGTTTGAGACATTATTGATAATTTTCATGGATAGGAATCCAAATTCACATTCAGAGATGCAATCTTAAATGCATTTCAATTAAGAGTGTACACAATAATAATTAAAAAAATGTTTTACTTGTGTAAGAATGATTCGATAGCGGGGCTAGAGAATGTGGGCAGTAGTTTTTTTGGAATGATTTCGTCGTGAGAGATGAGGACAAGACGGTCTCCGCGAACATCCAGCCACCATGGAATTTGGCCAGCTGTAACAATATATACACGGCGGATCCACGGCGCGTATGACTCAAGAGATCTATAAAGAAATACAATTGATTATTGCAAATTATATTTAAGCTGAGATATTGAGTGGTGCTTAGGTGGTTTCAAGTAGGTAACAAAATGTTTGTCCCACCTCCACCTGATATGTGTATGCAGTTACTGTTTCATGGCTGGTTTTAATAATGCAATGAAGAAAAAGATTTACTCCTCATATTCTTTGCTCGATTAAGAGCTGTACAGGATCGACGTAGCTGTTTTTCATACAAATTAAATCTGTCCAAGTTGCTATTTTTCAAAATGTTTCAATATAGAGTTATAAATAGAGCAACAAAAAATAATTGGGTTAGCTTTTATGGAAGCCAGATGCATTAGGAATGTTTCACAACATTAAAAAACACTAAGAAATGTCCAATGTTGTCACAATCACTTTAACAAATATATCCCTAACAAATAACTCACTAGTAATCGCCATTACCGTGACGAATCGAAGCCACCAATCAAACAAAAATGAATTGGGAATAACGCGGAGTTCGCAATAAATTTGAAGGGTTCGAAAAATCAATGTTTCAAACACTTAAACCTATACTTTCGACAAGTTTATGGAGGTGATAGTATCAGAACGAATTGGGCGATATTTTAAAACCAAAATCAGTCCTATAAGCAAAAGATTGCCTGCATTACCGACGTTTGAATGTTTGCATCCCAACGTCTGGGGAGCTCGCGTACAGGCCTTGCACATTGCCATCCCATACGTTGGGGCGTTAGCGTGGAAAGGATTAAAGCATGCATTATTCATTGATTGAATTGGCATTTATTTGGTAGAACTCCATTATAACATGTATTATTAGCTTAAAAAAATATAGATGACTGAAAAAAAGATGAGTTGTACTAATGATGTTTAACGCTGAGTACCCATTTTTTTTTTAGATAATGTTGCTCTTTAAAAATCGTAAGGGGATTTCACGACAAATCAGGTCATACTTTGACACAAAAATCAGCTTGTGTACGAAGGTTTTAATACGGTAAATAATTAAAAATATTTGAGTATCACAAATGAGACAGAGCTGCCAGAGGGTTATAAGCAAATAATGTCATGAGCATAACTCACATCGAAAATACATACAGTAGAACCTCGATTATCCGGAGCGGTCAAAATACACAAACATATTACGAATTTGCTGATAAGCACAAGGCAAATTACGTCCACTGTTTACGTAAGTCATCGAATGCAATATTAACATTTTCATCGTAGCATATATTATGCATTTGTTTCAGCAACAAGTCCTGTGTAAAATATGGATCAGTAATCGTCCACATTCAATTTGCATTGAACATTTTATTCTTCAAAAATTTATCACGGTTTAAATATTTATTTTTAATATAACATAATTGATATGTCAACGAAAAGAAAATATGTTGTAGTTGCATTATAAGATAAATCGGATATAATCAATGCTTTGAAACACAGTGAATCAGAACGTTTTTTCATCTAGTGAATATAGTTTCGGAACATCAACAATCTCGGATATAAATAAAAATAATATGAAGTTTACCAATTGTTTAATTTCAGATAATGGAAGCTCATAGCGTACCATTAGTAAGTTCGAATAAAGAAGCAGAAAATGATATAGGAAACATTGCTGAAGCAATGTCACAAGTTTCAATTTGTGCTGAATGCAGCAAAGAAGATGTAAATGAATGGTTAAACTGCGATGCAAACGATCCTGGATTCTAAAGTTTAAATGATGAGGGAATAATTAAAGACATACCTACCAGTGTTTAGATGTTGACATGATGTGGCTTTATATCCAAGAATAGTGAAATTCAGGACAACAAAAGCAGAAATCGATAATAGATTTTTTCAATAAAAAGTAATTTAAAACCACAGTTATTATCCAGATTTTTCCTTATTTGGAGTCTCATCAACCCCAATTAGTCTGTATAATCGAGGTTCTACTGTATTTTATTGAACAGGCCGTGTTTGAATATGTTGTTATTTGAATACGTTTATAATTAAGCCGTGTTGGCAGGAGATGAAAATGTTTTTAATTTCAATAGTTCCTTAATCTTACAGTTGATATGAGTATCCGACATTTTTGATTGAATGTGTACACTTGCACATTTGTAATGTTTTGAATTAAAAGTGATAAAATTTCGGTATTTTGACCTGAGAGAATATTTCAGCTCCTGTTTATCGTCATATCTCGATGGCGCCAAGTCATCTTCTCCCTTGATGCCCTCAAGAATAGAATACTTTCGCATCTGTTCAAGTAAGATAGGATCAGAGCCATTCACCCACGTGTAGACTGCGTCGATTGGCTCGCATGGCTGGCATATTGAACCTATGTTCTCACAGCAAGTTCCTTGGCAGTGGTTATTATGGTTGATATCAGCCAAAATATACAGCTGAAAGCAAAAAGTTGAAATATCTTGATTTCGATGAAACATATTTTTTTTTTAAATTTTAAGGTGTTAACTATCATTTCTTGATGGAAAGGCATGATATTTTAAATGTTAAAAACACACTTTTTTGTACTTATTTCCACAATATATTTTATGATAAGTTTTGTTAATAATGCTCATGATGAACGAAAGCAGTCCTGATCATAAAATATATTGTGTAAATAATGCTTAATTAACATGTTTTATCATTGCAGAAAGATAGTGTCTGGGATATAGTCCTCAATAGAATTAAAAACCTTTAAATAATGAAAGTGCAAAGGACTCGGGTATGGTTTGTGTAGGAAAAAGTTTTTTTTCATTTAACACTAGCTTTTGACTCCCTCATCAAGATATAAACATGATTAATGGCTCAAAATACCCAAATATGCCAATAATTTAATTACCCAATCATGTTGAACTAACAAGCAAATTAAAATATTATTTGATTAGTGCTAATTCAGAATTTTAGTTGTAAATTTTGAAATAGCATTGTTTTGTGTTATGTATAATACGCTGTAATCGACACACTTATTGAGTAATCTATTCAATTAAGCAAGAGAAAAATTGTTATTTGGCCTACAAATTATTTTTAGCTAAAGAGCAAAATAGTGCTAATTTAAGTGTGGGCGTGTTTATAGACAAGTGAAATTCTTCTTACTTGTGAAAACTGTATTTTTGTACATGACTTTTTTTTAATACTATTCTGAAAGCAAATCAACTAGAATTATTGGGATTCGTTTTGAGGTATAAGTTTGATTTTTTACATAGTAATATAATTTCAAAAAATGGCTAAACATGTGAATTTTCAGTTACTCTGCATTGTGTGATAATTTATGATATCGACTGAAGGTGCTTGATGGAATTTCAATATCTAATTTGAATTGTTACAGCTTTTTACGATTTCACATGTTTTGCCACTAACGACCCGGGTTTCACCTTTCGGCATCTTCAGGGATTTGTTGTAAAACCCTTTCAAGAATGACTCATAAATGAATTATTTACAAAAAAAAAACAGACCCAAATGCAAATGCTAAATGACAACTAAAATAAGTTTCAATAATACTGATTATTAGATCAAAATTATTCAAATTTGAAAGTGTGTAAGTATATAGATGTTTTTATAAGAATCAAAATAATCCTTAAAACTATAAAAAAAGATACAGTACTACGGTTATTAAGTTTATTTGATATTGACTGAGAATATACACAAAACAACTAACAAAGGAGTCTATATAAAATATAAAAGTTATCATAATTAAACAGCGTGGGAAAGGACATTATAAATCAAACAATAAAAATTATCACAGGCTATTGTGCTAATTATTATTAGATTAATATTATTTAATTTGTTTTGGCTGCCATTTACTGCTTGGAAACCGAAAGATGAAGCCCAAGTCGTTAGTGACTATACATGTGAAATCGTACAAAGTTGTAACAATAAATATTTTATGTGATATATTTTGAGGGACTGAATGTGTTGATATTTTTTTTTTGGAATGATAATTGTTTTAAGTGGGTTGTTGATATGAATCACAGATTATGGTGACTTCGAACTCTTAAAAATTAAGCCTGCAAATGTGTTGGAAATGTAAGATGATTGTAGTAAACTAAACACTGTCATTCCAGAATAATATTTATTTGAATCTGTGGAAGAATAAAAACTTAAACAAAAAACAGTGCTGCAAATGGTTATAAGATAAATAATTTTTATATATAAGATATGTTTAAGATTCACGAAAAATTTAAATTGTACATATGATTATCAGTTATTCATTTTTGCGGTGTTAATTATTGATTTTACATTTTTATTACCTACCATAAAGATATGAAAAATAATAGTCCAAGTGAAACACGTTCAATTTAATTTGAAGATAAATAATCATTCGACTACTTTGTAAAAAATGTTTCAAATGATAATGATTTTTTTTAAATAATGAAGTAATTCAGTGATATTTTTGTGGTTAGATGAGACATTGTAACACTTTTTTCAGAATTTAATTGTTTTGATAGCACGGCAACACAGTTGAATGATTTATTATCTTGTTGAAATATTTAAAGAATACATTGTTTAAAAAATGACTACAAATTAATAGATATTTTAAATGATAATGAAGAATGTGAAAGTTTATATTTTATAAAGAGATAACCCTTGCCCTTGTGTGGATTTATAATGAGATATCACAAATTATTAAATACATAACTTTAAATTGATTGGGAACGTAAATAATATGAAGATATGTCTGTACTTTAAAGGTAGCTCACGTTCAATAATTATACAATATTCAAAACTACTTAGACCTTTGTCAATACTCTCAAGTTGTGCAAATCTATTTGAAGGATGAAGGATGCAAATCTTGAATGGAAATATTCAGAAAATGGTTTTTCTAATCAAATGATTTATTTAGCGTATCGAATGAATTACATACAACTAGGATCTTTTTAAATAATCTGTAAAGATACCACATTTGGAATTCATATATTTATTCCAGATTGCAAGCTGACATGGTTAGAATAACAATTTAAATACTAATAATAACTAATATGTTTTATTACTAAAATAAACAATTGAAGACTGATCGTTGAGCATGAACATCATGTGGGTATAAAACAGAAATTATATCATTAAAAATTCATTTATTTTCCGATATGCATAATAAATACTCTAAAATATTTCTTGCTTCAACGACTTAACTGCCAGGAGAAAATATTCGACCATGCATGCCACGCCAGCGATTTAGTTGCTTACAATTTTACCTGGACAATTGCCATCTGCAGAAACCAATATTTTATTAATTCTAAGAAACTGTTTGAATTCGTGAAAGACATACGATTCTGACACGAGTCACTCACTAATGGTAAATAATTTTATAGTTTGTATATACGTATATGAAAAAATAAAAATAGTTCACTATGCAAAATATGATTGGATAAAAAAATTAATTAGGAGATTCAATATCTCTGCAAGAGATGTGGCACATTTTTTCACCAAGGCATTTGTGAACAACGATTACAGCACTCAAGAATAATTGAAATAAAAGATGAAAATATCACAATAATATATTGACTATTTATTGTATTATAAAAGTATATAAATGAAGCAATAAAATTCAATCAGAATAGTTTTTCAATGGCAGTTTAGGAAGCACATTTCTTAGGTGTTGAAACAGCAATTGAAATAGACGATACAATACGTGTAACAAGATATATGCACCATATGATGTGTACTTATTATGTAGTAGATAACATGATAAAATGTATGCACTAATTATCAATTATTTAAACAATAAAAAAGAAGTTTGGTATGAATAAAAAAATTACAATTAATACAGCAGTTGCTTATAGTTTCATATAACTTTAAAGGAAAACCTATAATAATACATGGAGTCTATGTGAATAATTTCGATTAGACAAATACGTATATTAATTAAAAGATTTTTTACTGTATTTATTGCAAATAGTAGTAATAAAAAGTGTAACCTTCATAAAATAATTCAGTCGCCGGAGATAAAGTTTAGAAATAAAAAAATGCACGGATTTATGACACCGTTTAGCCGGTATTACAACGTAATAAATTAACGTTATTATTAAAAAGAGACAGTACAATCATACGGATGTCGTTAAATGAATAGTTTTACACAAAATAAAGAAAAATCTAAGACTTAAATTATGTAAATAAATAATAAGGTATGAAAGTGACATTTCTTACCTCCAGCAAATGAAATGCGACGACGAAACAAATTAGGAACAAAACTACGAATAATATCAAAAATTTATTTGATAGTATATCGTATATCCTCCGCTGCAGGCATTTGATCCTTGCCATAACTGAAACGTCTTCATCTTATCAATGATTTGATTTTTTTAAATACACACGCCACAACCACCGTGTTGACATTTTACACAGTGTTGCGCTACGCAAAATTACAACCCCATAAATGTAAAAATTTTACGCTTAAAATAATTTCCCCCAAAATTTCATTGGGCTTTATATATTGATGTAAATTTAATACATTTTAGTTGTTCTTTATTTGAATATTATTTCGCCATTTTGAATGGTAAGAATTTAATTGATGCATAGAAGCTAAAGAACGTTAAAATTCTATTTCATTTGATGCAACGTTTAGTTAATATTCATATATTAAAATTTTAATTAAAAGCATATATTATTTTAAAAAAAATGCTATGAAACTAGCCAATACTTTGAATATTTTACTTTTAAGATGTTGACTGTCACTTTTTGATGGAAAGGTATGATATTTCAAATAATAAAATCATACTTTTTTAGTACTTATTTCCTCAATATATTTTTTTCGGTACCATACTTTAAATATGTGATAAAAAATAAATTAAATCTCAGCATAAATGTCTTACAAAATGTGGGAGCATTTTTATTTACAGGCATGTATGTACGTACTTAATATAAATTTATATAATAATTTTTATTAATACTCTCACACAGGAGCATTAATTTATTTTTTCCTACCGACATTTGTTTACATTCACTGCATAGTGAGAAAAAGGAATTCGTAAATATTATATTCATAGCAATAGGTAGAATGTTTTAATTGAAAATATAGTTTCACTCATACCTCAGTAAGTAATACCAATTCTAAACGCAATTTCGCCGATAGATGTGACATATTTTGTTAGTGAAGAAATATTTAAATAGATAAATACTCTCTGTTTCAATAAAATTCGTCTTCAAGTTGTCATTGACACTAGATCTAATAACTATAAAATCACATGTACATTGTCTAATAAAATATTCAACTCCAAGTTGTCATTGACACTAAATCTAATAACTATAAAATTACATGTACAATAAAATATTCAACTCCTGTTATTTTGTCACTTCTTCTAATGTGTCCGTCATCAGTTGTGGCTATAATGAGTTTGGTTAAGTATGTCTGATGAGTTAACAAATAAAAACATAACTTAATCCTGTATTCCAGCATTTGTCAAATATAGTTTTACCAATATTGAGCAGTAAAATTGTAAACGCACCGTTAGATACATTTATTTAGATACATTGGTAATATTCATTTATATTTGTGGGAATATTTTTTCACTTTAAATATGAGGTCGCTCTAAAATATGGATATTTATGTGAATCAACATGTTTTTTTTACGTTTATAGTAAAAGATCTTTTGATAAATATGCTTAAAATTTGTTGGGTTTTAAAAGCCACATTGTTAAGTACATAAGTGACTTCTGTTAAATTTATTATAAATTGTTGAATAAAATACGTCAAGTCACTATGGAAGGTTATAACATTGAACAGCGTGTGCAAATCATCAAATTTGGACGGACATTCTGCATAAGCGATTTGAGAGTATAGAACTGGCCACCGAGTTCATACGATTTAATGCCTTTAGACTTCTTCATTTAAGACTTCATCATAAATCGAAGGTCTTTGCAAATAAGCCGCAAACAATTGACGCTTTCAAAGACAATACAACAAGCGCCATTCAACAAATTCAGCCAGATTTATGTGACAGTCACTAAAAATTAGACCTCTCGAATACGTGCTAACAAACAAAGCCGTAGCAAAAATTTTAACGATCTTGTATTCCATACTTAATATACTTTAAAATGGGAAATAAAATGAGTACTTATCTCATACCCAACTTGTTTCATTTGCATTTAACAAATTTCGAACGTCTCTATTGAAATACTTTTTATATGAATTTAATTATCTGACAATTAATTTATGGAATGAATATAAAAATGTTAACCTACAAAAACCGTTAACATTTTTAAACCATCTGTCGTTTATTATTACTGCTAAGTGAATTATGTTGCCGTACAATATTATCATTAGTTTAGCCAGCCTGTAGTAAAATTTCCATGGGCAAACAGAATTGGCTTAGGAGTTTATTAAAGTTTTAATACCTCTCGCCAGAAGCGAGTTTATGAATTTTTCACAAGTTTAATCTGTATTCCTTGTGCCCAAATGTTTGCATTTCGTTCGTGTATTTCCATCTCGGCGAGTAATTTAATTATAATGGTATAACAGGGGAGTTTCTCGGTCATAATATTTTCCATATATATACATATACAAGATAGTCTTCAAACTAACTATTGTATTATAACTTAAGAGTTATAAGTATGATTTCTTTATCACCAGTACCACCAACAACGTCCGCTATCATTAACTTTCACGTGCCTAACATAAAAGAAATCCTCCCCCGATGTAATTTTATTTTAAATATCTGTTTTAATATAAATGATACAGCGTTAATACTCATGGTTATCTTAGTCTTAGTTTCTCAACTGGTGGTCCGCGGAGATTTTTGGGTGGTCCGCTATGTGATATTATTTCGATAAACAATCAAATGATATGTTGTATTTTATGGATTTTTAAATTATATATGTTACTGTCTGTTTTAATATGCTTAAATATTGTTATACCAGCATGCGGTGTTGCAAAATTTATTGTTTTGAATAAAAAATCAATTATATAAATATTCATTATTTTATTCCAATGTTGATGGTCCAAAAAATATTTTTGGTTGAGAAAGGTTGAGAAACTATGATCTAAGATACTGTTTTTGTTTTGTTTTGGAATATGGTTTTGGCAGCTCAGTAGAGAAAGAATTAAATACAGTGGGTGATCGGTTAACGAACAATTCAGACTGCGAACAAATCGGACAACGAACACTGTCAGGAAAGGCTTTTATGTTCGGACAACGAACTAAAACAATGCTTATAATCCTCTTATTCTATCTGTAAAGCCCAGTTGATCGGTTAACGAGTAATTCGGATAGCAAACATGGTCTTGAAGCAGATTATGTTCGTTAACCGAACACCCTCTGTATAACGAGTAAAATTGAAACAGCGTAAAAAATAAGAAAATGTGTACAATATTATATTCAATTTTTTTTTTCTGTTTTAACAAAAATATTATAAGACATATTTTATGCTTATTATTTCACACGAAATTTGATGAAATCTTTAAAGATTTCGTTCTTGGTTGAAGAGGCTCGGGTTCGAGTCTCGTATTGAAAATGTTTTATGTGTCTTCAAAAATCTGTATAATCTTTACGACGGCTTAGAGACAGTGATTCACTAACAAGTAAGTAGAAAGAGCAAGCTTGACACTGAAAGGGTTCAGTGAGTTTATCGGAACTCGACAAACCATAAACTCATGTAATGTTCACGTCCTAAAATCGCATTTCTCTCCATTTTTACTTGTGAAGTCTGGATATATTTGTATACAGCTAACAAATGTTTAACCATGACTGTCGTAATGTAAGGATAATCTAATACGACTCTAAGTGAATTTTGCTGAATATCTTAATTAATTCAAATTAAAAGTTGTTCCAATCAATCGAAAAAGTCGCGCGTTGCTGCGATCTCAGAGTAACAAACAAATATTTTTTTATTTAAATAGTTTCATTTAATAATATTTATTTACGATTAGGGAGAATGGGTTGGGAAGAAGTGGTATGCCAAAACCTTCGCGAGAGTGTATTCAATAAATTTCTAAAGATTCATAACGATCAAATGAATGGTGTATATATATAGATTGCATTCATATTACATAACCTAACAAAAAAATTGTAAAATGAAAGAATAATAAGGTATAAATTATATATTTATTGGATTATTGGAACTCGGCGTAGCAAAAGTTTGTGCTAGCCCTGTTTAAGATTTCAGGATATTAGACCAATATAATAAATACACGAAAATGTTTTATATAGAGTCCGTTAATTGCAAATCAGAGACGGACATTTATAGAAAGTTTACTGAATAGTAAATCAGTTATTTGATAATATAATTATATAACTTCCATGATAAAATGTTCCAGTGTATTTGTTATACTGTTAGGTTGTTAAGTGTTGGAACTTTAAATCAGCACATGTCGTAAATTAGCACACCTTTATGATTTGAAATAAAAAAGTGGCAATTTGAAATGGTTTTCTAGAGTTACTAATACGAAAAGTTATGAAGCCATCACACAAAAAAGTTATAATAATATAAGAAATCGTTTTATCGCTCTTTTCTCGCTTTACTGAAATGGGAAAAGTTTCCCGCAAGTAACAGAAACCGCCAAGTGTTGGTGCCCTTTCACGTTGTTTTATGTTGATTGTAAGAGCTAGCGAATTAGAGTTGAAGAGCTTTTTGGGTTGCACAAATCCCCTGTGAATCCATTCAAAGCGCTGGTAAGAAGCATTTCTGTGTTGTTTGAAGGATTGCTTGTGAATCGAGGTTAGTTTAAGTTCACCAGAATCCAGAAAAACTGCTCTTTGTTTGATCTTAAAATTAAATATAAACAGACGTCCAGAAAGTTTTAGGAAATTTAAGCTTTGTATTATATATTAACATAAGAGAACTATTCAATTGCGTTCAACGAGTGAGAATTTAACTAAAAATACTCACTGAGAGTGCTTTCTTTTTCAATACGTGTCGTCACTAATAACCCAAGTTTCGCCTTTCGGGTTGGAAGTTTCGACATCTTCAGGCAGCCGTGTATATGGATGCAGTCAAACTGGTGGCATGTATATTTGAGACGAATAAAGAAAAACATTGACACTAAATGGATGAAATATATTGATGTATTTATAAACAAATTTTTATGTGATAATTCTGACGCTGTAAAAATTTTGATTATAGTTATTGAATAGTTGAAGACGTTATCCGAACAACGCTGTAAGGAAAATTATTTTTGATTTTATAGGAAGCAGGATTTGTTAAAACGTTGTATTTTAAAATACCGTAACTCTGCCAGGTGGCAGAATTTCGAACTAACGACTGCATCAAAATGTCCGTCCATATATGTACCGTACACCGTTGTTGGTGTTTTCCTTTAATTGACATTTATTGGTTAATAAATATTGTGTTTATTTGAGCTGTAAGACTGAAAAGTACGTTTATTGCTTAGAAGTAATAAAATTAAGACATTGAATATATAGGAATTGACATTTGTCACTTGGCTCACTTCGCTTCCCGATTCTATTATATCTCTATATAAACTATAAATGATTTGAGTCATTTGAACTTTACAATGTCTTTAACGTGACTAGCTAAATAAAAAGGCGACATTCATTTTTAATATCTTTAATCGAATAATGGATTTCTTTTTAAAAACACGAACATTTCAAATGTTTTCATGAATTCCCGTTGTTCTGTATATGACCTCGAAAAAAGGATGTATTGGAAGAGAAAACTGGTGAAAACAATTAAAATTTACCTTGCTTTCAAATAAGTATATAAACTTAAAAAATTATCCATTTTTATTCAATTGATCCAATGCAACTGATATTTTTAACATATCACAAAATAAGAATTATGTGCGGCCAGGTGATATTTCCACACCGTTGATGTTTATAATGCGGCTACAGTTAAATTTGATGAGAGAACTATTGAAAATAGAGTGAGTGATTGTGAACTATATGGTTTTATCTTTATGTCACCTACGTGATGTTAAAATACGTTCGTGTTAAAATGATTTTTTTATAAAAAATTCAGCCCAAGTTTTATATATTGAAACATCTTTTTAAACCAAATATAGGGTTATTCTAATAAACATGATTCCAGCTATAAAAAAATAACGTAATGTTTAACGTCGGGTATTACATTTGAATCGTGCTTCACCCAATAGAACCTTTTCTCATATTTCACTGCAAACATTGATAAATAATGTGTGGTAGGAATTTTCAAAATACATTTTTTGTACCAAAATTAAGAAAAGATAGCTCGTGCCGAATGAAAAGCATAACGTTCCCTGAATATAAATTTAAAAAAGTTCAGGAATATGCTAAACAGGTAAAAGACAATGAAAATTCTTCATACGAAATACCACTCAAAATAAGAATATTAAAAAGCGTTGGTAAAACGTTAAAATGTTAGCAATCCTAGCATTAATATTTTATTCAGTTAATAGAATACTTAATTCAATGACTGACGAAAACTGAACATATTTCTGAATGAAATTATATTTTTCAGAAATCACAGCATGATATTCAGTATTAAAAAACCATTCCAGGTGTCAATCGAATAAAAATTCATAAAAAAAAAACAAATCAACACCAGAGCATTCTATCCGGGACCTTTTCACGTTACTGGGATTTCGAGATTCATGTTTTAAAATTTAAGGTTTTAATTTAATTTCAGTCTATAGTTGCTTAATTTGGTATAATTTTAGTAATTAATTTGGTAAAGTTTTAATATAAAAAATGAGAAGGAAGGAAACCTCAATATATAATTAATTATGTAGGTATTATAAAAGATTATTTTGATAAACAATGTTTGAACATTTAGAGTGAGTCCCGAAATCCCGGGCATGGTTTAGAATAAATCCCGAATTGAGAGCCCTGAATAGCTGACAATAATTGAATACCATAAATTTTATAATAAGCGATGAGTTACATATATGAACCTCAATGTATCGAAGATAATATAAAAATCGTAGTTAAACGATAGTATTATAGTTGTGTTTTGCATAATCTTTTATATTTTTTATTATTCACACATTTTGATAAATGTACAATATTTTTTTGTATTGTTATAACCAAATTATATTTCCTATTGAATATAATGCAACGCTGAAGTCGACGGGCTATACGAATATGCTAGTGCAGAATAAAAAATCAAGATTAAAGATGTGTATGATCGAACTTAAGATCGGCCAAACAGAGTGGTGATCATTAACTCATTTCCTGCCGAGCATTTTAAAGGATATTCCAACACCTAGACTTTGAGTTTGAGTTTGAAACAATCTTATTTAGTTTGTCAGAACAAATCAAGCAATGCATTAACTCAAAAATTATCGAGTAAAAGGAGGTTTTCACCACTGTTATTTCATATATTTTCGGGTATCAACTATCAACACAATAAAATCAGCCTTATCAACAGTTGAGACGTTAGCAGTGAGAGGGTTCATTTTTTCTTCTTCGTCATATTACAAAATATGCCTGTAAGTGGTGGAAAAACATCATCTGGAAAGTCAAGTCGTAAAGATTTGATAATCTATACTGAAAACAATATAAACGGATATTGCATTTAGTTAAATTATACAAATAAATAATTTATAGATTCTTAATATCATGACGTTTTCAGCCAATCACGTCTGGGGTATATTTACTAACGCACCACTGAGATTTCATTGTATCATAATTTCAATTATAACTTACAGTTTCTAATCCAAAAGGTAAACTTTGAACAGTGGTAAATGGCTTATGAAAGTTTAAGCTTCAATATTACTTGAGAAATTATTTAGTGACATATCATCTTGTCTTGTTATATAATACCTTATGGGCTGCTTTCATTAACAAATCTTCTAAATAATGGCACTAAATAGAACTCGACATTCATTAAGAGAGCGTTGGAATTCAATAAAATTTTTGATTAATATCTAGAGATATGCAAACATTACAGTGGTTAATGAAACCATAGTAATAAAAAATCTTAATTAAGTGTAAATACACATGTATTAGTTAACCTTTTCTATGCCATACGTACGGCAGGCTGTTGTATCTATGTTGTACGTTAACCCGATGGTTGCCACATACGAGATATCTTATCAAATGTCACAGTGTCCGTATAGCCAGAAACGAGATATAATATATCGGAAATACTTTTGGTAGCGTATCATTGCGCCGTATAAACTAATATTGATAATAAATATTCAAAACTGGTTAATTTCTAGAATAAACTCTATAAATCGATGCAGGACATAAAATCTTGTAGGTAAATTATAATTTATTTCTAACACAGCAAAAAAGATTTTTTAGATAAAATAAAAAAGTAACAGTAACAGTAAAGTATTTGATAGTCTCAAAATTAATGTAATTTTTCTTGTGGCTAAGTTTCAAGAGTCAATCGTTTTTTTAGTTAAATCATTTTTAAAACTTCTTTTTAGTTTTCATAAAATAAGATGTCAATAACCCCTTAAAGTTAAAAAAAATGCTAATTAATTAATATAAAATATATAAATTAATAATATTGTTCTAGATATCTAGATAATAACACAAGATTGTAGTAAATGTATTTAGCATTGTGTTCCACTAAACAGTAACCGTTTAGACGTCAAAAGTGTTTTCTTGTATTTTAAATTGTTGATACTAATGTTTATAATTTGTTTAATTTTTCTTTAGCAGTCTAGTTAAGCTAGTGAATTCAGTTTATCAATAACAATTATAAAAGAATATTTATTATATATGGTAATATATTATATCAATTCAAAAAAAAATGTCTCTCCATCTTTTGAATGGAAGCTAAGAAAAAAATGACAAATTTTATTTTTGATAATGTATTATATGTTGCGGTCGACTATATACGCCTCCATGAACGACCAGTAGACAACAGTTAACGCTTTGGCCATCTCTGTAATATTATGCACATTTCTTATGTCTTTGCATATTTATTTCTCTTTTGCGACACCACTCACTGGAAAGAGCACATTACTACTCGTCGTCATTTACCAAATTATCTGTGTTTTCAGCCATAAAGTTCAGCTAGTGACGGTTCGCATGATTTGAAAATTCGCGACTGAAATAAAAGCCGTTACTTGCTTTAGTCGCTTGCCGTGTGTAAATTATGCATCACCTATTTTAAGCTGTATGCGAAAACCTTTTTGAATTGAAGGGCGACATTAATATCTGAAACGGTTATCTATAATTCTCAGTATTTCTGACTAGAGACGTCGATCTAAGGGTTATAATGCGAAGTATGTTATAAATATAAATGAACACACAATACACATTTGATTCATCAGCATGATAATTAGTTCCACAACTCTGGTGTTCCATTACAGTAGGTCATAGAGATTCAAATTGAATATTCGAATATACTCGGCTGTTTTTTTAACTATTCGAAATTTGAATATTTGGTCAGGTATTCGAATAATATTCCAAATAATTTTACTGAAATATTTAAAGAAAAGTAATGATGGTTTTTGGTGACAGATCGAAAATGTTTACGTCACAAAAATTTTATTAGATATAGTTATATACTCTATATCAGCTTTTCTCAACCTTTTTGGTGTGGCCCCCCCTCCAATATTTGTTCGAAAAAAGTAGGTATTAAAAACAAAACTTTATTTAAAAATTCCAAAATATATTTTTAATAAACGTGTACATATATAAAACATACATATTTTTTCAACAAATTATGTAAAGAAATTGATCGTTCACTTTATTTAGTGTGATCCTTGTGCTTGATGCAATTTAGCGAGTTCATTAATTTCGGGCTTCAATGTTGTTAGCGACATACGAAGATCGCCTCTTTGCACAACATCAAGACGGTTACGTGCTTTTGAGAGGAGATGCATAACTCGACTAAATCCAGATTCAACCAAATAAGATGTGGGAAACGCAATGAAATATAACCTAGCTTTCTCCCATAACTGTTGAAATGTACTGGCTATTTCATTGCTGATCCAGAAATTATCTTTATTTAATTTAAATCTAACTTGAGCATTCATATCACTTTGCAAGTCCACAAGACTTTCTTGCAGTTCGATATTCATATCAGCTGCATTCACACTAAATGGATCAATCACCCAATCTGGAATATTTAGATTAATAATATTAATAAATCTAACTCGCATATTCTCACGAAGCTGTTTCAAATGATTAATATATATTTCCAAATCATCATCTTGTATTCCATTTAAAATTGTGGCCAATGATGAAAATTGCGCTAACTCACGACGGCCAATATTCGTTATGAAAAGATTCAGCTTTCCCAAAAAAGCATTAATTACTTTTTTACACGTTATGAGATTACAATTTTTTCCTTGTAACTTTTTGTTTAATAAGTTAAGTTTTCAAATATATCTGATAAATAAAATATATCACATTTTACACTAACTAGCTCCTCTCCGATTTCTGCATCTTTCATAAAAGATATAATACTATTCCAAAGCACAACAAACCGTATTAAACTATTACCCTTCGATAACCACCGAACTTCTGTGTGTAATAGGAGGCGCTCAAAGCCTTCCTCATTTTCTTCACATATCAATAGTTGTCGGAAGAGGCGATCTCGAAGTGGACTTGATTTAATGAAATTTATTGTTTTTATTACAACATTAAGAGACTCATGTAAACGCCCTCCTAGCTTTTTTGCAACCAAATGTTGACGATGAATTACGCAATGTATACAAAAAATATTTGGCACATCATTCTTCAGATATATGATAAATCCTCAATATTTACCAACCATTGAAGCAGCCCCATCGGTTGCGCATGCTAGTATATTTTCAAGCGGGATATTTTTCTCCATAATTTTTTTTTTAACTTCTTGATATATCTTTTCACCTTTTGTGTCAGTTTTAAGTTTTCTGGCAAAGAGCATTTCTTCAATAAACTTGTCGTTATCTTGAAATCTAACATACGCCATTAATAGAGCTTCACTATCACGTATAGAAGATTCATTTAATTGCAGGGCAAACTTCTTAACTTGCAAATGAGCAATTAGTTGTTTTTCCACATCATCTGCCATTTCATCGATACGCCACGATACTGAAGAATTGCTCAAAGGAATGACTTGAGTAATTGCATTTGAGTTCTGATTCATGACCCTTGAAATAACAATAGACACTGATGGCAAAATCAAAGATTCAGCAATAGTATGTTCTCTTCCAACTTTTGCAATTAACTGCGAAATCTCATAAGAAGCAATTAATCCATTGTCAATCATCGATGACTTTTCATTAAATACTTGTAAAATTGTTTTTTTAATCGAAAATCATCTCGAAGTTTTTTAAAAAATTCAACTAGCTTGTCTTTTTTGTCTTCATGTGTAGTTTCTAAATGTTTTCGTAATTTGCATGGTCGCATACTCTCGTTTGATAATACAGCCATACACAATAAACACATAGGCTTTTTAATATCTACTGTCGATTGAATAAACCCATTCGCGAGATAATCGATGGAATATTGTTGACATTTTTTCTTAGTCTCACTACTCATGGTTATCTAAAAAAATATTTTTATTTTAATAAGATTTGCTATTAAAGTGATTTAAAAAATCTCATTGGTCTTGAATTACATATACATACATATGTAATAAGAACATTACAATAAAGATAAAATCGCAAATTTACAAAAACTTGCAATTTGTAGAAAATTACAATTCACTGTCGAAAGATCGAATTGTTCCACGTCTCCACTCAATAAGTGTCAAAACAAGACAAAATTAATATTTTAAGCCAAAGTGGTATTTATCTTCTAAAATGTGATTCCTGTGAGGCTAGGTATATTGGTCAAACAGGAAGATCCTTTCATACTAGATTTAAGGAACATTTAGCTTGTGCCAAAAAAGGCGATGAGATTTCTACTTTTGGAAACCATTTGTTTCAAAATAAACATTCATGTGATTTTACTATAAACTACAAAATCCTGCATTTCAATAACAAATCACTGAAATTAGATAAACAAGAAATCCTTGAAATTAATCGATAAAATTTTTTGCCTAATTCTAACCTTATAAATGAACAAACTACTTTTGCGTCGTCACCATTGTTATACTCATTAAATTAGATTAATAAATATATATTTCAAATAAATATTTTTTTTTTTTTCTCCTTTTTTTGAAAAATGATATTGCCTCCTTTTACTTAATTTTTTTTACAGAAAATATTGGAACGCCCCTGACTGACCATATCTTCCCATCTCATCGATTCATCTTTAATCGACTTCTCATGTATTAATTTATTTTGTTCCATTAAGTAGTGAGTGTGGGTTATTTTCGTCATTAAAAATTTCCCACTCCTTACTTCCTTATTGATTGTTCAGAGCTCCTAATGGATTATTGATATACCATAATTGTAATTGTAATTCTTAATAAGTGATTGTGAACATTTAATTTTTATACTAATTTACTTTATTTGTATCAATATTGTATGATTTTATGTAAATTGTTTCCTAGTTCTTGTACCCATGGTTTTGTACACCTGCTACCATTAACTCAAATTATTTTTTGTTTTGTATAAATAGACTTGTTTGTAAATTGTATTCTATCAGTTGATAATGCTCGCGATGAGCGAAACCGGTCCTGATCAAAAAATATATTGTGGAAATAAGTACTAAAAAAATGTGTTTTTATTATTTAAAATATTTATAAAATATAGAGCATAAAGCGATATGTATATTGTTTTGCCTACAGTGTAGTTTTTGCAAGCGCTTGTATAATATATCGTATGCAAGTCGCCCGAAATACATGCGCGCGAGCAGCCAGACATGACAACTACATACTAGCGCGCCGACCTAGGGGCGAACTGTGAACAAACCAAATCGTTCGCAGATTTACAGGCCCAAGTCGACCAGTCGGCGAGCAGAACACAAGTGAAGTTGGTCTCGAACGCGGTGCGCGTTCGTCAAAACTCTTGCGTCGCCGTTTTTTTATTACAATATTTCACAATAACTGATTACTCTCTTTTTATATTTTACTAAAATAGTTTATTAGTAAATAAGATATTTACATATCATTTATATTTTTTATTTACCCCAATAATGATGAAGAATACTGTTGAAGATATTTTGAATAATCCATTTTCAAAAAGAAGTTATGAAATTAAATTAAAGATAATCAAAATTGGCAAACCACGACCACCTCTACCCAATTTAATTTTGAAGCATAAAGACAATAAATGTGAATATACAAGACATTTTTCATTTTCATCATATGAAAGAACTGATTGGTTAACAGGCTGCGAAGTTCGATCTAGACTGTTCTGTTGACCATTTTTATTGTTCTCCAAAGAAAGTAGCGTGTGGAATAAAAGTGGATTTGCTGACCTTGGGCATTTGATAACGGCACTGAAAAAACACAAAAGAGCGCAGTCACACGTTCAATCATTTTTTTCCCTCAAAATGTTTGGAAAACAACGAATTGAAGTGATGTTTGACGCTCAACGCAAAACTAATATAAGTCAACATAATGAACAAGTTAATAAAAATAGAGAAATATTAAAACGAATGATTGATGCAGTAGTATATCTAGAAAAACAAGAACAACCATTTCGAGGCCACGATGAGTCCTGTAATTCACTAAACAAAGGAAATTATCTTGAATTTTTAAATGCACTTCGAGAATACGATTCTGTCTTGGATACTCATTTAAATACTGCAACGGTGTTTCGTGGTACATCCTCATCCATACAGAATGACATAATTGAAGCAATTGGTGATGTAATTAAAGATCCTATTAAGGAAGAAGTAAATTCAGCAAGTTTAGTTGCTATTATTGTTGACGAAACTTCAGATATAATGACGAACTCACAGCTCTCAACAGTTTTGCGTTTTGTTTATGAAGGTAAAGTTCACGAGCGGTTTATTGGCTTTACAAATGTTAGCTGTGATAAAACAGCTTATGGCCTATTTTGCCATGTTGTAAATATAGTTGAAGAATTTCAAATTCAAGAAAAATTAGTTGGACAGACTTATGATGGGGCGAGTGTAATGAGTGGGCATATCAATGGTTTGCAAGCCAAAGTACTCGAAGTTTATCCATTGGCCATTTTTACACACTGCTATGCTCATATATTGAATTTAACATTACAGCAAGGTCTTTCCAATATAAAAGAGTGCAAATCATTCTTTCAAACTTTAAATGGATTGTCTGCGTTCTTTTCGAAATCTTCTAAACGAATATATGCTTTACAAGAGTTTGTGGCTAGAAGACTTCCTTCTATAGCACCTACGAGATGGAATTATACATCACGTTTAAGTAACACAGTGCAAAAATACAGAAATGAATTTACGGACTTTTTTCGAGACATCTTGGAAAAATGTGAACTATGGGACTCCGACACCGTTATAAAAGCACGAGGATTTCTTAGCTTTTTGGAAGATTTTCAAACAAGAAAACTTCTTTCTTTCTTTCTTCTTTTTGGAATAACTGATGTGTTATACAATATTCTACAATCAAAATCTTTTGATATATTATATTGCTGTAAAAAAGTTACCGAAGTTTTGCATCAACTCAGATATGAACAGGATAATAATTATGAAACATTATGGAATTCTTATGTATCGGAAGCAAATTACCTCACGACTGAGAAATGATTTACTTATTGAAGAAAAGCATGCGTTTAGTCAACTATTTAATACAATAGTTGATAGCATATGTAAACAAATTGAATACCGTTTTTCTTCAATGTCAAAATTAGAATATTTTCACCTCCTGGAGAAAGAAAAATATGAGCAATATAAAGGAAAATTTCCAACAATTCTATGGAACATTATTCGATTATATAAGTTTAAAAAATGTGCTTACTGTTCTTTATCATTTACCTGAATTTGCAGAGAAATCTGTTCACGAGCTTGTACAATTTATGAATGCAAATAATCTTGAGTCAGGTTTTCAGGAAGTAGATAAATTAGGCAGATTAATATTGACTCTTCCTAGCAGTAATGCTTCGGCAGAACGTTCATTTTCGGCTTTAAAACGAATCAACACTAGTTGTAGAAGTACCCAAGGCCAAGATAGTCTATGTGGCCTAAGTTTGATTACAATCGAAAAAGAAATCCTTATGGATATTAAAAAGAAGAGCACATTTTATGACAACGTGATTGAAAAATTTATGACTAAAGAAAGAAGGTTAGATTTAATATACAAATAACCATATTTTTTGTTTATTTGAAATTTGATATTTTATTTAGTAAGAAGCAATTTTAGATTAGGTTTGTTTTTATTTTTTTAATAAGAAATAATTCTTAAGCATAATTTTATTTAAAATGGTTATACGGCAGATTGAGCGTGCCTAAACCCATATCAATAATTTTTTTTAAAAAAATGTACGTTTTTTTTCTGTTTCTTACAGCACACCCAATAGTAACACCCACCATTCGCCACTGGTTTGCTATGGCTCCCCAAAAATTTATTTTTGACCTGTGGCCCCCTTGAAAATTCTGTGGCCCCAGGTTGAGAATCGCTGCTCTATATCATTATAGTTGATAGCTATTTCGGCAAACGTCATCGTCGGAACTATTGTTACTAATTGGAACTAGAACTAGTAATATAAAAATGCTATTTTTTACAGTTACAATTTATGACATCGATTGAAGGTGTTTACAACTTTGTACGATTCCACATGTTTTGTTACTAACGACACGGGTTTCGTCTTTCGGCATCTTCAGGCATTCTATCACACGAATGCAACAGAACTGTCAGTTGGAATCGTACAAAGTTGTAACAATTCAAATTTGATAATGCTTTGTTTAACATTATAATAAATGAGAAAATATATTGATATAAGAATAAATTAAATTGATAAACTTAAAAGAAATGAAGCACGTTCTAATTTTTAAAATAACGAGGAAAAATGCTTGTTATCCAATATATACAAAAAAAAACATATAAAGTCTGTGTGACATAGTTACATATGCCATGAAGACAAGATGGTGTAATAATAATGAAGGTTTCCATCATCAGGCGAGATGTGAACCCTGAATCTGTCCCTCGCCAGTAGGCACTTAGCAATGCCTGAGTGACTTCCCTACATCAAAGCAACCACCGCTATCCTTAAATAGAACCTCCGCACGGTGTACAAGAAATTGGTGGCTTCATAATTAATATTATTAGCACAATTTCGAGGTAATGGCTAATTTAACAGTGTCGGTAGCCATGTTCATTTTCATTTTAAGTATGCAAAATAAAATTAGAATTTTTAAAATTGTGAAAATTTTACAAGGTTTCGTATTTCGAAATCTTCAGTCATTCTACCAAATGGATGAAATAGAATTTATAGTCAATAAACAATTTGAGTCGCTTATATACCAGAAAAATCACACAAGTATAGGTTGACCATAATGTATTAAAATCGTTTTTATAACTACTGATTTGATTATCATGATATTTAAATTTGGAAAAAATACTCTTACAAACAATAATTTTTTTAATAACAAGTTTTCACAATTATCAACTAACATTGAAATGCAATTGGGAAATTCTACAGTTAGAAATATCTACTAATTTAAAATTGGTGGATTGCATTGATTGAATTGGAATTTACTTGGTAGAAATCCATTATAACACGGTGAAAAAATAGCAATGTATTTATTTTAGTTCTAAAAATACATTGCTATTTTTTCACCGCGTTGCTGGATTGTGGTGGCATTAAATATCAAATTACTTACATATTATAAGAGTTATTTCTTTTAGATTATTGACAAATTTCAATATCGAACGTAAGGGATATAGCACGGTAGAATTGTTGGAGTATAACTGATCGTTTAATAAAGGCAACAAACTTAAATTACCTCTGTTTATTGATAAAAATCTATTAACATTGTTATTCCTCTGTATTTTATTGCACATTTTAACCCCTCCACCTTCTTTGTATGTGGGGTTTACTTTTTGTATTTAGTTCCTAGCCTAAGAGTCAATACTTTTTTGAAGTATTACTAATTAATACAAGCGATGCAGGCTGTTAACTATTTGTCAGTTCTAATGTATTCCTGTGATAGAATGCTTGAAACCAGGGTCGTGCATGACGAAACTCTTGGAATTGTAAACAGTTTCATCAAATGAAATTTGATATTGTAATTCCATCACCTTCAGTGGAAGTTCTCACGGACTTAAATCCCGTAAGAGTTGATTTTTTAATCAATTTATAGAACTTATTTCGCAGTTGTGGTTTAACTAGCTAGCTACATTATTGTTTGTACTTTCTTTGAGAAAGGGAGGTTGAGTTAATTTATGAATTATTATATTAATAAATGTAGAAACACTGAAGTAAACTTTAATATGAGACCGTGTCTTAAATTGACAGTGAGATTATAACAAAGTTAGAACAAAGTTTCACGACTGACATTTGTTGAGCCGCACGGTAAATATTTCATGGAGCTTTTCTTTTATCAAAAGCTTTCTTCTCGTACACCGTGTTGCATAATTTTCATCAAGGGAAATGGGTTGAACATCACCTTCAAGATTCAACTCAAGGGTGATTCGGTTATGATTACAGACGTCACGGTAGACTGGCGAACGCACTGGACTTAAAGTAATTGTTTCAAAGATGCACTCGTCCTTGTAATGTCACAAACAAGCATTATGGTGACAAGTTGGTCTGTGACTTTCTGTGGTCAATTGATACATCTGTCAATGTTTTTGCGATCAATTCGATCTAGATTCAAATAACGGTGTATCAATTATTTGTTTCAAATAAAACTTTTGTGTTCAATACAAAAGCGTAGAGCGAAAAATGGCATGTTGTATAATAATATGTGATATATGGAACATATTGACACATCATTGACATTTGGTTGAAATTGTGAGTTAGATCAATTCTGATAATCTTCTTTTTTTATCGAACGAACTACAACTGATTGTTGTTGAAATTCGATAATAACGTTTAAGCTTTCTTTCAAAACCGACAGATGTCATTTGAAATATAATTTATTTTATTTGTAGAAAATCTTTTGAAAGAAGTTTCTTTGTTGACAGTCGCTTCTCGGTGGATTTTTTTGTGAATTATATTTTATTAAAATAAGGACCGGTTTCGCTATATTATCTTATGTTAGCTATTATCAATTGATAAAATATCGATTAAAAACGATTGTATTAATAAAAATAAATAATGCATAAACGAAAACCGGCCCCGATACTAAAAATATTATTTTAATAATTGTGTTTTATTATTTGAACTTAAATTTTAATTATGAAAAAAAAACATTTTTTTTCAAATATACACTTTCAATCGTGAGACCGTTGCCATGAACTTTCATTCTTGAGTCATTTTTTTATCTCGTGTGGTGAACAAATTTAGGGAAATGTTAAATATATAATTTGATAAATAAAATAAATAAATTATATACTGAACTCTGTGTTTAAAACTCTAAAGCTATTGTGCGTAGCCATTTGTGTTATTGATATATATTGTAGATATCGTATTTAATATAAAATATGTATATCGGGAACCGGCCAGCTACTCATTGCATAAGGACGATCGTTGTATTAGACTTATGGTATAATTATGGATGAAGTTTTTTTTATAAATAATAAATCAAATTTGATAGCCATTTCAATGTGCTTGATGAATAAATGCGCCTTTCAAATGTTTAAGAAGTATTTTTATATTGAATAAATTATTAGGTTTTCACTTGAACAAAGGCGATGATTAAAATATTGGTAAATATCAAGATTTAAAAAAGCGAAATGTAAATTGATCTTACCTCAATCTCTCTCGTCTACACCCACCACTGCTTTCCCAAGCGTTAATTTTATACGGTATTATCCAGTGGCGTACCAAGCGTTAAGATTATCGGCGCATGATTTTATTTTTTTAAGTAAGCTACTGACAGTTATTATAAAATTTATTGATAGCAAACGTAGCATGAAAATAAAATGATTCATTTTAACGCTGATTTCGTATCTATTAATAAAATTTTCGAGCCAGTTGATTGGAATTCGTTTACAGTTGATATTATACTTAAAATATATGAAAAATATATATATCAGTTTCGCGCAAGAAGTAATTTTTGAATTGCAATATGGCATGATTTGTCTTGATACTTGGATAACACCAACCCTACGATTTTTTCGAAATATTCTATGCTGAAATATTTTGTATGTGAAAATATTTCAAAAAGAGGAACTTATCACGAAACAACTTTCAATTAAAATTAACACAACTATGACAGATGTAATTATTCAAGTGATAGAAAAAATAAAAATTTGTAGAAATATTTTTAGCTTTATTGACGAAACCGAAAGCTGATTACTTATATTTACAAAAAAGTTTCATTTTCAATTATCACTTTTAAGGTGTTAACTGTCACTTCTCGATGGAAATGCATAATATTGTAGATAATAAAAACTCATTTTTAGTACATATTTCCACAATATATTTTTTGATCAGGACTAGTTTCGCTTATCACGAGCAATATCAATTGAAAGAAAATAATTTACAAGCAAGTCTATTTATATAAAAAAAATGAGTTAAAGGTAGCAAGTATACAAAACCATGGATTCAAGAACTAAGAAACAATTTACATTTAATCATACAATATTAATACAATTAATGTAAATTAATTTAAAAATTAAATGTTGATGATGTTTTGATGAGGACATAAACTGATTGCTATCAACTTTATATCATAAAAACTTTGTCGAAATAAAATATATTGCAATATTTCTCCTTAGAATATACACCCAGTCATTTTTTTACGCGATTTTTTTCGACGGCACCGCTAAATTTCTTTACGCGCTTCACTCGATTTTACGTAATTTTTTCCCCAAATTTGTTTTAAAGAAGACATTCCTATATGATGCTAGGAATGTACGTTTCATTATTTTTTTAAATAAAAAAAAATATGTGTATTTTTAAAACCTAGTTTTGTAAAGCATTCCATTTTTTTAAATACACATACAATTGCCAAATGTTAACAAGTGTTTCGGATATTATGCGAATTTATGTTTTGGGGTGTGTAAAGAAATATAATGCAATTGCGTGAAATCATTTTTTTACGCGCCTTTTTCTGGAACCAATGTATCGCGTAAAAAAAGGACTGGGTGTACTTAATAAAACGAATGTTAAGCCGAAGTGAGTGATAGTGGATATAGCGTGGAATACTCTAGTGATCTAAAAAAATAAATATCACATAAGAGTGGAATGTTACCACTACCGTATATTTGAATAACAGTACTAATCAAACTGGGAGTAGCTTTCGGATTTTTCCTCAACCACTTCACAGCTTTAGTTTGATGACCCAAAGCTTAAAGTTTTCTTTCTCCAAATACCAGCCAAAAGCTTATAAGTTTCAAAAGTTAATTAACCAAACTAATTGTGGTGGTGCTACTTTTATTTCCCATAAATTCCACTAAATGTTCACACAGTAAACTGAGAAAATATTAAGCTTAGAATCTAAACTATGCTGTAAACATTAATTGAACTTTCCTACATGAATACTGCGTTAAATTTAATGTTAAAATGATGGATGTAATTAATAGTGTTCGGAGATGGAAACAGCTGTCAAAAAATCAATACTCTGTGGTAAAATTAATTGATATAAATTTGTTTCACATCGCTTTTCGCAGGGCTTGTCAACAGGGCGATTTCGGAGCAATTCGTGGTCAATTGTAGTCGCATGAACAGTTAAAAATGCTATAGAACAAACAGGTATTACTATGAATACATCACATTTATACAATCAACCCACCACAATTAACTATATTTTCGAAATAGATTTTTGTACATTTTACATTTTGTAAAGTGTATGACGACTATACGATATGGCAATTGATCTAAATAAGGTATGAGTGTTACTTTAACTAACGAAATAGTTAACTAAAAAAACGTAAATTTGGACTTATGACAGTTTTATTATCGAAGTGCGACTTTATTTGCATTACATTCAAACACTTAATAATGCTTACGGTGTTGACTGAAGGTTTTTCGATAAAATTGTAATATCAGATTTGAATCCTTTAAAATATGTGCAATTCAAAAAGTTTTGTCGCTCATGTCCTGGATTTCGTCTTTCGATATCTTCAAGCATTATATCACATGAATGCAATACAACTGACAGTCAGTAAGATAGTTAACAGTTAAGTTACACTTTTATTGTGTGAACCTTAACTTTTCGATGGTAAAATATTATAACACGGTGAAAAAAAATAGCAGGGTATTTTAGTTATACAAAACTTACACAATAGCTATTTCTAATAATAAATATAAATAGGTATCAACTATACATCTTATAAATTTTATAGAACTAAAATAAATTGCCATATTTTCCCCGTCTTATAATGGAGTTCTACCAAGCAAGTGCCAATTCAATCAGTAAATTATAATTAAAATATTATAGAGCAGTGTTTTCCAGATTTATTATTAAATAAATACTACAAAATGTGTTTTATTATTTTAAAAATCTAAAGAGTATATAAATGTTGGTCCTTTATGTATTGCTATAATAAGGATAGAAAATGTTTAAAACGTTCAAAATATCTTATTTCTACCTCCGCAAAGGTTTTTGGATTACTACAATCACATGATGTCACATATGAAAAGTTTTTTATCCGTTACAAAATCTCTTACGAAACTGACAACCATGTCACATAACAAGAATAACATTTTGCATAACATTAATTGTTCATAAACTAAGTTTGATTTTAGAATAAACTTTTCAGTTAATGATAAGATATTTTAAAAAGTACTCACCCAATTCGACTACTTCGAATCTTATCAAGAACAATTAGTATTCAAATATGCACTTTTGCGACATTGTCACACTTTGAGGTTATGAATTTCTTATGACATTTTGCAAACCATCGATTGCAGCGAGCACTAGTAAGTAATAGTTATTATTTTATTATTATAAAAGTGTAGCAAGAAATTTTTCATTTAATCGAAACTAAGCCAAAAATTATCGACGTTATTTTAATTAAAAAACGTCTATTGTGGATAATGTTTTTACTAGACAATCAAAAATATAGCTCATAAATGAAATTTTATGATAGAATATCAGCGATGATATATTGTACTCAATAAGATTGCTGTTAATGCTATACGTGTATTCATGTGCGCGAACAAAAGGTTTTTGTTTGTATAACAAAACGTATTGTTTAAAAGTAACGTTTGAGGTCATACAGACCACCCCACAAATTAATTAGTGATGTATTCTAAATTACTCACTTGTATAGAGTATGACATATAGCAGTAATAATTAATGTTGATATGTTAAAGAAATTAATATGCTTAAGTGCGAAGAACACTTCCGATCGATACATCTTATATTATACTATCTTATATATATATCGAGTAAAGTTGTTTGATGGAATTTCAATATGAAATTTAAATTGTTGTAAATTTGTTCGACCCGGATCTCGTCTTTTGGAATCTTCAGGCATTCTATCACACGGATATAACAGCACTGACACACAACGCAGTTAACGTAGGTGTGTCTATATCAGTGGTTCTCACGTAAAGCTTCACTGTAGCCGTATTATAAGCATCAGCTGGCATATGGAAATGTCTCGTGGCTGCACCAGATGTGATAAAAATAGCCTAGAAAATTATTTTTTTATATACTGCATTACACTTAATGATCTTTCACAATATACAGTTGTAGGTAAAATCGACAAAATTAATAAAGCAATTGTAGTTAATTCTTCATATTGACTTGATTCATGGTCAACGTTTAACTTCGATTAAATTTTTCGAACAGTTTTGTTATCAAAACGGTCATTTGCTTAAACTCGACTAAATACTGGATAAGTCAGGTATATTCAATCAATTTTAAATAATAATAATTTTACAAATTCATTTGTGAAAACACGTTGTTTTTTAAAATATAAATTTTTACTATAAAACTGTAGGTGGCAAAATCCTTTGGTGGCCGCATATGAGAACCACTGGTCTTTATTACGTAACATAAAGCAAAGGAATATTTGTCAATAAAATTCTGTAAAATTCTAACCGATAAAAAAGTCCCTTTTTTTAAATTTGATTAGTCATTTATCCCTTTGTATAATCTTTTAGATCACTGGTTCTCATGTGCGGCCAGTTTTATAGTAAATATTGATATTTATAGAACAAGCGTTGTTACAAATGTGTTAGTAAAACTATTATTATTTTAAAGTTGATTGAATTAACCTGACTTGTCTAGTGTTTAGTCAAGTTTAAGTAAAGGACCGTTTTAATAATAAAACTGTTCAAAAATTTTGGTCGGAGTTATACGTTAACAATGAATCAAGTCAATATAAAGAATTAACAACAATTGCTTCATTAATTTCGTCGTTTTTACCTACAACTGTATATTGTGAAAGATCATTCAGTAAAATGCAGCATAAAAAAAATATTAAAGCTCTTTTTATCACATTATGTGCGGCCACAAGACATTTCCATAGGACCACTGATGTTTATAATGCGGCCACAGTGAAATTTCACGTGAAACTACTCTTCCAGATGATTCGGGTATAGCAGGTTATTTTAAGATTCAATAAATCTGAAAATATAAACTTCAAACCAGACGATAATCGATTATTCGGCCATCAAATTTATTCTCTCTGATATAAAACGAGCACTAAAAACTTTTCCTCTCCAATCCCCTAAAGATAAAATTGTGAAATAAATCGAGTTTACTTTCAGTTGACTTGTTTCAAAAGTTGGATTTTAATTCTTAACTATAATAAAGCATATAACTGATAAATAAAAATAATTACTTTTTAAGTTTTATCTCGCAAGTAAAACGTTGTAACGAATTTCTTTTGTCTTAACACGGTGAAAAAATAGCAAATCTATTTTAGTTCTACAAAAATTTATAAGCTTTTTTAAGGTGTAAACTGTCACTTCTCGATGGAAAGGCATGATATTTTAAATAATAAAAATACATTTCTCAGTACTTATTTCCACATTATATTTTTTGATCAGGACCGGTTTCGCTCATAGCGAACATTATCAACTGATAACAGCCATGGCTTTGTATACCTACTACCTTTAATTCATTTTTTTTTTATATAAATACACTTGTTTGTAAATTGTATTCTATCAGTTGATAATGCTTGCGATGAGCGAAACCGGTCCTGATCAAAAAAATATATTGTGGAAATAAGTACTAAGAAATGTGTTTTTATTATTTAAGATATATAGTTGATAGATATTTCGGCTTATCCTTCATCAGAACTTCGTTTAAACGTACATATACCTATTTGATATTTATATTTGTGTTCTTTAAAGAGCTCTAACATATAGTTTCTCTGTTTATGAAGTCTATTAAACGAGACCTCAAAAAATATCAGATTATCTGACAAAAACCTCATGTCAATTTAACCCAAAAATACAGTTTTATGAGGCATACATAACGGGCCATGAATATCTATTTTATGCGAAAAGTTATTCCGACCTGCGAACTTCTATTTTTCCATTTTTAACATATTATATCTATGTAGGTCATACTAAGCAGTAATAAACTATAAATTAACAAAAAACACAGCTGAATGAAGTTTTATAATCATGGCTAGTTGTTCATACACACATTTAAGCCTCAACAATGGAAAAGAAATGCTACATAACTCATTCATAAGGTTTTAACCCTATCGGTCCCGGCTGAAATTGGGAAAATCAAGCCCTGTGCCCGGTCCATAATTGAAGAGATGATATTTTTCTTAAGTATTTACTAAAAGTGTTATATCTGTGGTATTGGGCTGGGTAAATTGGTTGAAAGGCCGAATTGCACATGTGGACACAACCATCAGGACGCTAATCACTTACTGTGGGACTGCCCCGAGATCAATTCCGAACGAACAGAGCCGTTTGCTGTGGTCCGTCCTCATACGGGCCCAATAGGCCGTTGACTTAGTATCAACCAAGGTCAACTTTGAGGCGTTCGATAAATTTGCAAGATTATACGGGGAACGAGATATTCTCGATTCGTCTTTAGATTCAACGCGTAGTACATTAAACTCTTCCGACACGGCGGATTTTCAGTACACAGATACACAGGATATCTAATATCACGTAAAATAAGTGGCTGAACAAGTCACTTCTTTTTTTTCTTTTTTCTCTCTCTTATTTCTAACACAATAGTGCATGGTTTAACGATCGGTCGGTGCAGCTCTGTATCGGGCCAAGAATATGTGGAGTAAAATCAATTATTTTTACTATTATTGCGTTATGGAAGGCGGCCGTGTAACAGCAGCTGCATACACATAACGGGTGGAGGTGGGTCAACCAACTTGTTAAATCTGTGATAATTTTGGATAAAATCGAATGAAGCACTCTAAGATAGTCAAAAAATTATAATAATCAGTTCAAATGAGATAAAGTTGGTAACATTATTTTCTGTAAAGAGCCACATGACACTGCTTATATAATACATGTACCGAGTTTTACTTATTTTTTTTGTTTTGCATACAACGGAAGTTTTTTTCTGTTGCCAGTATAGAGATCAAAACATGTTTTGCTATATCCCCGGAAAAATTATTGTGTGGATCTTGAAAAACTATTGCTCGGAGTAGAAACGGTGTTATTTTTATGTCGTCTCCAGAAAGAGAAATGTTAGTATCGTGTATTGCGATAAAATCGTTCAAATCAATACTCTCATTGGCGATAACACCAATTGGATAACTGTTTTGAAAAGGTATAAGTCTTTACTGTAAGAAAATCTAGACAAACACTGTCAAATAAGTCGCTTGATTTAATTTTATTGTTTTTAAATAGCTGTTATTATTTTTATATAGCTGGTTTATCATGTCAAAACACGGCTCCGGTACTCTGGCGTTGGATTTTGTATCACGTGAAAACGTGGCGCCGGGATTCGAAGTGTTAGTAACTATTTCTTAGAGGAAATGTATTCTACATATATTATATAATAAAGCACGCTGTTTAATATTATTAACACTTTCTACAATTTTATATTAACAGGATAAGAGCTAATTTTTGTCATTGAGAGCAGTAATTATGAGTGAAACCGGCACTGATCTCATTGATTTTAAGCAGTAGGTAGGAACAATCATAAACAGCGTTTTTACTATGCCAGAAAACATTTAAAAAAATATAAAATAAAATGTGTACGATTATTGAACAACTTGAATGCTTACGCTTGGTATGGGGAAATGTCGATATTTTATAAAATGGATATAATATTTTTTATGGATTCGGTGGTAACTTTGTGGAAGTTCATTTTAATATAAACTTTAAGATAACTTTGATTGTTCTACTTAATATGTTTCAATATATTAAAATGGATATATTTTATGTAATAAAATACCGGAATATTTCAACTAAACAATTGGTGTATTTATTTAAATTATTTTAGAAGTTTTCTTCGAGAAATCTTATTATTGCGTACAAGACAATTTATTCCGAATGTTTTCCGTACGATATAAGCTTTCTCTTGATAAAATTTAAAGTAATACTTCAAATTAAATAAACATTCGAAAACTAGTCTAGTTTTCAGTTACGACAAACATAATAAATAAGTTTGCGGCACTGAATGAAAGCGTCCGTTGGAAACTTTAACCTCACGAACAGACTTTAATGAAAAGGACTTTAGTATTCGAGCGCACTACTCGTCTACGTGATACACTGAATACGTATTGCGTTTAATTACACAAGAAACATTTATTCACGTCAAGGTGATAAAAATAAATATAAAATAAAACTCGAATCTAACAATTTAATTTATCATATCGACTAAAGGTGCTTGATGGAACTTCAATGTCAAATTTAAATTGTTACAAATTTGTACGATTCCACATATTTTGTCACTAACGACCTAGTAAGCATCGTCTATCATCGTCATCGTTTTTTTTAAGAAATGATTCATTTTAAAATACAAAAGATACTGTTAAGTATCGCTGACGTTGCAAAGAATTGTGAATCTTAATGCAATTTGTAACGCTTTAACATTCACCATTATTCTTAATTTAAAAAGACGTAATTATCTAAATCCCCTACAAAAACTTGTGAAATTTGCAGAGTTTTCTTTCAAGATTAATTAGCGAGACTGAAAGCTTTTCGGGAATTCCTAAGTCGCTAAGTAGACAATTCCAAAAATGAAATTATTTATTAAGACGAGAGTTTACGGCAATGAAAAAATGTTTCGCCTAATATTAGAACGGTAGGCGGTTTTACGAACTTATTAGAATGGCGCGTAAAGAAATTGTTTAGGATTAAAAGCACGCGCAATGAAATTATAAAATTTTGTGAAACCCTATTTTATTTACCGTAAATTAAACGAAAAATGTAAATAGATTTACGTTGAAATATTTTTAAGACACTTATTTCAAAGAGTGTTTCAATTTCGAATCAGAAAAACAAAAAGCTTATATTCCTGTTTCCAAATATTCAATTATAACGTTTCATAACGCAGCAAATTGTAAGGTTATATTAGTCAAAGTTTGGTAATGTAATGACGGGTTGATATTTGAAAGCTCATTTGAATAGAGATCTATTCGCTCTTATAACTTAAAATTGTATCGAGGTTAACGTAGCCAATGAATGAGAAATGATTTTTAAATGTAATGTATATGTTTTTGATGTAATTGAATGTAAAAGTATGTTTTAGTGTATTTACTAACAGTATTACATATTTCGATGGACGGTGGTCAGCAAAATTTGGTTCTTTTTGAATTGTTTTAATTCCGTATCTAAGAATTGCGACCAAACGACCAAAAAATACGAGAGGATAATTCTTTCTCTCTGAACATTATTTTTGATGATTTTTTAAAAAGATTTGGACGCGAATTCGGTGGGCATGGTTTTTATAATTATAATACTATCGATTTACGAACAGCACGTAACAATCAATTATATTGTCAAGAGTAACCATACTTTACGTATTTTATTTACGACTATTATATGATACAAAACTTATAATAAAATAAAATTATTTGGTACTTTATTATATACACTGTAGTGTAGTGGTTGAAATGTGAAATGTGTGTAAAAAAGGATACCGATCATTATAGATTGAACTGGCATTTAATTGGTAGATCTTGGTAGAGAAGATATGTTTTTTTCTTACTTATAGTTTTAATGAGGGCGTAAGCCGAAATAGCTATTAACTATATATCTCATAATTTTTGTAAAGCTATAATTCATTGTTATTTTTTCACCGTGTTATGGAGCTTTACATATATTTTATGAGGTGTAATTTAATGTATAAACTTTTTGTTGTCTTGACAACTTGTTTTAAATTTTTAAATGAAAAAATCTATAGTTGTAGACGTTATGTATATATAACGACAAATGACAAAATTAATGCAAAAAAGACTATTTGCGAAAAGTTTTTATTCTTTATTTATTTTTGAATAAAAGCTCTGCTTAAAGCTGTTGTATACTTGGAGACGTTCACAAAAGATATACTATATACCAAAATATTTGTGAACGCTTTACAGGTGAAGAATTCAAAGTGAAAGACAAAATACGGTAAATAAAAGTTTAAATACCAACACTTTCAAGCATAACTGGACGAGTGTCAACCGCAAAAACAAACTTGCCATACGATTAAGCGTTGCTCAGCGAAGCTTTCCTCAGCCATCGTCAGAACTATAGTTCTGACGATGGCGTGAGCCGAAATAGCTATCAACTATATTTGTTAAAAATAATTTTGTAGAACTAAAATACATTGCTATTTTTTCACCGTGTTATAATGAAGTTCTACCAAGTGAATGCCAATTCAATCAAAATAATTTATTTAAAATACGAAATTGAAGAAGTGACACTTTAAATCATAAAATAATATGTATTCGTTTATATTTGATAAGCCAACGACCATACCACGTTGTAAGCACCGGCTCTCGTGCGATCACCGAAGTTTAGCAACATTGGGCGCGGATAGTGCTTGGATGGGTGACCGCTCGGGAACACCGAGTGCCGTGTTTTCTTGGCTATGGGAAGGAAAACCCAGACAGAAAACCGAATACCAACCCGCCTGGGCAGCGTGGTGTTGCTTTGTCCAAACCCCCCCTGAAAAAAAAAAAAAAAAACAGGGGGAGGCCTTCATCCAGCAGTGGATCGACCCCGACTGATGATGATGATATTTGATAAAAAGTCATTAACATCTTTTGAAATTAAACACTTTAATATTTAAAGAGTAATTATATGTTTTGTTTTTATCACGCCCGGATGCGATTGTAGGAATGTGTGCGAGCGATGTCATTAAGTTGTAAAAGTGATTATAAAGTCCCTGGTTGTAGATATTGCTTAAAACTATTTTATCAATTTTAATTTATTTATTAAGACTTCCGTTATACAACAGCATTTAAATTCGAATTACCACAATCTACTATCGTTGCATTCGTAATTACTGTAGTATAAACTGGAAACCCAAACTCAGAATTGGCGATAGTGAACCTGGTGATTGTGATGTGCTAATTAGGTTGTTTTACGGTTACTTTATAAATGGCGGTATTGTGAATAAATGGCAACAGACGATATTGAAGCGTAGAACGGATATTCAATAGACGTATATGCAGTGATGGGTTACCGATACCTTGTCAAAAGGTTTTGTTAATCTCAGAAATATTCGCAGTGCTCCGTGAGGGGCATATTTTTTCAGGGCTGTGGAGTCGCAATGTTTTGGCTAGAGTCGGAGTCGTGTTTTTGGTCCATGTCGGAGCCGAAGTCGTAAAAAACGAGCGACTTGACTACTTATTCGATTAGACGATTTTGAATTCATTCAGAAGAATATATCAATGTACAATTGACGGATTGGTTGGTTAATTTTTAATTTAATGATCATGAATAGGAAAGGTAGAAAATCTGTCAAAAATAGAAATCTTGTTTTTTTGACGACTCTACAGCCCTGATTTTTTATCACTATTTTACCATTATTATTCATTGTAATTATTAAAGCAATTGAATTTGGCTGGATATAATTACATAAATATATCTCCTAAGACAATCACGGCAATTAAATAATGTAAAAATTTATCGTGTGGAAACGACTGCTGATATCAGAAGAAAAGACGTGGTAGGTGGTAGGTGGTAGCTGGCATAATTTATATATATTATATAACAATATGCATGATTTACAAAGATGTTTGGTTATACATCAAAGAACATCTAGAAGCATTACAATTTTTTATGATATCAACTAAGGGGGCTTGAAGAAGTTTCAATATTAAATTTGAATTGTTGAAACCCTGTAAATTTCCACATATTTTGTCACTATTTCTGCTGCATTCGCGTGATTGAATGTCTGAAAATGCTGAAAGTTGAAACATGGGACGTGAGTGACAAAACATGTAGAAATACAGAATGCTTTATCATTTGAAATGTCAAACAATGTTATGTTAAAGCATTGTAAATCTATGGACAAAAACAATGCAACAATTTTTTAATTACTTGTTTTATACGTTTTCGTTTTTACATGGATTGAAAACGAATTTGAACCAGTTACATTTACAACTAACATCATTCACGAAAGACTCGAATTGGGAAGAAAATTAGCTAATCATTTTAGATAAAATGATTCAAATGTTGAATGGGCCCTTCGATTCCAACGTGATATTAATCAATGCTTGGCTTAATATGATGAGGTCCATAAAATTCTTACAAGAAATTCGAAGCAAATCTTAATAACGGATTTTATTACAAAATCTCCTCGAGGTGTAAATGTTTCTACTTCAAACATCGAATCGGCATAAATAATGTCGAGTGATGAAAGTGACTTTGAACCAGTCACGAAGAAAAGATTGACAGTGTTTTGTGATGATGATGAATGATAAAAACTCCACCAACCGTTTCAATATTTTTTAATGAATCTTTTGGATTTCGTTTTTTGTTTCTCTATACAAGCTTTATGTGTATTTAATAAATAAAAGAAAATGCATATTTATACTTTTTAATAATTTTGTCTTATTTATGTTTTTTAGAATATAATCAAATTATGCGTTTTGTGTACTTTTTGATTAACACGGTTTTACATTAAAAAATATACAATTTCGATTTTCACATTTTTCTCAGGAATCTATCTACCGGGTAAATTGAGAGATATGTGTATTCTTATTTTCACAAAAGCTCAACAGTTCAAATCAAATCGAGCGAAAAGCTCTCGCGATCTTACTCCTGCCTAGCAGTAATAATAAAACAAAGTGCTTCTGTTTTGAAAGTCGTTATGAATAATTTATTGTACTGAGATTGGATATATTATTGAAGTTTTGTAAATCAATACAAAATCCAAGTGAAGCGATTCGACGAATCAACAAATTTTAAGAGAAGATAACCAATTGAAGAAAATAAATAGCGTTCTAGGAAAATTGGCTGCTTTTGCTTTATAAATACGAGAAAACAATAATGTTTTTGAGATTAAAGTGCCTTTGGCTATTTGCAAATAAAGACTTCGGTATGTATTTATGTTACTTAGAACAAATTCAAAAAGAAAGAAACATGTTCACACTGACGAGTTTACCTTGACAGTTGGGGAAATATAAACAAACAGAATATTTTTATATTAAAGTGGTACATGAAAACATAACAAAGAAAAAGTTTGAGTATCTGAAGCTCATTTGGGAATTTTTGCTTTATTCAGATGTTCTTACTGTCATTTGAAAGGTAAATTTTATTCATTGAGCCAACTGCGATGTAACATATATTCGCAATGCTTAATTTTTTTTTTACTCGAATGAATTTTAACAACTGGATTGGTTTGATTAAGCCGTGACTATCTTAAAGGCGAATGTATTTTTTATTGAAAACTCTTTTTCGTTACTAGAGTATTTTTATACTTTTATTTCAAGCATTTATTTTACAGTACTGATGGTTTAGTACGGTATAAATAATTCAGGAAATACAGTAGAACCTCGATTATTCGGACTAATTGGGGATGAAGATAGACCGGATAAGGTCAAATCCGGATAATCGAAAAATCATAATTGACAGGAAAGGACAAGTGTATTCAGTATTAATCATTTTTATTTCTTAAGATTAATGAATAGCCTCAAAATTAAATTATATTTTATTGAAAAAATCAATTATCGGTTTCTGCTTAAAGCTAGGTTTTATTTTCGATGCTGCCAAATCGCGAATACTTTCAAGACATATAAGTTGACTTGAATCGCATTCTTCTTGACACTTAAAGCACTTCATGGCGACATCTAAACACTGAAAAGTTTCAGAAGCAGTAGGACCAATGTCTTCCCTCTTACAATTATTTTCTTTATCTTCTTGATCTTGTTCATCTGAGGCAAATATTTCTTTAATTGTTTCTTTATCATTCAAAATCTGGAGTTCAGGATCGTTTGCATCGTAATTTAACCATTCGGTTACAACTCTTTGTTACATTCAGCACACGTTCGAATTAGTGACATTGAAAATTAAATTAATATTTAAATCATGATTAATTTTTCTAGAAACAATCGTTCAATGCGTATCGAATTTGGACGATAACTGACCCATAATTTACACACGATTTTTGTTGGAACAGATGCATAAAAACAAATACAGCGATCAAAATGTAAGATAGTATTCCATCACGTACGTAAACAGTGGACGCAAATCGCCAGTTAAATATCAGCAAATTCGTAATATTTTTGTAAGTTTTGACCAATCCGAATAATCGATAATCCGAAAAACTGAGGTCCGGAAAATAGAAGTTCTACTGTACCACACAAAAAAAAACTAAAAAAATGATTGTACATACAACCTTTTGGCAGAAGTTAAACGAATCTGCACAAAATCACTCATGAATTGGATAAATCGTGGTAAATATGAAATATTAATTTCGTACATTCCCTGATGAAATTTGCACAGTTTTACTTAACAAAACGCAAGTATTTGTCAAGGAGAATAATCAATATATGGCAAGTAAATATGTAATGTTGATGTGAATATAAGGTTCGTGAAATTAATACAGTGTAAATAAATCCATTGGGCGAATGCTTTAAAAACGAACCAATCATATAAATCTGTAAACTTTCTGTGAAGGCGATTAGTTTTTAAATTAATTGATAGTTTTATGAGTAACTGTGGACCGCCTCATAGTTATGTAAGGTAAAGAAGTATAACAATAACACGGTGAAAAAATAGATATAACTAAAATACATTGCTATTTTTTCACCGTGTTATAATGGAGTTCTACCAAGTGAATGCCAATTCAATCAATAAATTGAAAGTATAACAATACTCCTCACGTGTTGATAGCGCCATCGTTCACTAGCCAATTTATAATATACGATGACTATTCTTCATAATATAATACAGTACATGTACTATATTAATTCACAAAAAGGTGTATCAAACGTCTTTTGAAATAGCTTGAAAACCACTTGTGCTATCGATGTTTAAGAAATATTGTGTTGGCCAATGAATATGGGACACAGTTTTGCTTGACTTTACTGGCAAAAAATAAATAAAATACGAAGAAAACAGTTTTTTTCGAGGATTTCAATGCCATAGGAATGTTTTATTCAAGCTGAATACAGCAACATGTTTTATTTATGGTTTTATTGTGTACTTAAACTCTTCATTTTGATAGTACGTGATTTATTATCTATATATGTGAGATTAAATGAATTTTCAATTTATTTAAATACAAAATTTACATTGCAAATTGAACCACCCGAACGTAAGAGGACGGTTTTAATAATAAATAAAAAAAGCAAGTAAGCAAATAATTATTAAATTTGAATTGTAAAAACTTTGTACGATTCTACATGTTTTGTCACTATCGACTCGAGTTCTGATGCATCCGCCTGAAGATGCCGAAAGGCAAAAACCGGGACGCTACTAGCAATACACGAAAACCGTAATATTCTTTTTTTAAATTTGTATCGTTGAATTTTTGTACAATTCCACATGTTTTATCACTTACGACTCGAATTTCACTTTTCGGTATCAAATTTGATATTAAAATTCTATCAAGCAACCACAGACAATATCATAATTTACATTCTTTTTTGAATTACAATAATGCTTTTTAATTTATGATATCGACTGAAGGTGCTTGATGGAATTTCAATTTCAAATTCGAATTTTTAAAACTTTGTAAGATTCCACATATTTTGTCATTAAAGACCCTGTGTTCACCTTTTGGCATTCTATCACGCGGATGCAACAAAACTGACACACAATAAACAGTTAACATCGGTTATATACCAAAGGAGTTATTAACAAAAGAAAAATACAGACCCAAAGGCAAAAACTAAATGACAACCAAAATAAGTTTCAATAACGTTGATTATTAAATCAATATTATTCAAATTTGAAAGTGTGTAAGTATATAGATGTTTTTAAAAGAAGCAAAATAGTCTTAAAACAATAATAAAGGTACAGTTCTAGGGTTATTAAGTTTATTTGATATTGACTGAGAATATACACAAAGAAACTAACAAAGTGTCGATATAAAATATAAAATTTATCATAATTAAACAGCGTGGGAAAGGATATTAAGCAAACAGTCAAAATTTGATAAAATAATTATACCGTGAAACATGGTGGGCATTTAATATTCAAATGACACCAAAAATAAATTATCACTAGCCTCGTTTCGTTTGTTATAAAGTGACTCCTTTGTTGAAGATTTCTTTTATTCTATTTCCTAAGCAAACTTCTCAAAGTGGACTCAACGTTGACAGTCGGCGTTTACGCAAGAGTCTTCATCTCAGTCTTCTTTGATTATAATTTTATCAAAGAGATAAACTATCAACTTTGTCAATGTTAAGGATTTGAATTGTTAACAATACTCAAAAAAAATACGCGCATTACCAATGTATTACATTTTCGGATAAAGTCGGTTAATAATTCATAATTTAAGTAATAAAAGGATATTTTTTAGTACCTATTTCAACAACATATTTTTTTTTAACATGACCGGTTTCACTCATCACAAGCATTATCAAGTGATAGAAGACACTTAACAAGCAAATCTTTTATAAAAAATAGTTAAGTTAAATGTAGCAGGCATACAAAACCATGGGATCAAGAATTAAGAAATAATTTACAGGAAATCATAAAATATTAATATAAATGATTTTTTTATACATATCCGTCATAAAAATTACAAATTCATTGCTTTTGCAACGTTTAAATATTTTTTTTACATTTAATGTTGTAAATTAAAGAAACAATATATTAATAATTTTCAAATAAAATTCAGGTAAAAATATGTTTTTATTATTTAAAATTTTGATTTAATAGATTCGAAAAGAACATATAATAAAAAATCATTTCAACTTGAACAAAAATGCTCGTGTTATCGAATTGAATTTTATCGTGATAGTTTTTGCGAGGTTTCGTAACACACTTACTAAAATTTGACATCATAATTTTTAATATAAGGAACAGTAGATCTTTTTCATGTAGCTTTTTCTAAACGTCTTAAAATTTAACGTGGAATCAATGTATTCATATACAATTATACATACTTTAATATGTCATGGAAATTGTCTATTCATTTTCACAGTTCTATGAAAAACATATGTATCTACTGCGTACAACTGGGGATGTGTATATATATAAAATTTTAATGTTAATGAGTCATTTATATTCAAAGCACAATTATAACTTTTGAGAGCTTTAGATAACAGTATTTATATTTCATAGTTTCTCAACCGGTGGTCCGTGGAGATTTTTGGATGGTCTGCGAAAATTTTTGGTCGAGCCGAAACAATTGAATTTCATGTTCAATTTTTAAATTGATTTTTTTTGTAACTGTCTATTTTAATATACTTAAATATTATTATAATATAACACCGTGTGTTGCAAAATTAATTGCTTTGAATAAAAAAAAACAATTAAATAAATATTTATTTCAATGTTGATGGTCCGCAAAACTTTTTTGGTGGTCCGTTGATGTAAAAAGGTTGAGAAACTATGATCTATCTGACATTAAAATAAATTTTCAGTACGCAAAGGTTAAGTAAACCTTAATCATTGTAAAATATTTGCATACGAAGCTTTTTCGTTGAAATAATTGTATACCTTTAGTAGTTGTATATATATGGTAAGAAAACTGTATCTATATAAATAAAAATCAATGTATGTGTGTCTAATTTATGATATCGACTGAAGGCTCTTGATGGAATTTAAATATCAAATTTGAATTGTAACAACTTTGTACGATTCCACATGTTTTGTCACTAAAGACCCGGGTTTCGCCTTTAGGCATCTTCAGGCATTCTATCACACGGGAATCTCACATGTCAGTTCTGTTGCATTCGTGTGATAGAATACGTGAAGACGCCGAAAGGCGAAACCCGGGCGGTTAGTGACATAACATGTGGAATCGTACAAAGTTGTAACAACTCAAAAAGTATGTGTGTCTATTTGTCCTTTATATATTACTACACAATTCATCCGATCGATATGGAGCTTTACAAATTTTTTGAATACACTCCGGCGAAGGTTTTCGCATGAATTAAAACGACACTATGAATAACGACAAACATTGATTTATATATGGATAACAAATGAAATTTTTAGAAGTTGAATGGTGATAATTCACGTTATGTAAGATAAGATGATTGAATGAAGTAGTTATAAGGTAGACATGGGTGAATCTATATTAATTGAAAAAAAAATAACTTTACCATTTCTGGCAACGAAGAAAGGGATGTCTGATTTTGTTCGTATTTCAAATGGAGCTTTTTTGTTTGTTTGTTTAGCTAATGACCCAACGTCAATTTTGTCAAACTTACAGTAAGTTTATCGATTCTTTTGTAATTTGGCCGTATGTACTAAAGCTAGCGCAGATCAATACATGGCTGTCGGTATAGCACAAATACTAGTTTCAGGAAATCGGTGACGAATGTTTTGGATCGGGACATAATTAAGCAGTCTAACGTTCAAAAATCATACAAATAATCATATATAAACAATGAATATACAATAATCTAGGAGCAAGCAACAACGTAATTGAAATATTTTGTTCAATATAGAATCGTGCAAACTATGAATTATTTTTATTATTGTCTGGATTTTGACGTTCGGTATCTTCATAAATTTAATCACACAGATGCGATAGAGCTGGCAGTCAGAAAATAATTTGTATAGCTTTTATAATTTTATTATAACTTAATATTAAAGCTTGTTGCAATAGTACTTGCTTTTTCAAAAACGATTTTGTTGAATATAAAATATGTGGAAATGTGCTCTAGTTAAAAAAAAGTTTAAATTATATTTCTAAGCACAAGAACCACTTTTTTTACTATGAAAGAATTCTGATAAAATGTATCATAAAAAAACTATGTTGAATGTTTACTAATATGAGGTGTTCAAAAGCAAATACTATTCGAAATTAAATTAATTAATTAATTGATAATTCACTTTTAAGGTGTTAACTGTCACTTCTTGATAGAAAGGCATGATATTTTAAATAATAAAAACACATTTTTTTAGTACTTACAATATTTCCACAATATGTTTTTTGATCAGGACCGGTTTCGCTCATCGCGAGATAAGTTGATAATGCTCGCGATGAACGAAACCGGTCCTGATCAAAAAATACATTGTGGAAATAAGTACTAAAAAAATGTGTTTTCATTATTTAAAATAATTGATAATTTGTAAAAAAGCAGTCTAACACCAAAAAACCTCTTAAGTAAATGTTACACAGCTACTGAAAAATTCAATGACGAAATGTCAAACTTTATAAAGCTTATATCTATGTATTATATATAAGAGTTAAAGACTGGCTCATAAAAATTCAAAATGATGAAATTTTATAAATTATCGGGACAACTAAGGGCAAAACACAAAAACGCTGTCGACTATGATTATTGTTAAGTGGACGTCTCCGCTTTTGCTATTAGACGCCTCATATGTTTGAATAATCTTATTTCTAAGGCAGTGATGCTTAATCTTGTTGTATGATTTATTACACGTGAATCGTAGTGACACGAGGCATGTAAATGACACTTGCTTCTGATTTCGTGTATGCTTACAATTAATTCGTTAAATATGGAGTTTATTTGTATAACTGTGATATTTGTTCAGCACGTATTGAAAATGTTTGAAGAATTTCTAAGAAAGGAACTGTTTATTCATTGGAGCAATTCAAATGCTGAAAATAAGCCATCATAGTATATTATGATGTTTAGGTTCTTAATAAAATCTCAAGAACACATTTTCGTAAAATAAAATAACGAAAAAATATTTTTACGTATTTCATTTCGAAGTAAAGAATTAAGTCAGGGTCAATTGTATTCGAAGTAAATAAAATGGAGTTTTATGTTATAAATATATTATTGCTTTAATCTCAACATTTGTTATCAATAAACTAATAATTAACGTAATCAAACGAGATTACGAAAAAGATTAATGAAATATACGTCCAAACAGGAACTAGTTTTTTATTATGTGAATTTGAATATAAGCTAATACTTCCAAACATATGAAATGCCGTTATTTTAATTTGAATATTTTCATAACAAAATAATGTTGACGAACTTTCTAGGTGGTTTGGTTTTTGTGTTTTATGCATCATTGCTTCTAAGCAGTAAGAATATCGAGTGAATATATCGTGACGGTCGTATTAAGGCAAATATTAGATTTTGAGGAATTTCTCCGTCATTTTGACATTTTACCATCACCGCATTCAGGGTGTTGTGGTAAAAGTTTCCTGAACATAGATATAGACGATGCTTTTGAAAATGAGGTCAATTTACCCACCTGGAAGTATGTTTTGGAAAGTCAATACAAAGCTTAAAGCTAAGATAGTGTTAAGTGTGTTGGAACATATATTCTTGGTGACTGATAACTAAATATTTTTTTATATAATGTATTGTATTTCATTAATTTTGAAAGATTATTAATCTTTGCTGAATTCTCCATAATTATAGTATGTAACTAAAAGAATTGAAATTGTCTAACTGATGGAAAAACTATAAAATAAAATATATGTACTATTTATAATTAAAAGATATTTCACTTTCTTCAAAACGATTTCGGGGTACATAACAACACTTAATCAAATTGTGTAAAAAACGATTTCAAACAATTTTATTAACAATATAAGATGAATTTTGCTATCAAAACTATAATTTAAATTATTGTTATTTGTAGACCTAAAGCATTTTTTTATTGAGGAAAATTTAATATTAAAAATAATAAGGTAAATTTCATAAAGGTTTTTTATAAATGAGTGAATACAGTGGAAACTAAATTAGGTTTTTCAAACATTATAATCCTTTTATTGCGGCTGACGCTAACGGGTTTGTCAATATTTTTTGCTAAACAAAAAGGAATATCCTAAATGTGAAATGATTTATTTATTTTTCTTTATTCTTTCATGAAACTATTTTCTTAAAATATGTCTTTGGCAAGGAAAGACAAAAAATGAACAAAATTTATTACACAACGTACATGTGACATTGAGTTTTTTTTCATTTCTGTGTAAAATATAAAAAAAGGTATCACATACCCTTACGCTCGATAAAGTATATTTATTTATTACAACTACACGGTACAAAACTTACAAATTATCAATTCAATGCTTTTGCACCGTAACATATTAACATATTTAAATATAAGAATATAAAAATTCAACAAATACACTATAAAACAATCAATAAGGATTGCAAAAAAAGAAAGTCAACCAAGTAAGCTCATGAAATGTCTACTTTAACTGAAAAAATAGCATTCGTCTGAGCTCACTTTCGTCCACATGAAATATATCAACTTCCAAAGCAATACTGTTGAACATTGTTAATGCTTTTACCATTGGCTTCCCCATTGGCAGACTGGTTCTACACTTTGGAAGAACAAACAAATTATATACACGATTTCTTAAAAAACTATCCGGAACATTATTAAGGAAGGCAGAATTCTTATTTTGGCCTCGAATTAGTCGAAAGAAATATGTGGCCAGATATATTTCTTGTCGATTTTTCAAACTATTAAAAGTGAGCATACCTAAAAGAAAGTCAGTTGGATAAAGCCACGGTTAGTATCCGTACGCCCTCAAATAAAGAAGTCTCAAAAATTTCTTCTGAACCTTTTCCACCATTAGGGCATATTTCAAATCTCCTGGGGCCCAAACAATAGACCCCCTCTCAAGCCTGCTTCGCACAAAGGTATTGTACAATAATATGAAAATTTTAACACCTGAAAAGGCTCTCGTAGTACGTAGGATAAAGCCCAAAACATTTGCAATGCTTTGTTGCAGGTAGTCCTAATGTGACTATTGAAGGTTAGTTTACTTTCGAATTGTACTCCAAGATCCTTTGATACTGATACTGATTTATTTAACTCTTTAAACATTTATGGTTAAAGAAAAACGTCTTGTGATATTTTTGTTGGGAAATCTACGAGGCAAATTGTGTTAGTGTTTGAAGGAAAAACATTTAGTAAAATTTTTCAAGATGAATATCGATTACGCTGATTGTGAGGAAGTTGTATTATTAACATTTTTTCCTTAACGGATGAAATGGGCAAAAATATGATCGCAATAAAATAACAAAATTAAAAATAAAATATTTAACACGGTGAAAAAAATAGCAATGTATTTTAGTTCTACAAAACTATTTTTTAAAATATAGTTGATAGCTATTTCGGCTCACGCCGTCGTCAGATCTATGCTTAAACCAACATTTGCTTATCTATATATAGCTGTGTAGAAAAGGTACACTATACATCCTCTCTCCTGTTTTAACGACTTAGCTTGTTTCCTGTTCGCAATAAAACTAACAATTGTAAATGAAACTTAAAAGACGGCTTTGTCAACAAGTTTACATATGGCACGGAAAAAGTCCATTACAGAACAAAGAGACACTAGTCAGAGGATTCAACAATGGTGACCGACATATATTAGTTTGTTCGTTAAGAATCCTTTTTGATAGTTGATATCTTTTGATTTCCAGCTGTTTCAAAGCCGTCATCCTTTTTTTTCCCATATTTAGATATTTTAATCGGGCATTTGAAGAAGAAAAGATTCAATCAAATAAAATGACTTTTCTGAAACACGAAATTTGTTTTTGAAGAATAATCTTATTTTTTTATCGCTTCAGTCAGTATTTTATTATTTATATAAAGATATTCAGAAATATTTAAATTTAATTAAAATAGCTTTTCCCAATTAAGTACTGTAGTGAAACGTTTTAATATGTTTTTAAAAAGAAAAAAGAGCTTTATCTTTTTAATACCTCATAGTTCCTGATTTAACTTAGTATTATGTGGGCTCAAATAAGCCTTCGTTTGAGAGATGACGTATTGGAGTGTTGATAGTGTAAAACTGAAATTTGTTAGATATTACATGATGTATTATTAGAGGTAAGTATTATAATAGAATTGAAACAAGAAGGTTGAAATAACATCGCACTCTATATTTCCATTGTAAATATATTTAGAAACTTCTGAAAACAATATCCTCATAAAAATACTATGGAATTTTCGACAAGAGAAACGAAACAATGTGTATAACTAATTAAAAAAAAATATATATATATTTATATGAAATATATATTTATTAATCTAATTTAATGAGTATAACAATGGTGACGACGCAAAAGTAGTTTGTTCACCTTATAAATGAACACACTACTTTTGCGTCGTCACCATTGTTATACTCATTAAATTAGATTAATAAATATATATTTCATATTAAAAATTTTTTTTTGAAAAATGATATTGCCTCCTTTTACTTTATTTTTTTTACAGAAAATATTGGAACGCCCCTGACTGACCATATCTTCCCATCTCATCGATTCATCTTTAATTGACTATCATTAAAATTCTTATGTATTAATTTATTTTGTTCATGAAGTAGTAAGTGTGGGTTATTTTCGTCATTAAAATTTCCCACTCCTTACTTAATTATTGATTGTTCAGAGCTCCTAATGGATTATTGATTTAAATAATTGTAATTGTAATTCTTAATAAGTGATTACTTTATTTGTATCAATATTGTATGATTTTATATAAATTGTTTCCTAGTTCTTGAACCCATGGTTTTGTACACCTGCTACCTTTAACTCAAATTAATTTTTTGTTTTGTATAAATAGACTTGTTTGTAAATTGTATTCTATCAGTTGATAATGCTCGCGATGAGCGAAACCGGTCCTGATCAAAAAATATATTGTGGAAATAAGTACTAAAAAAATGTGTTTTTATTATTTAAAATATCATGCCTTTCCATCAAGAAGTGACAGTTAACACCTTAAAAGTGTATAACTAAATAAAGATTTATTTTTCATAGTAAAACCACAAATTACGTTACTCAAAACACAGGTGAAACGTTAGTCAGATTAGAGTCATTATACAACTGGGAAAATATGATGATAAACTAACGCCTATCTTCAGGAAACGGTAAGGTCATAATTTATTACCATTGTCATTCATGACATATATAGATGAGGAAAATGATGATTGATTATTCGGAAACAATTCTCTTTTATTTTTACAAACATTAGAAAATTTTTGTATAATTTTGTTAATCAAATCAAATAATTACAGTCGCTTTGTATAATTATTCATAAGATATATTATTATTTTTTATTATTTGATTTATCAAACAGTGAAAAAATAGCAATGCATTTTAGTTCTACAATTTTTCTTACAAGATATAGTTGATTGCTATTTTGATTTACGCCATTGTAAGAACTGTGTTTAAAAGTACATTTGCATATCTATATACAGCTGTGTAGAAAAGGTACACAATACATCTTCTCTTTTGTTTTAATAACCTAACTTATGTCGCGCTAGCAAAAATTTTTTTTTTTAATTTAAAACAAACTAAACTAAACAGGCGGCAATTTCGATAAGCTTAAATACTCCCCAGAGATGATTTATTACAGAAATGCATTAGCATTTCGCACTAGTCTGAGGAACGGTGAAAGACTTATAGAGGTAGTCCTCGACTTACGACGGTTCGACTTACGACCACTCGCACTTACGACCAAATAGCACTTTCTTAAAAATTGCATTACGCTGCAATATACAGGAAATAATCAACAAAAAACTCAAATAAAATTGGATATGTTTTTTTATTACTACTTCTTTTTCCACTACTGATGATGATCCAATAGATTGTACTTATATAAGTACAGATGACGAAAGATTTTAAATATTAATGAAGTAAATATTTTATTTTGTATTAATAAATAAGCATAAATTTATCAAGAAAAAAATATAAATAAATACACATGTTTTATTTTAAAATATAAGTACATACACATTTTGTATGAAATTCGACTAACCACCAATTCGGCTTACGACCAAGTCCAGGAACGTATCTCGGTCATAAGTCGAGGATAACCTGTATTTGTCTGTTCGTTTTTTTTAATTTCACAATTTCACATAGCTATCAACTATGTCTTTTAAAATTTTGTAGACCTAAAATACATTGGTATTTTTTCACCGTGTTATAATGTATTTCTACCAAGCAAATGCCAATTCAATCAATTTTTGATTTATTGTCAAATGATTGTTTTACTATGATTTTTGGAGTATATATTTGTGAAAACGTGAGCGCCAATGCTACATTGCATAATTTCTAAGTTTGAGGCTGTTGGTTCTTGCACAAGCTCAAAAAAGGAAATATTAATGAGATACCCGCAGTCAAAAACTTTCCCGCATTTGCATACATCTTTTCGCGAGTGACCCAAACTTGTTGAGACCTATAACCAAACACAATTTCAAAGTTTGAACTCTTGCAAGCCTAACCTACCACCGGAAAAACAAAGAAGAAATTCCGCAGTGAGCTGGCAGCGTAAAGTCGTAGCGCACCGCGTTCTACGTTCAGCTGTGCGTCAGTCTGCAACAAGCCTCTCTGCCGCTAGCATTCCGTATACTCCCCGTTACGCTTCTACGGAAAAATCGTAAAATCTACGACAAACTCGTAGTACCGGTTCAAGCCGTGTCGCCGTAGACGGTGTTAAAACATAACATATCAACACAGTGCATGATAATATTGAAAAATAATTATTTCCATTGGTTAAATAAAATTTGCTAAATATTTCAAAATAATAAAAAGTGTTGCATATATTGTGTTTAACAGTTGAAAAGTTGTGCGTGGTTTAGTTGCATGTGCTTGTATATTTATATCAAAACAGTGTAAGATTTATATCGGTGTAAATTTAATTTATATTTATATATTTAAGTGTTTGTGGTAGAGATTTTTTTAATGTTTTATAATATATTTAGACAGTGAAAATAAAGTGATTGTGGTTAATTAAATCAGTGCGTGGATCTAAGTGATTCTATTGCTGTAACAAAGGTAGGTTTGCTTAAAACTTAACGGCGAGATAGTTTTTCATGATAAAAAAATTATGCTAACAAATAATTAAATCGTTATTATCAATGTAAGTTAATTAAATTTTGGCAAACCCTATTACAATATATGTTAAAAAAAACATTGTTCTGAAATAAATTAATGTTGTGACAGTGTTATAGTATACAAACGAATCGCTTTAACGTATAATATTACTATATATAAAATGAATCTATTTTCAGCAAAATGGTCGTTATTAAATGATTTCAGCCCTCTTCATTCTTTGTCTCTACATGTAAATACTAGTGTGTTTACAAATTAAATAGTCGTTGTTTTGTTCTTTATAGAAATAATGAATATTTGTGAAAATATTGGAAATTTCGTTGAAAGAATTTCTTATTTGAATTTTTTTAAAAGTAAATTTGTGGTGATGCATAATTATTTAAAAATGATACGATACCGGCTATAGTTTAAGATTTTTTTTTATCATCTCTCACTGTAAGTAAATCGATATAAACTTACTTAAGTCTTACGATTTTCGAGTATAAGGCAACGGTTGATGATCAATTGAATGTAAATATAAACACAATATTCCATTTGGTCGATTTTTTAACTTTCGGTTTTAAGGTTCTGAAAAAAAAAATTGTAATCGTTTCAGAAGTAAGCTTTGAAGTTTTATTTTATATAGGATCAGTAGAGGTCAATTCCTTAATGCGACGTAAACTTATCAAAACACTTGATATTTATGTAATATTTGTGTAGTATAAAATTCTCTTCATTCTAGAAAAAGGTTATTTCGTCAAAATTTTTTATAGTTTTTAAATGGAATTATTTTATTCTCAGCTAAACCCTCCTTTTCTTTGCTTTTATTTATTATATATAGTATAATATATATCGCGTTAAAAAAAGCGATTTATGGTAAGTTACCAATCGACTTTTGTGTGTTATAAATTGACGTAACATTTGTTTTTTTTTGCATATATTTTAACAATAAAACTTGAACTTTTTATATTGAAATAATTTGTTGTTGACCACATAAAATTTAACCTCAGTCGAAAAAAATATTCGGTTTCTTACAAAATATTTTATTTGTACATTTAGAATACATGTTATATGTTATAATATAAAACATTGGAATTAATTAAAAGAATATATTTTGTGATAATAGTATAAATGCTGATTAAAACAATATTTTAAATTTGTGTAAAATTATCGCATTCGATATGCGTTTTAAAAATACGTTTGCTAATTTGAACAATAATTGCAAAACCGCAATCTGCTTTGGTAAATGCCATATGTTTAAAAAATATTCATTTTACGACAAATCTTGTAATTTTAATCAAAAAATCTGTCGATATAAATTATTTGGTAATATTTCTTTATTAATGTTTATATATAAGAAAAATCTACTGTGAAAAATATACTACATCATAAAAATTATAATTTTCTGCCCTACATTTTCGAGTTCGGTTTTCCATTCTGTTTTTTGTCGCCTGAAAGCTTAATTGATAAATGATCCGCACGCTTTTTATTACTACCATTAATTTGCAACAATTCACCAAGCTAATTTAATGTCGATTAAGCCTTCCAGACATAGCCTTATATCCCTTTTACATGTCGGTATTTTTTGATCTACTCAAATGATATTGCTGACTCAATGTTAAAGAAATTAGCACATTTTCAAATGTCATTACTTTTCTCATTTAAGAACAGGAATAAAAAAAATATCAGACGGTTGTTAATTACATAAATTGAACTAATGTTAGATAATTTATAATTGTGTGAATGTATGATTTTTTTTGTTACAAGTGACGTTCGAAATTTATTGAAAGACTACATATAGAGATGACCATAAGATCAATATCGATTTTTTTTTGATTTAATTGATATTTAGTTGGTAGAGTTCCACTATTTCACGGTGAATAAATATCAATTAAATACGGTGAAAAAAAAAATGAATTTTATTTCTACAAATTTATATATATGACATGTAGTTGATAGCTGTTTCGGCTCACGACTTCGTCAAGTAGCTCAGATGAAGGCGTGAGGCGAAATAGCTTAATCAACCATATCTGATATTAAAAAAATGTATAAATAAAATACCTTGCTATTTTTTTATCGTGCTATAATGGACTTCTTCCAAGTAAATGCCAATTCAATTGATAAATATCAATGTGTTTTAGTTCTACAAAAAAATATGATTTGTACAGTCGATGGCTATTTCGCCTTACGCCCTCATCAGAACTACTGATTTTCAATAATCTGATGAGGGCGTAAGCTGAAAAAGCTATCAACTCAATATTTTATAAATTTTGTAGAACTAAAATACATTACTATTTCTTCATCATGATAAAAATTATTTTTTATGATATCGAATTAAGATGCTTGAAAGAGTTTCAGTATCGACAACAATTATAATTTGATTATAATACAATATTGTAAAGTGTATATCATATTAACTGATTAATATAGTGGGGTCAAATATTAGATAATAAATTTTTGAAATATTTTTTGGTAGTTTATTGATTTAATTTTTTCTACCAGGAGAGAAGGAAACTTGCCTGTTTATTTTCTTGATTTCTTGATAAAATAATTTTTAATACGTGATTATAAAACATGTCATTCATGGCGAGTGAATGAATGTCCAACGGTAAATGTATGGGAAATATTGGCGTAACCTTTTTTTAATCGAACAGCAGTTAAATGTCCTCATATCTAATGAACGCGTACAAAGCATTCAAATTTCACGGTTTATTCAGACCCGGCAACAATGGGATATGTTAATAGCTCTTAAAATTTATGAATCGTTTCAGCATTACCAATTCCCATCTTGATACGCCTGGAATATATTAATAACTTAACAGTTGTAACGATCCAACATGAGAAATTAGTTCCGTTTACATGGCGAAATTTTCATTTTTCATTTTGTTCAATCAAGCAAAAAGAGCCTTTAGATTGAAATAAATTAAAAAATTCAATGTGTTAAATTCTTCTTACGTTTAAATTAAAACATTCCTGATAAACAATCATTGTTAATTTGAAATAATATAAAAACATTACTATTTCCACAAAATTTCCATTGTCAACGGATACAATACAAATAACAAAGAAGGATATGTCTTAAAAAATAATTGGTATACAAAACCAACGGCTTAAGAGCTACGAAAATATTTAACAGTAATATAATATATATCTAAGTGAAGTAAAATAGTTTATAAATAGAATGTTTCAACATTATATTTTTTAATGCTTTATGTTCCTTAAATATTTAAGTGCAGGTAATTTTGAATTAAAAAATCCTCACTCGTGATTCTCGTTAATGCGATTTCATGATTGTTTCCGAAGTTTTATTGAATTTTTGATTGGACTTTATTTTGATGAAGAATAAAAATTAAGCAAATATGTTGAGTCGAAGTCGTGAAATTGAGTAACTTCGACTAATTTTTCAATTAGACGTCTGTGATGAATATCTCAATGAACCATTAATTATCCGGATTAGTTGGTTGACAAACATATATTATATATGTGTGTGTCTCAGTTGGCAATGATCGTGATTATTGAAACCGGTCATGATAATAAATGCAATAATAAAAATAGAACAAAAAATATCTTTATATAATAAATGATAATGTTTATATAATAAGTGATAGTTAACGCCTCAAGGTAATCATTAATTAAATTTGAATAATAAAATACATCAAAACTTTTTTACTACCCGGATACTCGTTTGTGTATAAAGAATCGAATACAATAATAATTGTTGAAATGGATAATTTATGTACGCATTAAGCTTAGCAATCATTTTGAACTTTTATTTTCCCGTATTTGAATCATTGAGCGTACTGCTCAAAAAGCTTTTATAAGCTTTCTACAAGCTCATTATAAGGCGAAAAGGTGTCGCTAGTTAACTCACTAATAAGTAGCCTTATTTTCTGGCTATAAATTCACATAATATGTAAGGATAAAATTGTCTTATTTCCAAGAAGTATATCGTTAAGTTTTTCCTAGAAATTCACATAAAAATAAAAAAAAAACAAATTCCCGATCAATAATCCGACTTACGAAAATCGGAAAAGTTTCTCAATTAAGACTAAGTTACTCAAATACCGTCAACAAAAATAGAACAGAATAAAAATTAAACAGAGTTCTTCGAATGAACAAAAAATGCAAAGAAATTTTTTGATCAGTATGCTTTATGTATCATTTTTTTTTATTTAAATTTATTTAAAAAATTATCCCATCACTATTTCCATTATTAATTTAATTTACTGGACTGGAAAAACAAGCCAAAGGAAACAAATTGACATTTAATACACATTTTTTAAATAACTCAATGTTTAGTTCTATTTTTGAAATTTTATGTTATTAGTATTATGATCGGTTTCCCAAATTGTGAATATTATTTACAGATATAATTCAAATACATTTATATACATGTAAATCAATTTCTGAGTTCTTCAAACATTTGTTTTGTATACTAAATAATTATTAACACGAAATTTTAGAAAAGTCTTTCTTTAATTTGTCTTATCAGTTGATAATGCTTGCGATGAAAAAAACCGGTTGTGATCTTTATAATTTAAAATTGTGATACTAGTACTTAAAAAATCATTTGAAAAATATTGTCAATTGATTTTTTTTTGTTTATTTATTTATTTATTTAACAGCTACAAATCGGTGAAATCATATTGGTAGAAGGTGCTTATTAAAATTACAATATATAATTTGAATTATTGAAGCATTGTAAATTTCTACATCCTTTATCATTCACGAAAAGGGTTTCATTTCTCTCATTCATAAAATTAAGTCCAAAAGTGTCCGTGTGACTTTTTATATTGAAATGATGTATTGTTAACCACGCAAACTTTTTATATCGATAGACGAAATGATGAAAACATACTAAAAAATAATTCAAATTCGTCAGTTTTGTTGCATCCGTGTATTAAGCTGCCTGCGAATGAGAAATAGTGTGAAAATGCCAAAAGGTGCGACCCTGGCCATGATTGACATAGCGTTTCAAATATGAAAATCACATATTGATTGATTCAGCCCTGTAAATTATATCATTGCAAAATTGTTGATGGAATATTTTCTGCAATATTTATTTTCTTTCATATTGACCACTCAATTGCTTCAATTGTAAGGCATTGTATACAAAAAAATATATTAATAATCGGTTGTTTGAAATCATTTGTAAAAAAATATTGGCCCCTTCTTGAGTGTCCCGATAACGTTGTATATAATTAACTGCGACACTGGTCTCACTTCATCGTTGCTTTATTAACAAACAGCACCCGATTCTTTCGTTATTTTGTTTTGTGACTGTGCATGCATACTGCATAAAATTTGCTAACCGTATAACATATTGATTAAGGCTTGAACTCTTATCAAAGCGATAACTTGGTGCTTGCACACGTAGTTCCTTGGTTATTGATTAGCTTCCCGTTGCAAAATAAGTTATTTTGAATCATGATAATGATATACAAATTAATATTCAATATGAAAGCGGCTAGCGTACTGATTATTCAAGATATAAATAGTCTGTGCTGATATCGAAAGGCGACGTTTTGTTAACAATTTATGAACCGAATAATACATTTTTGTATTATGCATATACAGCGAAACTTTTATATTACGTTTTAAATGATCCTGAAAAATGCGGAAAAACTTAAAATAATATACGATTCTTTCCAAAAAATTCGCAATAGTAAATTTGACTTGTTGAAAATTTGAACGATTCCACAAGTTTTGTCTCTAACGACCCGGATATTGCTTTTCCTATACCATTCATACGATTGATTGTATTATACTAATACAGAAATATGGTGAAAAAATAGCAATGTATTATAGTTCCAAATAGCTATCAACTATATCTTATAAAAAAATGTAAAACAAAAATATATTGCTATTTTTTCACCGTGTTATAATGAAGTTTTACCAAGGAAAGGCCAATTCAATCAATATAATACAGAAACCTTCGCAAGCATGTGTAAAATAATTCATTTTTTTATCTCAATCGGATGAAAGAAAAATGCTAGCGATAAGGGAAACCCGTCCTGATCAAATAATTGTTATAATTAAAAAAAAATGTGCACATGTTAACAACAGCTCATAAAGTTTCATATCATATGGTATAGGAACCCATACGGGACATACAAATAAACATTATTTTTTTTATAATAATGACATATTTTTTATACTCATTTCCACATCATATATTATGATCAGGACCGTTTTCGCTCATCGCGAGCGTTATCAACTGATAAGATACAGATAACTAGCCAGTAGTCAGATCAAAAAATACATTTTGGAAATAAGTACTAAAAATGTGTTTGTATTATTTTGAATATCATACTTTACCATCAAAAAGTGACAGTTGACACATTAAAAATAAAATTCAATTTAAAATATTTATATATATATAGATAAGGTTTGCAAGTGCTTGTTTCTACTTTTATATGAAACAGTTGATTCATGATAGATATCGAAAATTAAAATGTTCAATCGTTAAATACCATCCAAAATTAGAAAAAACCATTTAGTATACGTTTTGTTAAGATAATATCTTAAATAACAAATAAAAAATTAAAATTTACGTTGATGTTATTATGCAATCGTACATGATAGAAAGAAAATGAAAAATTTTAACGTAAAGAAGCCGCCATTGATGTTATTAAAGAAAAAAAATGTTTTGAAAATTGCAAAAATAGCATCTGAGACTGTCTATTTGTCAAGCGATTGCTTTTTGTACAAAGAATTTTACCTATTCAAGCTGAAAATTAAGATTATTTCCTTTGTGTTGTTTTGTGCCAGGCATAATATAATATTTTATGTTGCCAAAAATACTTTCTATGTTTTCTGTATAAAATAACTCCCTTCAACCTCCACGTATTTTTGATCCTCTTTATTAAAAAGGTATGAATTTCAAAAATAGCAATTGTTTGGAGGAATAAACGATTTCACTGTGACGTGACTGAGCACTTTATCATCATTAGAATAATTTAAAGACGTTGGAAGTGATGTTATGATACAATCGATTTGTTAACGGATAATCAAGTTGATTTGAAGTTGACCTACACTCAATAAATATTTGACAATACCAAGTGGTCAATACTTTTAATTAAGCTTATATTGTTCATTAGTAAAAGGTTCAAATCCCAAAATAATATCTTTGAAAATCCGACTTTTTGATACAAATATTTATTCACGAAGTATGGTGTATGTTTCAAAACGAAAACTTGGTTATAAGTGTGAACGTTACACACAATCATTCACGTTTTAAAGCAAGAGTGTAGTCCGCTACTGGAATATTTTTTTAACGGTGGATATACAATTGAATGACTGTTGATGAGGTATTGTGCATGATTTTCGACAGTGTAAAAAGATCGCATTATTCATCCATTTGCTGATAAAAATTCTTGTCAATATTATGTTTACATTAAAAATTGATAAATTATTCAATACAAATGTTATGGGGTCAACACGACATTATTTTGGGATATCCTTTATCAAAAAGTTATGTTACATATTTCCCCTTAGGGACAAAACAAAGTTTCAAACACTTTGCGAAAGACTTTATCGATTGTGGTAAAACATATTGCTTACATTATATTTGTGTCTAGAAAAATGGATGGACAAAATCGTGTAGATATAATAACGTGGGAATAAAATTTTTTCCAACTCGTTTTGTATAAACGTCTTTTATAAAATTAAATGTCGCTTATGTAACTAACCATACACTTGGAATAATATTTGCGTTTCAATTAGAGGTGACATTTACGTTTTATATGTACCGTATGGCTGAGAATTAAATTAAATGTAATATATTTACATATTTGATTGTCTAATATGGAAATATGCTAATGCCAGAATTCAAGATCGACTACTGTGTAATTTTCTTCAATTAATGTGCGGTTTTTTGAACGATAAATTAAGGTGATTCAAGACAATTCTAAGAAAGGCATCTAATAAACTATAAATGAAAATTTACTTTGTCAGACATTTTTTTGCAATGTAATCGACAAAATCGTCTTTTGTAAGTTTTATGATTTTTTTTTGCCTCGGAATTGGTTTTGAATAAATTTGTAACGTGAAATTTTTCGGTCTAAATTAAAGTAACAAGAGTTGTGTAAAATATACTATGGAGCTTTTGTACTAATGATATAAGTAAAACATAAAATGAACAAGACATTATTATAATATAAGAATTAGTTGGCGACGTTCTCTTTATAAGTAGAAATAAATTGAATAAGATAATATAGGACGTTTTTATTTCATTTATAAAAGGTCTTTTAATAGAAACGCTAAACACTTTTCAGGTTATAGCAAACGTTTTGTTAACGTGATATCTGTAAATTTTATTGTTAATTGTTAAGTAGAGAACGGAAAATTAACATAACAAATTATAGGGTCAAACAACATGTGAAGATGATCAAATTTTACTGTCACCTTTTGAGCATGGTTATCTTGGTGACGTGAACTGGCCACCGAGATCGTGTGATGTAACGCATTTATACTTTTACCCTCTGAAGCTATCTTAAATTACAAGAATTCTCAAATAAGCTAAAAACAATTGACGCCCTCACAGTCAACATAACAAACGCCATTCAACTAAGTAAGTCAGATTTATGCGACAAAAATATTGAAAATTAAATTTCGCGAATATATTAAATTTTATAATAAATGCCATAAAATATGCTTACCGGGTTTCGCCTACGGTATCTGTCAGAGCTCGGAATTGTCAGTTCTGTTGCGTCCGTATGATAGAATAACTAAAGCTGAAAGGTAAAACCCGGGTCGTTAGAGACGAAATATGTAAAATCGTACAAATTAACAACAATTCAAATTTGATATTGAAATTTTATCAAGCATTTTCAATCAACATCACATATAATAATTAATTTTATTTTGAAGCGCCTGTACTTACTTAGAAAAGAAAATAAAATATTTAAAAAAAGTTCTACTATAGTATAAAATATTATCGATAGCTACTCTCGCACAGTTTCAAGGAAGAGAATTCACAATTTTACAATTTCTACTCATTAAATAAAATTAACTATACCTCGAAGGTAAAATGGGGCAATGAAGATAATCTATTGGCCATTTGCTGTGCTCTGTTCTTAAACGAAAACAAGTGGTTAAAAAATATTTTACTCTATGTAGATTGTTCTGGAAATATAAAAAATATTTTTTTACTTTAATTTAATTTTAAAATATAATTTAACAAAAAATCTTTATTTTTTACGTAAATGCCTCTTTCTAGATGCAATGCAAACTGTTTATTGACAGAAAAATCTTTTGTGCATGTGCAATAGAATGCATAAAGAAATTTCGGGTCGTAAGTGACATACATGTGCAAATATACAATGACTCAAATGTTTACTATTGAAATTTTGTATAACTATACATGTTTTGTCACTGACGACCTGGGTTTCGCCTTTTTATCAACTTCGTGTATTTCACCATACGGATACAGCATTACTGACATACAATAAACAGTTATATATTATACAAGAGGAATTCAGTACAAAGAAAAAAGCACAGACTCATAGAAAAGGATTATATAATACATACATTTGAAATAACTTTCAAAATTATTGAATTGATTATAATGATTGAGTATGCACTAAATACTGTTTTTGTTTTTGATGAAAAGATTTTATAAGAATCGAAATGCAATAGGAAAATTTTAAGCCTATAAATACCTACTTATTTCAAATTGGTGGAGAACGGTGGGACTAAGTATCAGGTGATGTAATATAGGAATTCAATTTATGAGATCGTCGTCTCATTGAACAAATCTGACGAAGGATATATCAAGACAGAATTGGGGAGATTAAACTGATCGTTTAGAATATAAATTGAATCAAAATGAATCATTTATAAATACCAAATATCAACGATTCTAATTTGATATTGAAATTCTATCAAGCACCGTCAGTCGATATCTTAAAATGTCTAAATATACACTTTCAAATAATTTAAAAATAAATATAATTAAATTTTAATAATATTGATCTAATTGTAATAACATACAATTGTATAAGATAAGTTTTTTTAACAATAAATACTGTTTATGAGTCATTCATTAAATTAACATGACATGAATTAAATTGACATGTAACGGTATGTATTGTATTAAACATCGGGTGACACAATATAGGAATTATTTAATTTTTATATAGGAATTAATTAATTTTGCCTTGCGTTTTTCCTTTAATTAATTCTTTTGTATATAAACAACGCTAACTGTTAATTGTGTCAGTTCTATTTTTCCACGTTTAAAATTTAAAATTTGATATTGAAATTCCGTCCAAATACCTATAGTTGATATCATAAATTATAAATATTATTGATTCGCAGTAGATATTGTTTGTTATAATTATCAATCAAAGATGATTTAAAAATTTCTGAGTGTGCCATCCATGGTATTGTTTCCAATGTTATAACCTAATATTTGAAATTTCCACCACTTTCTTATGTAAGAATTTTTAGTTTACTCAGATTGAGTAATCATAATAATACAACAGTGCTATGTGTTATTCTCTTCTTCGTACAAGATAATTAATTCCAAAATAGAAGAATGTAAATTAAATACAAGAATTTTAGCCCGGAGATTAAATTGAAGCAAGTCTTTTGTTCAAAATGTGCTTCAAATGAGAAAATAATTTCATCCCGGAGGGAATAATAATTTTCTTTAAACGGAAAATATAACTGTTGGAAAAATAAAGTGAGGAAAATTGTTTATTGCTGTGTAAAAACGTGTCGCATTCATTAGTTCACAGACTTGATGAATCAAAGAATATTTGGCAAAAGTTTGTACTATTTTTCATTTGGTGGTCGTATTTTAGTTTTAAAAAGTTTATAATGTATTTAGTTGATAGCTATTTCGGCTTAAGCTCTCATCAGAACTCTCAAAAGAATAGCTGTGATGAAGGCAAAGCCGAAATAGCTATCAATATAGCTATACATAATTACTTATAATTTTTGTGGATTTTAAATACAATGTAATGTTTTCACTTGTTATAATAGAGTTCTATCAAGTTAATTCCAATTCAATAAATAATAATGACGATGCTAAATGGTTTAAAAAAACATGGACTTGAGCCAAAAGAAAAACTGCAGACATTACACGTTTCTTATCACATATCGTATTTTCATTAAAAAATCAACATGCTTGACACATTAAAAGTCTAAAACTTTTATTTCAGCCTATCAATCATAAGTTAGAACTATCTAGTATCGATACTTCTGATGAGGGAGTGAGCCGAAATAGCTATCAACTATGTATATTATAATTGTAATTCAATTTAATCTTGATTGAGTGAGTCAAAACTAACAGTTGTACATGATATCAGGAACTGGTACAAAAATGAAAATAAAGATAACACGGTAAAAAAATAGGGATGTATATTGGTTTAACAAGATCTAAAAGATATATAGTTGATAGCTATTTCGGCTAACGTCTTCATCAGATCTATCCCACGAAAATTAAGATGTTTGGTCATTTTTTATAATACAAATATTGAAAAAAAAATGTGTAGATACCACAGAAACTGTCACTTCTTGATGGATATTTTAAATAATAATAAAAAGAATAGTGTTTACGATGAGCGAAACGAGAATTGATCATAGCATATGTTGTGGTATATAGTTTTTATTATATTTTAAAGCAAATAAATTTATTGATTGAATTGGTATTTTCTTGGTAGAACTCCATTATAACACGGTGAAAAAATAACAATGTATTTTAGTTCTACAAATTTTTATAAGATATATATAAATGACAGCTATTTAGGCTCACACTATCGTGAGAACTTATTTAGTAGTATTTTATTCAGCGAAATATATGTAACGTATGCGAAAACATGGTCGTTATTGTTTGACCGTTAAAATGAAAATCGTGTTTCGTGTAAATTAAAGGAGAAGTTAACGGTGTATTTTAATCAATTATTTAATATTAAAAAATATACATAATCAAACAGAAAAAAGTAAACATTAACAGCGCTTATCGGATTTGTGGGTATTATTATTTCGATCAGCTGACGTGGGCTGTCGCCATTTATAAAACCTAATTGAACCAAAATTCTTATCACGAAATATCTGTCACGGTTCCCACCGTTAACGGGATATTTTTTCGAGACAAAATAAATAAAGCGCCATGTAGAGTAAAACAAAGCCCATGGTGACAATTAATGTGCCCACTTTTGGCGGAACATTAATTATTGTGTTCTTCATTAATGTCCAGGCAACAAAAATGACATAATTATAATTTACAAAAAAAAACCTTAATAATAAAGATAAAACACTTGGGCTGTTAAATACTTGGAAAAGTATTTTTTAAGACCTTCCAAGAACAATAGTGTGGCGGCGGTTATTTATTGTTATTTTTTTATGGCGTACCAAACTGTCAATTGTCTTTTGTATACAGATGACTGTTGAATAATGTATGAATAAATATTTTTACGATTAAAAAACGTTGCTTTAGCGTTTATTATTACATGATTATTTTTTCACAGCTTTTAAAATTTAAACCTATCAAAATGGCGACGGAACAAAGTAGGAAACTTTCTTAATAAAAAAACAGTATATAATTAATTGTAATAAAAATCAAATCGGCTAATGCCGTCATCAGAACTATAAATTGGTAATTTTTCAACGTGTTATAATAGAGTTTTACTAAGTTAATTCCATTTTAATCAATATTTATTTTTACAATATATTTTATGGTCAGGGCCAGTTTCGCTCATCGTGAGTTTTATGAACTGATAAGATATTTTATTATTTAAAATATCATGGTTTTCTATGAAAAAGTGGCAGTCATGCCTTAAAAGTAATATTTTAATGTTGAATATTCAAGAGGGATATAAAAACGATATTTTTTGTAAGATGGTATAAACGATCAGTGTAAAATTTGACATTTATCATTTTTTATGGAATATACCAATGCTCTAACATTAAAATATAATATTGCATTTATAAAAGTGTATTACCAAGCGTTTAATATGTCAAATAAATGTTCTTTATCATGAAAACAAAGAAAGAAATCGGGTTTTTATTGAATGTAAACCCAAATTTTTTAGTATTGATAGAATCATCATCTACTAGTAGAACTCCGTTATGAAAAAATAGCAATGTATTTAAGTTCTACAAAATTATAAGGTATTTAGTTGATAGCTATTTCGGCTTAAGCCGTCATCAGAACTATCGTTACTAGATCAACCATGTTTGCCCCGTGATCAAAGCAAACGTCGTTGACCATTGCAACACAGTTCTAGCAAGGTTAACTAGATAATTTAGAATGCTGGGAATAGTACGAAATAGACACTTAAGATTATAAAATTCAATATCATTACTTTCCTTGAAGAATTATTTTAATTAGCATTTTTTTTCCCGATTCTGGTTGGAAAGTTTGTAAGCCCTGTTATTACAAATGACCTTTTAAATTAATTAATAATTCAGACACAATAATTACTGCAGAATAGTGGTCACCATCAAATTTAGTTTCGCTTCTGGCCACCGGAAATTAGTTATATTACTTAAAACACACGCTACAAATCACGCGCGCTGTTATCGGGCACGATAATATCAACGCACGTTTAATTTTGTGGTGAGATTTTTTCGGCATCGTGAAAAAACGGCAAACACTATTTATTTGTTATTACAGGGTGTTAAAACGGGTTGTGTTGATAAGGCTTAACCACGTTCGATGATAGATTAAAATCGTTTTTTTTATGAAAATTAATGCTGTTGAACGAATTATCGAGTGAGATTAGTCGGGCTATAAAATGGAAATGAGCGTTCGAAAAAAGGTGATGATTTTATAGCCGTTATAAACAAGCATTGCTATAAAACGGACAGTTTATAATTTATTATATCGACAGAAGGTGCTTGATGGAACTTTGTAAGATTCCACACATTTTGTCACTAACTGTTCTATTGCATAGGAGTGAAGCCTTTGGATTGGCCTGAAGATGCCGAAAGGTGAAATCAAGATCACTTTTTTTTTCTAGAACCGTTGCTCAAACATAATTTTTTGGAATAGAGTTATTCATATCGTAACTTTTCCCTATTTTTGGAATTTGTATCTAAAAATTTGAATTGTATAAACTTTGTTTGATTCCACATGTTTTGTCACTAACGATCCGGGTTTCGTCTTTCGACATCTTCAGGTATTCCATCACACGGGTGCAACAGAACTGACAGTCAGTTTGTCAGTTTTGTTGTTGTTGTTACAACTTGACACGGATGCAACAGAACAGTTAGCATCGTCCCTCTTTCAAGAATGACTCATCAATAAGATTATTAATGAAAATGATCACAAGCAATTGTTTTAATTGTTATTAGATTGATATTGTTAAATTTGTTTTAGCCGCCATTTACTGCTTGCGTTGGGGCTTGTTTTTTCCTGTAATTAATGCCTTTGGTATGTAGACAATGCTATTGTACGTCAGTTTTGTTGCAACCGTGTGATGGAATACCTGAAGATGCCGAAAGGCGAAACCCAGGTTGTTAGTGAGAAAACATATGGAATCGTGCAAAGTTGTAACAATTCAAATTTGTTATTGAAATTCCATCAAGCACCTTCAGTCGATATCATAAATTGTATGTAATCAATTATGTAATCAATAGTTTCTATAACTTTAAAGTTTTTTTTTATATAAAGTAAAATCATACATAAAAAATATATGTTAAGGTTATACAAATCAATGTGTTGAAGCTGTCATTATATTAAAGGTTATAGCAAAGTTAATCGATTTAAAAAGAGAAAATTATTTTCGAATTGTATGATTGCAAAAAATTTACCTTTATGTAGAATTACATAGATTTTTTTATGACGAATATGATTTTAAAATGCAGTCATTTTCTTTCATAGAAATAAATAAATTCAGCCTCATATTTTTCGACTGACCCAAAAACCTGCGTAAAATAATTTACAAAATGTATTCACTACGAACCATTAATCATGAGAATGTAATATCATAAAAAGATTGGGTCGGAGTCATTTTGGTGGATATTCTTTGTCGACAGTACTGAAAGTAACTGACCTTTGTACGAATACTATTGGCTTTATAAGAGTTTATAATATGTTATCTGGATTCGTTTAGTAAATACATAGGCTGTATTTCCATTGTCCAGAAGAAAGCTACACAAAAATATCCTTCATAAATTGGAAGTCAACGGAAACTATATATAAAAGAGCTTCTTACGAAAAATGTTTTGGTTTTTATTAAAGCACTATTATGAGAGTAAAATTCAATATTGTCCAGTTTTTTCTAAGAAAATGAAATATTTTTTTTTTATTTAGCAATATGAAACACCTAATTAGTAATTCAATGTTTTATGCTGTTTATAATAAATTGGAAAAAAGTGTATACTTTAATATCTTAGATGGCTTTACCGGTATCTTTTTGGAAGCTTATTTTTAATATGCTTTAATTTATTATTTGTTAGACTAAGCAAATAATTTTATTATAATAATGTTCAGCAAAGGATTAAATTGAAAGTAATTAATGATATCGGCTGAATGTGTTTAATGGTATATTAATTTACAATTTTAATTGCTGAAATTTTGTTCTTTTCTATCGAGTCCAAATGTTTTGCCACTGATGGCCCGGGTTTCTTCTTTCGGCATCTTCAGGCTTTCAATCATACGGGTGTACTAGAACTGACTGCTGAGTCTAACTGAAGAATGATAATTTTGTTGAAGATACCGAGTCTCCAGGAATTTCATCAATAAAAGTTATTTATTTGAATCCTGGTATTGAGGTCTATGTTTTCTTTGAAATTGACTTCTCGGATATAGAGTCGATGCCGCTTATTGTGTGTCAGTTCTGTGATTGAATACTTGAGGATACCAAAAGGTCGAACTCGGGTCGTTAGTGACAAAACGTATGGAGTCGTATAAAGTGTCAACAATTCAATTTTAAATGGTTTATTAAAATTTTTTAGTGGTATGGTATTAAGTGCTAATATTGTTTGATTCTAACACCCCATTTCGTGTATATGAAAAGGAAGATAGTCCTAACCCAATCTCCGATCATTATTTACGTATGTAATGACTAACCTTCGTCCGGAGATGTTTCTTTAAAAAATAAAACATGTGTCACATCAAGTATATTTTAGTTATGAATTTTAATACTTTGTATATCGATCAAAAACCTGGAAAATAACATTCAATTATTTGGCTGTGACAAAAAATATTGATTTGCGGAATGAATGAAAAATGCATACTTTTAAATTATAGACATTAAGTACCTAATGGAAACATTCACTTGTAAATCTAGTTTATTATAGCCTTTCAATAGTAAGTAGATGTTAGCGTGCGAGACAGGTATAAGGTCAGTATGCTGACACGCATTTCAACCGAAAAAATCAATAATCAACGTTTCACAGCTTTCCTCGCTGATAAACTCGCATGAGCGACTGAATTCAAAGGAAGAAAAAGCTTTTCTTTACACCGAGAGCTTTTTTCATATTTTAGCTTTCAACAAGTAACTGTTGATCTCTGCTAATACATACAAGCATTGTTAATTGGAAATTATTCATTGAAGAAATATTTGTTACAAATAACAAGTTTATTTAAATGTATATGTTTATGAAATATGTTATTTTTAAATGATGATACAAACTCGAATTTTATTTTATGTGTATCACACCTCTAGTAATGTACTATTGTATGTCTGAATATGTCTGTTTTAAGCTATGTATGTTTGCAGTTTTAACACCGCAGTGTATTCAAATTTTTAATTCAACGACGTATATCCAAATAGTCGGTATTGACTTTTAAGGTGTTTACAGTCATTTCTTGAATGAAAGGCATGATATTTTAAGTAATAAAACACAGTTTTTTAGTACTTATATCCACAATATATTTTAGGAAAAGGACGGGTTTTTGCAAGCATTCATATAAGCTTATCAATTGATAATGCTCGCGATGAACGAAACCGCTGTGTAAATGGAAATGTGTTTATATTATTTAAAATTGTTGGTATTCATTCAGTCCAACTAAGCAAAATAAAATGTTTAATTTGAGTATTTTGATTATTTTACTAACAACACTGAAACTATCACAAATCGAAAAAACTGGACTGTGATAAGTTTTAATACAACTAATCAAAAAAAAAAAAATATATTTATAAACAATTCATAATGTTTCGCCTTCAAAATCAATGGTTGTGATTTATTGTACTGATGATGCGATAAAAATAAAATAATATCCACGCTCTCTCCCAATGAAGAGAAAACGAAATACTAATGGAAAAACAATGTTGTATGGAATTAGCTATGACTCAAGTCTCTCAATTAATTTAGTAGTAGCTGAAAGAAAAAAGAACCGGACATTTTTGTAATATTAGTTGGCTATTTACATGCAATCTTTCGATTTAAGGAAATATAAAAAAAAATGCTCGAAGCCAGACATCGATCTAATTTTTTTATTCGATTGAAATAAAAGAAAGTCAATTAATATTACACAGATAATTTTTTGAAATCGAAACTTAAGCAATGCTTCTGCGAATTATCAACAAGAATTCTATCTATAACGTTTGTGTCATATACCAAAAAATAATAATAAATTTTACTTTTTATATTTCATGGAATAAAATCGTTTTACCACAAGCGTGAACAGTGAAGCCATATTAACAAATCGTATTTATGTGAAAATAGATCTTCACAATTAGACGACTCATTGTTATAAATTTTATTGCATTTTAATTATTGAAACCTTTTTTCATTCCATATGTTTTGTTACTTGGGTTTCTCTTTTTGGCATCTTCAGGCATTCTATAACACGGATGCAATAGAGCTGGTCCAAAGGCGAAACCCGGGTTGTTATTGACAAAACATGTGAAATCATACAATGTTTCAACAATTCGATATTGACGGATTCGATCGAATTGTTGAAGCACGGACCGCTTCCTTCAAGTTTATTAATTTTATCTTTACTATTTTTAAAAAATTAGAGCTTAAATTGTTGTTGATCTTGAAAGCTACGTTTACTAGTTTATAATGAAATTTTTCGCTAATGCTACCTAGGTAATTGATTGATTTAAAGAAGCGGGTCCGTGCCATATGTAAACTTATTGATATAGCCGCCTTTTTAGTTTCATTTACAATTTTTGTACATTTTAGTTTTATTGCGAGCAAGAAACAAGGTCGTTCAAACTAGAGAGAAGATGTATTGTGTACCTTTTCTACACAGCTATATATAGATAAAAAAATGTTCGTTTAAGCATATTTCTGACGATGGTTGAGCCGAAATAGCTATCAACTATATCTTAAAAAATGTATAACTAAAAAAAATTGCTATTTTTTCACTGTGTTATAATGGAGTTCTACCAAGTGAATGCCAATTTAATCAATAAATCTATCAAACATCTTCAATCGACATCGTATTTTTAAGTAAAGTCTGCTAGATTAACAAGGAAAGCGAAAAATTACTTTGAAGCATTTCTCATGTAGATGTCAACACGATATATCTTTAAGATTGATTGACGGAAATAATAGTTTTTTCGTTATTCATAAGTAAAGCATGTTGATTTCTCAATGAAAAACTATACAGCTCCAAATAATTCTATATGATAAGAAACAAGTGTTGTCTGGAGTTTTTCTTTTGGCTCAATTCCATGTTTTTCTAAGACTATTTAACGTCGTTATTTAATATTAATTAATTATTAATTTCACTATGCTAGTGAATATATTCATGACATAAAGTGTTTTCTTCAAAAAAATTCTTATTTAATAATGATAAAAAAGCATTTTTTAACAAACTATTAACTATTTAATTTGAATTGTTAAAACTTTATACAAAAGTACATTTTTTGTCACTATCAATCCGGCTTTCGGCTTTCGGCATCTTCGGGCATTCTATCACACGTTAGTCAGTTCTGTTGCATCCGTTGGTGACAAGGCATGTGGAATCTTTCAAAGTTATAACAATTCAAATTTGATATTGAAATTCCACCAAGCACCTTCAGTCGATATCATAAATAAAAAACAATAGTTTTTTTAATAATCAAAAATCATATATAATAACAGTACTTGTGGTCCATCATATAACTGTAGTACAATGGTTCTCACGTGAAATGTCTCGTGGCTGCACCAAATGTGATAAAAATAGATTCGATATTTATTTTTTATATAGTGCATTACACTGAATGATCTTTTACAATATACAGTTGTAGGTAAAATCGACAAAATCAATAAAGCAATTGTTGTTAATTCTTTATATTGACTTGATTCATGGTCAACGTATGACTTCGGCCAAAATTTTTGAACAATTTTATTACTAAAACGGTCATTTACTTAAACTCGACTAAATGCTGAATAAGTTAGGTTTGTTCAATCAAATTTAAAATAATAATAATTTTACAAATTCATATGTAAAAACACCTTTTTTTTTAAATATCAATATTTACTATAAAACTGTTGGTGGCCGCACATGAGAACCACTGCTGTAGTACAATAGATTGAAAATTTGGTTTCCTCAGGACCTTCCAGGAAAGTAGCCGTATTTATTATTTCTATGATCTTGTGTTATGTAACCTCATATTAAATGCGTGCCGCACACAACCTTCCTAGATATTTGTCACATGGCAAAGATGAAAGGATATCCTTATTTATGAAGTGTCATCACGTCACCATCTGCCTAGTCTTTAGATGACACCCACTATTTCACAGCCTAGTCATTACTTCAGAAATTCTAAATGTCGTTGCTTCTCTCGAGTCGTTTTATCAACAAATTAATCTTGGCATACGAGCGTACACTCTGAAATATCAGTTGATCAGGAGAGGTCTTAAGTGTGACGGCTTCAGCCAAGCTAAAGAAGTCATGAGAGGGATATCTGTTTAACACCTTACAGACGAACAATATTGCTCGATCGGGAAGTGCCACATGGTGGCCAAGCTCTCAACAAATGTTATTTTAAAATGGCTTTAGGTTCTTTCGTAAAATTGTAATATAATATAATACATTACCATAATTTGATCGGTGAAGATTGTCTGTATATAAATGATTTAATAATTATCATTAATCTCAAACAAAAAATGCCATTATTAAACATTGATTGAATTGATATTTACTTGGTAAAACTACATTATAACACGGTGAAAAAATAGCAATGTATTTTAGTTCTAGAATTTTTTTATAAGATAAAGTTGATAGGTATTTACAGAGTAGTTAATAGCAATATACTTTAGTGTAGAACTAAAGTAAATTGCTATTTTTTACTGTGTAACCTGGAAACAGTTTTATGAGATAGATTTTTTAATTTTAAATATAAATAACTGGCACTTTTGCAAAAATATTACAAGTGGAATTTTATAAAATACTCAAACATGTTCTATGTTAAGCACTTAGTTCACTAGAAAATAGATGTGGTTTTTTAGAAAAATAGATAAATTAACTCAAAGCATACACATTTTTTAATTTTTCTTCCCTCTGCTAATTTTTATTATTGTATTCACGGCTCAGTGCTACCATCAGTATTATAGATTTTAAGCGTTCTTCTATTTTAAGGTTAATGGTTCGAAGAAACTGTTGAAAAATGTAAAAAATATTGATTTTCTAATAAATTTATTACTACTTTGTGTTTAATCTTGATGAGATTAAATGGTCAACATTGTTAATAACATTGATGAATCTCTCGGTTTCAAATTCTAGTATAAATAGCGTTTCTCTCATTCGATTCATGATTTCTGTTCGAAAAGGTCATCTGATTGTTGAATCCAGAAGTCTTTTTCAACCTTATCTCCTCTTTATACTAAAGAACGATTGGCCAACTGGGCAACAAGCAGTTCACTTAGAAAAATCAACGAAAAACTTACATTATCTTTTGAACGAATATTAATTCATCACCCCTACTTAAACCATCACACGGAACTAACATAATTACACACTATCATTAAATTTCAACGCATTAATTTTAAGTATTATTGTTTTCGATTATTTTATTAAGACCAATCGTAACGTAGAAATATATTTCATATTAACACTTACGGTCCGACGACGCCACAATGGCGTCATTTTTGAGACAAACATTACGATCCGGGAACGCAAAATGTGGCATCTTCGGATATGCGAAGCTATACTACCAAAATTAATTATAAATTTTAATTATTACTTTCAAAATTTATCGATAGATGGATGAAGAATATACATGAGGTCTTAAAATCAAATTAGGAAAAAACTATTTCGATATAGTTATTTAGCGAAAATGTGCGTACCGTAAAGTGTTATGATTAACAGTTAAAAATTTAGAAAATACATTCACTTTTTTTCAAACAGTCAAAAAAGGTAAACTAATTATAAGTTGAATCATAGTTGGTGAAAGCCGAAATGAATATATACGATTGTATATAAAATTTGTTAATTTAAAAACTCTCTTATTTTTAACATGTTATATTTTCCATGTTACGTTTCAATTTAAAAGATTTATTTTAATTTCAATTAAAATTTGAAAAACATTTTTTTACTATTCAAAAATAAAATGTTTGAAAAAATGTCTGCATTATATAATACAACAATAACATCCGAGCTCAGGTAAATACGAAGGTAATCAATTTCTCAGGTTGAATAAACACCAAAAGCTTCGAGATCGATCTTGGTTATCCGATAGCAGACACTGCAAGTGAGTTAGCCCCTTTTGTTTGCGTATGTACGTGAGGGGTTATTTACGGTTGAGTTTCAACGGTATTCACAAAGATATCACAGATTGTGTTGAAGATTAATATAATAAACTATAGAAAACGTAATATGAGTATTAATTATTATAAAAATTTCGCTTTGAAAACGTTTGGTTATGGTTTTATTGAATAAATATTGACACTGTGAAAAAGTAGCAATGTATTACAGTTCTAAAAAATTTTCATATGTTGCTATTTTGGCTTACGTCCTCATCAGAACTACAATGTTTGAGCGTGCATTTAATTATCAATAAGTATATCCGTGTACAAAAGGTACAAAAAACTTTTAAGGTGTTAACTGTCACTTCTTGATGGAAAGGCATGATATTTTAAATAATAAAAACAGTTTTAGTACTTATTTCCACGATATATTTTTCAAAAAATATATCGTGGAAATAAGTCCAAAAAAATGTGTTATATTATTTAAAAAAAGGTACAAAAAACATCATCTCTTCTGTTCTAACACTCTAGTTTTATTTTTATTAGTGATTTATATTAAGATCTTAACGAAAAACAAATATAAATCTATCACTGCTTCTCAGAACGTAATGGAAGGTTAGTGATTTATTTAAATAAATCAGTTTAATACAATACTTTCTCAATATAAACGTTTATTTCCATGCCAAATATTAAAAATAAACAGATTAACTATCCCTTAGAGAAATACATAAAATCAATTATAAAAATATGAAACTAGGATGTAAGAAAAAAAGAGAAGATGTATTGTGTACTTTTTCTACACCGCTTTCTTTATATAGATAAATAAATGTATGTTTAAATAATTTTTTGGTGAGGATGTAAGCCAAAATAGCTATCAAATATATGCTTTATAAATTTTGTAGAACTAAAATACGTTGCAAAGTTTTCACCGTGTTATAATGGAGTTCTACCAAATAAATGTCATTTAAATCAATAGACAAAAATATTGCCAACTTTAAAATTGATAACTTTGTTATATATAATATATTGGTGTGATACTAGATTTAAAAAATGATTTGCTTCGTTAAGAATTATCTTCTAGCTAACTGTATTGTAAAGTAATTCATTGATTATGTGTACAATGTTTTAAATTCTTACTTTATTTATGAAGAGGGTTGAGAATTTTTCGTTTTAAGTCTACGTTGAAAGAAGCTCAGACCCACAATGAAAAAACCAGCTATCGTTATAATAATAATTAAAAATTACTTAATTAATAAGGGGGTGATAATCTCCAAGGTGAAAATTTAAATAAAAAATGAGCTTAATGAAATAGTGCTTTGAATAAGTTCAAATTAAAGCTTAAACTCGAGTGTGATTATTAAAAAAGTAGCATTTATATTACAATAAGTATAACTAAGTTTTTTTAGAGTATTCTCTTTAGATGTGTCACAAATGTTTTCTATAAGTATATTGTAAACAAATTTTAATTTTTGAGGGCTACTAAAAAATAGGGGTGCATTAACGAAAGGTCTATAAGTATGATTATCGTCCGTTCTTCATCTTGTATTCAAAATCAAGTTGTAGGTAACGAAAAAAGTTAGAAAATATTATATTCAACGGTGGTTTCACATGGAATTTTAAAAGCCTAATAATACTCGTGATCGTGCAAACAAATTAACAAATTTTGATGATCAGTCTATTGATGACATGTCCGGAAAATATCGTTAAATGATTATCATTGAAACAGTCGTTAAAACCAATTATCAAGTATCTGTAAATACCATTGCTTAGAATCTGTAATAAATTTTAAATTTTTCAAAGAACATATATATTTAAAGATTGTATTAATAACTGAAAAATATATCTAAGAATATTGCATTGTATATGTTTGATTGTAAAATGAAGACAATTATAGAAAGCACGATGAAATAATAGCAGTGTATTTTAGTTCTACATTTTTTTATAACATATAGTTGATAGCTACTTCGGTTATATCGGAACTACAGTTGTGACGATGGCGTGAGCCGAAATAGCTATCAACTATATATTTTTTAAAAAAATGTAGAACTAAAATACATTGCCATATTTTCACCGTGTTTCAATCAATAAATTATACAAAACACGACGTACTTCTTCCAAAAGCTTTTATTTGTGGTATGTATTTCAATGATATTTCTGTAAGTCCACAACCAGAATTTTTAAAAATGCCACAGTTATAGGGTGTTCGTTCAATCTGAGGTGTTTACCCAAGACAGTTGAAGTGAACTGGCCACTTGGACGACACTAGACTCAATATTGAAACGAAAGCTCATCGACGTCAGATCAGATCGAATTTCACGGGAGCTTTGAGAATCGTAAGTAGCAAATCAGGTTCAAAAGGAGATTGATACTTCGCTTTGATATTCAAAAGCATCATTGAAGTTATTATTCTCTCAAAAAATCTTGATTATAAACTTAAACTTAAAATAAAAAAAAACTTTTTGTTCTGTAATAAAAAGTGGTCGTAAGTGTAATATAATAATAAATGTTTATTTACGAAAAGTTCTGTATTAATTTGATTTAGACGATCGAATTACACTATATGTTGGTAACGTCCATATTTTTAACATGATGAAATAAAATATATTATAATATATTATTTTTTGATAACTACAAATCGTCATTTTCTTGATGTTATAAAAAAGTTTTAAATTGATAATTAGGTAAAATATAGTAATAAGTATTTAACTAAATTTTTTAAATAAGTGTTTAAGTCTAGATTTTTTTATTTACTGTTTGTGACTATTAAACTTCTGCAAACACCAAACTACGATAAAATGATACCATATTAATATTGTGTATCTAAAAAAATGCGTGTAAGACGATGAGAGAATTTGACAAATCATTATATTTTTCAACAAATAATCATGTGTATTTTGTTGCGTGTAAAAAATACTACATCTCAGAACAAAAATTCATTTATTTCTGATGAAATCGAGTCCGCCAATCATCGCGAGCGCATAATTATGTTGTCAAATGTAGCTCGATTATAACATATTGAAGAAATGGCAATGTATTTTAGTTCTACAAAATTTTATAATTTAAGAAGTATAATTTTGTACAAAAGCGATATTTTTTCACCGTGCTATAATGAAGTTCTACAAAATCAATGCCAATTCAATCAATCACTCGATATTATATACAATAAAAAATTTATTAATGTGTAATTATATGTTACAATTAAGAAAAATCTATAGTAGCGATGTATCTGTCTACCTAATATATATTTTCATTCAGCAGTATATCTATAAAAAAACATTTTAGATTACCATTAGTATAAAAATTGTATCATATATATTAACATACATATATTTTAACAAAATGACGGTTAAAAGACAATACCTCTGTTCTCAGGTATGGGAAAGTTAAGGAAATGGCTGTATATATTATAGTAAAGTTAACCTTTAGGATACGAAAGGTTCAAACGTCAAATTGCTTAGTTCAAAAGGGGATGCTTGCGGTGAAGGTTTAACTTTATTTAAACAAAATTCAATTGATGTGCGATGGCGCAAAAAATGAAAACATCTTCGGGGAATACCTAAATAGATTCCGACGAAATAGAATTACTTCTTACCTGGAGGTAGAAATATTGCCAACGATGATTTTGTAGGATATGAGATAAAATATGTGTAACACACTAAAATTAATTTAAGAAATTTATAACAAAGGTTTTTGTCGTCGTATAAAATAATTAAGGTGCATTAATAAAATAGTAATTAAATCGTTAAAAAAACAAAAAAAAAAGAAAATATCAAATCGATATCTATTTGTTCTAGGGTGACCAAAATTTAAAAATATTGTATGTGGAAAAAATATGACATGACATTTGAAAATATAAGAATATTTCTTTAGTTACTTGTAAAACATTTTTGCATAATTGCAATATAGATTATTTTTCACTTAAGAAGAAATTTCAGATGTCTATTAAGCCTAAAGTGATGTAACGGATGTTGAATTATTCACATTTAAAGAAACAATCCACTTCTCTATATCTATCGTGGATGCGGTTTCTCTGCTTATTACACTATGGACGATGCGCTTGAAAAGCGTCTAAGGTAAAAACATTTATTTGTTTCAATATATTTAGAACGATTCATTTTTATACTACAAATAAAATTTATTAGGGTTCTTAATATGGATAACCAAAGCAAAAATAAAAGTGGATTTTTTGCCAAGGTCAAAATTAACAATGACTAATTTTTTTAATTGAATGTATGCTTAAAAGTGTATTTACATTTCTCACATTTAAAGAAAAAGAAGACCTTGTTAAAAGTCTAAAGTCAGCATAAATGTTATATATTTTGTCTAATATAATACAAAAATTCTTTCAGATTTTTTTGACAGTGAACTTTACAAAAAAGTTAAAAAAAACTGTCCACTCTCGCGATAATATTACTAATATTTAAAAAAAATTAAAAAGTATAAAATAAAAATGGAAAAATAAAATTAGATTTAAAAAATGAAACGGTCATATTTTATGCAGCTTTTCTTAGTTAAAAAGTGCCTACTGTAATTTTGTTTACTTTAAATGTTTTCCGATGGATATAATAAAAGTATTTTCATTTCAAAAGCTTTGATATTTTAATCCTTCAAAGCTAGCCTAACATAAGATAATCGTATTAAGTTTAGCGTCACAATAAACGCGGTTTCAAAAGTTAGTCTGAAATAATTGATAAATTGATACGATATTTCAATGTATTCACGAACAAACCAGATTACTAAAATAAAATGTTTTTTTTTTTTTTGTATACGAATAATGCATGGTCACCTTGTTTATACGTTGTCTTTCATACTCTTGGCGCCACATTCTACACAGTCCTATGAAGTAGCCTGTGTTAATGAGATTACGTACACTAGTTTGTGAGTCTACAAGAAACTAAGCAGCAAGCTTACAAATATGCTATTATCAACCCCCAGACATTCACGAAACAAGATTATTATGAAAGTACTTCGTAATAGTTACGTCTGACCAACGGTCCAGTTGTTTTCTCCATTAGCAAGAATCTTAATTATTTCCACAGATACTGTTTCAGTACAAAAAAGAATGTTTCATGGTAAATTATTTTTCTTAATTATAAGGTTAGTTACCATATTCAATGAAAATGGTTGATGGAATTGGAACAAACAAATCATAATTGTTGAAACATGAAACGAGTTAATATGTTTTGTCAGTATTGTATTTTAGAATCATCATATCTGTCTATAGCTGTCATGTTATTTAAAAAATATTTTTTTTGCATATGTTTTAATTATTAACTTGTACTCGTTATATTAAAATAACGTTTGCCATTTAATTTTATATGTATATCGACAAAAAGTGACGATAAAATATAAAGAAATAATTCAAATTCATCAGTTCTGTTGCATCCTTGCAATAGAACTCCTGAAGGTGCCGAAAGGTGAAAGCCGGTTCGTTAGTGACAAAACATGTGAATTTGTACAAGTTTTCAATAATTAATAATAACTATTTCGACCTACATATATATTATATGCAACAATTTGCTGAATCTATCAAGAAAATGAAATGGTCTATTGTTTGATCACATGTTCAAGAAAAAAACAAAATAATTGCCTTCATTAACTTTATGAATATTTTCTAAATCATTTTGAAGGGGTTGTGTGTCTGTTTTGGGTAGAAAAATATTATATTTACATTAATCCAATACCACAATTTCAATTTTATAATTTAATGACCAGGGCTGGTTTTGCTCAAAGTGAGCGTTATAAACTGATGGAATACAAATGAAATTAACACGGTGAAAAAATAGCAATGTATTTTAGTTCTACAAAATTATTTTTAACAAATATAGTTGATAGCTATTTCGGCTCACGCCATCGTCAGAACTATGCTTAAACTAACATTCGCTTATCTATATATAGCTGTGTAGAAAAGGCTCACAACACATCCTCTCTCCTGTTCCAACGGTCTAGCTTGTTACTTTAACACAATGACACTAAATTTTCAAAATTCTAAATAAAACAACAACAAACAAGGTGTCTATGACAATAAGATTATATGTGGGACGGAAGTGGTCCTTATGGACGCAAATCAGACCACCCCTTTGTACAAAGGAGAGAGGATGTGTTGTGTGCCTTTTCTCCACAGCTATATATAGATAAGCGAAAGTTAGTTTAAGCATAGTTCTGACGATGGCGTGAGCCGAAATAGCTATCAACTATATTTGTTAAAAATAATTTTGTAGAACTAAAATACATTGCTATTTTTTAGCCGTGTTATAATGGAGTTCTACCAAGTGAATGCCAATTCAATCAATAAATAATTTTTTTTTTTTTTTTTTTTCATTTAATTTATGTATTATGTGTAAATAGTTATTACATCAGGTATCAAAAACAAACGGTTCAGGAACTAAGAAAGCCCGACCTGAAATAAAATTAATAATTTTCTTTCGATTTAACATTATTTACACTTGAAATTTATGAGAATATTATTCTGTTAAAACTAATGAATGGAAAATAATGCAAACAAATAAAAATATTACTAATTTTTTTAAAATAATTAAATGTTTTTCACACGAGTATTGTACGTAGCAGGTAATGAATATTTTGCGGTTTTTATAGATAAAAGTGTACCGGAAGTAATATTTACTTATAGCATGCGGATGTGGTTAGATTATTAAGTAAATGAATAAACAGCATACAAATAATTTCCAACTAAAATTTTGTATGGATACGATGTGGTGTTTCCAGATCAATCTATTGTGCTTCAAATAAATATACCCTTTTTAGAAATTGGAGATCAAATCAGGTGAATAACCCATCAGTCGTTGAGAGAATTACCTCAGTCGTAAAAGCTTGCGGAAAAAGATTTTTTTGGATAAGGAACGTAGGTATATACAAACATCGAAGCACAGAATGCTTTCAGAGATCAAATGGTAATTAATTATATTATTTCAAAGATTACTGAGCCCACGTGTTATTTCAAAAGATAATAATTATGTTAGACATAGCGATTTATGGTTGCTGAGGTTTATTTTAAGATTTTCTTTTACCACTAATAACATAAAACCAATATTAACCTTACTGTGTTAATTATCAAATAATACTCTCTTCGTTGCCATTGTTATACCCATTGTTTTAATATATCTATTAATATACATGAACAGCTCTTTTCGATTGTAAGAATTGGTGTTGTTTTTTGAAATTGTACTTCAGAAGTTTGCTGGAAAGTCTGTAAGATATAATTCATTCCAAACGTTCAAACTTTGTACCGTCATCAATGTCCTTAATATTATTTAATGCATTACTTTAAATTGTAAAGTTTTCCTTTTGTTATTCTTGTTAATGAAAATTTTATATTAATTTTGTAATTATTGACTTTAAATTTGGTATTATTGATTAAAAACTATAACAATGAGGTCAATATTATTTTATTTTAATTCATGTATATATATAAGGTCCGCCAAATAACTTTTTTTTGTTGAAAATCGTATTGCAAAACATCGAGTGTAGCTTCGGCTGTGTGGCAAGTAGCGCCGTCCTGTTGCAACCAAATGTTGCCAATATCCTCCTCTTTAATTTTTAGGAACAAAAATTCGTTCAGCATGGTCCGATAACGATCGCCATTGACTGTAACGGCCACTCCTTGCTCATTTTCGAAGAAAAATGGCCCAATTATGCCTCTGGACCAAAATCCGCACCAAACAGTGACTCGTTTTGGGTGTACCGGCTTTTCAATGTATGCGTGCGGGTTTTCTGTGCCCCAAATGCGACAATTTTGCTTGTTTACATACCCGCCAAGATCAAAATGAGCTTCATCCGAAAAGATGATTTTTTTGGCAAAATCGGCATCTTCTGTAAGTCGATCGCAGGCCCACTCAGCGAAGCGAAAACGCATTGGATGGTCAGTTGGCTTCAACTCCTGAACCAATTGGACTTTGTATGGCGTCATACCAAGGTCTTTATGCAAAATTCGTCTCAATGATGTCTCCGAAATGTTCAATTGTTGAGAACGACGGTGAATTGATGTTGATGGCGCTTCACGCACACTTTCTGCCACAGCATCAATATTCTCAGGTGTACGCACTGTTTTTGGCTTTTCACGCTTTGGTTTATCGATGAGGATGCCAGTTTCTTTCACTTTTTTTACAAGATAACGAACATACGGAGCTGACGGTGCTTCTCTTCTACCAAAATCCGTACGCAATTTTCGCACACATTCTGCAACATTACCATGATTTTCAAAGTAATGTCGCAATATTTCCCAGCGTTGTTCAAGCGTATACACAACCATATTCGTTTAGCGGAAGGATAAAACTAATTATCTGTCAAATCAGACATGAGCTAAGTGTTACCATTCACGAAATAAGCACTAGTTGAAAAAAAAACTTTAGATGTCGGACCCTATATATATTGTAAAATAATTTATATTTTATTTTCTTGATTCGTGAACTTTTCGTTTTGCTTACCTGGTAATTATAATCTTAACAAATTGCATATAAAGTCTTGTTGTAATTTTTATTGTATCATTTAATAATGCTCGCGATGAGCGAAATCAACCCTGATAGCAAAATTATTCATTTTTAAGATTTTAACTGTCACTTCTTGTTGGAATGGCATGACTCTGAAGCTGCAAGGTCGGTTTCGTTACAAATATTCGTGATAAGCGAAACCGGTCGTAAAATTAAAATGTCTTGTGGATTTAGTACTAAAAATGTGTTTTTATTAATTAAAACAGGTCAATGAGTGACGAGCTTAATAATTTTCTTTCAATTAAGAAATTGGTTGATAAACGAATTTTCTAACCTATGAAATGAAGGAATTAGACGTTTTTACTAAATAATGGATTGGACTTAGTAAAAGAGCTTCTAAAACTTGTTAATTTCATCTTTTTGGCATCAAATAAATGATTTATTTATTTATTTATGTAAACACATTACAAAAATTACAAATTACAAGTTCATTGCTTTTGCAACGTCAAAATATTTAAACATTTAGTGTTGGAAATTCAAAAAATAAGCAATAAAACAAATAGTAAGGATAGTAAGAAAGTCAACCAAGCAAGCTTATGAAAAATCTACTTTATCAGTAATATGTCGCATGTGAAGCAATACTGTTGAACATTGTTAATGCTCTTACCATTGGCATCCCCATTGGCAGACACTTTGGAAGGACAAACAATAGCGTGAATTCACGATTTCTTTAAAAAATATATGATATTTCTTCTACGGAAATATGAGAAAAACTGAAATACATTTGAAAATGTGGTATCACGTTTTTAAAGCAAAAATGAATTCGAAAACGTTTCTTCACAAAGAGGTTCGTAATTTGAAAATATATGGGCGACGTTGTGACGTTTTTATTGGTCAATTTGCTACGTGAGTCTGTCCAATCACCGATCTCAGATCGGATGTGTGTATGTGAATTCTTTTTTCGAAACGAAAAAATCAAATCGTGCTCTATAGCATTTATTATTAATAACATATTTAATCTTTTTGTTATTACTTAGAACGACTTTGGCCATTATCGTAAAATATAATATGTCATTATTCCATTAACTGAAATAAAATTATACTAAGGAAGTAAATGTAACTAAAAGTGAAAATATATATATATATATAGATACTATATTAATATAAAATATAACTTAACCTTTTTTTATTTTAGAAGTATACTATAGAATCTTACTTTTTCATTATACAATGAGATGGTTATTGTAAAGCCTTCTGATATTACCTAAAACTAAAAGAAGGATAATTTGTTTATAAATTTTCAATATAGCCGGGGGTTGAAATGGATTGTTTTCCATGCCGTAAGGCGAGATATCTTTTAGTGGTATTTTTTGATAAATTACAGATGTGGTTTTTATTTTTTTACAAGAAGGCGCAGTATGTTCATCTGTTTCACTAACCGAAGCATCGTTTACAGGTAACCTTCGTTCATTATGACCCTAGTGAATAAGGGTTTGTCATATTGTAGTCAATTATTATACCCATATTTGTTTTTATTCGAAACTTCTTGACTTGCACCAAGAATCGTCATCATAAGTTATATAATAAAAAAAAAGAGTAAGTCTGTTGATTGCTTGCTCAGTATAAAAATAATATATGCAAACAAAAAAAAATAAACGTTAAAACGGCTCTCTTTTATTAGAAGATAACGATTTTATTTTAAATAATAAAAACACGTTTTTAGTACATTTCACAATGTATTTTATGACCAAGACCCGTTTCGATTATCGCGATCATTATAGACTTAATATGTGTTTTTATTATTTAAAATAACTTGCCTTTCCATTAAAAAGTGACTGTTAACACATTATAAACAACGATGATCGACTGTGAGTGCATTCTGTTAGGCTGGGGGATAAACTAGATTATTTTAAATTAACCAAAAGGCCAAACATGTGGAATCGTACCAAAGTTGTAACAATTCAAATTTGATATTGCAATTTCACCAAGCACTTTCAGCCGATATTATAAATTATTAAATATGTTTTTTTGAAATCTATTTTTAATGTTTATAAATTTTTATTTAGTGATAAGTTAGCTGTATTTTATTGATTGAATTGGCATGTACTTGGTAGAACTCCATTATAACACCGTGAAAAAATAGCAATTTATTTTAGTTCTACAAAACATTTATAAGATATAGTTGATAGCTATTTCGGCTCACACCATCGTCAGAACTATGCTTAAACAAACATTTGCTTTTATATATATATATAGCTGTGTAGAAAACGGAAGTTGTAGAGCGGTAGCAGAAAAGATAGAGTGGCTCACGCCATCGAAATAGCTATCAACTAAATCTTATAAAAAATAATTTTGTAGAACTAAAATAGATTGATATTTTTTCACCGTGTTAAGCTGTATTTTGATGTTTTCTTTTAATGGTGAAAAAAAACAGCTTTCGATAGATATATTTTCATTTAGTTAAAGAACTTTTTGTGAGTTGGAAATCAAAAACAACAATTTTCACTATAATCCAATTGAAGAGGTGTACAGTAACAGTATAATTTGTTTTAAGTCCAGCTCAGAAGATTGTTAAAGTACCATAAAATATTAAAAGAATATATCAAATTGTCTTACGTTTGGCAGTGTTATATAAGAAAAAAAAATGAATAATATTTCTGCCTTGTACAACATTGAGATGTGTGGAATATCCACAAAGTGTACCTTTGGGATTACCTTTTCTTTTCGTGGAATCAGTGAAACGCGCGCCATTTTTACGGCTTATGAAAATTGATACAAGAACCTCGCGTTTTATAAAAAAATTGTCCGGGAAAAAATATTGTTCGTAAATTTATATTCAGAGCCGAAAAAATATCAAAGCCGTTGTCTTTATAGAAAAGCTTGTGTAAAAGCGTGCCCGATAATTATATATACTTTTTTTTACATTATTTTTCTTCGCATAATGGTATAACAATTTTAAAAATCGTGTACCTGATTTTGACATTGTATAGAAATAATATTAATCATCATTTAAAATATTCAATTGTTCAGCTTAAATAAAAAAAAGCAAATATTAGTTTTAGGTTATCTTTCATTACATCGATAGAGTGTTTTTGATGCCTAAAAATTCTATCCCGTTCATTTGACTGTAAAAAAGGTTGTCTATTGTGAGATCATTTAGCTAACCATTATACCTATCTTAGTTCTATCCCATCATAAAAGTCATATGCTTCGCATTAGAAGCGGGCAAGTATAAAAACATACAAGTCCTTAAATCTAAATCAAAACGAAAGTTCTGTGATGAATTAAGCTAGATTTTCTTTCACTTTTAAGGGTGTTAAGTATAAAAAAATAGCAAAATATTTTTGTTCTACAAAATTTGATATGATATACAATATTTCATAGCTATTTCGGCTCACGCCATCGTCAGAACTATTTTTCGAACGTATAGAACGTATTCAACGATATAATGTCAGATTTTTTGACCGTGTTATAGTGGAGTTCTACCAAGTAAACGCCAATTCAATGAATTAATAGTCATTTATTGATGGAAAAATATTATATATTTCAAACAATAAAAACCATTTTTTACCAGGTATCAATTTATAATCCTTGCGATGAGCGAAACCGACCCATATCACAAAATACACTGTGAAGGTAATACAAAATATATGTTACACGGTGAAAAAATAGCAATGTATTTTAATTCTAAAAATTTTTTGTAGAATTAAAATATATTGCTATTTTTTCACCGTGTTATAATGGAGTTCTACCAAGTGAACGCCAATTCAATCAATAAAATATATGTTGTTTATATTAAATAGAGTAGATTTTCTTTTACGTTATAACACGCATAAATTTAACATACATTTAAAAAAAATAATAAGTCTGAAATAATCGTTTCCTATCTTCAATTGTGATCTATTCTTTTTAGGGAAAAAGCATGAATGCCCTTAAAATAAACGATAACTATTTGAATAGACTGAATATATTAATTTTATTATTTTGTTGAACAAGCCGAGTCATTGTATTTGAAAACAACCCTCTAGCTCCAAATATTCGGTATTAAGATTAGTTACTTAGAGTTTATCTGTGACGTCGTCAGGCTATTGGAGCGCAAAGCGAGCATTGATCCTTTGGGTAATATCAAACTTGATTATTTCCAAGATTGTCTTGTTAACTGAAGATATATCCGAAGGCTTTGTACATAAAATTAGCCCTCACAAACCCTGCTTCAAACGAAACTCTAAAATATATTTCTTAAAAGATTATCTAAAAAGAACGGATATTGAAATTGACGCCCTTTTCCTTCCTCAATATTATAATATAATATGATAATGTATTTGTACATATTTAGAAAATATATCGATTTAATATGGTCGTTGATTGTGTATCAGTGTAAAAATTCACTGTATGGTTTATTTTGCATATTGTCGCATTTGATAGGAAATTTGTTTTTCAGTTACAATGTATTAATTTTTGGAAAGTCAGACATACTTTATAATGTTTTTAATTTTGCTGCGGATATAATGATGAAATCACGGTTGTTATATAAAATATATTTTAATTTATATGTACTAACTTATAACTTAACGAAAAATATCCCGTTGGAACAATGGTGAACTGGTCAATTCACGATCTCAGAAGTTCAAGTGTCAAGTGCGACCAGGACTTTTTCATTTGATTGATTTGATTCTGTTTGTGTTGTTCAAGCTTTTATCTTATCCAATTGAAAATAAAAATCGGGCTGTTAGCTAATCACAAGTCTTTTTATAAAAAGATATGTTGAGCAATTTAGTATTATTATAGTAATTAGCAAGTATCCTTTGTTCAAATACTGCTGTTAGATGGCCATATACTTCACTTTCGGAATAGACATTGACAAATGATACATAATATTAACAGAGTATATCACAGGGATCATAGTATTTTTTTCATGATACGATCGGTTACCTTTGACAAATTTTATCTATATATAAAGGTTATCCTCGATTTACGACCTAGATATGTTCCTGGACTTTGGTCGTAAGCCGAATTGGTCGTAAGTCGAATTTCATACAAAATATGCATGTATAATATATACATATTAAAATAAAACATGCGTATTTATTCATATTTTTTTATTGTTCAATTTATACTTATGAATTGAACAATAAGATCTTTAAAAAACATATCTCATTTTAGTTGAGTTTTTTTCCTGTATATTGCAGCGTAATGCAATTTTTAAAAAAATGCTATTTTTTTAGTCGTAAGTGCGAATTGTCGTAAGTCGAAGCGTCGTAAGTCCGGGAATACCTGTATTTATCAATTTCAGTGTGTGTGTGTTTATTCTTTATGAATTACTATACCATTTATCCGATCGATAAGAAACTATAAAATTTTATTGGGTACGCATTGGGGTTTTGACATAGCATCCCAAAAAAAATCGAAGCACAATTTAATCTTCTTCTATATATACAAAAATTAATGTATGTGTGTCTGTTTGTCCTTTATGCGTTATTTAACTGTTCAACCGATCAATATAAAGCTTTACAAATTTATAAAGTACACTACCATAATTGTTTCAAGCATACCTTTTCCTCTCCAACCCCCTTCCCCAATTAGAAATAAGATAGAATTGAAGCGACAGTATAAACGGTTAGATTAGTTTATTATCACAACGAATTTCCTTGAATTTCCTTACTCCGAGTTTGCAGCAACGCGCGACGGGTCAGCTAGTATATTATAAATTATTATTGAGAAAATTACACTATATTTTTCAATATTTAAATAAATATTAATTTTTTTTTTTTAAATAATAAAAACACATTTTTAGTACTTATTTACACAATATATTTTTTGATCAGGACCGATTTCGCTCATCGCGAGCATTATCGACTGATTATCAACATCAGTTGATAATGCTCACGATGAGCGAAACCGGTCCTGATCAAAAAATATATTGTGGAAATAAGTACTAAAAATGTGTTTTTATTATTTAAAATATCATGCCTTTCCATCAAGAAGTGACAGTTAACACCTTTAAAGTGATATACAATATTAAAATTACTTAAAAGGTAAAATAACGCAAAAATAAAATTGATATATTTCCGTGTTCTTAAAAAATAACTAAGGTGAGTAGAGTAACTGCTTTCTATAAATAAAATTTTATTTTTTCTATAATTCAAAAGTATAGCAAAAAATATGTAATTCACACTGACATGTTGTGGATATAGCCTCCCAAATTTTCAGGCTTTATGGCTGAGAGATATTAGTGTTTTCGTCCTGAGATTTGTTTACTACTCTAACATTATGTTACATTTTATTTCATAGTAGTAAAAACAATTGGTAGCAGAAATGATTATCTGCCGTTGTTACTTGAAATATATCCCAGCATATTGCTAAAAAGGGTTTGTATTTTACGTCACGGTGAATTATATAATACAATTTATCATCACAAAAGATATTTGATATTTTTTAAAGAGTAACTCTTGATAAGAAAGATAGTGTTACATTTTAAAAGACAAGTGTTATGCGTGATGATTTTAAACAAAAATAAAGTAACAATTAAAAAACCGAAATAGCTATCAACTACATATCATAGAATTAAAATACAATACTATGTATTTAATATGATATCATAAAAGCTTGTCTGATAAGAAATGTCATAATTATTTTCATTTGTTTCCATAGTTGAGATAAACGTTTCGCTGAATCGAATGAAATTTTGTTGTGACGCAGTTAACGATATCAGCAAAATTATGTATTTGTTTAGGGAACGTTTGAAAAAATCGATAAATGCCTCTGTCGCCACAAAAACCAATGTTGTGTCTACGGTTTTGCAATAAAATATATTTCATTTCTCCACAAAGCGAGGTAGCTTTTTTCGATATACTTAGCCGTAAATTACTGAAGGGAATTATTTTTTACTTAATGAAAGTAGAGCTTTCTATCTCTAATACGCCTAGGGATTGGTTTGATGGTACAACGATATTGAATATCGATATTGTCGCATAGACAAAGGGTCATCAAACTTTTCAATTAATGTAAGCTATACAACTACAAAGCTATAAATTCGCTCTATGAAGTGACTATTGGAATAAACTTTCTCTTGGTTTCGATAATTTTTTTTCAAAAAAACACAATTCACTTTCCTTGTTGTTTTATACAATCTTTCCAATCAAGACCACCGTTTTAATAGGGCTCAAACAACAATATATTAAATTATCTATAAGTTTTTTGTTGTTGTTGATAGTTAACACGGTGAAACAATATCAATGTATTTTGGTTCTACAAAATTTAAAAGATATTTAGTTGATAGCTATTTCGGCCTCATGGCTAGTTCTAATGGCTTCAGGCGTAAGCCTATACTACCAACTATACATTTATTAAATTTTATAAAACTATAATAAAATATATTTTATATAATAAAATACTTTTTCATCGTTTTATAATGGAGTTCAACATAGTAAATGCCAATTTGATCAATAAATTATTGTTACTTGTTTCGCGTTACGTCATCGTTAGAATTATGAGTTAACAATACTCAATTCAATGTAATGTTCTAACGGTTAAAGAATGATCGTCTTTTAGTTATTTTTACACTATTATAATGGAATTCTAAATTAATTCCCACTGTATATACAATATACATATAATTTATTTAAAAAGAGTTTATCTAGATAAACATACCCAAATATTTGAAAAATCTTATTTTTTATAAAAATATCTCTTTTTACTATAAACGCTCCGTCCATGCTTCTTTTAGTAATTTATTTTTTTAGTAATATTTGTTATATGTTTAGAGGCTTAAAATTGATTGTTTGAATTTTAGATAAGAGTATTTTTTGAAAGCTTTCCCATTGAGCTTTAAGTGCCCATGAGCATGGTTTGTTAAGCCTTAGTATACGATTTTCAAATATGATATGAGTACATCAAAAACAAATTAGAATTAAAATTTAAAAAGCATAAACGATCTTTTCCATAATAATGAAACTTTTCAGCAATAAAAACACAATGCAATACAATTGGAGTCAAAACTCATTATAAACAGAAATCGACTGAATGGCTTTTTAAGTGGTTTGATGTAGCAGGCGATTTAACCAGTAATATTATAATATGATGCGATTTGATTGTCAAACTACGAAAGAAAATTAAGATAAAAGGCTTAAAAAAATTCTGTACTGTGTTTTTTATGGTATATTTGTTTTGAATTTAACACTAAAGTAAACAGTAAATTTTTACTGCATGTTGTTTCCATTTTGTCTATCAAATACGGACTAAAAGTGTTGGATATTGTTATCTTTGCTTTTATTTTGGACACTTACTAAAAAAATCAAAATTTTGAATTCACAGAAGAGAAATTAAAACAAAAAATAGACGCTTTTAACTTGAACTGAACACTGAACTTTTTAAGGTGTTAACTGTCACTTCTTTCTTAATGGTAAGGCATGGTATATAAATAATAAAAACACATTTTTTAGTACTTATTTCCACAATATATTTTTTAATCAAGACCGGTTTCGCTCATCAGGAGCAGTATATATTAATAGATTAAAATTTACAAGCAAGTCTATTTATGCAAATTTTTTGAGTAAAAAGTAGCAGGTATACAGAGCCCTGGGGTCAAGAACTATGAAAAAATTTAGAGCAAATCATACAATGATAATTTGAAAATAAAATGTTAGCAAACACTTACTAATAATTTTCAAACAATTTTTTTTCAAAATGTTTTTATTATTTCAAAAATAGCTACTGCAATGAATATATGGTAAGAGCTATATTCCTTGTCAGATTTTGGTTTATTCTATTTGGTATGAAAACATTAAAAGTTTTCAGGAGAGGTTCAAACATTTAATGCATAATTTATATTTTATAGTATGCGCTTAACAGCGTTTATAAAATAGTTTTGCCCAAACGTGGAAGAATTTTCTTTTAAATTATCCAAAATTCTTATGAAATGAAAGGATTTCGATACTGAACAAAGAATAGCCACGAAAGAATTGAAATACCGTGAAAAATTGCTGTAATAAATAGTCTTGAATAAAACCTTTTCGACAATCATTTCAAACAATCGTCGAAAATGAGAAACCAATTCAATCACCGTAATACGCCCATCCTATTGATAGATCAGCATGAAATTGAGTGAGATTCGATATAAGGTTAATTTGATATCCGCACATCAATCAGCATTATTGCTCTATTTGCTTTATAACATCAAGTAAATATATAGTTAGATTAGCGTTAATAAAAAAGTCCAGTGACAAGACATAAAAATCAAATTATTTTTTAATAACTTTGTACAAAATGTATTGTGTTTCTCAGTAGGGAAAATCATTAAAGCACTTACTGTATACAGAAAGATTGGTCAAAGATGAACATCCGACAAGTAGAATTGCCATGTTATATTCTCATATAGGCCTAGTGCAACCATACTCAACCTTTGCTTAACTCGGGAATTTTTATCGGGTGAACTACAGTATAATAAAAAATATCAAAATAATTTATTGTTAGGTAAAAAAGAATCTCGAAATATAAATTTAGCCAAAAATTAGTTGTCACACCTCCTGTCCTGTTATGTATATTCAGACGCTGTTTTAAGACCATATTTCACAACGCAATACTATTAATATGAATCTAATTTACTTTTATTTTAACACGGTGAAAAAATAACAATCTATTTTAGTTCTACATTTTTTTATATAAATAAGATAGAGTATTTCTTCTCACACAATCGATAGCTCTGACGATGACGTGGGCCGAAATAGCCATCAACTATATCTTATTTATAAAAAAAATTGTAGAACTAAAATATGTTGCTATTTTTTCAGTGCAATATAATGAAGTTCTACAAAGTAAATGCCAATTCGATCAATACATTTACTTTTTTCTTTTACGACCCGATAAATTATTGCACAGTTCGATCTTCAAGCAATACATCATTGTACTCACTTAAAAAAGAACAACAGAGAGAAAAAAAGAATGTGTGACTTAGTCTCTTAGCTTAAGTGATATTAAGCATACACTTTGCGTACAAAATTTGCAGTGCACAAGAGTTGAAACTACTATGAGTTGAATCTATAGATTAGTCGAGAATATCTGGTTCCCCATATAATAAAAAAAAATAATCAAGATCTTGTCAGGATCAAGAGTTGAGATCTAGACAGTGTGGCCATTTGGGCCCCTATAACGACGGCAAACAGTTCTGCTCGTTTGGCATACATCGCGAGTCAGTCCCAAAATATTTGATTAGCGTCTTGACGGTAGAAAAAATAATTTAAAATTAAGTAAAATAACTTTGAATTGCTACAACTTTTTACGATTCCATACGTTTTGTCACACGGACAGTTCGTCAGTTCTGTTGTCGAAAGGTGAACCCGGGTGAAGTTACAAAACATATGGAATCGTACAAAGTTGTAACCATTCAAATTTGATATTGAATTTCCATCAAATACCTTCAGTTGATTTCGTAAATTAAATGTATGTTTTCATCTTGAATATTGAAGCATATTGTTTTAACATTCAGAAAAAAATAGTGGGCCACATGTTGGGAATCACTTTCTCTAGTAGATGGATGCGATAATTTTTAAATGTCACACGACGTTCTAGATTAATTTCTCTGAAGATTTTAGGATGTATGTAATGTATTCCATTAAACACATCACGCAACAGTGCTGTGTGGAGCGTATTGTTCTGTGAAGATTAGAGAACGCAACATTAGTGTACATCAAACTACGCATATTTTGGTAAAACCTGATAGCTATGTTGTACAATAACGTAAAAGCCTTTTATAGTCGCTGTAAAATTATCAAGTTTTTCCGTAGACCGATGATCCGGTGACGTCTTTTAAGTGCTACTTGCAAATATGTTTAAGCGATATTCCGAAACCGATTACGTCAAATATTGACGGAATAATTTTGGTATTAAATATTCTAATGAAGATTCGGGAAGAACACGACAATCTTTGAACACAAAAAATAAATAGTTTTTTCACGAGCTTCGAATTTCAACTATCAACACACAATAGTCAGCTATTTTAACAGTTGAGAGGATAGCTATCACAGGGTTAGTAAAATTTAAATTTAAATTCTTGAACTTTTGTGCGATATCACATTTTTTGTCACTAACGACACTGGTTCGGGTTTCCGACATCTTTAGGCATTTTATCATACGTATGCAACAGAACTGACTCACAATAAACAGTTAAAATCAGTTTAATAAAAGATGAATTAATTACAAAGGAAAAATATGGACTTAATAAAGGTAAGGTAAATTAAAATTAGAGATATATTCACCTATTTCAAATTGGTGGGAAACGGTAGGATAAATCAGCAGGCAACGGGAATTGTGCAATTTTTAAATGAAATAAAATTTGATATGGAAATTCCATCAAGCACCCTCAGTTGATACCATGAATTAGTAAATATGATTCGTTCGCAACGGCTGATTCGTAATAAAATATGATATATGATATTAAACAACACTATAAACAAAAAAGGTTGTTAAAAATTGCTTTATTTCAACGCTTCATTAAGATGTTAGACATGAAATTAATTGATAAGTTAAATCTTTATTGTTAGTTGTAAAGCAACTAGCTTGAGCGTGTCAAATGTCATTTTCAACATATGTTATAAAGCTGCACGTATCCAAGTATATAAATTTCTTTTTTATGTCTTGCATGCAGATTCTACGATGGCATGTTTCGCATGTAAATTTTACAACCTCAACAGAGCGCTTCAATCAATCAAGATTATGGAAGTTAGTTGGTCGCATCACCAAAGCTAGAAATAGGAAAATTTCAGAAGCTGGAGCGATGAATATTATTTTTGTCAAAAATTCAATACAGCTTGGCAGTCAGATTGTTTTAAATACGTAAATCTATGTAGATTTTACTGTAGTGCAATTATTATGTACACAATACAAGAAAGGAACTTGTGATGTAAAAACGAAGTGTTCAATTTGCAATGTTAGATGTAAGCGACGATGTTGTATACACGTGAAATTCATAGTTGAAGCAATGTTTTAATTTTTTCATCGATTTGTAATTTTTTTTAAAGCGTCTTTATACTTTATTTCAAATGCTTATTGGACTTCTTATTGCAATGAATAACAAACATTTTTTTCCGAATGCATCGGCATCAAATTGTTATTATAAGCCCTAACATTTTTTTAGTAAAGTTTGCCAATAGTTCCGTTAAAACGTATTATGGAAAAGAGTTTATTGAGTGTGTAAGCATATTTTATTTGACTTCAAAAAAAATAATACTAGTCAGTTACCGCTTCTTAGCGCCTCACGTATTTTTTTATAAATATAAAAATGTTGCATAAATTGTTAATTCACGCACAATTGTGTATTGTTTTAGTATCCAACTAATAAAACTTTAATGTCGATAAAAAAAACACAATCTCTATCACAAACAAACAGTCGAATAAAACGAAATGCTTAGACTAATTCAAAACCATTAACTAATACTCTTAACAAAAAAACGTTTTTCTATCCTGGTGCCTAAAGGGTTAATGACACGTTATATGGGTCAAAGAAGAACCCTAATGAGGGTATATCTAATCTTTTCACTAGATAACTAGAATACCCTTGAAAGATTATTCAGAACTTAACACATTGTACCAGTTATTCTCAAACGGTAAAGCTTAATTAATTATAAAACAAAGTTTCTTTTACACGTCGAAAAATAGCAATATGTTTAAATTCGATAGCTATTTCGGCTTATGCCTTCTAATACACATTATTATTTTTTCACCGTGTTATAATAGAGTTCTATCAAATAAATGAAAATACCATCAAAAAACTTCACGACATATTTTTTTAAGAATAAAAGCTTTCCGTAAAAATGTTAAAAGTGGAAGCGTTTTGGCTTTACAAAAAAATGGTCAACAAGAAATAAAGTGACATTAAAATTGAATCCCACATTGTTCTAATAAAAACGAAGCAATTTTGAAGGTAAACTCCTTAAAGGGATTAAGCTCGTAATGTTGTGGACAAAATTGTTATGGAAGAATTATTTTGCTCGAGGAATATTCCGAGCGAAAAATATTTTATCGTTTCCATTCTCAAACTTTGAAAAGAAACATCAGGCTTATAAAACAAAGTTCTAGAAATACTAAAACAAGCATGTGTTAAAAAAAGCTATTTCAAGCCGTTTTTATTAAATTTAAGCTATTTTAAATGGTTAAAAATATCTTGCTTTCTTATTTTAGTAAACTTATAAAGGACAATATTTAGATTAGACACTAACACACATTTTTTTAACTATCAAAGTGATGTAACGTTAAGTTATATGACGGGTTAGCATAAAAACTCTGTTTGTATTAATTAATTTATTATATTGTTTTATGTCGTTATGTAAGTCACTGCAGAGCTGAGTAGTTCACAATGATTCAAATTCACGTTGACACTATATGCATTATAATTATAATATATTTATCACATTTATTAATGCTTAATATTGTGTTCCATCGAATTTGCAGTAAATGTGTTATTTATTTATGGGCGACTTATGTTTTCAATATACCTTTTCAAAATGATTTATAAATCTGAAAGTGATTATTAAGGTTTTAATTATTTTTTTGTCATTTCTTTAAATCATCATCCATTCAAAAATTAGTCACCAAGATAATTTTTAATAGCCGTTTTCAGAGTAGAACAAATTCAATTAAATACATTAATAATAATTTTATTTTTCTACAATCAATATGTTAATAATAACTATCACGTCAAGAAAATATATCAGCCATATATAGTATATCTTTATGTTATTATTTAATTTTCAATTTTATTCTTTTTAACAAAAAAATAAATATTTATAGTCAATAATAGTGGACAATGTATGGTACAAATAATATTTATAATGAAAAAAAGTATTTAAAATATTGTATTAATATAAAATAAGAAATATATGTTGGGAAATGCTGTTGGAAATAATTCTAGTTGTAAGTAGTAACACATGTGCTAATGCCGAAACGAAAAGGTGTATTTGAAGAGACAACTAATTAAGCAGATCTCAGAATTCGGTGAACTATTATTTTCGCACACAATTTTCGACCTTACTATTATTTAGTTTGTAAATACCTTCCTTACATTTTTCGTGAAGTAAATGAAATAAATTTTCAGTAAACTGCCAAAGAGGTTAGTAAGCAGGACTTTTGAGTCGTTAAAAAAAACACGATTCGGACTAAAAAAAGTTTAATTTTTGCAGATTGTTTTCCTATTTTTCGTATTTGTATGCATTAAAGTAAGGTTAAATAAACCATTTTATTGATTGAATTGGCATTTACTTGGTAGAAGTCCATTATGTCTCGGTGAAATAATAGAAATGTAATTTATTTCTAAAAAAATTTTATAAGATATAGTTGATAGTTATTTCGGCTCACACCTTCGTCAGAACTATGTTTAAACCAACATTTGCCTATCTATGTATAGCCCTGTAGAAAAGGTACATATTACATTTTCTCTCCTGTTTTAACTACCTAGCTTATATCCTGCTAGCAATAAAACAAAAAAAAAAAATGTAAATGAAACTAAACAGGCAGTGATATCAATGAGCTTATATGTTGGACGGGGATGGTTTATTGGATGGGGATGGTTTAATTCAACCAATCCAGCAAATTGTTCACTGAGGTATTTTTCAAAATCGTCTGATCAAATAAGTCGCTCGTCTTTCAAGACTGTAGCCAAAACACCGCGACTCCATGACCTCGATTCCACAGAAGAGTAAGTTTTATGAGTGAATTGATATTGCTTAAAATCATTCACTATTTTTCAGAAATTCAAAGAAATTCATATTATCTGACAAAATACATGCCGAAAATTATCACATTTTTCCCGATTCCTACAATTCATGAATTCGGGTGACGATCTGATATATAAATAAGTAAAGATATTTGTAGGCATATACAAAATGTTAAGACGGAATATGTATAGTATATATATTAAAATGTCCCAGGTTTTTATTGTATCCTTGTGAGATGAACTGTGAACTGTGAGTTCTATTGAATTAGTGTGATATAATGTCTGAATATGCTGGAAGTTGAAACTACTGCCATGAGTGATAAAGCATGTTGAAATATACAAAATTTTAACAATGAAAAAATATATTTTAAATAATAAAAACGCACTTTTAAGTACTTATTTCCACAATATATTTATTGATCAGGACCGGTTTCGCTCATCGCGAGCATTATCAACTGATAGAATACAATTTACAAACAAGACTATTTATACAAAACAAAAAAATAATAATTTGAGTTAAAGGTAGCAGGTGTACAAAGCCATGGGTTCAAGAGCTCGGAAACAATTTACATAAAATCATACAATATTTATACAAATAAAATAAATTAGTATAAAAATTAAATGTTCACAATCACCTTTTAAGAATTACAAATACAATTATGGTAAATCAATAATCCATTAAGAGGAAAAATGAAAATATATATTTTTATATTTTGTTAGGATCAATTTTATGACGGCACACATTTTTTACTCTTTCAAATTTGGTAACCATTTGTCACATTATGATACAAAAAACTATTTTTTTGATTCGTTGATAATGCTCGCGATAAGTGAAACCGGTGCTAATTATCAAATATGTTTCGTTATTGTTAATATATCATGCTTTTTCACCGAGAAGTGACAGTTAGCACCTCAAAAGTCACAGATCTACTAATTTCTGATACAATACATGACGACTGATTCCAATCATATATTATTCAAATCGTGCAAGAAAAATATTTAGAAGTGAGTTGACTTAACTTTTCTTCAGTCAATTATAAAAAGTTTTTGAAATCGGTCGAGTGAAGTCGAGTCGAAGTTATCATAACGAACAAATGACCAAAGTAAAATTTTTGGTAAGGTCATACATATATGAAATTATTTTTCATTTTAGTATTTGAGAAAAATAAATAAAAAGAGCTGTTCTGATGTCTGACTTTATCAATTGAATTCAAAAATATACAACGCAACAGCTGTTTGGTGAAGTGAGAAGTGTTTGTTTTATCCATATTCAATTATAATGTATTATTATGTAATACTTAAAAATATATATATTAAAGAATTTTCACATCATTTAAGAGAGTGGTCAAACAAAGAACTCCGCTTTTCACTCTTTCATTCTATTCTCTCTCAAAAAGGACCTTTTTCAGCTTTTGTTTGTCAGACATCGCTGAGAAAATAAATATTTTTATTATGACTCACAAAACGAGAAAACTTTTAAGAATGTTTTTTATGACATTTTTGAGTAACATATATTATAATATTATAAAATAAATTACATATTAAAATAATTTATTTGTTAATGAAAAGAGTAACATATTTTTTGATTTGATTTGAGGATTCTAATTGCCAATGTGTAAAAAAAATTTGATAAATTTTTTGTACATTGATTTTGATAAAAAAATATTGTATTTTTTAATCCGTATCCGCTTTCAATAATAAGCAAATAGCCTTCGAATGGATTTATCATAAAAAAATTCACAGTGTTTCGGAATCTCTTTTTTAAATGAGTTATATATTACATACAGGTTGAAGAAAAGAAATGTTAGATTTCAACAACACCCTTAATTTCGAACATAAACGATATTTAAAAAAAAATATACTGTTCGTTCTACAGAGTGATTACTTGAGGACCATTACAAAAGTTAGTGATGTTGTAAACTACACGACAAACTAATAAATGAAAATATTACTCGAATTAGTAACTCCTGGTTAGCTGTCACGTATAGGAGGAAAGATTTAAATGATGAAACTCCATGATAGCTACTATTTTTACAGTTTTCGATTATTAAGATTAAGTCCAATTTCACTTATAAGGAGGATTTTTAGCCGAATAAAAATTAAATAAGAATAATAGTACGAACCTTTTTGGTGTTAAAAATAAAAAAAAGACAATGCATTTTAGCTTTACAAAGTTTATAAGGTATACAGTTAATTGCTATTTCAACTTACCCCTTCATCAGAACTATGTTTCAAGGAACATTTACTAATAAATATAAAGCTGTGTTAAAAAATTAAACAATACATCTTCTATTCTGTTTTAATCACACAAGTTTCATATTGTGCTAATATTTTTTTATAATATTTTTTCGATTGATAGATCAGTCAAGTTTTGGAAATGTTTGTTTTATATACAATTGATTTGAGAATCTCTTTGTTTTACTTTTATTATATATATTCATAATAAAGCTATCTGTCTTACAATTTCTGCGTATTTAATGTGAAAATGTTTATTTTTGTATATATGTGTTTTTAGGAACGTTTTTGTTTTATTAAATGTTACCATATAAAAGACGGTTAACGTTGATTGATGAAGAAACAATTTATAAAAAATTATGTAGTATTTATTTCACTCTCACCGAATTGAAAATATCTCATTACGCTTAGTTCACGAGTAACGTTTTAAAGACAATTTTCTCGTATGTGAAATGTTTCGGTTTTCGATAATTTTTCCACCAGGGCTTTTTCCGAGCCACATAAAAATAATCAAAAAAAGCTTTCCCCAGATTAGACGCGAAGAAAAAAAAGAGAAAAATAAAAGCATTTCTCTCAACGTGGCTGACTGTGGGGAACGAAAGAAATCTAGAGTAAGTAGAAAAATTCTCAGGGCTTACAAAACTATTACCTTCAATGGAGATTAATCTCGTTTTATTGAGATGTTTTTTTTTTTATTGAAAATACAAGTTGACTACTTATTACTCCGCTGATCTTCATGAACGATATTTAATTGATTGAATTGGTAGTTACTTAGAAGTAGAATTCTATTATAATTTTTCACCGTGTTATAATGGAGTTCTACTAAGTGAATGCCAATTCAATCAATAAATATTTATAACTAAGTTTATTATTTATTTAAACTGTCTGCATACTTGAGTGCATTTAATTAAGACTCGAAGAAGTTCTCCTCGAAATTTCCTTGCAAAATTTTGAAACACGCATAACGTTGTTAAGCAGCAGAATACACCTAGCTGTTAAAAGAGTATGAAGCCGTGACGTGTGTTGCGGGTACAACGCCGAGTACTATCAGAAATATATTAATGAAAAATATGTTTCGAGAACACGGTGAAAAAATAGCAATTTATTTTAGTTCTACAAAACTTTATGAGATATAGTTGATAGCTATTTCAGCCACCATCGTCAGAACTATGTTTAAACGTAAATTTACTAATTTTTTAAAGCATCTTTGTAAGAAATCACCTTTGGCCAGTATTTAAGCTTACTGAAAGTGCCTTTTGTTTAGTTTAATTTAAATTTAAAATTTAATTGAAGTTTTTTTTTTGTTAGCACTATATAAGCTAGGTTGTTAAAACAGAAGAGAAGATGTATTGCGTACCTTGTCTACACAGATATATATAGATAAGCAAATGTACGATTGAACATAGTTCTGACGATGGCGTGAGCCGAAATAGCTTTCAACAATATTTTATTACAAAAATTGTAGAACTAAAATACATTACTATTTTTTCACCGTGTTATAATGGAGTTCTACCAAGTTAATGCCAATTCAATCAATAAACTATATTTATTATTTGTTTTAACTATCTGCACACTTGAGTGCATGTAACGAAGCCTCGAAGAAGTTCTCTTCGAAATTTCCTTGCAAAATTTTGAAACACGCATAACTTTGATAAGCTGCAGAATACACCATGTAAAAAGAGTGTGTTGCGTGTATAACGCCGAGTATCATTAGAAATATGTTAACGAAAAACATACAGCAAGGTATTTTAGTTCTATTTTATAAATAATGTATATAATTGATAGCTATTTCGGCTTGCGTTCTCATTAGAATTATCTTTAAACGACTTGAATTGTAATGTACACACAATATGGGGGACCAAATTACAGCCCTCATTTCCCTTTCGTCTATGGTAAAGGTGTTTTTTGCGTTGTAAACAGTTTAAAAAACAAATAGGGAGGTTTTTTTGTGTCGAAGCGAAGATCTCTTTATGGTGGTGACACTGATAAGTGATGTTATATCATAAAGAGATTATTTTTAGGATCATATTTCATAATACATACAAGCAAGACGCGCGTGCATGCCACCGTGAAGAAGTTAACCCATGTTTTGCAGAACTAAAATACGTTGCCTTTTTCACTGTATTATAATATAGTTCTTCCATGTAAATGTTAATTCAATCAATCCAGTTTGAATTTTTTTGTAAATTCATCAATCTTTTTTTCAAGATATTTCTAAAAATATTTAGTAGTATAATGCACTTTTGTAGAATGCCAGTGTAAGCTATTCATTTTAGTATCCAGGTCACACGAATAAAAGTGTCAAACATAAATTTTAAAAAATAAAATTGTATCGCGCATATAAATTGTTAAGTTATCTCTAAGGAGTTCACGTACATTTAATTATTTTCCATTTTTCCAATATCCATTTAAAAAGGATTGATTTTAAAACACAAAGTAAACTAAGTTATAGGTCTGACCGCCTACGGTAGGTGGATTTAAAGCTTTTTTTTGATAAAATTAGTTTAAAGATCATCAATAACGATTCGTTCAATTTTTGATGAAAAATAGATATCACTTAGGAATAGGTTTTTATTAAAAGTTCAGTTCAACAAAAGTTGTATGAAATTCAATCAAACAGATAAAAATACATATATTTAAAAATGGAAAGTGTTATATTAATGCATAATAATTCTGAAATAAATTGGGTATAAAACACAACCTCTTGTGATTGATTGAATTGGCATTCACTTGGTAGAACTCCATTATAACACGGCGAAAAAATTGCAATGTATTTTACAGAACTAGTTCTGACGATGGCGTGAGCCGAAATAGCTATCAACTATATTTGTTAAAAATAATTTTGTAGAACTAAAATACATTGCTATTTTTTCACCGTGTTAAAACACAGTCCTTGCATCACAAAAATAATAAAAAATTGTTGCTTCCTCCTGTATTGTAAGTGAATATTAATAAAAATAAAATAAATACACTTACTGCCCATGACAATTGGCCTTACAGTGGATTGCTCAGCTCCGCAGCGATTAAATTTTCCAGGCAACGACGTAAGAATAATACTGTAAAAAGAAAGCACACTCACAAAATAAGAAGGGAGCTCTAAGAATTTGAAGATGTTAGATATTAGTGTTACACAGTTGATATTATGAATTTATGTCATAAACATAATATACGTAAGTAATTAAAACTTTTGTCAGATAAAAACGTTGTAATAAACAACAATACCAAAAAGTATTATAGTTTATTATGCTATCAACGGTTATTAAATTAGCCTCCTGAATATTAGATTGTTTCTACGTTTCAGTCGTAACTAACTTGATTGCATTCCATTAATGCTTTCTGAGAAAATAGTTCACATTTCTTTCTCACTTTATCAAAGAATAAAATATTTATCTTTTCACTGACTCTAATTCACTTAGGCATTAATAATTCTTATCCAAGCAGTATCCCACTTTACCATACATGCATTACAGGTGTAAATGTTGTGTATGAATGTATTATTTATATTTTTCTTTCTGATCCTTAATTAAGTTTCTTTCAATCATTTTCTTTTCTTTAAAGATAAACAACAAGCTTTTTTATATTCCAATATATTTGATTCAATTACTTGCAATACATCTTTTCATTCAACATAAAAAAAAAAGTTAGTCGCTGCAGAACTGAGTAATCCATAGCTAATTCGCTTCACGTGGACACTACGTATAATAATTATATGTAAGTCTCCAAATACTTAACCTACACGCGTATTATATAAATATGATAAGAATTATGAAACAAAGTTCTTTTAATAAAGAGATTTTTACTCAATTTTACGTTAAATTTTTTTAAGTATCGTTATAATTTTAATTAGAGGCGTAAAGTATAATTAACTAATGTATTATATGGCTGGATGTTTAGTGTTATAAACAAAATAATGACTTAAATTAGAAACACTTCATTATTAAAGCTCCTAACCATCAAAAGTTAAGAGATTTCGCTGACTAATTTACGCCTGTGTAATTTCTCGCAATTTTGCCGGTAAACTACTCTGCCGTTTAAACTTCGAACACTTTATAAATCTTAGGAAGTTTTATAAACAATACCAGAAGCTCCCAACCTTTTATATTTTTAACCTTTTTTTAAATTATCAGCAAGCAATCGATATCATTTTTCTACAAGTCATTTAATTAACACGTTGACACCGAGAGACGTGAATTTCACATAGTCAAACATTTTTTAAAAATTAAAATTCTTTAATAGATTAAAAGAGCGCAACAGTGTTTATGATTATTATAAAAATGTTTCAAAGAGTTATTCACATTTTTTAACGATCCAGTGTTTTAGACGTACCGGTGCGTGATAAGAGTGCTCGACGTGAGCAACAATGAAGTGTTTTAAAATAAGAAAAAAAACAAAAACGTTTAGCCCCAACTTAACAGTAAATCAATAAATTGAAATAATCTATTTTTTCAATAATAGTACTTATGGCTTTTGGATGTTTTGAAAACACGGGGCTAATTGTTGCTAAAATATTTTTACTATTAAGACACTGAGAGAATTACTTTTAAGGTGTTAACTGTCACTTCTTGATGGAAAGGCATGATATTTTAAATAAAATAAATTATTAAAAAAAAAAAAAAAACACAGAGAATTAAAAATGTCATTCTATTAAAACTGAATTGATTATCAATTACAAGAGTTTTAATATGCTCATTAACTATGCCAGAGAAGTGTTTTATTATGACACAGTAAAAAAGAATTGTACTAAGTAAATACCAATTCAATGAATCTTTATTATAATAAGCGAAATCGTAGTTCAATAATTGTCTGAAAATCATCGATTTTTACAACTTTATTTATAAGAAAAAATTGGCAAAACAATACTTTCGACAGATATGATGAATTTTTATTGGTTTCTGCGAACAACGATTAAAAATATATTTATTAACAGTCCATTATAAAAGCATTAGATACTAGATAGAATTTCATTTTAAAGTTAAATTTTTTTTTAATCAGTCTTAAACGCTTTAAGAATTTCGATGCACTAACAAAGAGCACGTGGCTTAATCTGTATCATTTAATGGTATCTCAGTTTAGAAAACACCGGTTTTTAATGTTCAATAAATGGTATTATAAAATTTTCATAGCAACTGAATTTATTTTGTATTAATACTAAAGCAAAGATGATTGAATATAATAGACGGTATTATATATAGTAGAATTGATAAGGTTTTGCAAATGAATGCAGAGAATGAAAATATATTCAATTTATTTAATATCGATAAAACATGAGATTTGTACAGTTTGTGATCTCTCAAAGTGTTAATTTTGTCGCATGATACTATAATATGTATATAAGTAGCCTGTCTACATTATGAACAGAATTTATATGATAAAGTTTCACAACAAAAATCTTAATTATGGTGTTTATACTTAAGTGTTTTTGAATATTTGATAACTAACCCTTCGGGGTCGCTTTGATGATAGGAGAATTATTAACGAGTATTTTGACTTCAATTCCATCATACATGGACAATTAAAAAAAGTTGAACATTTTACTAAAGAATATTGAAGAACATCGAGGATCAGAATTCATAAAATTAATTTAATTTTATGTCTGTTATGGAACTATTATAGGACTATTTTCACATATTTGCTTTTTTAATCATATTCATCCAGATAATAGAGCACACGAACTCTTAACCTAATAATTGCTAGCGTCTCAATCGGTAGAGACGGCTAGTTTCATTGTTCACTTATACGGTGTTAACTGTCACTTCTTGATGGAAATGCATGATATTTGAAATAATAAAAACATATTTTTAGTAATTTATGATATCGACTGAAGGTGCTTGATGGAATTTCAATATCAAATTTGAATTGTTACAACTTTGTACGATTCCACATGTTTTGTCTTCTCTGGTCAGTTCTGTTGCATCCGTGTGATAGAATGCCTGAAGATGCCGAAAGGTCAAACCCGGGTCGTTAGTGACAAAACATGAGGAATCGCACAAAGTTGTGACGATTCAAATTTTACATTTTTAGTACTTATTTCCACAGTATATTTTTTGATTAGTACCAGTTTCGCTCATCGCGAGCATCATCAACTCGGTTCGGACGAAAAATATATTGTGGAAATAAATACTAAGACTAAGTGTTTTTATTTTTAAAATATAATTTCATTGTAGCCATATATGATATTTAATAATGTTAGATTATTAAGAGTGTTAAGATTTTCATGTACAACTTATTTTTTGTCTTAAAATGTAAATTGTATTCTATCAGCTGATAACGCTCCTCGCGATGAGCGAAACCGATCCCGATCAAATATATATTCTATATTGTGGAAATAAGTACTAAAAAATGTGCTTTTATTGTTTAAAATATGATGCGTTTCCATCAAAAAGTGACAGTTAACACCTTAAAATGGTTTATAAATTAATATATCATATATTAAATTCTTGGTCGCTGGAAACTTTATAAAACCATGAAAAAAACATATATATATATATATAATGGAGAAGCAAAAAAAAACCATCCTACGCACGATTTCTATTGAATTAGATATATATTTGTTTTTTCACCTTTGTGTATTCTAAATCGCCATTGCGTGTCGTGTGGGTGTAATGCGTAGTTGATGGGATTTAATCTACTTGTTGTCAATGGCTAGTAAATAATGTATTATTTAGAAGTTATACAATTTTCTGAATAGTCAAAACATTACATTCGACATCGATATGATACATCATACGATGTAATAAAATATGTTTTCGTGTGATGCTATAATTGAATTTATGTTGGAATGTATATCGAAAAGTTTATTTATTGTGGCTAGCTGAGAAGTATGGTCGAACGGACAAGTTATTGATTGGTATTGCGAACATCGAGGTGACTTGTGTCAAACTTAAACCAGGGTTGATACTAACTTTTGAACGCGATAAATTGTGTAACACAACTTGTAAAAAGCTTTGTTTTAACTTTATAGTTAGGCATTTTTCTAAAGTTTAATTATTGTTTTATGAGTCTAAGATTTGTTCCAACATTTGGATTTAATTCCATAAATCGATTTTCAAAGATATTTTTATTAAAGCAATATTAGAATGAACGATACAACTGCCAAAACAAGACTTGTAAGAATTGATCAATTAATAATGAAAAACCAGTAAGCATTCTAGAAAAACCATATTTTTTATAAGGTTCAATTTGTTCAATTTTATTAATAAAAAACAATGTCAAATTATCAAGACTAGATCGCTCAACACGTGATTTTTCTCTTTTGTAATTCTTGTTATTAATATGTAAAAATTATTTCTAAAATTTATGTTTCATATTAAAAAAATTATAAATTAGTTTGAAGAAGTCGTCAAAATATTTATTAGCTTGCTTCATTTAGAATATATATTTTGTATGAATATCTAAAATTATTTTTATAGCTCTTAAATGTTTTGTGTGTCTAATAATTAAAAACTTAACGTTTTGTATGCATATGCTAGATTTAAGTTTATCGTAAAAATGATCGAAACCGGTCCTCGTCTTGGTAATACAAAATTTCGGAAATATTATATATGTAAAAGATTTTTATGTAGTTGTTAATATATATTATAAATATTTTTAATTCTATCATAATTAAATTCTTAAGAAATATTTTATCATACAAATATTTTGTAATATATTTTTTCAATAACGTTAATCCAAGCAGCTTTTATTGTAAAATATTTTCGTATGGGAATGAATGATCAATTCTTTATTAAAAAAAATGAAGATAGTGTACTAACAAAGATGATTTTTGTTTTGTCTTATATGTTTCTCTAGATAAAATATTATAGCTGAATATGAAAATGATATAATTTAAATAACAATTGTTTGATTATAATGACATTCGAATTTCGAGGAGATAATTTATTTTATAAATTGAGATTTTCACAATGTTTAACAACCAAATTAATTAAAATGTAATTTAAAAATAAAATATATCGGTTATGCTAATTAGATGCAAGCATTTTATAGGTTGGTTGATCTGATCTTATTAAATATCTTCCAATCAAAAATCTTATAGATCGCCATTCCGTTTCTTAAGTGGCATACTAATATCTTGTTGGAAAATAAAATGGCGTGGATGGTAAAAGGTGGTTTGCTTTTTTATTTGCGGAGAAATAACTTCGTAAAGAGAGACCTAATTCGATTTCTCCGAGCGACGATACTACTCAGTGAGGTGGCTCGTTCCCACCATCTTCCCTATCTATATAAATTAGTTAATAAAACGTATTTCAGCCCTCAGATAAACTATACTTCAGTTTTTGTATAGAAATTCTAGTAAAAAGTATTGGTTATATTCTTTTTCTAATATCAATGTATGAGACGTAAATTTTTCCCGATTAACTTCATATTGATGTTGAAGCATTTTTTAAATATTGGGATTAGTGCATAACAAAGAAATTTAGCAATTAACTTGAAATACAGCCAGTTTAAAAAAAAAATGAATCCTTGTTTAAAGGATTTGAATCTTTGAGAAAACCTTGCCTCCAAGCAGATGTTGGTCGAAGTATCAATTTATTAAATTACCCATACCTGGATTAGAGGGCGAGAATACTGTGATAGAAGCCGAAGACATATAGTTTCGGCTAAAAATCCAGCAAAACATGTTCTTTCGTTATAATCTCAAAAGATCGAACTATTATACAGGGTGTTTACAGGGAAGGTTTTCTAAATTATTTTTGTATAACTTAGTGTAAAAATATAGTTTAATGCTGATAAATATGTATAAGCATGCTGAGAATAACGCATGGATGACGATATCAGCTAAATGTCATTCTCTTTTAGCTTCACAAAGTCTGGTTCTTTACATAACAGTTTTCATCATATTTTGATAAATTTCGAATATCATTTTATAAATTAGAATATTTTGTTAAGGCTGAACAAATACTTCTGCTTTTTGATATACAATATGTTTTTTATATATCCTTACAGGAAAAATTCAGGACTGTTAAATCTGGCATCTGTGGAAGCCAATTGACATCAGCATGTATTGTGATAATTTGTTTTGGAAACAGATTTCTCATTAACTGTATTGAAATTTCCTGTTGGAATTGAATGTTTATCAATGCCAAAGTATCGAATTCTAGCGTCAAAAAGTAACCAATCATTTTGTGTTACAATAACGCTCTCCATTAACAGATTCCATAACACTTGGCTTAACAAGTACTTCACAAAAAATTACTTACATTTCGACGTGTTATGCAAGTCAACAGTCAAATATTCCATAAAGATATTCTAGGCAGTAAATAGTAAAAAATAATTTTACTTTTCAAATTTTATATGCTAACGAAATCTTCTCTAAAACTTTCACGCCTATATACGCCAAACGCGTTTATATTTTGAATCAATTTAATTATAGGATCGAAGTTTTCTAACTTTATTATACATGTAATAAGTATAGTATTTATGTTTATGAATATAATATATACAGAAAATATAAACAAGCTTCTTACGTTGAGCTTTACGGCATAAAAGTTTAGTTCTATTTCGAATTTCGTCAACGAAGTAAGGCGATTATTCATAATCAAAATCTAACCGTTTAAATTATTATAATTAATGTAAATGACAAACTTTTGACGAATGGAATTAATAATCATGAGATAAAGCTTTAAATTATACGTATATGTAAAGAATATGTTTAAATGATTAATATTACGAAAACTCTGTCACCCTTTAGATTATAATCGATAATCTAGTAACAGATAAGTCCATTGTTTCGTTTATTCCTCGAAACAAATGATAAATTCAATACTGATTTTAAGCATTGGTTGTCAGGCAAAAATAGTATTTTACAAGGATTGATTGTTTATCAGTCAAAAATAGTCAAGAACAGCAGTTCACACTGCCAAACGCGTGTAGTATAAGTGATAATATATTGGACCATATATATATGTATCGTATAACACCATAATTATTAACTATCAATAAAATAAACATAAATTTAAGGAAAAAATATGCACACATAATTTTCGGATACTCATTTTCAACTTGATATTAAGAAACGAACTAATAAGTAAAATTTAATAAAAAAATATCATAACAACTGAAACTGCTGGATGAAATATCGATATCAAATTTGAATTGTTGACATTATTTTGTACGATGCAACGTGTTTTGTCACTAACGGGCTTGTTTTCGTCTTTATCTTATTTTTTTGAATTTGTCTGTTCTATATATAACATAAAAATGTAATAAAACGAAAATGTGATCATAAAGTATGATGTAGAAAGGTAAAATTAAATTTAATAAATACTATGTTCTAATCAAGGATTTGAACTTTGAGATATTTGAAATGAAGTGAATCGTATTTTCATATAATTATCTTATTGAATGCTGACACGGCTGATTTAAGCGTATTTCTAGATGATACTCAAAAATATATGAGTCTTTTGAGTGTCGTAACTATCGTTTACAAGGTGAAATTCGTGTTATCATACATACTGATCAATTTAATAAATTTTTAGTATTTACACTACAAATTTGTAGTATTTATTTGTAACACTTTTTTGAAATATTCCAATGTAGTTTATCACCAAGAAAAAAGTCAATTTTATATCTATTCCTCGTCCAATATAGTTATTATAAATATTATATTTCTTATTGCTATTCTATATAACAGCTGAATGTAAAAAAAACAATATTTCCCTAATAACTATTCACTATTTTTGACAGTTATTTACTCAATCCGTATACTCTGTGATAAAATGTAAATCGAGACTGATTATTTTTTAATGAAATGATAGTACATTTGTATTTTTTTTAAAATAAAATTTACTGTAAAAATGATACTAAGTAATGACTTGCCCTATTCCTTTCAAAAGCTGCCTCTTTATTTGCAAGCAAGTTCCTGTGGCCGGTAAAAGGTTATGTTGGCCATTTGGATACGAATAAAAATGTTTGGTAACCTTTCAAATACCCCCGAGAGATTTACCGTAAAATCTTCGTACATTATGAATAAAAGCTGGATCTTACATTCAGAATTTGCGATGAAAGTTTTATATATAATGTTTTTTTAACAAAGTCACTGCTGAATATATTTAGTTTATTTAAGCAATATTCAAATGAAAAATGCCTAAAATTATTCTTATATTATACGCCATACAATATGTAACTGCTAGTGATACTTGCTTTGTCTCCGCGAAAAGCATTTTTAGTTGTAACAAAACCATTAATTTCAACCATTAACTTTCAATTGATAGTATGAAATGTGGGGGTTTTTCTAATACGTCTAAAATCACCATTTATTTCAAATAAAAATTAAAAATTCGAATACAATTAATTCAAATTCAATTCACTTTTTGTTGACGTGATATATTTGACAATTTATTAAAAAGCTTTTTCAACAAATATTTTAAGAACAATCTTTGATACTAACGAAATGTACACCCAGTCCTTTTTTTACGCGAATTCGATTATACGTGATTTTTTTGGACGGCACGGTTACATTTTTTTACGCGCTTCACTCGTTTTTACGAGATTTTTTCCCCAAATTTGAAAAAATTTATATATGATGCTAGGCATGTACGTTTCATTATTTTTTCAAATGAAAAAATGTGTATTTTTAAAACTTAATTTTGTTTACAAAACTTAAACTTGATTTATGCAAAATTCAATACTTTCGTTCAAAAAATACAAACGATTACATTTCGCAACCGAGAGTGACAGCAGTAAATAATTCATATAAGTCAATAAAATAATATTTTTATAGTCTCACTATAATTTTATAAGCAATAAAGACATGAAAATATATAATTTTTTTGCACGAATTTTTAATAGAAAATTTTGGTTTTTCATACGTTTCTGGTACTTTTTTACGCGATATTTAAATTTTTGGAACCAGTTTATCAAATTATATGAAAGTTGTGATTTTTACGCGATTTTTTTACGCGCCTTTTTCTGGAACCATTGTATCGCGTAAAAAAAGGACTGGGTGTATCAAATTATTTATGCCATGTCATCACTGCGTTAATGCTACTCACTTTTTTGTTAATACTCATGCACTTAACGTTGAATGCTGCTTTTATGTCAAATGCTTGTTAATTCCTATTATTCAAAAAAAAATATATCAATGCAATCTTATGTGAAAATCAAATTAATACAGAGCTTTTTCGTTCAGAATTCATAGTAAAAATTACAGTAACAAAAATAGAATTGTTTGAAAAAATCATTTCATATTTTTATCAAATAAATCTATTGTCATTTTTTTGAACGGCATGACTAATATTATTAATTTGAGTATTTTTTTTACTTTGTTAGTAGAATAAATAATATAATGCAATGCCATGTAAAGACCAAATTTAAGTTTATTTTGCCTAAGGTTACATATTAATACAAAACTACAATATTACTTGCCTCGTAGTTAAATGTTAATAGAGTTTTGAGTCTTATTCATAAAAAAAACGTTACTTTTCTATTCAATGGTTTGTATTGTCAAATAATTTAAAACATAACTATTAACAAACATTTAAATTAATTGATCTTACACGAATATGCTTGTCATAGCACCAATCAACGACAACGACAACGTGACATTTGAGATAAAAGAACAAAATAAAAATTATACATAAAGAGATTCACTTGCTCATAAGACCTTTTCGATTATCTAGAGCGATCAATTGTTTTCACACTTGAGTGTACACCAGTGGTAGTCAACCTGGTTCCTACCGCCCACTAATGGGTGTTCCAGCTTTCACGGTGGGCAGTAGGGGCTTAAAAAACATTAAGTAAAGCTAGCTTACCGAATTTATAAACCGTAATTACTCTAAAACCAATTTTACATCTAACAAATATACAAAAGTGGGCGGTTGTTATAAAAAGGATAATCTAAGGATACAACTATTTATCAAACCGTAACATACAATAGTTAACAATAACACAAACGAATAGGAAAACAGTAGTGGGAAGGAGCGTTTAGCAATTTGAATTTGTTCATATTGAGCGAAACCAATCCTAAACATTTCATAAAAACGTTAAAAAATATTATTATGCCCAGAAGAATATTCACCACTACAAAATTTTTCCTGTGCTGTTATAAACACCAACGTGCTGTTAGAGATTTTATTTGTTTTTATCTAGCATTTGGTTACTTAAAACAAATGTTAATTAATTTAAAATGTATCTTATATTATTTAAAAATTTAAAACTAAGCTTACACGCAGTTTCTACGTGCTTTTAATTAGATTTGAAAATTAAAAAAGCAGCCGTTTTCTGATAGTTTTTTAACAAAACTAAAAACTACATTTAGTGTAAAGCGGACAGAATTTTAATCTAAAATTCTAACTAGGCTCGTGAACTTTGAACGTGCTTCCGGTTGTCGAGTGAGTGTTTAAAAACTGTCATAGTTTTGTTCTAAAGATAAAGGGATAATATTATATAAAAAAAAGAGATATATTTGTCTATAACCGATTTCTCTTGAAAAAAGGTGTTAGGTTAAGTAAAATATGTATGCTATGATTAAAAAACAAATACAAATGAGTTATGTAGTTTTCAATAACTTTATTAGTCATCTCATTAATTTTACTTCTGACAGTTTTTGATGGGAATTTATATATATATATATATTCGAACTGTGCTGTAGTGAATTTCCGTTTTTACTATTATGAAATGACAATAAAACGTAATGCGCAAATATGTTAAGCCCCTAAATAAAAAGTTGTATCACGTGTATAAAAAACAAAACTGAAATCTACAAAAGAATAAATAGTCTGTATAAAAATTATTAGGAACCTCTAACTAATAAATTTCTGAAGATTTGATAAAGTCTAACTAAATTAAAAGGCAATTGTTTCAGAACAAATGACGGTAAGATGATGATGGCATGAATAATTAATAACTAAATCATTGAAATGGTGGATAATGAATTCACATCTATCGTAAGGGAGAAAGGGTTTGCGTATATATGAAATTTAGCATACAAGAAGTTACGTTTTGCTTAATGAGTAGTAGGGGAAGGTCAGGGTAGCAGCAATTTATAAATTGAATAAAACATACATGGCATTTCGAACAGGATACTAGGAATTAGCATGCAGTTCATGTGGGGGTCAAAAAGTGTTTCTCAAATATTTCGCCGAATTATTATGTAAGCACGTGCGTGCTTTTGCTCTTAACACGTGTAGGGCTCTTCAAATTCACGGACAATTTTTAATTTAATAATTTACTTTAAAAAGAATGTATCATAAATTGATTAAATTACCCTTGAATGAAAGCTTTTTATGATCATGTATGTTGTGCTCTTTTTTCCCTTGTTATAATTATTTTTAAATGGATAGTATACTATTGTTATGTAGCATCCGTTAATTGCTTTGTAAAGTTGTTACTATATTTGAAATAAATGTAAATTTCAGTAATATTATTGCATTTTTCAATAAAGTTTTATCGAATAAATATTTTGTTAATCAAGTTTATCTGCGGATATAAGTCATTTGTAATCTAATAAAGTATACTACTGTGTCATTTGAGTAGTAAGAAATAATAATCCCTGCAACTTTAAATAGTTTATAGTGAGATAATTTTCATAAGATGAAATCACGTTTCAGAGTGAATAAGTTTATGACATCGTTCTTAGAGAATGAGTTGACCCAAATATAGATAGTTAAAACATTCTCTGAGTGCAAAGATAGGTTTAATATTGTTTAGCTGTATTTGAATGATATGTCCATCAGTACTCTCAGAACTGGAGGATAAAAACGAAATATTTTTTGTAAATATTAACTTTCACTTGGCGATATATTGGCATTTTATATTATTAGTAATATATCTTTTGAATCACTTTTAAAGTGTTAACTGTAAGTTTTTTATGGAGAAACAAGTAATTTTAAATAATAAAAATACATTTTTTAGTACTTATTTCCACAGTAAATTTTATGATCATGGCTGGTTTTGATCATCGTGAGCATTCACGAGACCATCATTTGCTAATGATCGCAAAGAGCGAACCCAATTTAACTGGAACTCTAAAAAATGTGTTTTTATTGATTAAAATATTTTTATCATATTAAAAAGTTGTAGCACAAAAGGGACAATATTTAATTGTTTATTTATATAAACACGTTAAAAAAATTACAAATTACAAGTTCATTGCTTTTGAAATGTCAAAATGTTGAAACATTCAATATTGGAAATTAAAGAAACTCTACCAAGCAAACTCGTGAAAAATCTACTTTAACACATTAAAAAATAGTATTCGCCTGAACTCGCATGTCCACATGGAGTATGTCGATATCAAAAGCAATACTGTTTTAAACATTATTAATGCTCTTACCATTGGCAGACTGGTTCTACGCTTTGAAGGAAGAAATAATTCATGTCCACGACAAAATTATTTGGAGCATCCAATTTGATATTATTAAAGACGGCAGAATTCTTTATATATCGATGTTGCTTTAATTAATTATACGAAGAAATAAAATTCAATATCTATAAAACTATATTAAATAACATTGATAAAAAAGAATTCAAGATTAAAAAAAAATCTTTCATTGAAACACACTGTTTATTCCAGAATTAATTCAGCATCAACACATGGAAATGTACATTCATGAAAGAAAAAACCTTTCGAGTCACGTTGGGCTGAAATTGAATTCTCTAACTAGACTATTTACCCTTTGTAAAATGTATTCCGACACACTTATTAGCTATTTTTTGTCTTCATGTAGTTTTAATAACTATGAAATTATTGAACATATCGTTTAATATGCAAAACTAGCTTTTCACATTGGACACGTGTTCTAGTCATAATTTATTTATAAGAATAATAGCTCCACACAAAGAAGCCGCTAAAATTCAGTATTTAATTAATTATTAAGACTAGTTATTAAAGGTATTTTTACGAAGCAAAATTTATTAATTACTTAACGGAATAATTTTCAACAACACTTAAATTTTGAACATAGTGAAAACATAGCAATTTATTTTATTTCTACAAAATTTATAAGGTATATAGATAAAAGTTATTTTGGTTTACGCCCTCATCAGGACAACTGGCAAGAAGAGCTTAAGTCGAAATAACTATCAACTATATGTCTTAGAATTTTTGTAGAACTATAATACATTGCTATTTTTTCACCGTAATATAATGGAGTTCTACCAAGTAAGTACCAATTAAATCCTTAAAAGTTTGCTTATTTTTGAAACCTTATTTTAATTCTTAATATTATTTTATAATGATTTTTCTGGCACAAAAAATAAACTTATCTTTTAAGCAAGTAAAAAGAAGGTATCCTTTTAGGTGTAAACTGTCTATTTTTTATGGAAAGGAATGATATTTTAAAAAATAAAAACAGATTTTTAGTACTATTTCTACAATATATTTTATGATCAGTCCCAGTTAAGCTTTTCGCGGACATTATCAACTGATTATCGTAATGATAAAATCCGAAACCAAAAGCGGTCCTGATTATAAAATATATTAACACGGTGAAAAAATAGCAATGTATTTTAGTTCTACAAAATTATTTATAACAAATATAGTTGATAGCTATTTCGGCTCACGCCATCGTCAGAACTATGCTTAAACTAACATTTGCTTATCTATATATAGCTGTGCAGAAAAGGTACACAACATCTCCTCTCTCCTTTTCCAATGGCCTAGCTTGTTATTTAAACACAATGACACTAAACTTTCAAAATTCCAAATGTAACAATAGGTGTCTATGACAATAAGATTATGTGTGTGGGACGGAAGTGGTCCTTCAGGAAGCAAATTAGACCACCCCTTTGTGCAACGGCTTGACAAGTGGCGATATCATTATGTTAGTTTGATCGTTAAGAATCCTTTGTGATAATTGGTGTCTATTGATCTCCAGCTGTTCCAAAGCCGTCATTCTTCGACCCTTACTACAAAGATGCAAACATTTAGGAGCTGAGTTTGAATTTACATTATGTGATTCATTAATAACGTGATTAGCAAATTGTGAATCTGTTTTTTTATTATTGAATGATCTTACATGTTCCTTAGCTCGAGTAGATATACTTCTACCTGTCTGTCCTATATAAACGGATAAACATGAGCCACAGGACATTTTATAAATACCGCTTCTGTCCAGTTTATTTTTTTTATCTTTGCTATTTTTAAGATGTCTGCCTAAGTTATTGTTGACCTTGAAAGCTACGTTTATTGAGTTTTAATCTCCCGATGAATTTTTTCGCTAATGCTACCTAGGTAGTTAATAGATTTATAGAAGCGGTTATCTTGTATTGGGTTCGGGTAAATGAGTTTTCTAGCTAGATTTAATTGTTTTTTATATAATAAATTATTTATCGTTGTTTTCTCAGAGTTAACGCTGCAGAGCAGAGTTAAAAACGACACACTTTTAAAATTTTTAGAAAACGTCCCTTTTGTGATACCACAATTCACGCAAAGTCCCTCCACTCATGGAATCATAAGCTTGCGGCTTATAACTCCATGGTCCATAGGCTAGTAACTGTACCTATGAGCCAGGCAGATTACGACAAAGAACTGCAAACTATTAAATGCATAGCCCGTAATAATGGTTATGAGATAACAACGATAAATAATTTATTATATAAAAAACAATTATATCTAGCTAGAAAACTCATTTACCCGAACCCAATACAAGATAACCGCTTCTATAAATCTATTAACTACTTAGGTAGCATTAGCGAAAAAATTCATCGGGAGATTAAAAACTCAATAAACGTAGCTTTCAAGGTCAACAATAACTTAGGCAGACATCTTAAAAATAGCAAAGATAAAAAAAATAAACTGGACAGAAGCGGTATTTATAAAATGTCCTGTGGCTCATGTTTATCCGTTTATATAGGACAGACAGGTAGAAGTATATCTACTCGAGCTAAGGAACATGTAAGATCATTCAATAATAAAAAAACAGATTCACAATTCGCTAATCACGTTATTAATGAATCACATAATGTAAATTCAAACTCAGCTCCTAAATGTTTGCATCTTTGTAGTAAGGGTCGAAGAATGACGGCTTTAGAACAGCTGGAGATCAATAGACACCAATTGTCACAAAGGATTCTTAACGATCAAACTAACATAATAATATCGCCACTTGTCAAGCCGTTGCACAAAGGGGTGGTCTAATTTGCTTCCTGAAGGACCACTTCCGCCCCACACACATAATCTTATTGTCATAGACACCTATTGTTGCATTTGGAATTTTGAAAGTTTAGTGTCATTGTGTTTAAATAACAAGCTAGGCCATTGGAAAAGGAGAGAGGGGATGTTGTGTACCTTTTCTGCACAGCTATATATAGATAAGCAAATGTTAGTTTAAGCATAGTTCTGACGATGGCGTGAGCCGAAATAGCTATCAACTATATTTGTTATAAATAATTTTGTAGAACTAAAATACATTGCTATTTTTTCACCGTGTTATAATGGAGTTCTACCAAGTGAATGCCAATTCAATCAATAAAATATATTGTTGAAATAGTATTAAACATGGGTTTTTATTATTAAAAATGAAAAGGCATGTACTGAGATATTATACACATATTTTTATAAACAATAAATACCATTTAAAAGATTGGTTTTTTAACATAAAATAAAAAAATAAAATATTCAACTTTAAATAAAGCCATAAGTACTTTTTGTAGAAAAATATATTTTAAAGATTTTTTTTTTTTTTGAAACATTGTCTATTTGATACTTAGTTACTCAACCCTTCTGTTTGTCTATACGAGTAGAGAGTAAGAAAATGGGTTTGATAGACCAAGAAATTAATTAACCAATCTTTACATACCTCTTTTTTTAAGATGAGTGACGGGGAAATTTCAGATATCACAAATATATATTCCGATCAAAAATATATACATCAATTGAAATAGTTAATCGTATTGACACTTAAGACGGCTAAACAACTGTTAAGTCTATTTTCCTTTACACGTTTGATGATGTACTTATCATGTTGACAGCGAATACGGAAAAACAAGATGTTTGAGAAACTTAATTAAATAATAAAGATGTTACTGGAACATCCATTAGGTGATAATTATTTTTTACATAATAAATCAAGTAAGGTGTGTTTCTACGTTGAAATAATTATTATTTTTGCTCAGAAAGTGTGCCATGGAAAACTTTGAAAATGAGCAAGACAAAAGACGAAGACACGCGATAAAAACACGTGATATCATTAAAACGCGACCCATTTAGTGATGACGTGACTGGGCAGTTGTTTTTTTGTTTTGGTATCGATTGTTACCGTTTTGGATTCAAAACTACAAAGACATGTGAAAAAATCAATCGACTATTAAAGCCCAGCTTACAGGTAACGTAAATATGCCGGACTCCAATGATTTTAAAAATTTTCAAGTTATATTAACAAAAAAACCCAAATTCAAAAAAAAAATCCGAGAAAATTAATCAACGTTTACGTTTCTGTGATTTTTGAATTAATTATAAACAATCAAGAGCATATATAAGGTAAAGCAAAAAGTAATTGCCGTTATTTTAGAGCGCTTATTCAGTTTTAAGATCAGTTTTTGCTTGGTTCCCGTCAAGCAAGTACGTAAATATTAGTATAACTTTTGTCCCGCTTTAGTTTCAATATTTTTTTTATTTCTTGATAGAATTTCAATATCAAATTTAAATTATTGAAACTTTGTACTGTGTAAAGTGTTTCTTCAAAATATTTGTGTCGTTATTACTAAACATTTAAAACAATACAAAGTTTAAGCATTTCAAATTGAATAAGATACAAATTACAAATTGGTGTTGCCATCAAAATTGTGTTTAAAAAGTACTGGGATGTGCCTGATAACCATTTCGTTTCTTTGTATTGACTATCATTGGAATTTCATTTATTAATGCGTTATTTTTCATATACAATAATATTTAGATGCAGGTAATTTTGATGATAAAATAATCCCACTCATTATTCTTACCAATGTGCCTTTATCAAGCATTAGAATCATTTTTTTGCTTAATTAATGAATATACGATATAATTACTACGTTATTCTATTCAGAAGAATGGAATAACGTAGTTATTAATTGTTGTTTTCATCAAATTAAAACTTCTTAAAAGTTACTGTCTAATCGATCAATAATATGAAAATTATTAGACAAGGTGATTTTATTTGAATGCTGGCAACTTTCCGAAAGGCTGCATATTTTGTTTTCACATAACACCACAGTATGACGTATTGAATTTTTGATGTCTGCCATTTTACTAGCAAAATTTAACAATACATAATTAAACGTTAAAAAATCAGAAAAAATTACATTTCAATGAAATTTTAATGATGTCGTTTGTGTGACAATACATTTTTAAAAGAAGTTTTATAATCATACAGATTCATAAATTAGTTTTACCTGTCTGAGTGTTTTAATACTATTAAAGAAATTTTTAATTTAAATGGATAGATAAAAATTTCATCAAATTTTCACAAAAAATGTAGACTATGAACACAATTAAAATATTCATCAAAGAAAACGCTCATATAAAAGAAACTGTCTTATAAAGTCAAATTAAGAAATTCTTTCGTAGCAAGGCCAATCACGGGCTAAATCAAATTTGAACTTCCTTCAATCAAATAAAGATTCTTTTGTGAACAGTCGAAATTGCCATACCAATTATTCATGCAAACGCTTAAAGATGGAGACGTTTTCCAATCAGACCAAATATTCATTTTCGTTTGCCCTCGTGGAATAGTAATTATTAGTAATTGATTTTCAAATCGGCTCACGTCTACATTGCGTTTCGGTTAAATAGACTATGATTGATTAGTTTCGTTATATCGGTATAGTCTCGTTATCTATAAAACCGTTTATTCCTTTTTTGCATTCAAATAAAAAACTAGCAACCAGACACTCAGTAGAAAGTTTTTAATTTGATTTTGGTCGTTATTTGAAGTAATTTTATTCCATCAAATTACAATATGCAGAACACATAAATATATATTTTTTTTATTGAATGACGACTATTAAAAGGTAAAAATTTCATAGTCTCATTGTGACAAACCAAAAAAGGGGTTGGTACTTTTTATTTTATTTCTACCCTCGGGAATTTATGTTTCAGAATAGAACAAAAAATGGTTTCGAGGTGTCAGGGGTATACTAAAAATAGTGCCTGTTAGATATGTGGTGCCAGACACTATTATAGACATATACACTATATATATATATATATATTATGTACACACGATTTAAGTTTACGGTATTCAAAACCCCTGTTAGTATTACAATTCGATTTTGAATTAATATTTTCACGATTGTTTAACTAAATGAACTCATTGATTAATCTGGCATAGTTTTGATAAGAGAATAAGCAAAACAGTTATCAAATATATGCCTTACAAATTTTGTTTGACTGTAAAATACTATAAAATACGTGTACTATAAATTGGTATTTTTTCACCGTGTTATATGAACTCAACTGTGGCGTAAAATAAAAATCATTTAAAGTATTGATTTAAAAAAAACTAAATAAATATTCATTCACACACGAAGGTAAAAATATACCGAAAGGAAATTTATCGCAATCTATTGATTGAATTGACATTTACTCGGTAGAAGTGCATTATATCTTGGTGAAAAAATAGCAATGTATTTTAGTTGTACAAAATTTGTAACTACTGTTTTTAAGTTGTATGGAGATATAGAATAGAACTATAGGTTTAATGTGAGGGTAAGCCGAAATAGCTATTAATTTAAATATATATTTTTTAAATTTTGTACAATTTAGGTACATATTTTTTTTTCACCGTGCTTCAAAAAAATCACAAATTTTTAATCAAACAATAATTAAAGACATGCAAAGCTAAGAAAAGCATATTTTAAACGCTATATATACAACACACAATGTACCAATGTATATTTTTATGCCGGAAACCTTACTGAAATCCATACTAGTGAAGTAGGTTTGGATTACAAAAAATATCGAAAAGTCAACCCGCAAAAAACAACCTTTTTGATATAATCGATATCTTAACTGTTATAGGCATGTAGAGAAATCAAAAAAAAAAACAACACTAAGTGAAAAAACGTATTGAGAAAGAGTGTTATTTGAATAGTCAACCTTTTAATCAAAAAACTATTTTAATGCTTTGATTGTTTAATAATTTTTAATACTTTAATTTAACACATATCATGGTTTGTATTGATGTGAAAATATAAAGCCTTTCTCCATTATTTTTTAGCTTATATCACCGAAGAAATGATTTTAAGTTTTAATTGAATTTTGCTTTATAATTTTCGTTTATAAATCGGAATGTTAATATATCTTCTTACTTATTCAAGCAACGTTACATATTTGTGTAATTAGAATATAAAAAAAGGTTTTAAAAAAATATTCTTAACATCTACCGTAAAAATAATTTCTTTTAATGTGTTAAAATTATGTTTAATTTCAAATTTAACTTAAAGTTTATTTAAAATTAATTATTAATAACAAAATTTATTACCTATTAAGATTTCTGAACAATCATATCGATTTCATTAAGGAAGTAAGGAGTGAGAACATTTTACTTAAAGGATCATAATGAATTAATATATGAAATTTTAACGGTAGTCAATTGAAAATGAATCACATTTTGTATTAACAGACTTGTTTGTGGTGGTCACTTTCAAGGTGTTAAGTTTCTCTTCTTAATGGGAAGGCAGGATATTCAATATAATAAAAACACAGTTTTGATACATATTTCGACAACATGTTTTTTGTTCAGGACCGAATTCGTTCATCGAAAGCATTATGTCCTGATCAAAAAATATATTGTGGAAATAAGTCCAAAAAAATGTGTTTTATTATTAAACAAAAAAAAAGTCAAAATTATTATAATGTAATTTCTGCATTCATTTTAAGAATAATAAACCTTCAATCAGATGAAAATAAAGCTAGCAATGAATGTATGATTATATTTAAAAATATGGAAATCAAAAGCCTTCTGATTCACTCGGAATCATCGGATAAATGCGTTTTAAATACATTTAAAATATCTTATTCTTTACAAAGCGTGATTTTCTCTTTGTTCAAAACCTGAATACTTAATTTAACAGTTTTCTTTGTCGAGACTTATAAATTATTTCGATTCCGTCGGTCGATTTCCTTATTACTTGGTGATGACAATTCAAAATCGCAAAAGGGTTGGTTATTCTATTTTTTTTTCGACTATTTTTCCTTGATATCTAAAACATAATAAATGTATGATACGCGAGTAGAAAAAGAGTTTTTCTCATATACTATATATATATATATAAAAAAAATATTAAATTGTTAATGGCACTTAATGCTATGGAGAAATGGTGATGATATTTTTATTGAATATTTAGGGAAAATTAATACTTAAAAAACATAAATTATTATTCATGATATCGACTGAAGGGTGGTTGATCGAATTTCAATATCAAATTTGAATTGTTACGACTTTGTGCGATTCCACGTGTTTTGTTAGTAACGACCCAGGTTTCGCCTTTCGGCATCTTCAGGCATTCTATCGTACGGATGCAACAGAGCTGACGTAAAATAAACAGTTAGCATCGTTTATATACCATATTAAATAATAATATTAATTAAAAGAAAGGTCATACCCCAACGCGAGCAGTAAATGGCAGCTAAAACAAATTTAATAATATTGATGTTATAATTATTAACACAAATGCCTGTGATAATTTTCATTAACGATCTTATTAATGAGTTATTCATAAAAGGGTTTTTTTTACAACAAATAATTATCAATATTCATTAAATGTTGTTAGGGTCTTTTTGAAATGAATTGTAAGGTTTATCTAGGTAATTATAGCTCGTTTATATATTTTTTAAATCATATTTACAATATTGGAGTTTAATTGGTAAAATCAAGTCGAATAACAATTTTTTACACTCAATCACGCTTCCAGGAGAAAAGGCAAACTTGATCTTTCATTTAAAACTTTTGATAGTAGACCTAAGAAGGTAAAAAAATACTCTATTTTGATTTATTATTGTCTTGCGTTCATTTAGTATATATTAAGAATAAGGCTATAAATACTTATCACAGAACAAGTTTCACTGTTTATAAAAGAAGATAAATACACTCAAATAAGAAAAAAGATTCTAGATATAAGGTTTTTAAAGATCCATTTAAGAGCTTTCAAAGCTTATCTTAAGAAATGAAATGTATGGGATTATTTATAAATAGCTTGGTCATTAGATATATAGACGGGTGGAATTATATTTAAGATCTCTTGTGGAAAAGATCTTGTATGTTATAAGAAGTAATATGAAGTTTTTAAATTAAGTCTCTAAATTATAAAGCTTAAATTTTAAATTTTTGTTGCTAAATATAAAAATAAGATGTTTTTATTTGATTTCAATTATGCTGCATTCTTTATTAAAATTGATACAGAATAGTTGGCTTAAAATAGCTTCGAAACTCTAATATTATACTTAGGATTAAAAATTATTAAGAGAATATTGAATTAATAATTATGTGAAGGTATTTTCTCGTGAATTTAGAATGGTTTGTTTTATTTAAAATACATGTAAGAAAAAGCGGTTTTATCTCCCCTCTCAAAAAATAAAACTCAAAATTTGAAGAAACTTTATCAATAAGCAAGAGCTTTTTTACGTGATGTAATTTTATCGCCTGACGTATATTCCATTATTTTATCAAGCTGCAATAGATTACGCGTTTAATCTCGTAAAATTTTGAGTATATGAATTATGATTTTTATTTCAAACGCTATTTAAAATTGGGTTAATAAATTTTGTTATCCTGGGTGTGTAAGTAAAACTAAGGTATTCTCTGTTGTAAAGTAATACTTATCAGAATGACACGTGCTAGAACGACAAATGATATGGGAGATTGTCATAAGTTGTAATTGAGATTGTAGTTTATTTCATGGTGATCGTTTATGTGTTCATGAGAGAAAATTTCATCTCAATTTAGTAACTAAATACTTCGTCTGCGACCTTTAATATTTTTGATTAGAATGTATACAAAATATTCTCTTTACAATCAAATCCCAAGTTGAGGTTATTTAAACACCCAGAGATTTCATTTTAAAAAGTTGCCTCAATTTTACAAAAAAGTCCGCGATTATTAATAGTAAAGAAATTGAACAAAACATGGTGGTGTAATATTTTAAAGCTTAATATATTCAATATATGGTTATGAAAACTGGACGCCAATAAAGTGATAAGCATCCTTAACCACAAACCTATAATAGTGTTTGCGAAAGTAACTTTAATCTATATATTTCATAACTAATTATTAAAATTTAACTAATAAATAAATTCTTATAAGTGGCCACATTTTAGATTTTAAGAAAAACATAAAACAAGGATGTGAGAAGAGAAGATGTATTTTACACATTTTCTATCTATCGACTATATATGCCATAAACTTTGAATAATAGAGCTTAAATATATTGCTAGTTTTTAGCCGTATAATAATGGATAATGAATGTAAATTATTGAAAAACTTAACCGGTGAAAATAATTTAAATAACAAAAGCCTTTAATAAAAATTACCGTTCATATTTACTTAGTTTTATTTATAGAATTCTGGTTTTATTTGATGTAAAAATCAATTCAATCTTAATATTTTTGTGTTTCAATACATTATTATTATATTTATTATATTTATAACAACGAGTGTAAATTTTAATAAAAAAAACTCATAACGCTAAATTTTGCCTCGCTCAAACTTTTTATACAGTTTTTTAATATCGTTTCTTGCAAAGATTTATTTCATGTTATATAAACAATATGACTAAAATTCAATTTAGTTTTTAATAAAATACATGTACTGGCAATATTTTGTGAAAGACAATATGAAGAATACTCGTATTCAATATAAGGATAAAATATAAACCGCTACGTCATATTTCAGCTGTAGACAATTCAAAATATTTCATTTATGATATAGCTGTTTTGCTTTATTACAGTATTCTTAATATGAAGATTTCATATCTTTAAAGCCTCGACAAAAAATATAAGATCTTTTGAACAAAATATTTAAAAAATGATACGCACATGATAGTGGGATTTATGAAATACATATTATTTAAGCCCATTCAAGTCACGTTTCAATTTCTAAACCAAAAAAATAAATTATCGTTTTTGGCAAAATCGAGACAATGCTAAATAAGACCGATCCCTTACTGACAATATGTTTCCAGGCGGACGATTTCGCCGGCCGGACACGTGGAAATAAAATTTCCGTATGAAAATTGGAAAATCCACTTTGCATATTTATTCACTGGAACTTTTGTAACTCTGCGCGAAAAGTTGTGTGGCCGCTGAAAAAAGGTGTCCGCTGGCGTTTGAGCACGCTACGAAAATTGGCAAACCGAGCTTTATAAAGCTGTGGTTACACAAAACGGCCACTCAAAACTTACTTCTAATTGTATTGTGTTAAATCAAGTAATATTTGAACCCATCACAAGATCATTAAAGTTATATCATCTTCTACAAAACCATTTTTTTAGCTTATAATATATAATATTCATGAAAAAATTTTCTCTTCTCTTCAGCGTTCCGATCAATGCTGACTTTTATGAATGTTTCCTTTTATTTTTCATGATAAAATTAGTTTATTTCGAAGAAATATATTCATTTTTCTCAGCTTGATACTTGAATGAATAAAAATAGTTTTTCCAGATTTTTCCAGGTATGTGAGTGGGATAAATGTTTTGAAAAGTGCAAGGTATACAAAGCGATTATGATTGATTTATCTCTGTTGAAATAATAGGCTTGTATGCTATACTTGTGGCTTAAAATATACTTTTTTTAAATGCTTGAAATATTCTGCGTATTTTTTTTTATATACGTTATATTTTTATCGTACTTATAAAATGCGTAGGAGCTACTGAAGGTATTATTAAAAGCCAATGATATCAAATGAAGTTGCTTGATGAAGTTCAATATCAAATTTAAATTGTTAAACTTTGTACGATTCCACATAGTCAGTTCTGTCAGTTTTGTTGCAGCCGTGTGATAGAATGTCCAAAGACACCAAAAAGCGAAACCCGACTCGTTGTTGACAGAATGTACTATAGAATCGTATAAAGCTTTGGGAATTGAATTTTCGATTAATATTAAACCGATTCCTTTTTAGTTATTTGAAATGATATATGGAAAAAAAATATTCAACTTCTGTTAACTACTACATTTTAGCTATTCAACAGAACAGTGCTTAGAAACGAAAAGAAATATAAAATTAAAAAAATATTAAATTTGAATTGCTTAAAAATATTTTGTCACTCACGACCCGTGTGTCATTTTACGGCATCTATAAGAACTTTACCACACGATTGCAATGGAATCGACACACTATAATTATTTTGAATCGGCATATAGAAGGCAATTTTTTCAATATTTGACAAGTGACAGAATATGAAGAAAAGTTTCAAGGATCGTCAGTCAATATCGTGAAATATAAAAAAAAACATATATCTGTCGTGTTACTAACCCAGCCTTTACTTAACTACGAATAAGTCGGTAAATTTTTATGGGATAAGAAATGAAATATGTTTCGTGATAATGTAACACTATTGCCAAAATGAGCCAGATGTTTCAAAATTTTTAGATGTATAAAATAATAATGTACTTTCAGCTAACTTTATTTTTTGAAATGAATGATAATATTAAAGATTTAAGAACTCTTTGACCAAGGAGCTCTTTATCTTGTCAACGCTCTTGTAGACAAGTGGTTTTTGGATCTGGCAAATCTCCATGCTTTCCATTAAACAGTGTTGACAGTTTCGGAATTATTTTGTAGGGATATTTAAAAAACAAAACTTTTGCCAAAAAAATACTTAAGTAACATATTAACAAAATATTCTTGGGGAAAAAAATGAAATATCTGTTGAAACAAGTTAAAATGCCATATAAAAAAAGAAAAGAACGATTAGCTGACATTATCTTCCACATGTACTCCTCAACATTAAAAAAAAAACACTTTCATTTGTCATAAAGTTATACAAAAATGAATTTGTAAGCCTCACTTGTTAACACTCTGTAGAACATTAACATAATTTAAAATAAAAACATACTATTCGTATAAACAAAGTAAAAATCGACAGCTTAATTTTTGTTCTAAAAATCACAATTGTTCTTAAATGATTAAAAACAACTTGAATAATTTTACATGTCATAAATATCAATAGAACTTTCTGGTGTTGTAAAAAATATAAAAAATGAAGCTCGCGTCTTTGACTGAATACAAAGTGCCGACTTGAGCTAAAAAGGGGCGGATAATACGAAAAAAACTTAAATTTTTAATTTGTTTCGCAGTCAAAAGAAGAATTCTCAAGATAGAAAAGGTCCCGAGAGGTTATGAAAAGCTTTTTGACACCTTTTATTTTACAGTGGTAGCATAACTTTGAACAAACGAAATAATGTGCCAAATTTATCTTTTTAAAATGTGGCAACTTCTATCATTTCTCCATTTTGAATTATAAAAAAAATATTTCATTTGAATCTAAAGCATTGAGCTTGAAACATGATTTTATCATTTATTGATTGGATTGGCATTCACTCGGTAGAACTCCATTATAACACGGTGAAAAAATAGCAATGTATTTTAGTTCTACAAAATTATTTAAAAAAAAATAGTTGATAGCTATTTCGGCTCACGCCATCTAACATCACTAACATTCGCTTATCTATATATAGCTGTACAGAAAAGGCACATAACACATCCTCTCTCCTGTTCCAACGGCCTAGCTTGTTACTTTCACACAATGACACTAAATTTTCAAAAATTCTAAGTGAAACCATAGTTGGCTATGACAATAAGTTTACATGTGGGACGGAAGTGGTCATTACGGAAACAAATCAGACCACCCCTTTTTAATAGGGTTGGACTAGTGGCGATACTATTATAGTAGTTTGTTCGTTAAGAATCCTTTGTGAAAATTGATGTCTATTGATTTCCAGCTGTTCCAAAGCCGTCATTCTGCGACCCTTACTCCAAAGATGCAAACATTCGGGTGCTGAGTTTGAATTTATATTGTGTGACTCCTTAATAACGTGATTAGCGAATTGTGAATCTGTTTTTTTACATCAATTAAATCTTCTTCTTTAAATCAATACACTACCTAGGTAGGATTAGCGGAAAAATTCATCGGGAGATTAAAAACTCAATAAACGTAGCTTTCAACGTCAACAATAATTTAGGCAGACATCTTAAAAATAGTAAAGATAAAATTAATAAACTGGACAGAAGCGGTATTTATAAAATGTCCTGTGGCTCATGTTTATCCGTTTATATCGGACAGACAGGTAGAAGTATATCTACTCGAGCTTAGGAACATGTAAGATCATTCAACAGTAAAAAAACAGATTGCCAGAAAAATCATTTAAAATACATCATAAAAGACGTAGTTAGTAGGCATTACTAATACTTACTTAAATTTCAATATATAATTTGATTCGTCCAAATTTTATAATTCCACAAGCTTTCTTACTAACAACAAAAGCTTTTCTTCTTTTTGGGCAGGATTACAATTTTATAAAATTTCTCGTATTTGCTATACCAGGGATCTTTTCATTTCAAAAAGCAGCATTCAATTATCTGATTTAACATAAGGCCGCAGTATAGAAAACGTTAAAACCCCCTTAATAACTAAATATTTTAATTCACAATATAAATTAGTCAAAACGTCGACTCTTGTGATGTCATCCCTTACCTCTCGTCTGCCTCGTATCATAGTAAAAGTGTGTATATGCATTTTGACTGTCGAACATACTTGAGTTTATTAGGTTTTTTTTTCAAACTTTTACGTATAAATTTTTGAACTAATAAAATATATTGAATAATTTTATTGTGTATTTATGAAAAACTTTTTAAATTTATTTTAAAAAAATGCATCAGTAAAAAGGCCGCACTAGAATAGCCAAAAGGCCGCAGGTGCTCCACGCCTGTGCTATACTACCTAAATAACATGATATTGAGCTTATCGTCGATCTCATCTGGCATGAACATAAAATTTAATTATTATCGTGTAATATTGTCGACCAATGTAAGAACCCTTCTACAAACGAATATTAGTCAAAAAGCGCAAAGGAAAAACTTTTGATAAAGCCTGTGTTCTTTTTAACGCTGGAACTTTTTCTCACAGACAAAATAAAAAGTCTTAGAAGGATCATAAAAGTTGTTTCTGAAGTGCTTTTTGATACAAATTTATTCACACGTTCCAATACGTGAATATTAAAAGAATATCAACTTGATGTCTACATTTCATATTTATTTGTCATATGTAGGCAGGGCCGGCCCTAAGCGTGTGCGAGGTGTGTGGCGCACACAGGCGCAGGCTCTCAGTAGGGCGCAAATTGGTGGATCGCTCCAAAAAGAAGCAAGAGATCTTTGTTCATATTATTTTACATTAAAAAGCATCAAATCGGTGGGTAAATATTTATCCCATTTTTGTCATATTTTCTAATTAAACCTTAAAAATTATGACTTTGAAATTGGGAGGCGCGCCTTTCTGGTGAGGCGCGGATTACTGCATATAAATTTACAACTATAGATAGACCCGCAAAGGCGTCAAAAGTTTTCGATAAAATATTAAAAGAAAAAATCGCGCCTAAAGTCGTTGTAAAAAGTATCTCTACATATGCAGTGTAGTAGAAAATACAGTAGTACATTTGCTTCAATATTTTTTATTGAATTTATAGACCCCAAAAACAATATGGATAAAAAAAATTGACTGGTTGACAGAACAAACATAACAGAGGAAGGAAGTTAAAAATTCAAAATAAATATCAGAAAACTCTATGCAGTTTTATCGTAGAAGAAAAAAACAAAAATATTACTCCTTGGGCTGTTAAATCAATGATTACAGGCGAAATTATAATGGCCGATGAAACTGAAGCAGAAAATGGTGAACATTTAGATAACTTTGAATCAAATACTGTAAAAAATCACTAAAATAGTGATGTAATCTCAAACATTGAGTTGTTTGATTGTGACTTTTTGAATAACAATGCAGAAAATATTAGCAGCTGTGACTTTGACAACGTAGCTGATTGGCCCAAAAGTTTACAGAATTTTCAAATAGAAAATATAGTTTTTAAAGAACCAATCAAAGTCAAAATCAATAATTATCCGAGTGACATAAAAGGCGATTATTTAACCAAATACATTTTCAATGAAAAACAGTTAACGGTGAATCGGTAGATAGATCGTGGCTTGATTGTATATTCGTTGAAATGAGATCGAGTGTTCTGTTTTCGCTGTGAAATATTTAGCAATGAGGAATCTGCTTTGACAAAGACAGGAACAGATGATTGGCAACATATTACCCTTATATTAAAAAGACATAAAAAATGGATTCAATTAAAAATGCGGCAATCTGGTGGTCGAACAATTGATTAAATATCTATTAAACTATATATGAGTGAAGTAGAGCACTGGAATAAGTTGCTCAAGAGAGTTATCTCTATTATATTAGCTATGGCCTCAGAAAATATGCCAATTTGAGGTTCTTCAAACAAGCTATTTACTAAAAATAATGGTAAATTCCTTAAAATTGTCGAATTGTTTTCTAAATATGATCCGATATTGAAAAACACGTAACATGGGCATTAAATAATCCACAAAAAATAATTCTTACTTAGGAAAAAGGACCCAAAAAGAAATTATATCATTAATTGCTAAATCTGTTAAAGAAAAAATATTGGAAACGGTGAAAAATGCTCTCTATTATTCTATAATTGTGGACTGTACGCCGGATACAAGTAATAAAGAACAAATGTCGCTAGTTGTGCGATATGTGCACATTGAAAAAGATTCCAAATTTGGCAACTCAAAAGTTGAAATTAAGGAAAGTTTCTTGGAATTTATAAACATCGAAGAAACGACTGGAGTGAAAATGACAGGTAATTTTGAATTTTTTAAGTCAATATAATTTGTCAATTGATAACCTTCGCGGTCAGAGCTACGACAATCTTTTTAAAAAAAAATATTGTAGAGGCAGATGCTATTACGATTGATTCAGACTTGGTATATGAATTTAATCATAATCCACCTAATCAAAATGTCAAAAGAATAAACTATTTTGACGATGAGCCCTCTTCGCCCGAATCTTCTGATCCTAAAACAAAATTCAAAACCAATTTTTTTGACGTAATATTTACAACGGAAATTGATTCCACTAAAAAGCGTTTCCAATTATTTAAAAATACTTTAAAACCATATGAAATTCTATATAAAATTTACCAATGTGCCGAAATGGATGATCATGAATTAGTAGAAACATGTGAATTATTGAAAAACGCATTAAGCTTCAATGGTAAAAAAGATATTGATGCAGTGGATATAAGTGAAGAGCTAAAACTATTATCTTGGAACATTAAAGAGAACACGCCTGAAACAATTCTTAAATGGAAATACAATTCAAATCTCAATGAATTATTTCCAAATATTTTAATAGCTTTAAGAATATTAATAACTTTGCCCATTTCCGTTTCCACGGGAGAACGCTCATTTTCAAAATTAAAACTAATCAAGACTTAATTTTTATTAGAAAAATTAATTTTTTGTTTTGTATAAATAGACTTGTTTGTAAATTGTATTCTATCAGTTGATAATGCTCGCGATGAGCGAAACCAGTCCTGATCAAAAAATATATTGTGGAAATAAGTACTAAAAAAATGTGTTTTTATTATTTAAAATATCATGCCTTTCCATCAAGAAGTGACAGTTAACACCTAAAAAGTGATAATCAAGACTTATTTACGTTCGAGCATGAGGCAGGAAATATTGAATGGTTTAGCAATAATTTCAATTGAAAATGAAATTGCAATTAGCAAGGGCGGGTCGATTTTTCGATATCTATTGTTTTTTTGCGTCTTTACCAAGAATATAACACCGCTTTATATCTTCCATTATAAGATATTGCAAAAATATTGTTTTTTAATTTAATTCCAACTACTCTTTGCACGCGTTTATTCCCTAACTTTGATACTTTTCACTTTACCTGTGCGGTATCCATCTTCCTTGTCTTCAAGTCTTGCCAATGTTTTTATCGTGCTCTTTTACACTTGATCATGAAAATCAGAGTTCGTCTGCGAGTTCATGCATAGTTAATGGTCGATTTTGCTTTATAAGCATAGGTAAAACATCTTCATCCATTTGAGCTGGTCCTCCACTTCCAGGGTGTTTTTTTAAATTGAAATCTCCAGATCGAAACTATTTGAATCGCCTCTGACATTAACAAACATCCAAAACATTCCCCGATGTAGCATACATACTTTCTGTAGCATTTGTACGGTATCTTTCTTCAAAAAATGGTACAGCATAATATTTCGTTAAGTTCTTTGTTCCTGTAAAAGCTATTCATTGTAAATATAGTTGTTATTATTTTTATTTAAAATTTACAGTACACTTCAAGTATGCATAGTCAACAATAAAACACAAAAACATTTTGTAAAGGAGAAGCACAACTGATGATTCAAAAGCAAGAACAAAAAAACGACATTCTTTTCCGGTACACCTAATATTTGAATAAATAAAAAATATTTGCTCTTTGAGTTTTGGTTTTTAAAGGCGCAAAAATCCACGGGCCAGCCCTGTATGTAGGTATGAGAAAACATAAAAATATAATATTTTGCGATAACACGGTGAAAAAAATAGCAATGTATTTTAGTTCTACAAAATTATTTTTAACAAATATAGTTGATAGCTATTTCGGCTCACGCCATCGTCAGAACTATGCTTAAACTAACATTCGCTTATCTATATATAGCTGTGCAGAAAAGGCACACCACACATCCTCTCTCCTGTTCCAACAGCCTAGCTTGTTACTTAAACACAATGACACTAATTTTTCAAAATTCTAAATGAAATAATAGGTGTCTATGACAATAAGTTTATATGTGGGACGGAAGTGGTCCTTATGGAAGCAAATCAGACCACCACTTTGTACAACGGCTGGACAAGTGGCGATATTATTATGTTTGTTTGTTCGTTAAGAATCCTTTGTGTTAATTGGTGTCTATTGATTTTCAGCTGTTCCAAAGCCGTCATTCTTCGACCCTTACTACAAAGATGCAAACATTTAGGCGCTGAGTTTGAATTTATATTATGTAATTCATTAATAACGTGATTAGCGAATTGTGAATCTGTTTTTTTATTGTTGAATGATCTTACATGTTCCTTAGCTCGAGTAGATATACTTCTACCTGTCTGTCCGATATAAATCCGATAATGAAACCGTCAATTCATGGTGAAATTACACACGTAATACCATTATAGAAAAATGCGTGATGTCACAAAAATATTATATTCTCTATAAAATAACTTTAGATAAATGAAACTAAAATAAATATGTAATTATAAATGATTAACGATAGTTTTTTATAGAAAAAATTTACAATGCAATCTATCAATCAGCAAACCCGCATCGGCAATAAATGTTCTATTATTCCTTTTTCTAACATAAAATCGCCTTTCATATGATATAACATTTACTTTTGCCATTATAGTATATTTCGATGACTCTTTGTTACTTTCATAGAAAAAAAGCCTTTTTTTTTAATTTTCTTAAAAGAAAGAAATGCTTATTGTTTTTTATAATACAATTTGGCTCATTGCTTTTTTATAGTCAAAATAATAGTATTGAACTCTTACACATTCTTGAACATTACTTGTAACATACATGACTTTTGATTGTTATTTTAGCGGTAAAAAAAATAGCTATTTTTATATAAATTAAGATATCAGCTGAAGGTGCTTGATAGAATTTCAATATCAACTTTGAATTGTTAAAACTTTGCACGATTCCACATGTTTAAATTCATTTCTATTGCATCCATGTAATCGAATGCCTAAAGATACAGAAAGACGAAACCTGTGCTGTTAGTAACAAAACATAAGGAATTGTACAAAGCTTAACAATAAAAAAAAAAACAAATATGAATTGTTACGATTGTACATAATTTATCAGTAACGACCTAGGTTTCGACTTTCATAGAATATTTGCCTTGCTTTTTTACATGGAATGTATTCCACTTAAAGCTTTAGCAGAAAAATTTTAAACTCAAGAATTTGTCAGTTCAAACGATTTTCAATTATCTTTTATAAATCCAGATACTGCCCTATTTTAAATTTGTTATTTCTTTCTTTGCAATATGTAAAGTTTGATTATTTTCAAATTCATCTGGTATGATTGTTTTTAAAATTGTTTCATTAAAAATAAATACTTCATTAATCAATTACAATAGTTGAGAATATAAACTCTGAACCCTCGAGACGTTTGTTTAAAATTTTTCAACCTTCAAAAATATTCCAACGAAAGAAATTTTAATTTAAAGCGAAGTGTTTTTTTTAAATTAAATATTCAACGTACACGCATTCTGATTAATAGCTTAGTGTTTTAAGAAGTCTTTCATTGTTATTTTGGATTTTAATATTTCTGTACGCCATTGTTGTGAGTAATTTATTTCTCTTAAAATCCCTAAAATATATATCAAGACTTGTCAAAAGCATAATGGTTTTCATTATGTTTAAGAACTCCATTTCACTATCTGGGCGAATTTTTTATCATCTATGTTTCTGTTATCGTAAATTAATTATAACCAATTAATGAAGTTTTGCGTATTATATAATAAAAGCTAAAGAGCTTTTTGAATCGATATTTCCGACTAATACCAGTAAAATTAATCAAACACGAGTTTTTCACAAGTGTTGACTTTAAATTTTATTGATTGAATTGGCATTTGTATGACCATTATAACACGGTGAAAAAATAGCAATTGATTTCAGTTCTAAAAAAATTGTAAAGTATGTAATTGATAGTTGCTTCGACTGCCCTAATAATAATAAGCTAATAAATTTAGCTTCTTTTTGCTTCACAAAAGTACCTTAGATACATATAGTTGATAGCTATTCCGGCTTATGCCTTCATCAGAACTATGCAGAACCACATAGTTAATTATTTATATAATTTTGTAGAGCTTAAATACATTGCTATTTTTCAATGAAAACCTAAGCTAATATCTTCATAAATAGTCACATGTAATTTTAATATTACTCTTAAAAGCTATTATCTACATAAAAATAAACGTCATTGTTGTGTTATTTAAATGTGTACTTTTTGTTTTAATGCAGCTTCAAAATGTTTTGTTTAAACAATAAAGTATGAAATTTCAAATAAGACCAATTTTAACACGGTGAAAAAATAGCAATGTATTTTAGTTCTACAAAATTATTTTTAACAAATATAGTTGATAGCTATTTCGGCTCACGCCATCGTCAGAACTATGCTTAAACTAACATTTGCTTATCTATATATAGCTGTGTAGAAAAGGTACACAACATATCCTCTCTCCTGTTCCAACAGCCTAGCTTGTTACTTAAACTTATATGTGGGACGGAAGTGATCCTTCTGGAAGTAAATCAGACCATTTGTGCAACGGCTGGACAATTCTAATGTTAGTTTGGTCGAAATCATTGGTGTCTATTGATTTCTAGCTGTTCTAAAGCCGTCATTCTCCGACCCTTACTACAAAGATGCAAACATTTCGGGGCTGAGTTTGAATTTATAGTATGTGATTCATTAATAACGTGACTAGCGAATTGTGAATCTGTTTTTTTATTGTTGAATGATGTTACATGTTCCTTAGCTCGAGTAGATATACTTCTACCTGTTTGTCCGATATAAACAGATAAACATGAGCCACAGGACATTTTATAAATGCCTCTTCTGTCCAGTATATTGATTTTATCTTTACTATTTTTAAGATGTCTGCCTAAGTTATTGTTGACCTTGAAAGCTACGTTTATTGAGTTTTTAACCTCCCGATGAATTTTTTCGCTAATGCTACCTAGGTAGTTAATAGATTTATAGAAGCGGTTATCTTGTATGATACAATTTTGTTTGATTTTGAAGAAGGAATTTTTAATACCAATTAATAAATAAATTTAAATTTAAATCAACAAATCATATAGAGATATAAATTTTATTGATTGAATTGGCATTTACTTGGTAGAACTCCATTATAACACGATGAAAAAATAGCAATGTGTCTTAGTTCTACAAAATTATTTTAAGATATAGTTAAAAGCTATTTCGGCTCACGCCTTCATCAGAGCTACGACTACTACTACTTAATACTACTACAAAACATATAAATTTTATTTTAATCGAAAGAAAAGTAAATAATAAGCAATTGCTAGCTGCCAGTAATTTTTCAGTAAATCTGATGTTTGTATATGAATTTATTCTAAAAACACGATAAAAGTAGACCCTCTTATATTTTATCTGTATCATAAATATACTTGCAATTAATTGAGTAGTTCTTGATAGTAAATTTCGAAAGCACCGTAAAATTTCAGGAGAAAAAGCTTCTTGGAAAATTATTCGCTTTCAAAAGGTATTTTTTATAACACTGCCGGAAAGAATAAAGCTTTTAAAAAAATACATGAGAGATAAAACGTCATATTGTTTTGAGTCACAAAATGCTCTTACAATATGAAATAATGTTCTTTCAATCAATCTTTTTTTTACATAAATATACAACAAAAAAAAAACGCTTCAACAAGCGATAGTATATCACAAAGTTATCTATTCTATAAAATATTATCCCGTTTTAGACGCTGAAATAGTAGAACGAATAAATTTATTTCAAAAGGAAAAATGAATTGAATATTGATCTATCTCAGACCTTATTAATATTGCCAGAAATATTTAAATTTAATACTAATACATATTGTTTTTTTATTATGACAATAAAATATAATACTTATATACGCAATAGTCTGAGAAGCGGTGATGGATTTATATTTGTTTGTTCTTTGAGAATGACATTGGATCGCTGATATCTATTTCTAATTGTAGCAATGCATTTAGCGTAAGGCTTATATTATAAAGATGCAAATATATGGTCATTGACTCTAAATTCATGACATGCGATTCCTTTATGAGATGAAAAACTGTACTAATTTGTTTAATTTTAATCGCTTTCTACCGGATTGTGTCCAGGATTTACTTATGAACTATCAGTAGTGATATATTGTTCATGTAAAGAAACGATTTGTGTCTATATATATTCAGATAATCATTACTAATTTTTTTATTAAATTCTTCAAGAATCTTCAAGTACGCTTTGGGAAAACGAAAAATTTTAGTTAACTTACTTCATTCATATAATATTGCTTTGTAAAATTGGTATTTTTATTGTTGTTTCTAAATTAAGAATATATTTTAATGTTATGACCATAGTGAACAAACTTGGGCGTTCATTCAGTGTTTGTCATTAATAAGAGAATTGTATTAGTTGGAAATTTTATATAAACTCATCGAAAATTGGATAATGTACGTGCAACCATTAATAATATTTTTATTTGATTTTGTCAACAAGCTACTCTGTTTAACAACACTGAGCTGTAGGATTATTTATCAAAGATGATCGCATGCTGAACCTCAAAATAAATATTTTTAAACAAGAGTACATTTATATATGCTTTTATTTACAAGTATTTATTATTATAAACCTATTGGTAACTAAAATACAAAAAATCTACTCTTCTTATTAAAATAAAACGATAATTGATCCATTAGCATGGGTTTAGTTACTTTACGTAAATGAAACATATTCAACGGCTTATAGGAAATATTTTGAAGCTACGGTATGCTTAAACTAATAATTTAAAAAGATTTTCAAAATTGAAGAATTTAAATGCAATATATTATCAATTAAAATTTATGCAGTAATATATTTATAAAATAATGAATAGTCAGAGAAAACTGATTAGATTATACTAAATTATTTAGTTTAATGCCAACTCCAATGTGTTGTTAATATTTTTACATTCAAAGAAAAATATGATATTTGTTTCGCACCGATTTCATCGTTATATGAAGTCATATTAAACGAAAAGCTCATGTATTTTATTTCACGCTGGGGCAGGGACGAAAGCTTACTACACAGCTTTTATTATTTCTGCGTGAAAAGCTTAATTTATTGCTACATGTTTTTTGTTCCAATAGCAATATCGTTCGCAAAGTTTTATTTTTTTTCGTTGAGAGCTTTTCAAAATACTATCTGACTAACTTGAAAATGAAGATACGCTGTCTGGAACTCTTCGAGTTGAGGCAATTTTATTAAATCTACGAAGTATGGTAAAAGTTTATTTTTTATCGTATGTGTGAATGATAAATCAAAATAAAAATCATACGCATCAACATGTCATGTAAATGAATATTTAGTTAGTTCTTCTCTTTAATTTTAAGTCAGTCAAAATGAAAAAAAAAACACAAAAAATAAATATTTTTCTTAAATATAGTAACTCACCTGAAGTGAGTTTATCATAGGCAATAAAGTCTAGTTTGGAGGCCAATAGACATAGTTTTACGACTTAAATTTACGATTTTTGTGGAAATTGAACAAATTTTCTTGATTTACGAGATTGTGAAAAATAACGGGGCGAGTCAAGCGTGCTGAGTTATTATTTTAATATTGATAAACGCCTTTTGGATCGGCCATTTTTTAATGAATAAATATGCGTACCTCACAGCAAAAAATGACTATTAATATAGCGTAATATAAATACTCTGAATGCATGGTCTATTATTTTCACGATGATTTATGTAAACAATAATTTTTATTATAAAACAATATTCATTATTAAAACAATAGATTTTTTTTGAATAACATTTTTTATTGATTTTGGAAAAGAGATTCGTTTATTCGTTTACCAAGATTTTCTTTTCACTTTTTATTTAGGCGTATTTATTTTCCTAAAATATTATTACTTTTAATTTAACTGATCCGATCCCAGATAAAGCTTAGGTAGGAATATTCATGAACTCTTCGACGTGTCTAAGCCTCGTACTGTTTTAAATAAAATAAATTATCTTTTGATGCTTAAATTTCTGCCCAATACATAAAATAAATTAAATGACTCATTGAAAAGTTTTGATGAAATTTTGAGGCGCTTTATTTTGGGAACTATTATTCAGTTAATGCTGTTTATTAATGCCATGATATGTAAAAATTGTGTCAGTAAAATTAAATTTAATTGCACCTAAATTGTTATTATAGGCCCACATTACTCAGGTTAAATCTATTAATGAAAATAATACAAAAGTTTAATTTTTCCAGATCTTTTTTTTGATAAAAGTTTCATTAAAAAGCGTCATTCTCTATATTTAGATTGGGAGTAGTAGTAAAAATCAATAAATTTCTAATGACTTTTCATTTTTCTACTGAATATTTTGTGAAACCTTTTGGTTCATGGTATTAAAATAAAAGTGTTTGATACAAATTATAGATGATTATATAAAAAAAGTTGTAGATATTTGTTAATAAACCGTAATAAAATAGTTATGAATTCATATTTCGGATCAAATAATTAATATGGACACTTTTTGTTGTTGTTTGAGAATTGGCTTTTGCTTCATATCGAACAAAGTACACTGATTATTATTTATCGGAAAATGACAAAAATTTTGACAATTTGAAAATTTTTAATGACGACAATTTTCGACATTTATGTATTACAGTTAAAACAGTATAAGTCACACATTAATAACTGAATAATTAAATTAATGCAATGAAAATGCTTAATTTATGATATCGACTCAATATCGAATGAATGGAATTTTACTATAAAATTTTAATTGTTGAAACATTGCAAGATTCCACATGTTTTTTCACTAATGAGCCGACTTTCGCCTTCCGGCATTTTCTGGTATTTTATCATATGGATGCAAAAGAACTGACACAAAATTAAAAGCAAGTATTGGTAATATACAAGAGGAGTTCATAATAAAGGAAAAACACAGATCACAAGGTTGTATCGAAAAATGTAACTTAAATAACTTTCAATATTATTGATATGACAAAAATGGCAATCAATTGCTTGTGATGAGTTTCATTAACCCTAAATACTGTTTATGAGTCTTTGATGAAAGAATTCTACAGCAAATAATAATCACCTATCATTAAAATTCATTTAAGTAATTTTAACTAAGAAGGACTCACTTAAATCAAATTGGTGAGTATCGGTAAGAATTAAACATCAGGTGACGTAATATAGGAATTTAATTTATGAGATTGAGAGCTCATTGAACTAATCTAATGTAAGTTCGATAATGAAGATCATTCAGAATAAATTTAAAATTTAATTGACCTATGTTGACTTATAAAATTTATTGAAAAAAATAACGTTTCTTAACATTAGAATTGAATTGATTGATATAAAAACTCCAAAATATCACACTTGCGTATTCGCTTTCATAACGAACTTTCTCAAAACAAAACCCCACGAAAATTCGAGACCTTACATAATATTATATTGATGTATTTTTTAAATAGACTTACAAAACTGCCAAGCTTAAGTAATTTATTTGTGTTAATTGTTTTTACAACGAAAAGGTTTTAGTGCTCGATCCCAATTGGCCCATTGTAATGAGGGTGCCAATTCAGGGTTATAAAGCCAAACAAAGAATACATTGCGATGAGCGTATACCACTGCAAAAAAATCCTAAAAAATTAACACATTAAAAATATTTTAACAAGGCTTCACTACAGCTTTAAGGGATTTCTCATTCCCTTAACTGTCATTTAACCCCTGATTAACAAAACCATGTTAATTTAATTGAATTTATTGATTGAATTGGCATTTACTTGGTAGAACTCCATTATAACACGGTGAAAAAATAGCAATGTATTTTAGTTCTGCAAAATTATTTTTAACAAATATAGTTGACAGCTATTTCGGCTCACGCCATCGTCAGAACTATGCCTAAACTAACATTTGCTTATCTATATATAGCTGTGCAGAAAAGGCACACAACACATCCTCTCTCCTGTTCCAACGGCCTATCTTGTTACTTTTCTGTTAAATTCTAAATGAAACAATAGGTGTCTATGCCAATAAGATTATATGTGGGACGGAAGTGGTCCTTCTGGAAGCAAATCAGACCACCCCTTTGTACAACGGCTGGACAAGTGGCGATACTATTATGTTAGTTTGTTTGTTAAGAATCCTTTGTGATAATTGGTGTCTATTGATTTCCAGCTGTTCCAAAGCCGTCATTCTCCGACCCATACTACAAAGGTGCAAACATTTAGGGAAGTGAAGATTAAAGTTTATTGCCTTTGCTATAAAATAATCAACTATCGTTAAATATTGCTGGCAAGATAGATTATCGAAATAAGATTATTTAATAAATATTTCATTACAATTTTTGCGTCTCCGAAGAAAAGTGCAAAACGTATATTATAATATATATGTGAGATATAGATAATCTAAGATTTGATTTAAAAAGATAAGATTTGAAACAAGAGAAAAAGTTTTGAACATTATCCTGATAATTTTATTTTTGGGCAAAAAATGTCACAAATGTGATGTATCATATGAAGATTTTTGTGAAATATATGTGAAACGTGAAAAATTAAAATTTATTTAAAAAAGGGCGAAATAGTTACGTATCGACCAATTATAATATTTAAATAAATATAGCTATTGTTGCAAAGTTTTATCACAGTCAGGAACAACTTTCTTTATTGCGATCATTATCAACGTATTGAATACAAATTCAAGCAAGGGATATTTTATTAATATTGATTGAATTGGCATTTACTTGGTAGAGCTCCATTATAACACGGTGAAAACAAAGCAATGTATTTAAGTTCTAAAAAAATTTAAGATATATGGTTATTTTTTCAAGGTGTCAAGGCTATTACATATACAAATTCAAAACTATATTTTTTCCGTGGGACTTCCGCTTCTAAAACCCAAAATGCGAATCCTCATCTTAAGTTTGAATTGGTACAACTTTGTATGATTCCACATGTTTTTTCACTAACGAGCCGAGTTTCGCTTTTCGGCATCTTCAGGCACTCTATCACACGGATGCGACAGAACTGACGTAAAAAAAACAGTTAGCATCGTCTATATACCAAAGTTATTAATTACAGGAAAACACTTACTCGAAGGCAAGTAGTAAATTGCAGTTAAAATAAATTTAATAACAACGATTTCCTGTAATAGTTTTCACTAACGATTTTAAAATGCCTGAAAATGTCGAAAGGCGAAATCCGGGTCGTTAGTGACAAAAGATGTAGAAGCGTACAAAGATGCAAAAATTCAAATTTGATATTGAAATTCCATCAAACACTTTCAGTTGATATCATAAATTATCTCATTTTAAGTGATAAAACATTAGAATGTACACAAAGTTTCCAAAATTTGAATACGTTTCTCAAGAAAAACAAAGGAAACATTAGTTCTAAGCAGTAAAGTATACTATAAGTATGTTATTTCATAAATTAAATATTTCGTAACAGCTTCCGGTTGTAAGCTTGCGTCAAATTAAAATGTATGTCAAAATTACTTCTGTAATTTGAGGGGTTAAAAACGCGCATAACCGCCGGAAGAGACGAAATTTAATTCATGATTTCGACACAAAAATTGCTGCCTCATGAGATATTCTGCGAATTAGCTGATGCTGGCACTTAATAGAGTAATTACCGGAGTCAGGGGGACCCCACGTCTTTTATAAGCCGCGTAATGCATACGCAATGGTACTGTTTGCGTGCTGTTTTCGGCTCAGAAATATGTACACCAAACCTCTTTTTGTGCGACTTTTTTTGTACGATTTCAAAGTTATGCGGTTTTTTTTAAATGCAATTTTTTAATTAAGTGCGTTTTGTTCTCCACTGCACTGCGCTTCTTACTTCTTTAGAAGAAGAGGGCGATTTTGAGCCATAACGCAAACCGCAACAATTGCCATACAGCGATGATAGTTTGTAATAAAAACAATCATTATTTCTCTAGTGAACGTCTGGTATTAGAGATTCCAGACATTGAAAAAATTTCACCAATTTACAAAACATCCTTAAAATGCTATTTTTTAAGTAAATATAGATTTAAAATTATTTTGTTTATGTCCCGTTGTTTTTCTATTTTTATTAACTTTTTTTGTGCGGTTTTGGGTATATTTTATAAAGCAGTTTAAAAGATATGCGGTTTTTTATATCCTTGGAACGCATCTTTACTGTTTGAATGAATATCATAACTTTTTTTGTGCAATTTACCGTGGAACGCATCTACCGCATAAAATAAGGTTTTAATGTGTCATTAAAAGTGTAGAATTAGAAAATTTTCAATGAGATATTTTGAGAAGCTCAATTGCGAATTTGATGAATATATTTTTTACGAAAATGAGAAGATTTTATATCATTTTTTAATTAATAAATATACTCGTATCTTCATCATTATATTGTATAATGTTTTGCAAAGTATTGATAATACTTATAAGATTTCTGACGTTCCAAAATCTGTTAACCTTTATATTAAGTATTTTTCATATTTGTTTATTTATTTATATATACACGTTACAAAAAATACAAATTACAAGTTCATTGCTTTTGTAACGTGAAAATATTTGAACATTTATTGATGAAAATTAAAGAAATAAACAACAAAACAAAAGATAACGATAGCAAGAAAGTGCAAGCACATGAAAAATCTACTTTAACACATTAAAAAATAAAATAAGTTTGAACTCACCTTTGTCCACAAGGAATATGTCGACATCAGAAGTAGCACTGTTGAACATTGTTTACCACTGGCTTCTCCATTGGCAGACTAGTTCAACACTGGAAGAACAAACAACAAATATAAAATATATGCAGTGTCAATTATAGTAAAGTTATCATAAGATAAAACTTTACGTAAAGATAACAAAAAGCATATAAATACAAACACATTTTTTCTTAATGATTGGGATCACAGCTTTTCTCAACAAAAGAACTTTTACAAAACGTGATTTTTATTTTGCGAGTCAGGGAAATATAATAATTTATCTCTTTTTATATATATATAATATATCTGTATTCAAATAAAACAAATGTTGGAAAAGGAAGTTAGAGTATCTGTAAAGACTTTTTCGGCTTTGCAATTTTTATTTGTGTTAACCCGTATTTTTCGTTAAATGAGACAAGTCTGTACTTCCTATCAGCTAGTGGATAAATTGATGAAATTGGTGAAGTTTATAAAAAGAACAAAAGAAGAACTCAAAATTCACTCTTAATTTTTAGGCAAAGAACTAAGGTCGTTACTCACTGTAAAAATTAAGTTATATAATAGAATACTTCTCAAATAAGTGACACACGTGTCACATTTCGTTACACATTAAGAGAAATAAAAAAAATATCACATTAGTTTTCGACTGATACCAGTTTTGACAGTAAAATGAGATTAAACAAAAAATACTTGTTAAGGATACGGTGAAAAACAAAGTAATGTATTTAAGTTTTACAAAATTTAACAGATATATAATTGATAACTATTTCGGCTTACGCTCTCATAAAAACTATGTTTAAACGTACATTTACTTATCTATATATAGCTGTGACGAAAAGTTACATCTTCTGTTTGGTTCTAACACCTTAGTTCATAATCGAAATGCCTATTCAATCAATGACTTGACAATGCACTTGTAATACCGTCACTTTACAGCAGAAAGGTATTATATTTTAACTAAAATTATTTAAATTTGAATAGGTGAAATTTTATACATTTCCACGTATTTTGTCACTTGTGACCCAGGTTATATTGCATCCGTGTGAGATAAACTGTTAGCTCCATTGTATGCGTCTGATAAAATATCTGAGGATGCTAAAGGGTGAAACATGCGTCCTGAGAGACAAAAAATTTAAAAGTGTTCACAGTTTCAACAATTAAAATTTGATACTGAATTTACAAAAGGCAGTGTCAGTTGTTATTGCTAGTCAAAAAAATCGTTTGAATTATTAACATAATTGTATATTAAAATGAACTGGACTAGTTTCGATTATCGTGAAATTTCCAACTAATCAATTGTGCTTATAATACTAAAAATGTGTTATTTTATTGACTAAAAAATTCTTACATTTTATACTGAGATTTGGAAAGAAAACACTTTGTTTGTTCAGGCATATTTATTGAGATCTCATGTTGTCGTTAATCTTACGGTAGTGTGGAAATTCATCTAGGTACTCTAACATATTAACGCTGTGAAAAGTTTCCGATCTTACAAACTATTATGCTCTATGTGCAAAAAGCTCGCCTTTGTGAAATATCCACATACGACTGTTCTTTGTACAGGTCTCAAATAGAATTAGCGTAGGAGGGATCAAACAAACACGAAATGAGGCCTAAATCAAACAGTTGACATGAAACATTTGCCCTGGTGCTTGTTTTCCGTGTTATTTTCGAATTAATTTTTTACCGGTGATAAATCATTTTATTTTTGGGAAATTAAACGAAACTTTTTTACTGTTTTTTATAAAACATTTGGGATCCCTGTTTTATTTATATTTGAAAAAACGACTCAACTCTTGAGGGATGAAATAGAATTAGAAAAAAAAAGATTGTTGAATTTTACAACCCCATTTAAATAACAATATTATTACGAATGAAAATGTGATTTCGAATCTGTATAAATATGAAGTAAAAGTATTGTATATATTGATTGCTACAGAGTATATTTATAATGGGATTGGACAATATGATCATTTTTTCACTCATAGTTTAGTAAAAAAAATATATTGAAATACTACAATGAATAAAAAATCAAGAAATTAAAATCAATTGTTGGTGTTTTAGAAATTATTTGACATGTAAAAACTACCAGGCTTTAGTATATAACATTTTAAATACATTATAAAAATCTCTCCGCACATAAATTTAATTATCTTGGTTTTTCACCCCAAACAAAAATAATTAATTAAAAATTATAAGTGTAACATTATTTTCTATCAAAAAAAAATACATCATTTTAAAATATGATCCGTATAGCTGTTTGTCAGTCCAAAAATTTGAGTAATTTTTATCTTATCATTGTATCATTAATGCGTTATATTATAGATAAAGGCCGAGGTTTCGTTAAACAGCGGCTGCATAAACAAAATAGTCGGAATTTAAACAACCTAAGTATTATATTTGTCAAATTTGAATTGTTGAAATTTTGTGAAATCCCACATATTTTGTCACTACCGACTCAAGTTTCGCCTTTTGGCATCTTCAGGCATTCTCTTGCAAAACATGTGGAATCGTACAAAGTTTCAACAATTCAAATTTACCACTTTTAAGGTGTTAACTGTCATTTAATTTTAAGCTTGCACACTGATTTTATTTTGATATTGAAATTTATCTAGGAAAGCTTATAAGCGTTGTTCGTGTGTAAAACTTATATTTGGAAACTTTGAACTAACCACTGTCTTGTAATGAAGTTAAAAGCATGTTTTGTCTTTGCACTTTGTATCAATTATTAGAGGTAAACTAACAAACAAATTTTGTCTGCTATAGATATCAAAACTTTACATTCTGCATTGTGTGTAAGTCAAAGATAAATGTCAGGGTCAAACTTCATTTCAGGCTGAATATAAAAATTTAGCATTCCCCTTTGGAGATAAAGTTTACTCTCCGCTTCATGAAGTATAGAAGGTAGTGGTCAGAAACATTTTTTGATAGTTTCATTTTCCAGTTTCAGTTCCATAAGTCCGTTTTTTAATTTGGTATAGTTTTTAGGAGTCTCAGATTTTTTTACCGCGTTTGTCTACTCAGTTAAGAAAAACGAACATTGTGTGAAAAAAACTTATAAACTATGAACGAATTTACAAAAATACTGAAAAAAAAACAACGGTCAATAACAAAAATATGTATAACTAAAATAAATAAATTGATGAATTTATAAAATAATATTGTATAAGAAAGCAATTACTTTTTTAAATTGATTAAATATGTATCTGAATGCATCTTGTTTTTGTTAATAAGTTAAAATAATTCATTGAATTGGCATTTACTTGGTAGAACTCCACTATAACACGGTGAAAAAATAGTTATGTATTTAAGTTCTACAAATTTCTTTTAATATATAGTTAATAGCTATTTACACATTCTCACAGTTATATATAGATAAGCAAATGTTCGTTTAAGCATAGTTATGACGATGGCGTGAGCCAAAATAGCTATCAACTATGTTAAAAAAAAAAAATTGTAGAACTAAAATAAATTTAAATAAATTGTATGAAATCATCATATTGAGAAATAGGAATCTTGAATGTACAACCCAAAAATTTAACAGTTCTTTAGATTTACATTAAATAATGACGAATGCGAAACACATGAATTAGAAATGAATAAAACGAAAAATAAATGTGTATAGCGAGGATAAATAGCTCGGCCTGCATACAAATTGGACAACGAACACTGCCGCGAAAGATTTTTGTGTTCGGAAATTTATTCGGATAACGAGATAAAACGATCTTTCTGATTTATGATAAAAATATAGGTAAATCGATAATCGGTTGACAAACAATTGGGATAGTGAGTATAACATCTTGGAATAGATAATGTTCGTTAACTGATCACTCACTGTATTTATAATGCAAAACAACCTTTTTTAGATTCATGTTTAACCTTGAGAAGAAGGAGGTAAAAAAAACATAAATCACTTCGATGAAAAGGTGCCGAAAGTCTGTCTTGTTCAATAAAAAGTATTTCTGTTGAATTTCCCCCGCGTAGTAGGAGCTTTTTTATTTCTCTTCTGGGAAAAACTTTTGCAATATTTATCTATGGGACTATTGCTTGCCACTTGTGTGTTACGTCCTAACAAACACACAAAGGATAAAATCCGATACTTTCACAGAGAGCGTTAAAAGAGAGGAAAATGTTTTATTACGAGTATTTGATTGTGCTTAATCTTATTTTTCATGAACAAAATAATAGTTTTACAAAAAATTGAAAGTAAAATGGTATTAAAAATGAAATTCGTATAGATACAGATGGTTTTCTTACAAATGATTGAATTTTTCGGATAAATATTTCAATATTTTCCAATGTCCCATTTGAAAGTGTATCAATGTTGAAATCTTAACTGATTAGAACTATAGTGAAAGTAATATTGATCACAAAACAAAATTGTGAAATGTAAAAAAAAAACACAGGTTTTATGTTTGCTTCAAACGTTTACGTTTTACACCCACTACATTAATCCATTTTATAAAAGAATAGAGAGGAAAACTTAAACAGTAAAACTTTTTGAAAGTTTACCAACAAAAAAGGTTTTGTTGAGTTTTTTTTCAAATGATAAAATAACAAATAGCGAACGATCGAAATATAAAAATTCCTTCAAATAAATATTAGTGTATTATGAATATAAATATTTATTGACATAATTTTTTTTATGAAGGTAACAAACATATTTAAGAAACAATTTTTTTTTAAATTATTTATGTGGTAAAAAATAGCAATGTATTTTGGTAGTACAAAAGTTATAAGGTGTAAAGTTGATGTCTATTTCGCCTTACGACCTTGTCAAATCTTTAGACAGTTCTGATGATAACAAATCGTTTTTTTGCTGTCTTATAATGGAGTTCTATCAAGTAAATGCCAATTCAATCAATATATAATATTTACATATTAAATTTGAATCGTTAAAACGTCAGTTGTGTTGCATCCGTGTTATAGAATGCCTGTAGATGCCGAAAGGCGAAACCCGATCGTTAAAGACAATGCATGTGTAATCGTACAAAGCTTAAACATTTCAAATTTGATATTGAAATTCATCAAGCACCTTCAGTCAATATCGTAAATTATTTACATATTGATAAGGTAAATAAAAATAACAACGGTTTTCAGTCCATTGATTTGGTATACATTTTTTATGTCCTCTAATACACGTTATCATTTCTTTAAAATTCAATTCATTACATTTCTGTTTATTATTGGAATAATGGTATTTTTTCTTTTGTTTCAGGTAAACATCTCTTTGGAACAGAAATATTTGATGAATGTGACTCCGATTGGTTGAAGACTTTTTTCGACGTATGGGTCAAAAAATATTAATGTATTTAAAAAAATACAATTAAATGTCAGAAATCTTTTAAAATTGTATTGTTAAATACCAAATTGAAAAGGTACCTTCAATAAACTAAAATTTTCTTTCATAACACCCTTTAATTCAAGTATAATTAATAATAATAAAATGAAGCTCTGAAATATCTTTAGTGATTTAAATTTTTTCTCTCTGGGTAATTTCATATTTTTTTATTCTTCAATTATTTTTTTCCGCCAAAAGTTTCAATTACGCAGAAAATTTAATTTTTAACCTTTTCGTTATTAATTAAAAACCTTTTCAATGGGATTCGTGAAATATAGCAGTGTTCAAAAAGCGATAAAATCTTTAAAGCACGTCGAGCGCCAATAAGTAAATGTATATACGTGAATGAGGCGACCTTCGGGTCAGCGTTGCGTCGAGAAATGAAGGTTTAGGTTCAGTAAAAAAGGGTTTTTGATCTGCGTAAAATCGTGATATGAATCGCAAACACACTAAACTTGTAACTCGTAATCATAGATGCTGATACCATGTTTTTGTATTAAATGTATCTCAAAGGTAAGCCATACAATAATTAATAGTGCTATAAATATAATATTATATGACAATAAATTAATCGATAAAATCAGAAATGAAAATAAAAATGGTTTGTCATTGATAAACTAACATAAAAACTTTTTTTTTTTTTTTTTTTAAATTTGATATTTGGTCGTCAAAGAAAAAATTCTTAATGCTAGACAAGCCAATCATAAAAAATCTTACTTGGGCGGCATAAATGTATTTGATACGTTGTGTGGGCTACAACCTTAAAAAATTAACAAAAAGCGAAATCCTGGTCGTTAGTGACAAAACATGTGGAGTCGTACAAAGTTGTAACAATTCAAAAATTAATAAATATATAAACGTAGATAAAGCATGAGTTTTGAAATTAAAAAAAAATGTCATAGAGCTACAAATTGACGGTGATGATAAACAGGGTGTTTGCCAAGAAGGTTAACTAATTTTTGTGAAATGAAAACATTTTTTTTTAATAATAAAAACACATCTTTAGTACTTTTTTCACAATATGTTTTATGATCAAGACCGGGCTTGTTCATCGCGAAAATTATCAACTGTTATAAAACATATGAATCTAAGGTAATAATTTGCTATCTGTTTCTTGCTTGTTGGAATAATCTTTTTCTTTAAATATCCATACTCAAATACGTATCGCTTAAACCCAGCCACTACAGCGATCAATTGACATCACCATTAATTGATACAAATAATTTGTTGTAATTTCTCTATAATATTATTGGAACATTTGCAGTATGTGAGTAGCATCGTCTTGTTGGAATCACATGTTAATCAATCTCAAAGCATTTGATTCTGGCGTCAAAAAATTATCACTCGTATAAAAAGAATACTCTTCTGTAACAGTTACCACAATGTCACGTTCACATTGAAAAAAGGAAGAATCAAAGATTTCTCAAGACTAAATCATACAATTATGTCATTTTAAATAGATGCAAAGATAACTGATTGTATTGAGTAATTTGAGAGTTATATAACATGAATACTTTTCCTGCGAACATCCAGTATGATGCTTGAATGTAATCAATTGAATTTGAAATTAAGTTTATCACTTTAGTATTACTACTGTCTTTGACGTTTAAAATGTTGAAGGGAATATAATTATCTAATTTATTTATTCCATGCGTGAAATGCAACCAACCGTTCTTAATTGCGATGCATAATGTTCGCAACGTGTGTTGTGATTTTACTACAAGAGTTTTGTTCCTAAATAAGTTTAGCGAAGCTCGTATTGCCTCGTGTATACTATTTATTTTTGACGATGGATTTAGGTAATTTAAAGTGTAAGATGTCTCTTAAAAAGGAGCTTAGTTGCAAAACTCAAGTCATTAACAGAAATATTTGAAATGATTTAAAATATATCATTTGAAATAAGCAGTCTTTTATCCCATTTAGTGCGGTAGCCATATAGAAAATATTTACAAACCACATGTTTGATGAAAGTAATTCTTTAATTTGGTAGTGTTGGTATGTACCAAACATATCGATTTTTAGAAAAATCAATTCATTTATAAAAAAAATATATATATTATACTAGCGAGTACTCGGTATAGTGACTCAAACAAAGTGAACTACTACAACTGTATTGCTCGCTAAAATCGATGTTTTGCAAAATGTCATTAGAAATTCAAAGCCTCAAAGTGTTTCAGTTTTGAAAATGAAGTACCTAGATACATATTTAAAGTACTATTAGTTATTGAGTAGATTTAAAGCAATCGAATTGTGTGAGCACTTTTAAAAAAAAAGATTTCATTCATTGAAAAGATTATTCCAAAATCAAATTTAGCTTATGAAAAATTGGCAGTACGCAAAACGTTATTCTCAAAATGTGACATGGTTGACAGTTTTTTAAGAGTTTTTGTAATGGTTAAAAAACTTTCTAGATATGTTAGCATATTGTAGTAATCTAGAAACCTTTGCGAGGTTGGATAGAAGATATTTTGAAAGTTTCAAACATTTTGTATCCTTACTAAAGCAAGATATAAAGGATATACATACAAGCAAACGTTCATTTATCTTTAAATATATATAGATTTACATTTATATAAAAAAAATTGTACAAGACGATCCAAATGTTTTCTTGCGGATAGCGAACATTAACTCCCACTGGCAAATTGAATATTTCATTGGAGACTTTCGAACACTCTTCACTAACATTTATTTAGATGTAAAGCAGAGTAAGTTTTTAGAACTTTTTTGTGAAGAAAGTATTTAAAAAAATGTTGTTTCTTGTACATTAATTTCTTTATACGCATTTAAACTTACAAAAAAAAACTGTTTATTTTAAATTGTTGAAGATGAACTTATTTTATATTTGTCTGAGGTTTGTACAAAGCCTTGAAGCTTTTACAAAGTTACTGTACGAAAAGAAGAGTTTTTTTGATCTTAAAAAAATTATAAGTATAGCTTTTAAAGGTACTTTTATGAAATTTTAATATACACATGATTTTCTGTACGTTAAAATTTATTTTAATAACACTATAAAAATGTTTTTCCCTTAAAGGAAAAAAAATACTTGTTTTTCATAACTAATAAACGAGTTTCTTTTTGGACGAATCATGATAAAAATTTAAAGTAACGTGAACAAAATGGTAGGTTTCTTAATAACGCGGTAGATAAGAAGCGCGTTATCAGAAAAAGCGTTATTAATACAACTAAATTCATATAAAATCAGAGGATACGTTATTTTCTTCAGTTGTGTTTACTTTAAAGACGTGATTTGCTTGATAAGTAGTGCGAAAATGCTTTTAAGTTTAAGATAAATGTATGAAATTTTAATATATATGATTTTTAATAACCTTCTTTCAAAGATCATTTCAAGTATAATATATAATATTCGGGATCATGTAGAGTTTTTGAATATAGAATAATGCTTTAGAAATGGTATTTATTAGAGAAATGAAAATAATTTATTGTATATCACATTCGTTCATTGGAGTAACTTAGTCCAAACAGTAAATAATAAATGTATAATACAAAGAAAAAAATAATAAGTATATTTTTTTGCCAACTGGTTTATATATTATATCAAATCTTTTAAGCCCAGTTTGAGTTGACACTGAGACGCGATAAAATCCTTACCGACGCCCATCTCATATACGTACTATCAAGGCTTTTATTATAACAAAAGCTCATTTTTTGTGGAATATTTTTTAAGCTGCGGACAGAAAAAATATCTCGCTCTATGAAAAATGATCTCTAGTGTTGGCCGTAAATATAAGTGCGGTATAACATGTACGACGTAAAAAGCTAGCTTATTTTAAATTCATGACTTAAAGCAGCAGACAATTTTTTCAGCGCACACTGACGTAGTAAATTCTGTTGTTATTTTTTGACCACGTCAAGCTGTAAAAAGCGTAGTGTTAGATATGTGACCCTCAGAATTTTGCATATATTGAGTCTAACGGAGTTTATTTTAAAGAAATATCGTTACAGTGATTTTGCTGAAGTATAATGTTTCTGAATTCCGATAGTGCCGTTTTACAACTCTGAATTATGGTATCGTGGCTAACTCCAGAAAATTAAGATTTTTAAAAGATTCTTGAAATAGTTATTCATATTTGCTTGTTAAAATAATAAAAAAACTTGTAAGATTTTTCAAACTGTATAATTATAGAAATTATTTCAATCGAATTTTTTACTACTAAGGTAATAATTTTGTTTCATATTCCATGGACTTGATTTTATAACTTTTAAGCAGGGATCGATTTCAACATTGACATAGACCATTAACAAGACTTCGACTGAAAAATATTACATGCATATTTTCAAGGTTTTTATTACCTTACCAATCCGACAAATTGTCCATTGCGGTATATTTAAAAATCATCTAATTGAAAAAGTAGTCAAAGTCACTCGTTTTTGATAATTCCGACTTCGACTCTGATCACAGCACCGCGACTTCACGATTTTGATTCAGGCCAAAACACCATGACTCGACAGCCCTGCTTTGAAGTAAATAAATATTCTATTTACTTAGGTAATACTACAGTGTGATTGACCTTCGTTTGATATCCATAATATAGTATATTTTCTCATAAAACATAATTAAAAAAAAAAAAATTTGTCATGTATAAATTTTTGAATCAAATATCATTAACTAGTATTGGTTTCAGTGAATCATATTCACGAGGGTGTAAAATCAAATAAGTGATATTTAAAAAAAAAAAAATTTCATTAGTCTATGAAACAAATAGTCATTAAATATCACATTGCATATCATAACCCTACGATCTCTTATCTACATAGTTACGATGAGAGAGTAACGAGTAATCGTTTAAGGTCGAGGGCGTTTTTGCTCGATGACCTTCCAAAAATTTGTTACTACAAATCTTATTAATGCAAAAAACGTAACATCGTCATCCCAAAATAACTTTTCTTAGTTCACTTCTTTATGTATTGTATGTGTATCTGTGTGTTTTTGTATATGTGAATATACAAATATAATAACAACGTTTGTGGTGTCCACGTGAACCGGATTTACTGTGGATTGCTCAGCTCTGCAGCGAATAATGACACGAAAATCACCACATAAGAAACGAAGGAAAATTGAAGAACTCTGGAAAAACGAAATTTTAAGTCATATATATAAAAAACTAAAAATCTTTTCAATTTCTATGTCAGACAAATATAACATCGATGATATAAAATATAATAATCTGCTTTAAAACTGTCTCATAAAAAAAACAAGCGATATACAATGCAATAAATAAACAAAGTTACATAGGCCGGATTTTTTATAACGGATTACAAAATTTTCAGAACCATTCAATTATTCAAGGGAAAAAACAACAAAGGAGAATGGAACGATCTCGACCGTAAAAATATTGTTTCAAAGCATTCTCTACAGCAAATCTTCATTTTTATCTATACAAAAAATACAAAAATACGGTCATACAAAGCCGAATGTCGTCTCTCATTTGGTACAAATAAATAAAATGAATCAATTCGACTCATTTGTTCAACAGTTCTTAACACATTTAAAAATATTTACTGAAAATTGTGTCTTTGATTGGAGAAAAAAACAATGCATATTATTAAAAAAATATACACCACGATATAGGAGTAGTGTAAGATAAATATAATTCATAATTTAAATTGTTTTTAAAATCAATATTCTTGAAGAGAATACAAAAAAATGTAGTTTTACAAAGTTAAAAAAGTTGTTTTTCATACTTTTTTGGATTACCCAATCATATTTCTGGAGAAACAGTTATCAATAATCATTTAAAAAAATGTGTATTGAAATATACAAATCATGAATTTAAACAATAAAAACTATATTTATAGTACTTATTTCCACAATATATTTTATGATTCTTACTAGTTTTGCTTATTGAGTGCATTATCAAGCGAAATCATTTCTGATAATAATATGTATTTTAGAAATAAGTAATAAAAAGCGTGTTTTTATTATTTGAAATGTCATGCTTTTCCATCAAGAAGTGACAGTTTATATATTATATTTAAAGTGATATGTGTTTCGGTTGAAAAAACAATACAATGATTGAAACATTTTCATGAAACGACACGAAAAATTACCAGAACTTTTTTTTAAATATTCACCATTGCAATAAATTAACACATGTTTGTTGTATAACGAGTGCGTAATGTATCAGTCAGTTCGTTTTTAACCTTATGAGTTCCAATGGTGTGTTGTTTTGTTTTTTGAAAAAGCTTAATTTTTATGTAAGCCCTCGGCGACAGTAGAATTGTCTGACATAGAACGATGTAATATTCATAACTAAAACGGCAGTATGCATATTCATGTAAAGCAAAAAGCTTTAGCCTTCGTATTCTGTGTGTTTTTTCTACATACAATAAACAAAATTATGATATTACGTTTTCATTAAAAAAAATAGCTTAAAACCTTTATAAAAAGAAAAATGAAAAAAAAATATAATAAAAGTTGTATAACTAAACAATGAGTAAATAAAGTAATAGCCAATTAGTTGTGAATATGCACATGGTTTCCCACCACTTTTTATTGTATATCCCCAGATTTTCATTTGATGCGGTTATACCTGCACCGATAAATTAATCAACGAAAAATATTTGGGCTGTTTTACAATTATTATCATCACAAACTAATAAATAATTGAAAGTTAATGTTTATTTTTATAACTTAGCTTCTCTACAAAATTTAAATACAATGGTAATGCATTTTTTTTGCTAGAATAGATGTTTTTATGTATTTTGTCATAAATGACCAAGATTTTGCCTTTTGGATATTTCGATCGTTCTATCATACGAATGCAACAGAACTGATACACAGTTAACAGCTAGCATCGGTTATACACAAATTATAACTTCTTATAATGATTCAAACAGATAGTATAACTTTCAATATTTTTGAATAATTATGACATCCAATTGACTGATAAGTTTTATTAACTTTAAATAATGTTAACGAGTCTTTGACGAAACGATTTTACAACGAATAGTAATCACCTATCGTTAAATTGCAATGAAGCAAATTTTAAATTAGAGACACCTTCTTATATCAAATTGGTGGGTTACGGTGGGAATTAAGCATTAAGTTGGTTGGTAAGTGAGTTTAAATATGTATGCAACATAGCCACAAAGCTTCAATCAAGAAAGTGTAAAGCTACAGAATTAGAAAATAGCACAATTTTTCCTTTGATTTTATTTATCTGATCATGTTATGTGAAATATGGTTATAATTTAAGATGATTATTTTTTTAATCTTATTCTTCTCATATTTTATTTTCAAGTAAGCTATTATTTTTTGAAGAATTAATACTGTCAAACTAAACTATATGAAAAAACTTTTCTTTTATATTTGAAATCATTGTATCCGGTGTAAGTGTGTCAGATTGTGTCTAATAGAGTATTGTAAGGCATTTATAATTGATTCAGGCGGTTTGGCTGTCACTCAATGGTGCTAAAACTTTCACCCGTGACACGCTGTCAAATGTCATTTACAAAATGTCGTGCTCTTGAAAATATTTCAGTGAAAGCTCGTCGAACGTGCTTTGCATCAAAACAAAATATTCAAAAAAAACAGTATTTTTGTTTATCACTTTTAGGATTACAAAAATCTGATTTGATCTGATTTCTGCTTGTGAAATAAAAAGACAAGAGAAAATATTTTCATTAATAATTTACAACTTTATAGTTACAAGCTACGCTATCCAAATTGTATATATTGAGACAGTAGTGCAATTAAAAGATTTAATCATTAGTTAATATTTGTTAGTGTAACCTGAAATGTCTTATGTATTTAACGATTTTAATTAACGAAACGTTTATCAAAAACAAATAACAGGAAAATTTTGTTATAGTAAATTTCATAAAAAATATTCGAGTTGCTTCAAATCCATTTTCAAGTCCTGAATATCAGACTAGTAGCCTTAAATGTTAGTTACTTTATTAAAGCTTGTGTAAGGTAATGTTATCAGCATAAACAATCTTTTCTTGATTGTAAAACTTGGTTATTCTAAAAAAGTATACTACGTTGACTAAACAATCATAATAAAGTGACGATAAATATCTATTGTCACTATAAATAATGAAATATATAAGAATATAATTTCTTGACTCTATTCTACTCTATACTCTTTTGTCACTAACGACTCGGGTTTCGCCTTTCGGTATCTTCAAGCATTCTCAGACATAACTGTAGAACAGAATCAAAACATGCGGAATCGTAACAAAGTTGTAACACTTCAAATTTGATATAGAATACCTTCAGCCGATATCATAAATTCAGGATATATTTTTATTAAAATTTTTGGTTGAGAATAAAACAGGTTTTACATGTAATATTTTTTATAAAAATAATAAATACAATTGTTGCACGGATGATTTTTGAAATACTTCTCACTAATATTAAAGAGATAAAAATAAAGAATCTAGAATACATTTACCTTTTAGCTCATTTAAGTATAAAACAAAATTGGTTATATTTAAAATAAACCGGAAGATAATGGGCATCTTTAGCTTTTAAAAAATAAAGACTGTTGTAGTGTTCAATTTTTTTTTGAAATGTTTATGATGGAACAAATCGTTTCGTATACCGTTCAGTCCATCTTTTGAGGCCAAGTTTAACAAGAAATAGTAATTAAAAAATATGGGTAGTATTTAATTGTTCTAATATTTTCATTCACTACTCGTAATTTGACAATAAAACTACAAAGTTTTTCATAAGCCGTATGTTAAATTTACTTTGAAAACTATTCTGTGTTTAGTCATCAGTTCATCTTCTGAATATTACAAATCATTAAAAAGAAACATTTTTTTTATTTAAAGCCTACATATATTATAATTTAGTCAGTTAATCATTTCTTGATTTAACTGGGGTATTTTTTTTTTTTTTTTAATATACTAGGATTTCCAGTCTTGTTTTTGAAGTAGAGGATTTATGGTATACGATTAAATAATATCATATATGAAGTGGAGGCTTAAGAGGAAAAAATAGAAGTCTCTAGCGAGTAGATACTAAACACGTATTTTTAACAAAATGACAAATGATGAATGACGAAAAGTGACAAAACATGTGGAATCGCACAAAGTTTTAACAATTCAAATTTGATATTGAAATTCCATCAAGCACATTCAGTCGATATCATAAAATGACATTCTTATGAGGAAAGTCAATTTTTACCTATATAGCCTAAATTTAACCAAAATTCCCTAAAAATATGATCGATTCCAACCAGAAGTATGTACCAAGCGGAATAAAATAACAATTATTTTGAAACGCCAAAGCGAGGCAGAAAAAAATATATTTTTTGATTTCAAAAAACGTCCAAACGTAATATTTCCCGTCGCTTTGATAAAAAGCACAATATGGGCTTTATAAATCGCAAGATAAACAGGAAAATTTATTGCAAGCATTTGGCATTTTTGTTTGTTTTGTCTGCTTGCTTTACATCGTAAAACTTTGATATTGGGTACAGAGGAACGTTTAAGGTTACCTTAAATTTGCGCACCGAATTAAGGTTATGTTACGCAAATATTGTACCACTCTTTTGTTGAACTAAAGTGTCATTTGATATTTTTCAACCACGTAGAACACTAAGCACATATTTATATAAACCGAATTATTTACTTATAACTTTTCATACTGGAAGGTAAATAACCTCTTATTATGCAAATGAAATTGTTTTGGGGAGCAAACGTGTTGATGAAGATCAAACATATCCTAGCGATTTTCTAAGAATCTTTTTTCAATTCCTATTTGGATTATAATTTATTCATCAAGTGTTTTATTGATGTTATGTCAGCCACGAATTGCATTGTTTCTTTTAATAACATGCCAGAATCCCTCCACTTTATTGAGTTCATTATCTGTATAGAACCCACTGTCGAGGATACCGGAATCCCACAAGTCGGAAGAAAAGATATAAGCTCAATAGAGTTCATAGAGAGCCTTCAACGATTCAACGTCTCTCTACAAAGACTAATATCACAAACACTGCTTAGCACTTATTCTATTATAAATCTAATAAATCCTATTACAAGTTCCTTGATGAATTATATTAAGGGTATATCAAAGTCTAAACATTATATTTTGAAAAATAATTAATTTTTTAAAATTTAGATGATTAGCAGGATATAGCTTGAACTCAAAAGCTTTGACACTGTTATCAATTCTATAATTTTGGGTATCAACTACATATTAAAAAACTGCAATCAACCGTATTAACAATTGAGACGTTAACGATCAGTGCGATTAATTCTCGTTTTATTTAATTTGTTTCACTTAGAAATGGTTCATTTTAAAAATATAATTTGTTTGAATATGTACCATAAAATATGGATTTTCTTCGTTGATATTTTTATTTTATCGCTTAGATTTTACGCCATTAGTAGGTAAAACATCTTCTGCAGTTATTATTTGCTAACTATCTTAGAATTTCCATTTGTTACACAAAGAAACAATAAAATATACTGCAAACATTTAAAAACTTTTGTCATTCCAGAGTCAGTAATTAACATTTTCAAACAGGCTTTTAACAAACTTAAAGAACAATAAGTTGAACTTCGAATTCATTCTTCAATTAGAATAAAAGCTCGTTCGAATTCAACCCTGGGGGATTTCGCAAAGGGGTTAAAAATAAGAATCAATTAATCTCAATTATACAATACGATTATTTTCCAGTATGTTTTTTGTGCTGAAGACCTTTTGTAGATTAAGCAATTCGGGCCTAGTTTTATGACATTTTTTTCTAGACTCAATTGAAAATAACCGTTATAACACTTCCTCGTACTTATTCTAGATAATTAATGTATAAGAAAAAATGCGTTAGTTTACTGCTGACAAAAATGAGAAACCCTCAACGAATACTGCTTGCTTACTTTTTTGTAAAAAGATATTGATTTTTTGAAAACTTTTGTCTTTTTGGTACATTTTGACCAAATAAATATGAAAATATGTCTTCAAAAAAGTATTATTTCACTTTAAGTAATGTCAATCTTCTAGTTTGCTACAAGTAATTATGTATACAGAAAAGTAAAATTTCGGTGAACTATAAGAAAAAACATAGTGGACAATTCACACATTATATAAATGCAATTATTAGAACACGGTGAAAAAATAGCAATGTATTTTAGTTCTACAAAATTATTCTTAACAAATATAGTTGATAGCTATTTTGGCTCACGCCATCGTCAGAACTATGCTTAAACTAACATTTGCTTATCTATATATAGCTGTGCAGAAAAGGTACACAACATCTCCTCTCTCCTTTACCAACGGCTTAGCTTGTTATTTAAACACAATGACACTAAATTTTCAAAATTCTAAATGAAACAATAGGTGTCTATGACAATAAGATTATGTGTGGGACGGAAGTGGTCCTTCAGGCAGCAAATTAGACCACCCCTTTGTGCAACGGCTTGACAAGAGGCGATATTATTATGTTAGTTTGATCGTTAAGAATCCTTTGTGATAATTGGTGTCTATTGATCTCCAGCTGTTCCAATCTGACTGAATCAACATAATCTTATTGTCATAGACACTTATTGTTTCATTTAGAATTTTGAAAATTTAGTGTCATTGTGTTTAAATAACAAGCTAAGCCGTTGGTAAAGGAGAGAGGAGATGTTGTGTACCTTTTCTGCACAGCTATATATAGATAAGCAAATGTTGATTTAAGCATAGTTCTGACGATTGCGTGAGCCGAAATAGCTATCAACTATATTTGTTAAAAATAATTTTGTAGAACTAAAATACATTGCTATTTTTTCACCGTGTTATAATGGAGTTCTACCAAGTGAATGCAAATTCAATCAATGCAATTATTAAATTTAAAAATCGGAATTAATTGTGATAAAAGCTTTTTTTGTTGATAGTGTATCATTGTTATAAATACATAGATTTTAATTGTTCTCGATGTTCTTGGTATAAGAAAATTTGACAAACGATTTTCAGTTAAATCAAACATTTAATGATGCGTATTTAATACCGTATATTATAAAACTCTATGGTGAACTCGAAAACTGAACAATTTTAAATGTAAGAATAAAAATATATCAATAGATATTTTGTCTTGGCTAACTTTATGTTTAAAGACCAAATAAAGTTATTATTGCTGCGAATAGAATGTCTTTAAATAAATATTTGACATTACGGTAAGAGTCGATTTGCTAGACAATATTTAGATTATTAAATAAAATATCTTTGAGATCAATTCGAAGAGAATTTTCGTTATAAATATCTACTATAAGATTTCAAATTTGGTTTTGAGTTCGCTGAAGCTTAAACAAACCCACCGTTTGGATAAAGACAAAAAATGTTTTTTTCGTCAAATAAGTTTAAAAAAATTGAATTTCATAATAGTTTGACAAAATCATCTGACAATTAAAGAGAAAAACTATATATGTCATTAACTTGAAGTTGGAAAAAAAACGAATTAAGTTTTTTTGTATCAAGTCTTGAATTTACTTTTACATGATTCAGAAACAAACAAGACATAGAGTTTTACATAAATAAATTGACGGCTTAAGTGTTTTCAGAAATCTTTAAAAAAAAAATCATTCTCCATTGTAGACTGTGCGTCAAAGCCGGATAAAAAATTTGGACCTATCGAATTCATAATATAAATTGCAGGGAAGCTAAATCGTTAATGTATAATTTATTCTTTTTCGTTCTCTTTTTTATTGAATAGAACAAACACTTCATTATATACTTTTGTCAATCAAAAACCTTAGAATATCGACGTTACATCCATGTATAACAATAAATATTTAAAAAGATCGATATCTTACTTCTTCATACCACATTGTGTTCTCGAATAGTTGAATTTAATTATGACAATTTCTCACTCGTTTATACCAAGAGTTTAACGTCTGTGTGTAGTACATAATTAATACATTGCTTTTTGTAATATATACAATTGAAAACTCGGTTAACCATATCTGATAGAACTCTTTCCAACAGACATCTATTATTCCCGTCTGACGCAACAAATCTCTAGGCAGTATTTTAGATTGTCCTTCAATCTAGTGGAACCCGTATCACCAATATACCCCAATAATTCTGTCAGGCCCTTAAGGGTTGAGTAAGTAGACCATTTTCGATCTAGTTATAGAGAACGTATGATAAACGAGGTAATGACTTAAATATGAATCTATACAACCGTAAATTGTTTTGTCAGATATTTAGAAGTGCTAGACATATGCGAAAACTGTTTCAATAATTCAGTCACTATGAATAATAATGACATTTACCAAACGTCCTCTATTTCATTCAAATGTCATCTAGAATTCTTCATATTAATTAACCGTCGAAATTGGCTGTTTCGACAATGAAATTTAACATAAATACAGAGTTAAAACACCCATAGGAATGAAAAACTCTTGTATTATAGATATTTTAATTGCATAACGCCGGCATTAGTGACATATATATCATCATCATCAGCCGGGGTCGATCCACTGCTGGATGAAGGCCTCCCCCTGTTTTTTTTTGTTTTTTTTTTCCAGGGGGGGGTTTGGACATAGCAACACCACGCTGCCCAGGCGGGTTGGTGTTCGGTTTTCTGTCTGGGTTGTCCTTCCCATAGCCAAGAGAACATGGCACTCGGTGGTGTTCTCGAGCGGTCACCCATCCAAGCACTATCCGCGCCCAATGTTGCTTAACTTCGGTGATCGCACGAGAGCCGGTGCTTACAACGTGGTATGGTCGTTGGCTACATATATTTAATATTAAGTTTATATACTGTTTAATAGATTTTGTGCGTCTAGCGAAATAAGGCAAACATCTATTCCATTAATCGTCCACATGAGTAGTGTGGTCCAGTGTTCCCCAATCTTTTTACATCAGTGGACCGGTAAAAAAAGGAAATTTTTCTTGCGGACCATTAATATTGAAATAAAAATGGTTTTAAAAGAATACTTTTAAAATCTTATATTTTGACGGATAGACATATTTATAACTAACAAATATACATAAAATAGACTGATACAAATAAATTGAACAAAAAAATGGATTTTTTTCTAAAAACTAATGCGAAACCTGCCGTTAACTACTTTGTTTATATATTGAATATTCTTGACTGCAATGCGATTATGATGATGATTATTATTATTATTGTTGTTGTCGTTGTTATTGTTGTTATTATTATTATGATTTAGCAATAACTTAAAATACCCTATTAAAAATATCCTATATTCAATATTTTTTCATAGCGAATTTCTTGAAAATTGGCCACAGTTACCAATTGTGCCACGGACCAACGGTTGGGGAGCACCGAGTCTAGCAGTCTATTTCTATCTGGAAAGCCTTACTAATTTTAATTTTGTTTTTTTTTTTGGACCGTATAACTTGATATCAATTTATTATTTTTCTAACAAACTGCAGTGGATTATTTTTATCATTTGTTTAGTTTAGTATTGAAAATATAATACAATATAGCATGTTATGGATAAAATGCGTATTTTCTCGAAACACGACACGGTCATTAATTTGTCAAATTTACCAAACAAACGAATAATATTCTTAAAATATCATTAGGCGCTTTTCAAATAAACATTAATAAAGTTTCTGTTACTTTCTGACAACCATTAAAATACGACCGTTATGTTCCTTGTCACGAAATAAAAAACAAATTATGTTTACATTGTTATACAGTGAGAAACACGAAGAAAAAATTTGATGTTTTACTCAACAATATTGATGAAAATGTTTCGTCGATTATTGATATACTTCGCCTTTAGGTGTTGGCAGTCGAAACTAAATAATAAAATGAGCACTTTTTTGAATAAATATATAGTTCATTAACCGATCGATTAACAAACACTTCGAACTGCAAACAAATTGAATAACGAACACTATCACAATTTTTTGTATTCAAAAAACGAACACATATTCGGATAACGAGCTAAAATGATCAGATTATGTTCGCTAACCGATCGCCTACTGTACATTTAAAATCAAAAGACGTCTACTTAAGTTGAAAAATATAAATATCTGTTAAACTGGATTAATCAAGTATTATAACATATATAATGCTTTTTATTAGGAGAAGATTTGGTTGATAAAACGATTGTATATAGAAAATAAAAAAAAACATATTTTAAGACGATCATGTTATTTTATCACCCAAACTTAATTTGTTCATATTAGTTAACTTTTAATGAAGTTTATTATTTAACGAACGAAAAGCTTGTGTGAGACATATATAGTAATCATTTATAGGTAATGCTCATTAATAACATTTTATATAAAATGGATAAACATGTCGTCCATTCATCTGTTTTTACAGTTATTAAAAAGTTTAACACACACTAAATTAGTCAAAAATAATTATTTTTATGTACATTAATTGAAATTGAGGTTAAAAAAGTTATTTTATGACATAACTGTAATAATTTAACCCTAAAACCGCTTACGTCTAACAGTATGGTGAAACTTTGATAAGAAAATACTCTTGTAAATTTTTTTATTCCACTCTTAATTAAAAAGTAACGCCTAGAAACTTATCACATTTGAAACTTGTAGTAAATTTATAATTTTTTTTTTAATTTAACTGATCATCAGTTGATAATGCTCGCGATGAGCGAAACCGGTCCTGATCAAAAAATATATTGTGGAAATAAGTACTAAAAAAATGTGTTTTTATTATTTAAAATATAATGCCTTTCCATCAAGAAGTGACAGTTAACACCTTAAAAGGGTAAATTTATAAAGTGAATTTATTTTGTAAACCTCTACTGTTAAGACGACAAATTAAAAAAGAGAGCATAATTTGATGCAAAAAATATTTAAGTAAAAAATTAAGTTCTAATCTGTTTTTTATTCTGTTAACAACAGAGTAGGATATTGATATAAAGTAAAATAATAATGAATACGTAATTTCGACATTTTATCTCATCCAGAGCTTACAATCTCTTTCAGAGCTTCCAATGACTTAGTGAAATTTTTTTTCGGGTAACCAGTTAATATGTCAACAGGCTTGCTCATAATTAGTTAAGACAGCTTATCATTTTAATCTTGTTTACACAGTCTTTAATAAAATTATTAAGTTTTACGTTTGTAAAATAAAATTAGACTGAGAAAAAATAAAATGATTGAGAAAAACAAGGCATAAAAAACAGATTTGGGGTGAACGATCAATAATGCTAAAACAACTTCCTTCATCGCATCTCTATCGAAAATAAATAAAACGTGTTACGTGATCTATTTTCTTTCTATCTATTTTTACGGTTTTTTTTATATTACATGGGTAGTTTTATAGATGTTTGTTTTTCCAGGCAAGTGCCTTTTATTTTATAAAGCAAACAGGCGTGAAGATACTTAATAAGGTAACTCTATTGACGTCAAATGGCAATTCACTGGCACTAAATCAATTACCTACGGCATGTGTCGTCAATTGTGATATGTGTTCTAGATTCTGGACTTAGTAAAGATATTTTTTTTTCATAAGAATTAATATCGAAATAATCTTTAAAGAATTTAATGTTCAACCGTTTTTAATCAAAAAAAAGTACTCTCCATAATAACCGTTATTTTTTTTTATTTTACATATTCAAAATAGTATTCGTAAACATTATTAAAGTAGCGCACTATATTGTATATTCTCATATACAATATAGTACTATTTTATTCTTAATGTCAAAGGTTGAGAGTTGGCAGGTCTTATGCATATTTTAACCACTTTTGGCTTGACAGAAATCTTGCTTTACATGTATATTTTTTCTAGTTCCTTTCATATATTCATTTTCATCACAAGATAGTCATATTTTCGTAATATTACTTAACCAACCGTACCATTGGGGCGTGGAAATTTTAAAACTGTACACAATTTTACATGACTAGTCATTCATAACCAAAATTTCGTTGTTCGGCATCGTCAGGCATTATGTCATACAGATGTAATAGAACTGACAGATATTTTTATTTATTACATCGACTAAAAGCGAATTTCGTTAAACGTGTGGAATCAAACAAAGTTTCAACAATTTAAATTAATAATTGACAGAATTGTTGGAGTTTTAAGCAGCTGTAATAAATAAAATTTAATATTGAAATTCCATCAAGTGTCCTCATATAAAAGTAATTTAATATAGTCCATAATAAATTCTCGTGATCCACGTATTAAAAAGTCACGGTTTTGAAATTAGCTTATTGTAACAATTCATAAAAAGAAAGTTTTTTACCCTTCTTAAAAAAAGTCAACTAGTCTGTTTTGCTATAGCAAGATAATGTATTTTACATGAAAAATAGTGTGATATTTTTTCTATGCGATGGTTCTTACTGGAAAACGCTTCAAAGCCTCTGTTAGACGCGATAGAATTCAAACAGTACATGCACAATATATAAGAATCGATTTTTCATTATCCGTTTATATGCACACACCAACACATACTTGTTGATCGATAAATAAACACACCTACTGTAGTGGAAAGCACACATAATATAAAAATATCCAATATATAATTAATTATCATTAAAAATGTAATATACACTTTTCAGTATAATTCCTCTTGTAGTATACATTACTAATGCAAACTGTTTACTGTATGTCAGTACTATTGCATCCGTAAGATAAAGTGTATCAAAATATCGAAAAAGGTCACGGTTGGCAAAATATTTTGAAATATACAATGCTTCAATAATTTTAAAAAATAAGTGATATGTCAAAATCAATATATATTGTTGATTTCGGCGCTTTATAAAAAGACAGTTTATATGATATAACAAAGACTCATGAATCAGTTCTGTTGCATCCGTGTGATGGAATGCCTGAAGATGCCGAAGGGCAAAACCCGGGTCGTGAGTGACAAAACATGTGGAATCGTACAAAATTGTAACAATTCAAATTTACTATATTAAATATTTACAAAATTTAACAGTACTTTCTTTTCAGATATGTGAAAAAAACAAATTTTCACGAGGAAACAATGTACGTATGCTGTCGTAGAAATGGACATTAATACGGGCTTTGCAAACATAAGCATATTATATTGTGTTTATTCTGGAGGGTTATAATTTCATTTAATAAAGTAAATTACTCAGAGAAAAACGGAAATCAAATACTCCTTAGAAAAACGAGAGCAAATAAAATAAAGATAAGACTTCGACCATTTTTTCTCTTTCATAGTAAGATCTGAAGGCTTGTGTATATTTGAGATTGTTTCTTATTGTCAGCACGTTTCTTGCTTCCCTGGGAGCCAATATTTGCAGAAACTCTTTCTTTCTCTGCATGTAAGAGCAAATATAGATAAAATGTAGGTAATTGAATAAATTTATGGAAGTTAAAAAAAAGCCTATACAATCAGTTACTGTGAAAAATAAATTTAAACTCTTACGTTAAATTTAAATTAATTTTCCTTACCGTTCTTGTAAAACATTGACAAACGTCTTAATTTTCGTTAACCCTTTGGTTGCCATAGAAGAGATATCTCGTCAAGTGGCGCAGTGTTCGTATAGCTAGAAAGAAGATATCTCGGAATATCGTATTATTATATACTTATCTAGACAATGAAATTTTAAATGTGATCAACTTTAAGAATAAACTATAAAAATCGATGCGGGATATAAAATCTGGTAGGAAAAAAGAATTATGTTAAGATAAGTTTGATTTCAAAGTCAACTTCTTTTAGATCAAGGTACAATAAATAGTAATCCAATTGTATTGTGAAAGATATAAAATTTGGTTTTTGAAAGTGAAAGTGTTATTATAAAAAATATGTATTTTAAAAATTAATTTTAAAGTTTTATTTAAAGTTACAGATTTTCATTAAAGAAACTTTGTACGATAACACATGTTTTGCCATTGGTATCTTTAGGTATTAAATTACACAAATCCAACGGAACTGATATATATAATCAGGACAAATCAGGTAATATTTTTATAGAAAAAAAAAATATTTCACAACATTTTTGACAACTTACGCTCTGTATAGGCACACTCTAATAAATTGTCGTAACAGTTGAGACGGAAGTAGTCAGAAACAACAAAATTAATAATTTGCAAATATTAGTCTTTTTATTGAAATTGAATTTTCACAAAGTTTCCAACCACATTGATCATAAACACACATTTGGTTTAACAAAACTGATGTTATATTCTCTTACTAATAATACTTATAATACAAAATTTCTGAGTGTTTCTCAAAATTGTTTTCGATTTGTTTTAAATATTTTCTTAAAACGTGCCTCAAGGCTATATGCATAGGCGTTCTAGCATGTAAAATAAACTGTGTGGCTACACGTAGAACATTTCAAGCGTACGTTTTAAACCCCTTTGAAGCATTATTCAATGCAAATTGATATAAGATTATTCTTTGGTACAGACTATATTCAACAATTTTTTTTTCACTTAGCTGTTAATATGTGTTTAAAATTCTTTTTTATTTTAAGCTTCGACGTTAAAGTCAACTCAGTAAGAAACGATGATATTATAATTTATTATATTTAACATGAATATTTTTATACCAGCTGTTACAAATACACTTCATAAGTTGTATGAAATATTTGTATCGTGCTTTATTCAAAGTGACCGGAGCCTCATTGGTTGCTAAATGTCACAAATAAAATTTTGTATCATAAATAAAGATAAAAATATTTTTTTTAAATTTATGATATCGACTGAAGCTTGATGGAATTTTAATTTCAAATTTTAATTGTTGAAAATTTGTACGATTCCAAATGTTTTGTTGGATTTTGCTTTTAGGCATCTTCAGGCATCAGCTCAGTTTTGTTGCGTTCGTGTGATAGAATGCCTGAAGATGCCGAAAGGCTAAAACCAGTTTGTTTGTATCAATAAATGTAAATTCGTTCAAAGAAAAAGCGATGCAAATTTGAAGTCAAAACGATAAACAATTCATTTCAATGAATTTCTTTGTAATCTGGTACAATACGATGTAAAATATAACAAGACATTTTTGCACTAATATTATGAAATAAAATCAATTTTTCAAACAATATTAGTGTTTTCGTTGGGCTTTGTTATTTTCTTTAGTCAGTTAAAACACTAAGCCAAGATAATTGAATTTTATGAAATTGTTATTCTACTAATTTTGTGAAACGGCGTGTTTTGTTTCGTTGAAAAACACCATCAGATTATTTTATCGTAAATATTATTTTTATGTTCATTTTAAATGTATATTTCTATGAAAAAATATTTTTAAAATATAGTATAGCATAGTATAAAAAGTAGAGGATACAAAAAAGTAAATTTGCTATCATAATGTACGGTAAGATAAACAATCTAATAATTGGAGTTTTTATAAATATGTGTTACAATATATTGTTAGATATTATTTCAATAAGGATGCTTTAAAGTTTTTTGGATAAAATATTGACAAAAGCTAACGAAATTTATTGCAAAATATTTGTGATTAAAAAAATGAGATTATGACTACTTAATAGCATTTGTATCGAAAAAGCTTTCGTACGGAGATTTCTTGTTAAAAGTTTAATTTTTTCATTAAATTCGGCTTGGGGTAGAGCGCCTCTGAATGATTCATTACTGTGGGACTTGGAAGTCGATGAGGGAATTCGGAAGTGGTCGGGTGAGCCGAAATCACCCGAAATAGACCCGAAATTTTAGACGCATAACCAACCAAAACAGACGAAAATGTTTATATGCATCAGAAAGGTGTAACCTATATTTATTACGAAACCCATGAAATGTTCAATTGGTGAATAACATCACGTTCATTTTGGGCAAATATTGAGTTTTGTAAATTATTATTGATTGTAATAGAATTTATGATATTGACTGAAGGTGCTTGATGGAATTTTAATATAAAATTTGAATTGCTACAACTGTGTACAAATTCCACGTGTTTTTTCGCTAACGACCCGGATTTCGCCTTTCGGCATCTTCAAGCATTATATCACACGGATGCAACAGAACTGACGTACAAAAAACAGTTAGCATCGTCTATATACCAACGTTATCAATTACAGGAAAACACATACCCCAAGGCAAGCAGTAAATGGCAGCTAAAACAAATTTAATAATATTAATAATGCCTGAAGATACCGAAAGCCAAAACCCGGGTCGTTAGTGAAAAAGCATATGGAATCGTAAAAAGTTGTAACAATTCAAATTTGTTTGTAATAAAGTTGTCCCTTAGGAAAAATATGTCTTCTTTATCATAAAAGGTTACATTAAACTGAAAGACTTAAATAAATATAATATAAAGTAAAAATAAATATAATTCGTTGATAACATAACACCTTATTTTGTCTATGAAGTAAAATCTGTGCCGCAAATTTGAAAAGGCTGTTTTAAGTAAACTGTGTTTAAGTCATAATTCGTAGGTATATCAAATTGAAACTTTCATCAGTTCTTTCGGACACGTAAAAAGCTCAAAAAAAGTCGGCTACGTTAGTAACAACTGATTGCTTTATATTGGTTTTTCAATCCCGAAAGTTGATTAAAGTACTTCAACATTCGTAGTTATAAGACAATTATTTACTTTTTGTCCAAACATGACTATTTTTTAGATATATGGTAATATGTTACATGATACCAAATTCTTAATCAAACTCAAATATTCGAAAAAGATTATTGTATTGAACGTCCTTTCTGCAACAAGTGTGTGAAAATACGAAAGTAGAAAAGATGTGTTCATAAAATATTGGCAGAACCTTTGTGACCGTAAGGCGTTTTTGTTGATTAACATGGTATAATGTAATATATATTTAAAATAAATTATACGATATTTTCGCAACTAAATATTAAGATTTACTTAAAAAATACGCTAAAAACTTTTTATTTTGTTTTTGAAAATATCAGAAAAAATATCTATTGCTTTGAATATTATTTTATGAGGAGTGAATTTATTTTATTTCGCTAAAATATTTTTTGAAATACAAATTTTTCTATGTAAATGATTCTCAAATATTATCTTTGTATACACCTTTTAATAAAGTGTTCCTTGGGCATTTAGCTAAATACTTCGTTGTGTACCGATAAGCAATCATCAATCAGCTTTATAATTGAATTTAAAACTCCCAAAGTTAAAATAATATATATATATTATTCATTTATATTACAAAAATGGAGAGTATTATCTTTAGATCGAATGATATATCCACATGTCATAATAAAACATGTTTTTATTAAATTTGAATTATTACAGCTTTGTGCGATTTTAAATGTTTTGTCACCAGCGACCCGGGTTTTGCCTTTTGGCATCTTCAAGCATTCTATCACGTGGATGCAACAGATGTATGTATTATTTAATATTTCATGCTTTTCCATCAAAAAGTTACTGTTGATATCGTAGAAATGTATAAAAAAACGTCTTATGTATGAAGAAGTGACAAAAAATCGTTTAAGCAACATAAAAATTACGATCTAACTCTTTTGCGTGAATTGTATTATTTTCCTTTCATTTTAATTATTTTACCTATTTAAAATTACGGAATCAAAGTTAACGTCAGTGCTAACATTTAAATGGCAATGCTGATATTTAAGTCCCTTATTATCGTTATCTCTGTCTATCCAGCAATGTCACGGTCTCTCAATGCTCGGACATCCTTCAGGAATAGAAAATTTAAGATATTTAGAGGGTTTTGACTGAATTATGCGTGATATACATATTTCCAACATGGCGTAGGCGTATCTAATATGACAATGTCTGCCTCGCCGTAGAAGTTATTAAATGCCCATGATTGTTATGACGTCATCAAATACCACCCTCTCTGAAAATATTCGCATGATCCCTCACTCATACTTGTAGATTCAGGATATCATTATATTCAAATAAGTTTTATTTATAAAAGATATTTTTATATAAGAGATAGAATATACAATAAGTTATCAAATATCTGTCAGTGGAGAATGTTATATCACTGAGCCTTAAAATAGCGTCGAATTCTCGCTTCCTATAAATCCCTCACACAAAAGTTATTGATCAATATGTTGTTTTTCTATGAATTCATAAATTTGTATTATTTCATCATATTTTAAGACATATTATGATTTATTTTATAAAAAAAGTTAAAAATATGTAGTGTTAAAAATAATTTTTACCAATCTTAATGAGGTTTTCTAGTTTAAAATACAAATGTTTATAAAATTAAAATTTTTGATAATTTAAGCAATTCAAAATGATTTGTTACTTAAGCGTTTTGTTATCTCCTTGCATTCTTCCACACGAATACAATATAACTGACAAACATAAAAAAAACAATTACACAGGAAAAACACTGATTCTAAGACTAAGATCAAAATATTTATCTGAAATAAGCAATGACTTAATTTTAGTATTATTCAAATATATATGATAAATCTCTGCAAAATATATATATAGACAATGAGTTTTTGATAAAAAGATTTTGCTATAAGTAATAATTAGTTACTATTAAAATGCGATTTTGGTAATTTTAGACTTAATTATTTATAGTTGATGGGTAAAGGAGGGATGAAACATCAGCTCCTGGCTATGAACTAAATTTATAAGATTGTCGCTTCATTAAGCCAATTTTACATCACGGATAAAGCAAAGGAAGTAAGTAAGGTTAAACTGATCGTTGAGGAAAAACGTGACACTAAATTGAGCTTTGCATATGATGCTTTTTCTAAATAAAAAAGTTCATAATATCCTGTGTTTTAAAACTGTAATTGAACATCTTCCTTCACGTTAAATGAGCAATTTTCCGATATTAAATGGTTGGCAAATATATAAATTTCTGTATTTAACCTAAAAACAATTGTGTATGTACACAAAATTGAAAATCATAATGATATACGCTGAATGCGTGGAAAAACATTACAGTTTAAAAAGGTTTTAGAATCAATTTCCCTTGAGACAAATACCCACATTTCGCTCTTTTTAGACACTATTTATTGTAATTGTTATGTTTAAAGCTAAAAAATTACCCTCATCTCCACAAACAGCGCAGAGTATACTGCTACCTAAACGCTTCTTTCTGATTTCTTTTGTCTTTCCTTTTTTGTGTGGAAAACAAAAAAAGCCCTTGTATTTTTAAAATAATAATAAAATATAGTTAAGCGTTTGTTACGTTTCAATTTTTGGCTTTTGAATATAGCAACGCCTACATGTACAATTGGGTTCATATTATTCTTTGACATAAAAGATATCGACCGTTTGTCAGTCACTCCGATCAAATTGATTGACGGGCGGTACGATAAAGTAAAGAGCATTAAATAAATTGATTTTAGATGAAATTATTGCTTAAGAACCAAAAAAAGATTTATATGTTTTGTCAGATCCATGGTGCTATTGATTTCCGTTACATATCTCACGGGATCAAGTACCAGTAAGTAAACCTTTTTTCAATCGATGTAAGGTTTCCGTTTTAAGGAATATATGCTTCTTTTATCTGAATATTCTATTCCTCCTATTTGATCGTAAAAATAGATCGTAATAGAAGTGATAAGCTAATCACAATACCGGTCATACTGGTATCATTTATATCTATATTCTACCAAAAATATGTAGAATGAACGAGTAACAATCAATTCTTATTCAAATACCCTCAATAAGAGATCACGCGCTCCGAAGTATTTTATTTTTTTCAATATATATATATTCGTGAAAATAGTTCAAACAGAATGGGTTTTTTATAACAATATTAATTTTTAGTTTTTTTTAAATTTCGTTGATAATAGTATCTGAAAATTAAAAAAATTATTGTATTTATTTCTAATTTTGAATTGGTGAAACCTTTTACAATTCCACACATTTTGTCATTAACGATCCGGGTTTCGCCTTTCGGCATCTTCTGGCATTCTTAGTGACAAAGCATGTAGAATCGTGCAATGTTTTTAACAAGTCAAGACTTCTATAATTGATTGAAATCATAACTGACGAGGCATTCAGTTCTGTTGCATATGTGTGATAAAATACCAAAACGCCGAACGACATAAACAAGTGGAATCGTAATATATTTCAAAAATTCAAATATTATATTGATATAACATCAAGTAAATTTATTTCATATCATAAAAAAGTCTTCTTTTCAAAGAATTTATTTTTTATACATTATTATTGTGCCGATGTCATTGGGTTATGAAATAGACGATTATGACATTGCTTTAGCTAAATCCGTTTTGATGTTATGCTCATTCATTTAACATAAGTACTGCTTTCAAATAAATTCAAAATATGGTTAACACAGTTATTAATATTCTCAATAGCTTACATATTAATTTGATGTATATTTTATTAAATTTTTATAGTCTGCATTGGCTATGTGCGAAGAATATATTATATTACACAACTATTCAAAAAAATTACAGAAACGGTATAAAAGACAAAGAACTATAAATTATTCTAAAATACGTTCGTAATAAATTCCTTTTTTGTATCGTAAAGCTCACGACATAAAAATTATGTTCGTTTCAAAATTAAAAACGCACCAGCAGATTCTCTTTAAACAAAGGCCTAATAAAGTAGCACGAGACTTGGAATAAAAAATGGAATCTATTCGTAGAAAGTAAAATTGGTTACAAAAAATCATCGCCTGAAAATGCTTTCGTTTTATATTACTTGGGTTTTAGATAATGTTGGCAAAACTGGGGTATAAAAAATAAAAATCATTTCAAATATTGAGAATAGGTTATTGTCGATACAAAAAAAAGTGTATTTTGCTTCATACAAAAATGTTCTGTATAATATTTGGATTCGATTTAAAAATATGATTTGCATCAAAGATTAATTAAAGTTTTATCAGGAAAATCAAATTAAAATTTTCTGTTGAAACACTGGAAATTGACTGTGTTCATTGGATAACTGATTGTTAAAAGCTATTTAGATAATGTAGTCTGTTTAATATCATACTTATTGAAGTCTGGCTTAAAACCATACTAATGTTCTTTTTTTGTGTTTTTAAATAGATATATAAATACTATATATCTATATATACTATATATTAGTAATGTGTATTATACACTAGAATTCTAGAGTTATTATATCTTGACAATTAGTTAATCAGTTTCAATTTTTTGAAAACATTCAATCAAAATATTCCATCAGGGATACCTATAATCTAAAATATTAATAGAGAATTGATATACTATTTTTCAGTAGTAAAAAAAGGATGTTAATAAAAATATAAATATGAATTTGCGATGTCTTAAAATATTTGATTGTTAAGAAATATATGATATTTTCAGAAGGAGAATAAATTGAAGACCTCAAAAGCTCAAACAGAACTTTGAAAGTCATCGAAAGAAATAATTTTAAAATGTATTTTTAATGGTATGTAAAAGCATCTTCATGTCTAATTTTGTTTATCATTAGTAAAATATTTAAAAATTTGTGTTGGATTATTCACTATTGATGAACGTTATAAAAACTACTGCAAAAGCACTCAAAAATACATTACCAGAATTGCGACGTAACGTATCCTAGAATATAATGGAATGGATTTAATGTATGCAATTTTACATATCTCTTAGTAATACAATATCTGCAGTAAATATATATATAACTGAAGTTTGTTCTAAAATTGAACAATTATTATAAAACAAAACGTGAATGCAATTAAATAGTGACAAAAATTTTCACTGTATATCCGCAATCTTTTAATCTAACTGGATACAATATATAAATATTAATAATTGAGCTTTATAAACAAGAAATCATACATTTATCTTAAGTTCTTGCAGATCTCAAATAAATTTAATTAATTGTAAAATTACTGAACATATAAAAATAATAAATGACAATTAAAAAAAATTCTACTTCGTAAATTCGTTGGGACAAGAAAGTTTAAAAGGCCAGACCATTTTCGTTTTTAATTTGCAAGGGAATTACCACGTTGCTATCGTTAAATACAATCTAAATTTTCAGGGTTGCGCAACTTTGTATGATAAAATAGATGGTCTAGAGAAGATTGTAATAATTTATTGAGGGCTGCCATAGCTAACAAATGCTTTAGGAAAAGCAATCAAGCATTCGAGTGTGAATCTATCTATCTCTTTGATCAATCTACAATTTTCATATAAAAATTATATTCTTTCAAAACACAAGACTGATAGAGATTTAATAATAGCCCCATCTGTTTACAATGTATCTGTATTTAAGTCTTCTTTGTGAAAGAAAATCAAACGCGTATAGAGGCTTTTGTGTGCCCCATGTTGGTTAAAAGGAGAATTTTGGCAAATCTTCTCTAATTAACTAATACAGTGTTATCCAAACTTTATGTCACAGCATTTTTCAACAGAAAAATATTGAATTTAAATATCGACACTCGATGAAATTTTTAAATAAAACTGAGATAGAAAGAAGGTCATTTCTTCTTAAATTTTTTTCGCTCATCGCGAGCATAACCAGTCCTGAAAAAAATCACGTGGAAATAGTATTTATAATGTGTTTTTATTATTCAAAATATCACGCATTTCCATCAAGAAGTGATAGTTAACACCTTGAATTGAATTGCTTAATAATAAAACAGGATATCAATAAAAAATGAGAAACTACTTTTATCGCAGATTTGTATTTATAAGTGTGTATGTGTATGTATCAATTTTATCATTCTTTCAAAAAACGGTTGTAATGGAAAGATTCATGGAAATTTGATTGAATTTACGAAGTTTTACTTTATATGCACGTTCACAGTGCAATTTTTAAAATATAAAATTATTTTCCTTTATCTCCCTGAATCAAATGGTTTTTGAACGTTGTATGGTTTTCGAAATTATCAATTTATTTATTTATTTGTTACAACTATACAGTGCAAAACTTACAAATTATCAATTCAATGCTTTTGCACCGTAACATATTAACATATTTAAATATAAGAATATAAAAATCAACAAATACACTATAAAACAATCAATAAGGATTGCAAAAAATGAAAGTCAACCAAGTAAGCTCATGAAATGTCTACTTTAGCTGAAAAAATAGCATTCGTCTGAGCTCACTTTCGTCCACATGAAATATGTCAACATCCGAAGCAATACTGTTGAACATTGTTAATGCTCTTACCATTGGTATCCCCATTGGCAGGCTGGTTCTACACTTTGGAAGAACAAAAAAATTATGTACACGATTTCTCAAAATACCATCCGGAACATACAAATTGATATTATCAAGGATGGCAGAATTCTTATTTTGGCCTCGAATTAGTCGAGAGAAATATGTGGCTAGATATATTTCTCTTCGATTTTTCAAACTATTAAAAGTGAGCATACCTAAGAGAAAGTCAGTTGGATAAAGCCACGGATAGTATCCGGGCATACGGATCAAGTAAAAAAGTCTCAAAAATTTATTCTGAACCTTTTCCACCATAAGGGCATATTTCAAATCTCTTGGGGCCCAAACAATAAATCCACTCTCAAACCTACTTCGTACTAAGGTATTGTAAAATAATATTAAAATTTTAACACCTGAAAAAGCTCTCGTAGTACGCAGGATAAAGCCCAACATTTGCAATGCTTTGTTGCAGGTAGTCCTAATGTGACTATTGAAGGTTAGTTTACTTTCGAATTGTACTCCAAGATCCTTTACTGATGAAATTCGCGAGAGAGCTCGGCCACTCATTGAATATCGGAAAAAAACACTTGCGACCGTCTAGTAAACGATAAAAGACTGCATTTGTCTATATTAAAATCGAGTTTATTTCTCCTTCCCCATTCTACTACATTTACTTTATCAGACTGGAGACGGAGACAATCATCAATTGCGGCAACTTGCAAAAACAGTTTCAAATCGTCAGCAAATAATAAGAATTTAGCATTTTTATGACGTTTACTATGTCATTTACAAATATAGTAACAGCAATGGACCCAAGTTTGAACCTTGTGGAACACCAGAATACGTGCAGAACGGTTTGGATTGAAAAAGCCCATACGATACGTATTTTTTTCGGATCCCAAAATAACTTCCAAACAATCTAACAAAGCTATCTTACAAACCTATCATTTGGAGTTTTTCCAAAAGTATGTCATGATTGACTCTGTCAAATGCCTTCGAAAAATCATTGTAGGAACAGTCAACTTGCAGGCCTTTGTCCAATGCCGTCGACACGTAACTCGTGAACACCATCAAGTTTGTATCGGTTGATCTTCCGGTTCTAAATCCATGCTAGTCATTTATTATAAATGGCTCAAATTTTCTTAAATCATTCCATGCATAATCATCTCGAGAACTTTGACTGGGGCTGAGAGAACAGCTACTGGTTTATAATTTTCCACTGATGATTCTGCACCACATTTAAAAACTGGGGCTATCTTTGATATTTTCCATATATCCGGAAAAAATTCTGTTTTCACTATCAGATTAAATATGTAACGTAAAGGACTCTTAATTAAATCGATACATCCCTTAATTTTTTTTTTTCCATTGATTTTTGGATAAGTAAAAGAGACGATATTTAGATTTAAGTTTAATCTTTTGCACAGCTTAAATTCAAAAAATGTGCTCTTAAATCAGTTATAACGAAACTGTGTGAATGAAGATTGGACTTGCCTAAAAGCTTAAAAAAGCACAACACCTACGCTGTTAGATTTTGTGAAATACAATAAAATTGGATAAAAAGATGACAACATCTGATAAGCAGTGACACGATAAATTTATTTTTCAATCAGGAAAACTTACTAAACATTTCCTGAAATAACTTATCATATTTCTATTTTTAAAACAACGAATTGATTTTTTTTGTATATTGTTTCCATTGCATGTTTTTTTGTAAAAATATATTTTATTCCGAAATCATCTAATGGGATTTATTTTTATCAAATAAAAGCCATAAAATTTTCGCTAGACAAAAGTATTTCGGTTTGAAAGCATTAAAGTTTTTTATGAAACCATACATATTTTGCTCCTTTGATAAATAAAGTCTTGAGAGTTAATTTAAAACAATATTCAAAATGTATTTACTAGTAATAATGTTGTACTGATACTGCTTGCTATGAGTAAAATAAAAAATATTAATGTTTTTTTGTCTATTAATTGAGTAATATAATATTTATAGTAACTGTTTCCGGAAATAAATCAAATATAATATGATACTCAGATAACAATTAGTATTCTATATATTCACCATAAATGAAATACTGTCATCCTTTGATCAATAATTTACTTTAAATCAGTCTGAAAATGAAATTCTGAAAACAAAAAATTAAAGCTCGTCTATCATAAAAGCTGCGGACATTTCTCAAACTTATTACATTATACTCAATTACAAAAGTTCCTGGTGATAAGTTTCTATCAACAAATTTAAATTTAACAAAGAGAATGATTAAGCAGGCATAGATATTTGACTTTCTACAAAATTTTGCCAGTTTGAAAACAAAACAAAGCTCAAAACATACTTAGTCTAATTAGTGAAACGTTTCGGCAGGATCTATGATTAGTTATTTTGGCCAAATTGAAATGGTTGATGGGTTAATTTTGTCTCGAACTCAGTACTTGGTATCAATTCTTGTAAAAAATAAATCCATCAAGAGTTAGTTATTTGATCTGAATGTTATCATTTGGAAAAAAAAATGGAAAATTCATATCATAATGTTATACATTTACGATAGAATCTGTAGAAAAATATTCTCGTGATATTCCAAACATATTTATTTAGTTTGAATATTTGCCAAAATATTAAAACAGGGAGAAATACAACACAACTTTCAGAAAACTTGATCGATTTATTTTATATTATATCATTATATTTTAAAAAGACTATGCTTTAAGATACAATTTAAGAAACAACTTAATATTGCACGTCATAAATTTTTGATTTTTAAGATTTTTAAGAGACTTAAGATTTTTTTGTTTTTAATCGGTAAAAAAATATGCCTCCTAAAAAAGTGAAACAAACTCAATGTGTCTGATTGGATGGGCTCAGTAAATTCAGAAATGATTAATCAAATTTAAATATTTTTTTTTTGGTTTGGCCAAAAGCTCTCGTTTCATCACATTTAATTATAAACACCCTGTTAATGAACGCGGTTCAGAGCGTCATAAGCGCACAGAATATTCATTTTCTCATCACGACATATATTCGATACATGCTTGAACAGTGCACATATTACATGTCTCTAGAGAAATCACTCAAATGATAACTCATTCATGAAGTCCTCTGAGAGCAAGTTTGGTTAGTTACGTCTCGTGCCCAGAGGCCGTTATAATATAGAGAGAATGCCAATTTGCAACAGCTAAAAAAAGCACATTTTGTATAACTTTTTTTAATATTGACATACAGTTTTCAGTTAGGTCACGATATTTTTCACGAGGGTGTGAACGCTACAAAATGCTTTAACATTTATGATTATTCAACAATAATGTTTTTATGCGGCACATGGCGTGATAAAATTTTAAAAGAATGTTAAAAAGTGGGAAAAAATGTGTTAAGAGATGTTTTCATGCCGAATTTAATAGAATAATTGATACTAATTTTACTGTCTCGACACGATGACTAATAATAACTAATTTTCTTTTATAAGACATTATATACGTATAGATTAGTTAAGCTGAATTAAATTTAAAGTATACTTGTAATGGTGGAAAATGTCAACAAACAAATTTGCTTTTTGTTTTACTGAATCAAACGCTTTTGGTATTTCCCAAGCTATAACTATATTCTGTCATAAAATCATGTAAAAGTTATTAAAACTTTATAATTTGTCTTTATATAGAAATGAAGTGTACAAAATAATTTAACTACGGGTCCGAAATAGTTCTTAAAAAATAGCTCTCTGCGGATGAATCTCCGGCAGTACGTGGTAATAAATATTATGCAAATTTATTTGCACTGACATTCGAGCGTTACTCTGTTGGCATTTGAAATCACAATATAAATTTGCATGAATCCTGTCTAACATAATTAAGCAAAAAATACAGCAATTTCGTTTATCAAAATTGTATTAGCATTTTTTTTTCTATTTAAATTATATTGAAAGTTTGAATGGCAATGGAATGTATTTTAAACATAAAAACTAAATGCATATTGATAACGTTAAGGGTGAAATATATAGTCATTGATTGGTTAAGGATATTTCTCACTTTATCTGGCTATAACTTTGTTCATATTTATCATTTTGTAAGTCTCAAAATATATATTTTTTGCATCAAAGCTTTGTGCTTTCATTTTGTTTAACATAAATTATTTTTTTAAATACATTCTTTGTTATTATCATTTATCTAGATGAAGAGCAGAAATATGGAAATAGGGGTTTTTACAGTTATTTGAATATATAGAATAAACAGTTTACTATGCACTTAAAAAGCAAGTTTTCTTATAGATTTCCTGAGAAATGACACACAAAATCGCAGTTTTTTGTCTTTGAAAGCTATAAAGACACTAAAATCCCTTGATATTGACGTGTGTAATAGAACATACCAAAAAGAGTAGTGTGGAGCAAAAAATAGTATAAAATGTTAGATATGGATTGCTGAAACTTCAAAAAATCTGTTAAAATCTGTTAGTAAATTGTACTTGTTAATATGCTTTTATTTGGGGATCTTACAAGTGAAAAATTTCAGTCACTAATGCCTTCGAATAAAAATTGATAAATAACAGTAAAAAATTTAAAAACATGAAGGTTGACACAGTACCAGATAGTAACAGTTCAATATTAATATACGATTCTCGGTATTAAAGATGTTTTGTCGGAGTGATGTTTTATAACAACTGCAATTGTAATTGCAATTGTGCAATTGCACAGAATAACAGCAAAGTGTTTACAAAACATAATTCAAGATAATTCAATGTACATAGATATAAAATAAAAATGTTTCGTTAAAAATATTAGAAATATTTAATTTTTAAATTTTATGTAATTTTAAATTTAGCACACCACATATTGACTTTCTAAAACACTCAAAATATTTTTTGAAAAAAAAATACAGAAGAAGTAATGAAAAATATGCACGCATAAAATTATGCTTTGAGATAGAGTGGTATAAAATAATAATTTAATATTTCATAAAAAAATAATAGCCTTTAATAAGTTAACTTATCAATGACTGATATCTATTTATACATTAACGAGTTATTTATGATGTGCTTATTTGTCTGTCAGGCAGTGCAGGGCACGGCAAGTTTTATCAAAACATTGCATGCAGCTTTCAAAGCGAGAAGGTCATCATTGCTTTGCAACAAACAAAATGTTCGCTGTCTCAACAGCAAATAAATACACACTTACGTCGTAGCTGTCGTACCACTTTGTTGTAGAACATATGTTTGTACTATGAAAGTAATTAATAACTAACTTTTGGAAGATGCAAAAGAATGTATTGTTGAACCACACTTATTTTTACAACACTTTTTGTAATAAAATGTGTGATAATATAATTATAGAATAATCAAACATGAAAGCTAATTCATAAATGAAATTTGAACATCATAAGATTTTAGATAATGGAAACACTTTTTTTAAGTGCTTATATTTTATTTGATTAGAACCGATTTTACTCATCCCGAGCATTATCAACTGAAGGTAACGCTCGCGATAAACGAAACCGGTCCTTGTCAAAAAAAAATATATTGTGGAAATAAGTAATTCAAAATGAGTTTTTATTTTTCAAAATATCATGCCTTTCCATAAAAAAGTGACAGTTAACACCTTGAAAATTATAGGTTTTCACTTTAAACATGTTAAATGTTCATTCTTTATGGAAACACATGATATTTTACATATGAAAAATACATATTTTAGTTCTATTTCCACAACATATTTTATGACAACAAATGACTTGATTTTGTCGCCAATCAAACCGATATTAAAATGATTATATAAATAAACATAAGTTTCAATATTTTTGCAAAATATTGTCTGTAAAACAAAAATATTTTCAAAAGATTGTGAAATATTAAGACAAGCTTAACTTTCTTTAAATATCATATTTTGTAGAGTTGTTAACGTGACAAAAGAATGAACGCAAAAATTCTATTACATATTTCGTTCATTTTATCATAAGTACTACGCTAGCAACTTTAATGAGCATCTCAGCCCCAACAGTCTACGTTGAAGAACTCTACATCTTAAGTTGTAGCACTTCTGTCCCTTTCCATTCCTATAATATATGCAAATGACTTCGTGAAATGTTGCGAAGGCTCTGATAAGAAACTGTGACCACAATGTAGACGATTTGAATGAAGTTTTTTCTACATTGAATAAAACTTTGTTATGAAAATATATATTTCATTCAGTTTGTGTGGTTCTTTTTAAGACATACTAGCTTCATATGAAAGTATTAAGCTTAAGGTGCCATTACAGACAGATAAATATTTAAGAGTAAAAAGTTTTTTTATTAAGGGAATAACAGAAAAAAACCAGAGCTGCGGAGTCGATGTCGATTTCGTGAAATACGAGTGACTACGATTACTTTTTCGATTAGAACGTTTTGAAAAATAGTTCAATGAACAATTTGGGTGGTTGGGTGTTTATTGTAATGCACATAAATAAGAAAGGTAGGAAAAAACCTGGCAAACGCAAACGTTTTTTTTTTGTAAAATGGTCAAAAAATGTATGTGTTAAGAAGTTTTTCATTATTGAACGATTGAAAATATTTTTAATAATAAAGAATGTATATGTAGCTTAATGTGATTAATAATTTATTAAATATCTATTTGTCAATTCTCAAAAAAGAGGTTATGATCTACATGTACAGACATCAGTTATTAATCATTGTTAAGTTGACTCATATAATTAATTGGTGTAGAACTTATTAAATTTAAATAAATAATTCATTATTTGAAGTAATATTACATTTTTTTATTTTAATAATCATGATGGATTTCGCTGATAGTGATAATTATTATGTGATACAATAGAAATCAAATTAAGGTAGTTTATGTTATGATTGATATTTTATTACAACAAACAAGTCTTCATGTAAAAATATAATTTCATTTTAAAGTAAAATAACTATTCAATATCAATCAACGATTAAGCCATATTAAAAATCTGTAAGACCAAAAATACATAATGAGACTAAAAATAATTATGAAATTTCAACCGTGATAAATGAAAAAAAAGTGGGAAATTTTAACTTACCATCAATTATTTTTTGATGAAAAGAGTATTTAATATTATATTAAGATACTATTATCAGTGTACGAAGTTGACTAAGCGAATTTTATTGTTTTTAATATAGATAAATAATAAAAAAATACCAGCTAAATTTATATCCAATGGTTACATACTTGGATATGATATCCAAAATGGTCTTATGAATAAACAAGCGATGCTTTGGACGGAAACGATGTCGATGATGGTGTATTTACATAGTACAGGAATGCTTGTTGTCTATTGAATAAAATCATTTGCTACACGGAAAAAAAAGATAATTATTCTTTAAAAACGAAGAAAGACGAAATTGTTTATTTTTGAATTTATTTATAAATATCCTAGAGACAATAATATGTTCGATTGATTTGTGGTAGCTTTGTGAAAGTTCATTTTTAATATACAGTGAATCCTTGATTTCACGTTTTTTAAGCGACTCTAAAAAAAGGAAAAATGCGGGAAATGACGAATGCGGGAAAGCTTAATATAATAATAAAAAAAATTCTTATAAAAATATGAACTCCCCCCCCTGTGATTTTTGAAAAAAGTAATAATAATTAAATTTTATTTATTGAAATATTCGAATAGTGTTTTACACTTCTTGCGAAATTCTTCATTGAAGAAAATCTCACGGCATTTAGCGAACTATATATTTGGTTAATTTATAAGATTTAATGTACTAAAACTCGCTAATTGTATTGGATAGAAAGATTTTTCAACCGAAACCGATCAATAAGGATCATATTTGAAACAGGACCATTATATAATATTTAGACGAAAAATTGAAGATATCGATAAATTGGGGAGCGGTTAATGCAGAATTATTTGACATTGTTCTTATAGGTATTTGACGGGACATTAAAAAATGAACGATCCATCTCGGAAAACGTATTATGTGAGAAAGATTGATCAAGTTTCCACTGTACATATATTATAATTGGTAAGTTGGTTATTCCACTTGTTGCGTTACTATATGTGGCACGGCCCATTTTAAAATCACCTTTACCTACCTGTATCTTTAGGTTGTTCATAACTTAAGTAATCAGAGAACTAATTATGAACCTAAAATTGAAGAACGGGTTGGTATAATTTCTTGTTTAATATACTGGACGTTGGGAGAGTAAAAAATATGAAATAAAACTATTTATTATCGTAAAACAACATATTGAAATCAATTAACATATTTGTTGCGGTTGTGAACCTATCTAGTCTATTGATTTAACATATTCAGTTTTTTTATGAACTCTAGGCTGTTTATTTCCATTAAACGTTCTAGTTACTAACATTTGAGACTATAAAAGGTTATCTCAAAAAGAACATACGTTAAAGTTTGTTAATGATTATCATTTCAGGTTCTTGAAAGTTTTTGGTCTTCTATTATATTATTGATAAGTGAATGATTAATCTATAACGTTACTTTGAATAATTCTGTCTACGTTCTTTAAAAGTTTTATTTTTGGATACATATAAAACATCTGTTGTATTTTAAGGTTAACATCTAGAGTCTCTTTAGCACAGTAAGAATAAATTTATATTTTATATCTTAAAATATGCAGCCCAAGGTTTATGTCATCTTTGCATTATTCTATTGGAGTTACTCGTCTTTATTGAACAAATGATTCAAAAAGGAAAAGGTTCCATTTGAATTTCCAAGTGAAATTTTAAATTTAAAAATTTAGAAATACACTGTATTTTTTGAATAAAAAAATAACATATAAATATTGTAACTGATCTAAAACAAACCGAAAGCGGATTATTAAAAAGTAATTTGAAATATAATAATTAAATTGGCATTTACTTGGTTGAAATCCATTATAACACGACGAAGAATAGCAATGTATTTAAGCACTACAAAATTTGTTAGATAAATAGTTGATAGCTATTTGGGGTTATGCTGTCATCATAATTTTAAAGTTAATATATATGTAATTAGGTAGATATTTCTGATAAGGGTATAAGACAAATATAATATTTTAATATTTTTAGAACTAAAATACCTAGCTATTTTTTCATCCTGTTTTATGAAATATTTTTGTATCTTTCAAAAAATTTAAGGAGCAAGAACTTGTTTTGCTTTTCCTCTCATTTTGCTCGTCATATTTTTCAATTTTATTCGAAATACATTTTGAATTATTAAAACGGTAACCCCATTAGCAATACGAGTAGTGCGGAATTTTTGTTGCTTTTGTATGAAAAACAATATAAAGAAATAAATATTAAAAAAATAATACTGCTTGGGAAAATGTTCACATTTTGAGTAATGCCTATAAATAATTTTATATTTTCATGCTCTTTAGAAGATGTAATATCGTATACTGAAAAGGGTTGAATAATTGGAGTCTTTTCATGTGATATTCAAGAAAGAAAAAGGGTTTTATTTTTTGTTCATTTTATCACGCTTTGAGTGTGTTATATATTTTAAAAAAACAGTTCTTAAAATTCTGCTACGTAGTTTAAGAATCTGAAGAGAAGCACAAAGCATTCTTTGTTTTGAAAAATGCTGATTAATTATTTAAATAAGAAAAAAAAAGTTGATGATACTCATGATGGGCGAAATCAGTCATGATCATAGAGCTAGAAATAGTGTTTCATAAAGTATATTTATATACAAAGCTTTGTATGGAAATGAAAAAAAAATATATTGAATATATTCTTACATTTAAAAATTTAGGAATAAAAGAAATATTTTGATTGAATTAGCATTACTTTGGTAAAACTTCATTATATTATATATAATAAATATTATATAATATAAAAATTAGCAATGTTATAAGATATAGTTGATAGCTATTTCGGCTCACGCCTTCTGCATGTATAGTCGTGATGAAGGCGTGACCCGAAATAGCTATCAACGATATCTTATAAAATTTTGTAGAACTACAATACATTGCTACTTTTTTCATCGTGTTAAAAAAAATATGATTGAAATAATAGTAATCTATGTATATTAAAAAAAACTCCAGATTACTATTGTCCCACTAAAATTATTGTGATTGTATTTATCAAAGATAAACAAAAGGTAGATTTGAACATACAATTGGTTGGAATAAAGCACTGTTTTGGAAATATCACGTTCTGGTGTGCACTGTTAATTATTATTCCAAACCAGATTCACAATTGCTGCAAACAAAGCTTACACATCGGGTGCTCCAAATCTGCCAGGATTCCGAATAATCCAGTCGTTTTAAAACAAAACGTTTCGATATTTTGAAACAATATTTTCTATAACAGATAAATAGAAAAAGAAAATTATTACAGGCACACAGCTTTCGCGTTTATCAATGTATACCAAAAAAACGTTTGTAAGTTTAAGGCTAATAAGATGATGATAATAAGGTATTGGCTGGACTTTTTGTAGAAATTATGAAAGCTTTCGACAAATAACATCCCGAAATGTTTGCGTACAAATCAGATAGACTTAAAACAAAACAATTTATGATACTTGTATCTTATTATGGTCAAATAAAGAGGAGCGCCGCAAGGCTCTGTAGTGGGGCCTTTATTAAATAATCTTTTTACATTCATGGTATTACTTCTGGCAGAGAAAATAATTAAAATACTCTCCTGAATATTCGTTTACTATATAAAATCCTCATTTTGAAACACGCTAGCGTTTTTGTGTGGCATTTATAGATTAAAAATTAATTATAAAAAGTAATTTTTCAATAGAAAACTCAATATTGATTGTAATTGGATGAATAATTCAGATATCAATTGGTCTTATATTTTATCAAAAGTCAAGTTTTTTAAAATAACTATATATGAATAACTAACGTCTTAAGCAAAACGTGCCGTTTTTAAAACATTGTCAGGTTAACGTTGAAAAAATAAATTCACACCTAATGATTAATACAAAGAAAAAATCTACTATCAAGTTACTCTTACATAATGTAAAATCCAAATCAATTATAATGCATTCTTCTAGTCTATTCCAGTATAAGATGATGTTTTACATAGGCATCTGAACATTCCTCAGATTGTTAAAGATAAGTTAAAGCAACAAATATACTATGGCGTATCGCCATGTAGCGTGGCGAGTTTTTGTTAAAATATCTCAGATGTAACGATTTCATAATATCTGAAAATCGTTTTAGGCTTACAACTTCCTGTACATAGAGAAAAACCTTTCATTTGAATAATCGTAAAACAAAACCTCCTTGTATCATAAAAATGAATTTCCTCAGTTTTTTCCGTTGTTATTGTATGTGCACTTATATAAATGCTGTTTGTAGGTAAATTATACGGAAAGAAATAGAAAAATAAAGCGAAAAGAAATTTTAAAAAGCAATAGAGATGAATCCGTAAACCATCTAACAATTTTTTTTTTTTATAAATAAGAACACTATCGGCACTACCGGAAAGCGGATCTAATATACTATTTTAAATAATAAAAACATATTTTAAGTACTTATTCCCACAGTATACACACTTTTATGATCAGGACTGGTTTGGCTCATGATTCACTCACTCTGATATAGAATAAACTGGTCGTGATCAAAAAATATTGTGGAAATAAATAATTAACATATGTTTTTGTGAATTTTAATAGCATTTACTTGGTAGAACTATATTAAAACACAATGAAAAAACAGCAAGATATTTAAGTTTAAAAAAAATTATAATATCTAAAGTTGACAGCTATTTCGGCTTACGCCTTCATCAGAACTATGTTCTACTTGTTCTTGTAGAGCATAAGATCCACATTTTAAATATCATGCCTTTTCATGAAGCTAACGCATTAAAAATAAAACATACTAGTGTTGATCAGTTTTAATCGATTTTTTAACCAGTTTAACAACAGTATTTAATTAATTAACCTTCGAAGCGAATAATCAGATGTCTATGTCGTACGATATTACAATTTGAAAGCTTTTTTTGTTGCAAAGCACACATATTTGTTGATAGTAAAATTCTATTCATACTTGTAAATAATTTAAAAAAAAAACAACTGCGAGATTGAGATTTTAATGATGATATTTTGACAATTCATTTACGACTTCTATTTAACATTATTGACTATCCATTAGCATGTAAAAACGTCGATTTAAATAAAACTGTTATTTCCGGCGTAATGTTTGCTTTCTAAACGTCATTAATATAATAATGTTATGTAAGCTTATAGAAATTTCAATGTGAGAAAATAATATCTCGAAAGGAAATTTTTGTGTGTTTGTACAAAAAAAAATATATATATTTTGACAAGAATCCAAAATATACGCCATAAATATTGTATTCACAGAACTGAATAAGGGCATAATAATTTTTTTTTTTTAATAATCTATTTTATTTAACATTAATTGTAATAGAATTTCACTATTTAAATGTAAATCATAGCATAATTTATGATATCGACTGAAGTTGCTTGATGGAATTTCAATATTAGGTATAGGATGCCTGAAGATGTCGAAAGCCGAAACCCAAGTCATCAGTGACAAAACATGTGGAATCGTACAAAGTTTTAACAATTCGAATTTTAATCATAATATCATTACATAATATAAAATCAATAATCTTTTAGTCTAAAGGTATCACAAAATTAAGCAATATTATAAATTGTTTTCAGAACAAAAGATGTTTGATAATTTTACCCATTATATAAAAAATAAAAGAGTTTTTGTGTGTATGTTATTAATAAATAACAAATAGTCAATATTCCACTTTGTACTAACATATTTTTCTTTGCCTCTTCAATTGCTTTCCAATTATTTCGAATATAACATTATGATTATTACGAAGTCGATTTTAATGAACTGTGATGGTATCTTTTAAAAAAATATTTGTCAAAATATGTTTTTATCCAGATTGTCACATTATTACATATAATATATATTGTGACAGTAAAAACATCTCTTTATCGTTACTACGAAAATTCACACTCTTGTGTACTCGCTAGTGGTTGTGATCGTATGCCTCGAGAAGACACTGTGGGTAAAAGTAGTTGTTTTCACAAAGGGTTGCAAATCTGCTAACAAACATACACATCGAGCGTGAAAATCAAACACTGATATTGGACTTGTGACAGGAAATGATTATAGACATAAGCTTTTGTACTCAAATCAAACATATTTTGATTTCAAATTAAGTTTCCATCATTTTAACGAGTAATGTATTATACATTTACACGTCTTCAATAAATCAGTTTTTCATTAGCTTATAGATTTATTAACGATGTTTATTTTCAATTGTAAACTTAATTTATAATTTAAATTTCGAATATATTTTGGTATTTTTACAGAAATATGTAGGTATTTCTATCGAAATTTAAAAACGTTTTCGTATGATAATATGAGTTGTTGAAGCTTTGAAAATATGTTTATCTAAATAAACGAACTTTTTTATTTAAAAAAAATACTTGATTATTTATTTCATAAATTTTAGTTATCATCAAATAAATACTTCTTTATAATTTTTTATGTATGAATAAACAAAAAAAAAATAGTATTTCACCATCAAATGTTTTGTCGGTTACGTAATTTTAATATTTTATTTTCTTTAGTAACTTTTATTCAGAAAATTGAAAGCACGTCCGTAATTTTCTTTCAATGAAGCGTGCACAAACCGAACGAAAAATATAAGCAGTTCTTTAAACGAAAAACATTATCAGGTTTTCAACAAAAGTAATCAAACGATGAGGAGTTGAATTAAGAAATGCACCATAGTGATTTGAACATTTTTATTGCATAGGTGTTAACGAGAGTGCAATATTTAAGAAAAAAATCACGAAGTCGTAAAAAATTGTGTTGTATCGTCCAAGCTTCTGGTTGACTGTAAGATGTAAAACATATGCTCAATCTCATTGCATGATATGGGTATGAAAATAATCTTTATTTTCACTAGCGTTAACTTTGTTTCCGCCAACGCCCTCTACTCTATAATAGTTTTTAGTATATTAATATTAAAAAATTAACGCTGTAGAAATCAATTATCATTGATTATGCTAAGTAAAAATATACAAAAAAAATGTTCACAACTGTCTAAGAAAATAACCGAGTAAGTTTAGTTTATAAAGCAATGTTCGTTTGAGCTCACCATTGTATATTTAGATTTTGTGAACATATGAAATAAAGCCTAACGTTGAAATGTTTAAAGACTCTTTAGGAATTACCATTGACAGGCTGTTTCTGGTGAAAAAAAAACTAAATAACATTTCAATCTACCTGTTAAAAAAATTATCCTTTGTATAATAATGGGCTCAGAAAGACTCTTTCAATGCAAATTCTTTATTTCTTTTGCCAGATTCCACGTAACATACAAGCAAGAATATGAAAAGCAATCATCCATTTTTTATCGCAAGAATGTTCTGAAATTTGTTGAAAAGAAAAAAGCAATAACGCTTTCGACCTATACGAAATAGATGTGCTTTCGTGCAGAACGAATACCAAGATTTAAAAAGAATGTTTTGAAGACTTCATTTGTGTTGCTTCATATATTCTTTTTAATTTATTTTTTACTATTTGCGTTCCCGTCAGATGAAAAGTTGTACATTCTTCTCTTTTTATGGGTATGTTTATGTGATAAAAACATGATTCAAATTATTAGAATAAGAAAGCTTCATACATTGTTATTTGGGAGTAATATATAGGTTTTTATCCTAGCAGTCGTATGAGCTTTTTAGTTACAAAAGAGCTTGGAATTTTTACTTGTTTCTCCGTACAGGCTACATCTTGGAGAGTATAAACACAGTAACTGTTGTGTAAGAATATAAAGTAAAGGATGGGTTGTATTGAAACCTGAGTGCCTATCAATTTTTGTATGCAAAATGTATGTTTATCATTTTATTGAATTGCTACTGAAATGCGTTTGATTTCGGGCGGTACATATAAAAGTAAAATGCACAATGTTTTTTAAGATTTCCAAAATATATATCATATCAAAATTTTGATGTTGCAAAAGCAATGAACGTAATTGGAATTTTTATAACGTGTATATATAAATAAATAAAAAAATAATAAAAATCATAGGCGAATCACTTAAAATGTCGATTTTCACAATATTAATATAACAAACGATATTGACAGAGGGTGCTTGATGGAATTTCAATACACATTTTGAATTGCTGAAACTTTACATTTTTACTAATCACTCACGATTCGAGTGTCAAGTTTGGGCGTCTTAAAGGATAAATATTTCATTATAAAATCATAAGCTATATTGCATGTTATATTATCGTTACTTACGTTGAATGAGATTAAAGTAAAATATATAGTTATTAAAATTTCATATATATATATACTAAGCTTCTAGCATAAAGGTATATATTGTTCATGTGTTATTTCTTCTGAATATAGATTATGAAAAAAAAATGTATAAAAGTTCTATTGTATTATATTTTAGTGGAAGAAATGTACAAAGTTTTAACAAATCAATAATTTTAAAATCTTTACTCTATATATCACATATTTGGTATTTTCGTTGCAGCTTATGTTGGAATTTTTTGTAAAAATGCCAGAAATTTTATAAAATAGTCATTTGAAATGGAAATAAACTTAGAAAATCGAGCTTTTTGTGGTGTAATTAAGTAAGAAGAAAGCTCTCAACCGTTTGTGACCACTTGCTTTGAATCCAGCAAAAAAGTTCGGTCATTAAGTACCTAACTTATCCTTTAACTTAGTTCTCAGATTTTGAAAATATAATATGAGTGGATGTGTTATAAATACTATAGCAAACATTTTTGCTTTATAATAAAAGAATAATTAAATGAAAAATCACTTTGTGGTAAAGTTGTGATTATGAGGTAAATTTTATAATAAATGTAGTTAAAAGTGAAGGAATTCTCTTGAAACGTAATTACTGAATATTATTTTTGCTTTTTAAATCTTAAAAGAAAAAACCAAAAAGTCGTTCGTAAGAAGGAAATTTGATGGTCTTGTTTTCTGAGCTGCTATGTTCCATTATTAATAAAACGTAAGAAGCTTTTAATGAAAGCCTTTTCGATGAAAAGAAACACATTTTGATCATTAAATTCAAAAATATTTTGAAACGATGTAATGTTTAAAAATGGAACTGGTTGAATCGCTCATTCTAAATAAAAGAAAAGCACGTTTTCATGATATTGTGAACAATAAGTGTTTTATTGTGTTGGCATATTCAAAAAGTATATATTCGCTTTTTAGTCTTTGTTTTCAAATATATGGACATCGTTTACGTTATTAAAGTTTTTAATTCAATTTTTTAATAACTTGTCGTTGAGGTTAACTATCACATAAATGCAGTATTGCGAAATTGGTTATTTGAAAATTCCTAAGAGGCAAGCAAGACTAGCTTGTTTTTAATTGTTTGTTTAAAAAAAAAGAAGTAATTAAATTGATAAAGTCATCATTGAGGAGATTATTTTAAATGCATTTTATTAATATGAATTGAATTCCTGACTAATATCACTGTATCTGGCCTAATTGAAAAGTATCAGAAAATATAACAGAAAAAGAATATTTTAAATAATAAAAACACATTTTTTTAGTACTTATGAATTGTAGAGAGAAAATATTTGAACTAAAGGGAAGCTTTGTATAAGGTCGAAATATAATTGCCATTAGAAATTAAAAAAAATATTCGGTTACAGTTATCTATGTTGGTGTTTTTACGAAAATTAAAAGTCGATAAAATATTTTAAATATTTTCGCTGAGTAGTCTAAAAGGACGAAAGTAAGAAATTTATTACTTACGACAGTATACAATTTTGCAGTTTACAGGAATACTTTCTTCAAAAATATGTAACTTTAGAGAGTCTACCAGTTGGGTAGATGATTAGCTTTTGTGTATAAAAGTCTCTCTTTTTTCAATGTATGCTTAACATGTTTTCATTCATCAATTTTGTTACTTCGAAAGAAATTTAAAATATAATAAAAATGCAAAGTGAATTTCAATTTTTCAGAGAGAAGATTTTTGCCATTTTATAACGGGAGCTATTTCCGTTATTTATTTATATCAAGACCGTGTGCCAACTATTGAAAATCTATTCGTAATTGTACAAATTAGTTATCACAAAAAATCAACAAAAAACATGATTTTATTGTAGTCAGATTAAAAGTTGGAGAATATATTCTAAACTAATTATTAATTTATCAAAAACCATTTAAGTATACTTAATAAATGCTGCACAGTACAGAGAGATCTAAACTTTATTAAAAAAACAAAAAATAAATGAAAAAAATTTTCAATACTTATCAATAAATACTTGGATATGAAACTATAATGAGGTAATACTCCGGGCTTGAATAGAAAATGAATAAATAAGTAAGATAACGATCTTAGACGAAATCGATTTTTTACTAGACTGATGAATTCCACTTCAATTCAATACCTTGGAAGGCTTGAAAACCACTGACAAATGTGTCTCTGGGAATTTTTATTTTGGTCTCGATCGCTATTCGCAGACCGAATTATTGCATAGCTTAGCCGCTGAGATGGTTCACTCAACGTGCTGCTCACGTCGTATTTTACGATAGGAATTTTACGTTCAGACCAGGTTACGATCTAATCCTAATAAATGTCTCACAAAGCATTAAATCGAGATACAAAGTGGAACATAAAAGTATTGCTATAAATGTCATTTTATTGCACAATGAAAGTTATAATGAATTTAATAACAACGGAATATTTCAATAAAGGTGCATTGAAAATATTATTACACATATTCTTACAATAAACGTTTTACGCATAATATTTGAAACACAAAGCTACCTAGTGTAATGTACATCTTAAATCAGTCGTTCGATGCTCAAATCTACAAATACGCATCGTGCGCAAGCGCAGTATTTCGTTGTATATGACAATCATTTCTGTGTAATAGACAGATATAGCAATCAAGTTTTCTATATTTTCTTATTTCACAATAGTAGAAATGCAATCATGTAATATAATTCTGTTGTTTTTGAGATTAATAAAAATTTTGATCATTTTTTAAATTATTTCAATTACAATATGTATTCAGAAAGTAAAAATCGAAAATAAATTAAACATGTAAATTATTTAAGCGATTTTTTTAATGTCATATTCCATAGCACAGTTTATAATATTTTACATTTTGTAACCTGAGCTAAAACGCAAAAAGACCTAAAAGCAACGAATCACATGTTTTTGGATATTATAAGGTAAAGCGAAAAGTGATTGCCGTAATTTTAGGGTGCGCTTTGAAATCAGTTTGTGCGTGGTTACCCTCAAGTAATTACGTCAATATTGGTATTAATTTGAAGCTACTTTTATCCCGTTTCGGTTTAAATATTTTTTTCTTATTTACTTACACTCATAGGAAAAAATGTCATGACCAGATATCGGTGAAATGCAGTTGAGATCTATTTTATTGTTCTTATATGACAAGGTGTAGAAACCAAAAGAAGCTTTAGAAAAAAATTATGAAACCTGTGGCAATATTATGAAGATTCATGAGTGTCGATGTTGGCTTAAAAAATTTAAACTGCTGACAGAAATTCGCAAAATAAACCAAAATCGCGAAGACCTCAAAAAAAAATATCTACATATATTTTTGATAGTATTATGTGTCCATAAATTTAAAATACCGCAAGTTGCTTAATTTAAATAGTCCTCGAATAAAACTATAGATTTAAATAGGTTTAATATAAAAAAAAGTTTGTCTGGTGGAAATTTTTTGTTAGTTGCAATTACATTTGGTGCATTAAGAAGTTTTGCACCACACAAAGAGAATAGTCCAAAGTCAACAAACAATGGAACACCTAGTTTGCCATTGCAAAATAAACAATAAACGTTATAATTTTCAAATTAAATCTTATTTAAAACTAAATAATAAATTATTGTTAAAATCTTTTTTTTCACTCAGCTCACTTCAGTTTTGATTACATGTTGCTTATTTATTAAATCGGAGTTTTAAGGTAAATAATTTTAAATTGTTGTAAATGATGATGGAAATGATTGTAATGAACGGTGACACCTCAATGAAAAAATTATTCACTACTATTATTAACTAAAATTACTCAGTGATGTAGCATAGTTTCAACAATTTAAATTTGATATTGAAACTCCATCAAGTACCTTCAGTCAACATCATAAATGATATTAATAGACACGGTGTAAAAATAGCAATGTACTTTAGTTCTACAATTTATTTATATGATTGTTGATAGCTATTTCGGCTCACGCCATCGTCAAAACTATACATTGCTTACTAGAACTAAACATTGATATATTGAACTATTGTATATATTGCTATTTTTTCACCGTGTTATAATGGAGTTCGACTAAGTAAATGCCAATTCAATCAAAAGATATTAAAACAAATAAAATAAAAATAGATAAAAATAGAAATTTTTTCAGAAATGTGAAATAATTTGTAGTGATGTGAATTATTTGATCCCTTTATGTTGCCAATTTATACGTCGATGATACATCAAAACTTTAAGGATATTTGATACCCTGTGTTGCCAAAAAGAGGGTTTAAACAAGTTTTTAGTAACAAAGCAAATAAAATGAATGAAATTAATCTGCTTTGCCTTTGTGCTTGTTTTTGTTTTTGCGCAGTGAGTGCCATCTGTTGGCGCAAAATTAGAGCACCAAAACGGACCGGCATTGTTTTAACTTCACTCTTTGTTTCACTGATACTTTTAGCACTATTGGTACACAGAGCCGAATGAGGAGAAAATACCTTTTACAGGAATATTTTAATGAATGGCTTCTAAAACATTTCCGGCTTTACTGTAGAGTAAAGAGATGATTGAAAATGAGAGTAATCAAGCATAATGATGTAGAATGGCATGAATTCAGCCGTCAGATAAAGCGCGGAGAAAGAAAGTTCTATAGGTACGCATATTTTAAGAATTGAGTGGGTTTCAAAAATAACAAAAATATTTATAAGAATGTAAAAACATATTTAAACATAGTTTACGATATCGCCGAGCGTACATAGATAAGGGAATTATTATCGATAATTTAAAAATAATATGAACAAAATTTGGATTTAATAACTACCAGGTAATCAAAACAGCTGGTTCAGGAACTGACAACAATTTACAGATTAGCATATAAAATATGTCTTTTTTAGTTAATTTACATTTATTTAATGATTTGGTCTTCAAATATGGTTCGAATTGTTGAAACATTCACGACTGGGGTTTTGATTTTTCCGTATCACACGAATGCTATGCTAATGACTGGTAGAATGCCTAAAGATAACGAAAGGCTAAAACCGTGTGCTAGTGACAAAACGTGTAGAATCGTACGATGAATTACATCAAGCACATAAAGTCGATGTTACAATAAATAAAATAAAAAAATAATAGTCTCGTTTTGATTTGTATTATGAAAGTCGATAATGCTGCAATAAGCGAAGCCGGACCTGATTTTGAAAATTTTAAATTATTCAAATTGTACTAAATTTTGTGATTAATAATTTAAATAAAATATTTTTCCATTAAGAAGTGGGACTCAACAACTTAAATGTTAATATTTTTTTAGTTTAAATTGCTAGACAATGAATACACACTAAGATGTGTTTGTGATAATGAACAATTTTGATTGCCTGGAAAATTAACGGAGAAAATCATTTCGTGTTTCAAAAAATACTTTGTAACAACTTCATCTGAATATTTCTGAAATTAAAACTTACTATGTAACGTTGAACACAAGTCTGCACATTGGTTACTTAGTGACCCGAGTGCGGGAATTAGATGCTTTACTTTATTAACATGGGTTGCGTATTTTAACAAACAAATGCTTTTTCACAAAGCGACAATATTCAACGAACTAAAAATACTTTGGTGTTGGATTTTTACGATGAATTTTAGACAAAATGATTTAAAGTATTAACTATTTTTGAGATGTTAAGTGTATTTTATATTTTGGCTTTTTTATGATATTTTTAAGCGTTTGATCTGTTGTAGTGTCTTAATTAAATATTGATACTGCCCCACGTCATGTCAAAAGCTTCAAATTTTCTTATTGTATTGTTAATTAAGATACTAAAAAAGTTGTAAAAACAGAGGGGCATGTTGTTTTATTGTATTATAACTTATAGATCGCCTAGTATATTATTATTTATTGTGTATGTTTTTCCTTAAATGAATTCAGTTATATGGAAATTATATCCGAGTATTTTTTATGGTGTTTACTTCAAATTAATGTTATTTCAGTTTTATTTGTGAATAAAAAAAATTCTTCAGTATTCCAACAATCTAATTCCGATGACAGAATAAAAGAAAATGTTTTTTTATAATTATTTCCTCTCTCCAGCTAACATATTAATGATTTAAGCAAGTTTTTTTCTAAAGTGCGTTAAGTGAAATATAATGTTTAGTCACTAATCGATGGAAAATCTGACGCAACTTTCACTGAAACAGAAATTTGAACTATTTTTTTCCCAGGCATTATCATTATTATATGATCCCATTTCTCCAAGAATTAAATAAACAAAATATTTATAGCAAAGTTTAATATTAAATAATATTATTAGCGAGTATCTAGCATGCATTGCAGTGCCAAACTAACAAAGAAAGTATTTATGTTATAATTCGTTTCATCGAAGTGCTTCTGGATACACAATATTTTTTATTTTTACATCTGTTACGTGTAGTAATAAATCGGAAAGTTTTACGACACGCGAGCAGGCCACATACAGCTGTCAACGTGAGAAGCATATCCACACAGTTTACAGTGTTCGTGATAAGCAACATTGGTACTGATCTTATAGTTGTACTGATTTGATAACCTTTGCGAGCGTGTGTACGATAGCCCACTAAAGACACGGTGAAAAAAATAGCAATGTATTTTAGTTCTAAAAAACTATTTTTAAAAATATAGTTGATAGCTATTTCAGCTCACACCATCGTCAGAACTATAATTGGAAAGTTCTGACGATGGCGTGAGCCGAAAATAGTTATCAACTATATTTTTAAAAATAATTTTGTAGAACCAAAATACATTGCTATTTTTTTCACCGTGTTATAATGGAGTTCTACCAAATGAATGCCAATTCAATCAATAAAACCCACTAAAGTTTTAGCAATCGAATTAACGGTATAGCAACGCATACGGAACGAACAAACAAACATTCATTTTGATAATTCATATAAGATGTTATAAATATTACACCAACAGTGTTATTCAATTTTATACATTTTTACATCAATAATTGTGCTCTTTAGAACACAAGGTACGTTGTCACTTTTTAGCGACATATTACATTATGCAAGTGGTGCAGTAGACGTACTACTCTATGAAGTTTCTCAGCATTGTACCTGGGCGAGTCGGAGTGAATTTTATGACGTTGCTTTCTGCTGAACTCTGCCAAAGTAATATGATTTACTTCTGTGCTGTTGTGAATACTAATTGCAAAATACTTATAAAAGATTGCTGTACAAGAAAAATAGCTTCCTCGTTCAAATTTTGTATAAATGGTCTTAGGAAATTTCTTCTTACGGTGAAAGTTTTACAGATACGAGTAAACATTCCGTGCTGATTTTAATTTTACTTTTACAAAACGTTTATTTAAATTTTTAAAAAAATGATAGTTATTGAAAAACAAAATGTTGACAAGGTGACATGTCGTGCGTTGCTACGATCCCATAGTAAGAACATTCAAGGAAATTTGATTGTTAATAGGGTTAAAAGTAAAAAATGTAGATTTTGGGGGAGTGGTATGCCAGAAACCTTCGCAGGAGAGCACTAAAGAAATTTTAAAAGTTCCATATCGATTTGTGAGAGGGGAGGGGGGTGTTTATGGCAAAAAATTTGTGGAAGTGTACTCAAAAAAATTGTAAAGTTTCATATCAAACGGATGAATGATGTAGTCATGCATAAAGGACACACATTCATTGATTTTTTATGTATATAACATGATATACAGGTTGGTTATAAAGCTTCCACCCGTTTTATGTATACAGTCACTTTCCATAACCCAGTAGTGATAAAAAGAAAAGAATCTTTTCCTCATTAATCCACGGACTATAGTAAATATATAAAAGATATGAAATTGTGAGAAAAAATAAAATTTTTACTTGCTCATATAATTAAAGTGGTATAATGTATTCTGTGGTTCTGTGAACACAAAAATTTACCGTGGCGTAGTAGTTGAATCTACTCCGTGTTTATTCACGTTCATTTAAAAATTGAAGGAGAATATCTTTTTCTCCATATGATGTGCAAATTTATTGAATGTTTTAAAGTGTGACATATTTGGCTCTATAAAAATCAAATCAAGCAGCTCGGCATTTATCTCATGGCAGATTCACAGTATGTGATTAGAGTGAAAATAGTTGAGTCTATAAGCAAGATTCGGCCTTTTCACCAACTTGCCCAACTCAAATCATTTACCGTTGATCTAATATTATTCGGTTATGAATTATCAAGCCCAGTGTCCAGGCAAAAGACTCATTGTCTTAAGCCTTCAGGTTACGTCTGGGAAGAAAAGATATGTTTGGCACCATTTGTGGACATAGACCACCAAATCTTCCAGTCTTCTATTATAATATATCATTTTGTCCGATGTGTTTTTACGGGTACTGTTTTTTTCAGTTCACAAATCCGGAGTGGCCAGTCAATTGCATACTATGCACCAGTTTTGCGTACATACAAGTTCAAATGCGCCATACAACTTAAACACCTATTCTAGTTTAAAAATAGAGAAAATTGTAAAATTTACTTCGCAAAGGGAAGAAAAAGAAAAAAATAATTATGCATTTAACTTGCTCATTAACGTTGGCTTTAGAGAAAGACGTTAATTTGATCATTTAGTCTCAATCCCACCGTTTTTCAGATTCTACTCAAGTAAACTGTCAAAACATATGATAAACTGATAAGTAAGAAGGCTATATGAATTGAACTGAGAGCACTATAGTATTAAAAACTTGAGAACTTGAGAAATAATTAAAAATGATAAATATGTACAAAAACGCAATGCAATACGGCTTGGCCGCCTCTGCCATAAGCTATAATTTTTTTAGAGAGAATTTGAAAAGAAAGACGAGGGTAGGGAAGTCAAAAATCAAACTTATCACTTTGCTTGGGGTCTACACAATTTAAATATTGTCCAGGCAATGTCCTATTTACCATTTAGTATTTGTAAAACAATGGTGTAGGGCGTGTTTGGTCTGTAGAAGTGGTCTAGTAGATATTTATGGTGGTACGACTGATCGTCAATTTAATAACTTTAAGTTTGCATAATCTATCCTTATCGCATAAACTACAGCTGAACTGAAACAGGAGCGAGTAAGGGAGGTTTAAAGGTTTAGATGTCTCTCGTTCATTTTAATCACCAGGTGTACTTTTTTATAGTCAGCTAAAAGCAAACGTATGATTATATGTCATTCTCGAAACGCCTCGTTTTTTTTTAAATTATGTTGGCGAGAAAAATCAGTACATGCAAAATGTATGCGAGATGACTTAAAAAAAGTTATTCGATGTCGTATTAGATATAATAACTTTGAGATATTAACTGGCGAAATTCCAAGCAATACCAAGGCTAATAAATAGATTTAATGGTTTCGTTGGGTGGATAAACAACATACTTTCTTAAGTACAAAGTGAAACTTAAATTTATTTTCAATATTTTCGTTTTAAATAGAAAGCAGTTTTACAGAAACAATATCCGTAAAGTAGAAATCATGGACTATGCGAAAAGAACGGTGCAGATATAAATTGAATTGGATTTCTCCAGAAACAATTCAAGTTGTCCGAAACAAAAGAAGCTTCTGCTTGAAAAGTTTAGAATTTTCAACTTTTTTGAATCAGTTGACGATATTGAAAAATCATATAATACTCGCAATATAAGAAGATTTCCTTAGAGAGCTTAAATAAGTTTTATTTCTGCTTCAAAAACTATTGAAGAATTTAAAGATTACTAGTATAGAGTATACAACAGATTTGAATTGTTGGAAAACTTTGTATAATATTACACATGTTTTTTTTTCACTAACAACCTTAGATGTACTGACTGTACCGGCCTGTACTGACCACAAAACATGTGGAATCGTACAAAGTTTCAACAATTAATGTTTAATATCAAAATTCTACCAAGCACCTTCAATCGATTTCATGAATTAAATAGAGTGTTTAGTTACGATATTTTTTCATAAATTTACTATAAATAGCATTGGAAATGCAATAAGGTTAATAAATAAAATAATTTATATCTTTAAAAAAATACAATTTTAGACACGAAATATCAACAGCTCGTTTGCTGCAATATAAATTTAAAACCTTAATCAGTTGATAGTGCTCACGATGAACGAAACCGTTTTAGATCATAAAAAAAATATTGTGGGAATAGTTAGTAAAAAAAATGTTTTTTTATTATTCAAAACATCACGCCTTTCCATCCAACCAACCAAATGGATAGAAAACCTGTTAATTTCTAGTTTTAAAAAAATGTTGGATCTTATAGCATAATAAATTTAAATATCTACACAATAAATCTGAATATCATACGTTCAATTAATTTTCAAACTATTATAAAATATAATTAACCTCCATATTTCGGAAAGATTTTTTGATTTTTAATTGCTTTGTTCCATGTTCACATACATATCATATGACTGAAATATATTTAACAGCGCGATAATCAAACATAAATTAAATTAACAAAACAGTACACGGTCTTAATTGATATACAATCTTAACTACTGCAATAATCTATGCAATAGCTAAACACTTTCTTCAATCGAGATAACGACATTGCAGTAGAATTTGCAATGTACCAGAGTTGTACGAAGTTTATAAATTACACAAGTTACAAGCGATTGTGAAAGTATCATTTAATGATAACATTAAGTGTTTTGATTAAAGTTAAATTCGTTTCAAAAGGTTTTTCATATATTAACACAAATAAGCGATAATATATAAAGCATACTTGTTTTTAGTTTATTTTGAAGAAAATACAGCTTAAAATATGACATCAATAGCAGTTGTATTGGCGTAAAAAAATGTTACAATTAAGTTGTGATAATACGGCTCAAATAATTAATTAAGTGAAAAAGTCTCACAGAAGATATCTATAATCAATATATTATAATTAAATAACCAAATTTCTCCGTGAAAACGTGTTTATATTATCAGGTGATAATGTTATCATTTATGATATCGACTGAAGGTGCTTGATGGAATTTCAATATAACATTTGAATTGTTACAACTTCGTACGATTCTACATGTTTTCTTACTAACGACCTGGGTTTTGCCTTTCGGTATCTTCAGATATTCTACCACACGGATGCAATAGAACAGACGTACAAAGAACAATTAGCATAGATAGAATGTCTGAAGATGCCGAAAAGCGAAACCCGAGTCGTTTGTGAGAAAACAAGTTGGAATCGTACAAAGTTGTAGCAATTCAAATTTGATGTTGAAATCCCAATAAGAAACTTCAGTCGAAATCATAAATTATATCTTTAACATGTTATTATATCCTCAGACGATAATGTTATCAGGAATTGTCTAATCACGAAACAAGTTACTACAGTAAACTTCTATGAACAATAAACGATAAAAAAGTAATCTTGCCTTTTGACATCTTCAGGTGATAATGTTTTCAGTAGTTATAGTCGTCCAACAGATCATTTGTGAGCTATTCTTGTATCTTCTGCACAGTTTCCAGTCATTGTCAGTAAATTCTTTTTATAAACAATTTTTCTGGTTAGGTTAGGTTAGGTTAGGTTATTGGAAATGGAAGTAGATACTTATCTTTATTTATATGAGAGAACTGGTGATTGTTCTTAAATGAATATCTGAGACATTGAATAATCATACGCCACCAAACAGGTTATGATACAACTGTTAAATGTGGCGTTAAAATAGCTTTACGTCATTGAGGTACTGTCAAAAATGGTTAACGAAAAATTTAGGGAAATGAAATATTTTCTTCTTGTTTGAAAATTGTTTCGTTAAGTGATTGATTCAAAAACTCACTATCTTTTATAAAGTCGTAAAATTAAATAAACTTAATTAACCATAAAGATTTACACTTTCATGTATAATATATTGATAGTCTGTTTATTGTTTATTGATTGAATTGGCATTCACTTGGTAGAACTCCATTATAACACGGTGAAAAAATACATTGCTATTTTTTCACCGTGTGTTTATTGTTTCATAAAATAAACAGCTATTAAGGATGTGGTTAGCCTGAGATTTTCGCTTTTTATGTATACGTTTAATGTTCAAACAAAATTATTTATAAAGTTAAATTCATAACATATTTTAAAATATTGATATAATTATGTTAATTTTAGGAAAAGCAGTACTTTTATACAGCTGCGCGTATTTATTTATAAATAAATGCAGCAGCTGGCGTAGTCATTTTAACGTGCACCTCGCTTTATTGCAGTCGGGTGCAGTGCTCAACAGTTGATCGTATATTAAACACCTAAGTTGTTCTTTTTTTTATCGATTTTTCACTGCAGTGTGCAAAGGGAAGCACAAAACTAAACACGGAAACTATGCAATGGGAGAATTACAGAAAATCGTTTTCAGCACTGAAAAATATTGTGTACCGTGTTTGTAATATATATTATATGAAGGTTCTAAACGATACTTGATAGAATTTTTTATGCCGCAACATTTAAACGAAGAAAACTTTTAAGATCATCTACCAACTTTTTACACGAAAAAAGATACAAAAAAGGCCTCTTATACTTCGATTGATTATGAAAATGTATATTGTGATCAGAGGAAAACAGGTCAGAAAAGAAATGTCAGATTTTTGTTACGTATATATTATACGTAATTAACGTATTAATATACGTTATTTAATGAATTTTAAATCTAAATAAATCGTCTTAATAAATCTTAATTTTTGTCTATTGAATTTTGGAAACTTGATTGAGCGTTTAGTTTACTATGATGATATCTTGAAATGCTTGGCGTAGACTTTTTATTTGACAATATGCCTACAGATAGTTTGCCACTCGTAACCTGGATTTCGTCTTTTGGCATCTTCAAGAAATTCAGAAAATATATGCATTAAAATTGAACTGTGGTTATCGGTGACACAGCGTGCGGAAACTTAGAAAATTTGATCTATTAAAATTTAGTAATGAAATTCAATTGAAAGCAGTCATATTTCATCGACATTTAAAATTAATATATTTAATTTATCACGAAAGAACTGACATTATGCGACTTACAAATTAATAGCAAACAATATTTTTTATTATTTTTAATTTTTAATTTATAACATTAAAAGCCCAATAAAAGAATATGATTATCTACAACACGTATTATTGTCTAAAATCTTAAAATAATAGATTTATATAAGATATCAGATACGACATCATCAACTCCCTTTTCAAATAATGACTTTAATTGTTATTATATGTAAAAATCCAACCACAATACGTATTATCTCTAGAACCCCGAAACAGATCACAAAGCCAATCGGATAAGGGAGCTGAAGTATCGAAGACAAAAGCTCGGAGGGTTGTGAAATCAAATTTGGAGCGTTTTGATGGAACAATCGGATTCGCAAATTGCCCTTACTCAAATTAATGCTGCATGAAAGCAAACTAAATCACCTGTTTTTTTCTCATTGGAAACACACCAAGCTATAAATTTTGTTTTTACTCAAATCTGAAACTCTAAGAAATTTCAAAATAAAATTGTTGATTAGATTTTTTTTAATCCTTGAGACATTTTATCAGTATTTATGTTATATCATTTAACATACATTTACAATATCGACTAACGTATACTTTATTCAATATAATTTGTTGATTTTTTTTTCATTTCAAAATGTTTTGTCATTGACGATCAGAGTTTCACCTTTTGGCATCTTCAGGTATTTTATTACACGCAGGCAACAGTAGTTGATACACACATTTCACTTCTGATTTTTTTCTCTTTAAAGATTAAATATTTTTGTATTGTAAATACTCGTTAAGAAAATATACATATTTAAAGCCTAATGTAATATAATTTAGAAAAATAAAGTAAATACTATTGCGTTTTTTAAAAAAGCGAGAAATTTTTTATTAAGACTGAAAAAAAATACATGTTGATGTTGATACACAAACTGGGTTCGATTTATTGCATATCGCTTATGATGTTCATAAATTTTCTTAAAAATTTTATCATCATTTATTATTACACAATAAACACGTTCACGGGATCCTGGAAAATAAACATTATGTACCATCTGTTAAAGCAAAGAAAACGAAAAAAACTAATTGGACAGCCATTAAAATGTAATACTGTGCAGGACTTAAAGGAATTGAATTGAAAGATAAAGGTGTGAAATTCACAGAAAATATTTCATGAATACTGTATAATATAAATATTCCTTGCTTTGGATACAATATACTCACTGTTTGACCTGACAAACTTAAACCGTTATTTAATATTATTCGACAATGTCCCCAAAATAATTGGGCAAACAATTTCAGTAATGGTGTTGTTGCATCTTCATCCTTATTTTTTTTGGATAACACAGAGTTTTGTTAAAGGATTAAAGTATCAATTTAAATACCCTGTAGTTTTGCGATTTTTTAAAGCTATCTATCATAGCTTGTAATCATTGGTATAACCTTGTAATTGCTTAGTGTAGATTGTGACAATAGCTAATATGTAATAAAGATTGAATTGACGATATTTTGGCAGGGCTGCGAAATCGGAGTCGTGAAGTTGCTGGGTTTTGGCCAGAGTCGGAGTCGTAAAAAACGAGTGACTCCAATTCTCGATTAGACGATTTTGACAAATATCTCAACGAACAAAAATAAATAAATCGTTCTTGTTTGAGCCCTAATATGAAATCGAATTAAGCGTTTTGCCGGGTAGGTTGTTTGATATTTATTTGTATACACAAAAATAAAAAAGGCAGAAAAAAAACCTGACAAAATGAAACATTTTTTAATCCGAGTCGGAGTCTTGTTTTTGGTCGAAATTGGAGTTAGAATAGCTTTTTTAACAGCTCTACAGCCCTATTTTTTGTGATTAAAATTCAGAAGTAATGTACAAATTTCTAATTATACTGATGGATGGTATGAAAGAATTGTAAACGTTTGCATAAAAGCTATTTTTATTACACGAAAGTCCATCATAATTATTGAATAATACATTATGCCTTAAGAAATTAATGTTTCGATAATATAACGTTATTTCTTCCGCTTTTACCGGAAGTCATTGTTCGCTAATTAATATTGTATGGGAACTCTTACAAATATAATTTATGTAATCATATTCGTTCGCTTGCTTTATGGGAATAAAATTAGAAGCAATAAAAGAGCTGTTGGATATGGGATATTAAAAGACGTATCGTGTTTATTTTTAAAGTAATTTATAAATTTATATTAATTTTCAATTTCATCTTTTAAATTCTACAGAATCAAATTTGAGCTTTCTTAACTAAATGATTATAGATAATAATATATTGTACTTTAAGATATTTGTGTATATATGCTTAATTTTCTTACTGTAGATTTCAGTATAATGTGAATATTATATTATATATGGATTCTTTCAACGTAAAATAACTTCGAACTTTTTGAAATTGGTTATGCTTGTAGGCTTTGCTTTTACTTTGATAAGAAAATTCTCTCTAGAGTTACTTAAACCCATCTTTTATTTAAAAAAATATTTAATTTAAAATTTGTAGTTATGATTAATAAGATGAGTTTATTCATTATTGCTAGCGTCTGTTACTATTAAAAGTGCTGATTTGAGTGTGTTGATAGATTAAAGTAAAAAATATAACAGTTTTAACAGGGCTGAAACTTTCATGTAAAAATTAATTATCTAATTAAAATAACTGTGTATGTTAAAATAATATTGATGTCATATTTATTTAAATATTCAGTGTTGGAATATACTCAACGCGGGTCAGCCTTTGCTAACGTTCTTTAACGTTCTTAATGAAAAATAATGTTTCTCTTCAGTCAATTGTTAAGTTTATAATCGAAAAGAGTAATGAACGTGAAAATTTATCCTTTAATGTTCTATCACAAATTCTTAGTTATGGCAATTATATTGAATAGGCTGACTTATAAGTCACTTTTTACGATATCTCAACAATTTGCATAATAGACCATTTAGAAACTTTTTTGTTTTAAATGTTAATTAAAGATTGATTATAGTTGAAATATATATTTGATAATTTAAAAAATATGTTTCCTGTCAGACGTATACCCAAAAGCTTAAAGCTTTTTACTGATTATCTTATTTATGATAATTTAGAAAATTTACTTCTCAATTATAGATTTATGTCCAATTAATGAAAATTTATGGTGAATTAAGGTTCTCCATCCCTTCTTTTATCATTGGAATTGGTCGCATAAAGACTAATTAGAAAAAAGGTACTTCTATTTGCTATCGAAAAAAGCTTTTATCTATATGATACCTGTGCTTTTTAATTTGAATTGAAGTAAGATCGCAAGGGGTTTATTGTAGTAGGTAAACATAATTATGTTCAATAATACTAATATGTATGATTTAATTTTGCTAAAAACAAAGTGCACAAAAGAGTGACGTGAGTGATAGTTTGGCGCAAGCTCATGTTGACAGTTGAGCTTTTTATATTACACTATAATTGAGCACGTGGCGTGTAAATTAAGCGCACCATTATTACAATGTTGACATTAAGATATCAACCCGAACGATATGTTATTTTAAATAATAAAAACATATTTATTAGAAATATTTTCAAAAAATATTTTATAATCAGGACCGGTTTTCCTAATTGCGAAAATTATCAGCTGTATATTATTTAAAATATTATCTTTTCCACCAAGAAGTGACTGTAACACCAAAAATGTGAATAACATATATAAATTTCACATCGCTATTGCTTACTGCATAGAATGAGTTGTTGTAACAGATGGACAGTTAGATTCAAATATGTTTTATATTATGGACATATTTTATACAATCACACGCATTTTGTATGCGTTCTCTGTGATATGTCTATCATTTGTAGTTTTTTATATCATTCTAAATGTTTTAACAAGCCAATCTGGTAAAACAATTTTCTGTTTTATTCTTCATTTTTATTACCCTTTGAAATGTTATATATTAGATTAAGAGTGATTTCATTTATATCAGATTATTAATGTATATTCCATCATAAAGTCGAGACCTTTTTTTGAGTGATTGTTATAACTTTATATAAATATTATAAATTAATAATTTTAATCCTATAATCCGTATAAAATAGTTCTACTACGTTTGTTGGAATAATTTTAAATGTCAAGAAATTTAAAATATCATTTTATTCATAAAGTAACTGGCGCTGAAAAATATGTGCATTCAAAGTTTTTATACGGGAATATGTTAAATTGTATTTCAAAATTCTCGGCGTTAAAGTGTATTACGAGAAAGTAAAGTATAGTTCAACCAACGCTTTTATTAATAATTTATATGGAATTGTTTATCTACAGAAGTTTCAATTGGCGCATGACTGACTTCAATGAAGGAAATGTTTACCAAGAAGAAACTTAGATTGTGCAGATGTTATGAACTGTTCTATTCCACGTTACAAATAAAGTACATAGAATGACTTATGAAAGTTTATTGGAGAAAAACCATTATAAAATTTGGTCCTTTGTGTTTTGATGTAATTGCACTTGACAGATTTTTAGGTTTCATTTTTAAATCGTTAACTCTCAATTCCTTGATGGAAAAATATGATATTTTATATGATATAAACATATTGAAAGTGCCGTTTCCATCGCTTAATATATAATCAAGACCGGTTTCATTCGTCTTAAGCATTATAAACAGATACAGTACACATTAAAAATAAACCTATTTGCGCAAAATTCTGAGTTAATAATTTATGAGCGAAACTATTTCTGATAATCGAAATATATATTGAGAATTGTACTTATTTTTTTATTTTTACAATCAAAATTTACCTCGCGATTCTAGCTGCCACCCTGATTCAAATGAATATGGTCGATAAATAAACTTTAACAAATATGTTTTCCTATTATTACCATTTTCTGCCAGCAATTTTTTTGAATGGATGCAAAGGTGACTTATGAATATTTTTTAGGATTTTCTATTCATTATTTAATGAATCTTTTTTAGTATAAATAGGCCATCATTCATTACGGTTTTTCTTGAAAATTTAGATTAAGAACTAAAATGAAAAGTTCTTATATCAATTGGATATAAATAAAAACAAATGCAAGTCTTATGAATATTTTTCTACAAAGTAATTGTTGGTTTTAAAATTTATTTACCTCAATGTCATTCTTATTTTATAAAAATCATTCACTAGCGATGATAACTAGTGTGTTTTGATTGCATATTTTACCGAAAATTTTACTTCATTTTCTAATGATAACAAATAATGAATATCTTTTTATGCTATAAAAACTCAAAGGTTTTTCAATAAGAAATTTTCCAAGTATTCATAAATCTGCCAAATTTGAACTGTCGAAATTTGTGTTTATCAAAATTGCATCCAAACAAAAAAGTAAACTTTTCCAGTGAACACCCTGTACCTGTTCATGTTTTAAAATTTCCAAGCTTACGTAGTAGTCATCAAACTTGGGTTAAATTTTGATAACTGTAAAAAATTTACATATAAAGTAAATTTCAGGGGTATTATTTGAATGTTAAACATTTATGTGACATTCGATTTTATTTTATATATTGGTAAAAATATATAAATGTTATATTTATAAAAGTAATTCATACAGAAATAGATATGGAGATTCAATTTACAATATTGTTTTATTGAAACTTAAATCAGTGGAAATGTTTATTATTTTTGGTAATTTTTTTATATAAACGTTGCTTGTAAATTTACTTGGATTTATGTTAAAGCAAATCTAGGGCGTGCGTTCACCACAGTATGACCTCAATGCTTTTTTATTACCGGCATAAAGATGACGATGTTCGACTATATTTATTAGAAAAAATGGAATATTAATTACTTGCGTGCCTGGAAAAAAGAAACCTTTTCATAAAAAAACTAAGTATGAGGTCAGTAGAAAGATAAACAAGTCACTTAAACATAAACCTCAATATAGGATCGATATTGTTTTTGAGCTATTTTTACGACATAAAAAGCTTAAAGCACTACGTAAACCTTTTCTGTTATTTTCTGTTTGTAACAAAAATCAGAAAAAAATAATATACGCGGTATATGGAGATGACGAGACAGACGAGAGACTTAAAAACATACCAATTCCACGATAACCTCAAATAATATCCGGTTGTTTTTTTACTTACCATATTGTGTTGCCATTAAGATAAAGTATTATATTTACAATGAACAATAATAATATGCTCGATTGATTTGACGGTATCTTTGTGAATTTTTTTATTTAATTAAGTTTTGACATAATGTGACACGTTTTTCGTTTATTTATTACTCAGGAAAACAGTGAATCTAGCTATAAACTAAAAAATGAATATGGTATGGGGTTTTGTTATTTTTACTGGATGTTGAAAAGTAGTCAGAAGCAAACAATAATTGTATCGTAATGATACTAATAACATATATAATTAGTAGTTGTGAAAAAGATTATAAATGGTGATAAATTTAAAACACGATTGAAAAACTGTAAAACAATTCCGATTTCGGTGATGTTGCCTTCATACCAAACATTTTTCAATTATATATAATAGAATAATTTGGAGATGGTGCATAATTTATTTGGCTTGTTATAAGCACAAAAAGTTATATAGTTGTTGATGATTTATTTTATTTTGAAACAAATGTCTGCCAATTGAGCAAAAGCTAATCTCGAGAGTGAAAAAGGTAACTTAATTCATAATTGATAAGAAAAAAAGCTTCATACTGAAGTTGAGCTGAAACTTTTGACGTGGTGTTTGCTGGATAAATAATTTACAGTGCATTTGCAGAGAACCCACGTGATAGCATATTTTATAAATATAAACTTTATTGGCCATCATTCTTAATGGCACATCAAAGAAAAATATTGTTATCATGATTTAATGTATGTTGCAATAGAGTTGCTTGTCTGTTCTGTAATATTAAATGAGTTTAAAGGAAAAATTTGTAGTTTCCAAAATATTTTCATCTAACAAATATTCAATATTTATTTTTATTTATTATATAAAAATCGTTAAAAACTATCAAAAATTAATAATATTTAGATTCACACAATAAAAAATAGCAATGTATTTAAGGTCTACAAAACTTTTAGATATATAATTGATAGTTATTTTGGCTTACGGAAGTATAGCTCTGATTAAAGAATATGTGGTAATCGCTATTAACTAAATATCTTATCCATTTTATAGAGCTAAAATACATTGCTATTTTAAACGTATTATAATAGAGATTTAATAACAATTGAATCATTTTTTTATGATGATTTTTCCGAAAAATATCCTTCATATTGAACACTTGCCTAATTCACATAGGCCGTTTTTTTTGCCAAATTTGCACAATTTGGAAGCATCGTTCAGGCGTTAATCTATTTATATTAAAATGCCAAACCAAACTAACCATAAATCACTTAAAAACTGACAAAATAGCTGCCAGTTGAAAAAGTTTTGCCAACTTAAAGTTCTATACCTCTAAAAAACACAGCCTTTATAAGTTAAGGCTCATATTCTACCAATATATCTTCGGCCAAATCGTTGAATACAACGTTTTCTCTATGAAAATTAATTTGACATTCAATTATTCCTATTTTTATAAAAGCTTTTATCAAACATTGTCTTTTCATTCATTACAATAAATATGGTACTAGTAAAATGGTCGTTTTTGTATTGTATTATAGCTTATCTTTTAATATATTTATCAATTTAATGTGTTATTTATTCATTCAAAGTGAAATAATAATTCAATTTCATTATTCATTAAGTGCATCATCGTGTTTCACAAAATGGCTTATTCTCGTTACGCTCAAATGGCCCAATATAACGATCCAATTTGTCTTTCAAAAGAATTCACGGGGAAATTGATATTGGATTAAAAATGTAGATACAGTCAAAAAACTCATTCCGCTGTGTTAATACAAACAAAGTCATTTAGTTGTTTAGTAGATATACTGAAAATATAATTTACTCCATAAAAGCACTATAAAAAGTATGTTCCGTGAATGTTATTATCTGAAAAACAAATAAAAAGTAATAATTTATGATATCGACTGAAGGTGCTTGATGAAATTTCAATATCAAATTTGAAATGTTATAACTCTGTACGATTCCACATGTTTTGTCACTAACGACTCGGGACTCGTCAGTACTGTTGCATCTGTGTGATAGAATGCCTGAAGATACCGGAAGGCGAAGCCCGGGTCGTTAGTGACAAAACTTGTGGAATCGTACAAAGTTGTAACAATCCAAATTTAAGAAGTAACAGATTAATTATTAATGATATCGACTCAAGGTACTAAATGAAATTTCAATAACAAATTTGTACAGTAAAAACATTGTAGGATTCCACATGTTTACGATCCGAGTTTCGCTTTATGGTGTCTTCAGGCATTAAATCATACGGACGAAATAGAACTGACAGAAGATTACAAAAGAGAAAACCCGGGTTGTAAGCATGCGGAACGATTTTCGACGACGAGAGTTTTATCATGTTATCAAGAAGAAAATCAGGAATATAAGCATGAGTCCATTCTAAGGAGTTAACTGTCAATTATCAGTGGAAAGATATTATAAAACAATACAATTATACAATGCTTAGTACTATTTCCACAATGTTATGTTGATGATGCTCGCGATGAGCTAAACCAGTTATGGTCGTATTGACATTGAATTGTATGGTTTTGTTATGTTTTTATTATTTAGACAAAATGCCGTTCCGCTAAGAAGTGACACTTAATACTTTTAAGATGGCAATGATTACTATGAAAATATAACGATCACATATCGATATTTGAATGTAATTAAAATTTCAATCAATTTTATTGGTTAATTTTTCATAATATTAAGAAACATTTAAAACTTTGTGTACATGATTCATAATATAATTACTGGATAAAATTTACTGAAAGAAAGCTTGATATAACCGATGTATTGATGCTTAATTAAAAAATATTAAATTGTTTAAATAGTACTAAAAATTGTATTTTTGTGATTTAAATACAATATATCTTTGAAAAACTGTTTTCTGTACCAATATAATGATATACCTACATTGGACATGAAAGCGTTTTTGTTACATAAATAGAAGAAGTCTTTTATTTTATGATATCGACTTCATAGACTTTCTTTACTTATCAAATTTGAGGTATTGAAACTATATATATTATATTTCCACATGTTCTGTCACTCACGACTGTGGTCTGGATTTTCTGTATCTTCAAGCATTTTATCACACGGATGCAATGTTCAGTTCTATATGTCAATCAGTTCTATATGTCGGTTATATAGCATCCGTTCGATAGAATGCATAGAGATGTAGAAGTATACAAAAAAAATTTCAATTTTATGAAGCTCTTTTTAGATGTTGTCCTCTTACTTGTTAAAAATGTATGTTTTATGTTGAGCTTGACTTTCTCTTTTAAGCAGTGTATATTTCAAAAAAGTGTTATTATAATATTTAAACATAATGATGTTCATTATCTTTCAAAAACTATCCAGTCTAAATAATGAAATCCGATGAGAACCTCTTGTCGTGAATATAAAGTGAACGATTTATGTAAAGCGTATGCATACGAGCACCGAATAAAAAAATCCCTTCTTACCCTGAAAGCGTGTAAAATTCTATGAATATACAAGCACAGCATGGAAGTCTCTTACATCAAAGGAATTTTAGCGGAGAAATTTAGTTAAATATGGGAAATATTCCCTTTCAGAGGGATTCGAGCACAAATCGGCGTGTAATATATTTCACCGAATGCAGACCATTTACGTTTAAATAATTTTGCTCTTATAAATATGTTGAAGCGAAGATAAGAGAGTAAAAAAGTCACGCTTTCTACGAGACGAATAAAAAAAATTCGCTTTAAAATATAATAAAGAAAAAAAACGAATGCTTTGTGTTTCCATGTTACTGAATAAAGCAATTAGTTGTTAATATAACAGAATCAAAGTAATCTATTATCCACAAAAAAAAGACTTGGTAACCTACGATTAAGTTGCACTTTATAGATGTGTTTTCGATATCAAAATTTAATTGTTAAAACTTTGTACGATTCTGAAGATGTCGAAAAGTGAAACCCGGATCGTTAGTGACATAACATGTGAAGTTGTACAAATTTTTAACAAATCAAATTTCAATTTCAATTGATAAGTACAACGTTATCAGTAAAATGACAGAAAATTTAAATAATCAAAAATATACAAAATTAGCAGAATAACTTTCCTTATTTCACTTCTTTATGTATTGTATAATATATATTTTTTGCGTTTGAATGTCTGTATGAGTATATAATATGAAGATGTGTATATAATTATAGTGCGTAAAATTTCCATAAGAACAGAATTCAATGTAGATTACTCAGCTCTGCAGCGATTAGAATCTGTCGGCAACGATATAAAGTTATTGGGAACCAGCTGCGTTATACATTCTACATGATGAAAAAATAATAAGCTTATTATTTTTACGACAAAGGGACTTTGATCTATCGCCTTTTCGTTCATAGCTACTCATTAAAATCTACCTTCATTAGTTCACTTTTTTTCAAAATCAATAGTTAGCTTCGTAGTCAACAATGATAGATAAATAATGAAACAAATAAATCAATAGATAAGAAATTAAGAACACTTGAGAACTCCAATTTACCTCAACGCCAATTTAACTCAAAAACTACCAATTTGATATGAACAAAATCAAAAAAGTAATGTTATATTTCTGTAAGTAGTGCAAACGAATGATGAAAGCAGTTTTTCCATAAAAAAATGTATTGAGATAAACTCATAGATAAAAGAATGCATATCATAAAAACACAAAGAAGAATGAAATGACTAAGTAATTTGAATAATATTAAATGAACAGATGATATGTAAAACCATGATATGTATATACTAAGCTTTTAAAATTATCTTTGAAGTATAATTTTTTAGTATTTATTTTACAATACGAGGGTTAATTTTTTATCAAAACTATAAAGAAGCACTTAGTAAATCTATTTAAATGTAAATTTAAAAACTGTTAAAGAAAATAGAACAAATATACGGATTGCGTGTGCTTTGAACCTAGCGTGCATTGTTTAATTAATGGTGTATGATTTGACTTGCATACAGAGATAAATATTTTTTTTTACGTGTAACTTTGCAGAAACTATTTGCGAATGTTTTTTAAATATATAAAAAAACAGAAAAACTCATATAAAAATACTTTCGATAGATATTGATAGGCCATCATTTTATTGTTATTCGTATATATATTAAAATGTATTGCCTTGTGGCAATTTTTTTGATGAAGACGGTGAAGAAATAACACTGTATTTTAGTTCTACGAAATTTCCTTTTTTGCAAATACATTTTTTATTTTTCCACCGTGTAAAAATTGAGTTACACTGAGTAAATGCCAATTTAGTCAAAATAATTTTTTACTATTAACACATTGTAATATTATTTAAAAATCAGTTGATAACGCTCGTGATGAGTAAAACCGGTCCTGATCCCAAAAATATATTGTAGAAATAATTTAATATATCATGAATTTCCATCAAAAAGTGAAAGTTAACAGATTAAAAGCAAAATTATATAAATCAAAAGACTAAAAAGTTCAGCTGCAAAAGCATAATGAACAAAAAATGTAAAAATTTATCAGTACAATTAAATGTATAATACAATGGGTTTTTATAAAAAAAAATTAGAGCTAAACTTTTTGCAATGCTTGAAATAGTAATTCACAAAATGTATATAAGACATACATTTATATACATATATATATAACACGGTGAAAAAATAGCAATGTATTTTAGTTCTACAAAATTATTTTTAACAAATATAGTTGATAGGTATTTCGGCTCACGCCATCGTCAGAACTACCTAGTTCTGACGATGGCGTGAGCCGAAATAGCTATCAATTATATTTGTTAAAAATAATTTTGTAGATCTAAAATACATTGATTGAATTGGCATTCACTTGGTAGAACTCCATTATAACACGGTGAAAAAATAGCAATGTATTTTAGTTCTACAAAATTTGTAGTACTAAAATACATTGCTATTTTTTCACCGTGTTATAATGGAGTTCTACCAAGTGAATGCCAATTCAATCAACACATATATATATAATTTATGATATCGACTGAAGGCGCTTGATGGAATTTATGATTCCATATGTTTTGTCATAAACGACCCGGGTTTCGCCTTTCGTTAGCAAACAAAACACGTGGGATCGTACAAAATTTTAACAACTCAAATTTGATACAAATATAAAGTTTTTATTCCGAATATTGCTTGGAGTAGACTAAAAGAAACAGAAATATTAAATTTATATTACAGTAAAATAAATAAATTAAAATGAATGAATAGAAAAAATGTGACTAGACACTAGAATTAAAATGTCAATTATTATGACACTTTTCTTAAAAGTGCTTTGTTATCCCAGGAATTTTGAGAAGGAATATAAATTTTATCGATGTAAGCATCTTGCAACTAAAAAAATACATGTTTAAGGGATACAAAATGTGGTCACTGGTGAATGTTTTTTTCTTTCTCCCACTGAAACTATATACGTTTTTATGACGTAAAAAAAGAATTATTTCAAATTACTTGGTATATGGTAAAGCTTTTAAAGACAGACTAAATCATTCTTAATAGATTTATGTATTTCCTGTTGATTTATTTTAGGTTTTCCTATCTTCTTTCATGTAATTCAAAGATAATAAATCCACAAAGGAACTCTTTACTAAATCACACAGTATTGCTTCGGAAGACCTGCTTTATGTTTAGTTGGAGCGATTAATAATGTTTTGGAAGTAATAAAACGTATTTAAACATATATTTTTGTATATTTTTAAAAGTTATTTTCTGCCAATAAATTGACAGAAAATTAAAAGACAAAATTCTTACGAAATCTAAGCCAAAATTTTCTCAATGGTACTAACTAAATCAATTAATGTTAGTGAAAAAAAAAACAATGAAAACCTTAAATCGAATTTCAATTTTGTCGCAAAAAGCTTCTCTATATTTTATGATCAGTATTTGATACGGTTTAAAGTAAAATGATCTCAAGTGTTTTACATGAATATTAATTAAAAAAAACATTTTACCCCACTTCCTATAATATGAAACAATTTTAACGTGATTTTAGCATTGTTTGTTATTCGTCTTTAAAGCAATGTAAAACTCACTTATATGAGATATTTTCTCTCATTGTCGATCTCCAGATGTTTGGTGGAGATACAATCACAATTTTGTAAATTGAACTTAGTAATAAGTCAACTAGTATACATGGATTATCTTGGCACACTACCATCGTCAATTAAAAATTACATGGAGAATATTTTTGACTGTTTCTTAACTAACATAATCTGTTCCAAGACTATGATCACTATCTGAACTGTTTGTTATCCTATCGTCGTGTAATGTTGCCGAAACATCTCGTTTTATCCTGAAAATGATAAAGTCTATAGCATGCCGTTTTCAAAAGTCTATCGAATGTAAAAAAAAACGATTAGTTTTACAGATAGAATAAGTGGATTAGAAAGATCTTTTATAGTCTAAAAATATTTCGTGATAGTGTTCGTTTACCGATTTGGTCGCAGTCCAAACTGTTCGTTGACCGATCACCCACTGTATTTTGAAATAACAAAATCTTTACTTAGATGTACAACCTAAATAAACAATTGTTAAAATTATTTATTTTTAGCTAATAATACTATTAATTTTGAAATGGTTTTGATCGATTCCTTTTAAAGTTTTTTATATTAAAGTGCCACTTGGTAAAATTCCAATTGAGCTAATTCAACTTCGAACGCATCGCATTTTTTTTAACTTTAAAAAAAAATTTAGTATAAAGAACTTTTAAAAACTTAAGAATTTTAAACTTAAAGTTCTCCATCTTTTTGATCGAAAGTTCAGACGTCAAGTGGGTAATTTGAAAACTTTCATTTTTCCACTCGGTTAGCTTAAATTAGTCCCAATGTTCCATACTGATGAACTTGTAAAATTTCATAGAAATAAAATTACTGTGAGCATTTTGAGAAAACTATTCGAGAATTTTCTTTTTCTTTAATTTTTTTTGAAAATTATGAAAAAATGTTCAGTTGCTCAAAAAATACAGTGAAATTTTTTCAACACAGCTTTCAATCACAGTGAATGCCGAAAACTACATTAGAAAGCAAAAAAATGCTTTTAAAAGAAGAACGCATCTATAGTAAAAAAGTCCATTAAAATTGTATCTTGACTTAGATTTGAGTTCCGAAACACATTAAAGTAGAGCAGTTTATTATAAGTACACGTTGAAGCCTGATGTGGTTTATCATTTTAATATTTTCCTTCTTAGGATATTATTGTAAATAAAATCTGCTAAGTATTATATTTAGGAACAGCACTAAACTGTTCATTTTGTATAATATTGGAATCATTAAAATAATTTATCCATTGAAAACTAATGACTACAGGTTTTTAAACATAAGGTATACATAATTTGTCTTTGCATTCTTTTTTGAAATAGGACAAACTTTTCTATTCAGCATCCACATTTTTTTAAGAATATGGTAGCGGTGGTTTTTGAAATTTCAATTTTCTATGCATTCTATTTCCAAATGATAAAAAACTTTTGTTATTAAACAATTGTTATTTATATTTTAAAAAAAAGTAATAATAACTGAAAAAATTGTCCTAAATACATATAAGTTTGATTTGTTAAAGTGAATAGTTCCGACGATGTTGTGAGCCGAAATAGCCATCAACTATATCTTTTAAAATTTTTGTAGAACCTTAATACATTGCTATTTTTTCACCGTGTAATAATGGAGTTCTTTCAAGAAAATGGATAGTTATGACGATGGCGTGAGCCGAAATAGCTGTCAACTATATCTTATAAAATTTTTGTAGAACTAAAATATAATACATTGCTATTTATCACCGTATTAAAGCTCAATTTCTTTCCAACAAGAAATGATAGTTAAATCATTAAAAGTTATTAAAAAAATATCGAATTGTTTAAATGTCTCAGCACACGATATAAACTAAAAAAAAAGTAGGTCTCTATTATTTTTATAGGAGCCTTAGGTATTTGTATCGTTTGAAACCACAAGCCTGGTTGTATAAACAATGTAACTGCCCCAAATTATACTTTAACATTTGATTTATACAATGTAATATGTTTGCGCAGTAACATCTATTAAATAGCGTTCGGGAAAACGATGTATTGATACTGAAATTCTTGGAATTTGAAAGGCCTTTTCGGACAAGTGAGGCTTTTGTTTTAACGGCTTCTTGATTCTGAAAGGAAAGTTGTTTTTGGAAATCTTTCAAAGGTCGACAATGAATGGGGTCTGAGAAAACGACTTGTAGATATTGATGTACAGGATATCCGCAAACATCATTTTGAAAGCGTTGTTCCTTAATTCATAATTCAATTTTTGTAAAAGTTTGTTGTTTTCTCGCAAAAATATTTTCAAATATAAAATGATTTTTGTATCGTTCACTGAATGCAGTACAACATTAAGTAACGTATTGTCATTTACAGACAATATTAGATGGAAACTGTAATTTAATTTTCTAACTAATTTGGCTTTTTTATGGTCGTTTAAAATTAATATAAAAAACAATGATATAGTAAATTAAATATTGAACTCTTATAGATAAATATATTAAATATATGTATATTTCATATAAAAAGTCGATTATTTAAACAAAATAAATTTTCGAAATAAGAATCTTTACGTCGATTGTTTGAAAAAAATAAAACAATCTATTGATTGAATTGGCATTCACTTAATAGAACTCTATTATATGATAGTACGGTGAAAAAAATAGCATGTATTTTAGTTCTACAAAATTATTACTTTTTAAGATATAGTTGATAGCCATTTCGGCTCACGCTATCAGAACTATGCTTAAACGAACATTTGCCTTCCCCCGAATCCTTTGTGATAATTGATTATTCAGGAAAAAACAAATATTTGTCGATCACCATTGCTTAACCCGCTATGGGGAGCCGTTTTGTCTCCATAATGGGCCATTTCCGTGCCATATGTAAACTTATTGATATAGCCGCCTTTTAAGTTTCATTTACAATTTTTAGTTTTATTGCGAGCAAGAAACAAACTAGGTCGTTAAAACAGGATAGATGATGTATTGTGTACCTTTTCTATACAGCTATATATATATATATATAATAGATAAGCAAATGTTCGTTTAAGCATAGTCCTGACGATGACGTGAGTCGAAATAGCTATCAATTATATCTTTAAAAAAATAATTTTGTAGAACTAGAATACATTGCTATTTTTTTCACCGTTTTAAAACAATCTATCATAGCTCCGCATTCAGTTGAATATATAAATGGCAGGCTATATATGTCAATTGTCTGTATAATAAAACTGTAAATTCTTCCAAATATTATTCATAGGACTTGAATTACGTCTTCTTTGTAAAAAATTGATACTTAGAGCCTTGTTGTTTTTACTGAAGACTTTCTTTGTGGCTGAGAAAAAAATCAATAAAAAAACGAAACGAAAAAAAGGGTTTTTTGTATATCAAATTGATACAGCGTTAAGATCTATGACGCACTGGCGTCAGAGTTCTTTAAGGCTCCCTTATCTCTGATGTATTAATTTATTTGTTGCATTTTTTTCTGTCGTTGCAGATAGAAGTGAACAATGGAAGGTCATTTTCAATGAGTGGCTATGACCGCGAAAGTAATAAATAAGAATTCCCCTGTCATAAATTTATTGAAAGCTCTTAACATTTAAGCGAAGCTTTTTATTTCTAACTTCACGTAGAATGCGTATTGAAGCCTGTTTCCAATAGCTTGATGTATGTTTTCCAAGAGCTTGAAGAAATGGTAAGAAAACGAAAAGCAACTCGTTATTGCATCTTTTTTTTTTGAATATCAATATAAAGCAGTCATAAAATTGTGTTCAGCTGTTTCGATAACTTCGTACAACTCCACTACGGTACAAGTTACAAACATATTTTTAACGTCATCATTAGTTAACATATGTTATCCTATATTTATAATCATATAAATGCTTGGACTGCTTAAAACGTTTGTTCGGTTAACGATTAATCTTGTAATCTTGTGTGTCGATTAATCTTACAAAATTCATCTCAAATGAAAATTATCACAGGCAATTGTGTCAATTATTACTAGATCAATATTACTAAATTTGTTTTTTGCTGCCATTTAGTTCTTGCCTTGTGGTCTGTGTTTTCCTGTAATTAATATCTTTGGTATGAAGACGATATTAAGTATTTATTGTACGTCAGATCAGTGGCATCCATGTTATAGAATGCCTGAAGATTCCGAAAGATGAAACCCGGGTCGTTAGTGACAAAACACGTGGAATCATACAAATTTGTAACAATTCAAATTTGATATGTAGTTGTATATAACATTTTAATCATTGCTTTGTTAATAAAAATTATCTTAAAATTTGTATTGCCAATTTTTAAATAAGTTTAATTGTGATAAATATATTGTGGAAACAAGTACGAAAAAATATATTTTATTATTGAAAATATCATGCTTTTCAATAACGAATTTTACGGTGTAACTTAGTACAAAGATTATTCGAATAGCTAAAAAAGCATTCAATAAATTTACTAAGGTAATGTAATATTTTCAATTCTATAAGCTGCTTGAAAACTTTTTCAGTACCGACACGTAAAATGGGTAAAAAACAAAAGACTCAATTCGCAGACAAAATCAAAATCAAAGTCAAATAATTAGTGAAGGTTTACGGATACCCTGTGTCAAATTGTATCCGCTGAAATACGCTCTAAAAGCTCTATTCATAACATCACTCTGAGGTCTGAAGTAGACATCGTGTCCTTTTCAAATGAAGGAAAAAGGACGTCATTGTTTTTGTCACTAATGAATGATGAATGTTTTTGAAGGTGTCCTTAGACTAACCCTATTCGTGCTCTTTGATAATCGGTTATTTGAAGGGTAAGCTATTGTTTGAAAAGAGGTTGTAAGCTCTTAGGTTAATATTTGTTTACACGTTTTCTAATCTATAAAGCTCTGAGAGTAAGTCTTCAAATTAAATTGCCAAATGTCTTGCTAAAAATCAGTCAAGTCTACGTGTGTCAAATTTCAATTTTCGTTGATGCTTTTAAGCTTAGCAATTCATCTATTTGTTAAAACCACAGAAATTACAAGTAAATACAAATATATACAAATAATGATATATATTAAGAAGATAACATGCAATCAATAAAAATTAAAAATAAAATAAATTCGAAAGCTGTAGATAAAATAAATGACTTAATATTCTTTTACGATATCAACTAAAGGCGCTCGATGGACTTCAATATCAAATTTAAATTGATGAAACTTTTTACGATTTTACAGTTGTCAGTCCTGTTGCATTTGTATGATAGAATCTCTGAAGATGTTGACAGGCGATACACGCGTCGTTAGTGACAAAACATGTAAAATCGTACAGAGTTTCAACAATTAAAATTTGTGATATTGACTGAAGGCGCTTGTTGAAATTTGAATTTAAGACTCGTAAAAACTGAAACTTTAATATTATCATAGGCAATTGTGTCAGTTACAGTATTATAATATCAATTTTAGCTGTCATTTAGTTTTTGCCTTGGAGTGTTTTTTTTCAAATAATACTTTTAGTATACAGACGATACTGACTGTTTATTGTGCGTAAGTTATGTTGCATCCTAAAAATCATAAAAAAATATGATTGCGATGACCCGGATTTCACCTATCGGGATCTTCAGGAATTCTATCACACAAATGAAGCACAATCAGTTGTGTTGAATCTATGATATAGAATGCCTGAAGATGCCGAAGGGCGAAACCCGGGATTGACAAAGCATTTGGAATGGTATAATTTTTTAACTATTCAAATTTAGATTGTACTTGGTATTCAGTAATTTTAGTTTTCCCAGCATTATTTTCTTCACTATCTAGAAAATAATTAAATAGTCCTGATTATTAGAAACGATTTTAAGTTTATAATTATTTTTTTTTTGTTCTGAACGGGTTATTTGTTCTGCATGTACAATTTACATGTTCACTACGAGACATCTCGTTGTGGTGTTATTTAGATAAACACTGAAATGTACGCTGAGGGTAAATTGTGGACTAAGAAATGGTGAATTATTATTCAAACTGATCAACGAGGTACATGAACCGATATAAGCTTACGGCTCCGCCGCAATTATTCAGGTCGGATAATGTATTCGACTTCTAATTTGAAATTTAATACATTTTGAATACATTCATTTACATAAGATATCAAATGTTTTTTGCAATAGATACATTTTGGCATTTTGAATTTGTCTGTCCTCTATTTTGAAAATATAATAAGATAAAACTTTCAATTCAGTATAATAAATGGAATAGTTGTTGGTTGTACAGCCGCGTGAAAAAAGTTCAGCTAAATTAATTTTATTTTTACAATTTACAATATCACATGAAGTTGCTTGATGAAATTTGAGCACCGAATTTGAATCGATGAAATTTTGTGCATTTTACGTGTTTTATCATTCATGACTGGGTTTTATTTTCAGGCACAGATATCCCACAGATTCAATTGGACTGACTGATAGTTGACGGTTAATTTTCTATTGCGTTCGTGTGATCGAATGATTGAAGATACTGAAAAGGGAAACCTGGGTTACAAGGGTAAAAAACATGTTAAACTGTACGCAATTTCAACAATTAAAACTGGACAGTATTTAAATGTGTAAGATGTAAATATAAAGAAAAAAATCAGAAAAATTTTCTTAAGATAAGCATAACGCAATTTCAAGGTATTAATTGTTGCTTCTTGATGGAAAGGAATGATATTTTAAATAATAAAAAGATATTTTTTGTACTTATTTTCACAATATATTTTATGATCAGGAACGATTTCACAACACAGTTGATAGTTCTCACAATGAGACAATACACTGTAGATATAAGTACTAAAAATGCTTTTTTATTATTTAAAATATAAGCATAACGGTCTATGATACGTTTTTGCTGTCGAGAACGATGCAAAAAAGACAAATTGTACCTCGGTGAAAAAATAGGAAGAACTATTGTTCCAACGATGGCGTAAACCGAAATAGCTATCAACTATATTTTATAAAAAAAAATGTAGAACTAAAATACGCTGCTATTTTTACACCGTGTTATGTGGAGTTCTGTCAAGTAAATGCCAATTCAATCAATAAATTATACCCAAATAATCTGCGAATGTGCTTTGAATCATACATATTTACATACGCTAACAACTTTTCCACCTTGTTAATTAAGTCATAGAAAATGTAATATGAACTTTAATTATTAATGACTTTCGATACAAGCAACAATTATTTTATTAAATTGTTTAAAAGATATTCGCTTAAGAACCGTTTGAGTTTAAAGGATGGGGTTTGTTGCTATCTTATATTTAGCACATCGCCCCACTTCCAAGAATAAAAAATAGCATAACGGTTCATCTTAAATCAAGTGATTTTTTTTTATTTGAGACTATTGAAAAAAATTATATAGATTAGGAAATTGCTGAGACTTGGACTCAAAGCCATTTAATAGCAAACTGTGATATTTTGTGACAACAATATGAGGGAAATAATAGTTATAAATATTCTCATTCATAAATATTTCTGTTTGCGTTCTAGGAACATACGAAAAGGTGGTTTAAATTTAATATTACATTTTGCTTCATAAATAATTCTTTCTTAAAATTCTTTATTTTCTTCAAAAAATATAAAAGAAATTCGTAACAAATTTCGTTGAGGTACTTTAAAAGAAGATAAACATCTTAATTTATTGGTTATAAAAACCTAAAAACTTTAACACTAAATTATTTGAAACACGAAATATCTGAAAGCTTTCACGAAAGCACTACATATTTTATTTTTTTCAACAAAAGATAACATAGAATTTTCCACTGTATACTATCTTTTTCACGCTTTCGTAACTTCAAGCTCAAACGTCAAGATTTAAGATAACAGGGTCATTTAGTAAAGCGTGACTTAGATGAACGTTATGACCGAGACTATAGTCAATCTCACCGTCGGAAAATATTATGCTTTTCGACGTACTTAAGCTTTTAGCGGTATATAGCATCTTCGAACTTATATTTGAGACGTTTGATTGTTGATTAATAAAGCTGCGAAGCAATTAAAATCACCATATTAATTTCAGCTTAATTGAGTGGTAGGTGAGCATAACATCAACGTCGAATTTAAAGGATCATATTTTTATTCGTTAATTAATTAATCTAGATGAGTTTTAGTGTAAATTTATGGATACATTAAATATTTATTTGTGCTTAATTATAGTATTTAATACCATCATAACTGTGTGCAAGTGTAAATAAAAAAGGCTTTTTTATGAAACTTGTATTATGTTTCTTAATCTATTAAAAATAAACAGTCGCTAAAGAATCACAAAACCACTGTTTAATTTTTTTTTGGCGTAGATAATGAATCTTGAATATTTTATTTCAGTACAAACCTTTTGCGTGAAACTATTCTGATGAAGGCTTAAGTAAAAAAAAACTGTCAAATATATATATGTTATAAATTTTGTAGAACTGAAATACATTGCTATGTTTTGAAAGTTTTGAGTAAACATTGTAACTATTAAAACTCACTATCGATATTTTACTAAATATAGACGATCTTCGACTTTCAAACAATCCCGTACAAAAGTTAAATATATTTTTTTCGAATACAACTTATGATTATTGATTGAGATACAGCACGTTTTAGAACTCGTTATTAAGAAAAAGAAATTTGAGTGGTGTTAAACTATATTTAGAAAAGATTATAAAGAAACCACCCCAGTGATTTAGTCATACGCCACTTCCATTTTATTATACATACTCCAAAATAGTTACATACATAAAAATAAACTTTTTGATGTTTTGTTTTAAATTGTTCAACTTTTTAAAATCCAACGTTCTCTGACATTTGATAGTCAATTATTCATAGCAAAATATGGTTATCGAATATTTTTGATTTTAAATTTAACAGTATTTTTGAAAATTAAGTATTTTCCGACAAAAAAAATGTTTTACTTTCTTTTAAAGAACAAATTTTAAGTGCTTTTCTTTTAAAATAAATCTCGGTTCCAAAATTCGGAATCAAACATGAATGGTTGGGGTAAATAATTTAATTTTTTTGAAGCTTTCAACCATTAAAACTTTTGGCATTTTTAATTTAAGTTTGTTGATATTGTATTGAAACGGATAAAAATGGAACTGAAAATTTTACATTCTTTCGATAATTATTGCAAATTCCATTTTAATTTCTGTGTTTGTTAATTAAAAACGATTAAGTTCATAATTATCAAAAATTGTAGCAAATCGTAGTCGTTCAAAACAATTTGGTCAATAAATTTTTTTCACAATAAAAATAGTATTAACTTAGCTTTATTTTTATGAGCTCTTTACTATTCTACGTAAATAGAATTCATAGCTGAAAAATAAATATACGTTTTTAATTTTGAAATATCGTTGTTAATTCAGTAACAGTATAGTGAAGAGAGCTTTAAGATGGCTATATTTGGAACCATTTATGATTTCGACTGAAGGTGATTTTATTTTAGTCTATTGCAACCGTGTGATAGAATTTCTGAAGATGCTGAAAGACGAAGCCTGTATCGTTAGTGACAACAATGTGGAATCGTTCAAAGTTTCAATAATTTTAATTTCATATATCTAAACAAAAACGAGTTGCCTTTTTGTTGAAATGTTTTTATTATTAATTAAAATAATACTTTGACAAAAAACTTAAATTTTACAATAAAGCGTTGTTCGATATTCTCGATTCGTTTTTAGATTCAACGTGGATCAGATTAAACTCTTCCGCCACGGCAGATTTTCAGTACACAGATATACAGGATACTTAATGTCACGTAAGTGGCTGAGCAAGTCATGTTTACTTTATCTGTCTTTTTTATTCTCTTTTAAGTACAATAATGCATGGCTTAAAGATCGATCGTGCAGCACTGTATCAGTCAAAGAAAATGGGGAGTGGTACCGATTTTTTTTTTATATGCATAACGGGTGAAGGTGGAGCAACTAATTTGTTGATAGGAATGTTATAAAGATTTCTTTTAATAACTTCTGATTTTATTGAATAAAAACCTTTTTAAAACCTAAAGCTCACCTTTTTAGAATTTAACGAAAGTTAACATTAACGGATATTGTAACAAAGTTTCCTCTTTTAATGATATGATGACAAAAAGGTTTTTGTTGGCTTGTGATCTTAATGGTGAGACCTTTCTAAATTTACTGAGATTACGTTAAGCACAGAAAATGGTTTAAGACAACGAAACTTTTCCAGGTTCTGAAACATCAAATTTTTTAAAAAATTCCATTATGTAGAAATGCCAAAAGATGATATACTGGACGTCAGTGACAAGTAGAAACGCACATACTTTAAATTATTTATTCATTTTTGGTCGATAAAAACATTCATTTAGTTCATTACCCTTTGTATAATTTTATTTCAGGCGTTTGAATAATTGACTTTCAAGCAATATAATAGATAGCAACGAGTCAAAAGAAAAAACATTACATTAATAACAGAAATGGATGTGTATCGTACAATATCTTTACAAATTAATGGCTTTCAATAATTGCTTTTAACACAAAAGTTTTGACTGTGAAAGCAAATGTTAGGAACACACAATCTTTGATTAATGGTAATTTTCGAATCAAATGCAGGCATTGTTATCAAAAGTAATAATTTAATATAACGTTTCATTTCACTGAAAACATCAATTGCTTACAAATATATTGTACTGTGATTACTTCAAAATGCTGTTTCGGTTTATTATTTTCATAAAATTTTAATTGATATTGATTTACATTAGGTATTTCAATTGCAAGTTAGTTTCATGAAGGGTTTTATGGTTTATTGATCATATTAGTATTTTCTAGATATAATCTATTATCAAGTAACTATTTCCAATTTAAACCAATTATGTTATAATAAATATGTAATTTGGTTGAATCGGCTTTTATTTGTAATCCACTCCAATATAACCGATGAAAAAATAGTAATTCATTTTAGTTCTACAAAATTTATAAGATATATAGAGTTGTTAGTTATTTCGGCTTTCACCCTCATCAAAACTGTCATTCTGAACTATAGTTCTGATAAAGACGTAAGCTGAAATACTATCAACTATAAATATTTAACAATTTTCGTAAACTAAAATACATTGCTATTTTTTCACCGTTTTAAATACATTAAGATTTTCATCTTATTAGTTTGTTTCTTTACTTTTAAGGTAACTAACTTACACTTCTTGATGGGGAATTCATGATATTTAAAATAAACAAATAAATTTTACGTAGTGTTTCTACAATAATTTTTATGGTCAGGACCGTTTTTGTCATTGCGTTCATTATCAGATGCCAGGAAAAAATTACAAAAAAGTCTATTTAAACGTAAATTTTAGTTAAAGGTTATCAGGTCTATAAGCCCAAAGGTTCAAGATCTAAGAAAAAAAAATGCAAGAAGTCATACAATATACATTAAAAAGAAGTAAATTAACCTTTAAATGATATCGACCGAAGGTGCTTGATGGAGTTTCAAATTTGAATCGTTAGAACTTTGTACGATTCCACATGTTTTGTCACTACCGTCGGTTCTGTTGTATCCGTGTGATAGAATGCCTGGAGATGCCGAAAGACGAAACCCGGGTCGTTAGTGATGAAAAATGTGGGATCGTTCAATGTTGTAACAATTACAATCGGTTATTGATAATGTGTAAACAATTTGATGTCGTGATCATAAAATATATTGTGACGATAGTACTAAAATTTTTCAATATCAATTAAAAAACTTTATTTATTGTTTATGTTAAACTGTTTATCAATTCTTATTGGTATGAGATCCTTACATTATTCAACGGTGTATGATATTTACTACCCTGCCAAGCTCAATAGGAAAAGTTATGGCCTCGGTTCGGCAAAGCGTTGAGTGGTTGTGTTTTGTTAATGGTGAAGTTAAAATAACAAAAGGCTGAAGTTCATCATAAAAAGTGACAAGTAAATTTCATTGCAGATATCATGACAATAAACAGAAGGGTAAAATTTATCCAATAAATCTGCTGTATGCTTTGTGGCCAACATAACACTTTTTATCGCTGATTAAAAAGGTTTACCATTTTTTTATTTACATGCACGAAATCGATGATGTATATATATGTACTAGCTTGATTTTAATTGTTTTTTCGTTGCTGATAGATGTCAGTCGCTGCAGAGCTAAGCAATCCATAGTGAATCCGGTTCACGTAGACATCACACGCAATATAATTATTTATTTATATCTTCACATACTATATTCACACACGCATACATATACATAAAAATACACAAACACAGATACATGTATATATAAATAAAATGATAGAAGTGAACAAGTAAAATTTTTACAACAAATTTATGGGGGTCATTGAGCAGAACCACTTTACACCTTAAACGATTACTAGGTACTGTCTCATCATAATTATAAAGATTAGATATCGTATATTTATGATATATAACGGAAACTTTAAAATATTCAAATTAAAAATAATTAAATATTAAAAAGTAAATGTATTGCAACGTCTTCAGTATTTGTCCATCACTGAAAATACTTGTTTTTCACCATGCCTTAAAAGTCAATAAATATTGTTTTTTTTATTATATAATATTTCCCTCACAAAAATAGATTTATTTTATTAATAATATATTAATAATTATTAAATGTCGTTTCATTATTTAAAGAGTTGTATTTGCCTTTAATTATCATTAACTTAATATTCACAACTTTTATTACTGAAATCATTTATTGATTGAATTTTCATGTTTTTGGTAGAGCTCTTTTAAAACACGGTGAAAAAATAGCAATGTATTTTAGTTATACAAAATTCATAAGATACATATTTGAAAACTATTTCAGCCAACGTCTTCATCAAAACTATGTCTAAGCGTACATTTACTTATTTATATATAGGCTCTATAGAAAAAGTACACAATATATATTCTTTTTAGTTCAACACCCTAGTTTAATAATGTGATAATTATTTAGAAAATCCAATAAATTTTAGTATTCTATTTATTTTATTTATAGTTTTAATTTGTTTATGATTAACATTTCCTTACTGTATATAAGAGTAACTAAAATCAGTAAAACCAAAAATCGTAGAACAAGAAAAGATTGTGATGAATATGTCTTATGTCTAAAGAATGATAGCCTCATTTTTATCAAATTTCATAAGGTAACCGCTATAATTTACTATTATTTAAAAATTATTACTCAAAAATGAGTATCGCAATGCTGGTAATAGACCATAACAAAATAATGCTTGGCAAGAGTTTAGAAATTATTTGAGTTCTCCTGGAAAAATATGCAAATTTCTTGCTTATATATACTTTGCACAGAGCAGCCATTAAGAAAGAGTGGATATATATTATAAAGTATGTATTGCGGTTTGAAAAAAAGATAAATTTTATCAAGTTTCTCAATAATTCAGACGTGCTTATATTTTTCGTCGTTCATTTTTATCTCTTTAAAGTAGTATTTAAAATTGAACTGAGTTGAGTGTTAACAAACTTCTTCTGTAAACTAAGAATTGTGTATTAAAATAGTGCGAGTTTCTACAATATTTTTGTACTAACATCTGAGGTGCTGGTACAAATATGGAAACATAAAGAGTGGCAGTGAGAAAACCGATAGGCAACAAAAATATATGAATAAATGAAATAAAATGTTTAACACGGGGGACCATATATTACTTCATAAAGAGATTCTAGAAATTAATAGAGGCCAGTAATTAAATTGGAATTTCATTCTCAATGATCAACTCAATATTCCCAACTCCCCTTTGTTGTATCCTTTGTCTTTTATATTTTATACTTTATCTCATGACGTAAATTCTTATATATCATCACTAGTTGTTTGATCGTTACTTACCAGATTAAAATAAGTAAGACTTTTTAACACCTAAATAAAGTAGAATAGATTACAAATAAAAAGTTTAAGACTTTTGAAAATTTTAAATCTTTTGATTTTAAATAAAATGAATCAAACTAAAGTCCGTGAGCTTAAAAATAATCATTCAAAGCCATTACAAATGGGAATATTTTACAATCAGTTGTTGCAATAATCGTATCATGTGTATTTCTTTGTAAAATATAAAATGACTGAATGGAGCTTTGCGAAATGTTATAAACTAAAAGCACGCTAGACCGCCCAACAGAAAAATATTAGATTTTATTGCATTCAAGGAATTGTGATTTATTGCTTTGGAAGATTTTGCACGCCATTTCATTGTTTTGTTCATTTTTTAAGCATATTTTAGCAACAGAATCACTTAAAATATATATTAAAACAAGGGCGATAAAATAAAGAATCGTTTTCTTTCATTAAAGTTTTTTAGAGTATCCACAGAACATGTCCAAGGGATACACCGTAACTCTATTATTTTTTATGTCACCTGTTTAAGGAAGCTCTACGGTTGTCCTGTGCTTTTGTTAATTAACATGACTCCACATTTTAAAGCAGTAGTACCTAGATTCATGATTTGAATAGGATGTATTTGTTTAGAGAGTTTTTTTCGCACTGAATGAAAAATTCTCCCATCTGTCCTTAAACAGATCATGAACTCTTTTTGCGGATTGACATCTCTGCCATTGTATGCATTTTCGGGTATTAGAAGCTGTCTTCGTCATCGATTATCTGCTTTATGCTTGTTGAAAGGGAAGACGCAATATTTTCAGTTTTAATTTTTTTCCCCTCCGATCAAAAAATATCTTTTTTGATTAGTTTTATTAACACAAGTGATAGCTATTTTTGAATTTTAAATTGAAAACTAACAAAAGTTGTCAGTAGTTTAAAAGCTCGCAATGAAATTTTTATAATGTCCTCTTTACTTCGAAGATAAATTTAATCTGAAATAAAAGCATAAAGTTTTATCTATCTGTTGGGTAAATCAATCGGAAAAATTTTACTCACAAAACCTTCTCTCAAACTTTGTAATGAACAAAAGTTCTTGTTGTCAACGATGGATATTTATTTTATTTTTAAAACTGAAAAATAAAAGTTTTCCACTTGATAAATGGATCTAGAGCGCTTAAAATAAACAAAGATAACTCAACGTTCCGTTAAAAGTCTAACGAAAGCTTGGTACTCATATTTGAAGTCATTCAACAGAATATGATATAACAGATAATTGCAAAAACTTACAAAAGCATTAAAAAAAAAACTTTTTTTACAAATCATATAATCTAATTAATTTTGGTGCTTCTAACGTAACTATCTATTTTCGATGAAGAGATGTTTTATTAAAATAATATAAAAAAGCATAATATCTAATGCAATTGCCACAATCGTATGACTAGGACCAACTTCGCTCATCGATAGCATTATCAAATGTTAAGTCGATAGTGTTAACGGTGAATAAATCTGGTTTTGATTAAATAATATACAGTTGTAGAAGTCACTTTTAAGATGTTAACTGTCACTCCTTGATGGAAAGGCACGATATTTTCAATAATAAAAACACACATTTTAGTCCTTATTTCCACGATATATTTTTTGATCGGGATCGGTTTCGCTCATCGCGAACATTATCAACTGAGCCTTATCAGTTGATAATCTTGTGGAAACAGCACTGAAAATTGTGTTTATTTTATTATTAATAAAAAAGGGTACAATCGAATGCCAGTTTGTTTACTTTTATATTAAACCATTGCTATTATATAACTTAAATTGCAATGAAATAATAAGAAAATGACATATTGAAATTGAACACCTTAAAAATAATTAGCAAATATTGATAAAAAAATTGTTTAAGCATTGTGATATCTCCAGGGTCTTCATTTATAATAGCATTTATTTTTCACTTTTATACATTTAAGATAATAATATATATCATTTCATAATTGATGGATCTTAAAGGTCAATTTTTTTCTAGTTTTAATTCTTCAAGAACAGAAATGGAAATAGATTTTTTGTTCAATTTAGTCTCAGCTGAGTCACAAAAAAGATATTCTAACACCAACTACTTCAAATATTAATTAATAACTAATTTTTGTGTTGACCAAACTTATATCGATTGCCAATTGTCTTATATTACCTTAAAAATATTTTTCACGATATACAAAACCGTATTTTTCGATGATAATTACATAATTATCTGACGCATTTTACCTTATGAAGGCATTTAAAATGAATTATATTACATTAAAAGTATTCAGCCAAGTCAACGAAATAAAAATAAATACGAGAACGTTCAACGGAGATGAAGACCGATGGGTAAATAAATGTTCATGCCAAAGATTAATGAATGAATCCTTCTCACACTTTTTTTTCTATGAGACGACTAGAACTTTTTCTATAAGAAAGTTATTTTATATTTTATTCTTTAGTTTCACGTGTTGACGTATTGTGGTTAAATGAAATAAAACAATGGTCATATTAAACACGTGGTTTTATATACGTTACATCATCAATTTCTAATATTAATAATTGATCTCTTATTTGAAAATGTGAATAAAAATTATAAATCTTTAATACGAGAATTATCAACCTATCACACAATTGTGAGTTGATAACGCTTGCAAATAAGCGAAACCAGTCCTAACGTTGATAATATGAAATTGTGGAAATAGTGACAAACTTTGTCTTTTATTATTTAAATATACAATACATGGACTCGTTTAATAAGCGCGTAGTTTTTAATTTTAGGTCTATCTCAACTAATATGTTATAAATCTTTCACGAGCTTAACCGTATTGAATATTAATTGTACGTCAATTTAGTAATAAAATCGTATTTGTGCGATACTTTTATTTGAGGCAAATATGTATTTCTTTGAAATAAATTAATTTTAATGATACTACGTTTCTAAAATACGCAGTCATTGCCTAAATTACTATGTGTTTACCCATTAATGTTGTTAATGACTACACATGTCACACATACGCACGTACAGCACTAGAATGCTTGAATTAGATAAGGTTTAAGGCACATTAACCTGAATGAAAAGCTTTTTTTGAAACACCCTTTTATTTTATGATGATAAAACTACCCCCTGGGGCACAGAGCTTTCTACCTCTACGCTATTCTTTTCACAAACCTCAATTCCACATTTAGAGGTTGAAAATAAATGTAATAAACCAGCTAGCGCGTTGGAGAAAATTGTAGCATTCCAACTGAGTTCAACTAATATAGCAATGGAGTTTATTCTCAACTACCAAATGCCACACAACTTTGTATACAATGATTACAAAGTTTGTTATTCATTTAAAAGTGTTGCGTTAAAATTTAAAAAAAAATACAAACGGAAATTACAAAGTTTTTTATAAAGTAAGAATGGAAAAATAATTTGTTCCAAAAAAGTTTAAAAAAAAGTTACTTATTTTGACATCACGAAATAGTCAGACATTTCTCGTGTATTTTAACACAAGACGTAATTTTATTCAGTAAAACGTTTTTTTATCACTGATTAAAATATGAATAATTAAAATAGATCGAATCAAACGGCAATGAAAAACTTTTGTTCAGTTCGACATTAAGCTTTATAGCATTGGTAAAAAGTTTTTTTCTCAACGAAAATAATTACACCAAAAATATCGCCTTCGTTTCAATTAAATCAAATATTTGTAGACTTTACATTTATTCGCTTAAAAATTCATTTTGTTTTTATGCTTCGAATTTATTTATATTTCTGTTTTTGAAAACAGATGTAATTGAATTATTTATACAGAATAGCAAAGTTATGATATGCCAGTTCCGAAAATATTTAATCTGATAAAAATGTGAAAAGTAAAAAAAAAAATCTTTCTTTTCTGTAGGTCAAAGTTAATTTAGAAGCACTATAAACTTTTATTGTTTATTTGTAATGTGATTAAGAAAATTAAGATGGTTGGTATCTTGCATTATGACGGAATGGTGCCTTGAAAAATTACATTAATGCTTATTAATTAATGCTGTACAATAAATTACATTAATGCTAATTAATTAATGTTGTCAAGGTAAAGAAAGAGTATTTTTGAAATTACCTATTTTTAATTATTTTGCCAGATGATATTTATAACTTTTAAGTTTGTATTATATTTTTAACTGACTCACGTATAATACGTCAACATTGTTAACCCATCGATTGTAAACATCTCATCTGTGGAAAATGGTTGATTGTGATTTATTTATTTATTACAACTATACGGTACAAAACTTACAAATTATCAATTCAATGCTTTTGCACCGTAACATATTAACATATTTAAATATAAAAATATAAAAATTGAACAAATAGACTATAAAACAATCAATAAGGATTGCAAAAAAGAAGGTCAACCAAGTAAGCCCATGAAATGTCTACTTTAACTGAAAAAATAGCATTCGTCTGAGCTCACTTTCGTCCACATGAAATATGTCAACATCCGAAGCAATACTGTTGGACATTGTTAATGCTCTTACCATTGGCATCCCCATTGGCAGACTGGTTCTACACTTTGGAAGAACAAAAAAAATATGTACACGATTTCTTAAGAAATTATCCGGAACATACAAATTGACAATATTAAGGATGGCAGAATTCTCATTTTGGCCTCGAATTCTCATTTTGGCCTCGAATTAGTCGAAAGAAATATGTGTGATGTATTGATATGTAGATGATATTCAAAATTATGACAGTTTACATTGTCTTAACTGTAATGTAAAGACTAATTTTTAGCACGGTGAAAAAAATAGCAATGTATTTTAGGTCTAAAAAACAATTATAGTTAATAGCTATTTCAGTTCACACCATTGTCAGAACTATGCCTAAACGAACATTTGCTTATCTATATATAGCTGTGCAGAAAATGTACACAATACACCTTTTCCCCTGTTTTAACGACTTAGCTTGTTTCTTGTTCACAATAAAACTAAAAAGGCGGCTATATCAATAAGTTTACTCATATTATGGAAACAAAACGCCCAGTGGCAGGTTATGCAATGGCGATTGACATATATTAGATTGTTCGTAAGGTATCCTTTGTGATAGTTACGGGGGCCGTAATTAAATATAATAATTTTGTATAACAAAAATACATTGATATTTTTTTCACTGTGTTATAATGAAATTCTACCAGTGAATGTCAATTTAATTAACTATTTTTTAGGTTGAAATATAACGTATTGTCTCAAAATAGCCTGCATGAATTCGTTTAACATCAACAGTTAAATATTAAGCCACGCTGTCAGCCCCATACAAAATTTGGCAAATAAATCCCAGTACACGGCCAATTTTTTAACAAATGTCATATTTCTTAAGTTTTTACAGTGTTATAACTATGGTGATTTTAAATAAAATCAAATGAAACTTTCTGAGATGGTATCGTGTATTGCAAGCATAATGATTAATTTTTTAATCAACATCTTCATAAGCGATAACACTAATTGTTATATATTTGAAAGTTGATCATTGAAAATAATTTGACGATAAAATTAACACAAAATGTTAATTTTTTTAACAAAATGTTTTAAATTTTATCAATCGTTAAAAAATGCGATGGTAAATTATTTTTCTTTGAGAAATACATTATAAGATTAATTTGAGCTTTTTAAAAAAAGTTTTATGTTGCTAATTGCACTGTTTAATATTGTTGAATGTGTAAAAAAATAATTGAATTATAGGTCACTTAAGATTCGTATCTTACTACACCAAATGAATTAATATAACGTTCTTGCATTAATATAAATTATAGCTGACTGTTTATATTATCCCACAATTTGAATGAGTTCAAGATAAACGTTGTATGTTTTTTCTTCAAAAAACAAAACGATTTCGTTAAATATATTTTTTAGACAATGTAATTTAAAAATAGCGTTTCTTTGGTACCGTTGAAAATCTTTTTTACTAACAAAAAGAAAATCGTATTTTCTTGGTGCAGGGTTGAAAATTCTAAATAAAAATAAAATTTTAATACAACCGGAAGGAAATTTCAGTCTTGTCAAAGGCAGGCGAGGAATGTATTCAGGAAATGGAGGTTTCTTTTTGAAAAACGCCGTTTTGATAAGTGTTATTTATTTGAGTGTCAAATTGATATAATGAAAGTAGTAGATGTATTTATTTAATCTGCCTAAGTTTTATAAGAATATAAATGAATTAAAAAAATACATTTGAAAATACGCATTTAGTTTCGCTTTATATAAATATATTTTTATTACTTTACTTCGCTAAGCAACTTTTGTAACCCATTTTTAATGACTTATTCATTACATTTAAAAAACATAGATGCTGTTTTTCCATTTCGAAAATTTCAAATATTTTCCCACTAAATGGATGGATTTCCGAATGTAACAGTCTATGTATTTGTCAATTCTGTTGCATCCGTGTGATAGAATGCCTGAAGATGCCGAAAGGCGAAACCCGGATCGTTAGTGACAAAACATGTGGAATCGTACAAAGTTGAAACAATTAAAATTTGATATTGAAACTCAATCTAGCACCTTCAGTCGATATAAAAAATTTAATTAAGTTATTCTATAATTTATCTTAAAACATCAGTAAGCTTAATAAGTGATTATTATAAATATGGAATTTTGATTTTTAAAAAATTAATAAGACATAATTTTGCTGAAAATATCTAATATCCACATTATTATCGAAAATTATTATATAATACCAATTAAGAAAATTAGTATTTATAAGAATTCAATCATATAATATGTCTTTAATAAACAACTCTAGGGCATTTTTATGGAAAAGTTTTTATATTTATTCAAAGCTCCTTAGAAAGTGAATACGTTTTGATGTTTCATTGTAAAAAGACGTTACCTATCGCCATCGCTGAGAGGTTGCGAATAAACACGCTAGCAGATATCCGTTTCAAAGAAAAACAATGGATTAAAAAAATATTCCATCTGTAGCGTAGCAAGAAATTTTGGGCCCTCATGCAAATCTCACAAAAAGCTGCCATTCTATTTTTTTATTTGAACAATCTTCGATAAATAGTTCACATAAATTGTTGGACTATTTACAACTATTCCAAAAAAATGAACCCTTTTTGGTTAGTTTATTTGTAGTTTTAAGTGTCTAGAAGTTTGGACTCACTTTGTTTCTGGAAATTCAAACATTGCAAGACTATTAGTTGACTATGCCACTTTATATATATGCTATATTTGAACGACTGGAGGTATCACATATTTATTATAAAGTTATGGAGTTGCCAACAAATAAACTAATTAGATTAATAAGCAACTTTAGATAATTTCCATTTAAAAGTCTCTAAATTTGTTTATTTTTATCTTTCTTAGTAAAAAATGATCGATTACCTTAATTGTTAACCCATTAATTATTATATTATGTAATATATTTGAAAATAAGTGATTTATTTTTAAAACGAATAAATAATGCAACAAGCCATCAAAAGAATAATTTATTCTATTTCGGGCCTGAGATATATGAAGACAATGTTACAATTTAATTTTAATATGTCTAAAAAGAAATATGAAATTAGAATTTCATCATATCGAATTTCCAACGTATTTCATTTCGAATTTCACAAAAGGTAATTGTATTACGTCTTTTTTTAGTGTATCATTCTTTTTTAGATATTTACATTACTGGAATAATGAGATATTTTACATAATAGAATTGTTTCTATTTTTGGTTGGATTTACCAATTCTTTTATATATTCTAGGCATAGAGGTTTATTATATTGTCAATATTATTCCTTTTTCCTTACAAACAAAAAAGGTATTACCTAACATAGATCACAATAGATAGCAGGGGTCTTGGAAATATTGTAGCTCATTGGCGTGAAGTAATAAACAACGACAACGTGTCACCTTTTGTATATAAATATATTTTAACTGAGCAGATTATATTTTATGATTTATTTTAAGCACTTGAGTTTGAATAATTACGGGTTGGTATAGAATTATTGCGACTTATAAGAACTAATTTCATTCAATAAAAACAGTGATAACATACTGTTTCTGTTAGATAGTTTACGGGATAATCATTAAGCTTATTTTAGAACTTTTGTAAGCTTTTTGAGACGACGGACGAATATTGTCGCTGTCAAGCTTTTGTCCTCTTCCACAGCTGCCAAAAGTACCTAAGTTTGATGATCGACTACATTCTTTTTCATTTTTGAATTTCGTATCGCTTGAAAAATTTTCAACTTGACTTTTGCTGATTGTTCTTTCACTAAAAGTTATATTGAGATCACGGAACTAATTACAACCTTTTTTCGAAGTGATAGAGCATTGTAGAGCAAATATAGATACGTATCTTTACTTATTGAAAATAAAAGATCGCTTTTATGACAAAAAATAAATAAACAACCCCATATTTTTAATGGAAAATAATGCATGTAGAAATCCGCAATAATTATTCAATGTTTTAAATAATAAAAACAATTTTTTTAGTACTTATATCCACAATATCAACCATCGGTTGAAACGGTCCTGATCAAAAAATATACTGTCGAAATAATTACTAAAGATGTGTTTTTATTTTTTAAAATGGCATGCCTTTCCATCAAGAAGTGGTAGTTAACATCTTAAAAGTAATCATTCAATGACCTCATATTAAATATGTGGCTTAAAAAATAATAAAACACTATTTCTAAATTGATATTTTTAATATTCAAAATCAAAAATTATTTTAATTCAATCAAGCTAATTGTTCAATCAAATTAATATTAAAATAAATATTGAACTAACTTAGTACTTTGTTTAGGTACGCCGAGAAAATTTACCCAAAAGTTATTTTGTGTACCGGAGAATTTATAATAGACCGCTAAGAGCTGCTAACAATCATTAATGATTATTATTTCAACGATAAATTGAGAGTCTATCATGCGTTTATTGTCCGTATTATTTCGTTTAAAATAAATACTTCAATTTGCGGTGATTAACTTTGATTACAAAATAAGTTATCAACTTAAAGATATCCAACTTCTTGTAACATGTCTGTTAAATTGTGTGGTTGGTGTATTTCTAAGCTGAATTCGTTTAAATTATAAATCTATTGTTTTTAAGTCAATTTAGTACATTTATTGTAAATCCGTTAACATAATAATAAGATAATATTATATCATGTTGAGACTACAAAAAAAGCTATACGTATTAAGGTTGCTTAATGAACAATGTATAATAATATCGATATCTTAGTATCAGAACGTTAATTATCTTTCTTTTAAATTCTGCACTTTCTAAAGGCTAAATATTCTGGAGTGAAAATAATTCTATCGCTTTTAAATGACTTTTACTTATTGATGGAAAAGTATGATATTTAAAAACACATTATAAGCACTATTATTATCATGAGTTGATTAACTACATAATTACGTTGTGACAGTACTGAGTAATCATTTAAGGCCAAGAACAGTCTTGTTGAACTTCCATAAATTTTTTGTTACAAATTTTAATCTCAAAATACACAACTTTGACATGTGAAAATAGCTTTCCTAGCTTATTTCCTTACGTATTGTATATGCATCTGTGTGAATATGTATATGGTTATGCGTATAATATGTGGGAATATACATATAATTATAATGTGCGGTGTCCACGTCAACAGAATTTTTTATTAACTGCTCAGCTCTGCAGCGGATTACGTCTGTTAGCAACAATAGAAAAATTATACAACATTTAAATCTACGCTTAATAAATGGAGGAAACTTGAGCTCTGATGTTAATGAGTCATAGATCTTAATGCTCCATCAATTTGATATAAAAAAAACTGTTAGTAATGCTCGTGATGAGCGAAAATATTCAAAATGTACGGTATTGAATTAAATAAAACGTTAAACGTAACGAAAGAATCTGATGTTAAATCGGTATCAATATTATCATCCAGTATTGTGATATCATTTATTATTTGAATAAATATATAATTATTATATTTGAAAACCTTATTTGTTAATTAGGTTGAAAAGAGCATAAAGTAAATGTTATAGAAATGTCCGAATGTCCATTATTTTCACAAACAAGCTAATAAGAAAAATTACTTGTAAAGCCAAAATGTGTGAATTTTTATAAAGGTAATTCACAAATAAAATATCTCTGAATTATAAGCTATCGGATTTTATGTAATTTTAAGCATATTACAAGTCACATTAAAGGATTATATTATTTAAACCATACATTTCTAAACTTATTTGACCCATGGGCCTCTTGCAGACACAAAATAATAGCACAAGGTCCCCCTGGAAATTTAGCTTTTCAAAAACAACACAAAAAAAATATTATAGATACGCAAATAATTAAATTGTTGAGTATTTAATGTTGATTAAATAATCCAAAAAAGAAAAACGAACCTGATGTATGTAAACTATATTTTCATATTTTGCAGTCCTTTATTTGCAATAAAATTTTATCAAAAGATACTCTTATAAGGTTTTAAACATTAATATCTTGTGGTTCCTTTTTAGGTTCCCATGGCTTCTAAGGGCCCATTAGGGAAGCCAGGAACTCACTTTGAGAACCAATAGTCAAAAAAATGAAAAAGTAACATTTCATAATAAAATTATCGTTTTATAAAAACCTTCTAAAAAACTCAGTAAAACGAACTAAAATTTTGGTCGATCGTCAAGACGATTATAATTTTCATTATATCCACTAATGAAAGAAAGCTTTGGAATAATAATTATTCTCGTATGTCTTAGCTTTTGTTTCGTCTGTCTAAAGTAACACGATTCAAGTTGTGTGTTTTAAATATTCTACGTATACTTTCGTTGTTCTATCTAAATCATGTAATTCAGATTTCTCAAAGTTTTATAGAAGTTGTCGCTGGCAGCTGCCATCTGTAATATTGTAGCGACAGTAATAACACAACTTTATAACAAACGCACAAAAAAGAATGTTACACTTATATAAATACAAACAAAACAACATACATTGCTTTGTATGTATTTAATTTTGACGCTTCACAGCTAAGCTTCTGAATGATATCTCTGAGAGTGTCTCAATTGTATGTCATGCACGTCTAAGCGTGAAACTAATTTGACATTTGATTTGCAGGTACGTTTTTAAGCGTAACTTACTACTGTTATACAATTTTCAAACAGGGACTCTTATGTCATTATGTAATTATTATATGTAAATATAATATAATAATAATGCATATAGTACTCACGTGAATCGGATTTACTGTAGATTACTCAGCTCCGCAGCGATTTTCATCTGTCAAAAAGAATAGAACAATTATTCAATAAATAAATTTATATATAAGAGATGAATTAAACTTGAAGGGCTATAATGTCTAAAAATCATATACCTTATCGTTTCGCAAATTTGAACCAAAAAAATGCCTACTACAATATATTTTTTAGAAAAAAAGATGACAGAAGTTATGTGAAAATATTATTTTAATATAATTCAATCATGATGAGCCAAACTGATACTTATCTTAAAAACAATGAATCTTAGAAAGAGAACTTAATGTTGGGTTATAATTATTAAAATATTTGACATTTCATACAACTCAACATGCAACTCTAAGTCTTGCCTAACATTGTAAAAAAAAAGTTCAAATGAAATGCCTCTAATTGAAAAAAAATTGTTACGTTCAATAAATTATGAAACCAGTTAATATAAAAATCATTCAAGAAGCCTTCCAAAAATAAATATGACAAAAAAATAGCTTTTGAAAACAGAAAAGATAACGTATAAGTTTATGTTTGTAACAATAAAATAGAACAATTTATTTGAGCTTACTGTCACTTTTCGTGCGTCAGTATTGATATCGTCTAACATATAACTTTCTTTGATCTCAAACTTTTCACCAAGATGTTATCATTTTTGTTACAAACTTTTTATATTTTTAAATATATATGAACTCGTTTCCGTAAATACCAAGAGCTTTTTCGGCATTGAATTTATCAAAAACATAATAAATAAATAAACAGTTAGATAAATAAAAAATGTTACGGTTAGTGGGAACAAAGATTGCCAAATAAAACGAACAAAGAAATGCCATTATTTTAAACACGCTTTTTTGTCAATTAACTGTTGGAAAAACCGTTTTACATTGTAGATTGAAATTTCAGGTTAATTAATTAGGAAGCCTGTGTAATTTGCGACGGGCAACACTTTTAAATTCGCATTTGCCCTAACAAAAGGAAGTCAGTTTGAAATAAAATGTTACTCTGCGAGTAACTTAATTAATTTGATTCGTATGAACTTAATTGCTTCAAATAGTAAAATAATAAAAAACAATATATTATATATTATAGAAATTCTAGATAGAAGGTGAATAACCTCAAAATATTACTATAATACTATAAAAAGCTATCAAATAAAGTACAAATGAAAATTATCATTAAAACATGATATACAATTTGAAAAATCCGATGAGTTTAACAATTTCAATCAAATGGCAATTTGTACAACTCAATCTTTGGTTATATTTTTGAAAAGTAACGAAAATTATTTGTTATTAACATAAAAGTTTTCTGTATTAAAATAAAATGAAGTACGACGGAAAAAAAACTATCGCAACAACTAAAAATTGTTTGCTTATAATATTACAGTCTTCAAGGATTGTTGCAAGCTCACTTGGATTTGTAATTCTTTGTTGCGCAACAAGTAAATAAATTTAGCCAAGAGTGCATTTTCGTATTTCATTCGTGATACGAAAGCTTATTTGAAAGTACTCTGCTACGATTCGACGTGTTGTATTAATGACATGAATTTCTGCTACAGCGAAACGTTTCGAACTTTAGAAGTACACTATTTCTTCGCTCTATTCACAGACAGGCGAAAGGTAGATATTGTGTATTGTTGGAAGGTATATTGAGAGTTGGAATGACCGCAAAAGCCTCCATTATTTATTATTCGCTAGCATGTTGCCTATACAATGAACAGGAATGAACGCGTTTGGCAATAAAACTCTCACATTCTCTCGCTGTAGGTATCTAAACATGGCTTTGAAAATTCACATTAAAAGTTTTAAATGGAAGATTTCTTTTGATATGTGAGCGATGTATGTAATAGAATTTTCATGAACATTTATATATTTGAAAATGACATAACAATATTATTATTGACAAGATTTTATAAATAATAAAAAAAAACTAAAATTCGTTCATAAGAAAGTATTATTTAAAAACTCACTGTGGGTTAGTTAGAATATGACATTATTTATTGCATTTATTAATCTTCCGTTCCCGAGTTTTTTCTTACGTGAATAAATTGGAAAGATTTGATAATTGTAAAATTAAAATGTATTACAATTTTTTCCCTGGTTGGAATAAATAACTAATTGATTCAGAAAAATTTTCCTAATAACCCTGTAAAATATCAAGCTGAAAAATAATAATTCTAATTAAAGCAGAAATTCAACTCGAAATTTACAGAAAAAAATATATTTTATTATGAAACATTATGTTCGAAGCGCTCTCTTCTGAGGAAACCATAAACATTTCAAGCTTTGCTAGTCATTCACAGGTGTCGTTATAATTTGTCATGTGTCGCAGTGTCGGTGATAAAATAAACTACATAAAGCTATTAAATTGAACTTTTCCATGTTGAAAAAAAACAACATTTTTAGGGTTATTAACTTTATTGCATGGTTACTACCTCAGGTGGAATAAAATATGTTTTAGAGTAAAATAAAACACATAGCTTTGATTTAATAATAATCATTATTTTTTGGATCAAGTTATCTTACTAGAATAGGCTACTGTGCACATCATGATATATATATATATATTTTTGAAAAAAAATGTACAATTATTCAAAACATTTTTTTACACAATAAGTATGAAAATATTATAGAATAATTTTTGAAATATAATTTTTTTCAATGAATATTTTCACAAAAAAATGAACTGAATTTATGTCTTAATTTCGCTTTAATGTTGTTAGAATAAATATGATTATAATTTGATCGATTTTTTTGAGAAAGGTCAAAATATATAATGATGAGAATAAAAAAAATGGATTCACAACTTGTGTTAAATTTATTAGATTTTACAATAAATAAATAGCGATCAACAATCGTTGCATGACATCTTTATGTATAAATTTTAAACAAGAAAATCTTGAAAATATTTTTACCATTCAAGTAAATATATTCATATCTTGACATTTGGCGTTGTATGGAATAAGGTGGTTATATTTATATCCGTTTCAATTTCCTCGTACACGTAGAAAACTTTTGTGAAAATAAAATGAAATGGAAAAAAAAACTGACAGAAACAAATAACGTGCAAACGGCGTCTACGTCAAATCATTTGTCGATGGATTGAGACAGATTGTTCAGTTTTAAATGAGCGATTGTGGCATTTTGGAAGATGTAACGCCGCCTTGAGGAGAGGATGTTTTTCTTAAGCCCTAATAAAAATATTTAGAACTTTAACAGCACGCATCTATTACAAATGATTAGGCGTGAAAAATACCGTTTTTTTTTGCGAAAGCGTGAAAGTACTACACAATTTAATGCATTAAATCATAAAACAATGACTTTAGAATTCGGTTATGGCGTAACCATTTTCGTAACGTTTTTTTTTTTTTTTCAAAAAAACCTTATTTTTGTTTTTATAATCATGTATAAAACTCTGGCTGCAGTTGCTTATTTAGTATCTCAATTAAGTTCTTACGAATTTATGATATCGACTGAATGTGCTTGATGTAGTTTTACTATTAAATTTAAATTGTTATAACTTTGTACGATTCTACATGTTTTGTCACTAACGACCCGGGTTTTGCCTTACGACATTTTCAGGCATTCTTTCACACGGACGCAACATAACTAAAGATAACGAAAGGCGAAATGCGGGTCGTTAGTGACGAAACATGTGGAATCGTACAAAGTTGTAACAATTCAAATTTAAGTTCCTATGTTTGGAAAAAAAATAGCTACTACATTATTGGTTTTACTTGATATTGTATTTAAATTAATAGTCAATAAAATTAATAAATAACTAGTTTTTTAATTTTTTTTTCCCAAAAAAGTTGTGTTTATTTAATATTTTGATTTCGGTCATATTTTATTAAAAATATAAAAAAACATGTAGTATTATATTTAAAAAACAAAGCATTCTAATTTTAAATTGAAATTGTTTTATGCCAATCAATATGCTTATTAATATGTTTGCATCAAAATGTGAAAGCAGTGTGAATATAAAAAATAAATTTTAGTAATATTTTTACCATTTTTCTTAATTAACTTGTTGGATTTTGATAGCTTAAAATATGTAGATTTATAATGAATTATTTTTTGTACTATTTTAGAGTAATGAAAAATTTATATTATACAACGTATCAGAATTAAATATAAAGTAAAAAATCGATTAGCTTGACAAGTGAATGGCACGTTTTTTTCCATTGCTAATTGAAAAACATTAAAATGTATTCAACTGCAAGTGAAGTGAATAGTATTTTAATAGTTCTATAACGTTATCAGTGCAGTGCGAAATCATAGCTTGCTTTACTTTATTCCAACATCTAAGCAATACGCGTTTTTTTAAAATGTTTTTGGCCTTTTTTAAATCTCTGTTTTTTTCTGAATAATGATTATTAGCGGAGAAGCATTGACATTTCTTTACTAACATTATTAAGCTACGATGATGATTTATGACAGTTAAAAAAGAAAAAAGCTGAATATTTCAATAGTTTTTCGGCGAATTCCTAATAATTTTAAATCACTATAATTATCACAAGATTTTCTTTAATAACCTCTTTTTGAATCATTAAATACCTTGATATTTTGTATTATGATTTTAATCGTATACTATATTCAGCAGATATTTTGGGAAATTATGAAGATAAGAAAACATGATAAATAAGGTATCTATTCTATGAAAAATAATTCTGTTTATATAATTTTAATAAAATATAATTTTGCACATTAAGCAATCGAAGAAAAGTGATGTTTTAACGACGGTTGAGCTTTTTTTAAGCTTTAAATATTATTATTTATTTGTTTAATTTCAATTATTCGCTAAAACTATCAACTTTACAATATGTATTGCAATGGTATAAATTTTTATTAACATTAAAAATGAGCTCATAAAAAGTTAACACCGAAATCAACGAATATAATCACATAATAGGTGTGTGAAATATGCCACGAGAGGTTTAAATGATACACATTGTCTATAATAATAGATTAATAATTAATGACACTATAAATGACAAAAACTGTCATCATGCTCCTTGAGTTGCTGACCATGATATAATACCACCAAGTTCGCCACTGGACACCAACGTGCCAAATAAAGCGCGACTGCAGAGTAGCAATATCAGCGTAGCAAAGTGATTAACTCTTTTCAAACCATTGCATCCATTCGATATGGGTTAAAATCCACCGTAGTTCGCAGAAAGGTGACTTGATAAGGATGTTATTGCATTGCAAATTGATTTTTTTAATGTAATTGGCTTGGTTTTGCCAAAGTTCAACCAATCAATTTATCAATGAAAAATTTTAACTAAAAAAAAACCTCGTTTCTTTACCAAAAAGAACAAAATAACGAGCTAAATATTCGTCATAATTAGTTAACATGCTTATTAAAGCCATGTTTATTTTGCAGTCACAACATATTATACATAACATATCATGCAAATATTTTCCTGAAGTAACAAATCTGAAATGACGAATTATTATTTATTTCAAAAATTTGTATTCTGGAGCTTTAGCTAGGTAGGTTAAAGTTTTTGGTGTATGCATTAATTATACATGGTGTTCGCCGGGAATGCTTACTACCTTGTTTGATTGCTACTTTGGTAAATATGAATTTTGAAAGTTCATATTTGGCAGTCGTAAAGTAATGTGGTAAATTTATTATGAAATTTATTCGATAAACCAATGTGTTTTAATTGTAAAATCGTCAATTTATGTGACGATTAGAAAATAATGTGAAAATTTGGGCAAAAATAATTTGCCATTAAAAACCCCTATTTATTGCTTAAGAAAATAATTTTGAAAAAAAATCTTTTTACTGGATAAACACAAGTCTGGGCTACACTGGACAAGAAGATCAACCAAGTATATTGAAGCTGTTTACAACGGACTATCAATGACAATTCGACTCCTTGCCTTAACAATTGGACTTACGACAATAACTTTCGAAAATTATGCTTAAAAATTGCATTTGTTTCCAATTTAAATTCAATCGAGTCAAGAACATTTACGACGTCATGCATATGTCAATTACCGTAACAGTTTGCTCGTGATAGCACTAATTATTACAAAAAATCATAATGAGTCATAATGAGTGAGCGATCCAATTACATTTAAATGAATAAAAAAAATTGGTTGTCTGTAAAGTCGGTTTACGGACGATAGTTTAACGTGACAACGTCATAAGAAAACATTGATGAAATGATTGCATACTTTTATGAATAAAATGTATCAGTTGTAAACAGATCACGTGTAGGTACTGTAGGTGCATAAGTTGTGTGCTGCCGCTGTCTCTTTCCTACTCAGACGAATCGACCAATCGAGTGGAAGAGAGATAGATGCGGCACAATCCGAACGGTAGGCCGATCGTGCCTCTCTATCGCTTATCCGCGCTCTCGCTCGCACGCTTGCCTTCGGCGTAACGCGACAAACGGGACAATGTGTCATGTTTTTTCGTGCGTGCAGCGGGCGTTCATCGATTTATAAGACGTTGTCACGTCAAAAAGTTTTTTATGGCTAGCAAACACTCTTCGAATTGTTGATCAACTTGCATTTATATGTATAAAATGTGCTGCGCCATTTGGTCTGGAAAAATCATTGGCCATTATTTTTTCCAACATGAGTGTCGCGTAACGGTAACTGTTAATAAAGAGCGTTAGCATTACTTTCTGACACCAGAAATGGATTTTTTTTGGCTTGATTAGACTCAAAGTAGACGGTGAAAATTTAGATAAAGCCAACGTTACAATAAGGTCAAAGGAGTCGTTGAAAAACACAACTCCGATATTGATCAACATCACGATTCCGTCTAGTCAGACTCAAAAAGTTAATTTTGTCCGGTTTTTTCTATCTTTTCTATTAATCTGCATTAAATAAAAGATCAATCAAACTCTTCGTCATTTTGTTCCTTGAGATATTTTTCAAAATTGTCTGATCAAAATAGTAGACGGAGATTCTCATTTTCACGCGAATCTATGACAGCGACTCCATAGCTTTGGTTACAATTAATTAACTGAGAGTAGTAACCTCTCTGGTGAACACCTTGTGTAATGCCCTTTCGAGATTGAGCAGGCAAAAGGGTAAAATTATCGTCGCTCATGCAAATTACGTAAAAAGTTTTTCAACGTGACTCCGAGAGTTCATTAAAATTTTAAAGTGTACACCAGTAGTGCATAAAAAAATTATGTGTTTTTCAAATTCATAACGATAGGTAAACTAATAAGACAAAATAAAAATACTAAACTTTAATGGAATCATATTTTGTTAACCGATTACAATTGCTTATAAATTAAAAATTACAATTACCTGAGAAAGAAGGTATTTTTTTTTCTGAATGGTAATTAAATAAAATATGTATTTTAAATGTAATAATATATTTCAATGATGTCTTGAAGTAGCAGACATCATTAAAATGATATTTTTGATTCCATATAAATGGAAGTAAGAATCTCTGCTTAGTATTTTAGCGAAATAAGTAAATATTCCCTTTTCTTTGTATAGATTGAAAGTTCAGTCAGATTTATTTTATTTTTATATTGAAATGATAAAAAGTATGGTTCATTCATGCCAAAAAATATTTGAAATGCATATAAATTTTAGCGATTCTTCTTTGATACGAGTTTTATTAAATACTCCAGTCGATATTTTAGTTTTGGTATAAGTCACTTTTAAGGTGTTAACTGTCATTGCTTGATGGAAAGGCAGGATATTTTATACAATTAAAACACATTTTTAGTACTCATCTCCACAATATATTTTTTGATCAGGACTGGTTTCGCTTATCACGACCATCAATTGATAATGCTCAGTCCTGGTTAAAACAATTAAAAATTTCCGTTTAAAAATGGATCATTAAATTACAGTTTAAGAATCGCAAATCAACACGTAACAAAGACACAAATATCACTCGACACGTGTATGTACAATATATGAATAAAGAATTGCCAAACCTACATTTTTTGACATAGGTTAGTGCTTTGTCTCTCCGAGGCTGATAGTTCAGGCTCAATCTTATAGAGAGACCATACTATAATATTATTACAAAGACAAAACCCAATTTTAGTGGCCTCTGTGAGAGGTTAGCAAAAGCTTTTTATTGATATTGCTGGTTTAAATCTACGATTTTTTCACGAAAAAGCTCGAACGTTATTCTCACAGATGACACTAGCAACAAAAATTCTTCAATATTTATATAATATTTTTTATAAAAAAAGTTTGAACTAATTTTATAATGATAACTTAATTTGAAAGATTTTATTTCGTACTTTTGATATTAAATAATGGGTTTATTTACATTTTGTTATGTGAATCTTTCGACACAAAAAAACCTTTTTTGGATGAATAAAAAATGATGATAGCAATTGAATAAATATTACAAAAAGGTAAAGCAAATACAGACATAAAATAAAGTTTCCGCAATAGGAAATGAACATAACAGTAGCATAAAAAAACGTTTTGTATAATTTTATTACGGTTGAAGAAAAGGAAAACATGATTAAATCGTAGATTTAAACCAGCAATAACAATAAAAAGCTTTTGCTATACTCTCACAGAGGCCACAAAAATTGGGTTTCATCTTGGTAATAATATTATAGTACGGTCTCTCTATAAGATTGACCCTGAACTATCAACCTCGGAGAGACAAAGCACTAGCCTATGTCAAAAATAGTACGTTAGGCAATCTTTTATACATATATATATACACGTGTCGAGTGGTATCTGTGCTTTGTTACGTGATGATTTGTGACTTTAAAATTTTGATTTCATTATAAATTGAAAATTTATTTAAAGACAACTTTTTATGATCAATATCTTTTTTTTATGAACATTTTTAACTGTTTTTTTTATGAAAGTTTTCACTTTAGGCGTAGCACCACCGTTTTTGTATTAGCACATATTGATTAAAAAAAAAAGAAATATAACACCGCCACGCTTAAAACAAAATTACTTAAATTTTGGTAAAATGACGATGGCTTTAAGTATTTGTATTTTACAATGCCAAATTACTAATCTAAGTCTAATCTAGTCAATCTAAGTTTCAAGTGACATTGAATTGTACATATTGTCTCTGTTGACATGATTTATACTGCAATATTATTATTTTATTGAGAAAACTTTTTTTATAAAGATAAAAACAATATGTAATAACTTTTTCATAAATAAAAAGATTTGTTTAGAAAAGCTTCAAAGTTTTAGTGACAGATGGTGTGTACTAGCAACATATATTATTCAATATTAAATCTTTATTTATTTTAAAATGATTTTATTTGTAGAGATTATAATAAGACTTAATTTTTTATCTATCTTCATTCCATTTCCCCCTTCTCCAGTGATACCAATATTTGTTGTCTCTTTTGTGTCCGCCGGATATATCCAGTAGATAGTATCTGACAGTTTTCCACATTTCCAGAGCCCCACTGGTTGAAAAAAAAAGCAATCAGGGTTGAAGCTGTCTGAGGGCATCAACAACACTTGCCTTAGCCTGTTCCAGCGTTTCTCAATAACCACTGACGTAACAGGGCGTAGTTTGATACCCTCTCTAATCCCCAGACTCTTCACAAAGTTAAACTACCTTACAGCCGATATCCGACGCAAGCATCTGTTCTCAAAGTTTATTATATGATTTAACTGTGTTTTTATCAAGTATCATTATTTGCCTCCATTATCGCACTGATAGTGTTGAAAAATTCACATTTGTTTTTCATCGTATCAGTCTGTATAACCCTGAGAGTGTTTTAAATGCAAATATATTTTTACTAACGTTTCAGTGGAATCTCATACCAGCGAATTCTGATCGTATATAAATACATTAATATTAATCACTCTTAATGTGTTATTACTATTTTTTATTAGTCAAGCAAAATTTATTTAAATATTATATGCTTTAAAATAAGCGCAATTTAAATATTATTTTCTCGATTTTATAATTTAATATAATATTCAGAACCATTTTCGCTCATTGCGAGCATTATCAACACAATCATCATTATTTTAATATATTTTACCCGTGAAAATATATTAAAGCAAATATTTTCTAGTGATATAATATTTCTTTTAGAAAATTTACTGAAACTATGGACAACCATGTGATGCTTTCGTTAACAGGTTGAGTGCAGTTTCACTGCCTGAGTTTATTATGCATATTTTCATTAACTAAGCATCGATTTCACTTACATATGCTTTTGCTGTAACACATGTATACTATTAGAATAATTTTCTGAAGCTTTTAGATGCATTGGCAAAAATTTTACAAGCTTAATAAAGCTGTCGTTATTAAATATATAATATTAACATCGATGCCGTAAGCCTACGTAAACTTATAGATTTCATTTTTAGGTCGATAACAGTCACTTCTTGGTGGAATGGATTGATATTTGAAAAAATATTTTGTGGAAATCAGTACTAAAAAATGCGTTTTTATTACTTTAAAAAAAATACAGATTTCCCATTCTGCATTGATATTGAATTATACTCTAGCATTTGACGAAAGTTGTTTATTTTGGCTAAGCTTCCATTCTTTATAATGTTGCATTTGCATATTGCTGTTATTGCATTGTACCCCAGTAAACTTTTTGCGTACATAATAAGGCAAAGTAAACATTTGAAAACCTAATGTGTTTAGTACATTCAATACGTACTTTGTTTTGAATACACCATAAATAACAAAATATAAAATTGACACCCATTTCAAAACTTGCAGTTAAAACCAGTAAGTAAGAAGTTTCTGCAATATTTATTGCCTAAGTAATTCACTAACCAAACATGTTTTTTGTTAGTTATCGTTTTAATTTTTTGAAACTTGAATATCGGTTTTCTTTTCCTTTTTATCATGTCTAGTTTTATAGTATAAAAATTGTTACGTATATTTATTTTTATGCTCCCTTGTCCAAACGTATTCCTCCCTTCGATCATATGAATTGCCAGTTACTAAGGTTGTTCGGTCAATCGTTCCTTAGCCTAGAAAACTTGGAATTTTAAGCAATGAATCCAGTTTATTACTATGCAGTTTTTCTTTACTTGTTTGAATAAAAAATTTTATAGTCTGTTAAACCACTTAACGGATATTTAAATCAAAAGATGACAGGTCAGACTATATTAAAATATAAAAATTAGCTCTAATATAAAAGTCATGAGATATTAAATTTGATTAATTATTAAATACTTTTGATTACATATTTACATGTCGAGGTAGACTACTTTCATTGCAAACTTATTCACACGATTTACGATTTGATTATTTTGTAATTTACCCGTTTTAGTTTAAGTCAAATAAAGCATATTAAAAAAACCAATTTATTTTTTCTTAATTTATGAAAACTATCAAGATTGATTCATGTACGAAGATTACCTTTCAAAAAAAAAAAAATATTTTTATTGCTTTTGCAACACTATTTATATATTCGTTTTAACAGTCAAAATTAAGCAGTCGAATGATTAATAATTAATAAAAAATGTATTGCAATCATATTGATTTTATTATATTAGTGAAATCCATCGTGCATTAGCTTTCATTGTGATTTCACGTGTTTTCATTTCACTAAATCAAAAATACTTGACAAAAACTTGTGTTGTTTATTATCCATTGTATTTCAATTTTTGTACGTTAACTTGGAAAAAAATACATAATTATTAAACATTTTTGATACTTCGAAATCATCAATAAAATTCTTTTAAAAGCTCCTTTTATTACTATTATTAAAATTTGACGTTTCTGCTCTTTTTATTTTCCAATTGTTGACTAACAGATTTTATATAATATCAGCCAAAAATTAATATCTGTGTTATATTATCCACTATAGGGACTCGGTTAAAATTAATAATTATTATGCTGTAAATAGTATAATTGTGTTTATTGTTTTGACACACGTTTTATTAACATTAAACAGCAAAAAAATGTAATTTTTGTGTTAAGACGGAATATATTAATAGTTTGCGTCTTTCAAAACGACATAACAATAGATAGATAGGCATGTAATCTCTGCAAATGGATGCCACAAACACGCGACGCCATTATTTTTCAATTATATCACCAAAGCGCTCACAATGCCATCTTGTGGCAAACTGTTGGGAGAGGTAAGCCACTCGTGGACATAATTGCCATTTAAGACATGAAAGAATATCGCTTAGGAGAGATTTCCTCAGAAAAGTGCCGTTATCAAATAACTACAGGATAATCAGAAAGAAAGTGTAGAATTGGTGGTAATGGAAATGGAATCATAAAAATGTAATTATATATTAGTGATTAAAAAAAAACAATGTTAGTTTTTTTAATATGATGAATAATGTCGGAAACAAATATTTTTAAATATTTATTGAAAAGTAAGTGGTTTTTTATGTTAAAAAATCAGGTTTATGATCCATAAATGAAGAGCAATGGTTTACCCATAAAATTTCACGGTGACCGCATAATATATACCAGCTTACAAACGTGTAATACATTACACAAATAAACAAAAGGATGAAAGATAAAAGAAAACGACAGAATGTTATTCCCTGAAGTAAAAATGATTATATGAATACTTACAGCATTTATTTAACCAAAACGTAGAAGCTATATGAGAAATTTAAGCTGTGACCACTCAACTAATATAGAAACTTTACGATCAGATAAAAAACTATCGGTAATGTCCTTGAAATAATACATTTTAGTATTATTTATTATAAAGTCTGAATGTGTTTAATGAAATTTCAATACCAAGTTTGAATTCCTGTAACATTTTACGATTCCACATGTTTTGTTACTAGCGACCCGAGCTCCACCTTTTGGCATCTTCATGCATTCTATTAGTTCTGTCAGTTTTGTTTCATCTGTTTGATAGAATGCTTGAAGATGCCGAAAGGAACCCGGATTTTTATTGATAAAACATGTGGAATCGTACAAAGTTCAACAGTGTGTGTAATTATTAGCATTACTAAATATTTGAGGAAAACTGGATGATTTTTTAAATGAAATAGAAATTCGTAAACTTACTGCTACACTTGTATATAAAATAATTAATAAATAAATTTTATACAGTTTTCTTAATATTATAATCTACTAGGATCGGTTTCGCTCATTGCAAGCGTTGTCAATTGATACAATACAGTTCAACCTTTATTTGAACTTTCACCGTATGATAAACTGTACTGTTTTAGTCAATTCTGATCACAATTAGTGAAAGCGCACCCGATCATTTTTTATGAAGTTGTAGAAATACATATTTTTTTTTATTTAAATATAATTGGATTTTATCAAGAAGTGAAAGTTAAAGCGTCGTAAAAGTAGTGCGTTTTTTTAAAGGATAAGTAAGTGACACAATAAATAGAATAGCATAATATTCACTTTCACCAATTAATAATACCGCCTGTTTAGTTTCGCATTACTCTCACACAAATATGATTTATGTCGAGCATCTTGCGTAAGCGAGAAAAAATTCTACGCATAGATTTTATTAAAATTTTAATGCAAATTTTTATATATTTAAAATGCAAATTTAAGAGTTGCTGTTATTTAAAATAACCTGTTTTAGTAAACGTGTGCGAAAAAAGGATACGAGTATATTCTATTGAACGAAAGTCACACGAGAAACAATCTTTTGACCTAATATCCATAATATTTTTGATCGTGCGACCTTTTCGATTGTTAAAAGATTATTTCATTTATAAATAAAAAATTTAAACGTCAGATTATTTTTGAATCGATTCAATGTGAAATAGTAATACAAAAATGTGCAATGTAAACATATTTTTTTGTACATTCTGTACACTTATAATACCCATTAAGGTAATTTTGCTAACGATGTTGTATTTAAAGACTGAAAGTATGTATAAGTAGGCAAGATTTATAATTCATTATGAACATCTGTCAAGGTGGGCTTGGAAATTTAAATTCAATTAACGGCTAAGTGTAGTTGAGCAACTAATTCAATAAAACGTTCCTTATAATAAAGCTCTCAAAAGCTTATGGGAAAATACAACTTTTCATCGCTTTTTAATTTTTAAATTTAATAATAACCCATAATCAGATATGTTATATTATGTATAAAACCGTATTAATTTTAAATATATTAATGTTTGTACTTGGGGGAAAAGTAAATTTTATATTTCCACAATTTTCTAATATAAAAATCAGGACTAATAATTGTCTATTGCTAATTATATTAATATAATATAGTATTCAACTTTTCAGATAGTTTCATAGATTTAGTAGTTTGGTGAATTAAATAAAATATCTATGTTATTTAATAAGAAGCACACATAAAAAACAAACACGAGAATCGTATGATTTGATAATTTATAGATATTTTTTATAATTAATTATTTATTATTCGTCGAATGTTAATGAAGTGGGCGAACCCATATTCTAACCGGTTCTCTTCACGTCTTTAGTATCTTTCATAAGGAAAATACAATTTTTATTGATATGTTGTATATATTGACAGCTGCAAGAATGATTTCGTATTAATTAGTATAATTTTTGAATAAGAATAAAATATACAAAGAAGGCCACGATAAGATCAGAAAAGATTTACTTATAAAGCTATAATAGAATTTTTGTTTTGTTTCGCTGAAATAGTTGAATGTTTGAATTGGAATAAGATTTTCCAGTATTTTTTACGAAAAACTCGTTATTCATTTATAAGAAAACTTAATGATTCATGTTTAACTAATAATAAAAATATTAAATTCAATTTTTCCACAATGTTACGAGATGAAATGTTAATGCAACATAAATATACAAAAAGTTACATTTCTTTTGGTGCTCAATTTTTAAAATAACAAAACAAAACGATATTTCATAACATAAATGTGATGATAAAATTTACATGAATGGCGATGATTTTAAACTCAAATGTTAACCGGGAGTAAACAATGTTAAATGAAATTTCCAATCAAGAACAATAACGTAGGTAACACAATATATGAATAATTTTTTTATTCTGTATAAAAAAATCAATGACACTTAAAAAAAAAAAATGTTTTTGATAATTGATTAAATTAGCATTTAATTTGTAGAGCTCCATTATAACGCGGTGAAAACACAGCAATGTGTTTTAGTTCTACAAAACTTATAAGGTACATAGTTCGCATCATATAGAATTTCACCGCATAAGAAATAGTTTTTTAAATAAGATATTTTTTCAATTTTGCACTAGTCATCAAAATATTTCTTCAGCGGATGACAATTTAATTTCAAATAGTTTTAATTAAGTGATTAAAACTTCACTTAATTAACAAATCGAATACATTTAAGTCATTAGGTAGTTCGGCTTACGCTCTCATCAGGGCTATTTATGAGGGTGAAAAGTGAAATAGCTATCAACAATATACCTCATAAAATTTGTAGTACTACGATACGTCGTTATATTTTTTCTTCATGTTTTAAAGTCATTATTGTAAAGCAAATATGACTTCCTCAAGGAGTTCCCTCTTCGTAAATGTGTCGAAGACTGACTGATAATTAATAATAAAAATGGCAAGATTGGTAAAAAAATAATTACTCTTTATACGTTACGTTTTTTAAGACCCGATGGGTGAAGACAAATTCTCGAACATCACAAGCACTCGTGCTTTCAAACGGAAATTTACACTATTAAAAAAAATATATATATTGTACAATTTCTAATAGAGCTCACAACGAGTGAAGCCAGTCCTGATTATAAAATATATTCTGGAAATAGTACTAAGAATGTATTTTTGTTGTTTAAAAAAATGAATGCTGATAGTTTTGCGACTTGACCCACTTATAGAGGAACGACAAACAATTCATAGCTACAATGATCGAGACGATAGATGACGGGACATTCATTTCTCATAACATTTATACAATGTTAATTATATTTTTAAATCAGAAATAAACGAGTTCTGTGTAAACATTTCAATTTTGAAGAGGCTTGTAGCTTTGTGCGAAATTTGTCTCCCAACAAAGATAATAATTATTAATGCCCTTGTTTTAAATGGGAAAGGAAATTCCCCTTTCAACGAAGCAATTTCCGGGGGTTTTAGCCAAAAGAGGTTGTCGAGACAACAATAGAATAACCTTTTATTACAGAGAGTTACTATGTATATAGTGAGACTGTTGAAGTAGAATAATTAAATTTCTGTTGTAAAAAAGACATATTGATAAATTATTATAATTGTAAGGCAAATAAAAGTATATGAATAAAATAGTCAACAGATGAATTTATCTTTTTTGAAAAGAAGTTATGAGATAAAAAGTTATTTGAAGAACATACCAGAATAAACATCAATTCTACGAGTTAAAAAAAACTAATGAATACTGAAAAATAGAGCAGTTTGCCCAAAGTTTTCATTTTGGTTTAAGTGAAAGTCGAATTCAATCCAAATGGAAAAATAAAACTGTATTTTTTTTTTCATTCTCACACAACATATTTATTTGGTGTATATTTGTAAAGATTTAATTATAAATTAAGACAAGATTATGTTGAAAGAAAAGATATTAAAAAGTGAATAAGTTATGAGTAAAAATATGATAATTTTAAAAGTCAAGATTAATTGACCCAATATGTGTTATTCAAAAGATTTACATATCGCGTTGCATTTCTAGTAAATGCTTAAAAGGATATCATTAAAAAAAATTGCATTGTTGAATGACATATTTCTTCAATGATACGTTACTTATTTAATATATTGGTATTAAATAAAAACAGTTCAAATTTTAGTGATATCAATTACTTCAAATAATCATATGAGCTTTATTGATTGAATTGGCATTTACTTTTGTACAACTCTTTTATAACAAATCGAAAAAATAGTTATGTATTTAAGTTGTACAAAATTTATAAGACATATAGTTGAAAGCTATTTCGGCTTATACCCTCATCAGAACTATTTGATGTTCTATCTGACTATCTTAGTTCTGATGAGGGCGTAAGCCGAAACAATTTTATATCTCATATGATTACCAGCCAGCTAATGAAGATGCCACTGGTAAGAGCATTTACAGTGTTTACTGACGTATTAAAGGATTTATTGTTAATAAAACTTATCACAGGCAAATGTGTGATCATTAAATCATGAAAATTATTTTAGTTGTCATTCAGTTCTTGCCTTGGGTTCTGCGTTTTTCCTTTAATTAATTCCTTTGGTATACAAACGGCTCTAAATGTATATTGTGTGTCAGTTCTGTTGCATCCGTGAAAAAATACGCATGAAGATGCCGAAAGGTAAAACCCGGGTCGTTAGTGACAAAACACACGGAATCATACAACGTTTTAACAAATTCAAGTTAAATATTTATTGTGTTTAAAAAAATAAAGAAAAACATCTAAATTTAGCAATATTTTAGATAAATTAAGCGTGAAAATTATAATTTATTAAATCAGCTTCCGAAAACTTTAGCTATAGGAATACCATGTGAAACTACAACCATATTATCACTGGGCTTTTAAGTAAATTAGTTTATATTTTGACGAAAATGGCTTAGTGTAGTTTTAAGTTGAAATGTAACAATAAAGTAAATTTATGCGTATAAAATGAACAATTTACTCCTAATTTAATTTATCATTTTGTTTATCTTTTCAGAAGCACTTACTTTCCAGTGGCGGAGAATCCACCATCTCTCCACTTCACCCGACAACAAAAACACTTCTCTTAAAACCAAACACGGCGTTAATTAAATCTGCGAAAGAGCTATGAAAATTCCCATTAAACAGAACAAAACTTTAGTCAGTGCCGTCGCGGTGAACTAAAAGTTTAAGCGAAATTATTTCTTATATTGGGTAAAAACATTATTTTCAACCATGACGAAGTTATCTTCTGACATCGGCTGAGTATTTCAAAGGTGGAGTTTGAAATCATTTGAAGAGGACTTTTAAGAGAACGCCACTGGGGAATATTTTCACTCGTTCTCATTTATCTTAAAGGTAAGTTTTTGTTTTAATGTTCTTTTTAAGCTGGATAATTTAAAAGTAAAAATTAGATAAACTCTGTGACCTTTAAAGGAACGCATATTTAAAACACTTTTGAATCAAAGAACTTTTGTTTTCAAAAGTATTCATTCGAAATATATTTGAAAGCTTACAAAAATATGGATTTTTGTGTGAGAGCTTTTTAAATATTACTTTGATAAAAAAAAGTGACAGTTTTGCGACCAATTTTGTCATATTAAAAATTATTTTCAAGGGAAATAATCTATTTTTCAAAATTGCGTTTTGACACAAAGAAATGGGACCTTGACATACAAGTTAATTTACTTTTATCCATAACGTTCTCAAGATAATATAAACTGAAAATAAAACAGAAAATAGATAGAAATAAATTTGTTGACTGGATTACCATATACACTCAAATAAATTCAAAATGAGATCTTATACAATAACACGGTGAAAAAATAGCTTTGTATTTTAGTTCTACAAAATTTTATAAGATAAAGTTGATAGCTAGTTTGACTCACGCCATCGTCAGAACTGTGATCAATAAAATGAGATCTTTTAGTTTAATAAGGGTACTGAAAGACTTTTTATTTAATATCTGATCATGGTTTAATTTCGGATGTATTTTATGTAAGTGAATGTTTTTATATAATATGTGTGCGCGTAAGTAGTGTATGAGCAATTGTATAATTACTTATAAATGCACACAGTGTCAACGTGAATTGGTTTCACTGTAGATTGCTCAGCTCTGCAGCGAATACACTCTGTCGCCAACAATGAAAATCATCCAACAAAAAATAAATAAACAATAAAGGAGACTTGAAGAACTCTGACGCTAGTACTTCTTAGATTTTTCCGTTCTCGATAAAATTATATTGAACCATATGTATGTTTTTTTATTAGTGTTTATAAAAAGCAGTGACAAATTATACAAAAAGATATGATAATAATTATATTTTATATCTGTGTCTGCTTTATAATATGTAAAAGAGTGGATTTTAAGTTTTAAAATATAATCTTATTAACAATTTTAACGACGGGTAAATTTCAAAAAACTTCACTCATTATTTGAATAAATGATATCCATTTACAATAGTATGGTACGATTCATGGTCTTATTAATTAGTTGACGTAGTCATATAGCAAATCCATTACTTAAAATACTCGATTTTATTTAGTTGAAAGGAATATTTACTTCCACAAATGTTTGACTTGAAGAAGATGATTGTGGTTATAATTTAATACCAATGAAAAACAAACAGTCGTTAACAATTGACAGTGTGAAAATAATGTTTATACAGTAATAAAATCTGTTTGTTGTAACTCAATTAATCTTCTTAAATCTCAATCCCAACAAATTCCAAATTGAATTTCCGCTGCAAATTTAAATGTCGAATATTGTTAATTGTAATGCAAGATAAATCTTTATTCTAAAGCGTAGTTATTTTTTAAATATTTGACGTAGAACATGGATAAAAAAAAAGATTTATTAAAACTAAACACAATAGAAGAAACTATTTTTATTTTGTAACACAACAAAATAACTAAGCTATGAGAGTAATATAATATTTTTTATATGACGATGTAATTCATAAATTGATCACATTTACATTATAAGAGAATGTGTTCCGCAGTGTTTTGTATTTCATTTTTTTTTCCAAAAATCTTCGAAGGGAAATTGTTCAAGAGTTGTTTACATGTATTCTAGTGTGCAGAATGTAAAAAATGACATTTTTCTAAAGTAAAAAATGGATTTATAAGTGTTGAGTTAAGCGTGGTTTCTAGATGACGACATGATCTCTATGATAATGATAATTTATCAAAGAGAGAAAGTTGAAACGACTAACGAAGCAGACAGATTTAATTGATATTGCATTGTCTAGAGCATTTCTGAAAATTGACAAAGGATGTGGTCAGTACCCTAATCATATTACTGAAAACACATGTACGATTATTTGATAACCAGCTAAAATTTAAATAATTTAGCAACTAATTAACATCTGTTATGAATTAGCTGTTGGATAATCTCGAGATTTGCTTATGTTGAAAAATATCCCATCAATTTTGTCATATAAAAATTGCAACGTTACTTTGGGAATGTTCGGATCTAGTCGAAGAGGTTGTAGCAAAGCTATCTTCCTACCTAAGCCTCGAAACCCTTATACAGTATTACTGCTACCCGCTTCTTCAAATAGGTGGATTAAACGAACGTATACCTGGCAGGGTTGGTTAATATCTGTAGAAGCTTTTCATATGCCTTGAGGTTGTTGGTTAGATAAGGGTTAATAACATACTGCTTTGTCCGCATAAAATGATTTCCAGAAGTATGGATTCCATTATTCACATAGCGTTTTAAATGTATGTTAATTTTTTCTCTTCGTCTAATTAAAAAATGGAGAATTTTAACTTGCATTTTAATATAAAATTAGGACAAGAAAAACAAAATACAAAATTTTGAACTCGAAGTTGAACTGTTAAAACTATGTACGATTCCAAGTGTTTTGTCACTAAAGACCCAAAATTCTATCAGCCATTCTATCATTCTATCAGATAAAATAAACGCCTGAAGATGCCAAAAGGCAAAACCCGGGTTGTTAGTGACAAAACATGTGGAATCGTTCAAAGTTTTAACAATTCAAACTTATTTTGAAATTCCATTTAGCACTTTCAGTTATATCATAAATAACACTTTGTTTTTTGCACAAGGTTTGAAAAAAAGTATTTTTTTAATTATATACTTGAAAAAATATGCTTTTTAAATATTTCTTACGTCTTTTGATTATGAACGGCACTGTACAATACTCAAATGTTTTTTTTTGTTGTTGGAAGGAATCGCAAGAAAATCAATTAGTACGTATGACGCATGCTGCGGTCGTCAAATGTTGAGAGTAAAATCAAACCCTTCAGAACTGAATCTTAAGCCACAAAATTTATAGAATAAATTTTACTGCTATAATAGAATTATTTTCACGAGAAGTAGTATAATATTAATTTTAGCCAGATTTGGTGTTCACATTAGTAACGAAGAAAATTCTACGATTCATGAATTTACCATGTAAATATGCTTTACGTATCGAATTAAATTTCAAGTGAAAACAATTTTTGTTAAGACAAATTATTGTTTGGTGTATTCAAATTTCAATGAAAAGTTAATACACGTATGCATATACAATACGTAGGGAAGTAAACTCGGAAAGACATTTTCAGATACCGAGGTTGTGTATTTTGAGATTAAGATTTGAAACGAAAAGTCTATGGGGGGTCATTGAACAGTACCGCCCTCAGCCTTAAGCGATTACTAGGTAATGTCTTGAGACAGTGTCCTAAGTCCATATCCTAAATATTATAATGGAAGAGACATTTTTGTCAATCGCATATAAATGACGTTTAAAAAAACACTTACAGCGCTTGCTGACCGAAAAATTTAGTTAACGTATTCTGCACATCAAATCAAATAATTTCTATCACGCGAAATTTCACTGTGGTCGCATTACAAACATCAGCTGTCATATGAAAATGTCTCGTGGCCGCTCCAAACGTGATAAAAAAGTTTCAATATTTATTTATTATAGAATGCATTACACTAAATGATTATTCACAACATGCAGTTGTAGGTAAAATCGATAAAATTAATAAAGCAATTGTTGTTAATTCTTTATATTGACTTGATTCATGGTCAACGTATAACTTCGAGCAAAATTTTTAAACAGTTTTATAATTAAAACGGTCCTTTACTTAAACTCGACTAAATACTGGATAAGTCAGGTTAATTTAATCAATAATAATTTTACAAATTCATTTGTAAAAACTTATTCTTTTAAATATCAATATTTACTATAAAACTGTTAGTGGCCGCATATGAATACCATTGATATAGATGAAATATTGAATTTTTTGTTTTTAAGAACAAATTTTCAGGTTATACTAATTTTAAGTTTGATTCACATAAAACATATGTGGAAAGATAGATACAATTTGTAATGTCAAGTGATTTCAACAATGAAGCATGTAATAAATTTGATTTTGTCTTTGTTACAGGTTTAAAATACGGCGTCGTAAAATAATGAAACGACTGCTGTTGTTTTGTTTTATGCCTTAATAAAGTACGTGGAAACACTAAATGTACTTACTCAAACAATTCATTTTCTTAGAGATTAAATTTGAATGGAAAACATAATGCTAAAAGCATATTTTTCGAAAGATGTACCGCTGTGTTAGAATTAATAATTTGATTCGGCAATGCTAACAAAGTGAACTTTATTTGATTAAATATAACAGAAATATATTTCTTCCTTACCCGAAGAATTATCTATCAAAGTTATTTATATATAATTCATAAAAACTGAAAATAGAAAAAGAAGCAACATTATATCTTTGCCAAAATAAATGAATTAATTATTTAAGTTAAATTTTGTTTTTTCGTGGAAGTTTTTTAATATTAATTCATAAATTTAATGTTAAGTTTTTGTGAAAACTTTTCTTTTTTTTTGCGATTTTACTAACATTCGTGGATATTTTTTTTTTTTATTTCCGTTGTAAAGGAATATATAGGATCTTTCATGCATATATTAAATGAATCTTCCCTAGGATGTTTCCAGTATCCCACTTTCGACGAAGAAAAAAATTGCTTGTTAGAATTTCATTAACTTATCTGAAAGATGTCTCTGAAACACATGTCACAATAAGTAACACTCAAAGTAATCAATAATACTGAAAAGGTTGTCACTTTTAAGGTGGTAACTGTCACTTCTTGGTGGGAAGGCATGATATTTAAATTAATAAAAAAACATTGATTTTGTACTTATTTTCACAAATTTTTTTATTACCAAGAGTTGTTTCGTTTATTGCAAGCATTATTAACTGATTATCAGTATAATGGGGGAATATAATGCGTGTGGTGTCCACGTGAACCGAATTCACTGTGGATTCCTCAGCTCTGCAGCGACCTAAGTTTGTCAGCAACGACACCACAATTATAACAAAAAAAAATATATAAGAGATGAAGGACACCTGAAGAGCTCTGATGCTAACGCGTCATAGATCTGAACGCTCCATAAATTTGATATCCCAAAAACAAAAAATCAGTATCATAAAATATTTTGTAGAAATAAATACTAAAAAATGTCTTTTTATTATTTGAAATTTAAAAATTAAAAAGTATATTTCATTAACTGCATAGATATTTAACGAATTTTCCTCCACTGGGGGTTTTAAATAGATATTGAAAAGCGTTGACATTTAACAATCTTGTGGAGATTATCAGGACAAATAATGAAATTTTAAACATAATAATAAGTTTCTACGCAAAAGCTTTTATGCTCTTGATTTTTGATTACCATCTATCAACATACTCTTGTCATCTGTCTCAACACTTGAGACGTTATCAGTCAAAACGGTAACCAGATAAGGTCATAAAAAACATCGGCAATTAATATTTCAGGAAAAATCTAATATAATAATAATCCAAAAAGATAATGTCTATAAAGAAAACATCGAAAAAAATTAACCTGTGTAAATGTCTTCCTCCTTGGAAAATATTTTCTATATTCATGATGCAAGATGCGCGACACGTGATGGCATTCCAATAAGTGAATTACCTTCGATTGGAAACGTATACAGATTTGACCTATTTCTTCAAGTTTCTGTCATACGGATTCCCTCGCATAAATCCTAATACTTTCCTATTTTTATGAAAAACTTTGTTCCTCTAACAAATATGTTTTTTGAAATGAACATATATTGACATGCAAAATAAACATATATATTGTTTTGTTTAGTACATAAAAAAAATTGAGCAGGTTTCAAAAAATAAAATGTCATATTTGAGATATAGCTTTTTTTTACAGTAGCCGAAGCAAAATCTACGTTAAATTCCTTTAATAAATAACAAAACTATTTTTTGTAAGCAAATAACGTTTATAAAAAGAAAAAATCCAAAATATTTGGCTCGACGAAATTTTGGATACTGTGAAGGACAGACTTTTTAGATTTTGTCATAGTTAGAATGATGATTAAACTAAATATAAGTTAATCTTACCTTGACGTAATGTTAAAGGAAATACGGATAATATATTGTTACTAGATATGCCAAGGAGTTAAATATTGTAAGTATTACTAGTTATGCTGTTAGGTCGTTTTTATTATGTGTATTGCGTAATTACTCGATTCCCATATAATGATTTAAATAGTAACTTAATTATGAGTTGATTCTAGCTTGGCCTTTTAAAAGTGCCTGTAATGGTTTCATATTATTTGAGAGCACTTTCACTACACGAATGATGGCATATTAGTATGAATCTGTAGCTATATTTTGTTAATCACTAAAAATATGATATATTTTTGTAAAATCAAATTTTTTTTGAATTTATTGATTGAAATGACATAAATTGTGCTTTTTTAAAATCACAATTGTTGTAGCAATCAGAAAAAAATAAATTTTATTGAATAAATTGAGATTTACTTGGTAGAAACGCATTATTTCACAGTGAAAAATTAGCAATGTATTTTAGTTCTACAAATTTTATAAGGTATATAGTTGATAGATATTTCGGCTTGCATAGGCATCAGAATTATATATACGCGTAATATATATATAATTAATGATATCGACTGAAGGTGCTTGATGGAATTTCAATATCGAATTTGAATTGTCAAAACTTTTTACGATGCCACACGTTTTGTTACTATCGACTCGACAGGTGGTTTCGCCTTTTGTCATCTTCAGGCATTCTATCTTACGGATGCAACAGAACTGACATATATATATTACATAAAAGTGTAGAAAATGTACATAACTCATCTTCTCTTCTGAAAAAACATCCTAGTTTCATATATAATATCCCTGTTATATATAAGCGTTGTAGACTATTAGTGATATTTTACGAGTGTAATAAGAGAGTAAAGAAACATTTACAATTATATACAGATTCAATAATTCAAATTTGTCACTTAACTTCCCTGGTGTTCACTGTCACTACTAAATCGAAAGACATAATATCATTTATAATAACGACTGAAGTTGCCTGATGGAATTTCAATATCAAAAACAAAGAAACCCTGGTCGTTAGTGACAAAACATGTAGAATCGTTCAAAGTTGTAACAATTCAAAAAACATAATACATAGTTGATAATGCTCGCGATGAGCAAAACCGGTCCTGCTTATGAAAAATACTATGTAAATAAATATTTAAAGTGTGTATTTATTAATTAAATTTCAAATTTAAATGTATGTTTGTAACGATAGTCAATTTCAATTTACATTAAACTAATGTCACGTTATGCATATGTTTATACTATTGGGAGGCAATGTAGAAGGTGTGTGAAGAAACCACCTTAAAGTTGAAAATCTCGAATGTAAAGTGAAATATTTGAGAGGCTACACTCGTCTCCACAAACATAATTTATTTTCCGACGGGCTTTTCAAAATTTTCAGCCGGCAAGCGTGCGAATGGCGAAAAATCGCGACGTCTCGCGGGAAATTTACAAGTCGAACGTCGAACGCTAAGTGTTCAGCTGCGGTCGGATCTCGCGTCGATAACGATTAGCATAATGTATAGCTTTATCACGACAGCCGAAAAGATTTATTTTTAAATGGAATCGTTTTAATATTCATTTTGAAACCTGACGTAAACTTTAAAAATAAATTTAATGTATTAGAACAATCGTGTATGATAAGACTATCATAATATTCTGTACCTTAGAGGATAAACGTAGGAAGTCACATTTCGATCTTTGTTCAGGGAAGCCATATTACTGTGTCTTTAATGTTTGAATTGTTTTATTATTTTTAATTACTAAATTAATTGGGGTATTTATATGGTGTCTATCATAAATTAAGTCATTTTTTACTTTAATAATAAAAAAAATACCAAATTACTTTTGATTACACGGTGAAAAAAATAGCAATCTACATTATTTTAGTTATACAAAATTATTTTTAAAAAATATCACGCCATCGTCAGAACTATTAGTTCTGACGCACATTTATGACGATGGCGTGAGCCGAAATAGCTATCAACTATATTTTTTAAAAATAATTTTGTAGAACTAAAATTCATTGCTATTTTTTTCACCGTATTATAATTGAGTTTCAATCAATATATTATACTTTTAATTAATTTACTAATAAACGTTTGCCTATCATGCTCTAATATTATTGTATGTCTTTAATGTGCAATTTTAACTGTATATTTTATTGTATAGTAAAATATTCAAGTTATTTTTATAAATAATAAATCTCAGTTTTTCATAAGCCGGGAACGTTTTTGTCATATTTAATATTTTTTCTACCACACAAAAAACTTATTCTGCATAAAAAATTGGGTTAAACACTTTTCTTTCAATTAAAAATAGTATTGAAACAAAATTAATTAGAATATTCTTATAAATACAGGGAAAGAAGAATTATTCCTAGTCACTCTCCGCAACATCAACTGATGAAGAATAATGTGAAATTCTATCACATAATTCATGAAATTATCGACGTGTCTACTGTTTCGCCGTGCTAATTAAACGTTAAGTATTTGGAACATCTAGAAGGCTAAGAGAAAACATGATATTTTGCGACCTTATCTTTCTACGAAAGTCCACTATTTTAAAGTTTTCATCGGAAAAGTCTGTTTTATATTACAGTTTTAACATACTTTCTTAAAAACTTTAAAAAAAAAAATCTTTGAAATCATTCACCAAAAGAGTAGTGACACATAATTTAATAACTGACCATTTCTTTAATATTTACTGACCATAATACAATCAATTGGTAACCAAATAATATGTATTAGTTTCAACTTATTGTTGATACTATAAAAACAAATTCAATTACGTATACAATATATCAATAAACTGAATAAATGCTAAGCATTTTTGTTGGCTTGGTTAATTTTAAAAGAAACGTAACCTTTATCGACAAAGTAACAAACAGTTTATTTATATAACGAAAGTTGGCTGTAATCAAAATTGGTTATAATTGCTTTATACTTTTCCAAAGTTCCAACATGAATGCGTCTTTGGTTAATAAGTTTCCAACAGCGATATAGGCCGGTAGCTTTCGTGGTTGTACTTCAAAACTTGTTGTACAATGTTTGGCGACAGTGTAATTACATTAAACATCAGATACAGCTGATGGCATACTTTGAAATGTTCTCAAAGATTGTATATACCTTTGAACGTTATACGTTGTAGGAATTAATATATCTGCCAACTAGTTTCACGATACCAATTGCTTTTTCGTTAAACAGTGAAAATCAATTTTGCTTCAGCACATCCAAGTAACTAATGTTTTTTGGGAAGGGTCGTTTGAGGTATATGATGGCATGGGAATAAAAGTTTATCAAAAAGCTTGAGTAACGGTTTATGTTTCGATGGTAAATTGCGTTTTAAAAAACAATAGCAGCTTTCATTTTCAAAATTTTAAGCGAACAATTAAATATTTCTCGAATTTTGCTAAGAGGCGATAAAATAAATTAACAATATGAAAATATGATACAAATTTATAAATGATTGTGATTAATGGTAATTATTTAATATTTTGAACATTTAAAGCTTTTTTTATTTTCAAAAGATATAAATTATATTATTATTGCTTTTGCAACGTAAACGTTACGTTAGAAATTTGCAAAAAAATGTGAAAAAAAATAAAATTAATTTTGGTTCCACAAAATTTATAAGTTATATAGTTGATAGCTTTTTCGGCTTAAGACTTCATCAGAAATAGTTCAACAGTAATAATTCTGATGAAGGGTAAGCTGAAGTACCTTTCTATCTGTTCACCGTGTTATGAAATAGTATTTGTCTGAATTTACTCTCATCCACATTGAATATCCGTTACAATAAGAAATAAGTAATTTAAATGCTCTTACCAGTGGCATCTCTATTAGCTGGCTGTTTTTAAGCTTGATTATATGAGATACAAAAATGTTCGGTATGGCAATCAATATAGTTTATTTTATTATGCATTGATCGTAATCTATTAATAAACTGATCGCTGAAGATATATATCAAGTCTGTTAATTATTTTGCGAGCATTTTTTTTACGAGACCAGCTTCATGCGTAATCAATTTAATATATGTTTTTTTAGCGATTGTTTGTTAGCTTTGATATAAATCTCAATATTCAATATGATGGTATAAGTTTAATTTAAAATAATACTCTTTATATCTAGTTGATTGATTGAGTTCAGAGAATATTCTTATGCATTATTCATATACAATATACTGTACTGACTGTTAATCACGATAGGATGAAATTTAATATTCGGCAATGGCAGACCGGATTACATTAAAACTAAGATATATCTACATAAGTCAGGCAAAATCGACTTTGCATAATCATAAAGCGGTTTCATTGATTTGAAATATGGTCAATAACTGAATAATTAAGATCTATTTAAAATGATAAAAACACATTTTTAATATTCATTGGCAAAATCTAATATATGATCAGGACCAATTTCGCTCAACGTGAGCATTATCAAATGAAGCTGACACTGGCATTATCAGTTTTTAATGCTCACGATGAGCGAAAAATTTTCTAAAAATATATTGTGGAAATATGTTAAGTGACAGTTTTCACCTAAAAAGTAATTGAGAACTAAGCTTCAAATCGATTCAAAAGATACTGAAAATATTAACAAGCACCATATCTTTGCACCTTTAAAAGTTGCCATCGAAATGTTAAAATACATTTACAATACAATAAAATAAAAAACTACACTAAAGGAGAAAATTTAAAGAAGTTAGGTAACCATATAAATTCGAGATTAGGTTTTTTTCAATAATATTAAACTAATTGAACTGTAATAAATCAAAAGAAAATATTTTGTTCTATTTATGTTTATTTTTTTAGCGAGCACGCGTGTAAAAGGCGTTTTATTATACATATGTATGTATAATATAAAATATTTATGAAAATTCTTATATAACCTTGAATATTAAAAGTTTTGTAGAAAATTCACTGTAAGAGGTGTCGCTATTCAAAAATACTGCCACATTTGCTTTAAGAAAATTTGCTATAGGAGTATACGCTATAGAAGAGTTGACTTTACTCATAACATATATAATATATGATAACAGAGGTTTAGATGTGTATTTATTGACATAGATATTATATGTTTGTTTATCGTGAATAGATTTAAATCAATTTTATTAAATTATACTCCTTGGAATTTCCCTAGTATTATAGATATATTGAAATTTAATATTTTTCTTACCACGCATGATTGTACGATTTATTGAAAACTGAACAAAAGGACATGATTTATATTGTAAATTACACTGTGAAGATAAAATACTGACTTATTTCGTAAATTTTGTTCTGTGGGGTTGTATGAATGGAAAGAATCGATCATTTGCATTGTGAAGCGAGAACAGAATAATCGAGTAATCTTGAACAAATTTTGAATGAATTTCAACATTTTTGCTTGGAAAGTTTGAAAAACTTTTATATGAGAACTATTCGTTGAATTTGTTATCAAAGATGAATTTTGTGTCAGTATTAGGTAAACCAAAAATTTATTGAGATATTGAAATAAAAGTTAAAATAGATTTTTCATTATGATGTTATGATATATTTTATTTATATTAAGTTCGTCCGCCAAAAGGAGCATGCCTAAAATACAACTATAAAAGTTTAATAAAAAAAATGTTAGATTAATATACCGTAATCGTACTCAAGTAGTAAAGTTGTATAAAGTATTTGTATAAATATGTCAAGTGATCAAGCACTTAAATAGAGAAATGAGCATCTAAAAGAATTGAATTGATTGTGTATTAAGTATAGTTAAAGTGCTGAATCCAGAAAAGCTCGCATTGTGCACTCATATATTTATGGTGGTTGTTTGCTTGGGGCTGGGGACATCATGTTTCACTTACTTTATCATTTATTATATATTTTCTGTATTAATAGACCCATCGTTAAGTAATGTTCGTAACATCTTTAAGTATATCTATATAAACAAATTAAATAATTAATTCTTAATGTGAAACATGCAAATATAATCTGATGGCATGGTTCCGACAATCTTTTAACAATATTAAATAAAGTGTTTTAAAATATTTAATTTTTTTAAATATGCTTATTTAGACAAGTCTAGACCTTCATTTTTTATGTATGTGAATATAGTTGATAGTAAAAAATATGTTTTAAAAAGCTCTTTAACTTTAATATGATTTAGATTCAAAATGTTTAAGAATAAAACATAAATAAAAAAATCAACTCTAAAATAAAAACATTTTAGAAAAACTAGAAGAAAAACGGCTTTTTCCAGTAGCGCGGTGTCTTAAAATATATGGCCTACATATTTTAGATTAGAAGTTTGCTGTATGTTTTGATATAAGCAAGAAGATTTTCTTGCGATAAACTGTATTGTTTTGATTGTCTGATAGATTTTAATTTTAGATATATTATATTATATTTTACATAGCCGTTAATCTTCCAAAATGATATTCTTTTGATACAAAAATCTACGTCAGTTTATTTTGGTAGATATATATATTTGAAAATGACAGTTTCCATCTTATTATTTTCATATTTCTCAATAACAGATCCAAGCTTATAAAATTATATTATTTTTTCTAGATATAAAACTATTTTATTATTTCCACATTTAAAACCAAATGCAATTTTATAATTATTGTATGCCAAAAATTTTACATTTTAATGAAAGACAATTAATATTTTTTATTATCCAAGAGTAAGTGGATAGACTAATCGTTATCATTAAATATTAAACAAACTTTGCGAACAACTTTCTTCAGTTATTTACACGACGCATAAAATTATAATATTTTATAATTAAAAATATTTTGATGCGTAAAATGAGAAATTCGAAATAATAATTTCCCGGCAAAAATATGTAAGACTTGTAAAAATGCTTAAAAGTTTATATTCTTCTTTAGCTTTATCCTATAATGCTACCGACATGAAGTATTTATCAGTTAACTTGCGATTAACATTCACGATTCCTTTCGTATGAAGTAAGCTCGGAATCACTTCTCTGAAATTTTCTGTGAAAAGTGATTCATTGACATGCATTTATATAATATTAAAGCGTATTTACACTTTGCAAACATTCACGTTCTCAATTGAATTATTTTATGATATTTTTAAATAAAAATATAGTAAAAGTTTAATCTTGTTGAACACGTAAATATATTGAATATATATAATAGAATAAAGTTTTTTCCTTGTACAATAAAAAAAAATAGTTTGAAAATGGGCTTTATGAATTTTTTGTTAATGTTTCATATAATTTCAGGTCAATTAATTTTTTTCAGCAATATCTATTTAAATTTTATGTTAAAATAGCATTTATGTAATCTATGCTTTATCGAAAAAGGAAATAATATGTTATTTTCTAAATTTCTTTTTAATCTTAAAAGCTTTTTGTCTATTGAAAGAAAAGGTTATTTCGTGAACAGATGTAAAACTTGATCTTCAGTTATTAGCGCACTATGAATAGTAGAAAGGCCTCAAGGCAGCTTTGAGTTTAACATGTTCTCTTGTTTGTAGAATAAAAATGTTTTTGTACAAACAAGTACAATTAATATGTCCTTTTTTATGTGAATGATATAAATTTAATAATATGAAATGCTTTTGTAAAGTGTATTTCAGAAAATATGATTGAAAATATCATAAATCCTCTCGTTAAAGAGAATAAGAGAAGTTAGAAGAAATGTTGTCAATATATTGTATATAGTACATATACGTGAAATATTTAATGAAAAAAATTACCAAGCTTTCCACACAAAAAATAAAATAAAAATACGTTAAAAATCTTAATTTTTGACAGTAAATTGATTTTGAATAATTCGACGCTGAAATTGGATTTACTTTAAAAAACTAAGACTATCAGAAAGTAGTTTGCTTTTTGATCTTAGTGCTACTTATTCATGATTGAGTCAAATATATATATGAAATAATTTTAATAATGACTGATTAAATTACAATGAAATTCAATTTTTAAAATGATAATCTTACTAATACAGTTCATAAATTTTACATAAGGCTTAAACAAGAATAAATTACTAGATAAAATGCTTGAAGATGCCAAAAGAGAGACCTGTTTCGCGAGATTTAATCAAAATTAACTGCTTGAATACCAAATGTACACTGGCGCTCGGTATATCTAGTGAACATCATTGCCCAGGGCAGAAATATTAACCATCTGATTGTTAGGACCTATACTGTTGAAACAAAATATAAGAGACTTAGCAGTGTAAAAGTTTTCACAAGACCTAATTTTTGTAATTAAATATAGTAATACAAATGGTCGCAACTGGCAAAAACTGCGAATTTCTGTTATGCGATTTCAGCATTTAAAATTTGATATTGAAACTCTATCAAGCATACATAAATAATATCGTACATTATTACTGCATATTTTATATATAATTTTATACAATATAAAATTGAATGTTTAATAATAGCTTATAAAATTGAAGAGGTATTTTTTCAATATTTATTGCCGATCTTATTTTTTTTTTTGACATTGAGTTGAAAATTCATGTAGATAATTATTTCGCTTAACACTAAAGCTAATTGAACATTTGAATTAAAATAGCGTAGTTAACACAAAAAATGAACAGAAATATTTGGTGGTGAATATCTGGTGTTTACCCAGTAATAGCATCCATGGAAGAGATTACGAGTAGACTAATTTTCTCTGTCTTTTCACTTGCAATACTCCAAAGTGGATGTTTGTAAGGAATATACAAGCAGTTTCAAAAGCTTTTTAGCTATTTGCAAGAAAAAAATCATTTATTTCTTTCTATTCACCATTTGTTAAGCGAGGCTTTATTTCCGTAATACGATGTAAATACCATGTTAAAACCCATACTTTAAATGTATAACATACATAAAACCCATACTGTAAATACCATGTTAAAACCCATACTTTAAATGTATAACATACATAAAACCCATACTGTAAATACCATGTTAAAACCCATACGCTTTTCATTTTTCTCTCATAAAAGAATTTGTAGTATAATTGGCATCCTAAAAATAAGGCAATGATTAATTTTAATTTAGAAATTATAATCTTATAATAATTTTATCATTTTTTAATGTTTTTGTTAAAATTTCTACTCTTATGTATTCCTCGATAAAAACTGCTTTGTTGCTGTTAAAATTTCTTTCATAAAACAAACAAAGAGATCTAATACTAAATTTAAATTGTGAAATCTTTGTACGATTCCACATGTTTTGCCACTAACGACTCGGATTTTGCCTTTAAGCGTCTTTCTTCTATAACACGGATGCAACAGAACTGACTGTCAAAATTCTGTCAGTTAAAATTTGATATTGAAATTCTGTCAAGCATCTTGAGTCGATGTCATAAATGAGATTTAATATTATTGCATTCACTGTTTTACCACATTTATTACTTATGGTACTGTCTAGAAAATAAAAATAATATTGGCTTATTCCGTATTCATCATCTTAACCTGAAGCATCTTTAAGTATGATGTAATGGTAGGCCATTTTACTATTTTAAATAATAGAAAAAAAATTATTATTTATTTCCACAATATATTTTATGATCAGGACCAGTTTCGCTCATCACGAGCATTATCAACTGATCGCAAAACCAGTCCTGGCCACAAAATGGCTGCTGGAAATAAGTTATTAAAAATGTGTTTTTATTATTTTAAATATCATGCCTTTCCATCGAGAAGTGACTGTTAACTCATTAAAAGCCACTTTAATATTTTATTTCTATTTTAATTGACGCGTAAAGAACTCTGTTTTAAAGAACGATATTTTACTACACAAATCTCAAAGCTTTTTAAGCTCAATTTAATTTCTTGCAATTATAAAGACAATTACAGAATTCAAAATGGTTTCCCGACATTTCATTTGTTTAAAATGGTTATTTTCATGTCAGCAGTAGCTAGATGTACACCGATAATATTAAGAGTTCATTTAATTTACGCGGGCGCACTATTTATAGACTTTCATTTCTCCTCTCATAGATTTCACGTTAATCTAATTCCTTGTCATAATTAAGTTTGTAGAATTCTATAGGTTAGTGGGATACCGCAGGGTAAGAGCTTTCATATCCATTATTATAATATATGCGATGAAATTACGTGACCTTATTAATGGTGAATAAATTTTATATTACACAACGAGTTGTGTTATGTTGTATCTCTTTTAGCTAAATTATAATATAAAAAATTGTATTTATAAGTTTCTTAGTTTTTATCGAACTCAATATAAGAAATAATTATACTTGTGATGTTTGAATATTCTTTTGACTCATTCAATCATTAGAACAAGTATTCGACAGATCGATAAACAAACCAGTAATCATTCCATTACTCTATTATTCTCTCCCTTTTATGCTTATTCAATTCCTCATTTTCTAAGATAGATAAAGATTTAAAAGAAACATACATGGCCGCATATATCTTCCAACTTATACGATGCCAAAATGAGAACTATGATATTTCATAGTGTCAATCTGCATTTTTCTGATATTTTTTCAAAAAAGGCGTAGATAAATTATTTGCACTTTTAAAGTGTAGAGATAGACTGTTAATAGGGATCCCACTCTTAAGAGCATTATCAATACTCGAGTATATACTATTTTTCAATGTAATAAAGAAGATATGTCATGTATTTTCCTGGTGAATTTTCTTTTTATTTTAAAAATTTGTAATATATTTGTTAATAAACATTTGCTATGTAGCAAAAGCAATAAATTAATAATTTTTAATTTTTGTGAGAGAAAATTTATTAAAAAATTAATATAAATAAATGAAATGATTGGAATATGAAAGTACAAGAAATATCATTCGTGCTTCTTTTGGCTTTAAAGTTCCAACGACTGAGAGCTTTTAATACATCACAAAGATCCATATTTTGGAACCGAAATCCTTAAATCAGTTTTAAAACTGTAATTTGAAAAAGTTTTACACTGTATTTTTTTTTTAAAACTGTAACAAATGTTTTACGAAGACAATTTTTTGTTTTATATTTTATTACACAATGAAGTTTTCTAAGTGTCACCTTACAGCGCATGAACGATTAAATCGGAGATATTGGTAAATGCTGTCTACGTTCTTTGTTTGCAGTAGGAGATTATTGCATTGTTTGAAGTCTATGTAGAGCCTACACAGGATATCGAAATACATGGCTTTATACTGGATTCGATAAATATAAGATTGAATACACATATAATCTTTAGAAAGTATGTATATATTTGATTTTTAAATAAAACAGTTTCTACTTTTTCTTGGATATTTGAATAAATTTTGAAATCTTATTTACAGCCATTTAAGTAATTATTTCAAAGAAAATATTTTTTCTGTGAAAATCTTGAAAATCTATTTGAATCGAGTTTATTACAAATTATAATTTAACAAATAAGTATTCAAGCTTGAAATAATACAGTCCATTTTTTAAAATTAATAAAAACACTTATAAAATAATGAGTTAGCAACAATTACACTAAATTAAGTTAATGGTATTCCAGATTTGTGTTGTTTATTGTGAGCTTTATCAACAAAATCTTTGTTATAAACTTGCGATGGATAAAACTGGTTCTGATCAATATATTGTAAAATTATGAAGATATTAATAAAAATGTGCCGTTAAATTTAAATCAAAGCATATTTAATATAGTAAAAGTAATTTAATTAAGCAGTTATAGAACTCAAATCACAGCTTAAAAAATCACAACACGGTGAAAAAATAGCAATGTATTTTATTTCTACAAAATTTTGTAGAACTAAAATACATTGTTATTTTTTCACCGTGTTATAATGGAGTTCTATCAAGTAAATGCCAATTCAATCAATAAAAAATCACACATTTTGTAAATCTTACATATTAAAAACAATACAAAAGTTTTGGCCATACTCAAAATAACATAGCAGTTATATGCGAAATGATAATTCTTGAACGGCATGGAAAATAATATATTATGTATAAGCATTGTGTCTGTAGGGATTGACATGTTGTATTGGGGATTACTAAAAAATTTTCATCTCATCACATCTTATGAAAACATATCTCATACGTATATCATATATCAAAGATGATCCGTGAATTGCGTGAGAGATTTAATATATTTTTTAAGAACGAGCTTAAATGTTCTTTGGATTGAAATATCGCAAAAATCTTTTGAGTATTTTAGTATGTTTACTTGGATATATTTACCAGTTACTTCAAGCAAAAAACGTAAATATAGAACAATCAGTGACTAACTGATATAGCAGGCAACCTAGACTTTACTAACGGCGTCTAAAATTTAGGGGAGCAGCGCTAGTCGGGGGTAGTATGTGCGAGCATATCTATTTTCCACTGTGATCAAATTTATGAAGCTTGCTAGAGAAACAATTGTTCAGAAAAATTTCATTACTGCACCGTTTCAAATAAATATAGCATGTTATGTCTTTGGAAAACCAATAATTGTAAAATTTTAAATATATTTGTTATTTACGATATCGATTGAGGATGACTATTGGAGATTGACTATTAAATTTGTCCACATATTTTGTCACTAACGATCTAGGTCTTGATTTTCAACATCTTTAGGCATTCTATCACAAAAATGTAACAGATTGGACAAACTTGAATTTTTGTTAGTATTTTTATATTCTGTTTTAAGAGTATACTATAAGTGACAAAACATATGGAGTCGTACAAAGTTTCAACAATTCGAAATTGATTTATTTTTGTTAATTATCATAAAATAAGGGATTTTATAAAATGAATTAAAATAAATTATATGTATTTAACATAAATAAACAATTCATTGATCGGAATCGAATTGCTTTTACATTTAAAAAACGAATTTTCCACCTTAGTCATTATTTCTCACTGTTAATTTACAGACTGAAACAAATTACGTTTTACAATCTCAGAGACATAAAAGCTATATTGAGTCATTAAAACTACACTTAAATTTTGTATTAAAAGAATAATCCTTTTTTACGTATTTTTTTTTCTAGATTGAAATTTCTTCATCTTTTGTAAACCGTTTCATAAATTTTACCCTTTTTTAATTATTTTTAAAAATGGCTACAGTAAAAATGTATTTTACTGCAAAATTATCGGTTTTAAATAAAATGTCAGATATCTTCAAAGTAATCCTTTTTCGTCTTTTTAATAATGGACAATTTTGAATAAAAAAAGGATTTTCAAATAATCAAACATACATTTATTCACCAGCCTGAGCTTTCGAGGAATTCATGAGACGATTGAAGTAAATAAGACGATATTTTCGAAAAATGTGTAAAGCTTGGCTAAATTTGTAAAAAATCATATTACTGACGTTGGCGGAAGCCAAAATAGCTATCGACAACGAAATAAAATGTAGAGATTTTTATGTTTTAATATTATCCAAACATCCAAATCTCCAAATATCCAAAGTCTACACAGTTTTAATTTCTACTAATAAAATGCCAAGTTAATAAATATTAATAAAATAAGACACACTGTTAATTTAATTAATTTAACACTAAAAAATAAAAAAGTTCTAGAGTAACACAGTACTAAGTATTTTGTCATTATTATTGAAATGTAATGCTTTTCCATTAAGTAGTTATATTAGTTGACACCTTAAAAGAAATACTGTAAGGCTTAAAAGCTTAGTTAGTAGGACATGAAAATTAAAATAATCTTCATTATAAAGGAATATTTTCATTGTAATAATTAAAGAAATTATTGTTTTACCTTACTTTGTTTAAAATTTTTGGTAAATTATAAAAGAATCTAATTTGGTATCAACCTTAACAATTCTCGATCTCTATAGAAAGTTCCCATGTATTGCTTTGAAAGGCATTTGACCTCGCTCATGATTTCGATGCTCGCTCTTTGTTCTTTTTGGTGCCCTATAATTTTGCGGAGTATATTTTTTAGAACAAAAAAAGTTATCTTAACTGGAAAAAACAGCCACGATTTTAATTCTTCTAGCTCTTGTGCATACATTCCATGCGTTCAACAGATATCCTCTTCTGTTCATTTTATTTGAATATCATATAAGACGATTTAAGATAATTGAAAGTTTAAAAATAAATTTGTTTGGATACATGTTTCTTTCAATTTATAAGAGGACGGAATGAGAATTATTTCATCTTTTATAATGTAAAACTGTATTCTCCTGGCCAATTTTTGAGACGTTGTGGACAAGAATTTTTTGTTTTTTGAATGTAAAAAACCAGTGGAAACCACTGGAAACAACTTAAATAAGATGTACAAATTGAAATGTATTCAAGACCAAAAAAAGTTATAATGCATAAAATTGATAGCTATTTTGATAGATAGTTATGATGAGGACGTAAGCCGAAATAGCTATCAACTGTATATGTTATAATTTTTGTAGAATTATAATTAAGAATTATAGAATCACAATTTTACATCCTTCAGCTACTTTCTTAATTGCCACCATTCGCAATCGTAAAGCAGTATTGTCACTGTGGGAAGTTATTCTTAATGAGTATAATATATTGATTAATTTCATTGAAGGGCTTTAAACATGATTTAATCCGTTGGAGAAGTAATATTGAACACTAATGAATTAAAATAAAAAATATTTAAGGACGATTTATGGTCTTCTTACGTTAAAACAAGGATTAAAATTAAATGACTATATTTTGTAGATAGAATGAAATATGTGCAATATTTGTTTTGGAGCGAAATCAACGAATATACACGTAAATATAAACATACCTACATAACCTGCAAATGCAAGGCTACCTACGCATTTACCGGCAATTTTCTATATTTAGCCCCGTCTCCTGCCTGGATGAAGTTCTAGTTGAAATCTACCTTACCGGCAGGCTCTCGAAACAGCCCGACATTTACCGAGCGTCTGCGAATCGACTCAACAAGCCTACCGGGGAAAAACGCACCAAACAGTCGCTGTCATACTTTACCCGCCTAAATTGTGTCGGGGAAAATTTGTTTCGGCGCGTTCCTTTTTTGAATTTGAAATTTGTGGAAAGTTTCGGTATTATCGGTGTTCACACCCGCAACGTGGCTTGAAATATACATGTTCGTATCTGAGAGGTTTTTTGTCCTTCGCAATGTTTTTTTTTCAATGACAAGGTCATGTTTTACATCTGTTAATGCAACAGTTGGTGCATGCTTTTGCTGACGTCATATAAGCAAAATATTCGAAATTAATTGAAGCATTATTTTTATAAATCATGATAATTTGTTGTTGGTTATAACAATTCTTTATCATTGTTGCAACAGTTATGCTTCAGCGATATTTGAAAAATATTCATAAAATTTATATTTTCCATTGTAAGTTTTTTGAATGGATTTATTTTAAATACAATAATAAATGAAAATTCAATATTTGTTTCATGTATCGTACACTGTAAGTATATATTTTTTTCAATGAAACACCTTCATTAAAAAAAAATGTATTTATAAAACAGGGTTTGCTTATATAAATATTATCATTTATTGTTTATCCAAAAATAATATAATTAGCTTATTCAAAAAATATTTTCATTTTTAGTGAGGCAAGCTGTACAACAATTAAAACCCTATTTTATTTAATATTTAAATAAATTAATATTATCGATGGTTACAAATTCTCTACTAAATATGTTGATTTCCACCCAAATCGGAACATAAGAAAATAAAATTTTGATTAACCATCATAATAAAATACAAAGAAGAAAACAACTTGCATATTAAATATTTGATCTTTCAAATTTTCCTACTTTGTTAATGGCACTTGTTTATTATTAAGCTTTTAAGGGTTACCAAAAGTAAAAAGAATGAATAAATGATACCAATGTTTTTGTACTATCAAATAAATTAAAACCAAAGCATATCAAATATAAAAAAGAAATAATTTTCATACTCTTTTTGTATTGAAGGTATTCTCTAAATAACAATCGAAAAACAAAAGCTAAACCTGTTGATTCCTACAACTTCTTTTCAAAGGTCAAAACGAGTTATTATTTTGTTATACATCCTGCGGTACGAATAATTCTTTAAAATTCAAAAGAAAATGAAATCCTAATTTATTAAAAAAAATTGCCCCCAGATGTGCTTTTTTCAATATTTTAAACTTAAAAAATTATTTTTCTTTTGTTTCTATATATACACGAAATAAAAACCGACCTTAGTTCATGTAATGATTTAATATGATAATGATTTATTTTTGAATAAAAAATGCTAATTTAAGTTGTTGAAACAATGAGCGATTCCAAATTTTTTGAGCTGACCCAGTCATTCTGTTGCAGCTGTGTAATATAATGCCAAAAATTACCGAAAGGCTATGCCTGGGTTGTAAGTGAGAAAACATATAGAATCGTACATTGCTTAACAATTTAAATTTGATATTGAAATTTCATCAAGCACCTACGGTTGATGGCATAAATTAATTAGAAAATATGAAATATTCATAAACTAGGTAATTTATTAATAATAATATTTTCTTAATAAAATAATGAAAGACTTAAGTCAGATGTAGTCACGAATGAAAAAAACGTGGTTGACTTTTTTTATGAATAATTATATTTTATTAAATCAATTTATTTCAATCGCAAATGTTGAATACACGCCTACTTTAATATAAATTCAAATAAAAGCTTACTTTGCAAAAATATCAAGAGATTTACGTGTTAAGTTGTTATTTACTTCCAATTGAAAAAGCATTTTGTAAATTTGAATATAAATCATCTTTACTAACGCAATATGCAAGATATAACTAGACAACTATTAAACATTGTACACAATTGCGGCCATTTTGTTTTATAATTGCGAACGTCTATTGTAAATATTTTCCTTATCATTTCAATTTCAAACTTTAATAATGCACTGTTATTGTTTTGTTACAGTATCATTTAAGCTTTTATAATTATGAGCTTGCTTACAGGACTTAAGAATAAACATATCAATATTTATCCAATCCAAATGATCGTTATGCGTGGCATTGTTTAGTTAGATCGGATTATTTCTGAAAATTCACGGCACCGATTAATTGAATTTGTTTGAAAAGTTTTGGCGATTTCACAAGAATTCAGCTCAAATTTTTCAATTAGTTTGAGTTATTAAAGGTAAACAATTTAATTTTAGTTTATATATTGTTTATAGTTGTAGCAATTTTGTGTAGTAAATTATATAGAATCTATTATTTATCGTAATAATTTAATAAGCAGAATTGTACTGAGTACAATAGAATGACACTGATTGATAAGGGAGTACAGAAAATTGATTTAAGTCAGTTATTAATGGCTTTTTCAGGGTTGATTCTCATTAAAATATGTACTAAAAACCAATTGGAACATTTTTTTTCAAACAAAAGTTTGAAATTTATTTCATAAGTAAACATTTATATTTACGAAGTAGTTTTACATAAGTAAACATTTATATTCACGAAGTAGTTTTATTGGAATAGAAACTTTAATCATTAAAGCTTAATTAAGTTTTGTACAATGAAAGCATTTAAATTACAACACAGCGCAAAAAATAGCAATATATTTTAGTTCTGAAAAATTTATAAAACATATAGATGATAGCTATTTCGGCTTATACCTTCATTAAAACTATTTTCAAACGTACATTTACTTATCTATATATAATTGTGTAGAAAAAGTACATAATACATGTTCACGTCTGTTAACACTCTAGTTTCATATTGTGCCAATAAATTCTAAAATGTAGCACGTTGATTTTATATAAGTAAGAGTTAATTTGGTTTTTTTGGGGAATAAACAGTGATTAAGTATTGTACAAAAATGATTTATTACAAAAATGCATTAACCTTCCGTAATATTCTGAGAAGCGGTGATCGATTTATGTTTGTTTGTTCATTTTAATTAATTTTTATTGCAACTGAATGAAGTTTATTTGTTTTTTTTAAATTTGAATAACGTTTTACAGTTCAATAATCTACGTTTTATTTAGTGACATAAAGAGGCTTAAAAAATATTTGAAATAATTGAAACACATTTTTTAAAACCTGTTTCTACGTTATACTTTAGAATCACGAACAGTTTCATTGAATGCGAATATTATAACATTAAGGAATACAAATTATAAGCAATGTTTTATGTTCTATTAGTTGACAAATCTTGCAATGAGCGAACCGGTCCTGATCATAAAATACGCTAAGGGTACTGGTACTAAAAAAATGTGTTTCTATTATTAAAATTAAAATACAATGAATTAATATCAAAAAGTTACAACTACCAGCATAAAAATAATGAGAAAGTTTAATGGTTTAATAACAAAATTAATTGAAAAATTGATGGTCGTTTTTCAATTTTATCAATCAAAATATCATTCAAATCTTAACATATTCAACTAGTATGACAATTTTAGGACAAGTTATATACCAAAGAAAATTATCGGTTATATACGAACTCATCGATTCGGAGAAACGTACTAGAAATAAATTATAAATTATGTCCTAAATTTACAATGTTATTCGCTTGAAAATTTTTAAATTGCAAAACTGTGTCGACGATGTTAAAGAATGAAACGTGACTGTGGAAATCAAATGGCTGGCAAACTAAAATTTCAAGGATTCAATGGGGCTATAAAAATACTCAATTATTTACATAAAAAAATTTCCAGCAACGATTTAAATCTTGCCTCTTGAACAAAATATGACTTAATAGAGCATAAAAGAAAATTAATCTAGGCTCATAAAATTGAGATACAAATATCAATTAATTATAACAAAAGAGGTTTATTATTAAATTCAAATAGTATACGTCTAGCTAAGTCTTCTCAAATGCCCTTTGCTATATCCTCACCTAAGGGATATAGCAGGATTAGTTTATTGAGTAGTTAGAAGGTGACCTGATGCTTAATTCCCTCCGTTACCCGCTAATTTGAAATAAATAGGTGTAAGTTAAAATTACCCAATTTCATTTTAATGATAATTGATTATTATTTGTTGTAGAATCCTTTTATGAAAGACTCATTGACAGTATTTATCGTTAATTAGAAGTTATCACATGCAATTGATTATCATTATTATTAAAAATTATTTCAGCTGCTTATTTGGATCCTAGCTTTAGGGCTGTGTTTTTTATTATTTTTAATTTCTTTGGTATATAATCGATAACAAATGTTTATTGTATGTCGGTTATTTTGCATCCGTGTGATAGAATGCCCAACGATGCCAAAAGATGAAACCCGGTCGTTAGTGACAAAGCTCGCGGAATACAATAAAATTTTTAGATTAGAGTTTTCGATGTTTTTATGAACTATTTATTTACAACAGGTTGAAAAAATAGCAATGTATTTTATTTCTACAAAATTTAAAAGACATTTAATTGATAGCTATTTCGGCTTACGCTTTCATCAAAACAGGTAGTTCGCGTGAGCCGAAATAACTATCAACTAATTATCTTATAAATTTTGTAGAACTCAAATACATTGCAATATTTTCACCGTGCTATAATGGTATTCCGCCAAGTAAATGCCAATTAAATCAATATGTATTTACAGTTTTGTAAGCAAGCACACGGAACAATTTGATATTGAATTTCGATCAAGCACCTGCAGTCGATATGATAATGAAAATAATAAAGGGGTTAAAGGGGTCATTTTTTATTAATATACCAATGAATTTCTGTCTTAACTATAAAATGAAAAATTGCTAACGAGTGGAAGCCTGTTGCCGGTGGATTTGTAAGCTAACATATTCTACGTTGTAAATATTTTCAAGCCGATTGGTAAAACGTATAAAAGAAGACTCAACGTGTTCCTAAAGTGTTGAGTCATGAACATGGAGTGAGGATTTTATTGTTTGTAATACAACACTACATAAGTTTCTTCTTACTGAAACATTCGATAGAACGTGTCTGCCACTGTTTTTCATGAATAATGACTTCCTGGCATTTTGTTTAACAAACCTTCAACGCGTCTAAGTTTAAAGACTGTTTATTTAAACAAAATAACGATAAAGGTCTCTTGGGGCCAAAGATACACACGCGAGGTGAGGCTATGTTTAACATCATAGAAAAATATACTTTTTAACACGCTAAACAAGCTAAAAAATAGCTCGACTTTGAAGGCACTTAAATAATTGTCATTTTTAATTTTTGGCTTGTACATTTATGGAATTAAAATAATGTACGCATATTAAGTCTGAAAATGAGTTTGCGTTTTTGTTGTATTTATTATTTTTGAATATACTTTATTACGACATAATGACTCAAAAAACCGCAGGACGAGTTTTCTTACTAAGGCTTTATAGTATATATATTCTAGATGATTTATTGCAATATTAAGTCAAAAGAAATATAATGAAAATTTTAAAATATTTATATATTTCTTAATATAAAGGAAATATTAAATTTTCTTAGTGAAATATAATCCAGCTTTTTTGAAACCCTATTTGATGGAAACATATCAAAATATATGAAGAACAATTTTGAAAAGTTCAAAGCTACTTAAAGATAGTTTGCAATAAAAAGTCAAAATAATGTTGTATTTTCGTACAAACTGCAGCAGTAATTAAAACAAATATTCATCATAGAATAGTATTTTCTATTGAAAAATTATTATCAAGAATATTTATAAACAAGTACCCCTCGACTATGCAGGTCAACGACATATTTAATAATAAAAAAAGTATTTATGTTTTGCGTGTTCATTAATGTCCATTTTTTGTCTCTTACGAGAAGCTTATTGACAGCAGATGTAAGAATGAACAGTGCAGTTAAAGATTACACAAACAAGACTCTTTAATAAACATGTTGAAATAATATAGTATAATTCGATCAAAGTGTAATTTATTATTGCACTACGCATATGCTTCCAGTTAAATGTATCTTATACGTAATTTGCTTTAGGTTAACACTGTAGAATGAGTATATTATAATTTATGTGAAAGGTTTAAAAACACAATGAAAATAAATACAAAATATAGGACAGAAAAATACGTATCAACTAAAATTGATTTTTTGCAATGGAAACGCTTGGAATTTATCGAAAAATGTGTCTTCAGTAACCTTATAGTTTCTTTGGAATTTTATTTTTCAATTCAACTTCTTTTAACAATTCCACGAAATTTCTTTTTTGTTAAAAAAAACATCATAAGTTAAAAGGAAAAATGTTTGTTTTTTTTTCGAACTTTTCAATAACGTTTTTATTTCTATAAGAATGACCATATTTTTTCTAAGAATTTAAGCTCAAATTATTCAGTCAAAATTATGATGATAAAGTTTCATGAATTTATTTCAGAAACGAATAACCCGTTTCTATTTCAACAAATCACGTGTGTGTAAAATATGATTTATTGTTATCCATAAATATATGTATTGTATGGTAAACTGCGAGTATAAATGCTACGAGCCATATCCCCTGTTGAATTGGTAATGAGACGCTATTGTTCCGCTTTTGTACGTATGATTTCATAGAACAATCTTGACTATTGGACAAAGGGGAATTTCTGGTTCAAATAAGCACTAGTGAGATTGCTAAATTGTGAAGGAAGAATTTGTTATCTGTTGTTTTGACAGGCAACTATATCCAGACTTGGGTCAAATAGAATTTCAATCAAAATAGACCAGATTTTATTATAGTTTTACAAATGTATAATTAAATTATCTAGTTGAAGTATATGATATTATATAGTACAATATATTACTGTAACCAACTGCTAAAATTCAAATGTTTTCTTACTTACTTTGGAATTTTCGTGGTGCATTATATAAAAAAAAATCATTTTTTTATAACTTTCGTAGAACCATTTATTTATTCGTAACTTCTTCAAAATCAACAAGTTAAGTTACTGAAAAACAAGAAGTTTACAGAAATCATTATCTGTTATGGTCTTTTTACGAATCCTTTATAGTCCTCATTTGAAGCGGGCACAAAAAACCATTACAGTTTTTAACTATTCATTTTATTCTTCATTCATCATACGATTTTTCTTTTCAACATAATCATAAAATATAGAAAAACTAAGCAATATATGCAGTATTTTTAAATTAATATTTGTAAATCGTAGCGTCAATTTGATGGTTTTTTTATAAGAAAGATAAATTTCAACGAAAATGATCAATTAGAAAATTTGACGTAAAGAAAATGTACATAAAAATGAGAAAAACCCATTTAAACAATCCTTGTAATATCTGAAGTAATAGCACTGGATCCTTACAGAATTTTTATATCATTGATAATTACTGTATTAAAGAAATACAATATAAAATTTATTTGAAATTCAATGAGTGCTTTTCTAAAAAAGAAAAATCTATACATTAAATTTTTTTAATTCAAGCAACTGAATTCATAAAATATTATCAAATTATCAAGAAAAACTACAGTAACGGCTACCAATTTGTTTCAACTGATAAAAATAATAACCCTTCTTCAGTTATTAAACATAGCTTAAGGTTTAATACAGCTAAACTCTCTGTTTTATATGCAATAATTCAGTAAATGCTTCAACTTGGTTTTCTTGTGAAACACAAAAGATCGATTCCTTTTTATTTACTTGCCCGTTCATCGAAAAATATATTCCCATTGCCAGTGAGAAGATGTCTATACAAATGTATGGAAATGAGATGCAATGCAAATGTGCTAAAAGAAAAATAAAACGATCCATACGCGGCTTTAGAATATGGAAGTAAAGACATTTTCCATGAATATTTTCTGTTATGCTGTTTGAAAAGGTACACTTAAAAAAACTGTAAAATCATAAATATTTTTTATTCAATTGAAAAATGGTATTATTAAACAACCCTTTTTTTTGAGAAATAATATAATAAAAATATTAATAGCGCTGTAAATTTTTCAGAGATACCTTTATGTACAATTACTTGCAATAGTTCTGTTACGAGAAAATCATTTCAGATAGTTTATTTGGGTATAATCATAAAATTTTATTTTGTTTTGGTTATTTCTAAGTCATTTTTAAATGAAAATTCTATTTTACATTAAGGTGAACGATATTACACATTATCTTTACAAAATTGAAATTTTCCAGGTACACATTCACTGATACACGATTATAATAATAAATATATATTTATATATACAGTGAAGCCCCAATTAATCATTTATTCGTTTTCCTGGATGGATACTTAATTTCTATAGTCCCGTCAAACACCCAAAAGAATAATGTTATATAATCCCGCATTAACCGTCCTAGTTATCGATTTCTTCGATCTATCATCTAAATAATATGGTCCCGTGTGAAATATTATCCCGAATGAACAGTTTTGGTAGACAAATCTTTCTCTCCAATACATGTTGTGAGTTTGAGCATATTAAAATTTAATATATAAGTTAACCTAAGAAACTAATGATGAGATATATACTTTGCTCAAATGTTTTAAGATTTAATTTAGTAAAGAATTTCTCAAGATGAAGTGTAAAACACTACTTAATTTTTTCAATAAATAAGAATTAATTTATATAATTTTTATAAAACCGTCTTATATTTACCAATTTTTGTTAAACCTCATCTTTGGAAATTAAAGGAGTTATACAAAATACGTTAATTATCATTTAATTATTATTCTGCATATTGCATAATGTTTCATTTGACACAATTTGTGACTAGAAAACATATGATGATATAATGCAACAGAAAATATACATTTCATAGTTCAGACAACGGGTAGTTTACTCTTAACATAATCAAATGATGCTATCGTCGATTGCAAAAAGTGGTTATTATAAAAAAGTGTGGAATGTTTAATACACATGTATATTTTAAAATGATTTTTAGCTCATAATTTTTTCAAAACCATATTTATTTTAAAACAATCCTTTGAGTTAATCACAAAAAAATATGTTGGATAAAAGAAGTTTTGAATTCAGCGAAAAATAATTTCTGCTTTTAAAAATTGCCACGTAATTGAAAATTCCACTATTCCCTTTGAAGTTAGAGTTTTTTGATTGAAAAACACTTCGAAGTTATAAATGTAGGCCGATTCTAAAAAAATCGGTTTGCTAATAAAAACTACTTAAAAAGTTGTTAAGAGGTTTCTTGGAGTTGAGAATAAGCTTTTGATGTTTTAATAATATTATTTGATTACTTTTTACAATGTCCTGTTAGGCACAGTTGTGGTAAAGTATTTAAATCGAAAGAAACATTATTTAGACTTCCTTATTAAAGAAGTTTTATTACAAAAAATGAAATTTTTTTACAATCGGAATAATTTAAAAAATGATACTTTTGATTTTGACTTTGTAAAAAAAGCTTTTTTCTTGGAATTAAATATTATTTTTGTAACAAAGTCCGATCTAAAAACAAAATTTATGGTAATTATTTTCTATTTTTTCAATCCTTTGAAACGTAAATGGTAACATAAATAATATTATTTTCTTATCAAAAGAATGTAAATTTTTGCTTTATAAACTAAATGCTTGTATAAATTCTTGAGGCGTATTCTGACAGTAAACGTAGCATTTCGTTAACAAGCCTGAAATATAGATTAATGATAAGATTACGGCCGCATTAACATCATATGAATTTCAATCGTCGAAATTAATTCGAGGTTATTATGCGTAATAATTATTCGCTAAGTGTTCTTGATAAATAGAGTTCAATTAGCGCTTAGAGTAATACTTCTCACAGAATCGATTAAATGCCTTAGAAGCGTACAAACAATTATACAATGTTTTCATACTGACTGCTTTGATATTAGTAAAGTGTATAATTAATATTATTCAAAAATAATTTATAGAAAAACTGAAATGAACGTTGCTCATAAAATACACTTGATTTTGATGGAACGTATTAATTATGATAGCTTTGATTCGTAGATGAAAATATTTATGATAAAAACATTTTTATTTTAGAAATATTTAACGTGCACTCATAAGCAGTATTAAATTATATTATTTATCTTTGCTTCACAGTGTTTTTGTTATGTATCAATCACATCGCTTTAGCATACATCATACAATCGTTATTTAGTCTCATAAAGTATACATGATCTGAAAAATGTCAGCGATGCTTAGTCAATCCATTAAATGTCATTAAACTACGGCATGAGTTGACCGTAAACTTATATTAATGAGTTAAGATTAACAAAAAATAAATAAATTATTTTAAGTGAAAAAATGTACAAATTTAAAAATATAACAAATATTGATGATGTTGTTAATTTTAATTTAAACTAAACCATTTTAAAGAAGAATTAATAGTGTGTGGCTTTATCTTTTAGAATTTTTACCCTGATTATAATTAGATGGGCTTTTTTGCAAAGTGAAGTTGGAAAAAATCATGTGTAAATAATTATTAGTCTTCAATATATTTGTATTGTATATATAATAATATATACAACACAATAGAATAATTCCTATTTCGAGTTGGCAAACACTTCCAAATTGAAAGGACTCGAATATGGGAAAAATATGTATGTTTTAAATCTCGAAAAGATTTCATATTTTAAACTTTATTACCGTAACAAAGTTGCTTTCCCTAAGGATATTCGGATGCCTGTTATGGTGAAGCATATATAATTCACGGTGAATAAATCTGCATACAAAATTAAGCTAAGGTTGAAAACAACAAGCAAGATAAATAAATTCAAAAGACTTATTAAGTAAGTATTTACAAAATTTTCATTAAAATTACTTTAATAAAATATTTAAATAATGAAACAACTAAATTCGAAAATAAACGAATTTTATTATTATGTTTCATATTAAAATACTAAATTACTGTAATATTTACATATTTACGTTAAATCTTTCACCTAATACTTTAATACTAGCATTCCACTGATGGAGAAAAAGAGGTATTGTTTAAATATTGTAAATCAAAAACATAACATTTAACTTTCATTCGCACGGACCCCCTCTCTTCTTACGCTAATTTAATACAATTTGCAATTTTTAATACACAACATAAAATATTACTATGTTCATTTACGTTTTATCGTCTTTCGGCAACTTTAAGCATTCTTGTCAGAAAATAGTGCATACCTTACGTAAAAGAGGAATTACGAAAAATAAAACCTTCTATATGTAAAAAAATCTATTGAAAAAATTAAATTAAATTTTGGAAAAAGGAACGTTATAACCAATTCAAACCACTTATTTTGTGAGAGTAAAAAAAAGAAGCTCTATCAAGTAAATGCAAATTTAATCAAATTACTTATTTTGTAATAAGATGTTTTTATTATAGTCATTTAAAACTAAAATATTGCTAGTAAATTTGCAGTAAGATACACAAGTTATTTTGAATGTTTTCAGTTCAATACAACGGAAGATTTTATTGATATTGTAAATAAGTTGGCACTTTTCATAATTAACAATCATCAACATGATATTATAGAGCAAAATTTTTATTGAATATTTTAAAAGCTACAAACTAGACAAGAGCTTTCACTTCCTCGATTGCTTAGCATAATATGACTCAAAATACTATGAGCATATTGCATGACTTTTAAGACGTGATGTATTTATATTAATAATTTAATTGACTGACAATAATTTTTAAGAAATTCAAGAGGTACTTGCATGGTAAAAAAAAAGGAGAGTGTTATGTAGATAAATGATAAACAAGTGAAAATTCAAGTAAAGCTCGTTTCAATATGATTTTTGTGTACCCTGTTTCTTTTGGCGTTAATTTTCCGCACGGAGCAATATCGATTTGACCTAGGGGTAAATTTGCATGCAGTCTGCATAGAAATCGACTGCACAATGTAGGCAACTGGGGTTTTGTGTGTGTTAGCATTCCATGATTAAAACCATTGAAATTTTTACAAAAATGCAGCTAATACGTATAGCTAAACCTTTATCAATCAGTGTATTTCAAATATAATTGAAAAGAAGCTATAGATTTTCCAGAGAGAGACGATTACTGATTTTTATGATAAAAAGTGTAATTTTCAAAATCTATTTTTTTGGAATGAAAACCAAAAAAAAGTTCGAACAATTTTTTTACATTACATTCAAATTATCCACTGCTTTAATACTATTGCAGAATCCTACAGGTAAAACGGATAGGCTTTAACCGGTTACTTGCCAGCAGGTAGATGTATGGCGGTATCCAGTACGCCGCGAATTTTACGACAAAAATAAAACCTTCTAAGCATATCGTTATTGAAAGTGTAATAAAGTTTATTTATAAAACTTACCAAATAAATGAAGAGGGCGCCAGTCGTGCAGGCATTTATCCATAATCAATTCAATATATTTGTGCATTTTAAATAATTGATTTTCTTTAGTAAAAGCCCATTAAAAACGGCGTGTCTTAAGACGTAATTTTTGTATGAGCGGCGCTCCGTTCACAGAAAATTATGCGTCTTAAGACACTTTTGGCAGTTAAAAGGTTAATAAATACATACTTAAAATGTAAAATGTATGAGTTGCGACATAGACCGTGGTTGCTGAAATTTCATTATCAAATTTGAACTCAATACATTTTCACATGTTTTGTCACTTAAGGCCCAAATTTAGCATTTTGGCAACATTCATTTGGTTATAATGATAATTAAATGAGTAGTTATTCATATGATTTTAAAAGTTTGGGAAGCTCTTTTCCAAATAGACAATATTTTTTCTATGTAAATGACTTTTTTATAAGTAAAATTTGAGTAGTTGAATTTTTGCAAGATTCTACGTTCCATGTTTTGTGTCTTAAGACCTGGTTTTCGCCTTTCGACATCTTCAGGCATTCTATCATACTGATAAAATATTGCTGACACACAACAAACAGTTAACGTATGTTATATAATAAAGAAGATGAATTAAATACAAAGGAGAAACGCATACCCAAAAAGCTAGGATCCAAGCGAACAAAAGACAAAACCTGGGTCGTTAGTGACAAAAGATGTAGGATCGTACAAAATTTCAACAAATAAATATGTTAAATATTGAAACTCCATCAAGCACCTTCAATCGATACCATAATTTATTATGTATGTAATACGATATTCAAAATGTTCATTCTCGGTCCGTTCAATTCGATTGAATCCGTATGTAAGAATGTATCAAGATGCCGAAAAGTAAAACTCGGGTCGTAAATGACAAAAATTGCGTGGAAATATACGATGATTCAATAATGCAAATTGAAAAAAAAATCTGAGTTATTGAGGCTTTCAATGAATATACTCATCTTAGTAGTAAATTTTTAGTGTGTAAGACGAGCGCATTTTGTAAAAATTTATTGACAACTGCATGTATGATTTCGGTCCCACTACTATGTGATACTTGTAATCGAAAGGTTTTTAAAGGTAAATGCATTGTTAAAGTTATGTAAAGTGCCAGGCTTACAGTTGTGATATTATTCAATCGTGAAAGTCACGTATTCTGCATTATTTATTTCTCCGTGCTCAGCTAAATATGTTTATCCAATATTGGCAATGTGCTTTGAAATATTGTTTGTATTCGACAGAAACCTCGACATTGCACGTGATTCTCTTGTTGTAAAGGATTTAATATTTTTGAAAAGCCAGGTTCTTATTTTATACTACAGATCTTTTAAGCTTTTTATGTGGAATAGATTAACAAATATTCTTATTCGTTATAAAATAAAAGTTTCTTGCTTTTCTACAATTCCGCCTTATAGTTTCACGTTGTTGATATACTTATAAAAAGTGAATATAATTCATAGGTAGCTTTTTATCTTTCGATGAGTGTGATGAATTTAAATGACAACATTCAGTGACGAGCTTAAAGCTCAGCTGATTTCAGTTGCAATTCTGTTTTTTTAAATCGTATATGGAATTCGACCGGTAATCAAATTATGACATCATTGTTTTTAATAGATAAAAAAGAAATTTCCTTATGATTGTTTAATAAACAGACATTTGTATCTGGACAGTAGAGTCAAAATCTTGAAAAACTAGAGACTCCGATAAATTTTTCGATAACACGATTTTGAAATATATTGCAATGAACAATTTACCGGATTAATTGATTCATCATTTATTTTATGCACATAAATAGGAAAAGTAGGAAAAAAATCTGACAAAATTGAATTTTCTTTTACCGGAGTCGTATTTTTGGTCAATGGCGGAATATATCCACCATTTTTAACTTATTAACAATCATATTTCAGAAGAAAAGAGTAAGAAAGAAGTTGTATTTATAGAAATTAAACATGATCAAGCCTGGTTTTGTTCATTTTGAATATTTGAGATTAAAAAGAAGTTTATATTTTTAATTATTTCATTATAATAAATATATATTTAATTTTATAGATAATAAAAACACAATTTGAAGAACTTATTTACACAATTTATTTTTTGATCAGGGCCGGGTTCACTCATCGCAAACATTATCAACTAGTTCAGTTGATAATGTTCGCGTTGAGCGAAACCAGTCCTGATCAAAAAAAATTGTGGAAATAAATACTAAAAGACGTTTTTTTTATTATTTTAAATACCATGACTTTCCATCGAGAAGTGACAGTCAACACCTTAAAAGTGATATATATTTAAATTTATTATTTTTTTTATTTTTTCCATCAGTTTTTGATTAAATACACTATTTATACATATAAATAATTAGGTATAGTTGTAGCAAGTCAACGTTTTCTTTTTTGAGTAGTTAGGTTCATTTAAATACTTTGCGTATGAAAATATTTTCATAAAAAGTAACTAATGTTTAGTTTATAGTTTATTTAACTCTTTGCAAGCTCCCTGAAAGTATCGAGCCATCGTTTGGGATGCTATCTATATAATACAAATGTAAACTCAGCCCGGGGTCGGGCTTTGATTGCGCAGAATGGGTAATTTCCATACCGACATGACGTGTATTCTCATTACATATCTAATACACGACGAATGCAAAATGCAATTTTAACCTTTCGTTATATTTATTTTAAAGATGTTTTCTGTACAGAAAAAGCTCCATTAATATATATATCCTTATATTGCGTTGTCAATATATTTTTAGATAGAGGTTTGCCCTGATAAGTGACTTTTTATTTAAAAAACGATATTAAATATTAACAACTTTATTTATAAATATTTAAGTTTTAGGACTATTTCTACATATTTTTGTTTTTAAGATCAGAATGGGTTCATTCATCGCAAACATGATCATCTAACGATACTGCACAAATTTAAATTGTTAAAACTTTCTACGATTCCAAATGTTCTATCACTAACGGCCCGGGATACGTCTTTTAACATCTTCAGGAACCCTATCACACGAATGCAACAGAACTAAAGATAACGATAGTGACAAAACATGTGGAAAGATTTAACAATTAAGCTTATATTTTATTTCGTTTTTTGAATAAAAAGTCACTTATCAGGGCAAACCTTTGTCTCAAAAAATATCGACAACGCAATATACTGAGTTTTTATATTATCTTTGCAGAAAAGAACAAAAATTCATTCTGTCAACCATAATACATTTGCATTTCACATTTAATGTTATGACTTTCACTTTCATCACTTTTTAGTAAAATATATTTTATTTGAATAATAAAACAAAATGTGCACTACTGTTTCAATATTAAATGGTCGGAATGAGATTAGTAAGTCCTGATCTTAAAAAAATATTCATTTGTGGAAGTATATATTAAAATTTATCATTTAAACAAAATGAGTTAAATAAATTTGATATATCGGTAAAATAAATATATTTTCGTTTTGCTTTGTATTATCTTTTTAACTAAAATTTATCTAAATGTATTTTCAAGCCACGATTTTCCAAATATTAAATAATTTTTTTCCGTAACAACTGAAAATAACGTTGGAGTATCATAATAAATCATGGTTCACCTCACCCGAGAAGAAGCTCATCGAAGAGACGAAGACCTCGAAGACCCTGGAATCTATAAAGATGTTATCGATATTACTGAAAAGCGTATGGTAAGTGTAGACAAAAATATTATTATACTACTATGATTTGGCTTAAGTCGAAAATTCAATATATCTTTATAAATTTGTCGAAATCATAAAACAACTGAACATTGATTTAAACAGACGCAGTTTTTTTTTGCAGATAAATCTAAAAGATAAATATTTACTGCAAACAATATTGTTTCAATACACTGACTTCTTATTTCTTAACTGTTTTAATCAACCATCTTGGTCGATTAAAATTGATTGATACTTGAAATTTTAATATAATTATATATATTATTATATTATAATTTTTTTTGTGATAAATTAATCTCTGATATGTACTGAAAATCTTTATAAGCTTTTTATCACACGACAAGAACACTTAAAAATACAACAGCACTTTAAAAGTATATTTTGTTTTTAATGTAGGAAAATATTCATATAGCAAATAAGACTTAAGTATATTCACACTAGTCACAATCTTATTATGAATATACTTAAAAATATTCAGTCGTTGACTGATGCAAAATTTTAGTTCACGTTTTCGAAAAAAAAACATGCTTGAATAAACTTTTTAAGCAGTCAGACGATGCTTTTTGAATAAAATAAAAGGCAAATAAGGTTCGAGTTAAGCACGAAACTTTGTTGTTTATACAAAGCACAACGATAAGTTTGCATTTAAAGTATGTTGACATATTTTTTCAGAAAAAAGCTGTACACAATTTTTAAATTGTGTAGGATAAATAGTTATATATCATACAAAAGCTATAAATTGTTTTTACTGATAAATAGTTATTTAAATTGTGAATTTTTTTCATATCACAAAATGAAAAACAATTTTACATGTATGTGTCAAAGAAAGCATAAAGTGCCTATTGGTTTTTGAAAAATGACATTTATTGTTTTTTTTTATGGTTAATAAATAAATAAAAAAACAATCATATATAATATGTATTCAAACAATATTGTAATGCAATTAGATATGATATCAACATGTATGATAGATATGTTTGCAAAAAGTACGCCCTTTGTCTGCAAGTTTGAATCATTATGTTACATAATAAAAGTGGGCAAATAGTAACTAAAATGCGTTTTATTCATTGAAATATAATGTAATATAGACTAAAGATAGACCACTAAAAAGAGAAATATAACGACATGAAGTTTGAAAAAAAAAATGTTATAATTTATCCTAGATGGTATACAAAAATCTTGGTTATTATCTATTTTGAAATATTTGTCATTGCTGATAATTAAAATAAACCATAGTGAAGCAAAATGCTTTGATAGAACCATTTCAATATAAGATAAAGATTAATTTCCATTGCAAACTTATCATTGTGAGGCTGGATGAAAACGGCGTGACCTCTGACATTATACGTACTCGACGTTAAACCAAACAGGTGTATTTTTAAAGGAAAATAAATATCGAAATTATTTATCTTGCTCTGAAAATATATGTGAAAAAAAATGGTAATGCTTAAAAAATATGTGATTTTAATAAGCACAATATAATTTTGGCATTATCAAAATGAAGGAATCATTATTAAGTTTGGAGTATTGTTAGTGAACGCACAATTAATCCAGGTTTGCCCTACTATTCGTTGTCTTCTGCTGACTATTCGGAAGCCTTGTGTGGTTTTTCCGAGGGATTAGATTCTTGTCTTCATTAAAAAGTTCTTTGGTATATTCAAGATCAGTATTTGTCAACATTTGTGTGAGAAAATTGGTGCCGTAGATCGATAGATTTGGTATTGATTTACAAAGTTGTCAAATTTGAACTATTTATATGTAAAATAAAATAAGGGATGGATTAAAATTGTGAAATGTTTTAGTTTCAATATTTAAAAAAAACTCTTGACTATGTCGCCATCTCGATGATTGTAAACTTGTAAAAGTGACAAATATTTTAACTATAATTGAAATAATATCTAAAACAACTTTATTTTAAATATTAAAAACACATTTTTAACAGTTATTTCAATAATATATTTTATGAGCAAAACCGGGCGTGATCACAAAATATATTATAAAAATAAGTATTAGAAAATTGGTTATTAAAATTTTTATTGTTTTTAATAGAGTGATAATATTGAATAAAGAGAAAATTTTTCCACATATTCTTGCATAAATTTAATAATCTAAATGAAATGAAATTAATCAATTTGAAATAAATGAATTATTGTCTATAAAAAACGTTCATTTGCTGACAGTTACAGTGATAACTCCGTTAATCAGTTCCTCAGTTGATAATGCTCAACATGAAAAATACCGGTCCTAATAAAAAAATATATGTTTGAAATAAGAACGAAAAATGTGTTTTTATTATTTAACATAAAATAGTATGTCTTTCCATCAGGAAGTGGCGGCTAACACATAAAAGTAATTATCTTTATTGCTATGAGTCCCATAGATTCAGTGATATGTTTGTAAAAGCTAATTCTATTTAATTTTTATTTAAACAAAGAAAAAAATTCAAATTTATATCTCTTTGTATTTAACTGCATTCGGTTCTGAAAACAAAACTAATAAATCCATTAACAGTGTTCAATAATTACATTTCAAAGAGGAGAAATAATTAATGAATGATAAATTAATTTTCCTTTAGATTTTCATTTCGAAATACTAATTTATTTTTCAGTAGCGGTACGATAGTTAATCTTTCTGCTTGTGTTTAACTTTCAAACTGTTTCCAATAAAAAGGAAAAGTCTCAACTCACAACTCGCTTTTAAATTAAAAATTAGAATCATGGCTTATTTCAGAAATAAATGTGCTTACAATACAGTTGGTCTGAAGACGCTTTTCAAGCTGGCTTCAAATCACATTACAGCACAAAAAATGAAATAATATTTACCACAATGGCAATTTTAGTAACATATTTTAATGAATCAATCTTTTTGTATTTTTTCCAGTGAATTAAATTGTAAAAATTGTTATTTTTGAAGTACAAAAATAACTTAATGTTTTTTGAAAAATATAATGTTCAGGACAATACTGCGCCCTCCTGAATAATTCTCCCGAGTAAATAAATCCTTAAATTCAATATGGCCTATGGCAAAAAGAATTTAGTCGCTTGGAAAAATGAAGAAACACTGCTTTTATTTTATACCCTTGACAATAAAAAGAAATTTATCTGAAAAAAGAATTCATTTTACTTTCGACTTGTATATGTTGACAAATTCTTTTATTCAATGATAATTTTACGTAAAAAAGGTATAATTTAAAATTTTACTGGTTCATTTTTAAGCAGCAACTACTATTCAATATTTAAAATAATTAAAACACATTTTTAAGTACTTATTTCCAGAATGTATTTCTTGATCAGGACCGGTCTCTCTCATCGCGAGCATTAAAATCTTATATTGAAGGTGTTTGTGAAGAATTGTTTGTGAATTATACAAACAGGTATATATTTGTATATTTGAGGTAAACGTAGCAGGTATAGAAAAACATTTCAATTAATTCATTAAACAATTTACCGATGGTTTTGTATACATGCAACCTTTAACTCAAATCATTTGTATAAAAAGAATTGTTTGTATATTTTATTCTATCAGGTGATAATTCTCGCGATGAGCGAAACCGGTCCTGAACAAAAAATATTTTGTGTAAATAAGCACTAAAAAATGTGTTTTTATTATTTAAAATACCATGTTTTCCGTTAGGAAAAAAAAAGAACTATTCAATATATGCAATATATATTTTTAAAGGTTTTCTTCACTTCTTAAACTTGAAAAAATATATGAAGCAGCTAAGCCCTATGTGTAAGATTATAAACCTGAAAATTTTTCGTAAGCATAGATATTTCCTACAACTTAAAATAGAATGTATGCTAAAAAAAGTTATGTCACAGTTTTGAGCGTTTAGTGAATAAAAAATATATGACACGGTGAAAAAATAGCAATTTATTTTAGTTCTACAAAATTATTTTTAACAAATATAGTTGATAGCTATTTCGGCTCACGCCATCATCAGAACTATTTTTTGCTATTTTTTCACCGTGTTATAATGGAGTTCTACCAAGTGAATGCCAATTCAATCAATGAAAAATATATGTTTTACCATTTTGTACCATCTTTTCAATAAAAAACAAAAAAACAATGTTTTTTTTCATTCGCAATTTCTTAACGACTACAAAGTTATCGAAATATCTATAATTTAAATATTATGCCGCAATAAATAAACTTTGAAAACTTTATGGTAAATTCGATTTCGATTATTTGCCTGAAATGTGCTTACAATATTTCACCGCGTCATATCCAAGACACATTCGGGTCAGAGCTGAGGTCACCTTGCCACATTCACATTCAAGTTTCATTAGTCAAACAGGAATGTAAGATAGCATTTGTCTGGCTAATCAATTTACGGAGTCATCCAATTTATGAAGTGGCGATTTAATTGAATTATCACACACAGCAAAAGTCATTAACAATTACACAAGTATCGAAACAATTGTCCAACTGGTAATCATTCAAAAAAATGGTTTAATTGGCATTTATTTCGTAGAAATCCATTGTAATATGGTGAAAAAAATTGCAATTTATTTTAGTTGTACAAAGTTTTATAAGATAAAGTTGATGGCTATATCGGCTCACGCCTTCGTCAGAACTAATCACCGTGTCACACAAAACATTACTTTTTGTATTTTCCTAAGACAATGCCCTGTCGAATAATACCAATAATTTATTGGAGATTTAACCTGAAGATTTTTCTCAAAAAAGCGAAAATAAGTGTCGTTATTGGTAACAAAACCGATAAAATAACAAATTTATCAGATTTTAAGTTAATATGGTTCTAGGGAAGTTCAACTTGTTATTAAAGATTCTTCCAATATCGATTGAAGGTTGAACTAATTACCAAGAAATTCAATTGAATTTTTGGTCAAATAATCAAACACAAAGACGGGTTAAGAATTAAGGATCTAGTTTAAGTCAAATATTTTTAATTCATGATATCGACTGAATGTGCTTGATGGAAATTAAATATCAAATTTGACTTGTTACAACTTTGTACGATTCCACATGTTTTATCACTGACGACTGGGGTTTCGCCTTACAGGTAAATAATAAGTAGGTATAAGTATGTATTTCTATAAAAAAACCATTAAATTTTAACGCTAGTTAATTAATATTTTTTGTAAAACCCTTTCAAGAATGACTCATTAATTCGTCAATGAAAATTATTACAGGCACTTGTATTAACTCTTATTAGATTACTATTATTGACTTTGTTTTAGCTGCCATTTACTGTTTGCCTTGCGGTGTGCGCATTTTGAATAAGTAAATGAAAGCAGAGGAGTGAACAATTTTAGCGATAAAAATATTTGCAATTTGAATTGTTACAACTTTGTACAATTCCTCATGTATTGTCACTAGCGACCCGGGTTTCGCATTTCGGCATCTTCAGGCATATTGTCTCACGGATAGTGAAAATTACCACAGGCAATTGAGTTAATTGTTATACGATTAATATTATTAAATTTGTTTTAGCTGCCATTTAGTAATTGCCTTGGGGGTCTGTGTTTCCTGTAATCAATCACTTTGGTATAAAGAGGATGTTAACTGTTTATTATAAGTCAGTTCTGTTGCATCCGTGTGATAGAATGCCTGAAGATGACGACAGGCGAAACACGGGTCGTTAGTGACAATACATGTGGAATTGTACAAAGTTGTAACAATTCAAATTGAAAATATTTTTATCGCTAAAATTGTTCACTCGTTTGCTTTCATTTATGTATCCAAAATGCGTGGTAAGAAAGTTATTTGCTTGTTAGTTAAACATTTTTACTTTGGTTGAAACTGGTAATAAAATTAAAAAATCTGGAAAGTATTATATTTAAAAAAAAACCCTTGTTTATAGAGGTGAGTAAAGATAAGCAACCTTTGAAGGGTAGTTTTAAAATATGAAGCCTTTTGCAAACATTCCCCAAACATCTAGGCGAGTAATACTTTACTAAAATGGTAACACACGGGTGATATTAATTTCATAATTACAACGAAGGAAATTTGCTTAGTTTAATGAAAGCTCAAATTTATTTAGATAAATAATTGTAAAATTTTGTAAATGGAGCAATTTTTGTGATACTGTTTCTATATTAAACATTGTAAGTAATTATTTTAGTTTTGCTATGTGTATAGCTTTATTAAAAAGACTCTAAAATTTTAATTGATTTGATTGAAACACTTAACTGTAAAAATCAGAAATCAATGACTTAGAAATTTGAAGTTTAATAAAGTACTCATAATATCGGTATTTTATAAGTTTTTACGCAAAGTAAAAACAACTTTAAAATGACATCGACGGCTATGTCAAATGAAAATATTTGAAAATTCTATTAGAAAACGTAAATTTTTGGTCAGAATCTTTTTAAATTAAGAATTTTTCTTTATCACAGGTCTATTACATTTTACTTTAAGCTGCAGTATTAAATTTGCATGTGCGTTTAAAAAGTACGTGCAGCTTTTGAAATGTATATTTTATATAAACAATATTGAAATGATTTTTTTAATGAAATATTCCACCATATTTTTGTTACATACACCCAAATAATATTTTTGAAAGATTGAAAAAAGATTTTCTTCGTTTTTTTACAGTTGGAAAGTATTGCTGATTTTTTTTGTCACAAAATTCAAGTAAGTCTTAAGCTTAAAGCTGCTGCTTGATTAAACAAAGAATTCTGTGAAAAATTTTGTAAAATTTATAGACAATAATAAACAAAAATCAATTATGGGAAGGAAATTGTTCGTAATTTTTTTGAAAAAAAAAATTTATAACGTTGTTACCTTTTTAATTTGTATGAAAGTTCATAAGACGTGACGTACCCTACATAATATTTTCGTGACAGATGAAAATTCTGAAGTATTTTATTTCGTTTGTCAAAAAAAAAATAGACAGTGACTGATGGTCAGACCCTGTCACGCTGAAATAATAACAAAATAATAGTGAACATTTCATATTTCAAGCTAATTTAGTTACATGAAATACAAACAGGCTTAAGTCGTAGCAATGTAGAGCTTAGCAAAAGAAACCGTAGCCTCGTAGACCACAACAACGAAGAGTGTAGCTTAGAATAGAAATGAAATAATTTAAAAATGTTACTCAAGTATATAATTACAACAACTGCTTTCAAGATAACGTTATCAAGCGAGTTGAAAATGAAATATGTACTTCAAGACAGCTTAAAGAAAAAAAAAATATTTTCGTTCTTCCGATAATTCCAAAAATATTCTTTGTGTATTTTTTTTCACAAAATAAACTGCTTATCTACAATGACATAAAAGAAAATTATTATACTTTTTATTTCTACCAAATTGTTTGTCAAATGAATTTTGTTTTGACACAAGTTTTTTTTTATTATTAATTAACGCTTTCACTGCTAATATAAAATCCCATGTAAAAGTGTCGTACTGAATATATTTGAATTATAAAAATGTGTTGCAAATTATCATTAATTTTCATTATTTCAAAGACTTTTTTATATTATTTATTTAAATTTGTACTTATCGAATTACTCGAGGTTGACATTTTTGTGTCTCATTACAGTGATGATTTGGCGGAAAATTCATATTGTAATGCTTAGTCTACACATGTATCTATTTTCAAATATGTATTGATTAATGATTTTAAATGTATACTATTACATATACACACACAGTATACTCAAAATTTGCTATACTTTAAAATTCAAAATTCACTAAATCACTTAAAATCGAAAATTAACATAATCAAAATTTACAAAAAATAATTCTTCTGCGAGGAACTTTTCACAAAACGAAATAGAAATAGTCCTGTATGTTTATATTCCAATTGCTAAAAACAACAGTGCAATAAAACAATGAAAAAAAATGTATGAAAATTACAAAAAAATATTTTAAACGGCACGTGTTGACTCAATACAAACAATATCAAGAGTCGTTATTCTTGTATAAACACGCTTCGCGGGTCCTGAGCACACGGCGGATATACGAATGGACATATTAGGAGTGTCCTTAGCACGGAATGAGTAACTGTAGGTACATATTTTTTGAAGTGACCACCTAGCAGCATTATCAGCAGCATTTGTTTACAAAAAAAATGTGGTGTTTTACTTAATACAATTAAAAAATACAGATAAATATTCGATATTATAACTGTTAATAAAGAAACGTAATATAAATAATATCAACCAAATTCTAGGTCATGGTAAATAATAAAAATTATTGGCGATTTGTTTTGTTTTTTTTTGTTGATGATAAAGTAGAAGTTTAGTGAACATTTATAAACAAGGACTGATGAGACAAAAAAAATGTATTACTCAATCGTTGCTGTTGTGAAAATCACTGCCACGTATTTAATACATGTGATCTGCCACACGTTTCCCAAATACTTCCTGTTTTTCCGACTGGACGGATGTTTTTTTAAGGATAGTTATTTTCTTATGCTTTAACTGAAAATAGAATCGCAATAAAAACACAACGTAGTGTTATTGTGAAAGTACAAACGAAGGGATTTTTTTATTACATTATTTACTAAGAAAAATAATTGAATAATTTATAAAAAGAACACGACACAATTCAAAATTATGACGAACTGTAACATGATAAATTAAATTTTTACATGAAGCTTCTATAATAAAAAATACATCCTTATATAGAAATCAAAGGTTCACAATTAAAACAATTAAAGACGGATATATTTTAAATTAAATTTAGTGTTAATAATAACATAAATTATTTGTATTCGTCTTGAATTTCTTTTTTTTTTTTTGAAAACGTTATTAATTTATTTTTATGGTCATATTTTTAACTTTTCACGCAGTGTCTTATCTTTTTTAATATTGTTTTTTTTGTTTTAGTAATTTGATATTTTACGTTTAAACTTTTGTCTATTTTTCTGAAAAGGTGATCGATTTTAACAAAATGTATTTTTTTCTTTTAGATACAAAGCTTACAATAACGAACATATCAAACTAGGGGTAAAATTACAAATATGACTGATATTCATATTAAGGCTGTTATCTGTCACTTGTTGGTGGAAGTGCATTATATTTGAATGATAAAACACATTTTTGGTCGTATTTTCAGAAATTAATTTTATTTAGATTGAGATCAGTTTATCAAATGGTACAATACTGACATTTGTATATCTTAAATATTCCACATTTTATTTGAAATAGTAGATAAAAAAAACAATAAAATGCACCTAAAGAATATTTTCGCCCTTCTCATACATGTGAAACATTTGTTGAAATATACTACTATTTTGTACATGGGTGTCTAAGAATGATAACACTATAAGCCTGAAATTGTGGGTAAAATTGTTAAGTTAACATGTAAATTTTCATACAAATCAAAACCCACCAGTGATTCATAGACATTTAGGTGGTTTTGCTATGCAAATTATTCTTTTTATTTAAACGTTATCTTTACTTACCTATGATGGTTTATAGCAGCGTTCCCAACGCTCGTTCGTGCCGCAGAGTATGCCAAATTTCAAGAAATTCGCCATGCAACAATAATATTTATACTATTTTCAGTTACTGTTAAATATTATAATTGAACAACACCGCATAAGACAAAACACAGAGAAACTTAATAATAATTAGCAAAGACAGCAATGAAGCCAAGAATATCGAATATATGACAAAGATACAACAGCAGGTTTCGCATTAGAGTGTTGCAAAATCCCATAGTATTTGTTAAATTTTGATTGTGTTAGATTATTATATGTTTATTTGTTGGTTATAGTTATGTCCATATGTCAAGTTCATATTGCCATATCAAAAAATATAATATTGCCATAGACAAAAAAAAACAGTATTGGTGGTTCGCAATTTTTTCCTTTTTTTACTGCAGGCTTAAAAAAATTGGGGATCATTGGTCTATAGGCATATGGATCTTTAAAGGTCAAAAGCTCACGGAATTTACAAGGGTAAGATTTAGCTTAATTTAAGTTCTGAGATGTTAAAGTCAGCCAGGTAACATGCCCCTCAGTTAAAATATCACCATGTTGGAAATTTTATTAAGGGTTGTGCTGGATAATTTAACATATATTTTTCTTTGTTTACTTATTTTAAATGTTAAATTTAAAAATAAGAAAATTTATTTTTTTACTTTTTCTTCAATATTAAATTTGATTTCATGAAATTTTCTTTACTTCCATATTTTTTTTTTCACCCATGCCCGAGATTTCCCTATCGAAATCTTTGTTTATAATACTACTAGAATGCAGTTCAACTTATACACCATAAACAGTTTTCATCGGTTATTTGTAAGATGAGTTACTCAAAGCAATATAGACCCTTAGTTTAGGATCTAAATTTTAAGCTCTTAGCTTATATGTTGGTTTCGTAACATAACTAGGTGTGAATTTATTTTGAAAGCAAATCTGAAAGGAGGTTGACATTTATAATCCGAGCATGAAAATCATTACGAGTAATTCTGAATCATTAAAATAAAGACGTTAAGTGATGAAAATCACTCAGGTATTATAAAAATATCAATGATATATCACAGACGAAAGTGTTTGAAAAAAATGTTTATTTTCTGTACGTATGAAACCAATATCAAGTTAAAATACCGCATCAATCAGATGACAGAAAATCCGTTCAACGAATTGACTTATACTTTTAATCTGTTATGTAATTATATAAAATAAAGTATTAGATATACAATAACTATCACGCAAACGTTGATAAGATTGTTAAAATAAACTATTATGAAAGATGCTTTCGTAAATTTATTCATGGAGAAATTAGTACTACACAGATAAAAGAAAAATAAAGAATTAACATTATAGAGCTGTTTTATTTTAACAAATAGCCATAGTCATCGATTTTTAAGTATAAAATCAAATCATAGAGAAATTAAGTATATTTATCAAGAGCTAGTAATTAATCGAGTATTTCGAAAACGTTACTTACAATAACAAGTCACAATGATAAAAGTAAAGTTATTGTCACACTTTTGTAATAGTTGATAAGAGTAATAACTAACTTTTCAGTAATATTTTAGAATGATATTAGAATAGGTTTATTTATTTAAAATTATACATTTTGATTAAATCTACTTTTTCTTATGTAGACTTGTTACGTTTAATATAATACACTCATTTTTTCAATGCTCTAAAATGGTTTGAAAACATACATCCAAGGAAGATTTTCGTATTGAATTTGTGTATTTAAGAAATCTGAAGATGTTAAGGATGCATACATAATTCATTTTTGGAAAAAGACGTGACTAGTATCGGCTTCGAAATATATGATTCAATTACTACCTTTACCAAAAAAAATGGTCTAGAATTGTAGGACCTTATTTTCTGGAGTTAACATTAATTAACATTTTTTCTAATTTTACATTTCACATTTCAAAATATAATCCCAATTTATGAGTTTCATGTTGTTAAAAATATACCTTGTGCTCAAAGAACAAACCTTCAATTACTGTTTGTTTACGATACCGAAAGTTCTGTTAATTTATTTTGCGGGAGTTTCGAGAAATTGAAAATATATCTGTGTCAATATAATGGGGAATCATTTTTCTATTTACATAACATTTTTTACGATTCTGAAAATTTTACTCTGAGTAACAAGCAAAATATTTACAAAGTGATCGTTAAAAAAGAACAACATGATATTTTTGTATTCATATGTTATTGAAGAATATTTTATACGATTTTATTACATTATGTTTAAAGTATCATGCTTTCAATAAATATAATAAATTACTTAAAATTGACCTCTAATTGTAAATAAAATAGAATGAAGCACCGACCGATACCTGTTCAATGACATTGATCATTTGATGTTATAAAATATTCAGCATGAAGATGAATCAGGTGTAAAAAATGTAGAAGTGAATTAGATTTTACTTTAATGAAAAAATAACCAACGAATATAATAAATCAGGTGTTCGGATCTTTGCTTTTGAAGGAACTGATATAAAAAAAAAACGAAAATTACAGGAACAGGAGTGTGCCAAAGATACAAATATTATATCTGCTATTAAAAATCCCTTATATTAAGTTGTTTAATTTTAATAATGTCTGTCAACTGTCATTTATATATATTAATAAATCTCTGTATGTGTGTCTGTTTGTCCTTTATGCATAACAACACCATTCAATTTTGGAATTTGGGAATTCTGAATTGAATTCCCAAATTCACTGGATTTGCCAGGTATCTCACCACACATTTTAATATTGAAAATTGGCGTATCCGTCATTCTTCTCCGAAAAATTAATCCACCACAATTTTGCAACGGTACAAGACTTCCTATGAAACATATGATGAACAATGTCATCAAAGTCACAATCAATCAAATAAATAAATAGAATTTAAACGATTCTATTAACAATTAAGTTGTTATTGATTAAATTGGCATTCACTTGGTAGAGCTCCATTATAACACGGTGAAAAAATAACAATGTATTTTAGTTCTACAAAATTATTTTTAAAAAATATAGTTGGTTATAATGGAGTTCTACCAAGTGAATGCCAATTCAATCAATAAATTGAAAGTAGCCGTTATGGCTACCCAGGCAATTCTTTATAAACGACTAAAACTTAGATATATAGATAAGCAAATGTTAGTTTAAGCATAGTTCTGACGATGGCGTGAGCCGAAATAGCTATCAACTATATTTGTTAAAAATAATTTTGTAAAAAGATACTAAGAGATTCAAATACTCTTATAAATAAAAAAAATTAAAATGTCTAAATTCTCGATGCAAGTGGAAGTTTCGTAAAAAAATATTGAAAATCAAATAGTATTACATCGCTTTTCTATAATATTATATTTAAGACAAAATAAATTTAAAAACATAACTCAGATGAAGATTAAAAGCTTTGATTTCAATACGAAAATTAGGTCTAACACGAAAGTTTATTACACTATAATTTTGATCATATTTTAATTGTCAATTTTCAGCTCAGTAAAATCAGACGTCTCAACAATTGGAACACAATCTGGAGTATAATTGACAATTAAAATGAAATATCCATAACATACCCATAAAGTGTTTTCCCACAATCAGTTTTAAGTAGATTTACAATAGGCGTGAAGTATTAAAGTCGTGATACTAATTGATAATTATTTAATTTTGGAAAGTATTTGAAAAATAAAAGCTGCGAGTAAATAATTTTATAGAATAAAATATTATAATGTAAAGGTCAAAAGCTTTTTTGTGATAAATGATTCAATATTTCAAGAATTCTTATGTCCGAATTTTAAAAATTTTCGACGAAAACGGTAATATATGTAGCTTAGCCAATATGTCAGTTTTTTTATTACTGTCTAATAAATTCTGGATACGATATTTCAGCGTTTTTTCAAAGCCGATTATAGGTGGACATGCTCATCAACCAGCTGATGGCTCTTAAACTGTTTTAAGACAAAAAGATGCCGTTACTTAACTAAAATGTTATTTTGTAAGTAAGTAAGTAAAAGTATGAAAAATGGCGTTATATCAGTTTTGAAATAATACAATAGTTAAAAATTATAGTCCATGTCCATTGCGCTAAAAATAAACTTACAAAAAAAGACTTAAGGTTTGTATCATTGGAAGAATATTTAAAATTTCAATAAAACACGAAATTTTGTTTAAATTCGTTTTGAATATATTAAAACTCCCGGTTTTCTTGACATTTTGTTTAAAGAAAAAAATCACTTATCAGATAGACGACGTTATTGATTGAGACCAAGAATCTAGAAAAAAAACAGCAATTCATCAAAACATTTCTGATCTGATCTAAACCGAGAAAGATTAAATTTGAAAGCTGATTGTGATATTAAATTTTATAAGTAAAAACAAAATGTGCGTATTTCATGAAAATTCTTTTTCTGTGTATTTTTGATTTTATTTTTTTTACGCGATTTTTGTAATTTGGAACCAATTTATCAAAGTATTTGAAAGTGAGGTTTTTATGAGCACAACTTTCTGGAACCAATGTATCGCGTAAAAAAAGAATCGAGTGTAATGGCGAATATATGTCGATAACAGTAAATCATACCACACCGGATTTTTACTTGAGATAAAAAAATAGTTATGTAGGCATTCAAATTTCCTTTCTTCAAATAAACATACAATTTTAAGAAAAAGTTATGAAATTGAAAAGACAGAAAGTTGATAAGTATTTGTTTTCTGTGTATAACATTATTGTTTGCTGATAGACATGAATAATATTGTATTTTATCATTGCGTGATAGGTGCAAAAAAACTGTTTGTGGCTTAGTCAATATAATGCTTACCCAATATTTGAAGAAAAAAAAATAGACAAAACTACTTGTTTGCGAAATTAAACGAACAAAAGTAAAACGAAATTTTAACACACAACATAAATGAAAATTTATAATTTTCAGACATTATTTGTAAGATACTCAAAAGAAATTTTTAATAATAGTGAACAAATATTCCAAATGACATTAAATTTGAATTGTTGCAACTTTGTACGATTCTATATGTCTTATAACAAACGACCCGGGTTTCACCCTTCGGCATCTTCAGGTATTCCATCGCACGGATACAACAGAACTGATGTAAAACAAACAGTTAGCATCGTATATATAATATATTAAAATCATTATTAACAGGAATCTACGTACCAAGAGGCAAGCAAAAGATTGCAGCTGAAAAGAATGTTACAATATTAATCCAATAATAATTAGCTAAAACAACTTTCATTAACGATCTTGCTAATGAGTAGTCGTTATTAAAATGGGGTTTTCAACAAATTTAAATCAAGTAATTAAATGATAAATTTGTCTTCTTTTATTTAAAGAATACCTAATATCAAACATTTAGTGATGAGACATAAGAATTATCGTCATGAGATTGTCAATTCATTGAACCGATCTCACGTAAAGGGTACAACAAGGGGGAGTTGGGAAGATTGAGTTGATTGTTAAGAATGAAGTTTGAATTTAATAACTGGCGTCTATTAATTTCTAAAATCTCCAGATAAAACAATTTATGTTCCCCCGTGTTATGATGCAACAATTGAACTCCCTCATTCGCGTCAAACGAATATCCCTCCGAATGACATGTTGATAAAATAGCCATGTATTTTAGTTTTACAAAATCTATAAGACATATAGTTACACCTTCATCAGTTCTATGGTAATAAGCCGAAATATCTATCATTTAACCGGTTAACTGTCTTAAGACGGAGCGCCGCTCATACAAAAATTACATCTTCAGACGCGCCGTTTCAACAACCATGACCTTGTTTTTATTGACAACCCTGCACCATGAACAATTAATTTTATGATTATGGATAAATGACTGCACGACTAGCGCGCTCTTCATTTATTTGGTAAATTTTATAAATAAACTTTATTACACTTTCAATAACGATATGTTTAAAAGGTTTTATTTTTGTCGTAAAATTCGCGGCGTGCTGGGTACCGTCATTCATGTATCTGCCGGCAGTTAACCGGTTAAAACCTTACAAATTTTGTAAAACTAAAACACATTGCTATTTTTTCATAGCTTTGTAATGGAGTTTTACCAAGTAAATGTCAATTCAATCAATATATTCCAAAAGAGCCTACTCACAAAACTTTTTGCTACCTATATTGTTATGGAGTCATTAACGTTATTTCAATTTAATAATCATAATTAAATTATGCATTTTCTGATATTTTTTTATGCAGATTAAGTTATTGTTAATGTGATAGTTGGAAAAGTTTTATATACGATTTGAAAGATTTTTCATATTTAATCACTTTTATAAGCTTTTAACATTAACAAATATATGTTAATATTTAATTTTCAATTTTTTTCGATTTTATGTACCTGTAATAAATAAAAAAATATCTTCCTTTGTTAATATTCAATCACTAAATAAGATATAAAATACAATATCAATATTTTAATATATCTCCGACGACTATTTCTGAATTTAAAATTCTTTTTTGTGAAAGATTGAGAAGAATGTAATTGAGCATTCGGATACCCTTTTTTTGTGAAGGAAAAAAGGTTTTTTAAGGTTTCTTTGGCAACATCCTTCACTTTGTAAATAAATTGCCGGACATTCACATGATATATATATTGTACTTCAATTATTATTAAAATTGAATTGAAAAACGTTTTCAAAGAATCTAAAAGGGGAAAATATGTTTTACCGATTTCAATATACAAAAATTACTGTTTTATATTTATACATTCTTACTTTGTTACAGAAAAAAAGCATTTTTTAGTATTATTTCCACAACATATACGACGATTGAAATAGGCTTTGTCTATCGCAAGTTCTGCCAACTGGTGACATTTACAGAAATACTATTTCTTTTTACCAAGAAGTGATAATTAACATAAACATAAAAAATAGCACTTAAAAAGGTTGAATTATTGGTATTAAAACGACACTCATTTCATAACTTTGCGGTGCTATAGTAAACGTAATTTGCTCTAGTTTTGGACTTAATGGGGTCGAGTCGAAGAAAAAACAGTGTTTTTTCAATCGAAATATTGATTGAATTTGAAGGCATGAGTGTTTGTAACGTCTGCGAACTTCTTCCCATATATGCGATCAAAAAACGTAACGTAACGATAATGATTGCTAAATCGCTGGCCTTATCTCTTCTTATACTTATTTTTTGTAAAAATTTAAATTCCCGAAGAAAAAAGACGTTGAGATACTATCAAAGACATTTTATCTACATTTAGAGCAAACACTGTTTCAAAAAATACAACCAATCATCGAGATCTTTGATAATTGTAAAATATCTTAAGAAAGGGAACAATTTGAACTGTTACAACTTTGTAAGACTCCACATCTTTTGTCAATAACGACCCGGGTATCACATTTCGGAATCTTCAGGCATAAAATCACAAGGATGCAACAGAACTGACGAAAGTCTGTTCTCTGATCGGTTTCGGATTTTATATTTGATATTGAAATTTCATCAAGCACCTTCAGTATATATAAAAAAGGGACAATGTTTACTTATTAGACTAATGGAATCATTTATGTACATGTATAATGATAACTTTAATATATATGAGCTTTTACTTCGCATAACAAAAAAACCTCAATTTTTTTTTTGAACTAGATGTTCTGTCCAGTGCTTTAGATTATGAGACGTCATCTGTAATATTTAACGTATACTCAAACTGCTTTTATTGTTTCAAATTTTTAACTAAACGATAAACTTTGACAAAAAAAAATACATAAATCAACGGCCTGCGTGAAAAAGGCCCATTCTTTGCAGTGGTTCGTAGAAATATGAATGTTTATATACGCTTAGATAACTCGTGGTAAAAAAACGTTATTTTTATCAGATTTTAACCTAAAAAAAGGAAAGTCGTAAAAAAGTCGTAGCTGAAGATATAATTTATCAGCGTTCTTATAACATACTTTTTAAAAGCATTAATTAACTATAATAAATCCATATTTAAAGTGTTACAACTTTGTACGATTCCATATGTTTTGTCACTCACGACCCGGGTTTCGCCTTTCTTCGCATCTTCAGGAATATTGTCTCACGAATAGTAAAAATTACCACAGGCAATTGTGTTAATTGTTATAACATTCATTTTATTAAATTTGTTTTGGTTGCCATTAAGTAATTGCCTTGGGGGTCTGTGTTTTCCTGTAATTAATATAAAACCTTTGGTAAATAGACGATGTTAACTGTTTATTGTACATCAGTTATGTTGCATCCGTGTGATGAAAGGAAAGAAAAGGGAACAATTTGAATTGTTACAACTTTGTACGATTCCACATGTTTTGTCACTGATGACTCGGGCTTCGCTTTTAGGCATCTTTAGTCATTCTATCACAAGGATGTAACAGAACGGACGAAAGTCAGTTTCAGGTCGTTAGTGATTATACATGTGGAATCGTACAAAGCTAAAATCAAAGTCAATATCATAAATTATATAATAAATCAATTTTCACTTGGACAATATAAATGTATTTAATTTGATTAGTTGAAACTTTGCTTTTTAAATTCTCTCAAACACTTTGAGTCAATATCATAAATTATATTATATATTTTTTTCTGCGTTACAATAGTTACAAAAAAGTACAAATAAAATTATTCGAAAATAAGTGCAATAATAAATGTTGTCACATGCAGATACATTTTATAAGCCGTAATTTGAATATTATGAGATCTATAAACCGTTTGAAATATAAGAAATTTTTAAATAGTGAATACTAGTATATTCGTAAATTTACGGCTTTATGATGTTGCTTTACTCTACGTTTCCTAATAAATATGTTTTCACAGAAATAAACGTCATCATTAAGTGGGCAATAAATCGTATTTCTTTAGTGTTATGCGAAAAATAGAGTTTGATAATTTCTCTTCAATATTGAGTCCATATTTAGTATTTCATCCAATAGTTTTTTTGTTAAACGCATTTGGTATGACATAACACTAGCTTTACTGATAATTTGCATTTTACTTTACCGATGTCGTTAGATATGACCGAGTTCCACCTCTTTTATGTTGAACTAAAACTTGAAAATTTACGCAGATTTTTGTTTTATTAACGCACCCGCTTACTCTAGAGATTTTCGTTGGTTATACTGCTTTTTTAATTTGATTATAACATGTTTTTTTTTCACTTTAAGGTAAAAAAAATAGTTAATATATGTGTGCTACAACAAACAAAAATTATGAATCAGCGTAGATCAAAATAAGCCCGCTTTATAATAAGTAAAAATATTAAACTCGCTGAAAAATAGAAATTTATTTTAGTTCCACGAAATTTATAACAAATATATTTGATTGCTATTTCGGTTACGCTCTCATCATAACTATAATAAAGGTGTAGTTCTGATGAAGCCGTAAGCCGAAATAGCAATTTTTTCATCGAGATATAATGGAGTACCAAGTAAATGCCAATTCAGTCAATACAAGTATTACAGTTGATGTTTTTACTTGTAATTTTTAAAAATAATTGAAAATTTTTAATAAAGATGATGTCAAATAAAGGCTTTAATTTGGTTATATAATACTAAAAAGGTTTTATATATATATATATATGTGATAAATTGCCATAACATACATATAGATGAAGCTCGCGTCGTGAGTGAAAAAACATCTGGAAATGAGCATATTTTCAACAGTAAAATTTTTGTTTGGCACACAAGCAAAATATATTTATTCACACATAACAACTACACATTTTTTTATATCTATAAAGCTTTAATGGGGCACAGTAGAATAATGGTCTATTTAGTGGTAAAAAAGCTCAAAAAATACAGCTATTTATTACACAAGCCTAAGATTTTCCATTGTTATATATTTTTTATTATGAAGTAAGATAAATTACATTCACCTTAACGGAACAACTTTCAAAGAAATGAGAGTTCTATTCAAAGCATTCAATGAACAGTGAGGAATGATTTCTTTCCTATTGAACTTTAAAAATCTCACTTTTTCGTACAGCTCTTTGCATGAATAGTTATTTCAACATTCATTCAACTTAAAGGAAATCATTTGTTGTGTCAAGAAGGTTTAAATCAAAGCTATATAAACTTATTTTTGTTCTTGAATACATTTACTATTCAATTGGTCAATAATATGCCGTGTTTTGCTCGATTTCGAAAGATAGAAAAATACATGATGTGCTTAAAAAAATCCAGTGGCATTCTAAAAAAGAAAATCGATTGTAAACTGGACTACAAAAAAATGATATTCATCTTTACATATATATATATATATATATATCAATGCTTATTTATATCTATGTCCTTTATGTTTTGGCTAAATTCAGGGTAAGAAATGTTTAAAACATCAAACTATCGTCATTCTACTCTTTCAAACATTTTTGGACTTATACAACCACACGCCAACACATTTGAAAAGTTTTTTAACCATTATAAAAACTCTTACGGAACTGTCAACCATGTCACGCTTTCACAATGACATTCTATCAATTATTCATAAACTAAATTTGATTTTGGAATAAATTTTTCACTGAATAAAAACTTATTTTAAAAAGTACTAACTCAATACGATTACTTTAAATCTCATCAAGAACTTTTTATATTTTAAATAGGTACTTAGATACCACCTTTACAAAACTGTCACACTATAAGGTTATGAATTTTTAATGACACTTTGTTTAAGTGAACTACTAAACTAATGGCTTAAGAACTAAAGAAAACGTAAGCAGGCAAAATTAAGATATATTTTGATAATTTTATTTTAATATTTAGTTAAAATATCAAAATATATATTATCACTCCTGATACCTCATCTTCCTCAAAAGTGAAATAAATCAATTAAAACATATTTTTATGAAATAAAATGTCTCGAGTATTATTTTGAAAATTATTTTTTTCTCTCTGAGTATAAACATATTGGCATTCAACTTCAGGGGAACGAAATTACATTATTTCTTAATAAAGAATGGCTCTATAACATTCATTTATTCTTAACCTTTTGACAATGTAAGAGAAATTAATGTGATAAATTATTTACTCTGTCGAGTCTCCAAGTTTTCACCATTCAAATGTGGAAAAAAATTTTACTCTCAAGAACTGTACAAAATTCTATTTCATACATACAATTTTGTAAGAAAATAGCCGCTCTTAAATAAACGCTTGCAATTAAATTAAATATATAATCAAAATTTTCTCATTCCGTATAATCGCTTTCTTAGATATTACTCGGGTACCGGACATACAAAAGGTACAACACTTTTTTGGGAATTCATTCAGCTTTTAATGAACCATTTTGAAATGATTTTTTTTTAATATTATATTACAGTTCAAGTACAGTGATATGAATTTTCAAGGAGCTTTATTATATGTGAGCGAGTACTGGTTTTTTTCTGTTTTATCAGCAAATGGACGACCTCGTATTTTATAAATATTTGAGATTGAATTTTACTTTATTTTGCGTGAAATCTTTTGAAAGGAAAGTTTGCTTTTATCATATCAGAACAAGAAAAGTAAATAAATAAAGATATTATACTTTTCCAAGATACATTCATAATAAATAATTTTATATATGATTTTTGCGTATTGGTTACGTATTTTAAAAGTTATGAAATATACTCTTTTGATAAAAAATAAACAATATTTGACTCAGCTGGTTATATGATATTTTTAAAACTATTTAAAGAAAAATGCAAACTTCAAGCAGAAAAATTAATCATGACGGAAAGCCATTTTCTTGTGCAAGTAAAATTTCATCAATTTCAATTTGTTAACTGTCACTTCTTATGGAAAGGCATGATATTTCAAATAAAAGCACATTTTTTCGTACTTATTTTCACAATATATTTTTTGACAAGGACCGGTTTAGCTCACCGTGACCATTACCAACTGATTTTGAACGTTTCATTTTTAAACTAATTTACATTATTTGTTTTAATATTGTATGATTCCCTGTAAATTGTTTCTTAGTTCTTGAGCCCATGGTTTTGTATACCTGCTATCCTTTACTCAAATATTTTGTATACATAGGCTTGTTTGTAATTTATATTCTATCAGTTGATAATTCTTGCAATGAGCGAAACCGGCACTGATTAAAAAATATATTGTGGAAACAAGTACTAAGAAATGAGTTTACATTATTTAAAATAATACTACATCACTTGTAAGAAGATATTTCTGTTGAAGAATTATTTCATATGATGTTTTTCAAAAAATAATTTAGGGTTTTTAATATTTAAAAAATGTCATTACCTTTTAAAACTGTACTTTATTAATTTTTCGAGCTTAAATTATTAAAATTATTTATCAATTTGAAAAATTATTAGATAATATTCGCAATAAACGAAATAAAAGCAAAACATTTTCACGCATTTAATTGATATTTTATAAGCCAAACAATCCCATAAACTTTTGTTGGAAAATCCTTTAAAAGCAATTTTCACCGAGGTGGAAAAAAGAGCTTTACAATACGCCTGGGGCGAGATTTCATTGTACTTTAAATATTTTTAATAGAAAACCAAGAATAAATTTAGAACTTCCTACACAATATTGAAATTAATGGTTGTATATTATTTCAAATGATTTTATTTAAAAAATATATATTTGAAATTCAATATCAAGACTTTAACAATACAATATTGCCAAAAAAGCTGTAAATTCTAGTCACATTTGTTGTCTTTAAATAAAACAAAATACCTATACACGAAGAGTATTTTTTTAAGTAAAAAAATAATTAAAAAGCTTTTTGCAGTAAATATCTGATCTAAATCCAAAAAAAAACATTTCGCATTATTTATTCGATTTAAATTTTTGGTCGCATATACTTTAAATATTTCAATTACTCACCGCAAACAAAACGTTTTCCTACTTAATTTCCATTTTATATGGTATTTAATATATTCATAGTTTTCGAAACGGTTGTTCTATAATATGAAATCAAGTCTCTGAAGTGAAATCCCTTTTACGAGAACAATATCACGTAAAAATAAAACCGAAGCCTGAAATTCCGTTTGACGTTAAGAAAAATGTTAATAAACTTACTGTAAAGAAAAATAATATAAAAGTGAAATCTACGGCTCAAAGAATTTGCTACGAATTGTATGCCAGGTAACTGATATTACCTTATTCCGTAGATATTATCATTTTCTTATCAGATGGAATATAACTGCGGCTATAAAAGATTTTACTCGCGGACCGTTTTTTTTTAATTCAAGAAAAATATTTTTTGTTTATGTATACTTTTTAAAATTTGATATCGAAATATATATGTAATATAAAGAGCTTTATGCTGTCATTAATAAATTGAGGCTACATTCTGCTTAATTTCATTAACTGACGAAACAAAAGAAATCTATTAGGGATTTTTAGGTTTTGTTTAAGTTCACCTCTGAACCGATCCCAATTAAGCTTGTGTTGTTAAAAATGTATACTTTTCCACATGTTTTTTCACTTTGCAACCCGAGTTTCATTTTCTAAGCTTCTTTTTCTTGGTTTTGTTGCATGTGTAGGATTAAACACCCAAAGATATCAAAAGCAAAATTCAAGTCGTGGGTGACGAAAGATATAGAAATGTATAGAGTTTCAACAATTAAAGTCTTGGTCATTTCTGTTGAATTCATATGATAAAAAACCTGAACATGTAGAAACGCAAGACCTGTGTTGTAAGTGACAAAATTTGTGGAAAAGTTACACACGCTTAATAATTCGAATTTGGTACAAAAATTTTATCAAGAACCCTTAGTCGATATCGTAAATTATATCTTCAATTAAATACAGCGTAAAAGAAACAATGTATTGCATTTCGCTTGTTTTGAAACTTTCTAAAAAAAACAAGTCAAATTGAAATTAGAAATTTCTCAATATGGCCAGAGATGTTGATGTAATAAATGTATTCCTAAAAAAATGATTTATTTATTTTACCATACTCATATATACCGAATATCGGGGGCAGACATGAATAATAAAAGTCATTGATTGATTAATCTGATGAAAATATTAATCTCTCATTTTTCAATTACTTCGCGAGAAATTTTATCAGTTAATCATATGACATACATAAATATTGTTTCAGTATTTTACTATTCAAAGCCTTAATCCAGAAAATTTCAAACGATATATTTTTTGTATACTTTGCTATAACAACGGTTTGTTTTACAATTTGATTTAGTATTTGCCATTTCTGGATTTTTCTTTTTTATTTGTCGAAACTGAAATATGATTCTCTCATATTTCATCATATTACCTTTTGCAAAATCGCGTACAGATGTTTTGTTGTCGAAAATTCGCATTGACTCAAGAATAAAGGAAAATGATACGCTCGAAAATGGTTGCCACCAAAAATCTCTATTAAAATATTGAGTCGTACAAAAAATCTAGTTCGGTTTTTAAGTGCCGGAAACTTAAATAAAGGAGCGTTATTGTTCATAATTATTCGTAAATTAGGTTAATTAATTCAGTAACTGTCTGATAAAAATAAAATGAGCTTAATAATGAAATATGAAATTACTTTTAGCAGTTATTATATTATACTATTAAATGTATTATTAAAATAAAGTTTACCGCACAGCATGAATAACCATTTAATTATTTAAGTAACTTTACGTTTTATGAAATTAAAAGGATAATCAATTAACATTTATTTGAAATTTATACGGGTCAACATAATAAAATTGAGCTTGCAAGACTGGAGTATTTCCCTTACGTGAACAATTCGCTATTTTAGCATAAAGCTGTTATTTCGCATATAAACGATAAAGAAAACAACATCCCAATTTTTTAAAAATCATTCCAAATATTTCATGAAAAATGGCGTAAATATGAGAATAAAGTTTAAAAGAAATCATTGGTTTTGTGACAGCTTTTCATCCATTTAAAATCACGTATTTAGAAAGTATTTTTGGGTATTTTTGTAAGCATAGTTTTCGGTTCTGAACGGTAATATAAAAAAAAATACTATTTTTCTTCCCAATTTGAAGGTTGTATTAAAAGTTATTCGAGAAAAATATTAAATTCCATAAAAATCTACGAAACTCAAAAAAAATACACATTTATTTTAAATATATCCAAGGGAACCGTGTCACTTTGTTGATGTTTGATCAACAAGCAAGAAGTTTCGTTACAAAATAAACTTTCTCAAAAAACGTCTTCGTTATATAACTAAGATTAAATTCAAATCAATAACTAAAAGCTGTTTAATCATATCGAGTTTCTTAATTTTTTTTTATATGTATTATTGATATGTTTAGTAAAATTTCTAAATATATTATTTAAATTCACTACAAAAATAGACTTAGCTTTAGTTCTATACTCATTCAGCTTCCTATAAAATTCTCAGTTAAAAAAAATAAGACTTTTAGTTGTGTACAACAGAAATGTAAAAATATATTTATATTGTTTTGAAAAAATCTTTCTTTTATTCATGTGCTGTGTTTGCAATACACGTGTACTATAATATAATTAAATATTTTAAAAAATACGTAATATTACGACATTTTCTTAGTTTTATAAATCGCCAAAAAAATACGATCAATACAAACAGTTTGCGGAATACTATAATAATATAATAATACAATTACAACAACGAATAATACTAATTTATTGATCAAACATAATAGGTAATACTTATTTTTGAATTTATTTAGTGGGTTACTTGAATGAATACAAAAAAATACATAAATAACACAAAAATGTTTGTAAATTCAAACCCCAATCCTTCTGTTCGTTATGGTTGATAATTTGTTAAGGGCTCTGCCCATAAAGTCAGTCGATAAAGTAATTTCCGGTTTGGCGGTCTCACTTCCTACCCATCAACATTTGTCAATGTTCTAAAACAGGAAAATTAAACTATTTTTGTCCACCGAATCAACCACTCAGAAAAATTATTACCAACAAAATTATATTTGACTTGATGATAATTTTAAGCTATGCATTATTTGTGGCCATCCGTGACTAAATAAAATGAACGATATTATATGACATTTATTTTTTAATTGAATTTAAGGCACAGATGGTTTTTTTACTTGAAAAAATGCCTACATTAACCTTACGCTAAAATAATACGTAGCTTAGAGTTTTACAAAATTAAACACAGTAAATTTTATTCGCCAGCGCAGTATTATTAATTTAATTAAAAAAAGAATAAAACAAATCGTACTTTTCCGATTTATATAATAATCAGAATTGGTTATGTTCATCGTGAGCATTACGAAAAAAATAAAGTTCGTTATGAATAAAACCGGTGCTGATCTTTGTTAAAATCTTAAATATTTAGTTTTATTCGTTTCCAGTAATCTTTAATCTCTTTGTCGTCTATTTAGGATACTGCAAATATATGCATTTTACATCGGGATTTTATTTTACACTATCGTATATCAAAAAATTATAAAATGATTTATTCCGGTTTATACGAAATTTTATTAAATTTGTTTTCGTTTCAATTAAAATACCACTTTTCTTTCAGCAAGTTCCTCTCATACGCATATTTTCATTATGGTTCAATAAAAGCATATTAAAAATTTTATGGTGTTGAAAAACGTGGCACGTTTACCAAACGGCTATAAAGTTCACATCTCTGACCTATGTACTCGATCTACATACCCCACTTAGGTGCCCAGCGTTGTCAAATGACATCAACGTTTTTATGATGTTAGACAAGGGTTAAACAAAAAAGTATCATTGTAAATTATTAAGATAGATGGGTTGGTAAAATCAAGCACAATAATACTAGCTTTTTGATCCTTACAAAGGCGTCCTAAAAAATATATTTTGAGACTGTGATGTCACACGACGAAATGTTTGAGATTTATAAATAGGCATTAATTATAGCTATATCGTTAAGTTGATTTTAATATTATATAAAAGTAAATCGGTGACCTTAATTATTTTTTTATGGTAGCTCTTAGTGTGGAGAAAATGGTATTCTTTTGGAAGTATTATATATTGATGTAAGTTTTTTTTTATGAAGACTAATCATTTCTTAGTTGCTAAACCTCTAAGGTGGTAAGGATTGGGATTTGTAAATACCTAATTATTAGCACAAAGCCCCGTTTTTTAGAACCGGATTATCAAGAAGTAATTTTTGGCCATCAAAAACACCTATGCCTTTGAATAGACTTGATGAATCGCTGTCTATACTGGAACTATGACGGTATTGACAAATGCGCCATGTATTCAATATTTTTACTCATAGTGACATACATGAATTTCAATGACAATATTTTATCAGTGTCGAAGAAGATTAAATTGTGAAAACAATGTCACAAATTTGTTTATAAACTAATTTGAACGTTTGAAATACAATGTCTCAAAACGTAATTTGATAATAAATCGGTTCAAAGTTTTGACGTAAACAACAAGAACATAAAACAGATGTTGCCTCTATTTGTTTTTGAAATTGAATTAAAATCTAACTTTCTAATACAATACGATTACTTGAAGTAGAAAGAAAAAAATGTTTGATACTGGTAAGGGGGTCAATAGACACTGTCCAAATGCCATACGGTCAGTTTTAATAATCGATTAACAATTTATGAATATTTTTTTGTTATAATACAGTGATTTTTATATTCTCTCTTATAGTTTAGGAGTGACAAAACAGTAGTATTTTGTATGATAACAAATGTCCTATTACATATTTACGTCTACTTATTATTTTAAGCTAGACCCCAACTGATTATGAATAGTGTTTGTAAATGTACGAGAAAGAAAAAGTTTGTGATTTAGATGCGGTACGATTGAGACGCGGTGCGATTGAGACGTGGTGTGACTGAGACGTGGTGCAATTGAGTAACATTGTGCTTACAGCTACATGCTGATAAATGGGGTGAGAAACCAAACTGTAAAGCGATGTGTTTGAGATTTGGCAATTTTTAAGGAACTTTGCTAAGGTTATTTAAGTAGGTCTTGCAAAGCCTCGTGTATCGTACGTTTCTTAAACTGTCGTTATTAAATGTTAAGTAAACCATATTTTACCCCTTTATCTATTTTCCAACAAGAAACATGAATGTAAGAAAGTAAAAAACGCTCTCTAGTTCAAAATATGTAAAAGATCCGCCACTCTTATATTTAATCATAAACTAATAAGTCGTTTGATAATTATTATTTATTTTCATAAGTCAATTTTCAATTATCCAAAAAAAATCGCTTAGAAAAAAAATTAAAATCGTATTTAAATAAAGTACTACCAACACACAAAAAATTAGATAACTATCAATTTCACACTACTTAGCGTAAAGATACTGTGCATCAATCATTTGGGATCTATTAAAGTGTTGTTACTTATAAACATGGGTATAAAACAGTATTTTTTATTATGATGTCTAAAATAATAAAAATAAATTCTTATGAGCTATATCTTGACGAAGACTTCCCCGTAAGTATTTGTCTAAAGTATGAAGCAAAAAATACCTTCCATTTATCGACTCGAAGCGATAAACGACTCATATTTTTCACCGTTAATGATACTTTCTTAGCAGTCTTAGACAATTTTAAAAATATGACAACTGAGATTACTAAAGTGCTTCATTTTACAAATTTTAACTAACATCTCTTTCTTTGGTGATACTATGATTTTATACTTTGAAGTTTTTTTAAATATTATATAAGTTTTTTTGGTTAACTTATTTCTTCACTTAAAAACGATGAAGACTTATTATCTCAGACCATTACGGATGGTTAATGCATCTTTTTAATGAATTACAACAATATAATACTTATTTTTTATTAACGATTATTTTCCAAACAAAACCCAGATTAACTCTCACTTTGAAAAATGCATAAAATCAATTTACCACATTTTAGAATTTATCAAAACAACTACAAACTAAGCTGTTAAAACAGTAATAAGTAAATGTACGTTTATGTTAACATATTTTTGATGAAGAGTAAACCAAAAAAGGCTATCAACTATGTATCTTATAAATTTTGTAGAAATAAAATACATTGTTATTTTTTTATCGTCTTATTTATAACTCTATTGTTTGAAGTACAAAATCTAATTTTACTCAAATATCGTTTGAAAGTTATACCTGCTTGGAATATAGATGTACAGCAAATATATTTTTTGTTCAGTTGACGAAGTGTTTTACATATAAAGCTATGATATCTGCTTAATTTCTGTATTTTAAATAATATTTATATACAACACGGTGAAAAAAAAAATTGTATTTTAGTTCTACAATTTTTTTATAACTATAGTTGATACCTATTTCGGCCCACGCTATCGTCATAACTATGTTTAAACGTACGTTTGCTTATCTATATATAGCTGTGTAGAAAAGGTACACAATACATCTTCCATTTTGTTTTAATAACCTAGCTTATATCGTGCTAGCAAAAAAAACTATATTTAAATTAAACTACACTATACAAGCGGCACTTTCAATAAGCTTAAATACTGTTAGGGTATGATTTATTACAGAAATGTATTAGTCTTTCGCAATGGTCTGAGGAGCGGCGAAAAACTTATAATTGGTTGTTCGTTTAAACTTTCGTGTGACAATTGATATCTGTTGATTTCCAGCTGTTGCAAAGCCGTCTTTTTGCAAACTTTATTACAAAGATGTAAACTCGTAGGCGCTGAGCTTAAGTTGATATTATGCGATTCTTTTATAAAGTGATTTGCAAATTGCGAATATGTTTTTTTTTATTATTGAATGATTTTATATGCTCCTTTAAGCTTATTAATCAAACAATAATTTGAAACGTTATTTTTCAATTTATTTCAGGGGGTCATGCAGCGCCGTGACGTGGTACTGGGCTGTGTTTTGGGCGCCCTTGTACTCTTGGCGCTTGCTGCTGGTGGATTTTTCTTCATCAGGCGTGCTAAAGCTGCCAAGAGGAAGCGAGGAGTACTGCACGATCAGGAAGACACTGATGAGTCTAATGGATGTGGCATTAGGTGAGTTGTTCAAGTAATAGAGCAAGAACCACGTTGAATACCAAAAGTGATGTCATATAAAATGTTATTCAGCAGGAAGACTTCGTTTAGATTGGGCCATCCAATTGAAGTTTTGCATCATATCAAAAATATTAAATGAGCTATGGATGGATTTTGATTTGAAAAATTTTCACAGGGGTGAGAAGCTTATATTAAATCATGAGTTGTTAATGCTCACTGGCAAACATAGGGTTAAGAGAATTGATTTAAAAATGAATATATTCAGCTTATAGGGTTGGAATGATGTTTCAGTGCAAAAACACCCCTCATTCCACTATTTTTGGTAGAACCAAATTGCAACATTAGCAAAATAATTTGTGGTAAAATATATTTGCAAGTATTTGGTTTTATCTTCCATTACACTACAGCCCTTTTGGGTGTTATATTTTATTAAAATTTTTGAGAACACCTGATTGTCTATTTACATTTATCAATAACTGGTAAGTTTCTGTATAGTGTGTGCTGTTTTGGCTTCAGTTTTGATGTTAAAGGGCTCGAACCCCAGTGTAAATAAAGGAATATTTATTTGTGGTCAAAAGCTTGGATATTTGTAAAGTTTCAAAAAATTAACCACTTATTCGATCCAAAAATGAGTTGCTTGGTATTAAACTAACTACCAATTATATAATAATTAACTTTTTACTATTCCACATGTTTTATCACTAATGATCCCGGTTTCGCCTTTTGGCAACTTCAGGCTTTCTCACGTATGCAACAGAACTGACTGTTGCATCCGTGTGGTAGTATGCCTGAAATGCAGAAAGGTGAAATCCGGGTTGTTAGAGACAAAACATGTGGAATCGTACAAAGTTGTCACAATTCAGATTTGACATTGAAATTCCATCCAGCACCTTTAATCGATATCATAAATTACTAATTATGTCTTTGTATAAGCGTTTTATTTTCTTGCTCTTTCAAAAGTACTGATTAAGCAATTGATTGACAAGCAATTCTAGTAAGAAAAAATGATAGAAACACCTTATTTAAAATAGTACAAAACAACATCGTTATACACACTCTAAAAATCATTTCGAATTTAATGTCTTCTAAGTTTTGAAAGTTGCTTAAGATTTGCATTTATTTGTCATTCAATAAGTCTTCTAAATAAACATATAATATTCAAAATCTACTAGTTTTCTTTTTCTCTCCGTGAATTTGTCTTTAAATTTAAGGGGTATCTACATTTTTGATAGTCACCTTCCTGTTGACGCTAATAGCGGAGAGTGACAGTGCTATTTAGCTTTTAGTAACCGTGCTTTTTACCCTTATTTTATCTAGAAAAAGTGTTGACTTACTTACGTACAGTCATTTATCAGCCACGAGATTTTCTATTAAAATGATTGATGCACCAGAATATAACGCATATTCAGAAAGACATTACGTTTTGCAGTTAAAATTTTACATAGTATTTATAAATTAAAGCATCACAAAAAATACCCCGCAGTTATTTATGTGTTTTTTCGTCTCAATGAAACTGATAAAAATTTATTATTAGTATTAAATATGGGAATCACAGTTATATTACAAGAAATTATTTCATATAAGAAAAAAACACCACAAGTATCTTTTAATATCTTTTAACATTGTTAACCATAATAAAACCATATAGAAACCAGAGGTTTTATAATTTTAAAGAAAAATTAACAAAAAGTATTTCACGCTTAGACAGCAAATTTTTAGAGTGAAATAAATATACTAAAATTCAAAAATTATATGTTATTGACGAACGTTTAAATTTTTATCACTAAAAAGAGTAATATACTCACAGAGGTTCTAGAAATATAACGAAATATTCTTTCAGATTTGAAATCCGAATAATAATTCATTCAGCAAGTGAATTCGTAATTGTGAAAAACCAACAAAGATATACGTATTATGCAGATGTTGTACCTTCTTGTAAACAATGAAATTATTACCCTGTTACACATGTTTGTTCGATATTTTATGCTTTGGATTATGAATTTAACAAATTCATCAACATTCGTGATTTTTATCGTATATTTTTTAACTGATGTTCATTGTCACTAAATAATCCTGTGATTGATTTCTTTCAATCACAGTGAACGGGGCCAGATAATGTTGGAAGCGCCATTTTGTTCCTGTTTTTGAGGATTCATCCCAAAAATTTGGCTGCCGAATAAACTTGTTTATAATTTATTTAAATGGAATGTATTGTATTGTATAAAATATTATTGTAGATTCAATATATCTTATCCATAAAGATGCCGAAAAGTGAAACATAAGCAAAAAATATGGAAGCATAAAAAAGTTAAAAATTTATTTGTTTCTCTCCAAAAAAATTTTTTTTTTTTGAGAAACAAATAAATTTTTCTCGAACAGTCTCGAACATTTTTTTTGATCGATGAAAATAATTGATATTCTATTTATTGTAATATGAGAATGTTTTGAACATTGTCTTAATCCACGTTGAAAATTAAGAATTCGATATGTAAGTAATGTTTTGTCGAAACATAATAAATTTGATTTCTTTATTATTTTCAAAAGAAATATTATTTTCAATACGAAATCTTGCGTAGCAAAAAAATCGTAGGACTATGCTACGCCGCGAAAATTTTGCGTATTCAAATGAGCCTTGAGAAATACGTAGTACTACGAATTTCAATGGTACCATATGAAAGCACTCGGAAGCTTCAAAAGCTGTGCATTCATACGTCAGTTTTTAATAGTAAGAATAACTGGTCGATATCACACCTTAATTTAGAAGGGTCTGTCTGCTCAGTCTGTGGTAGTGGTTCAGATGGGTAGAGAAAATTTGGGGGTTTTCAAAATAGCTTCTGACAGTCGGTAAGGCAGTTCCCTACTAACCCGTCTACGTTGTTAGGTAATTTTGTGACGTAACTCCACTCTGCAGTATTTTTGCCTGGTGCGCGTGTTTATTCTATTATCCTCTTCAAAATATTTAATTTTCGACGTGCTACGCAGAAAAATATTTAAGTTTTTGTTGTTAAGTGTTATTCGAATATATTTTCCGTCGATATGAAATAATTTAAAGTCGTGTCAGACACGTACGATAGAGGGATGCAATTTTTCGCGGTTAACTTAATTTTTAAAAGTTTCAAGTGAATAACAAAAGTGTGTTAGCAATGTTTGATATGCTTAAGAAAGTGAACGAGAGGTTTGTAAATTATTTATTTATTATATGCATTAATTATGACTACTAAAAACTTGTTTGAACTTCATTTAAAAAAAAAGAGCTTAGCAATTAAGAAATCCAATTTTATCTGTTGTTTGAAAAAACAAAATTAATATATTATGTATTAAGTAAATAATATATATTTAATTATTTTTAAATATTAATGTTAACTGACAATTGACTTACATTCTTTTATTGAATTGACTTTCTAGCAAAAAAAATGTGCCATATAAAATGAATTTATATTTCAAGGATTTTTAAAAGTGTTTTTTAATGCTTGCTAAATTTTATCGATAGAAATACGTATGAAAAGCCTATAAATATATATTGTGTTCACACTTTGATAATTATTCAAAATGATTTTTTTAAGAACACGTGAAATTTGATAATTTTCCCGCCATATTAATATTCTCTACTATTTTTATTGAACAGAATTGTCAATTATTAAATTGTATTAAAAATTATATCTGATTTACCAACTTAAATTGAAGTTGCAATTGAAACCGTTTTTGGGGGAAATAATTTTTCCACTAAATCTTGCTTATTAGTCCATTCGGTTGAAAATCTTTCTATCTAATTATTAACCGGCTTAAATTAAACGTCAAATTTATGCCATGAAGTGTGTAATGTTGTAGATTCTAAGCTCATTGAACAATCCGCGGTTTCTAATTATAATGAATTTGTACTGAATTAATAAATTATAATTTTAAATATAAAAGATATTGGTAAAATCTAACAAGATTTTTATATACTGAAATTCAATTTTCAAAATCAAATTAAAAAGTTTTTTAAATATACACATATAAATATATATTCATTATTGAAGGATGTGGCTACAACTTGATAAAGAGCTCAAAATATCGAAAGAACCATTTACGTGACGGTCATAGAAGAAAAGGTATAAATATTTTTGTAAAGGGTGTAATGGCGCATTAAAAACTTTGGCAATAATTCTGGAAGTACTATAAAAAAATATCGCAAATATTTTGAGGTACGTTTTTTAGCTACCGTAAGTTCTTAAGTTTTCTTTTTAAAACATTGAAAACGTGTCTTGAATAAAAGCAAAAATATTGGCTAAAATGCATGTGTTATTGATACGTAGATACAATATATTATTAAAGTCATATAACATTCATATCTATAGTTAAAACTTAATTTTTTCTACAAATGAAAAGATATATATAAATGTTAAGAGATAAATATTTTTATATCCAGAAATCCAAATAAAATATAAATTATTTTGTGTAAATGTTATTTAACCTTTTGCACTCGAGCACTTTTTCGTATGTGCCTACCAGCAACTCGACGCGTTTTTTGCGAAAATCGCATAAGCTACATGAATCAAACTAATAAAAAAAATATGTATCAAATTTAAAAAATATAATTTTTTAATTTTTTTCTGTAAAATAGACATATAATGAATATAATGTAATTATTTTTATTTTTTTCGTAATTCTTCATTTTATGGTTTTTCACAAAGCAATCGCCAACATGTAATCCTGGTTTATTTACGCAAGTCTCGCAAAACAGCCGTGTTTCAGATCTCCCGACGGAAATTTTTCTATTTGAACATACTGCACAATCCTTCTTAGGCCCTGAACGTAATTTATGTAATTTATCTGCAAGACGGTCTTCTGTAGGAACAGTCGAAGTACGCACTCGGAATCCACCATGCATTTCGATGACAACACTTATTGATATTACGAGAGCCGACTATCTTTGGCTATAATTTTGATTAGAAAATGACTCCCCAATGATCTATTATTGTGATCTAGTTGAAATCGACCAATAAAAAATGTTAAAAGTATACAAAAAATTACTTTATAAACATGCCGCCACTGCGGAGGCATCCGAGTAATACGATACACTTACAATGCCGCCTCTATGGCGGCATTCGAGTGCAAAGGGTTGAACATTTTTCACGTTATTAATACAAAAAAAAAATCTAGAAAGTGCTTAATTACCTCTACACAATTTTAAATTCGATTGTATTTTTTGTAACGTGAATAAATTCCATAAAGACTATTTTTATTTCATTAGTTGAAGTAAATAAAGGAAAAATAATACTGTGTTATGTGTATCTGAGTGCAATAGTATCTATAATACGATATACAAAGAAATTTGTGACTTTATATATACTAGTTAAATGTATTTGACTTTCAAATATTTTCTACTTGTTAAAAGTTAAGCGAGATTTTTTGTCATGTATAATTATCGACTTTTTTTGTTGGAGACAAACTAAATAAAAACATAAAATTGTTGTTTTTAAAATGATGTTAAGAATAACACAATTAATTAATTAATTGAATAATAAATTCAATGATACTTTTTACGTTCATAACAAGCATTGTCAACTGGTTCAATAAAAATAAAATTAGCATAACATTATAATATTCCAAAACAACTTTACAAAATTAATACACAACTTTATAAAAAAAAAAATAAGCATATTTTTTTGTTATTTTAAGTTCACTATTTTCTATGAAAAATAATCGCTAAAATTAATGTTTCGTGGTAAAATCTTAGCTTATAGGTATATAAATAAAAAATAAATCTTTTTTTTTAGTTTTTTACCATGTTAACGCTTGGTTAAATAATAAATAACAACCATTACAGAACCTTCATTAGAGATTCTCACAAAAAAGTTTTCGTCCAATCAACCCAACCAACAAGAAATGGCAAACTCTAGCAAGTCAACATACCAGTAAAGCATTTTTACAAAAGTTTCTTGAAGGTTTCCAGTATGTTAAAAAGATATTTACATTAGAAATCAGCCAACGAATAATGATTGACTATAAATATTTTCTCTGTTCACAAAATCATTTAAGCAGTAAGGTGTTTTTTTCGGTGAATTATTATATACAATGAATAGATTGATTGAATTGGCATTTAATTAGAAGAACTCCATTATATCACGGTGAAAAAGTAGCAATGCATTTCAGTTGTACAAAATTTATGAGATTTAAAGTTGACAGATCTATTGCATAAAATCATTGTGCCACATTTTAGTATTTATAAACACAATCTGAAACAAGGGTGCTAAGACAAAAGAGAAGATGTTATGTGTACCTTTTCTACACATTATAAATATAGATGGGTAAATTGTACACTTAAAGATAGTTCTGTTGAAGAGATTAGCCAAAATAGCCATGATTTGTATATCATATAAATTTTGTAGAACTAAAATGCATTGCCATTTTTACAATGTGTTATAATGAATTCGGTTTCATTTTGCATTTAAAAACCTTATAATAATAGTTTGATTAAATTATTAATTAACTTTAAGCCTTCCAATTCAATCTTCTAAGATAATTATATGACTGAGCTTAATCTAGAAGGTAAAATGGAATACCGCTAGAGACAGGGTATTCAATGCACAATTTTTTTTATATACTTTATATATCATACAAGACAAAAATGGTTCGATTAAAATTTTACCAAGATGCCAAAGAATATGTTTCATAGTTTGAGCTTAGAATTTCTTTTTCAAATGTATCATAACATACAGAGACAGAAAAAATTAATATCTATTAATTTTTTCACGCTGACAATCAAAAAGTGAAAATATTCTAGACCGCATTGGTTGAAATAAATTATCTATACATTGAATCACAATAGAAAGAGTTTTTCGTGCTGTATAAAATGATATGTTTACTTAATTAATTTTAAATAGTTGGACTTATAACAACAAAAGCAAGTATATACAGGAAAGTGAGCAGCAATTAAAGAGCATCACAATCTTTTTTTGATTTACAATATTATTGAATCTACGATAAATCTATAAGTTGAATATAGTATTTTCACAGATGAAGAAAAATTAGATGTTATTTTCAACATTATAATTTTTCTGAGAGAATCAGGATTCTATTCAAATTGTACATTTAATCTTTATTAATAGTCTATAAATAATAAAAAAACATTGTTGAAAAAAAGAAAGGTTTTTAGCTCTTTAAACAATGGTTTGTTTTAACGATGGCGGAAACCGGAAAAAATACCAAAATCAAAATGAATATTTGGAAATAATTTTGAATTAACTAAATACGAAACGTTATTTTTCAACGTGTGAAGGAAAAAGACAAATATTAAACAATTTATTTTTATCAAACCAAATCTTGTTTTAATACATGAAATATTGGTTAAATATGCAGAAAAACATAATAAAGAATTAAAAACAAGTTTGGTACTAGTTCTAAAATTTATTTCATAATCAGTTGATAATGCTTGCTTATCGTGAGCATTATCAGCTAATGAAAGAAAACAATACAGAATACTTACAATACTTTTGCAATTGAAAAAAAAATAATCAAAATAATGATACAATGTCCATTTAATTATTCATTCAACCAATAGAGACGAATCCAAGTTTCATTATAAAACCAACCATGATAAATCATAAAACACTATCCATAAGTTATTGACAGCAATTTGCATAAATTTTGCTTTTATTTCATAACACATCGTAAGTCATTTTGACATTATAATATAATTAAAAATTTAGTACAAGATATCCGTGAATATTAGATATAATATTTTAGCCGCCGGTCAGTTACATCACTCAAAATTACTAACACACGCCAAATTTTAAGCTTGCGATTACTTTAATTAATATTTTAGCATATCTTTTTTACAAAACTGACCTATATTTTTTAAAGCATAATTGTGTATAATTGATCTAACTAAATTAGCATTAACTTGAATATATTATGCAATGAGATTTGTTACGTTATCGTATTATTTTCAGTTCACGTTTTGCTTAAAAATTTATAGCTATGAAAAATCTACTGTGGTGTTAAACATGTGAATTGTAAACTAATTGTATCTTTTTTAGAAAATTGAATATTAATTTATTACATTATCACATCCCATTTATAAAATATTTTAAATAGTTTCACACGGAAGACAAATTTACACCGTTAAGTAAACAGCGTTTATCTTTATTTTGCATGTTTATTTCATTTTAAAAAAACATTATTTGTCGTGTCATTAAAGCATGTTAGTGAAATGGAAGTTTTGGCACGAACGATTGTTGTTTGTTGGCACATGTTAAGAATTGTTAACATTTTAATAGACCACATTTATCAGCCTAAATACAAAGTCTACGAAATAGAGTAAAACTTTATTTTCAATTCTATTTCTCATATGCAATACATTCACGTGAATGGAATTGGAAGTTAATTAAACACTTGTAAAAAAAGCCTTATTCTCATAAATGCGAGCGTATAAGTATTGAAACAAAAAATTAAAATTAAAATATGAGTTTATTTTTATACTCGTTATTTAACGGTTTGGACTTTAAATTGAATTTAACTATTCATAACTAATTAGAATAATTGGAAGATTAAAGAAGCTTTTTATTTGTATCATGACGTCTGATTTAAATAAAAAAAACATTTCAAGCCGTTGAATCAAAAACAATATAACAGCTTATGTTATTCAAATAAAAGTATTTTTGTCGATGTAATCAATTTTGCAAATAATAGAGAATTGATTATTTCTATCGCGTGCTTGTGTAGTAAACATATAAAAGATTATTTTCAATTATTTACGAAATAATAAAACCTGTCCTTGGTGAAATTTTGGTTGTTTGTCGTAAATATATTATAAGACACGATCAGTACAGTCTACCCATAATGAGAAGGAAGGGAAACTTTGAAAATAGTCGTATAAATGGAATAAAACCGTCCTACGCGTTTTCATAGATAAAGTAACATGTTAAGTACCTAATATATCTGTCTATCTCCGGAGCGGAATATTTTTTTTATCAGGAAAATAAACCACAAAAATAAAATAAAAAATTCTGAATAACTTCTTATTGTTGACTTTATCAATGACGAGTTGCTGTAATTTTATCTTCATAACTCTATCAAAATATTTTTTCAATGAAATCTGAAATGGTAGTTCTGTACAAATTAGTTTTAAAATAAATTGAAAATTATTTCATTGTTATTCGACGTTTATACAAGATCTGAAACATTTTTCTAGTATTTAAAAAACATCTAACAATTGATGGCATTTTGAGACTAAAAGTTTTACATTGTCATGGACGATTGGTGTTTGAAAGTTTAACATAAATCAATAATAAATATAAATTAAATTAATAAACACATTTATTTCAATTATTTGTTTCAAGATTTTGTCCTCTTAGCATTACTAATTATTTTGTTATTAGTAAGCTCGATAATTTTTTTCCAAATTTTATATTATACAATAACCTCAATATGTTTTATATTTTACGTGAAAAAAAAGAGGTTCACTTCTTACCCGAGTAATAAATAAATGTACGTTACATTTAGTTTGATTTTTTCTCAAACAATCAAAAAACATGTTTTATCTATTATAGTTAGACACCAAGCGGAGAAAAACAACCGATTTTTTTTAATTTGTGCTATAAAAATTTTAATTTTAAAATCGTGTTGCTGAGTGTAATGCCTGTCTGAAATGAAAACATCTTTTAACAAAATGTCTTCAAATGTTATCTATTGACAAAGTAAACTGGTATATTTTATATTCAATTATCTTTATATCATAGTTATATATGTTTTGTAATAATTTTTCCATTCAAAACAATAAACAAAAATTATCTTGCAGAAATATTCCATCGAGAAGTCTGTAAAAATTTATGAGACTTAACAAATATTTCCTTTAGTGAGTAATATTTTATACGAGAAAAACGACTTGCCATTATTAAATTAAATTGAATTGAACTGTTTCCACATTTGTATCGTGCCAAAAACTTCTAACTTAAAAATAATATTGGGTTATTATTGAACACAAGCTTTACTTGTTAATTAAATATTAGGAAAGAATATAACGTAATATGTTAATTTTCAATTGTGCATTTCGATCAGTGTGCAATTACACAACAAAATAAATTATCGAACATTTCGATCAAAGATACGTTCATTGCTATTGAATATCATCCAGAAAGAATGCGTTATTTTTTAATTCATATATTTGTGGCATACATTGGACGTCGTTTTGTTTTATAAATTTTTTATACGTTGATTTTTTGTAGCCGATATTTAAATCCAAAGATGTGATAAATTCGATTTTGATACTTGTTTTTTGATGTATTAGAAGAACGATAACTTTCGCGTACCCAATAGTAAGAAAATTCTCCCCGAACACTCCCTCACTGTTTTACTGAAGGAATAAATAGGTTAGAGAACGGCAAGTTACGTCGTCAATAAACAATATCTCTATACAGAATTTCATTTCTTCAAATCAATATTTATTTTTTTTAATATCTGGCAATATTACACAAAGTAAATATGCGCACGCACATGTGATAGCTCTCGCAAGTGAAATATTTTTTTATTTTATGTATGATAGAAAATATGTCAAATATATTTTTTGAAAATTTTTAAAATATTGGTATTTCATATATTAATGCAAAAAGATATCCGAAAGTCGTAACAATAATTTTTATATCGCAAAATCAGAAATTTCCTCGGGGTCTGTGTAATCTCCCCAATGCCACATAGTTTATTTTTTCATAATTAGCCATATAGTGGTTAAAAATATTATTTTGATTGTGATAATTTATGTAATATACAAACGAGATTTTAAATGCTGGTTATTTATAATCATGACCAAAACCAATAAAAAATGTATACAGATTACTATTATATCATAGATAGATATCTTATAATTTATAATGACAACTGAAGGTGTTGTGTGGTGTAAGTTTGAATTATTATATAATTTAAAAGTTATATGTCGCGACTTACCATGGTTATAACAAATTATCATTCAAACTCTTGCTGTATTTGGTTGAAATATAATATATCTGTATTTAACAAATTTATTTATTTCAAATGTAAAGTTAAAATTTTTCCATTTTCTTTCCAATAATTCGTTCTTAAAATAAATTGGTATTGCTATTATTTGTAATAGAGAAAAGTGTCACCGTGATTGAAAATATGGTCAATATTTGAACGCCCATACTTCCTAAAATAAAAATACTTTCTGTTTTAACATTGTGCTTTTACAGATCCCAATTTTTGCAAATATCTACTGTATCAATTTGTTCTCAAGAATTTTATTTATATTTAAATTTAAATGAAGTTTATAATATGTGAAATAATTAATTGAAAATTTTACTCTTTTTATAATCAGTCAATTTTTTTAAAATTGAATTAATCATATTACTTACTTCAAAGTAGCGGTATTTTGAATATTTTTTACTTAATGTAAAAGAACAAATTGAAACAAGGTCACTTTACAAAGTGTCGAGTTAATAATACCAAGAGGCAACTTAAAAAACCTCTTAAAAATAAATAGCTACTGATCCGTTTGATTGATCTTATTCGATTTTTTTTTTTTTTTTTAAATAATAAAAACAATAGTAATTGATCAGTTGATAATGCTCGCGATGAGCGAAACCGGTCCTGATCAAAAAATATATTGTGGAAATAAGTACTAAAAAAATGTGTTTTTATTATTTAAAATATAATGCCTTTCCATCAAGAAGTGACAGTTAACACCTTAAAAGATCTTATTATTATTATTTTATAACAATTTTCAAAAAAATAACAAATTTAGTTTGCCGGCTGTTGAATATTTAAAATGAATATTATATTGTGATGAAAAACTTTTGTTCGATGATAAAAACTGTAAAAAATATATGATAATATAAGATCTATTATATTTCAATTTTATCGCAAAATTTGGTTCAAGTTTGAAAAAGTTAAGCAAACTTTATCTTTACTCCAACTTATTTATGACTCCAGAGAGATTCCGTTCAAGTGATAATAGTTTGAATCTCAAAAGTTTCCTACTTGAGAGAAAAAAATGAAAAAAACTATTTCGTGATACGTATCTAAAAAGTGTCTAAAATCTAACTATTGATTCATGTTAACAACTTACCATATTTTAGTAATCAAAAATATCTAACGAACCGTAAAAAGTCTTTACAAAAAATAATTATAAATTATGTATAATTTGCAAGATCATTTTTTCATATAGACATTTCATATTTCTTTAAGTATTAAATCTATTATATCAAGGTTAACATGTTTGCTATTTTCTGCACTTGATTTAACTTATTTTGTGGTAATATATGTGGTTTTAAAAAAGATAATTTATTTTTAATAGATTCGATCATAATTTTGTTAAGGTGATGTTTCTTAATTCTTTTAATGATTCTTTTTGCCGAAATCTGTATTGAATTGAAAGATTTATTTGGTTAGACGAAGTTGGTCTGAAGATGCCTCTGAAAGAGGCGAAACACGTGTTACAGTTAGTAACACATTACGTGGAATAATCAAAGTTATTTAAAATTTTATATTAAAATGAACTTCCACAAAGTTACTGCCGAAACCATCGAGGATGTATAATAGTTATTTTTTAAATCAAGCTGAAAATAGAATTAGCTCGAATAATGATCGCAATGACTAAAACTAGTTCCGATTACAAAATACATTGTGCTAAAAATGTGTTTTTATTATTTAAAAAATCACGTCTTTATATCAAGAAGTGAGATCATTAAAAGTAATTCATTAGTTTTGTAAAATTATTTGAGTGCTCGTAATTACATAATATTTTTTTTTAGCTAATAATGGAGATAAAATTTGCTCGAATAAGATCAATCAAACGGATCAGTAGCTATTTATTTTTGAGAGGTTTTTTAAGTTGCCTCTTGGTATTATTAACTCGACATTTTGTAAAGTGATCTTGTTTCAATTTGTAAAACAGCAGTTGATAATGCTCTGTATAAACAAAACCGGACCTTTTATGGAGAATATAACATTGTGGGAATAGTAGAAAACGTCAAGGTAAATTGTTTTAATATATTGTAATTTAAAGAGTTTTTTTACGAATCATCGTAGGTTCAAAGTGAAAAATATTGTTGAACCTACAATGATGTTTATCTTATGTTTTTGTTAACAGAAAATTAAAATTGATCACTTTGTCATAAAAACAAAAAAAAAGTGTTGTTGCATATTGTTTTCATTTTATTGCACTTCTTGATTTTATATCAATTGTTCGATAGAACAAATCAGATATGACGTTAAAATTATCATTAGTTAATGAAATTATATTTATCGTTTTATGTGAAAACAGTAAAAGTCTTTAATAACCTACATAATACGTTTGATTCTTCTATGAAAAAATGTTGTGACATTTGCTGTTTTTACGCTAAAGTCTTCCCTTCTGTAAGAAACTGTTCACTTTCATATGTAAATTAAACCTAATTATAAAATAAATCATCTATCTATTGTTGCTGGTTACTTTGTGTAACAGTACTGTCATTTATTATTTATAAAAACCATTTGTAATTTTACTTTACTTCTCTTGGGTCATTTTCTCCAAATGTTCCATTGGTTTGTCATTATTTTTATTTTTTAATCTGTTTTCGTTGATATTTTTTATAAGCGTAACTCCCAAAATATGAACCGTTAAATAAAAAATGACTGGTACAAAATATGCCGATGTCAGAAATTTGTATATTTTTCTGGTGTCCCTCAAGCATAGTGATGCCATTGCAAATCCATACATATAGACGCGGAACCAGTACATAAACCACAATGAAGCAGTGTTTCTCTAAAAATAGAAAAAAAACATGTTAAGAATTTTATTGGTCATATACACAGTTGTAACTTAGTTATTTTTTTGACAAAATAATCCACGTTTTCATCGTTCTAAAACAGTCAAACTCGCTTTCATTATGCACGACCGGGAAATTTTTATTTTTAAATAAGACGTCAAGAGACACAGTAAGTACCATATTTGTTTTACGCCGTTATCATTTAATATAACGAAGATATACAAAGAAAATAATATTTTCAATTTGATTATAGAATGTATGTGTTAAGGACGAGTGAACAAATTGAAAATTTGATACAGCAGCATCTATATTCATTGCACAATTTAAATAATCAAGCGAATTGTTATATCGAGAATTTTATCAGTTTTCTTCAGAAGCTTAATAGCGTTTATAAAAACACGTTAGTTGTGAAAGAGCAACAGAACCTCAGATAAAATAGTTAATGTCAAGCGGTATTTATTTATGAACATATGATATTTTGACTAACGTTTTTATATTTTTCAAATTCTTAATTTCATTCGGAGTCAACGATTTTTATGTATCTGAAAAAAATCCTTCTAAACCATACAACTACAATCTTACCCTCTGTATACTTTATAAATTTATTTGCTGAGAAGTTTGAAATTTTTAGATGCCTCTTTTTTATGTATAAGCGTGACAGAAAAAAAATTCGTGAAAAAGAATATTTGATCTGTTAAGAGATGTCGCTGTTTTGAAATATGAATGTATTTTGCAAACCGCAAACAAATTATTTGAAACAAATTCTAAAATTTATGAAAAAAATAACAGATTTATAATAATAATATTTAAGTTTGAATATGTGTTTCATAAAAAACCTAAAGTATAACATTCCTCCAAAAAAAAGCTTTGTAATGCCTTACGTAGGCGTGAAGAAATTAATTAACAAATTTATTTAAAAATTTTAATACAGTGTTTTAAATAAATATTAAAAACTGAAAAAGAAAAAAAAAACTTTTTAATTTATTTTACCTTTTTTATAAATGCCTTTCTATAGAAACGTAAAACAAGACACGTCATATAAAACCAATAAAATGAAAAAAGAGATGGCAGGAGGTTTTTGTTTCATACATTATTTTATCCATAGTAATTCATAAAAATAAAAAAATAATATTGAAATTGTACATGTTCGTCAAATTGAATGTTAGAGAGAAAAAAATGTTTGATCACAATCTTTAAGGGAATATATCATATTTTACTCCTTGATAGATGGCAGTTTTCCAAATACAGCATTCTTATATTTCTTTACGACATATCGAAAATTGTCAGTATTGAGACATTGTATGGAAATATGTTATTTTTAAGCTATATTTTATAATAATCGTAGAATTTTATTGTATACTAGCGTGTACCCTGCATGCGTTGCAATGCCACTCAAAAAAAAAGAAACCGCGACTTTATGGAATCGCCTCGTCGGGAGCCTCTCGCCTTCCAATTGGATAAGTCAGACTTGAGGCGAGGCCGGAGCCAATTAGAAACGATAAGCTTAGGTTATGTTTTTCTTACCGAAATTTGACAGTGGTGGCCGTATGTGTTTTTATTTATTGGAGTGCTTTTGGATACAAAATGTTTTTTGTTTTTTCTATCTGGTGCGTACACAAATAAATCAGAAGGTTTTCCAACACGTGAGCAGACCACATACAGTTGTCCATGTGAGAAGCAGGGATTTTCTAAATTTAGTCCACACACTTGTAACGACTGTTTTTGTGCCTTATTGATGGTCATTGCAAAGGCGACTCGCACTGGAAACTACAGGTAATTTAAATTCAAATGGCATATCTGTCGGAATCATTAGGATGCGTGGCAACATTACATCTTCTCCTTTGAATTTTCCATTTAAAATTGTAGCTTCAATAATTCATAATTTTTCTTACTGAAAGCCTGGTACCGTTGCAAAGTCGTGAGGAATTTATGTTTTGGAGAAGAATGATAGGGACGCCAATTTTCAATACTCAAACATGCGGCGGCATGCCTGACAAATCAAGTGAATTCAAGAATTCTGTTGGATAATTGACGGCTTCGTCTTGATCCGTTATAGTATCGACGGACTTATACGCTATCGCTTCTCCTGGTATTTCATTTAAATTGATTTCATTGATATCTTTGTTTTTAGCTGCTAATATAGCATGTGCACTGAGCCATTGATGACTTTTATGATTGTGTGCAATATTTGGAAAAACTTTGTGAATCAATTCGTCTATGGTTGCGGTTATTTTACAGAAATTCGCTGGCAATGTGATACATTGTGTGGATTCCTCTATTGCCATTTTCCCATTTCCTATATCCAACAATTGTTTTACGAAACGTTCAATGGATGCATCATGTTGTAGTTGTAACGTTTAACGTAAATAGTTTGCCCGTTTAAGAATTTTTGTTGATATTGCATGTTGGTTTCTCAATTATTTACATATTCAATGGCAGTTTCAGTGCTGAATGCGCTGTTCGGCTCTTTCCAAAGAGTTGCTGCAATTCCAGATGATGCAATTGCTAGTGCAATGTTTTTTCGTGACCATGTGACTGCCAAAATGAGAGAAATGAGGAAGGATTTACCTGTGCCTCCGGGTGGATATATGAAATAAAATCTACCGCTTTGACCTGTAATTGCATCCATAATTGTGTCATACACAATACGTTGATCGGAAACCAATTTCGGAAGATTCGTTTAAACAAATTTACTCAATTCATTCACAGCAAAGTGTGTTTCTCGTTGGAAATCACGTCAGTCGTTTTCAGATGGATTCAGCGCAGCCATTCTCAATTGTACCAATGATTTGTTAGCGATTACTAAACATATGTCCTCAATCAATAGCAATGCCTCATTATACACGTTTGGTGTGAATTGAACGTGTGGATTTTGAATTGTTGCACGCAAACTATGAAAAATATCTTCACTCATGTAGCCTTTGCATTGTTTCCAAAGATCTTTTGGATTGGATGGAAAGCAAATTGTTAATATTACTGCAAATAACGCATGTATTTGTTGTGGGTCAGCAGTATTCGATGAATCAGCGAGTGAAGTGTCCCAATGTGCATCGTTTTCTAGAAGATTTAATTCGAGGCAAGCTTCACGATAAATGAAACATATTCGACCGTTTACTGTTCTCAATTCTCGGAAGGATGTCGGTCCACGTATGTTGATTAACAGTAATCGCTAGTAAACGCATTCTGCATTATTTGGTTGAACAGTGTACAGACGGCCTAATGCGTCGGTAGAATATACATTGTAATGTCCTTCAACTTCTTTACCTTGTTTGCGACGTTGATTTTTTTTCTGATGCATTCCATCTGTAGAATGTTGGCACTTCAGAGTTAGGTAGCGTCTTTGCAAACATATCATCCCTACACAATAAGAAAAATGCAGTTAACGTTGTTGGCTGTGGTGACAGTGCTCTTACACGTGCATTTTCTGTTGTGAAGTACACTCGCTGTCCATTTTCAAGGTGAACTGCTAAATGAGCGGTGGATGCCGTTCATGAATTGGAAATGATAAAATGCGCCATATTGCTCCATTGCTACTAATGCAGCGTCCCAGTTGATATTGGTTGGTTTCATCGATAGATGCAGTTAAATTTCCCACTCCAAAAACTGGCATATCGCTTCCTTTGTTGACATATTTACAAATGTATTTGATGGATTTCACTGAATTACAATACTCGACGTTGATGTGTGCTTTGTACGTTTTCGAGAGAAGCTGTGAATACGGTACAATCCAATGATTATCAACTTCAACCTCATTGTTTCACCCTTTTCTTTCGTGCTTGAGTTGTACTCTGACCTATTCCTTTTTGTTTGGGTGGCATAATTGATTTCACAGTGAATTTTTTTTTTTAAATTCACTTATGAAAAAAAAAAAAAAATTGATATATTGAATAAATTCTTTCTATATCACACCCGATTTTTACGTAATATTTATTTCAATTCGTTCTGTCATGCGACATAAAACCAAAACAAAAAAGTCGGTAAAAAATAGAACATTAAAATACTTTTCTCGAAAATCGAACTTTGTTTCAAAATATTCAGTACCTTACGTAAGTACCTACAGGTGAGTGAATGTGACAGATTTGCGTCATTGCTATGGATACAATGTGTCATAAATAGCCATTCTGTGTTACAATAGTCTTGTATGAAAACATGTTTTTCGTAAATATTCAATTAATTTTGTAATCAAATCAAATTCTGAGTATCCTATCTTTTGCCCGGTAGTCTAAGCAATAATTCGACAAAGTTTGGATTTTGAAAGGCAAATTGGATTAATGTTGTAGGAGTTTATAAATGACAGACAGACAGACATTCATTTATATATATATAGATTGATAATATATACTAGACGTAAACGTCAAATATATTTTTGCTTTTATTTAACGTTGATAGATGGCTATAAAACAATTACTTACCCATCCTGTTAAATTTTTAGTTATATATGTTTTGTATGGTTTCTCAGTCGACAGACACGCTGGTATTGAAAGTAGTGCAATATAGCATCCTGATTCTACCCCGTGCCATGCAGCGGACACAAATCCAGTCAAAAACATTCTGAAAACATTAATTACAATAGTATATTTGTGTAGACAGTTCTATTCAATATCGAAAATAATATTCGGTGAAAAGTTTTTGAAAGTTTGGTTTTTTTTTTATTGTTAAAATTGAAAACTTTGTTAATGTATATAGGTTAATTTAGAGACGTTAGAGCTACAAATATTATTTTGATTCTCTATGCTCGGAAGATAATACAATATAATCAACAATATTTTTTAATCTAAGCACAATATTAACAATCAATATTATGATAATAATGTTTTAAATGCAGTCTAAAGCAAAAAATAAAAAGGCCAAATTCTAGGAAAAATATTATTAAAAATCGCGGTTTATATATTATTTAAATATTAAATTACCATAATATTACAATATGTGGGGCAATAAATTATTTTAATAGCACTAAAATGAATAAAATTTTCCTTTTTGTAATGAATTTTGAACCGGTTTAATGATATGTTTAATTTAATAATTGCCTAAGAATTTCACCAAGTCGGTTTAATCCATTCTGACAAAAATTGGACAATATTTTCAAGTGCATGAAATTAAAGTTTTTTGTTTTGTTTTTTAATCTTTCTACTTTCAAGTGGTCTTATATTGTAATAATTCATAGTATTGGTTTTTTAATTTTAATCTATCATAGAAGTGCAACTTCACCTGGAATTCGAGTATAAATTTTTTCATAAAATAACCTTCTTGAAAATTTTTATACGGAACGAATCAATTATTAAAGCAAAATAAAAAATTAAATCAAGCAGATAAACATTCTTTTATATTAAAGGACACTCGATAAGAATAATTTTGATATTTTTTGAAATCACTTGTAATTAATATCTAATTTACAGCGTTTCGATAATCATTACTATATAAGTAATCCTAATACAATGAGTAATCGATTAAGGTACAGTTCAAACTGCGAAAAGCCGCATTACGAGCACTATCACGAAAGATTTGTGTTTTCGGATGACGAACTCTTATTCGGATCACGAGCTAAAAAGTTTTTCTAATCCACTTATTATTCTTGTAAAAATAATCGACGTTTCACTTTCGATAGACTTTTGAAAACGGCGTGTTTTTGGGACCGTCCGTTATGTCATTTCTAGGAAGAAACGATGCATGTTAATCGTATAACAAAAAACTCGTATAGCGAAAATAGCCTTGGAATAGATAATGTTCGCTTACTCTTCGCCCACTGTTCATTATTTTTTACAGTTTATATATCATATGAATAACCTGACGATATTGATAATGTGAAGATGTTTTTCAAAAAACGAAATACTTGTGACATCCAGCAGTTACACTGTGAGTAAAATAAATTTCTTATAATTATTATTTTAAATAATAAAAACACATTTTTTTAGTACTTATTTCCACAATATATTTTTTGATCAGGACCGGTTTCGCTCATCGCGAGCATTATCAACTGATAGAATACAATTTACAAACAAGTCTATTTATACAAAACAAAAAATTAGTTTGAGTTAATGGTAGCAGGTGTACAAAACCATGGGTACAAGAACTAGGAAACGATTTACATAAAATCATACAATATTGATACAAATAAAGTAAATTAGTATAAAAATTAAATGTTCACAATCACTTATTAAGAATTACAATTACAATTATGGTAAATCAATAATCCATTAGGAGCTCTAAACAATCAATAAGGAAGTAAGGAGTGGGAAATTTTTAATGACGAAAATAACCCACAATCACTACTTAATGGAACAAAATAAATTAATACATGAGAAGTCGATTAAAGATGAATCGATGAGAAGGGAAGATATGGTCAGTCAGGGGCGTTGCAATATTTTCTGTAAAAAAATTTAAGTAAAAGGAGGCAATATCATTTTTCAAAAAAAAAAAAAAAAAGGAAAAAATAAAAATAATAATATTTATTTGAAATATATATTTATTAATCTAATTTAATGAGTATAACAATGGTGACGACGCAAAAGTAGTTTGTTCATTTATAAGGTTAGAATTAGGCAAAAATTTATATCGATTAATTTCAAGGATTTCTTGTTTATCTAATTTCAGTGATTTGTTATTGAAATGCAGGATTTTGTAGTTTATAGTAAAATCACATGAATGTTTATTTTGAAACAAATGGTTTCCAAAAGTAGAAATCTCATCGCCTTTTTTGGCACAAGCTAAATGTTCCTTAAATCTAGTATGAAAGGATTTTCCTGTTTGACCAATATACCTAGCCTCACATGAATCACATTTTAGAAGATAAATACCACTTTGGCTTAAAATATTAATTTTGTCTTTCGTGTTAACTAACATTCGACTAAAATTATTATTGTTATAAAAAGTTACATTAAAAAGTTTTTTGTCTAACTTCTTGGATATGTTTTCAGAAACTCGGCCTAAATAACTTAGTTTTACCCAACGTTTTTCAACGGAGGGAACATCAATCATCAAGCTCGAGGTTACATTTAATAAAGCTAATTTTTTTTTTTTTTAGTTTTTTTAAAGACAAGTAGATCAATCAACTTTGCATCGTATCCATTGTTAAGTGCGATCTGTTTAATGGTGTTTAATTCTAAATTGAAATTTGATTCTGTCATAGGAATTGTCAACAAGCGATGAATAAAAGAATGAAAAGTTGACAACTTATGTGAAATGTGGTGTCTAGACGAGCTACTTATGATTTTGTCACTAAAAGTCTCTTTTCTGTAAATACTGAAACTATGACGATTATTAATTAGTTCAACGGTTAAATCTAAAAAGTTTATTTTATGCATACCCAATTCCATTGTGAATTGAATTGAACTATGAATCTTATTCATATTATTCAAAAAAGTATGCAGTTGCCTTTTGGTACCTCCCCAAAGTACTAAAATATCATCTTATTATCTAGTGATTGTGGGTTATTTTCGTCATTAAAAATTTCCCACTCCTTACTTCCTTATTGATTGTTTAGAGCTCCTAATGGATTATTGATTTACCATAATTGTAATTTTAATTCTTAATAAGTGATTGTGAACATTTAATTTTTATACTAATTTACTTTATTTGTATCAATATTGTATGATTTTATGTAAATGTTTCCTAGTTCTTGTACCCATGGTTTTGTACACCTGCTACCATTAACTCAAATTAATTTTTTGTTTTGTATAAATAGACTTGTTTGTAAATTGTATTCTATCAGTTGATAATGCTCGCGATGAGCGAAACCGGTCCTGATCAAAAAACATATTGTGGAAATAAGTACTAAAAAAATGTGTTTTTATTATTTAAATATAATGCCTTTCCATCAAGAAGTGACAGTTAACACCTTAAAAATTATAATTATTATGTTTCATAACTGCTAAATATATAAAATTTTTCCTTAGTAGGTTGGTGTTACCTGTATTTTTTTAGTGGCTCTGTAATGGGTAATTGCTGACGTACACATCTCCACAAAAAGTACTGCGCCCCTTTATTCCAGCTCCTTACGTGTATATACATAAAAGGCGTGGTTAAAAGTATTATGATATCCATGCTTTTGATTGTTTCAAAATCATATTTCATTTCCTGCGCCTCAGAGTGTGTTCTGAAATAATATTTTTAAATACAATGTAACGAAAAACAAAAGTATACATGAACACATTAATGCATAAAAAAAGCAATACAAAATATAAAATATCACTCAGTAAGTTCTTAGCATGACACATAGATAGCGTGTGTAGCGTTATCCGGGATACATTATAGAGCGTATCCAGAAAACAAAAAACATGTTTCAGAAGAAATCGTATAGCTTTGGTCAGACAATGTATGTTGAAATTATATACTCTGCAATAGTGCTTTTAAGGACCAAGACTACACCACGACGATTTTGCAGCAGAAAATCAAGACAATCCTTCAGTTAACCAAGGATACGCATCACTGGAGAGAACAAGCTGTGTAAAAAACTAAATGGATGATTCAATTAATTTTCAATACAATGCCTAACCGTGTCAAACCCATTTTTACTAACAGAACTACTTTACGATTGCGAATCACGGCACATAACGAAAGCATAAAATAAGCTGATACATTAAGAAATAGTCCAACCAATAGGAAAGAAACGATAGCGTTTTTCAAGAAAACGGATAAAAAGAAGATAGTTTATTTATAATCATTTATACATTCAAGGAAGTTCGAAACTTTTCTGTTTTCCTCAGAGCCGCATTCCGATTTTTGCTTTTCTACGTGGCCAGCAAAATGCTGATATTTAACTGTAATGTAACACATACTATACTGCATACATATGTATGTATGTATTATCATGTCAAAATAAAACTATTTTATTTTTTGTAAATTTGGCAATCAATAGCACCAGTTGCACCGATTGTCCAATGTTGAAAAAAATATTTGGTGAAAATAATTATTTCGGGCCGAACGTAAGAGCTAGTTGCGTTGCATGTGACCCGTGGACCGCAGTTTGAGTATCGCTGCGGTAAATGCTTGATGAATTTTACATTATTTAAATATTTCGGCTATAACTAAAGTGACCATACGTCCCATTTTGAACGGGACCGTCCCGTTTTATGTAGCCTGTCCCGTTGTCCCCAAGTACAGCTTCGGGACGTCGAACTGTCCCGCTTTCAAAAAGAGGACAACACAAGCCAAGAATTCCATTCTTATTTAAAAGCAAACCTAGTTATATTTAAGAATAATTGTTCATCAGAAAAATATAAAACAACATAATTTTTATCACATTTATATTATATTCCTCCAACTTTCTTTATAAACATTCCTTTTCTTTTTATTAATACATAAAAACTATGAAATAATACGTGTTTTCTTGAATATACATACTATTATGTAAAATTTGGTAGATGTCCCGTAAAGATAAAAACTGCAAATGCTAAATATGTATAAGAAAAAATTGAAAATAAAGTGCTTGCAAATTTACGACCAAAAAAAAGACTAACAACATACTACCGGTTTGTTAAATTAAATAATATAATTAATGATATGTCAGATCGGGTGCATAGTTCTTTTGAATAATAATCTATATCAATATATCTTAATTGTTGGCGCAATTTTGCTTAAAATAACTTTTTTGTGCCTTTTATAAATTTCATTTTGCCTTTTATTGTAGATATAAAAATAGCAGTATAATATACACAGAATTTTTCCAAGCTGTCTCATGTATCGTTGGTTTTATTTATAGTCCTGGTAAAAGAAATACAAGAATAAGTATAAAAATACCCCATTTAGTTTAAGGTATTTTTGTTCTACAGTCCGCGTTGATAATTCGCCAATTTTAAGCCATGTTCTATTTCAGTGAATAATCAATGATATTTTTGTAATTTAGTGATAACATACTTCCCACTACAGGGCAAAGAAAATATAAAAGAAGAATTATAAAGCTTAACACGTCTTTTTATATGTAAAGCTTTACATAAAGAATCTGAAACTCACAAATTTGTACACACCGTAAACAACGTGTTGAGTATTCGCGCTAATGACCTAATCTGGTAAAATAAATTATGTTTTCGTCACAAGCATACCTCAAACTTGCTTGGGGTGAGATTTTATAAAAAAGTACCATTTTTATCATGATTTCAGATTATAATGTTTCCGCTGATGAATGACCTCCGGAATAAACAATTCTATTAAGTAAGTCAGTAAGTTTTGATTTTATTAGCCACAATTGAAGTCTTTCGAGAATATTAAATATTCCAACAAGACAGCATAAAAAAATTCTTGAGATAAGGTCCCATGTATTAAATCTTCCAAATTATTATAAGATTCTTTTAATGATAATAATACATGAAAATACTTAAATTTTGTTAGATTGGTTAATAAAGCGAATATTACTTACATTTTTTTGATGACTGAACAATTTTTGGTTGGACCATGTCCAGTTTTGTTATCACCTTGAACTGGGTAAGCACCAAGCCCTACAGATAAATACACAGTTTCAGCCCAAAGTGTCTGTGCGGTTAAACCAAAGGTGGCATAATGGAACATCATGATAACGTAACAAGTCTGGTGTAAGAACGAACTATCTCTGAATTCATTTGTCAAGCAATACTGGAATTCCAAAAAAAATCTCAGGATTATTTTAGTTAATTAGCAGTTCTATAATATATCAGCAAAAATTGTATCTTCAATACCTAGATGTCACTGTCGCTTATACAAAAAAAAAAAAAATAGATATTCACAAATCAGCTCAAATATCAGCACATTTTAAATGTTAAAAAATGTTGTCAAATAGATAGAACAAAAAATATTTTCAGCTTTTTTTTATTATATGAGATTATTTTGAATGTATAAGGCATCGAAATCACATACGTGCAATTTATCAAATGCATATTTAAAAAACAAAGCAAATATTTCACATCGATTGTTCCCTCTCGAATTTTAATCAGACCCACCTAAATGTTTAACCACAGTTCTACAAACACAGATATTGAAATCCTTTTCATGACGTACTAGGCTTCTAATTATTTTTATTACTCAATTTTTATATGGTTGCGATGATTAAAATTGATCGTTTTACTATATCATAAAGTTGGAAAAATAACACGTGCGAAAAGTACAATGCACGTGAAAAGCAAATCCGGTCCAGATCATAAAATATATTGTGGAAATAGTACTAACAAATGTATTTTTATAATATTAAATAATTTGTAGATTTTTTAAAAATATTTGAGTCGTCTGAGATTGTCCCAACCTTATATTAAAGCCGTAACGGTTTGTTGAAAATGCATTGTTAATTTATTTATCACTTATAAATATACAGTGACAGTTTTCGATATTGAATAAAGTATAATTATTTTTATCGGATTTAAAAATAGATAAATTATGTTTAGTAAAATAATGATCACTTGTAATTTTTTACAATATAAACATTGTTAAGTTTTGTAAAGATTTTTTATAAATAATATGATGACTTACTTCGACTGGCCAGAATATCTCAATTGTTTTGAAAATGAAGTACATCATGATTGCTACACTAAATTTTTTCAGAAAAAATTCAATTCCAACCGATCGTGAAAATGGTAAAGTCAGGAAGTCTCTATATGTCCGAAATGTGAAATGAGGACCTAAAAAGTATGAGAATGTTATATAAAATGTATTAAAATAAAATAATTGTACATTACAAATAAGCACATCATCGAAAGACATTTAGGATGTATGAATGGGTTGGAATGGGTGTTAACAAGGATTTTAAATATCGGTGTAAACAATATTGAGATCCAGAGGGTGAGGACTTTTAAGTACGTTGAAAAATAGTATTTTATTGTAAAATTTTATATAAATGATCGGTTTCCAAATATTTTAAAATCATACTGTATTATTAATAAAAATTGAGAGTTAATATTTGTTATTCTTTATTAGAAAATGTTTTTTCATTATTATATTTCTATTCCTCACTTATTCAATGAAATTTTAAGAAAATATTTATTCAAATCATTTTTAGTTTCTCAAATTCATGACCTGAGATCGTTTTATAAAGAAAATGCTTCCAGACTTTTAATGTCGGTCTTTTTTTAGATATTGTTTAATTATGTCGCACGTACTCACGAGCAGGATGGCAAATGAATCTAGATAAAACTTATAATAAAAGAGCAATTGCATCTAACAGGAGCTCTTCTGAATAGGATAATGAAGAAATTGTAAAATAGAAACAATAAGCGAGGGACTTTAAATGATAGATAATTTATAAAAATCTTAATTAATGATTTATATCTGAAGGGAATTAGGTAAACAGGAAAAAAACAATCTGTTTAGAAACAACGATGCGTAAAAATAAAGAATACGGAAACAATAAAGCAGCGTTTTACTGTATACATTTTTTTTTAAATATTAAGATGTCATAAAGATTTATATAAAAAAATACTTCATAAATACATGTTTATTATCCATTTGAAAACTTTTAAATATATATTCATTCAATATAGACATGTATGAATCATTTTAATTTGGTTTGTTTTTTCATTTAAAAGCATAGAACTTGACTTAAAATACATATGCTAAATTATGTGGTAATTTTCCTTTATTTATAATATGATTTTGTGCGTTCATGGACATTTTTATATAGTTCTAATCTCTGTGACAAGAGTGTTTGACTTCTATGTTTTAACACAAAAATTCTCAAATTATTGTTACGAAAACCATTTATACATTCGTTTGATTTATTTCACACCATTTGAACATAGTATTACATGCTTAAGTTGTCAATGAAATATGTTATCAATAAAATTAGCTACGAAATATATTTCGTTATTTATTGCTCGAAGAAAACTTGACACAGTTATGTGAAAAAAATTATTAAGCATGCAATAAAGAACGTTCAATTAATATTTAAAGCTCTTAATGTGTAACTGTCAACGATACAAATAATGTTTAAGAGACATATATTGTTTTACCTTGCCAACAACTGAAAAATGTGTAATGAATTATATCAGGGAGACTTGGATTTACAAGTTGATCTTCTGACACATTTTTTTCTCCATTGTCTATGGCTTGTTGTGTTTTGAATGATGAATTTATTTCATGTGCCACTCCAACAACTTTACAAATCATCATCATCTGTAAGTTGACTATCTCCAGGTTGAAAAACGTTTTATTGTTGAAGCAATTCTCATATACTCTATACATAGTGAAAAATGTAAACATGAATATGTAAGCAGCTTTGTGGCATGACCTATAATAAAAGAAAAAAAACAATTAAAGCTATTTATTTGGAAAAATATTAGTCATCTTATTTGTTAGCCTTGATGAATGTACCACACGATGAAAAAAAAGCAATGTATTTTAGCTCTACAAAATTATTCTTTAAAATATAGTTGATAGCTATTTCGGCTGACGCCATCGTCAGAATTATGTTTAAACTAACATTTGCTTATCTACAATATATATATATATATATATAGCTGTGTAGAAAAGGCACACAATCAACTATCACAAAGGATTCTTAACGAACAAACTAAGATATGTCGGTCTCCATTATTGACTCCTCTGACTGATGACTCTTTGTTTCTGTAATGTACCATTTCCGTGTCATATGTTAAATTATTGATATGGCCGCCTTTTAAGTTTCATTTACAATTGTTAGTTTTATGCCAACATGAAACAAGCTAGGTCGTTAAAACAGGAGAGAAGATGTATTGTGTACCTTTTCTACACAGCTATATATAGATAATCAAATGTTAGCATAGTTCTGACGATGGTGTGAGCCTAAATAGCTATCAACTATATTTAAAAAAATAATTTTGCAGAACTTAAGTACATTGCTATTTTCTTCACCGTGTTATAATGGAGTTCTTCCAAGTGAATGCCAATTCAATCAATTGATGAACGTACTTATGAGGCCGATTGTTATACTAATACAGTAAGTAATCGGTTAACGAACAGCTTGGACTGCAAGCAATTCGGACTACGAACGCTGTCACGAAAAAATATTGCGTTCGGACAACGAATAAATATTTGGATAACGAACAAGAAAGATCTTAATATTTTTTCTGTGGTAAATCGATGACCGGTTAACGAATAATTCTAATGGTTAACTTAGTCTTGGAACAGATTATGTTCGTCAACCGGATACCCACTGTGCATATAATTTATGATATCGACTGAGGGTGTTTGATGGAATTTTAATATCAAATTAGATTTGATAAAACTTAATTTGATTCCACAAGCCATTTCAATAACGACCAGGGCTTTTCCTTTCGGTTTCTTCGGGCATTCTATCACACAGACGCAACACAATATACAATTCGAGAAGAGGAGTCAATAAGAAAGAAAAAAACAAAGGTCCTACTATCCAAATATAACTACAATATAATATAAATTATAAAAAAAAAACTAAGGATTTTATTATAATGACATCCAATTTGTATAAAATAAATTTTATTAACAAGGAATATCGTTAATAAGGATTTTATAATAAATAATAATTAAATATCATTAGAATGTCATTGATAAAATTAAACACTTTTAAGGTGTTAACTGTCACTTCTTGATGGAAAGGCATGATATTTTCAATAATAAAAACACATTTTTTAGTACTTATTCCCACAATATATTTTTTGATCAGGACCGGTTTCGCTCATCGCGAGCATTATCAACTGATAGAATACAATTTACAAACAAGTCTATTTATACAAAACAAAAAATTTGTTTGAGTTAAAGGTAGCAGGTATACAAAACCATGGGTTCAAGAACTAGTAAACAATTTACATAAAATCATACAATATTGATACAAATAAAGTTAATTAGTATAAAAATTAAATGTTCACAATCACTTATTAAGAATTACAAATACTATTATGGTAAATCAATTATCTATCAGGAGCTCTGAACAATCAATAAGGAAGTAAGGAGTGGGAAATTTCAATGACGAAAATAACTCAGAGTTACTACTTAATGGAAAAAAATTTTATAGATTAATTTCAAGGATTTCTTGTTTATCTAATTTCAGTCATTTGTTATTCTATTACTAAAAACTACAAAATCCTACATTTAAATAACAAATCACTGAAATTCGACAAACAAGAAATCCTTGAAATTAATTGATAGAAATTTTTGCCTAATTCTAACCTTATAAATGAACAAACTACTTTTGCGTCCTCACCATTGTTATACTCATTAAATTAGATTAATAAATATATATTTCATATAAATATATTTTTTTTTTTTTTGAAACATGATATTGCCTCGTTGTACTTTATTTGTTTACAGAAAATATTGGAACGCCTCTGACTGATCATATCTTCCCATTTCATCAATTCATCTTTAATTGACTGTCATTAAAATTCTCATATATTAATTTATTTTGTTCCATTAAGTAGTAAATGTGAGTTATTTTTGTCATTAAAATTTCCCACGCCTTACTTCCTTATTGATTGTTCAGAGCTCCTACTGGATTATTGATTTACCATAATTGTATTTGTAATTCGAATTTGTGAGTCTTAAGCGAAAACATTGTAAAATCTTACAAAATGACAACGATTCAATTTCATATTTTTTACTTCTGAAGCCTTTCAAATATTTAAAAATAGTCGTATATAAAATAATATATTTGCAAACGTTTTTTTTAATTATTACGAATTTGTACGTTTCCACGTTTTTTTTCACTAACGGTCTGGGTTTCACAACTGACAATTCAAATTTGATATTAAAATCCCATCATGCACCTTCAGTCGATATCATTATTATAAACATGTTTACATATTTACTTATATTGTATAATTATCATTTTTTTAGTATTTTCATATTGAAATATTAGTGCTGAGAGAAGTGAAAGAGAATGATTGTTTTTTTATCTTTTGAAGTGGAATTCCCAGAATAAAAATAAACAAAGTACATTTTTCCGTGTTATGTGTTTCCGTATATTTTGAAATTGAATTTGAAATAGTAATTTAATCAACAGTGCTTAAGTCAAAATATTTAAAAGTACATCTCAAATAAAATATATCCAAAAAAAACTGTTTTATTTAGTAGAAAAATACTATACTGTCACAGTTAATGGTTTTATTAAAATATGGAAAGGTTCCAAGTTAACAAACTTAATTTTTAAACTAAAATCGTTTCTTTTCTGAAGATTTGAATAGTAAAAAAGTCTGGTATAATCTTAATTTTTGAAATAACTTCATTTAATAAAAAATCATTTCTGACCATCTACTGTAGAAGATAAAAACGAAGCCTTTTAAGTCCTTCAACTTTGGCGTACTTTTTTTAAAAAAATCTTAATTTATTTCACCAAAAAACATTATCTTATATTAAGTTATTTAAAGAACCAAGAAAGCAACAGTTTATTATAACCGATAGAGTTTCTTAATTTATTAAAGCTTGTTTAAAAAATAAATTAATTTTTTAAAATGAATTCACAGTTAAAAAGTTTTTATCACTCCAAATGAGATTATTGTTGCGAGCTTTTCCAATTATAATAGTAAAAATTACTGAAAATTGTTTTAGAGTATTTTTATATCTTCACAAAAAGTTGAAATTAATGAATTTATGAAAAATAGTATCTTATATTAGAATGAAATTTCGCGTTAAATAAGAAGTGTGATTTAGTGTGCAAAAGTTTTGAATATAATATAAAAATCTTACAACTTTTACATACCTTTTTCCGGCGTTAAACACAACAATCGACCCTAAAATTCCAAAAAGCATCACTACGCACAGGCGAAAAAACCCACCAAACAATAATGCCCAGCTTAATCCAAAAAAAGTACCAAACCATTTTCTAATATTTTCACCCTCGTAACGCTTAACAATTAATCCAATTATTGAAAATAATGCAACTATTCGACCAATGTTCAAGTACAAGGAGTTGCCAGTATAAAGTTTAAAAAGATGAAGACACATGTCAATTGAAAACATTTCGAGAGTCATATTTAAATGTTATCAGTTGACCAAGCTCTACAACGACGTTAAGTAAACGTCACTTCTCTCTCTGATGTCTTATATATAACTAAAATTTTTATCTATCGCACTCCTCAAAATTTTTCATTTCAAATAAAAGAGATTGCAATACACGCTCGACAACAGCTCAATCCTCGTGTAGAGTTCAACGAAACCTTCTCCACTAGAATAAATCAAATTTTATCTGTTTAAAAATCCGTGGAATATAATATGTTTTATTGTCTTTTTTTATTGTACGCAAATTTCTATATCAATTAAAAAAAGGATTAGCATAACTCACTAGGACTTTTTTTTCTAACATATAAGAATCGATTTACTTTACTTTATTGAATTTTATTTATATGTGTAAGCAGATTTACTTAGCTTTCTACACAAAGCTACATTTCGGCATCTTCAGGCGTTATATAACACGGATGCAACAGAACTGACCTCATCCATCAAGCACCTTAAGTCGATATCATAAATTATATTATATTTAAAATATTTTAATCTTGAAATGCTGCCTAAATTAATAAATTTAAACCGTTGACAAATTATCAGAATAAAAGCACACACTTTGAGAATCAATGATATGACTTATTAAAAAAAGGTGTACTCGTTTAATTTTATTGTAATTGGGAAGTTCTTGTTGCACTAGTGACAAAAACAATGTGGATGAATTCGTGGTATTTGTTATCGGCATTTTTATAAAAATTCAAATTTGCCTTCGAAAACATCTTGATTTTTTTTTTAAATTAATGAAACGATAGTTAACATTGATTGTATTTGTAAAACATTGAGATGAACAATATGCTTACAACCGAGGCTCTTTTTTCTTTGTCATACTTACTATCTTACCATTAATTTTCATTAAAACATCATGCTTTTTATAAAACTTAGGTAAACCCTGCAAAGCTAAATGTTCTTTTTATATACCTGTTTTTACAAACATTTATTTCAATACGAACACGTAAGATCAATAAAATCATTCACACGTCAATGTCATGCTCATTTACTGACCTTCACTTTTATTATTAGTAGTTATCATATTTCTAGTTTAGGCCTTCCTTTAAATGATGAAACTATTGTATATTTTGCATTATAAAATTGATAATGAGATATTTTCTTGAAATTCATAAAAATATTAAAAAATTATGGTTAGTATACTTAAATCCGTAATAAACAACTTGTTTTATAATAATAATCATAATTTATACAATAGAAAAATTGTAAAAATTTAATATGTAATTTGCTCATAAAGTTCATAATCAGGATGACTTAAATTTAGTTAACAATCTTTGCACGATCTAGCTGTCAAATAACAACATAATCATTTTAGATTTCATATCGAAAGGAAATGTTACAATTGTTTTCCAGAATCCGTTGAATAGAATAATATGTATAGGACTGTGAATACAACTAGCGTTAAAAACAATCAATTTAAGTAGAAACCGGTAAGATTTTTCTTCTATATTATACTCAATATTTTAAACAATAAAAACACATTTTTTACTACTTATTTCCACAATATATTTTTTGATGAGGACCGATTTCGCTCATCGCGAGCATTATCAACTGATAGAATACAATTTACAAACAAGTCTATTTATACAAAACAAAAAATTAATTTGATTAATTTGTACAAAACCATGGGTTCAAGAACTAGGAAACAATTTACATAAAATCATACAATATTGATACAAATAAAGTAAATTAGTATAAAAATTAAATGTTCACAATCACTTATTAAGAATTACAAATACAATTATGGTTTTTTGTTTTTTGTCTATCTTCTTGGATATGTTTTCAGAAACTCTGCCTAAATGAATTAGTTTCACCCAACGTTTTTCAACGGAGGGAACATCAATCATCAAGCTCGAGGTTACATTTAATAAAGCAAATTTTTAGTTTTTTTTTAAAACAAGTCGACCAATCAACTTTGTATCATATCCATTGTTAAGTGCTATCTGTTTAATGGTGTTTAAGTCTAAATTGAAATCTGATTCTGTCATAGGAATTGTCTATGTGATATATCATATATGATGTATATTTGGTAGCTATTTTGTACGGGATGCATCGATAGCAATTAATTAACCAATAGATAAATCCTATCATTACGTTAACAAGTCTTGTATTTCACACTTGTAGTCTTGACTGACGTTGCAATAGAACTGACCAGTCAGTGATGTCAATAATGTGTGTGTGATAGAATGCCTGAAGATGCCAAAAGGCGAAACCCGGGTCGTTAATGACAAAACATGCGGAATCGTACAAAGTTTTAACAATTCGAATTTAAGCATTCAATATTGAAAATTAATTAAATGAATGACAAAACAACAAAAAAAGACAGCAAGGACGTTAAAGTTAAAAAGTTAAAATTCAAACTCGTGTAAAGTTTACTTTGATACATAATAAAACTAAATTTAATAAAAAAATAGTATTCGCCTGACTCACTCTCGTCCACATGGAATATGACGACATACGAAGCAGTCCTGTTGAAAATTATAAACGCCCTTACCAATTGCAAACCCTTTGGCATAGACTGGTTCTACACTTGGGAAGAACAAACAATTCATGCCCATGATTTCAAACAACGTAATACACATTAGCATCGAACTACTCTAATTTTGTATCCAGCACATTTAGACTTCTAAAAGAATACGCAATGGCTTTGTTCAAAGTAATTTCGACTAATCATGTGCCCAGATACAGTCACGTTTCTTTACATCTCTACATTTCATCGTAACAAATTGATCAATATTACGCAGTCGCTTCTTATTCATCGAATAACCTAACTATTCAATTAAAATCGATGTATTATGTATGCACTCAAAAATTGAAGCATATCTAGTAACACACACACAAGTAGAGTAAATAACATATCAATAATTTATTTGATGTTATAAATAAGCTTTCAAAAAGCTTCTGTTTAATTCATAATACATGACATAACAGTATTATAAAAATTAGCTCTGAAGTGATAGAATTGTCAAAACTTGCCTAAGTGAAGTGCCACACTTTAATGTTTATACATGTACCGAGTCTCACTGATTTTTTTGGTTTACATGCACTTCGCAAGCCCTATAGCGGCTATTTTTTCTGTTGCCGATATAGGAATCAAAATCTGTTTTTTTATATCCCAAAACAATCTGTTTTTTGAATCTTGCAAATCTTTCCTCGGAGTAGACTCGATGCCACTTTTATATAGTCTCCAGGAAAAGGAATGTTGGTGTCGTGTATTGCACGCGAAACGATTGTCTTTTTAGATCATGTAAACCACTACTTTCATGGGCGATAAGACTAATTGGATGACTGTTTTAAAATGGTCAAAGTCTTTTCTATAAGAAAACATTAAAATTGTCTGTCAAATACTTCGTTTGTCGTCTCTAATTTGTCTTTTTTCGAAGGACTGGTCTATCACGTCAAAGCACGTTTCCGGGACTCAAGCGTTGGATATTTTATTACGTTAAAACACGTTTTCAGGATTCGATGTGTTGATTATTTAAAAATAAGACACTCATAAAAACGTTTTGTAAAATTCGTAAACATAAATCAGCACATTTATTTATCAAAAAACATAATTTAAAAGAAAGTATATTGAATTCAAATCTGCTTTAAACCAATAAAAAAATATCAATAAAAAAAATCTTATAACACTGTCAAATAAATATATCAAATTTAGTTAATAAAGGGAATTTCTACGACGACTGTGATTGTCGTCATAATGAATGAAATTTAATAAACAAACAATATGGTAAAGCGTTTAAAATATTTTTTTTCCTTATCAACAATAATCTATAAGATTTCTCATGGACTTTGAAAAAGTTAAAAATTGATCATGCAAGCAATTCACTCAGACATTAAACAATCAAAAAAAATATCAGTTATAATAGAAAAACTATATTAACAACCCTTCAAATTGAAATAATGATAGATAATAAATAGCTTTCAACGAAGTCTACACGTGCCGTTGTGAATATTTCGGGTCGGTTGATTCATAATATATATCAATATTCATTTTTGATTCAGTCGCTTTTGTATTTTACCACATGTAACACTTTTTGCATAATAAATCTGAGTCTACACGTGCCGTTGTGAATATTTTGTTGTAATTTTCATTCAAATCTTTTTCATTGTTTAATTGCACTGTTTTTCTAGAAATTGTAAAATAAACATAACTGAACTATTTAAATAACGTCGTTTTGTAAAAAGTTCAGCCCAGAAGAATTACTTTGTGCAGATTTTGATTTTAGTAATTTTCGATTTCGAGTGATTTAGTGAATTTTGAGCAAACGTAAGTGCTTTTTGAAAAATATAATACAGAAATTTGTATGTATAGTATATATTTACAATCGTGAATCAACATATATTTGAAAATAAATACACATGTGGACCAACCATTACAGTACGAACTTGCCGCCGATTTATCAGTGTAATATGAGACGCAAAAATACTGTATTGTCTTTGAAATTATACGTTTTATTAATTTTATGTTTTACATTTTAACACTTCAAATACAATATATGATATTTAGCACGGAACTTTTACATGGGGTTTTACATTAGAAGTTACAGTGTTAAATAAGCAAATGTTCTCATTGCTCCAATATTCAGTTCATCTTTTTTTTTTCTTGGTATGTTATATACGTGAAGAACTTCTCACAACTCTCAAGTTAAATCAATTCAATTAATTTTTTCCTTATTTCTTCCAAGGTTGCGCGTTAACATTTCATAGAATTATTGATGTTTTGTTTGTTTTTTTTATACGCATGCTGCAAAAAAAAAACCTAGAGATTTTTTTATGATAATTAGCAATAAGTGTAATATTCAAAACTACCTGTTCCGTCGCGCTGTTCAGTGAAAAACCTTTAGCAACCCTAATTAAAACTTGATTACCACTACTTTTGTCGACCTTTTATTATATGAACGTAAAGCAAGTCACAAAATGTCTTTCGATTCTATTATCTATAACAGGGCTTCCCAAATCAAGGGCCGCAAAAATATTCAGTGCAACACGGTGAAAAGAATGGCAATGTATTTTAGTTCTACAAAATTATTTTTTTAAATATAGTTGATAGGTATTTCGGCTCAAGCCATCATCAGAACTAACCAGATGGCAAGATCCGAAACAGCTATCAACTATATTTAAAAAAAATGTTTTGTAGAACTAAAATACATTGCTATTTTTTCCACCGTGTAATAATGGAGTTCTACCAAATGAATGCCAATTCAATCAATATATTCAGTACAAACTAAAAATAAAATTTATGATTTTTTTTTACATTACATATTTAAGGAATTTTTATATTTAAGCCTGTAAAATAATAGCACATTATATTATATGAGAACTTATTTATATACACTGAGAAGATTACGTAAGCGTATGCAGAATACCTGGTATTTCTTATTCCTTTTGTGACTACAAACCTATGCGAAACAGCATTTTCTTTATAATATTATTATATATTAAAAATAAGCAAAGGTAATGCCCTTCTACGTAAACTTTGGAAGATGCTTTGCGAGTTATCATTTCCGACATTGAACCCTATATCGATTTTTTATGTAAAAACATGTGACCTCATCAATCGTATTAACCTGTTTCGTGTGTGAATAGTTATTATTTAAAAAAAATCAGCAAGCTCCTACAATTTTATACTGGATATATGAATAAACATTTTTATTTCTTTAGATTAATGAATAGCTTTGATAATTTTTTGCGAATACTTTTAAGACGTATAAGTTGTCTTGAATAACAATCTTCTTGACTCTCAAATCACTTCATGGCGACATCTAAACACTGAAATAAAACTATAACAAAATAAAATATAGAACATTTCGATCAAAGATACGTTCATTGCTATTGAATATCAGCCAGAAAGAATGCGTTATTTTTAAATTCATATATTTGTGGCATACATTCGACGTCGTTTTGTTTTATAAATTTTTTACACGTTTTTTGAAAATTCTTAAAATATTGGTATTTCATATATTAATGCAAAAAGATATCCAAAAGTCTTAACAATAATTTTTGTATCGCAATATCAGAAATTTCCTGGGGGTCTGTGTAATCTACCCAATGCCTCATAGTTTATTTTTTCATAATTAGCCATATAGTGGTTAAAAATATTATTTTGATTGTGATAATTTATATAATATACAAACGAGATTTTAAATGCTGGTTATTTATAATCATGACCAAAGCCAATAAAAAATGTTTATAGATTACTATTATATCATAGATAGATATCTTATAATTTATGATTACAACTGAAGGTGTATGATTAAATTTCAAAATATTGATTTTTCTACGATTCTATTTATTTCATCACCTGGGTTTTTCCTTTTAGCATCTTCAAGCGTTCTATCATACTGATGCATCAAAACTGTCTTTATCAGCTCAAAAAATTCACATTAAGAGTTTAGAGTTTACACAGTAGTGAATTTTTACAAAAAATGTTAGATACTATCAGGTGATTTATCTTTTACTACAATTTACTATTTTTGCTGCGTTGTGTTATTTACGAGCTATATAAAATAAACACATTTTGTAGATGGAAATAAAATAAATTAAATCCTTTTAAACACATTGAATTAAATAAAAAAAAGTCGATCAATTCAAATATGGTGATGTGGTCATAAGACTTATATAATATAAATGCTCAAAAATGTTGAATTTAAAGTTTGAATTTAAAAGTTATATGTCGCGACTAACCATGGTTATAACAAATTATCATTCAAACTCTTGTTATATTTGGTTGAAATATAATATATCTGTATTTAACAAATTTATTTATTTCAAATGTAAAGTTAAAATTTTCCCATTTTCTATCCAATAATTCGTTCTTAAAATAAATCGGTATTGCTATTATTTGTAACGGAGAAAAGTGTCACCGTGATTGGAAATATGGTCAATATTTGAACGCCCATACTTCCTAAAATAAAAATACTTTCTGTTTTAACATTGTGCTTTTACAGATCCCAATTTTTGCAAATATCTACTGTATCAATTTGTTCTCAAGAATTTTATTTATATTTAAATTTAAATAAAGTTTATAATACGTGAAATAATTAATTGAAAATTTAACTCTTTATATAATCAGTCATTTTTTTTAAAATTGAATTGATCATATTACTAACTTCAAAGTAGCGGTATTTTGAATATTTTTTACTTAATGTAAAAGAACATTAATTTTATTTTGCCGGCTGTTGAATATTTAAAATAAATATTATATTGTGATGAAAAACTTTTGTTCGATGATAAAAACTGTAAAAAATATATATGATAATATAAGATCTATTATATTTCAATTTTATCGCAAAATTGGGTTTAAGTTTGAAAAAGTTAAGCAAACTTTATCTTTACTCCAACTTATTTATGACTCCAGAGAGATTCCGTTCAAGTGATAATAGCTTGAATCTCAAAAGTTTCCTACTTGAGAGAAAAAAAATGAAAAAAACTATTTCGTGATACGTATCTAAAAAGTGTCTAAAACCTGACCATTGATTCATGTTAACAACGTACCATATTTTTGTAAACAAAAATATCTAACGAACCGTAAAAAGTCTTTACAAAAAATATTTTTAAATTATGTCTAATTTGCAAGATCATTTTTTCATATAGACATTTCATATTTCCTTAAGTATTAAATCTATTATATCAAAGTAAACATGTTTGATATTTTCTGCACTTGATTTAACTTATTTTGTGGTAATAACATATATGTGGTTTGAAAACATAATTTATTTTTAATAGATTCGATCATAATTTTGTTAAGGTCGTGTTTCTTAAATCTTTTAATGATTCTTTTTGCCGAAATCTATATTGAAAATGTATGTAATAGTAGAAAATGTCAAGGTAAATTGTTTTAGTATATAGTAATTTAAAGAGTTTTTTACGAATCATCGTAGGTTCAAAGTGAAAAATATCGTTGAACCTACAATGATGTTTATCTTATGTTTTTGTTAACAGAAAATTAAAATTGATCACTTTGTCATAAAAACAAAAAAAAAGTGTTGTTGCATATTGTTTTCATTTTATTGCACTTCTTGATTTTATATCAATAGTTCGATAGAACAAATCAGATATGTACGTTAAAATTATCATTAGTTAATGAAATTATATTTATCGTTTTATGTGAAAACAGTAAAAGTCTTTAATAACCTACATAATACGTTTGATTCTTCTATGAAAAAATGTTGTGACATTTGCTATTTTTACGCTAAAGTCTTCCCTTCTGTAAGGAACTGTTCACTTTCATATGTAAATTAAACCTAATTATAAAATAAATCATTTATCTATTTTTGCTGGTTACTTTGTGTAACAGTACTGTCATTTATTATTTATGAAAACCATTTGTAATTTTACTTCTCTTCTCTTGGGTCATTTTCTCCAAATGTTCCATTGGTTTGTCATTATTGTTATTTTTTAATCTGTTTTCGTTGATATTTTTTATAAGCGTAACTCCCAAAATATGAACCGTTAAATAAAAAATGACTGGTACAAAATATGCCGATGTAAGGAATTTGTATATTTTTCTGGTGTCCCTCAAGCATAGTGATGCCATTGCAAATCCATACATATAGACGCGGAACCAGTACATAAACCACAAAGAAGCAGTGTTTCTCTAAAAATAGAAAAAAAACATGTTAAGAATTTTATTGGTCACATACACAGTTGTAGCTTAGTTATTTTTTTGACAAAATAATCCACCTATTCATCGTTCTAAAACAGTCAAACTAGCTTTCATTATGCACAACTGGTAATTTTTTATTTTTAAATAAGACGTCAAGAGACACAGTGAGTACCATATTTGTTTTACGCCGTTATCATTTAATATAATGAAGATATACAAAGTAAATAACATTTTCAATTTGATTATAGAATATATGTGTTAAGGACGAATAAACAAGTTGAAAATTTGATACAGCAGCATCTATATTCATTGCACGATTTCATTAATCAAGCGAATTGTTATATCGAGAATTTTATCGGTTTTCTTCAGAAGCTTAATAACGTTTATAAAAACACGTTAGTTGTGAAAGAGCAACAGAACCTCAGAAAAAATATTTAATTTTAAGCCGTATTTATTTATGAATAAATGATATTTTGACTAACGTTTTTATATTTTTCATAATTCTAAATTTCATTCGGAGTCAATTATTTTTATTAATCTGTAAAAAATCCTTCTAAGCCATACAACTACAATCTCACCCTCTGTATACTTTATAAATTTATTTGCTGAGAAGTTTGAAATTTTAAGATGCCTCTTTTTTATGAATAAAAGTGAGAGAAAAAAATATCGTGATAAAGAATATTTGATCTGTTAAGAGATGTCGCTGTTTTGAAATATGATTGTATTTTTCAAACCGCAAACAAAGTATTTGAAACAAATTGTAAAATTTTTGAAAAAAATAATGGATTTATAATAATAATTAAGTTTGAATATATGTTTCATAAAAAACATAAAGTATACCATTCCTCCAAAACAAAGCTTTGTAATGCCTTACGTAGGCGTGTAGAAATCAATTAACAAATTTATTTAAAAATTTTAATACAGTTTTTTAAATAAATATTAAAAACTGAAACAGAAAAAAAAACTTTTTATTTTATTTTACCTTTTTTGTATATGCCTTTCTAAAGAAACGTAAAAAAAGGTCACGTCATATAAAACTAATAAAATGAAAAAAGAGATGGCAGGAGGTTTTTGTTTCATACATTATTTTATCCATAGTAATTCATAAAAATAAAAAAATAATATTGAAATTGTACATGTTCGTCAAATTGAATGTTAGAGAGAAAAAAAAGTTTGATCACAATCTTTAAGGGAATATATCATATTTTACTCCTTGATAGATGGCAGTATTCCAAATACAGCATTCTTATATTTCTTTACGACATATCGAAAATTGTCAGTATTGAGACATTGATGAAAAATATATAGACATTGTATGGAAATGTGTTATTTTTAAGCTATATTTTATAATCATCGTAGAATTTTATTTTATACTAGCGTGTACCCTGCATGCGTTGCAATGCCACTCAAAAAAAAGAAACCGCGACTTTATGGAATCGCCTCGTCGGGAGCCTCTCACCTTCCGATTGGATAAGTCAGACTTGAGGCGAGGCCGGAGCCAATTAGAAACGATAAGCTTAGGTTATGTTTTTCTTACCGAAATTTGACAGTGGCGGCCGTATGTACAATGGATACAAAATGTTTTTTGTTTTTTCTATCTGGTGCGTACACAAATAAATCAGAAGGTTTTCCAACACGTGAGCAGACCACATACAGTTGTCCATGTGAGAAGCAGGGATTTTCTAAATTTAGTCCACACACTTATAACGACTGTTTTCGTGCCTTATTGATGGTCATTGCAAATGCGACTCGCACTGGAAACTACAGGTAATTTAAATTCAAATGGCATATCTGTCGGAATCATTGGGATGTAGTAAACATTAAATGTAAACATTACATCTTATTCCTTTGAATTTTCCATTTAAAATAGTAGCATGAATAATTCATCATTTTTCTTACTGAAAGCCTGGTACCGTTGCAAAGTCGTGAGGAATTTATGTTTCGGAGAAGAATGATAGGGACGCCAATTTTCAATGCTAAAACATGCGGTGGCATGCCTGACAAATCAAGTGAATTCAAGAATTCTGTTGGATAATTGACGGCTTCGTCTTGATCCGTTATAGTATCGACGGACTTATACGCTATCGCTTCTCCTGGTATTTCATTTAAATTGATTGCATTGATATCTTTGTTTTTGGCTGCTAATATAGCATGTGCACTGAGTCATTGATGACTTTTATGATTGTGTGCAATATTTGGAAAAACTTTGTGAATCAATTCGTCTATGGTTGCGGTTATTTTACAGAAATTCGCTGGCAATGTGATACATTGTGTGGATTCCTCTATTGCCATTTTCCCATTTCCTATATCCAACAATTGTTTTACGAAACGTTCAATGGATGCATCATGTTGTAGTTGTACACACATATTGGTCTTCAAAGTGAATCTATGTACGTATCGCCATAAAACGGATGATTTGAGACATGCATTAAGTTCATCGGCCATTGTTGAACGTGATATAACAGGTAGAGTTTGTCGAAAATCAGCAGACAATAAAATGAGTGCGCCACCGAAAAGTTGCTCATTTCCTCTCAAATCTTTTAGTATGCAATGAAGAGATTCCGATGATTTTTTGTGTGCCATAGTACATTCATCGCATACAATGATTTTACATGATGTAAGTAGTTAGCCCGTTTTAGAATTTTTGTTGATATTGCATGTTGGTTTCTCAATTATTTACATATTCAATGGCAGTTTCAGTGCTGAATGCGCTGTTCGGCCCTTTCCAAAGAGTTGCTGCAATTCCAGATGATGCAATTGCTAGTGCAATGTTTTTTCGTGACCATGTGACTGCCAAAATGAGAGAAATGAGGAAGGATTTACCTGTGCCTCCGGGTGGATATATGAAATAAAATCTACCGCTTTGACCTGTAATTGCATCCATAATTGTGTCATACACAATACGTTGATCGGAAACCAATTTCGGAAGATTCGTTTAAACAAATTTACTCAATTCATTCACAGCAAAGTGTGTTTCTCGTTGGAAATCACGTCAGTCGTTTTCAGATGGATTCAGCGCAGCCATTCTCAATTGTACCAATGATTTGTTAGCGATTACTAAACATATGTCCTCAATCAATAGCAATGCCTCATTATACACGTTTGGTGTGAATTGAACGTGTGGATTTTGAATTGTTGCACGCAAACTATGAAAAATATCTTCACTCATGTAGCCTTTGCATTGTTTCCAAAGATCTTTTGGATTGGATGGAAAGCAAATTGTTAATATTACTGCAAATAACGCATGTATTTGTTGTGGGTCAGCAGTATTCGATGAATCAGCGAGTGAAGTGTCCCAATGTGCATCGTTTTCTAGAAGATTTAATTCGAGGCAAGCTTCACGATAAATGAAACATATTCGACCGTTTACTGTTCTCAATTCTCGGAAGGATGTCGGTCCACGTATGTTGATTAACAGTAATCGCTAGTAAACGCATTCTGCATTATTTGGTTGAACAGTGTACAGACGGCCTAATGCGTCGGTAGAATATACATTGTAATGTCCTTCAACTTCTTTACCTTGTTTGCGACGTTGATTTTTTTTCTGATGCATTCCATCTGTAGAATGTTGGCACTTCAGAGTTAGGTAGCGTCTTTGCAAACATATCATCCCTACACAATAAGAAAAATGCAGTTAACGTTGGCTGAGGTGACAATGCTCTTACACGTGCATTTTCTGTTGTTAAGTAAACTCGCTGTCCATTTTCAAGGTGAACTGCCAAATGAGTAACTGGTCGATGCCGTTCATGAATTGGAAATGATAAAATGCGCCATATTGCTTCATTGCTACTAATGTAGCGTCCCAGTTGATATTGGTTGATTTCATCGATAGTTGCAGTTGAATTTCCCACTCCAAAAACAGCCATATCGCTTCCTTTGTTGACATATTTGCAAATGTATTTGATGGATTTCATTGAATTACAATACTCGACGTTGATGTATGCTTTGTACGTTTTCGAGAGAAGCTGTGAATACGGTACAATCCAACGATTATCAACTTCAATCTCATTGTTTCGCCCTTTTCTTTCGTGCTTGAGTTGTACTCTGACCTATTCCTTTTTGTTTGGGTGGCATAATTGATTTCACAGTGAATTTTACGTTTTAAAATTCACTTTTGAAAAAAAAAAAAAAAATTGAATAAATTCTTTCTATATCACACACGATTTTTACGTAATATTTATTTCAATTCGTTCTGTCATGCGACATAAAACCAAAACAAAAAAGTCGGTAAAAAATAGAACATTGAAATAATTTTCTCGAAAATCGAACTTTGTTTCAAAATATTCAGTACCTTACGTAAGTACCTACAGGTGAGTGAATGTGACAGATTTGCGTCGTTCTTGTTTTCGGCGTTGCTATGGATACAATGTGTCATAAATGGCCATTCTGTATTACAATAGTCTTGTATGAAAACATGTTTTTCGTTAATATTCAATTAATTTTTGTAATCAAATCAAATTCTGAGTATTCTATCTTTTGCCCGGTAGTCTAAGCAATAATTCGACAAAGTTTTGTCGCAATTGGATTAATGGTGTAGGAGTTTATAAAGGACAGACAGACAGACAGACATTCATTTATATATATATAGATAGATAATATATACTAGACGTAAATGACAAATACATTTTTGCTTTTATTTACAATTGATAGATGGCTAAAAAACAATTACTTACCCATCCTGATAAATTTTTAGTTATATATGTTTTGTATGGTTTCTCAGTCGACAGACACGCTGGTATTGAAAGTAGTGCAATATAGCATCCTGATTCTACCCCATGCCATGCAGCGGACACAAATCCAGTCAAAAACATTCTGAAAACATTAATTACAATAGTATATTTGTGTAGACAGTTCTATTCAATATCGAAAATAATATTCGGTGAAAAGTTTTTGAAAGTTTGGTTTTTTTTTATTGTTAAAATTGAAAACTTTGTTAATGTATATAGGTTAATTTAGAGACGTTAGAGCTACAAATATTATTTTGATTCTCTATGCTCGGAAGATAATACAATATAATCAACAATATTTTTTAATCTAAGCACAATATTAACAATCAACATTATGATAATAATGTTTTAAATGCAGTCTAAAGCAAAAAATAAAAAGGCCAAATTCTAGGAAAAATATTATTAAAAATCGCGCTTTATATAATATTTAAATATTAAATTACTATAATATTACAATATGTGGGGCAATAAATTATTTTAATAGCACTTAAATGAATAAAATTTTCTTTTTTGTTATGAATTTTGAACCGGTTTTATGATATGTTTAATTTAATAATTGCCTAAGAATTTCACCAAGTCGGTTTAATCCATTCTGACAAAAATTGGACAATATTTTCAAGTGCATGAAATTAAAGTTTTTTGTTTTGTTTTTTAATCTTTCTACTTTCAAGTGGTCTTATATTGTAATAATTCATAGTATTGGTTTTTTAATTTTAATCTATCATAGAAGTGCAACTTCACCTGGAATTCGGGTATAAATTTTTTCATAAAATAACCTTCTTGAAAATTTTTATACGGAACGAATCAATTATTAAAGCAAAATAAAAAATTAAATCAAGCAGATAAACATTCTTTTATATTAAAGGACACTCGATAAGAATAATTTTGATATTTTTTGAAATCACTTGTAATTAATATCTAATTTACAGCGTTTCGATAATCATTACTATATAAGTAATCCTAATACAATGAGTAATCGATTAAGGTACAGTTCAAACTGCGAAAAAGCCGCATTACGAGCACTATCACGAAAGATTTGTGTTTTCGGATGACGAACCCTTATTCGGATCACGAGCTAATAAGTTTTTCTAATCCACTTATTATTCTTGTAAAAATAATCCACATTTCACTTTCGATAGACTTTTGAAAACGGCGCGTTTTTGGGACGGTGCGTTATGTCATTTCTTATGTTAATCGTATAACAAACAACTCGTATAGCGAAAATAGCCTTGGAGCAGATTATGTTCGCTTACTCTTCATTATTTTTTACAGTTTATTTATCATATGAATAACCTGACGATATTGATAATGTAAAGATGTTTTTCAAAGAAACGAAATACTTGTGACATACAGCAGTTACACTGTGAGTAAAATAAATTTCTTATAATTATTATATTTCATAACTGCTAAATATATTCATTTTTTCCTGATATAAGTTGGTGTTACCTGTATTGTTTTAGTGGCTCTGTAGTGGGTAATTGTTGACGTACACATCTCCACAAAAAGTACTGCGCCCCTTTATTCCAGCTCCTTACATGTATATACATAAAAGGCGTGGTTAAAAGTTTTATGATATCCATGCTCTTGATTGTTTTAAAATCATATTTCATTTCCTGCGCCTCAGAGTGTGTTCTGAAATAATATTTTTATATAAAATGTAAAGAAAAACAAAAGCATGCATGAACACATTAATGCATAAAAAAAGCAATACAAAATATAAAATATCACTCAGTAAGTTCTTAGCATGACACATAGATAGCGTGTGTAGCGTTATCCAGGATACATTACAGAGCGTATCCAGAAAACAAAAAACATGTTTCAGAAGAAATCGTATCGCTTTGGTCAGACAATGTATGTTGAAATTATGTACTCTGCAATAGTGCTTTTAAAGACCAAGACTACACCACGACGATTGTGCAGCAGAAAATCAAGACAATCCTTCAGTTAACCAAGGATACGCATCACTGGAGAGAACAAGCTGTGTTAAAAACTAAATGGATGATTCAATTAATTTTCAATACAATGTCTAACCGTGTCAAACCTATTTTTGCTAACAGTACTACTTTACGATTGCGAATCACAACACGTAACGAAAGCATAAAGTAAGCTGATACATTAACAGATAATGCAACCAATAGTAAAGAAACGATAGCGTTTTTCAAGAAAACGGATAAAAAGAAGATAGTTTATTTATAGTCATTTATACATTCAAGGAAGTTCGAAACTTTTCTGTTTTTTTTCCAACCAGATCGATACCATCGCATTAAAAGATCACTTAGTAGGAACATCCAAAATATATACTCGGTAGAGCTACGGGACGCATGGATTACCTGAAAGAATTCAAGGAGTCTAGTTGGGGATAGAGAATCGTAGAGGCACCATAAGGTGACCACATAAACCGAACGAGGAACATAAAATATTTGATAGTATCTTCCTGACTAGTGTTGTAAAAATAAATACTGTACAAATAAATATAAAAAAAACCAAGTTCAAATATGCTTAATCGATTGCAATATGAAAAATAAAAATTTATAATTGAGCCGAAACAAATAAATAGCTAATATTTTTAAAAGCAATTCTATTTTTAAAACACATATAACTTTATAAGAAAGGTTATTCTTAATTAACTGCGCTAAAAACTTCGCGTGCACTTTTTGCAAAATAAAAGCATGGGAAACAATCTTTAGATAATAGCGAATGTTTGGCGTGACTAATATTTCTAGACGCCAAATCAGTCACACTCAAACTTTTTTTCTCAGAGCCCCATTCCGATTTTTGCTTTTCTACGTGGCCAGCAAAATACTGATATTTAACTGTAATGTAACACATACTATACTGCATACATATATATGTATGTATTATGTCAAAATAAAACTATTTTATTGTTTGTGAATTTGGCAATAAACAGCACCAGTTGCACCGATTGTCCAATGTTGAAAACATGTTAAAAAAAATATTTGGTGAAAATAATTATTTCGGGCCGAACGTAAGAGCTAGTTGCGTTGCATGCGACCCGTGGACCGCAGTTTGAGTATCGCTGCGGTAAATGCTTGATGAATTTTACATTATTCAAATATTTCGGCTATAACTAAAGTGACCATACGTCCCGTTTTATGTAGCCTGTCCCGTTGTCCCCAAGTACAGCTTCGGGACGTCGAACTGTCCCGCTTTCAAAAAGAGGACAACACAAGCCAAGAATTCCATTCTTATTTAAAAGCAAACCCAGTTATATTTAAGAATAATTGTTCATCAGAAAAATATAAAACAACATTATTTTTTTCACATTTATATTATTATTCCTCCAATTTTCTTTATCAACATTCCTTTTCTTTTTATTAATACATAAAAACTATGAAAAAATACGTGTTTTCTTGAATATACATACTATTACGTAAAAATTGGTAGATGTGCCGTTTCGAGGACAAAAATAAATGGTCACATTAGCTATAACATAACATAATTGCGACTAGTGATTCATTGGCTGGTAAAAAGATATACTGCTATAAAATGCACTGCGATGCAAAATAATTTAATAAAAATACAGTGTGTAATCGTGATCACACAAAAAGAAGTTTTTAGGCATGCTGCTTTTTACGATGACACGCCTCAAGCATTTCTTGTATGTGTTTATACTGTGTAGCGTTTCCGCAAGAAGAATTTAATTGCGTCGGGTCAAGTTGCCTTATGAAATATAGAACATTCATCTTTCATTTTACTTTTGTTGCGCCATACGCACTGTTATTTTTTGTACTGCCGTTAAAATCAACGAATATGCTAATAAAGGTCAGCCCGGCTTAAAGTAACAAGCGTCTATGAACAAATCGAATATTTAAAATCTACAATGAAAGAATTCTTACTATCGTGATTTATAAATTATCGGATTATCGATTCCATTTTATCTTCTATTATTTCTTCGTTTCTTAAAAAAAACATTGAAATATAAAGCACAAATTTACATACAGGTTGTCTAAAATATCTTTGAGACACTTGTTTCAATATTTAGCGACGGTACAAGTACAAAGGGACGCATTTTTAAGTTTCTTAAAAGGACTTTTTTGATAATGACAGCACGTTGTTACATGTTAAATTGAAAAGATAAAAGCTGCAAATGCTAAATATGTATAAGAAAAAATTGAAAAAAAAGGGCTTGCAAATTTACGACCAAAAAAAAAAGACTAACAACATACTACCGGTTTGTTAAATTAAATAATGTAATTTATAATATGTCAGATCGGGTGCATAGTTCTTTTGAATAATAATCTATATCACTATATCTCAATTGTTGGCGCAATTTTGTTTAAAATAACTTTTTTGTGCCTTTTATAAATTTCATTTTGCCTTTTATTGTAGATATAAATATAGCAGTATAATATATACAGAATATTTCCAAGCTGTCACATTTATCGTTGGTTTTATTTATAGTCCTGGTAAAAGAAATACAAGAATAAGGATAAAAATACCTCATTTATTTTTAGGTATTTTTGTCCGCGTTGATAATTCGACAATTTTAAGCCATGTTAAGTATATTTCAGTGAATAATCAATGTTATTTTTGTATTTTGGTAAAGAAAATATAAAAGAAGAATTATAAAGCTTAACACGTCTTTTTATATGTAAAGCTTAACATACAGAATCTGAAACGCATAAATTTGTACACACCGTAAACAACGTGTTGAGTATTCGCGCTAATGACCTAATCTGGTAAAATAAATTATGTTTTCGTTACAAGCATAGCCCAGCCCAAACTTGCTTGGGGTGAGATTTTATTAAAAAAATCAATATTTATCATGATTTCAGATTATAATGTTTCCACTGATGAATGACCTCCTGAATAAACAATTTTATTAAGTAAGTCAGTAAGTTTTGATTTTTTAAGCTGCAATTGAAGTCTTTCGTGAATATTAAATATTCCAACAAGACAGCATAAAAAAATTCTTAGAGAACAAAAAAATCTGTAAAACTGACCCCTAAAAATATTCACTAGTCATCTTTTCGTGATGACATTTTTTTTGAATTCCTGATCATGAGATAAGATCCTATGTATTTAATCTACCAAATTATTATAAGATTCCTTTAGATAAATTTTAATAATAAATAATACATGAAAATACTTAATTTTTGTTAGATTGATTAATAAAGCGAATATTACTTACATTTTTTTGATGACTGAATAATTTTTGGTTGGACCATGTCCAGTTTTGTTATCACCTTGAACTGGGTAAGCACCAAGCCCCACAGATAAATACACAGTTTCAGCCCAAAGTGTCTGTGCGGTTAAACCAAAGGTGGCATAATGGAACATCATGATAACGTAACAAGTCTGGTGTAAGAACGAACTATCTCTGAATTCATTTGTCAAGCAATACTGGAATTCAAAAAAAAATATCAGAATTATTTTAGTTAATTAGCAGTTCTATAATATATCAGCAAAAATTGTATCTTCAATACCTAGATGTCACTGTCGTTAATACAAAAAAAAATGTAGATATTCACAAATCAGCTCAAAATAGCACAACATTTTAAATGTTAAAAAAATATTGTCAAATACATATAACAAAAAATATTTTCAGCTTTTTTTTTATTATATGAGATTGTTTTGAAAGTATAAGGCATCGAAATCACATACGTGCAATTTGTCAAATGCATATTTAAAAAACAAAACAAATATTTCACATCGATTGTTCTCTCTCGAATTTTAATCAGACCCATCTAAATGTTTAACCACAGTTCTACAAACACAGATATTAAAAAAATATTGAAATCCTTTTCATGACGTACTAGGCTTCTAATTATTTTTATTACTCAATTTTTATATTGTGTTTTTAGACATCCTGTAGTCACAGTGAAGCCATTTCACATAATGTCACTTATTAAATATTTAATAAGCCAATAATTTCTAATCATTTTTAAGATATTAACTGTCACTTCTGGATGAAAATTTACGTTATTATGTAAAAACAAAATATTTTTAATACTATTCCTACAACATATTTCATAAAAAGGACTGGTTATATTATTGATGGATTAAAATTTACAAAGCCTAATACGTGTCATTTTATTTAACCTTGTTGTTTGGCCTTGTTACGATTTATATATTACCTATTAAATATGGTTGCGATGATTAAAATTGATCGTTTTACTATATCATAAAGTTGGAAAAATAACACGTGCGAAAAGTACAATGCACGTGAAAAGTAAATCCGGTCCAGATCATAAAATATATTGTGGAAATAGTACTAACAAATGTATTTTTATAATATTAAATAATTTAGGATTTTTTTAAAATATTTGAATCGTCTGAGATTGTCCCAACCTTATATTAAAGCCGTAACGGTTTGTTGAAATTGCATTGTTAATTATATTTATTTATCACTTATAAATATACAGTGACAGTTTTAGATATTGAATAAAGTATTATTATTTTTTTTTTTTTTTTTTTTAAATAATAAAAACACATTTTTTAGTACTTATTTCCACAATATATTTTTTGATCAGGACCGGTTTCGCTCATCGCGAGCATTATCAACTGATCATTATCAGTTGATAATGCTCGCGATGAGCGAAACCGGTCCTGATCAAAAAATATATTGTGGAAATAAGTACTAAAAAATGTGTTTTTATTATTTAAAATATAATGCCTTTCCATCAAGAAGTGACAGTTAACACCTTAAAAGTATTATTATTTTTATCGGATTTAAAAATAGATAAATTATGTTTAATAAAATAATGATCACTTGTAATTTTTTACAATATAAACATTGTTAAGTTTTGTAAAGATTTTTTATAAATAATATGATGACTTACTTCGACTGGCCAGAATATCTCAATTGTTTTGAAAATGAAGTACACCATAAATGCTACACGTAATCTTTTCAGAGGAAATTCAAATCCAACCAATCGTGAAAATGGTAAAGTCAGGAAGTCTCTATATGTCCGAAATGTGAAATGAGGACCTAAAAAGTATGAGAATGTTAAATAATATTTATGAAAATAACATAATTGTACATTACAAATAGGCACATCATCGAAAAACATTTAGGATGTATGAATGGCTGTCAACAAGGATTTTAAATATCGGCGTAAACAATATCGAGATCCAGAGGGTGAGGACTTTTAAGTACGTTGAAAAATGGTATTTTATTGAACAATTTTATATAAATGATCGGTTTCCAAATATTTTAAAATCATACTGTATTATTAATAAAAATTGAGAGTTAATATTTGTTATTGTTTATTAGAAAATGTTTTTTCATTATTATATTTCTATTCCTCACTTATTCAATGAAATTTTAAGAAAATATTTATTCAAATCATTTTTAGTTTCTCAAATTCATGACCTGAGATCGTTTTATAAAGAAAATGCTTCCAGACTTTTAATGTCGGTCTTTTTTTAGATATTGTTTAATTATGTCGCACGTACTCACGAGCAGGATGGCAAATGAATCTAGATAAAACTTATAATAAAAGATCAATTGCATCTAACAGGAGCTCTTCTGAATAGGATAATGAAGAAATTGTAAAATAGAAACAATAAGCGAGGGACTTTAAATGATAGATAATTTATAATAATCTTAATTAATGATTTAATATCTGAAGGGAATTAGATAAACAGGAAAAAAACAATCTGGTTAGAAACAATGATGCGTAAAAATAAAGAATACGGAAACAATAAAGCAGCGTTTTACTGCATACATTATTTTTAAATATAAAGATGTCATAAAGATTTATATTAAAAAAAACATTATTACATGTTTATTATCCATTTGAAAACTTTTAAATATATATTCATTCAATATAGACATGTATGAATCATTTTAATTTGGTTTGTTTTTTCATTTAATGAATTTCATTCAGAATAGTTTTCAAAGTTTTTTCAGCATATTTAACATGTACATCGTAAAATCAAATTGGCGTTAAAAAATTATATCAGTAAAAAATATTGGCAATGACCGATCAAGTGGCGATCACTTCAGAAATATGCTTATGCTATTGCGTAAAGTCCACATGGGGATATAATGATGTCTAATTTAGCAACTTGTTATCATGCATTAAAAAAAATACAACAATATATAAAAATGTTAATAGATATTTGGGCAGGGAATTATCGTACAAATTTGTTTTTAAAAAGACTTCATTCAATGATGACTTTTAATGTTTTTATCGTTTTTGCATTACAAAATAAATATAATAATATATTGCAGAGCTTTAAGTTTTTTTTTGACTTGCAATTGTTTTTCTAAAAGCATAGAACTTGATTTAAAATACATATGCTTAATTATGTGGTAATTTTCCTTTATTTATAATATGATTTTGTGCGTTCATGGACATTTTTATATAGTTCTAATCTCTGTGACAAGAGTGTTTGACTTCTATGTTTTAACACAAAAATGCTCAAATTATTGTTACGAAAACCATTTATTCATTCGTTTGATTTATTTCACACCATTTGAACATAGTATTACATGCTTAAGTTGTCGATGAAATATGTTATCAATAAAATTAGCTACGAAATATATTTCGTTATTTATTGCTCGAAGAAAACTTGACACAGTTATGTGAAAAAAATTATTAAGCATGCAATAAAGAACGTTCAATTAATATTTAAAGCTCTTAATGTGTAACTGTCAACGATACAAATAATGTTTAAGAGACATATATTGTTTTACCTTGCCAACAACTGAAAAATGTGTAATGAATTATATCAGGGAGACTTGGATTTACAAGTTGATCTTCTGACCCATTTTTTTCTCCATTGTCTATGGCTTGTTGTGTTTTGAATGATGAATTTATTTCATGTGCCACTCCAACAACTTTACAAATCATCATCATCTGTAAGTTGACTATCTCCAGGTTGAAAAACGTTTTATTGTTGAAGCAATTCTCATATACTCTATACATAGTGAAAAATGTAAACATGAATATGTAAGCAGCTTTGTGGCATGATCTATAATAAAAGAAAAAAAACAATTAAAGCTATTTATTTGGAAAAAAAAAATAATCTTATTTGTTAGCCTTGATGAATGTACCACACGGTGAAAAAAAAGCAATGTATTTTAGCTCTACAAAATTATTCTTTAAAATATAGTTGATAGCTATTTCGGCTGACGCCATCGTCAGAAACTAACATTTGCTTATCTACAATATATATATATATAGATGTGTAGAAAAGGCACACAATCAACATTCACAAAGGATTCTTAACGAACAAACTAAGATATGTCGGTCTCCATTATTGACTCCTCTGACTGATGACTCTTTGTTTCTGTAATGTGCCATTTCCGTGTCATATGTTAACTTATTGATATGGCCGCCTTTTTAGTTTCATTTACAATTGTTAGTTTTATGCCAACACGAAACAAGCTAGGTCATTAAAACAGGAGAGAAGATGTATTGTGTACCTTTTCTACACAGCTATATATAGATAATCAAATGTTAGCATAGTTCTGACGATGGCGTGAGCCGAAATAGCTATCAACTATATTTAAAAAAATAATTTTGAAGAACTAAAGTACATTGCTATTTTCTTCACCGTGTTATAATGGAGTTCTTCCAAGTGAATGCCAATTCAATCAATTGATGAACGTACTTATGAGGCCGATTGTTATACTAATACAGTAAGTAATCGGTTAACGAACAGCTTGGACTGCAAGCAATTCGGACTACGAACGCTGTCACGAAAAAATATTGCGTTCGGACAACGAATAAATATTCGGATAACGAACAAGAAAGATCTTAATATTTTTTCTGTGGTAAATCGATGACCGGTTAACGAATAATTCTAATGGTTAACTTAGTCTTGGAACAGATTATGTTCGTCAACCGGATACCCACTGTGCATATAATTTATGATATCGACTGAGGGTGTTTGATGGAATTTTATAACTTAATATGATTCCACAAGCCTTTTCAATAACGGCCAGGGTTTTTCTTTTCGGTTTCTTCGGGCATTCTATCACACGGACGCAACACAATATACAATTCGAGAAGAGGAGTCAATAAGAAAGAAAAAAAAAGGTCCTTCTATCCAAATATAAATATGATGTAAATTATTAAAAAAAAACTAAGGATTTGATTATAATGACATCCAATTTGTATAAAATAAATTTTACTAACAAGGAATATCGTTAATGAGGATTTTATAATAAATAATAATTAAATATCATTAGAATGTCATTGATAAAATTAAGGCTTAAAATTTATGACATCGACTCAAGGTACTTGATGGAATTTCAATATCTAATTTGAATTGCAATTGAACAACTTTGTACGATTTCACATGTTTTGTCAATAACGACCCGGGTTTCGCCTTTAGGCATCGTCAGGCATTCTATATAAGCTAGGTTATTAAAACAGACGAGAATATGTATTGTGTGCCTTTTCTGCACAGCTATATATAGATAAGCAATTGTAAGCTTAAACATAGTTCTGACGATGGTATGAGCCGAAACATCTATCAACTGTACAGTATAAATAAAATTAGGGAACTAAAATACATCGCTCTTTTTTCACCGTGTTAAAAAAACAGAGCTGTCTAGTCATAGTGTTTTAACAGAAGTCTGAGTCATGAAATATGAGCTACTCCGACTATTTTCTCGATTAGATGATATTGAAAAATATCTCAATGAACAAGAAGATATAAATCACCTTCGTTTGATCAGTGCTAGAGTCGAAGTCCTGTTTCAATACTCCGTAATAAGGAAGGCGTGGTAAAAAAATGATTATTTCTTTTTATTCTATACCGACATTTTTTTTAAATTTTATGAGCAAGTGTGAAGTCACAGCTTTGATTTTTGTTATTACATTATATCTTTTTTGAAAGATTTTTATACAAAAAGGACTGATTTAAAATTTAAAGTGTTATTGTGTCTCGTATTTTTTTGTTTATGATATCGACTAGAAACATGTGAAAATAAAAATATTTTGACATCAACCAACCATTTGTTATAGGGAAAACATACTAATAACGTGGATAAAGGTGTTCAATTATTGCTTTCAATTAATCAAAATACAGTCAGTTCTCGACTTACGACGGGGTTCCGTTCCACCACTTTCACTCGAATTTCATACAAAAAAATAATGAAAAGTACGTGGTACGTTATTGGTATTTTATTTAGAATATGTAATATAGGTAATATACATCTATTTATAATAGAATGATAATAAATAATATATATTTACAAAGTTATTCTGTGGTATTTTCATCATCTGTGCTAATATCCATAGGTGTCTCAGTGTATGTAGAAGTGAGGTGAGTTTTTCTCACAAACATATCCAGATTTGTTTGTGAAAATTGCTTTTTCTTTTCTATATAAATTTCATTATAACAGGCGAGTGATTGCTGAATCAGGCAATGTACCTTCGAAAATCTATCAGTGTTTGGGTCCATATTTTCAAATTGTTGAATTCCATAGTTGATTTGGCTAAAAGCTGCAGCCATGTCCTTAAGCACATATTTTTTAAGTAGTTCATTTTGTTCATCTAGTTCTTTTGATTCCTTTGTATTTTTTCTGTAGCATGTTCCTTCTCAATCTCAATCAAATCTTGATTTTGAGCTGTTCATCATCATTTTTTAATAGTTGAATTATATCTTCACTGTCGACTTTCAGATTAAGTTTTTGAGCAAATTGTACAATAATATTCGTTACTTCTCCTACTTCATTTTCTCTATTAAAATTCATATTATTATAACGTTTTAATAGTTTGTTCCATATGCCATTCATACATGATGTCGTTACATTTGACCATCCTTCTGAGATATTTTTAATTGCTTGAAAGATGTTATAGTTTTTCCAAAATTATCTCAATGTCTGGTATTTTTCTATTGCTTTGATTGCTTGGGTAAAAGTAATTCTCAAATAGTGCAATTTTAAGTTAGCAATACCCCTTTGATCCATTGGCTGTACAATGTTTGTAGTGTTGGGGGGTAAATAAATAACTTTTATGTTTGGATGGGATTCAACTAAGTGTGGAGGATGACCCGGAGCGTTGTCAATAATCAGCATTATTTTGAAATCTTTTTCTTTTGCAATATTTTTTATTTCGGGAATAAAACACTTATCAAACCAGTCTTGGAAAAGATATTGTGTCATCTATGCTTTTTTGTTCCAACGATAATGTAGCGGCAAAGTAGACTTATCGATTCCCTTAAAGGCTCTTGGGTTTTTTGAGTTATAAATCAAAAGTGGCGTCAATTTAAATCCGATGACATTTCCACCCAACAAAAGGGTTAAACGATCTTTAATGCTTTAAATCCGGGCATGCACTTAGCATCTTGATGAATATATGTTCGTTCTGGCAATCGATCGCATCATCTCAGTTAAGGTGAACGCATCAATTACTTAAAAAAAATATAATATAAAATAAATTTTGGTCTCCGTCGTAAGTCCGAATGGTCGTAAGTCGAGAACTGACTGTACTGTGGATCATAAATTATTTTATCCATTTTTTTTATAGAAATAAACGGAGCCTAATTAAATTCAAGTTATATTCTAAACGACCAACTTAATCTTCCCATTTTCCCCGTGTTATACCTGTTACGTGAGATTAGTTTGAGATGAAAATTTTATAAATTAAATTCTTGTATTACATCACCTGATGTTCAATTTCCACAGTCACTCAATAACTTGATATAAGTAGGTATCTCTATGTATTAAATAACCCAATTACATTTTAATGATAGTTGATTATTATTTATTGCATAATCCTTTCATCAAAGACTCGTTAATATAATTTAGTGTTAATAAAATTTATTACTCGCATTAGATTTTTATTATTATTAAACAAATGGTATTGAAAGTTATATCAGTTTTATGTTTGAATTCTAACCTTACTGTTTGTGTTTTTTCCTTTGTGATTAGTTTATATTCTGTATAAACGACTATTTATTGTGTCAGTTCTTTTGCATTCGTATGGTGGAATGCCTAACAATGCCAATGGACAAAACACGAGTCGTAAGCGAAAAAAATAGTAGAATCTTACAAAATTACAACGATTCAATTTCATGTTTTTTACTTCTGAAGCCTTTCAAATATTTAAAAATAGTCGTATATATAATAATATATTTGCAAACGTTTTTTTTTTAATTATTACGAATTTGTACGTTTCCACATTTTTTTTCACTAACGGTCTGGGTTTCGCCTTTCGGGATTTTCAGGCATTCTATCACACAGGTACAACACAACTGACAATTCAAATTTGATATTAAAATCCCACCATGCACCTACAGTCGATATCATTATTATAAACACGTTTAAATATTTACTTATAATGTATTGTTATAATTTTTTTAGTATTTTCATATTGAAATATTAGTGCTGAGAGGAGTGAAAAAGAAGGACTGTTTTTTTTATCTTTTGAAGTGGAATTCCCAGAATAAAAATAAACAAAGCACATTTTTCCGTGTTATGTGCACTGCCATCGTATTTCTAAAGAATTGTTTGATTTTGAGAACATATGACTCCACCATATATTGAATATGCTTGCTTAAGTCTTTGTGCATACTTGAAAGGCTTTGTTTGTGAAGTTCAGTCATGCGAATTCTCTTTAAATACAGTAAATTATAAATAAAAAATATGTTTAAAATATGTTGATGCATGCAGGACACGAAGACAATTAAACTTATCTCAAATTAAGACATTTTAAAATGCTAACTGTCACTTCTAGATGGAAAATTATGATATTCTAAATTATAAAAACACATTTGAGTTTCTATTTCCACAATGTATTTTATAATCTGGAATGTTTTTGCTAATCGGAAGCATTAAAAAAAATTGCGGTAGAAATAATACATAAAACTTTGTTTTCATTATTTTTTATAAAATAATTAAGAAATTGAATTAATATTTATCACACTTATTGTAACATGCTTTATAAATATATATTCTAAGCAAATGCCTAATGAATAAGTGAACACAGATTCTTTGATATACGGTATACATTTTTTGGACGGCTTCATTTTAACGCGGTGAAGAAAATATTTTTTAAAATGAATCTTTATTTTATGTGTGTACTACTCGAAAATATTTTTTTAATAATATATGTCGAAGTAATTATAGATCAATTTTTATACGGATTTTCAAAATGATTACCCAAATATTATATGAAATCTATCTCTTCATTACTTGACTTTTTATATAACGGAACTTGTTTAATGATATTGTATGAGTATGTACTTTACTCTCGACTTTTTAACGCAGTTTCTTTTTACACGGGACTGCGAAAATGTTATCTACCGCGTTAATCGGGGATGAGTTTATTATCCTAGAAATTAAGTAGATAGATCCAGGTATGGTACACAGAATGTATGTATATATTATATTTAATTCCTATATCTGCATTAAATAATTGGTTAATTATTATTAAAAACACATCTATTATTTATGTAACAGAGATAGTATATTTAAATTTTAATATATTTTTACTGCCGTTTTTTTGAAATCATATATTTTCATAGATACTTTACAGTCATATATCATACCTTTTAATTTTTTCTTAGCAATAAAAAAATTTGGTATCGCCGAACAACTTTTTAAATATTTTTAAATACAAATTTACTTTCACTTTAACTTTTTAAAATGGTAATAAAGATTTGAGAGGCCTCCCTAAGTCAGGAAGGCTTTTAGCATTAGTTGGTGATGTGCTAAAATTTCTGGTGGAAGCAGATCCTTGAAATGTTATAAGACATTTATCAACAGAACTTGGTTCCCTTTGGACGATCGTAAAATATCATCTCAAATGCATTGGCAAAAAGCACGAGCAAGGAGATTGTGTTCCGGGCGATGTATAGCAAAAAGCACTGGAATAGCGAGAGTCTACTCGGGGCACGGATCACACAGGAAAAAATTAAAGAGCTTTTTTTCCAAAGTTTTGCAACATCCGCCGTGTTCTACCGATATTGCACCATTTGACAACAACCTTATTATTCCATCGCACGGATGCAACGGAACTTTGATTTTTGAATTATATGAATTATTGGTATATTTTGAAATTGAATTTGAAATAGTAATTTAATCAACAGTGTTTAAATCAAAATATTTAAAAGTACATCTCAAATAAAATATATCAAAAAACAAAACTGTTTTATTTAGAAGAAAAATACAGTAACACTATACTGTCACGGTTAATGGTTTTATTAAATTATGGAAAGGTTCCAAGTTAACAAACTTAATTTTTAAACTAAAATCGTTTCTTTACTGAATATTTGAATAGTAAAAAAGTTTGGTATAATCTTAATTTTTGAAATAACTTCATTTAGTAAAAAATCATTTCTGACCATCTACTGTAGAAGATAAAAACGAAGCCCTTTAAGTCCTTCAACTTTGGCGTACTTTTTTTAAAAAAATCTTAATTTATTTCACCAAAAAACATTATCTTATATTAAGTTATTTCAAGAACCAAGAAAGCAACAGTTTATTATAACCGATAGAGTTTCTTTATTTATTAAAGCTTGTTCAAAAAATAAATAATTTTTTTTAAATGAATTCACATTCAAAAAGTTTTTGTCATTCCAAATAAGATGCGAGCTTTGCCAATTATAATAGCAAAAATTACTGAAAATTGTTTAAAAGTATTTTTATATCTACACAAAAAGTTGAAATTAATGAATTTATGAAAAATAGTATCTTATATTAGAATAAAATTTTGCGTTAAATAAGAAGTGTGATTAGTGTGCAAAAGTTTTGAATATAATATAAAAATCTTACAACTTTTACATACCTTTTTCCGGCGTAAAACACAACAATTGACCCTAAAATTCCAAAAAGCATCACTACGCACAGGCGAAAAAGCCCACCAAACAATAATGCACAGCTTAATCCAAAAAAAGTACCAAACCATTTTCTAATATTTTCACCCTCGTAACGCTTAACAATTAATCCAATTATTGAAAATAATGCAACTATTCGACCAATTTTCAAGTACATGGAGTTGCCAGTATAAAGTTTAAAAAGATGAAAACACATGTCAATTGAAAACATTTCGAGAGTCATATTTAAATGTTATCAGTTGACCAAGCTCTACAACGACGTTAAGTAAACGTCACTTCTCTCTCTGATGTCTTATATATAACTAAAATTTTTATCTATCGCACTCCTCAAAATTTTTCATTTCAAATAAAAGAGATTGCAATACATGCTCGATTACAGCTCAATCCTCGTGTAGAGTTCAATGAAACATTCTCCACTGCAATAAATCAAATTTTATCTGTTGAAAAATCCGTGGAATATAATATGTTTAATTGTGCGTTTTTTTTTGTACGCAAATTTCCATATCAATAAAAAAAAGATTAGCATTACTCACTAGGGCTTATTTTTCTAACATATAAGAATTGATTTACTTTTCTTTATTGAATATTATTTATATGTGTAAACAGATTTACTTAGCTTTCTACACAAAGCTACGTTTCGGCATTTTCAGGCATTATATAACACGGATGCAACAGAACTGACCTCATCCATCAAGCACCTTAAGTCGATAACATAAATTATATTATATTTAAAATATTTTAATCTTGAAATGCTGCCTAAATTAATAAATTTTAACCGTTGACAAATTATCATAATAAAAGCACACACTTTGAGAATCAATGATATGACTTATTAAAAAAAGGTGTACTCGTTTAATTTTATTGTAATTGGGAAGTTCTTGTTGCACTAGTGACAAAAACAATGTGGATGAATTCGTGGTATTTGTTGTCAGTATTTTTTAAAAATTCAAATTTGCCTTCGAAAACATCTTGATTTGTTTTTAAAATTAATGAAACGATATTTAAAATTGATTTTATTTGTAAAACATTGAGATGAACAATATGCTTACAACCGAGGCTCTTTTTTCTTTGTCATACTTACTGACTTACCATTAATTTTCATTGAAATATCATGCTTTTTATAAAACTTAGGTAAACCCTGCAAAGCTAAATGTTCTTTTTATATACCTGTTTTTACAAACATTTATTTCAATACGACCACGTAAGATCAATAAAATCATTCACACGTCAATGTCATGCTCATTTACTGACCTTCACTTTTATTATATGAGTAGTTATCATATTTCTAGTTTAAGCCTTCCTTTAAATGATGAAACTATTGTATATTTTGCTTTATAAAATTGATAATGAGTTATTTTCTTGAAATTCATAAAAATATTAAAAAATTATAGTTAGAATACTTAAATCCGTAATAAACAACTTGTTTTATAATAATAATCATAATTTATACAATAGAAAAATTGTAAAAATTTAATTTGTAATTTGCTCATAAAGTTCATAATCAGGATGACTTAAATTAAGTTAACAATCTTTGCACGATCTAGCTGTCAAATAACAACATAATCATTTTAGATTTCATATCGAAAGGAAATGTTACAATTGTTTTCCAGAATCCGTTGAATAGAATAATATGTATAGGACTGTGAATACAACTAGCGTTAAAAACAATCAATTTAAGTAGAAACCGGTAAGATTTTTCTTCTATATTATACTCAATATTTTAAACAATAAAAACACATTTTTTACTACTTATTTCCACAATATATTTTTTGATGAGGACCGATTTCGCTCATCGCGAGCATTATCAACTGATAGAATACAATTTACAAACAAGTCTATTTATACAAAACAAAAAATTAATTTGAGTTAACTAGGAAACAATTTACATAAAATCATACAATATTGATACAAATAAAGTAAATTAGTATAAAAATTAAATGTTCACAATCACTTATTAAGAATTACAAATACAATTATGGTTTTTTGTTTTTTGTCTATCTTCTTGGATATGTTTTCAGAAACTCTGCCTAAATGAATTAGTTTCACCCAACGTTTTTCAACGGAGGGAACATCAATCATCAAGCTCGAGGTTACATTTAATAAAGCTAATTTTTTAGTTTTTTTTTAAGACAAGTCGATCAATCAACTTTGCATCATATCCATTGTTAAGTGCGATCTGTTTAATGGTGTTTAAGTCTAAATTGAAATTTGATTCTGTCATAGGAATTGTCTATGTGATATATCATATATGATGTATATTTGGTAGCTATTTTGTACGGGATGCATCGATAGCAATTAATTAACCAATAGACAAATCCTATCATTACGTTAACAAGTCTTGTATTTCACACTTGTAGTATTGACTGACGTTGCAACAGAACTGACCAGTCAGTGATGTCAGTAATGTGTGTGTGATAGAATGCCTGAAGATACCAAAAGGCGAAACCCGGGTCGTTAATGACAAAACATGCGGAATCGTACAAAGTTGTAACAATTCGAATTTAATGAAAATTAATTAAATGAATAACAAAACAACAAAAAAAGACAGCAAGGACGTTAAAGTTAAAAAGTTAAAATTCAAACTCGTGTAAAGTTTACTTTGATACATAATAAAACTAAATTTAATAAAAAAAATAGTATTCGCCTGACTCACTCTCGTCCACATGGAATATGACGACATACGAAGCAGTCCTGTTGAAAATTATAAACGCCCTTACCAATTGCAAACCCTTTGGCATAGACTGGTTCTACACTTGGGAAGAACAAACAATTCATGCCCATGATTTCAAACAACGTAATACACATTAGCATCGAACTACTCTAATTTTGTATCCAGCACATTTAGACTTCTAAAATTATACGCAATGGCTTTGTTCAAAGTAATTTCGACTAATCATGTGCCCAGATACAGTCACGTTTCTTTACATCTCTACATTTCATCGTAACAAATTGATCAATATTACGCAGTCGCTTCTTATTCATCGAATAACCTAACGATTCAATTAAACTCGATGTATTATGTATGCACTCAAAAATTGAAGCATATCTAGTAACACACACACAAGTATAGTAAATAACATATCAATAATTTATTTGATGTTATAAATAAGCTTTCAAAAAGCTTCTGTTTAATTCATAATACATGAAATAACAGTATTATAAAAATTAGCTCTGAAGTGATAGAATTGTCAAAACTTGCCTATGTGAAGTGCCACACTTTAATGTTTATACATGTACCGAGTCTCACTGATTTTTTTGGTTTACATGCACTTCGCAAGCCCTATAGCGGCTATTTTTTCTGTTGCCGATATAAGAATCAAAATCTGTTTTTTTATATCCCAAAACAATCTGTTTTTTGAATCTTGCAAATCTTTCCTCGGAGTAGACTCGATGCCACTTTTATATAGTCTCCAGGAAAAGGAATGTTGGTGTCGTGTATTGCACGCGAAACGATTGTCTTTTTAGTTCATGTAAACCAATACTTTCATGGGCGATAAGACTAATTGGAAGACTGTTTTAAAATGGTCAAAGTCTTGTCTATAAGAAAACATTAAAATTGTCTGTCAAATACTTCGTTTGTCGTCTCTAATTTGTCTTTTTTCGAAGGACTGGTCTATCACGTCAAAGCACGTTTCCGGGACTCAAGCGTTGGATATTTTATTACGTTAAAACACGTTTTCAGGATTCGATGTGTTGATTATTTAAAAATAAGACACTCATTAAAACGTTTTGTAAAATTCGTAAACATAAATCACCACATTTATTTATCAAAAAAGATAATTTAAAAGAAAGTATATTGAATTCAAATCTGCTTTAAACCAATAAAAAAATATCTTATAACACTGCCAAATAAATATATCAAATTTAGTTAATAAAGGGAATTTATACGACGACTGTCATTGTCGTCATAATGAATGAAATTTAACAAACAAACAATATGGTTAAGCGTTTAAAATATTTTTTTCCTTATCAACAATAATCTATAAGATTTCTCATGGACTTTGAAAAAGTTTAAAATTGATCATGCAAGCAATTCACTCAGACATTAAACAATCAAAAAAAATATCAGTTATAATAGAAAAACTATATTAACAACCCTTCAAATTGAAATAATGATAGATAATAAATAGCTTTCAACGAAGTCTACACGTGCCGTTGTGAATATTTCGGGTCGGTTGATTCATAATATAGATCAATATTCATTTTTGATTCAGTCGCTTTTGTATTTTACCACATGTAACACTTTTTGCATAATAAATCTGAGTCTACACGTGCCGTCGTGAATATTTTTTTGTAATTTTCATTCAAATCTTTTTCATTGTTTAATTGCACTGTTTTTCTAGAAATTGTAAAATAAACATAACTGGACTATTTAAATAACGTCGTTTTGTAAAAAGTTCAGCCCAGAAGAATTACTTTGTGCAGATTTTGATTTTAGTAATTTTCGATTTCGAGTGATTTAGTGAATTTTGAGCAAACGTAAGTGCTTTTTGAAAAATATAGTACAGAAATTTGTATGTATAGTATATATTTACAATCGTAAATCAACATATATTTGAAAATAAATACACATGTGGACCAACCATTACAGTACGAACTTGCCGCCGATTTATCAGTGTAATATGAGACGCAAAAATACGGTATTGTCTTTGAAATTATACGTTTTATTAATTTTATGTTTTACATTTTAACACTTCAAATACAATATATGATATTTAGCACGGAACTTTTACATGGGGTTTTCAATTAGAAGTTACAGTGTTAAATAAGCAAATGTTCTCATTGCTCCAATATTCAGTTCATCTTTTTTTTTTCTTGGTATGTTATATACGTGAAGAACTTCTCACAACTCTTAAGTTAAGTCAATTCAATCAATTTTTTCCTTATTTCTTAAGGATGCGCGTTAACATTTCATAGAATTATTGATGTTTTGTTTGTTTTTTTTATACGCATGCTGCAAAAAAAAAAACCAGAGATTTTTTTATGATAATTAGCAATAAGTATAACATTCAAAACTGCCTGTTCCGTCGCCCTGTTCAGTGACAAATCTGTAGCAACCCTAATTAAAACTTGATAAACACAATTGATTACCACTACTTTTGTCGACCTTTTATACATTGCTATTTTTTCCACCGTGTAATAATGGAGTTCTACCAAGTGAATGCCAATTCAATCAATATATTCAATACAAACTAAAAATAATATTTATGATTTTTTTCTTCATATTACATATTTAAGGAATTTTTATATTTAAGCCTGTAAAATAATAGCACATTATATTATATGAGAACTTATCTACAATATATACACTGAGAAGATTACGTAAGCGTATGCAGAATACCTGGTATTTCTTATTCCTTTTGTGACTACAAACCTATGCGAAACAGCATTTTCTTTATAATAATATTATATATTAAAAACAAGCAAAGGTGATGCCCTTCTACGTAGACTTTGGAAGATGCTTTGCAAATATTCATTTCCGACGAACCCTATATCGATTTTTTACGTAAAAACATACGACCTCATCAATCGCATTAAGCTGTTTCATGTGTGAATAGTTTTTATTAAAAAAAAAATCAGCAAGCTCCTACAATTTTATACTGGATATATGAATAAATATGTAGAGTAGAAACTTGATTACCCAGACTAATTGGGAATGAAGATAGTACGGATAACATAAAATCCGGATAATCGAAAAAATGATAATTGACAGTGAGGACACGAGTATTCAGTATTAATCATTTTTATTTCTTTAGATTAATGAATACCTTTGATAATTTTTTTGCGAATACTTTTAAGACATATAAGTTGTCTTGAATAACAATCTTCTTGACCATCATACCACTTCATGGCGACATCTAAACACTGAAAAGTTTCAGAATGTGTAAGATCAATGTCTCCTATCTCACAAATCTCTTCTTCTTCTTCTTGATCTTGTTTATTTCAGGCATATATTTTTTTAATTATTTCCTCACCATTCATAATTTATAATCCAGGAATGTTTGAATAGATATTTAAATCGTGATTATTTTTTCTAGAAACAAACGTTCAATGCGTATCGAATTCGGAATTGCATGAAAAATAAATGCAACGATCAAAAAGATTGTATTCCATCATGTTCGTAAACAGTGGTCGCAATTTTCCACATGTATATCAGCAAATTCGTAATATTATTGTTTGTTTTGACCAATCCGGATAATCCAAGTTCTACCGTTTTAATAATTATTGCTAAATAAACTTTTTCACTATAAAAATAAATTTTGGGGGCCGTGACATGTACGTAACTGGGACTGATCTATAATACGATAACAGCTTTTCTTCATACATAAACCCAATTTTATCATCATTATATTGTTATTATTTGTAGAGCTGTTACAAGTAACAATTGTCTTTAAAATCTTTGATCCTTACAAATTTACGAAAAAAAATCATTTTAATTATCTTTATTATATTTAATTGTAAATTTCTTTAACTCATAGACAAACGTGACTAGTGTCTATACAATCGACCATCTTATTTAATTAATAACATATTAATAATAAACTAATTATCAATCTTTATTTTTTGTATAAAATTAAAGGTTAATTTTTCTTGATAATAATATGTTTGATTGTCACCAACATTAGATCTTATCTTTCAAATATTTGGTGTTGGATAATCTTTCATGTTGATCAGCAGAGATGACTTAAATATTATAATTTAATACTTTTACGAGTCAGTTTATTAATAAAACTATAAACGTGTGTTTGACTATTTTAGTTTTCTGCCACAAACCAGTTACGAAGTATAGTTGCTTTAAAAAAAAAACTTATAATCTATTCAACGAAAATAAGAACAGGAAATTACCGTTTAAATAATAAATTACTTATAATTCTTGATTTATTTTCAGTAAAATAATTAATGCAAGGGGTTTCAATTAAATATCGATATTTTTTATTAATTTCCTGACCTTTGCCAGGCGCAATAAGTAGTCAACGACGTTAATTTAAGAATCAAGTCTCAAGAGCTCTTATGACGACTAAGTACTATTTTTACAACTAACTTATCGATTCTGAATAGAGGTAGGCACTCTTTAAAACTCAGTCCCATCTACTTCATTATAAAAAATGTGGTGTCGCAAAATCGCATTACCCATCTACTAGTCTTATCCTAAATATATAATATTTCTTTATTTTTCGAAAAATAGAGATAAGGCAACTAGTTAATAAACAGTTCTAATAGAAAAAATCTACTGAAATATCTTCATTAAGAGGGATTAAATAATAGTCCAAAAACGAGCGCACGTGAATTCAGAAGATACCGAGAACTAGTGGAATTATGATAAAACATATTAAACAAATAATTAGTAGAAAATACCAATATTTTATAGTGTCCGAAGATATTGTTTTTATCAAACGGCTGATGATTTTCACGATAAACCAAACTGGTCCTTATCTAAATAAAATATATAATAGAAATGCTATTACATATTGTGTTTTTTTAATTAACATTATTTTCTGTTTGTCACCAAGAAGTAACAGGCATCATATCAAAATTAATTGCAAGTTTTTGCTAATAAATTTATATAGTCATTAATAACTAATCTTTATCTATAAAAATTTCAATATGTAAATCTTGATAATTAATTCATACCAATAAGTATTGCAAATCATTCATTTCATAATGATTGAAAACGTATTGTTGAAGTTTCAGTTATAATGTGTCTGACTTAAAGTTGTTTTGTGTATATTTTTATAATGAAAAACTATTGATTACATTTACAAAATCGATTTAGGTTTAATTAGTGATTCAGACCCTGGTTTTTATAGAATATTTGTATAATAAATAAAAAGAAAAAAACTTTTCCCTTGCATATTGATAATTAACATAATGATGCAAAACTCATTAAGGATAATTAATGAATTAAATTCAAACAACACTTGTCATTTTTGAAAGCGTAATTCTTTTCAAAAATACAAGGTAAAAACGGCATTGTTTGAGAATGTATTATTATTATTACTTAAAATATATATATCGATGACGTTTGTCTCAACAAGGTACCGAAAATGTTGGTTAATTAATACGTAAAAATATTTATATTTAAAAGTGAATTAAAAACTCGCTTATTTTCCGAGTGGTTCGAATCAGGAAGGATTTCTTTATTTAGAGTCATTATTTATAAAATAAATTCAATAAAGACACTCGGATTCTTTTGCACGTAAAAAATACAAGTTGTTGATACGATATTCAATTCTTTTTTTTTTTATTTGAAAATATATTTTATGTCATAAAACGTCGTTCAAATATCCGCCACGGCTTTGATTGGTGGCACGTGTTCGAGAAGTCCAATTTTTAATGACTTTATCGCACAAATCTGGCTGAATTTGTTGAATGGCGTTTGTTATAGAGACTTTCAAGAAGATGCATATTGTTTGCAATTTATTCATAGAATTTTAAAATTTAAGATATCTCCAAAGAAAGAAGTCTAAAAGCGTTCGATCGTACGATCTCAGTGACCAGTTCATATTACCGTCACGTAAGTTAGACATGCGTTCAAATCGCTCGTGCAAAATTTCTATCCAAATTTAATATTTTTTACATTTAATTCAAAATTGTATTCTTCTATAGTTATTTGCCGTACTGTATATAACAATTGCCAGAAAATTCTATACATGTTACTTTAACACCATGACTTGTATAACCTAAGAAACTTTAAACGTTTTCGTTGAGAAAATCTTTAGTTATGACAAAAAGATATGACTACAAACTTATTTCACAGTATAAAATATTTGTTGAATTGCCAAGTGTATTTCAATGTACAGTAATACTAGACGTTCAACTTTATCAGATGCAGGTCAGGAATGAAAAACATTTTATTGCAATAAAAAATCTATTTTCGTTTATATGATAAGCACATGTTTAATAAAACTAATAAAATGGCATCGAAGAAACGCCATTCCGATAAAATAAAGAAATAACAATAAAGAGACAAATATGATTATACCTAAACGCTAAAACGTTGTAGTGTTAAAAATATAGAATATTGCGGATCAAATACTGGTATAAACGATTAAAACATATCATATAATAATGAATGTTTAAATGAATATTGCCTTATAAAAAATAAACTATTCTGTCCTTAAAGCGCTTTCTTAATCGCTATAAGCACAAGCAAATTAAAACGATACGTTTTCTTAGATGAAACAGCTTTCTTTCACATCTTAATATAATACTACAGGCACTGCTGTTATCATGTATTAACTAACCACTAAACTTCAATAGTCAAATGTTAACCAAAATTCAAAATACAATGTGCTTTAATATTTTCAGCCGTTAGCTCAAAAATATATGTATAACGTTTAAAATTAATAAATTCTGGTATAAATTGAAGTAAATTTCATCAAGCCGAACGTCTTAATTAATGTGTTTTACACGTATTTCCGTCAGTTAATTAAATTTCTGCTTCAAATCACACGCTAAAAATAACTCTAGGTAGCATAAAACAATTTACGAACGTTAAAAAATATTTCACCAAAAAAAGATAAATATTTTTAATGTCATTTATAGTGAAAAAATGTGTTCTGATCATAAAATGTTTTGTGGAAATAAGTACTGAAAAGTATGTTTTTATTATTTTAAATATTTGATAATGTTATTCTATCAAGAAGAGAAAATTAATACCTTAAAAGTAAATAGTTAACATGAAACTATTTTTTTTAAAACAGCTGTTGCTGATTTACAGCAAAGCTTTAAAGTATTTTCTCAAAATTATAATATTTCACAAAATTAAAGGTCTATAGGTTGGTTGTTCCATCTTCACCCGTTATGTGTATGCAACCGCTATTATACGGCTACCTTCCATGACGCAATACCATTCACTGTTGTGTTTAATAGATAACAAATGATCCTGTGTATCTGTGTACTGAAAATCCGTGACGGAAGCGTATGATCTACTCCGTTTTGAATCTAAAGACGAATCGAGAATATCTCGTTCCCCGTATGATTTTGCATATTTATCGAATGCCTCAAAGTTGTCCTTGGTTGATATCAAGTCAGCGTGACCTATTGGGCCGGTATGAGAACGAACCACAGCAATTAGCTCTGCTCGTTCGAAATTTATCTTGAGACAGTCCCACAGTACGTGAGTGGCGTCCTGACAATTGTGTCCACAAGTGCAATCTGGCCTTTCAACCAACTTTTCCAGACCAAATAATTTCAGTTGAACTTGCCATTGGCGTTTATAAATTGGCAAGCCCAGTGTCTTTGCAAATACTTTGAGCCTCCAGGTTACGTTTTAAAAGAAAATATATCTTTGGCGATCATTTATAGAAGCAGACCACTTAGTCTGCCATGTTGCTAAAGCTGTTCTGTACGCTAACTCTTTTACAAATGAACGATATGTAAAGTGTGAGTTTTTGGTATGTTTTGCAACAAGGGTGGCGTATAAAGGACGTCATCGATATACGCATCAACCCCTATAGAAGAACATTTATTGTATCGTTTACCAGTATGTGCAGGTCCGGTTGTAGTACACCAGCCAGAACTGGTAAAACATACGTTGAACTGGTCTTATACGCTTTAGTGATTGAAATTGTAACAGTTTGTCGTCCACTCAGTAGCGTCTTCTATAAAATTCCGATTTTTACTATAGAATGCCAAACGCTTGATACATATCTGGTTATCCCTATAAAAAAAGTACATTGCGCTATATTAAACGCACGAGTTTTAAGCCCCAAGTTTCTGTTAGCCAATTTGAATATACGGAAATATGTCATACTAGCTTGTCATCGATGATAACGCGTGGGTAAAGTCTAAATATAAATAAACTTAATCATAAATCAATACATCACCAAGACTTCTGTTATAAAACATATAGTAAACAAAAGCATTCCGTTATGAAAGAAGGTCGTTAAACAATTTCTGCGTACAGAAAATTTATGTGGGTCAAAGAATTTTTATACAATGTTTTCTCATAATAAAATGATATGATCATTACTGCCTTTAAATTAAAAAAATTTAATGTTAACAAGGTAACTACCAGGTATACTTAACAATTGGTTCTGGAAATTTGACAAACAATAAATTAAAGTGACTATTATATATTTGGAGTCAAAGTTATGTTGTGAAGTTCATTCAATATTGCCGTACTAGCATTATTGATACAATTTATGATATCGACTGAAAGTGCTTGATGGTATTTCAATATCAAATTTGAACTTTTACAGCTTTGTACAATTCCACACGTTTTGTCACAACGAGTCGGGTTTCACCTTTCGGTATCTTTGGGCATTCTATCATACGGATACAACATGAAACTGACTAAATTAGTGCAAAGTTATGTATTATTAAAATGTTATAAATCTCTTATAAACTACTCAAAAATCTTTTTCATTGAACTACGATAATTTAATTAGTGAATAAATAACATAAAATATTGGTGTAGTTAATAATGAAGAAAATAGTACAATATTTTTTATGACTGAAACGAATAAACAAAACGAACGAGATATTATACATAAAATTTAGAATTAAAAGATTATAATGCAAAAAAATCTTGATCGTAGTTATACTTATCGCTAACTTACAAATAAGCATTTTAAAATGATTTTTTTATTCACATAACTACGTCGAAGGCTGCATGGCATTAAAGTTTTAATTATTAATTTCCACTAAGAAGGAATAATCTGAAAGGTTTTTTTTTAATAATACTGTCTAGTTACTACATTCATTATCACGTATGCAAATTTGAAATAATAAACGAATAAACAAAACGAACGAGATATTATACATAAAATTTAGAATTAAAAGATTATAATGCAAAAAAATCTTGATCGTAGTTATACTTATCGCTAACTTACAAATAAGCATTTTAAAATGATTTTTTTATTCACATAACTACGTCGAAGGCTGCATGGCATTAAAGTTTTAATTATTAATTTCCACTAAGAAGGAATAATCTGAAAGGTTTTTTTTTAATAATACTGTCTAGTTACTACATTCATTATCACGTATGCAAATTTGTAAATGAATGACAGTCTATATGTTGAAAAACCGGTTTTGACTGTCATTCAATCACAATATATTCGAAAAATAAAAGACGATGGTCAAATATCTAGTACGCAAATAAATAATTATTGTCCGGCTGTGACACAAAGCATCAATTGTATGGCTTAAGTTTTTAGATATTCAAAGGTCGTTACATTTGCGTCATGTATGAAGGTTGCAATGTAAAATAAACGTACATTTGAAAATATGTATCACTGAATATAATTAATCTTTTATCAAAATAAAGACAGGAGGTAAAAAATAATGAGCTTAAAAAATTATAAAATCTCCGGCGAAATCTAAATTATAGTGGTCTACTTTTGAAAACCAGTTTAATATTATTTAAAATAAAATGTTCGGCTAAAATTATATTGCGAAATTATTAAATATTTTCGTAATGTGTACTTTAGACACGCATTTATTACTTTGTGCAAAATAGACGCCCCCAGATTAATTCATATTAACGATGACGTTACTATGGTGAGAATTTGATGAAAGCTTACGTAAAAACGTATTACCACGTTATCTATAGTCCATAAATCAATTATGAAATTTATTAATAATTTGTTTACGATACACTCATTTAGAATAAAACGGTATACTAATCGCGGTGTACAACAACAAAAGATTTTTGTAAAAAATAAAATGTTTTTATAAAGTCTCATCTCGTCTCAACAACTCATTTATGACGTAACTATGTTTATATGACGTTGGCCAACACATAAACAGTGTTAACTCTTTTCGCTTCACCTTGCTTTTTGGTACAATAATTTTTAGACATCTAAAACATCCATGCTTTTGACTCGTTCCCCGCTGAGCATTTTAAAGGATTTTCCAACGCCTTGACTTCAAAAATTTATTGAATAATATTGGCTTAAAACAATCTTATTCGGTTTGTCAGAACAAATCAAGCAATGTATTAACTAAAAAAAAATGCGAGTAAAAGAAGGTTTTTACCGCTGTTACTTCATATATTTTCGGGTATCAACTATCAACACAGTAAAATCAGCTGTCTAAACAGTTTAGACGTCAGCACTCAGAAGGTTAATCTTCCGTGTTGTAGTTATGATGAATGTGGACTTCCGGAACAGATCTCATGGGTTCGAAACTCAGTATAAATTGTTTATCTACTTCGGTTGAAGTCATTAATATTATTAATGTGTTATTGTTAAAAAACACAAATGTCCAAGAAATTCCATTCAAAATGTTACGTAAAAAATAGTCCCCGCTTAAGAGAAGTATCGTGAGTGACAGACAGACATCGGTAACTTAAATTGAAAGCTGTTTATCATATATCAAAGAGCGATGTTACTAGATATAGAATTGAAAAAATTACTATGATATTGTCGTCCAAGCTAATTTTGAAGGTAAGAGTATTTTTGTGGACCAAACGTAATGTTAAATTTACAAATAAATTTCATAAATTTATAATGTCGTTGAAAATCGAAAGTAAAACATAGCACACTTGACCTAGAAATGACGGCTTGAATGATGGATGCAAATGTCACGTCGCTACTATTAACCGGTTGGTAGAAGTTATTGTAAAATCACAGGAAAATTATTATATTTTTTTTGTTTTGTAATTGCAATATTTAACTCATTAGTTAAATATTAAATCTTTAACGTTTCCATCTGAAATCATTTTTTTTGCACTCCCATTTAATGAAGATTCGATTCCGCAGCCAAATAAAGCTATTGCTTAAAGGCATTGACAACTCGGCTACAGCATTGGCTGTATAAATTTCTCAAGAATAAATGTAACCAAAAACTATGGACGAACAAATATTGTTTCTATCTGTGAAAAAATATGATGCATTTTTGGTTATTTGATAATTAAAAATAAGCGATTTCATTGATGTGTTATGTTTAACTTAAACTATATGTTATCCAATATATACAGCAGATAATCATTGATGTTATGCGACTTACCTGTTAGAAAAGAAAAATAGAGATAAGCATTTATAGTATATTATAGATGCAGGCATTTAAATAAATTGAGCAGGAATTTCTTTGTTTTGATTGAGAAACTTTGGTTTTTACGTGTGAACGATTAATTAAAAAATATTTATTAATAATTAGTGTTAATATTAAAGAATTGCTGGAGATTTATTTAATAAGTGAAAGACGACAACACAATGCGATAGAATGATTGATATTTATAGATTTTATTAATTTGTATTGGTGCATTCATTTCCGGAATACCGACATAATAAATATATTGTTTGAATTGTTGTAATTTTGTACAATTCCACATGTTTTGCCACAAACGACCCGGGTTTCGCTCTTCGGCATCGTCAGGTATTCCATCACACGAATGCAACAGAACTGATGAAAGATGCCGAAGGGCGAAACCCGGGTCGTTTGTGACAAAACATGTGAAATTGTACAAAATTACAACAATTCAAATTTGATATTGAAATTGCATCAAGCACCTTCAGTCGATATCATAAATATACTGTCTTGTAATGTCCTACGGATAATAAGATATTCGAAGAAATTAAATATATGTTGTAATAAATAGTTTAAATTTTATTTGTATATCTTTAAATAATGTGTAATTTATTCGATTGAAATTAATTTTTATATCGAAGCAATATGAAAATTCAAATTAAATGAAATCATAGATATCAGATACCAATCAAATGCTAATAGATAAACTAGATGTTAAGTGAAAACTTCATAGTGACATAGTTCATTTTTATAATCAATATTATTTTAAATTCCGTTATATTATATATTAAGGCTGAATGAACATTCGTGTCTCATGAGATGCTATCATTTATAGAATTTATTCAAGAATCTAAGCCATAACATTTTGAATTGCCGATACTTTGTATGGTTCCACTTGTTTTGTCATTAACAACCTGGGTGTTACCTCTCAGTATCATCAGGAATTCTATTACATGTATGCAACAGAACTGACAAAGAGTAAGATACCGGAAGGTGACACACAGGTCGTAAGTAAATAAGCATGTTGAATCGCACAAAGTTTCAATTCAAATTCATCAGACTAAATTCATGATATCGACGGAAGGTGCTTGGTGAAATTTCAAAATAAAATTTGAATAGTTGGAGCTTTATATGATTCCACATATTTTGTCAGTAAAGACCCAGGTTTAGTCTTTTGGCATCTTCAGGCATTCTATCACACGATGCAAAAATATGGCTGTTCTGTTGTTCTGACTGAACTGTCAGTTTGGTTGCACTCATGTGATACAATGTCTGAAGATGACGGAAGGTGAAACCCGGGTCTTTATAAACAAAAAACACGTGGAAACGCTCAGCTCAAAAAAATGAATATAACAGACTTATTGATATTGACGTTTACTTTGTTAAAGAAAATTATAGCAATGTGAAAAAAATAGCAATATATTTTATAATTTATTATATCATACGTGTGCTAGAATATCTGACGATGCCGAAATGCGAAACCCGTGTGGTTAGTGACAAAAAATGTGGAATCGTTCAAAGTTTCAATAGTTAAAATTCAATGCATTTTAGTTGAAAAAAATTTACAAGGTATATATTTGATGGCTATTTGGGTTAACGCCTTTTTCAAAGTTAAGTTCTGACGATAAATAGTATGCAAGCCGAAATAGCTATCATCTATAAACCTTATAAATTTTGTAGAACTATAATACATTGCAGTTTTTCACTGTTTTTAAAAGACTTCTGAGGAATTTTAACATAATACTTTTGAGGCAGTTTTTGGTGTACATATATAATATAACGTAATGTAATATGGTGAAACCCGAAAACGTATAGAAAAAAATCTTGAATAAAAATTCTTTATTTTTTTTTACTACATATCAACGTAATAAAATTTTAGCATTCTAGTTTTAATGAAACACCGCAGTGAATTCATTAAGCTGTCAACAAATTAATACTTGTTGTGATGCACAATGAAGCAATGTCGTGGTGATGCCACATACTAAAACGTCTTAATCGGTGCATTTAAAATCTCTGAGAGAAGTTTGTTTATATATACCAATTGTTCATGTAAATGTAATCCATTTCAAAATTATACAAAATAAAACATAATAATAGTTATCCAGAGTAAATATTCAATTAAAAAAAAAAAAAATTTATTACCTTGTATAAAAAGACTCAATTATCTTTTAAGTACATCTACTTTAAAAAAATGTCTACAGTAATTAATACTGTAAGGTGGTAAAAATTATTTTTTAAAATATCCTCATGTTTATTAAATGCTACTAATTTATACAATATAAAAAAAATACCATTAACATACTGTGATGAATTGAATAAATGTGTTATAGATAAAAGGGATTGCAATGTTTTTAAGTTTTGTTTTTTATTACCTTGTATAAATTCAATTATTTTTTTTGCATATGTTTTAAAAAATTAATTCAATCATTCGTACCGCTAGATTATAAAAATAATTTTTGAAATTGTTATTTAGATATAATCTATCCAATTGATTTAATTCAAGTTTTATTTTTGCGCGTAAACAATTTTAAAAAGATAAGGAAATTGAAGCTTCGAAAATGCTAGTTAGTTGTTTTTTAATTCAATCTCGCCTACCGTATGGATGTGTTTCCATAATAGGTATTAAAACAGTATTGTTTCTATGAGAAACATTTCATACTCTTGTTGTTTTATCTATTCTTGTATCATTAATATAACGTTGAATGCATGAGCAAAGGTTCAGAATTGAGAGCTATAAAATTTATATCATTCACAATTCTATAGAACTTAACTTACTAGACTACTGCGATTATTACTATTTTCATTATAAGTGTTTTTATAATGAAAATAGCTTCTTATATAATAAAAAATAGAATAACACAGTTACGCCATAAAAAGATAATAACGACTTTCTATAATTTAATCACAGGGATTGTTGTTACAAGATTTGAGTGGTTACTGTGTGATTATTTCGTAAGTGAAAAAAAAATAGAAATTTCTTCTAGGATGCCGAAAAAAAACGAAGCGCTTATCAAATTACGGTGTTGATAATTGCGCGTGCAGATTGTAATCTAATATTCTAAGAGCAGAGCATTACAAAATTTAAAAACGTGAATAAATTATATGATTGTTTTAAAATGCCAAAAAAAATTTATAAATGGCAAAAGATTGTAAATTAAAATTTTAATTACCAAAGTTTGCCTCATTTTTCAAGAGTACGGCAGACGCCGTTCATTAGAATCACAGGTGATCAATAACTTTTAAAAAGTATAACCAGCCGATAATATTCAGCAAAATGAATAAAAAGTAAGAGACTTGCACTCAGTTCAATATATTAAAATACAAGTAAAAACTACTTTTTTATTTATACCAAGTATTAACTGTTTTGGAAAAAAAACAATATGAATTTATTAATATTCAATTATATAATAGTCCTATCTGCATATTCATTGTGTTGCTCTTTTTCACTAGCGATTAAAATATTTTTTTTTTATTTTATTAATGGCAAATAATTATTTGGTCAGTATTTAATTCATTTTTTTGTTAGCAAATAACAAAGAAATTGTCAGTAATAAATACATAAAATGATCAGTAAAAAATAATAATCTGTCAGTAAAAAAGTAATAAATGGTCAGTAAAAAAAAAGTTATTGGTCAGTTATTTTTTGTGAAATGGTCAGGAGATATTTATTAATGGTTAGTATATCAAAGTGGTAGGACCATATGGTTATTTCATGATTTTCTTTGAATGGATGTTACTGAGCGAGCGAAGGTAAAATAATTTCGAACTATGTATCTTTGCAAAAAAACGGCAATATGTAGTTTTTTTTTTACAAGACTATATGCTTATGTATTGGTGTATACGAAATAGCGCTGATCATAAACGCAAAACTTGCGATTGAACAGTATTGCCTGTACTTTACAATTGTAAATTCAAGAATTATTAAAATATTATTATCTGTTGCTATGAATACATTAATTTAAGAAATCACTCCATTTCATGTGCTTATTTTTCATAGCGCTAGTCATGAATTTGCTTACAACCATCCGTGATAAAACTCACGCGCTATCAAACTGAAACTGCATATTTATTTAAAATGACTGACCATTTAAATTAAATACTAACCGTTATTAATAAAATATTAATCATTAAAATAAGTAACTGACCGTTTTATTTAATTATTGTCAACTTTCATACTGACCCAGTTTGATACTGACCGTCTATAATACGTATTGATCATTTATTTAATTTACTGACCAAATCTTGAATTAGATACTGACCTATTAAATACAGGCCTTTATTAATAGTTTTGTTTTGTAGAAAAAAAGCAATGAAAAAAACTTTCAAATATTAAATAGTTAATGACATAAACGGTGATACATAACTAGATCTCCTTTATGAAATTTATTGACCGGTAATAAAATGATAAATAATATATTCGATATTAATCAATGAGTAAGTCTCAAAACAATATTTATACAAAAAGGTAGAAAACATGAAGTCTAAATTCTCTTTTTCGAAACAAGTATTTTAATTTTGGTGAAGAACAAAATTGCCAAGCAAGTTTTTTCTGAAGTAATTGTTTCTACTTGCAAAGTAGAAATTATTGTTACTTATTTTCGTATTGCGAAGAGTAGATAATTGATAGTTATATGTTATTACATCAAAAATAATACGATATATTTCGGATGGAGAATGTATCAAATCGTCGTAATCCTCAACAATCAATCGGTGAATGGATAAATTGATTTTTTGTTTAATAGATTATAGACTACTAAATACAATACATTATATTTAATAAAGTATAATATTTTAATTTATTTCAAGTTTAACTCAGGTTTTATTGTTTTACAAATAAATTATTGAAGCCATAAAAGAAAATTAATTTTCTTTTTATACATTTAAAAAAACTGCACTTATTTTTTAATAGCTTGAACTAATATTAGTACCTTATAGTTATTTATTAGTATTTTACTAAATGTGACATGTATTTTGTGTCTTTCAGAAGCATCTTTAGACTAAGTGTACCGTTAGGTTATTCATTGCTTAGATAAACAGGTAATCTTATTTTTAGTAAATCATTTTAACAAATATAAATTGAAAATATTAGTGTATATTTATTTTAGTGAGTTTGTTTGATTCTAGTTATCCTTAGACAATTTAAATGGAATAGCTTAATTCCAATCGATATTTTTAAATTAATGATTAATTCCCTGATTACCTTATGAATAACCTTGCGATACTGTCAGTTTGAAAATTAATCTCAAAATAGACACGTGTCACGTCTAGTAACACATAACAAATAGCAATGTTATCAGTATAAATTTTTATGAAAAACGAACTTTCACAAACTTAACACCAAATCCTTCAAAAGTATTAGTTACATTAAAAACATAACACGGTGACAAAAAATAGCGATGTATTTTAGTTCTAAAAAAATATTTTTAAAAATATAGTTGATAGCTATTTCGGCTCACGCCATCGTCAGAACTATGCTTAAACTAACATTTGCTTATCTATATATAGCTGTGTAGAAAAGGTACAGAAGACATCTTTCCTCCTGTTTTAACGACCTAGCTTGTTACTTTCTCACAATAAAACTAAATTTTCAAAAATTGAAAATGAAACAAACGGCGGCTATAACAATAAGTTTACACGTGGGACGGAAGTGGTCATTACTGAAGCAAATCAGACAACCCACCAGGAATAGGTTGGAATAATGGGGACGCTATTATATTAGTTTGTTCGTTAAGAATCATTTGTGATAATTGATGTCTATTGATTTCCAGCTGTTCCAAGGCCGTCTCAAAAATTGAAAGTTGACCCCACCTAAGTATAACATTTTAACATATTTATTATACAATCATTTGTGGAAGTGTTGAGGAAGCTTTCATCTGAGTATATATTATTATTGTCAACAATATGCGATTTTCGACGATTTATTTTCATGTTTTACGTATTTTGATGTCCCAATTATTATATAATTATTATTTTGATTCAAGGGAGTGGGTGAATGTGATGTTTTCCACCCATCCGTCTGCCCTTCCTACGTTATCTTCACCACGCAAAAAGTACGTAGAGTGACGAGTGAAAATTTAAAGAAGTAAAATTTTCATATTAATTTGCATCCAAAGGCATGATTGTGTGTGATGTTTTCAGCCATTGTTTACATCCTGTCCAATCATAAAACGGTAATAATTGTTATAGTGATGAATATTCGGACTCATTAGAAACCTTCCCTTCATCTTGTATCAGACTGAATGTCTCATAATCAGATATCATTTAAATACACATTGTTGAAATACTCCAGTAGAAATCCATATCCATAAATTACATCACTTAAATGCTTAAAAATTAAATGTTACCTTATTAAACTAAGCCAAAAAATGTATGTCAGTTCCTGTTGTAAAATTATCATATTATTGTATAGTTAAAAATGTTTTAATCCTAAAATATCTTTAGATAGTTTCTTCCAGTAACGAAATAATCCATAGTTCTGGGAAGTTGCCAAAAATGAAAAAATATTCTTCTCTGTGATGTCTGCCATCTGTTACAGGGTAGCAAAAGATAATTTATGGCTTTAGCACTCTCCAGGAAGTTTGTAAGTAATTGTGATTGCAAAATTTAAGTTGTATATATTTAGGGTATTTTTTTATTGTTTGCTGTCTCTACTAAAAAGAAATAAATGGATATTTTATTCAAAGGAAATAAAATATTCTTTTTCAATACGTTGAATGCTTGAAATTTTTTTTTACGATTCCACATGTTTTGTCGCAAGCCTGGGTCTTACCTTTCGGTATCTTCAAGCATTATATCACACAGACACGACAGAACTGACTTTTGAAAGTTATTTCAGTTGCTTGTTTGGATCCTTAAGTAATGTGTTTTTTTTGTAATTCATTACTATTGTGTATGTATAAAACTGATGTAACCTGTTTAAAGTGTGTCAGTTCTGTTGATCTGCGTGATAGAATGACTGAAGATGCCGAAATGCGAAATCCGGATCATTAGTAACAAAACATGTGGGATTGTACAAAATTTCAACGATTCAAATTGTATACTGAAGTTCCCTTAAGAATCTTCATTCGATATCATAAATTGGTATTCAAAGCCTTTTTTTGTATAATATTACTTAACCCATAAAATTAATGACCATTTTTTGGCTAAATATTTATCATACAGTTTATAAATAATTCACAAGAGAACTAAAACCATGCACGATATGTTATTTTTATTTAAATGATCGTAAAAAACCATGAAATTCACTTATTTTCAGTTAATCATATAAAGTGTATTATTATTATCCATATAAAACAAGCATTTAATGAGTAGTTAATTGTTTAAGTATATAAAAAATGTAGTTTGAAAAGTATTAAAACAATGTTTGCGGGTCATTTTATGTTGCGTTTTGTTTTCGTACATTATAAATCATCATATGCTAACTTGCCTGATTAATAAATAATAAATGCTCCGAAAACGTTGTTTTAAGTAATAAAACATATTGAATAATTTATGACTGGTTCCTTTTGGAGTATAGCCCGAAATCGATCAAGCAGATTTAATCGATTTATGTCTATATTTATGTTTGAGTGGCTCTATATTTCATTCTAATCTTACGATCTTAAATGCTGAGAGCGTAGTGCAATAACATGTTTTGAGCAAATGGTGTTACAAAATGATATTTAAAATAATAAAAAAAACATAGAACACTACACTAACACCAAATGGTAATAAACAATTTGTTTCAGTGTCTTGTTAATTTAGTATTTATCACAAACTACCTTAGCTTTCAATATAAAGGTTGCAGTGGTAGAAACGTTACCATTTGATTTGAGAGTTGACGAAATGAATATTTATATATTTTTACATGGCATTTATCAAATTTATCAATTTTTTCAATTTATTAATGAAATATTTAAAAAAATACTTTCAAAAAGACTTTTCAATTATGCAATTTTAGAAAAATAATAAACATTAGTAATAAGCCAGTTATGAGGATTTATGCTTGAACTTTTGGTGGCAAGGAATTATATTTAAATAATAAAACATTAACTTAGCATTATTCCAACAATCCCCTGTCATAAAATTCATAAACGGTTTTGCTTATATTTCATTGTAATGAGAAAACGGTTACTCATTTAAGCCACACACATGATAATTAGTAGTATCATAATAAATTCGCATTTAATTGGTAGAGTTCCATTATGGCACGGTGAAAATAGTTATTTATTTAAGTTCTACAAAATTTGGTACAACTGTGTAATTTTGTAGGACTAAAATACATTGCTATTTTTTAGCAATGTTAAAATTCTATTGTTGATTGTTAATATCGTAATTATTGGGTAATAAAACTTGTCGAAGTGTACAAAGTCTCAACAATTCAAATTGGATATAAAATTTTTATTAAACACTCTGTTGGTATTGAAAATTACAGTAACCAATCAGTTTAAGGCTTTGTTGTGATAACCCTATAATTGTTTCCGCTTTAGATTCATTCCTTGGATCATGCCATAAATTGCTTATTATTTGAGTCATTGATAACAAATCCAGTATACCAGTAAAATCAAAAACATTAATTTTATTACAATTGATCACAAACCAATAAGAGATGGTATTATTTGAAAGTATATTGAACGAAATTCTTCAATATTGAAACAAAGAATTATATAGGATTTATTTTCGATTTACGTGCTAACATTTATTTCAACAACATTTGTGAAAGAAATAATTAATGTGATAACTGGCGACGAAGTATTTTTTGTTTTGTACAAATGCAATTTAATAATTTGTATATTAATAGCTCTTATGTAATTCATTTTTCCAAAATATATTGCAATAAGTCTTAAAAAAATATATATTTTAAATGCCGCCAATAATGCAAAAAAAAAATATTCGTAGAGAGCAAATTGCAAAATTATTTAAAATAAGTTGAAATGAAATCATATTCTTATTCATTCAAAGCGTATAAACATTGTATTATTTATAATGTTAATGTTATAATTAATGTCATCTGTGATTTATTCAGGTTAGTTTCCATTGATATTGGCAATAATATTTGTTCATATTTACTCATGTGTAAAAAATGTATGATATATTAGCATGAAATGCACAACAAATTGTTACTCGTTAAAACATAATTTGTATTTTTTCAATGGAAATTATATTGTTAAATATTTAATATTCCTACTAACTTCAACAGGATGGACCAGAGTTCCGGCTCTGGAGTGGAGCAGACGGTTGAGAAAAAATCCAAATTAAATGGATTTCTAAACCTCAAGACTCCGCTTATCTCCACAAAAACTCTGGGGTAAGTTGATTATATTTCAAAAATATTCTACACATTTAAAAAATAAAACTTATACTATTGGCCGACAGGTGTCTTTTTAATGATTCTCTCTCGAATATATTTATTTAAATGAATAAAAAAATAGCCTAAAAAAGTATTTCAAAAATAAAGGTCAACTATGATATTCTCTTTTAAATCTACAGTAAAATTATGAAAAAAATAGTAAATTTTACTAGAGACATCTCGATAAATCGTTTAGAGCCTTTAACTTTGGAACGAGTGGTTTAGTTCTGTGACAAGCTTTTTAGGGTGGTTTGCGTCTATATTTTGACTTTATACAAAATAAAACTTTTTTTTTTCTATTTTCAAATAAAAATAAAACTTTAATTTTATTCTTTTTCATAAAAATAAAAAAGGTCAAATTTGACAGAATACCTTAAAAAAATTCTTGAGATATTTAATTTCCGCCAGAAAGTTCGATGAAAATGTTTTTAATATAAAAAAAAACAATATATTTTTCAAGTTTCCAATATTTATAAAAAAATGCATTCCCTAGCACCGAATTTTATTATTCCGAGATTAATAGAACGGTTTTATCTCAAATTAGTTTTCAATGATTTATTTACGTGTTTACGCACATGCTAAATATACTTTGCTAAATATTTTTTACTGCATTTTTTATCAGGTTTCTCGAATCAAAATTTCACCCATAAAAAAAAATTCTATATCTAAGACAAGTTTTTTTTACTATATTAATGATATATTTTATTTAAAATCAAAACGTGTTCTTCAATGTGGTAAATTAATTGATTTTAAATTTATACACTAACTGAACATGTGTTGTTAGATTATATGTAATAAATTATGAAATACACATGTTTATATAATAACAATAAAAAAATGCAATTAGAAAGATTGCCGAGAACCGCCTTGAGCTTGAAATATGCGTTTTTACGGCACAAGAAACATTTAATTAAATTCAGTCATTTGTAATATCTGGACTAGATTATGTCATAAAATATAATAATATAATATTTAAATCGAGAAGATTGACGGCCGTTTAAAGTGTTATAGAAGTGATTTTTTTTTTGGTTTCCGGCTAATTTTAAATTTTAAATGTATTCTATTGTCTTAAAAATGTTCATGCATTTGTTTAAAGCTTATACAATTGAATTATTTTTTTAAATAATTGGTGTTGAAATATTTTTTACATGGTTAAGCTAGAAAGTGGTTTTTGATTTGAGAGAGTTTTATAAATGTAAATTAATATCTTAATTTAATTTCAGCGTGCAAAATTTTAAATTATATTGTCGTATTGATAAAATTGTTAGGTGAACGTTTTGGCTTGTATGATACAGTTATCTAACATATAATTCTTAAACGTAACAGTTACAGGAACACTGTAACAAGAAAGTAATCTACAAAAAACTCAAATCAAATTACTGTTTTCGTAAATTAACAGGTACTAATATTGTCTATAAAAAAGTTCATTTGCATAAGTCGCTGATATATAAACCTTTCCTCAAACATATACACTCATAAAGCTTAATTTGTAACCTTGAGTGAGTTAAATTATGAAAGTCAATACTTAATACTGTTTCCACGAATTTATGTTTTTTATATCTTAACCCTTTGCAGATATCATAAACTAGTCAATAAAATTTTTAGTGCATTAATCAACAAATGTTTTTATCATTCAAACACAACAAGTTTCCATAAAAAATGATAGTAAGTATTATACCTTAAAAGCAATAAATAACTTGGCAAGATATATTTTCGAAATAGTATTATTTGATGGTTACAAATGTTGCTGTTTTTTTCTATATAATTTTAAGCCTTGGAATATGGATAGCATTGGAAAAAAGTAAAAACAATTAATTATTGAATAAAATACAATGAAAATAATGAGATAGATTTGCATCGACAATAATGGAAATTTTGCTAAATTGCTAAAAGTTTTCTTGTTTATTTACATACGTATGAATATTTTCCAAACTAGATAGAAATAGACTCAAGATCGTTCGGATAGGCTGGTAGACTATCAAACAAAAGTGTTTCCATACTCGTCAATTAAGATTCGTTTATAATAAATTACTTATGTACAAATTTATATTAAATTTCCAATATGAAAACTTTCACACACATATACATATATATATTATATAATTTATGATATCGACTGAAGATGCTTGATGGAATTTCAATATTAAATTAAAATTTTTACAGATGTGCATTTATTATATATTTTTTAAAAATCATAACATATTTTTAGTACTTATTTCTATCTATCTAGTATATCTGATCATCAAATATACCATATAATTTCCATCAATAAGTGACAGTTTACACATTAAAATCGATAATAACCTACATATTCTTGTTCCGTGTTTTTATCTACAGATTTGAAAATATTGTTTCATGGGTATAAAAACCCATGTTAACTTTTTTCACATATTCAAGACGAAAAGGCAAAAATTTGACTACTGTCACGGTGATATTAACCCGTTCTCGGCCTGGCGGGATTAGTATGGCCGTATAATAGTGGGCCGTGATTTTTGTTTCAAAAATAAAGCCTCAGAAATATATACTGTCTGGATATACATTAATAGAACATCACAAACACTTATAAATACACGATGCGTTGTTAGCGTTATAATTTATCCAAGAACAACATAAAAAAATGTTTTAAAAGGCTTCGGGGTTGTCACAACACTCACAAATAAAATATGAGAACGTAATTTTGTATCGGAGCTGATTCCAAATAAATCTAATTTTAAATGGTAAGTATAAGAAAACACGAAGCAAAAATGTAATCAAATACAAAAAACGATACTGTAAAATCTTATAAGATAGTCAAAAACAAATAACACATTTTATTAAGGAAAAAAACACAAAATCTTAAGAGGAAATAACGAAATTATGTATGTAATTAAATAAATTAAAAAAACCATTTTCATCTTACATTAGTATTATAACACTATCAAAAAAAAAAAATACACAAAAGTTACAATACTCTTAAAATAATAAAATTAAATGTGATACATATTATTTCCCCACTTATCAATTTTTTTCATAATATTATGAATTTCAATGTTTTATGTATGTATCATAATAGGGTGTTAATATTTTCACCTGACTTTGCAACTAAATCAATGTCGTTTTATCTTGAAACAAAATCTTGCACATCATAAACAAATAGACAATGTTTAAATATCTTTGATTTTTTTTTATTATGAAAATAAAAATATGACACAAGACTTAGTCTCAAATAAATTTAAGGATAAAAATTTCTATTAAAATATACGCCTGAAAAAGCCAACTTTGATTTACATCCTACTTTTATTTAAGCAGCGTCAACAAAAATACTGCAGTGATGTGAAATACGAAACGTATTTGGAAAATTATTGCAAATGTGGAAAAAAGCTTGCTTTTCGATTCTGTCAACAGATGTCAAACGAGGTCGTACGTAACTGGAATTTAGAATTACTATTTCTCCACTTAAGCGAGAAGCTGCGATAGTTTTATTCTCACGCTTTTTCGATATAATATTATTTGGTTGTTGACGCATTTTTCTGTTCTTACAATGAAGAAAATTAAATTATGATTTATATTTTAGCATGTTTTGACTTGACAAGAATACTTTAATTATATTTATTAAAATATAAACACATTTTGTAGTACTTATTTCCACAAGATATTTTTTGATCAGGAATGGTTTCACTTATCGCGAGCACTATCAACTGATCAGTTGTGAGTTTTAAATGTGTTTTTATTATTTAAAAATATCATGACTTTTCATCAAAGAAGCGACAGTTAACACCTTATAAGTGACTTTAAATACACTAAAGATCTTTTTAAAATTCTATGAATATTGTATTTCCTTACAAGTTTTCATTGATTTAAAAAAAATAATTTTCAGTGTTAAATGATTTCGATGGTCAAACGTTACCCAGATAATATTGAGAATATAAAATTAATCATCAATCGAATCATCTGAAAAAAAACTGTTGCATCCGTGTGATAGAATGCCCGAAGATGCCGATAGGCGAAACCTGGGTCCTTAATGACAAAACATGTGGAATCGTACAAAGTTGTGAAAAGTTAAATTCCACCAAGCACCTTCAGGCGATATGATGTGACACATATAACGTCTCTTTAAGACGATTCATCTTACTTATGGCTGTTTTCAAGGTAAACAATTATATCCTTATTCAATATTGAACAATGATCACAGAAGACATTTTAATTATCATTGACATTAGAAATACTTTATAAACAAACGGTGAAAAAACTTACAACAGAATATAGTTAAAATACTTTATAGGTAAAAATCTAATGGAAAGTAAATTAATTATGATATGTTTTGGCAAAATTATATATAATATATGTGAGAATTCTGCTATTATAGATCATCAATTAATATAATATAACATCAATTTTTATATTCATGATGTTTTTTTGGAGAAAATTGTAGTGAAAACATTAGTCTGGTTCAACGTTATGTGATTTTTCTTCCATAACCTGAAAATGGTACACTATCATTTTTCCTAGTCTTTATTTTTTCAACAAATTTTGAATACATCACAATAAAAAACTAGTTTTAACTTATCAATATATTTTTAAGGGTTTCTATTTCAATTATTTCGAGAGAAGGAAACAATAGAAAATATAATCAACGTAGTCTTTTAAAAGCTGTCGTAAGCAGTTAAAAGTTCGAAAATAATAAAATACTTTCATAAAATTTCACCAGAAAATATTAGTGAAAATTGTTGTAAAAAATAATTTATAGTCATTGGAATAATGAATATAAAAATCATTTAAAATCAGTCATTGCTTAAAAAATTAATTAAATTCTTCATTACTGTGAAAGTTAGCACAACAAATAAATGGCCCACTCAATACATAACTCAAAATCAACAATACGATTGTTCTAAATATTTTTAATGAAATTCTGAACCTTGTCTTTTAAGATGACAAAGAATTTCAAAATGTTAATTTTCCTTTTTTACTTGTACATCTCAAAAGTTTTGAAGTTTATAAACTGAAAGCATTCAATAAAAGAACAATAGAAAAAAAATAATTGTCTTGGATATATTATCTGATATCTAGATTGAAAAACCTGTTTTTAATCGATATATATTTTGTGCATCACGAGTAAATTCACATTCCTTTTATTTTTTGTTGATTGAGTTCGACATCATTTCGCAATTGTAGTCATAACATCTTTGTGGACGTATTTAAAGTTTTTATACGAAACTTTCGTTAAAAATTAAAAGTACAATGGAGGTTAAAAATTTACTCAAATAAAACAATCAATTTATTTTAAAGACATTCTAAGCTGGTGCCTCTCAAAGGAAAAGAAAAGCTGAAACTAATTTATCTTGAAGATGTTAAGGGTTCCGGAGTGAAACAATTTTGTTTAAGATGGAAATGAAAAAGTACATTGATTGAGTTAGCATTTTTTTAGTAGAATTCTATTGTAATACGGTGAAAATATAATAACGTTTTTTAGTTCAACAAAATTTATAAGACATATTGTCGATAGTTTTTATCGGCGTAATTTTTAAGTAATAGAAAAATATATCAATTTTAGTACTACAAAATTCCTTTGCAAAAATAAATTGTTATTTTTTCAACGTGTTTTAATTAAGTTTTATCAAGTAATAACCAATTTTTAATTTGATTTGTTACAATTCAAATTTGATATTGAAATTCCATCAAGCACCTTCAGTCGATATCATAAATAATAGCCAATTTATTTAATCAATAAAAGATCGTACCGTTTTTCTCATCATTCATCATTTAATATATATTGCTACACCGTTCGATTTTTACTAAAACGGTGTATGCTTAATTCAATGCAATATTTCAAACTGTGATACCAGTCAAAAGAGAGAAACGTGTTTAAAAGTCAAATTTTTATGGTGCAATAGGTTCGTGATAAAAAAAATTCCGCTTTGTCAATAGTTTGTATCGCAGCTTTGAAAATTGCTTCCTGCGAAGGCTCATTAGCGGGGAACAAAACAGATGCCGCAATAATTCACGATTCTTGCTTTATATTTCAGCACGTGCTGCCCTTTAGTATAATTTATACATTAGAATTTAGAAATATTTTCGCAATGGTGAGTTTGTTGCTACTTAAGCACATTTTTTGTCTATTATAAATCTTCTACTAATCAATCAAATTTTTTTCCTTAGAGAACAAAATTTTAATTGTTAACCTTTACCATAATTTAATTTTTAAACTGCTTCATTGAGGAACAGAGTAACAGCCTAGTATCCGTGTTCCCAACCTACGGGTAGCCAACTTATACAGTTTATTATAAATGTCTTTTTCAATTGCATGATAATCGTGTTCACATGACTATTATAAAAAAGGGTCACCACCCGAAAAAGATTAGAAACCTTAGTGCATTACATATAATGCGGAGGAATTTTAATATATTGTTTGGAATAATTTATGAATTAAATAAACTTAATTTAAATTGTTGAAATTGTACGATTCCACATGTTATAATGTATAAATGGTGCTAACTGTATATTCTGCGTCAATTCTTTTGTATCCGTGTGATAGAACGCATGAAGATTCCGAAAAACGAAACCCGGGTCGTTAGCGACGAAACTCGTGGAATCGTACAAAGTTTCAACAATTCAAATTTACTATTGAAATTCCAACAAAAGCATTCAGTCTATATCATAAATTAAATGTTTTTATTTAATTGGCATTAACTCAGTCGGATTTCATTAAAATAAGATAAACAATCAATCTAATGAGTTTCGCAAGCGCTATAAAAGTTGTTTGACAGCCGGTTTAGCTACACACCATTGAATAATATGAATAAAATATAGCTATTTATCTATTATCTATTATTATTATAGCTAGGTATCGTCAATATATTCACACGTTTTAAATTATTCTATCTTGAGGAAAGTATGCCGGCATTTTTATTATCAATAAAGTACACAAATTGGAATAGTATTGATGCTGCATCATTATGCACACTTATCGCAATGTTTTGATTATTGGAAGTAGTGAAAAATGTTATTTAATTAAAAAAATAATATCTATATAAATAAAATAACAGGAATAAATAATGGTAAATTGAGAAAAGTTTTCTGGCTTTTTGGCTGTAACGGAAACTAGAATGAACTCAATTCTACAATATTTATCAAATGACTGTTAAGAACGCAATGTGTGCAATGTCATTGTGTAAGATTAACGACTGTTTTAATGGTATTATTTAAATTTTAATTGAAAGTTTATCTCTTTTGACTACTAGCTTTTTTGTATTGAAACCCAACAGTTTACTAACACTCACTTCACAGTTACACTACTGATCTATTTTTATATATAATCAGTGATAAAATGTTGAATATAAGTGGCTCAGCAAGTAATCGGTAAAGGGTTTGAGTTAATGTGTATTTTATAAATATTTATATACAAGTGAAAAACGTCACTGCAGTAGATGAAAATGAAATACTGGTAAAAAGATTTCTGATATCCATGGAACAATTTTGAAGCCCAACCGTGCAAAAGTGTACGCCAGCCCTGTTCATAAAACAGGAGGTATTTCTTAAGTAATATACAATTTATGATACACGAAAAAACTTAGCCATCATTTAAAAATGGACTTTAACATAAAATATGAAAAAACTGGATTCTTGAGCGGATAAAAAATATAAGTTCATTATTAGTCAAGGGAATTTATAGAATAAAATCCTTTAAATTCGATAGAGAAAATTGTCAATAAATAGGTTAACAGATAGGATTTCTTTATACGATATCACCACTAGGACTAGTTCCACAGTATTATCTAAAGTCTAAAGAAGCCGTGACATAACCTCATTCTGTCGGCAGTAATAATGTAGGCTTTGGAGGACAGGAAGCTTTCTTTGATATTACTAAGCCTCGCATTCCTCCACGTGCCGACTATCAGGAAAATTCCTCGGCAAATTCACATCACGTTGCTGTCAATATTATTATTCTATTACTCCAATGGCCGTGATGCAAAGAGCTTTTTGTATTGAAATAATTCAAATGCGAATGATATCGTTTTCATTGCTCAGTACATTTTTAATTTAATGAAATCTCAGAAATATTTTTCTTTGAAAAATGGAATTTAAATTCGGTTAAAGGTATTTGATTGAAAAGCTAAACTGCGTTCTTTTTTTATTTTTTGGCATGGCATCGTTTACTCACTTTCATATAAAAATAATAATATAAAGTTATTTTGAACGATCAATACTTGTACCTGATGAAATTTCAATGATAAATTTCAATCGTTTACAGCTCCACACATATTCAAACTCACGACCCGGATGCAGAAATATTTTTTTTTAATCCGATAAGAGTATAAAACGTAACATTATACAAATTTAGATAAGAAAAAAATATATGGGAAACATTATCGACCATTTATATATATATTTTACTGAGATTTAATTCACTAATAAAACAACGGCACAATGCACTAATAATATTCTTTTAAGAAGTCAATTAAGTGTGATTGATGGAATTTCAATACTAAATTCAACTCATCCGAAGTATGCACACGTTGGTATGATTTCACACCAGCAATTCGTCAAAATTTAATCAATAAATATGTACTTTTAAGGTGTTAACTGTCACTTCTTGATGGAAAGGCATTATATTTTAAATAATAAAAACACATTTTTTTAGTACTTATTTCCACAATATATTTTTTGATCAGGACCGGTTTCGCTCATCGCGAGCATTATAAACTGATAGAATACAATTTACAAACAAGTCTATTTATACAAAACAAAAAATTAATTTGAGTTAATGGTAGCAGGTCTACAAAACCATGGGTACAAGAACTAGGAAACGATTTACATAAAATCATACAATATTGATACAAATAAAGTAAATTAGTATAAAAATTAAATGTTCACAATCACTTATTAAGAATTACAATTACAATTAAGGTAAATCAATAATCCATTAGGAGCTCTAAACAATCAATAAGGAAGTAAGGAGTGGGAAATTTTTAATGACGAAAATAACCCACAATCACTACTTAATGGAACAAAATAAATTAATACATGAGAAGTCGATTAAAGATGAATCGATGAGATGGGAAGATATGGTCAGTCAGGGCGTTCCAATATTTTCTGTAAAAAAATAAAGTAAAGGGAGGCAATATCATTTTTCAAAAAAAAAAAAAATTATATTTATATGAAATATATATTTATTAATCTAATTTAATGAGTATAACAATGGTGACGACGCAAAAGTAGTTTGTTCATTTATAAGGTTAGAATTAGGCAAAAATTTATATCGATTAATTTCAAGGATTTCTTGTTTATCTAATTTCAGTGATTTGTTATTGAAATGCAGGATTTTGTAGTTTATAGTAAAATCACATGAATGTTTATTTTGAAACAAATGGTTTCCAAAAGTAGAAATCTCATCGCCTTTTTTGGCACAAGCTAAATGTTCCTTAAATCTAGTATGAAAGGATCTTCCTGTTTGACCAATATACCTAGCCTCACAGGAATCACATTTTAGAAGATAAATACCACTTTGGCTTAAAATATTAATTTTGTCTTTCGTGTTAACTAACATTCGACTAAGATTATGATTGTTATAAAAAGATACATTAAAAAGTTTTTTGTCTAACTTCTTGGATATGTTTTCAGAAACTCGGCCTAAATAACTTAGTTTTACCCAACGTTTTTCAACGGAGGGAACATCAATCATCAAGCTCGAGGTTACATTTAATAAAGCTAATTTTTTAGTTTTTTTAAAGACAAGTCGATCAATCAACTTTGCATCGTATCCATTGTTAAGTGCGATCTGTTTAATGGTGTTTAATTCTAAATTGAAATTTGATTCTGTCATCGTAAATCGTAAATCGTTTCCTAGTTCTTGTACCCATGGTTTTGTACACCTGCTACCATTAACTCAAATTAATTTTTTGTTTTGTATAAATAGACTTGTTTGTAAATTGTATTCTATCAGTTGATAATGCTCGCGATGAGCGAAACCGGTCCTGATCAAAAAATATATTGTGGAAATAAGTACTAAAAAAATGTGTTTTTATTATTTAAAATAAATATGTAAATACGTAAGTATGTAAATTTATCTAAAAATAATGGTCCCCAAAATTGCGATACAAGTTATTTTTGTTTTTTAATACAACTAATAAAAAGATAAAATAATTTTATTACCTGATGTATATTTTTGTTTCGTCTTTTAGCACCTTCAGTCATTCTATCTCACAAATGTAACAGAACTGATACAAAATTAACAGTCAGCAACGGTTACATACCAAAGGAGTTAGCAACAAAGGAAAAAATCACAGACCCTAAGGCTAAAATCCAAATAAACAACTATAATAAATTTGAATAATATTGATTTAATAATATTAACACTTAATTGCATATGATAAGTTTTAATAACATTACGTACTATTAATGAATCATTCTTGAAAGGATTCGAGAGTAAATAATAATAAGCTTTCATTAAAATGAATTTAGATAATTTTGTGTCATTTCTGTTGCATCTGTGTGATAGAATGTCTAAAGATGCTGGTTGGTAGAGTCAAAACAATTGGAATCGTACAAAGTTTTAACAATTCAAATTAGATATTTAAATTCTATCAAGCACATTCAGTCGATATCATTAATTATTTTTGTACGTTATATAAAATATGTATGCATACCCGACTTTTGTTTCATTTACAATTTTTGAAAGCTCAGTTTTATTGTAAAAAAGCAACAAGCTAGGCCGTTAAAACAGGAGAGAAGATGTATTGTGTACCTTTTCTACACAGCTATATATAGATAAGCAAATGTTAGTTTAAGCATAATTCTGACGAAAAAAATTATAGAACTAAAATACATTGCTATTTTTTTCATCGTGTTTTATGTAAGTAGTAACTCAACCTCTCTCGTGGATGTGTTTTCTTTGTTGTATTCTTAATTTATTTGAAAGATACTTCAGATAGCAAAGATTTATCTTATTAATTTTTTAATATTTTTAAAATGCTGTTATTTATTATATTTAAAATTATCATTTATTATAATAGACTTTAAATGTAAAACCAATGAACGAGGACTTGCTATAAAGGTTGGTAGTAGTAAAACTATTTTTTTTTTATTTAAATATACATTAAAAAGAAGATTTGCTTCTCTACAACTGAACTAAAGAAAGATAATGGCTTAAATAATGGTACCATTCAATATTAAAAATTAAAGTGATGAATATTTTTTTTACAATAGCCAATAGCTTAAAAATTACCGCACGCCACTGATACACACACGCAAGTGTATCGTCGTTTAGAACGCTTAAAAAAATTGTTTTTGAAACTTGTGCAAGGTTGCAACACTTTTTTGGAAATGAGTATTTTCAACCGAATATATTAATACTGATTGATTGGTTGACCATTTGTTAATGAATTTATGTGTGAGGCATTAATTTTTAATTTTTTTTGCTCATTCAAAACAGGATGGCAAAACAAAAAAATCGTTTGAAATACCTTTTACAGAAAAATGAAAAATATTAAAATTAAATGATAAAAAACATAAATTATCTTTTTGTTTTAATTTAACTATGTTTAATGTTAGCAAAAAACATATTTATTTGAACCAAAGGAATCGATTTGTTATTTTATGAAAATTGAAAAAGTCTTAATCCATACTCTCACTTAAGTCAGTAAAGGAAAACAATCAATTCAAACGAATCAATAATACAAGAGAAGATTTCTATCTTTTTTTCAGTAGAGCTTTAATGGTGGTAGCGATACAAGCTTTCAACCCCTTATAGATAAGCCACATGAAATATTTTAAATAAATAATATTAAAAAAAAAATTCACAACTATTTCTACAATATATTTAATGATCAGAACCGGTCGAACAAAATCGGTTCTGATCATAAAATGTTTTGGGGAAATAGAATTAAAAATTTGCAGCTCTTAGTTTGGAAAGCACTGATTTACGATTATCAACTTAATCAAAGCATCATGATTAATCCATGAATTCAATTTCGTGAGTCTTAGAACATATACTTATTTCACAAGGACATTTTCTTCTTATAGCATTCACATATTGCAAAAATATTCTCGATGACAATATTTCTTTTACTAACTACTAAAACTTCATCCTAGATAAAAAACGGCATGGAATATTTGTGTTTTATTTAAACAAATGTTTCAATATCTTTGATACATTATAATTGATCCGTTAATGTTAGCAGAGTTGAACGGGTTGAAATTTATACTTCTGTAGGCTCACTCAAAACAAAAGCACTCTCAAAATGATAATTAACGAAAATATCTCAAACAGTGAAAACACTGAGTGTAAATATACGCGCCAACAAAATTATTATTTATCATTGAATAATTTATAAACATATAGCATTGAACGAAATCTGTGGATAGATATTTAAATGTATACACATTATTGTTTGTAGCAAATGCTTTTGTTTCAGGAATTTAAATAATTGCCTTGGAATAATATTAATTTAAAATTTCTAGAACGCAAATAATAGATGGATAAAGATTTTTAAGTGAGCTGTAAATTGTAGCAAGATAAATCAGAAAATTATTTTTTTTATTTATATTTATACTAAGTTAAGTATCAAGAATTAATTTCTCAACGATTATTATTAAAATATGTTTAGTTATATATTAAATAATACATGCCTGACATCCAGCAACTCTACCAAAAATCATTCTTGGAATTATGTATGTTTTATAATTGAAAAATATTGTCATCATCATTGGTAATAAATAACGTAGCTTTTTTTAAAAAGTTACTCATTCGCACTGGCGGCATGCCGCTGATTTGAACCGCCCATGGTATTTTATGAAACGCGAGAATCATACATACAAATTGTTAAGCGCGATGGCGGCCATACCAAACGCGTTTTCCATTGTTCGTTCAACTCTTAAGTCACTAATGGTAGCACTTGTTAATAAAATGTAAAAAAATTATTATTAAGCATAGATTTTGACACTGAAATATTAAATGTTATGCAGTAGAATCATTGTCTGGAAAAAAAAAGTACTCTATATTTAAGATATTTAAAATTTGTATTAAAAACTTCGTGAAGTGAAATAAACACTTAAACATATTATCATAATATGTTTGTATATAAAGGTATTTTTTTTTACTTATTATGATGTTTTGTATGAAATTAAAATCGCGTTCCAGTGATATCAATGCATTCATTGGATTTAATTTATAAAACACAACGTTCAGTACAATTTCCACAACTATATGATAATTATGTCAGAACCGGTTCCGTTCATTATCTGAATTAGTTGATAATGATCACAGCAAGTGAAACTGGTGCTTTTGTAGATTAAATAAAATGATTTTCCATCAACAACTAAATTTTCTGATTTTTAATGAAAGCGCTTGATGAAATTTTGATATCAAATTTAAATAGTCGAGACTAGATTTAACGGTCCAGATTTCACCTTTAAACCCCTCCAGGCATTCTATCACGCGGGTCACATGTCATAAAATTAAGCCATTAAAACTGAGGTTAGTTGCGTTGCATTCGTCTGATTGAACGCGTGACGATCCCAAAATTTGAAATGGGTTCGTTTGTAAAAAAAACATGTCAAATAATGAAAAGTTTCAATAGTTAAAATATAACAACTTTAAAGTGATTTTGTTGTATATCATGTTATAAGCTTTAATATCAAACATGTCTCTCTATATCGTATATCTGGTTAAATTATTCTTTTTTATTTTGTAACTGGCCTACTTCATTTTATATAAGTTAAATGTTTCAAAAAATAATGAAATCGATGTATGCAAAAAGCTAATGATTTCGTATAAATCGGCGGTTCGGCCCAAACGCAACCGCGCCATGGCAAGCGGTCAGCCGCTAGTGTGTATAGTTGCGTAAGCATTTGTTTAAGCAGTGATTATTAGTGATAAAAATAGCTAGAAATATTTTTGGCATTGGTGAAATTTAATGATATCTATATTTCTGGCGCAGGATATATTTATTTATTAAAACTTTATTTGCCAAAACGGAAATGTCTTATGATCTCAATATATAATCTCATAAATTTATATTTTATAGAGATCCTGAATATAAAACAATATCTGTAAACACAATTTTGCTTGGCTAAGAGTCAAAAAATAAACAGGGATAATTTCTTTAAGAATTATTTAATATAAAGCATTGACAACATTTTTTGTTAAAAAAACGCTAAAATCAAGGTTATAGACGTGTAACACAAAGTTTGGTATATTGAAGTATATTAACGTACAAAAATAAGCTTTTTGACATAAACATTGCTTATAATCATTAATTATATATCATACAAAATATTTATAAAATATTCGAATACCTTAACAAATGAAAATTTACGTAAAAATGTACGATATTAAAAAAAAAATTTTTTTTTCAAAACGCGATATCATACTTTTTATAATAATATTAAGGTTTCGAAGAATCATACAAGAGAAAAAGAGTTGTAATCTATAATAAAAGTAAAATAGAAAAGATTTTTTTTTATTTTCCGCCAAGTGATATTAAAAACTTTAAACGAACCGTGAAAATAATTACTCTCGACCGTCTAGGAATATTCCCGTAATTAATTCCTTGGAATTTTTGCCGTCTTAAAAAGGATTTTTAAAAGCTTTCATAATGAAAGCTAGAGACGAAATCTCCATCATAGTTATAAGAATGATGGCATTTTTAATATTAAGTATTAAGACATTTCTTTCAATTTCTTCCAATTTTATTTTGCTCCTTTTTCCTGGAAACTGAATTAATACTCGGATGTATATGAAATATTACTAAGTAATTGCTTAAATAAAAAGGGACATTTCATTTTTGTCAAGCGTATTTTTTTCATTTTCAATATATCTTTTTGGAATTTTACTTTGTTTAACGAACATTTAGTACTTTGAAAATAAAAGTGTATAAGATAAAATAAGGAAAAAAGATACTATCTGATTTTTTGATCAACCACCGCATAATTTTTTATAACTTTTAAGGTCACTTTTTTATGTCCTATCACTTCTTGGTGTGAAAGCATGATATTTAAAAAAAATTAAACATCAGGATTGGTATTTTAAATAATAAAATCACATTTTTTAGTACTTATTTAATGCTCGCGATGAGCGAAATCGGTCCTGATCAAAAAATATATTTTGGAAATAAGAACAAAAAAATGTGTTTTTATTATTTAAAATATCATGCCTTTCCATCAAGGAGTGACAGTTAACACATTAAAAGCATCAGGATTGGTTTTGCTCATCGTGAGAATTCTTTACTCACTATATCGTAAACAAATACATTAATCATTGTTATCACATATTATGAGTGTATTAATTGAATTGAAATTTTCATAGTAAAACATCATTTTAATGACATATAGTGTAAGGCAAAAAAAGCTTCAACAAAAGTATATAATAAGTTTCTAGAGCTATATTCTTTATATTTATTTCATTACTTTGAGTGTATATTGTTTCATAAAATTTCGGTTGTCAAATGATGAGGTATGTTTGTAAGAAAAATCATCATTTTTATTACATATTTCATATTAAATGTTTTATTAAATATTTCAAAGATCGAAAGGCAATATAAAATATGGCTTTTATTTTACATATTTTACATTTAGAGTGCATTGAAATATAAAAATAAAAAAATATTTATTTTACATGCAATACCCATTCATATTTGGATTTTGTCTACATATATGTTTTTTTATTATTACTTTTGGCATGTACGATATGATAATAAATAATCTATAATATAATATAAATTTTAAGGTGCTAAGTGTCACTTTTTGATGGAATCTCACGATATTTTGAATAATAAAAACACATTTTTTAGTTACACGGTGAAAAGGCAGTAATGTATTTTAATTTTACAAAATTTATGAAATATATATATATATGGTAGCTATTTCTGCTTACAACTTCGTTAGAACTATGTTTAAATGTACTATAGATATTGTATAAATTGTTAAATATATATTGTTTAAAAATGCTGTAAAATTAAAATAAATGGTTATTTATTCACTGTGTTATAATAGAGATCAACAAATTTAATGCCAATTCAATGAATACATTTTAAATACTCATTTGCACAGTATATTTTATGATCAAAGCCAGTTTCGCCCATTAGGGGCATTATTATTAAAATTGATCTGCTGATAATGCTCGCGATAAGAGAATCCGGTCCTGATCATAAATATATCGTAAAAATAAGAAGAAAAAATATGTTTTCATAATTTAGAAAAAATAAATTAACAATAAATATTTTTTTTATAATTATAGTTAATTATTGTGATTGAATAACAAATAAATGCTACACAATGATTTGAAATGAGACGTATAACTTTTATTAAAGTAAACTATGAGAATTACGATGCTAGACCTTCAAATGATTTGTTTCTTATAGTTGGCGTACAAAATAAAACATAATTCTATAATAGTATTACTTTGGGAATACTTTTCTATGAGATTTCTGTAATATTATATAACAAAACTCTATATTACTTTTGAGATATATTATACAATAGTGAAAGAAAACCCGACGGCAGGCATTAGGGATATTACACAAAAGACATATTATTCTTGTACATTTTATTCGGGTCTTATTTTCCCCAGCACTAAGCAGAATCTGATTTTACCTCCTAGCTTTTAACACGTCGAATCCCGGATCCGTGTTTTCACGTGATATACCAGCCAAATTAATTCAAAAACAGTCAAATTAATGACATCAAGCAATGTACTTGACAAAACTCTTAAGTTTCCATAAAAAAAGGCAGAAACCTTTCCTAAGAAAATATTTATTTGAACGATCTAAAAAGTCGATCATTGTGAAACTAGTACATGATACCAACATTCCTCTTTCCTCTTTCTGAAGACGACATAACAATGTCACTAAATGTATTCCAAACAAGAATTTTGCGAGATCCATAGGACAAATATTCTAGGGATATGGCTGAACCTTTTTGTGATCCCCGAAGGACTTGCAATGTGTGTGCAAAGCCAAACAAAAAAGTGATACTTAGTTCACCTGTAAACATTGTTGCGTGACTCTTAGCACGGATGAATTTTAGCAATTTTATTACATTCAAACTAATATCTATAATATTGTTAACCGTTTTAGGAAGTTTCATTTGATTAAGTCCAATATTACCGCAGTTTTAACACTTAACAAAAATGCTATTTGTTCAAAAATGAGCTGGGCACACAGCTTTGCCAAATTTTTGCCGGGGCTGATAGTGTTAATGAAGGTTCGTCGTACCTAGCACCACCCGTCGATCTACCGTGACTGGCATACAAATACTATCGGGTGCAAAACGTTTTAAATACTAAAGGTGTGCCAATTGTTAGTCGGGATCAGAAACCTTTGCTTAGACCTTTAGATGTGATGTCTTAATGAAAAAAACGTGAAGATTTTTACCAAAGACTCTTTTTTGCGTGCTTTAACTTTGGTTCAACCAACGTTAACATTTCTCATCATCATATGTGATAAAAACACGACGTTTCTTCCATACCCGACCTCAACAAAAGCATCGTTTTTAGATGATTCAACACTATATGTAACTTCATCTAGGACTCAACTTCTGATCGTTAGACACAAATCTTATTTAATATTTTGTGAATCCGATATTTTTAGTTAATACATACATAACATCTAATTTTATATAATTTAAGTAAGCCCTGATAATAAATTATTTCATTTATTCAGCGGAAAAATTTTATTATTTTTTTAGTAGGATCAATAACTAAGATATTACTATAGTCAGAACTATCTTGTTCTGGAGATGGATTCAGCTAAAATACCCATTACAAACAACATTAAAAATTATAGAAGAAAACAAAAAATATTTTACTATGTATTTTTATACCACATAAATGGGATTTTAAAAATTAAATTTCGATTTAATAAATATTAATTTTAATTTTAAAAGATGAAGTGATAATAAGGGATTAAATTGACCAGTGTTTCTAAACCGATGGTCCACGGCCCAGTGCTTAACCGAAAACAGTTTTCAAGAAACATCGCCATGCACAAAATATTAAATGTAGAATTTTACGTGTAAATTTACTTGCATTTTTACTAATTGTAAAATAGTAGTAACTAGCAGGATGATGCCATAACAGTGAGTTTTATAAAATCTGCAGAAACAAAACTGCAGCCAAAAATATCAAATACATTAGCAAAGATTAGTTTTCGCGTTAGTTTATTGAAAAAAAAGCTCATTGTTTTTGCAAAATTTTAATTGTATCAGACTGAAATATGTATATTTGTTAGGTATATCTATTTGTCGAGCGTTTGATAATAAATATATTATTTACGAGAAAAAGTTTTGTTCTTTGTTATTTTTAAAATTGGATATATGATCGATACGTCACAAATATGTTGAGTATCACTGATGAATATTGTACTAATTATAAAGGTGATTTTGATAATGTGTTCAAAATTCATTGACATAAAAGCATATTTTTAGAAAAATGTGTCCTAGTGTAATGAGATGAAAACTTTATTCTTTTTCATAAATTACTGCCCTACACGTCTAAAGACAAACGAAAAACACTCTCCAGCTGTGCAATAAACATTTTTCTCCATCCTTTTCAAACCATGACTCGTGCCGAGGAAAATAAACCATCCTCCCCGTTATTTTACGTTTGTTTATGTTGGTAAACTTTCCTCTTTTACCCCTGTTTCAATTAAAGTTCTGCCTCGCGCTGCATTGAAAATACTGCCGGCTTGTCGTCGCAATTTGTAAAGCCAAATACGTTTTTATTATGAATGATGAACGAAAGAAGCAAGACTCTCTTGTGTTTGTTTTTTGACTTGAGATAGTTCATTATCAACTGTTTGTAATTTTATAGAATTGACGTCACAGTAGGTGGGCCAACTGATGATATAATACAGGATATATTTTTAATTTAAATGGTTTAAAAAAAATGTACATAATAATATATACAACATTTTAAATGTGATGATATCATCCATATTTATTTGAATTTTAAAAAATAAAAATATATTCTTCATTATTTATTTCCACAATAAATTTTGTGATAAGGCGTCTAATTTATAAGATATATAAATTTTCAATCGTTACAACTTTGTACGATTCCACAATTTTTGTCACTAATGACCCGGGTTTCGCTTTTCGACATCTTCGGGCATTCTATCACACGAATAAAACAGAACTGACGCACAATAAACAGTTAGCATCGTCTATATACCAAAAGTATTAATCACTGGAAAACACAGACCCCAAGGCAGGCACTAAATGGCGGCTAATATAAGTTTAATAATATTGATCTAATAATAATTAGCACAATTGGCCAAGATAATTTTGATAAACGATTAATGTTGTTAATGAGTCGTTCTTGAAAGTGTTTTACAACAAAGAATAATCAACTGTCACTAATATATTACTGTTTCTTTTTTAAGAAATACCTACTTATTTTAATCTGGCAAGTAACGATCAAACATCTAGTGATGAAACATAAGAATTTTTTCATGAGATTTTTCGATTCATCGAACCACCTTACGTTGAGGATACAACAAGGGAGAGTTGGGAAGATTGAGTTGATATTTAAAAATGATGTTTGAATTTAATAAATGGCCTTTATTTATTTATAGAATCTCCTGATAAAATATGTATGGTCCCCCGTGTTATGATGTAACAATTGAACCCCTTCATACACGTCAAATGCATTAGATAAGTCTTTAAAAAAGCATAAGATTTATATATATAACATTTTAAAAGTGATGGCAACATAAATAATAATTTTAACCTTAAATTATAAAAACACATTTTTTTGTACTGTAAATTTTATAACCAGGATCGACTTCGTTCATTGTGAGCATTATCAAATGATAATTTCCATAGTCAACTACCAATTCAGTTAATAATGCTCATAATGAGCGAAACCGGTCCTGGTCATCATCATACATTGAACAGAGTTTCAGCAATGCAAAAAAAGCTTCAGTTTGCGCTGATCAAAGCCATATCACGTCTTGAAATATATAATTTTATAAAAAGCACTAAACATTCTGTTATCACTATTTCAATACATATCATAGTATTTTTGAATATACGACTGCGAAATAATAAGTCTTTCTGGGAAAAAATCCATTGAGATCCGTTTCATTAGAAAGCCATATTTATTTGAAAGCCAAATTGAAAACAGACTTAGTATAAAAAACAGACATCTTTTATTTTCAAATATAAGCATGGAAAACAAAAGGATGTGATAATATGCTATCTCAAATTGGAATATATAATTCATATTTTAATTTGAAAGCTTGCTTTGAATCCTGAATAGATTTTTTGTCAAGGTTCAGTTAAATTAATATTCAGCGCCTTAGGGTTAATCTCTCCTTTATACTTTTAACGTTTTAGATGATAGTTTTTGCGCGAAAAAGTTCTCACAGGAGCGAAACGGCTTGCGGCGTTTTTATGATGATAGTGTACCACCAAAACTGTCAAATTCTAAAAACTGTCTACATTTCAGTTCTCTGGAGATTAACTGAAAAATTTTGTATTTTATCTATGAGCACCGACGAAAAATTTTTTGAGCTTCAATTTTATTTTTCTCTCCTTCATATATTTTTATATTTAGAAAAGAAAGCTACTAACGAAAACATCGTTGGAAAGTAACTATTTATATAGTTTTAAAAATTTTAAACGAGTTATGAAGCATACGTTTTTAAGGATAAATATTATATTACTTTTGTTTTCAATTTTTTATAGCAAATATCACATTTATAATATTGCAACGATTTCAAATATATAATCAACAAGGATTTTAATGGTATATTATTATATGTAATAAAAACTGTTTCAGATGCAATAAATATCTTTGATTATTGTAAATTTGGTTGCAATATAATATTGAAAGCTTCAAATATCATAACTACTGTATGCATAACATAAATTCCAAAACGACAAAATGTATTTCATATTACATTTATACCAATAAAACGTAATTGAGTAAGAAATAACAGCTATAATTATATTATGTGAAAATTTCACTGTTTTGTGTTATAACTGTTTTGGAAGATGTTTGATGACATATAGAATTAATGAAACATGATTTATGTGTTATAGACACAGTGTTTTTTTTGTTAAAAAAGAACTTAAAAAAAATTTTTGAACCGATAAAATTATATACTTCTTTATTTGTAAAATCGTTCCTTTTTGTTTTAGTTTCATTTTTTTACATCACGATGCTTGATTTAAATACTTTCGTGCTTAAAAAATTAAGCGTTATATATATATTGAAATGTAAATTGCAAAATAATTAAATTCAGCACATCAAATTTGAAAAGCAGATCATATAACACAACTAAGCTGTCTAATATCACAATTTTGGAACTTAATTTCATTATTTAAACAATATAATATACCAGTGGCTTACCGTCAATGGGTGCGTTTCATTCCCGAAATTTTCAAAATGTAATTTTCATATTGTATGTTATTTGGATCTTACGTAATATAATTTTGTGTTCGTTTTCTATGATATGAACACTAAGTTTCTCGTATCTATGTATAAAGAAAGAATTACTTTAATACGCATTTCAATTAGAAAAACGATTTTTTTTTAAATTTTTTGCTTTATGATAATAAATATGATATTTTAAATGACTGACAACTAGAGCTGTGAAGTCGGAGTTGGCGTCGTGAAAGCCGAGTAAAAAAAAAATTTTTTAATACCATTTGTATACCAACGTCGAAGTCGCAAAGATTTTGCTTGAGTCGTGAATATTGCGCGATTCTGACTACTGTTTCGATATGACAATGTCGAAAAATGTCTCAATGAACAATTTTCCGGATTGTTTGGTTGGTCTTTAATTTAATGCACACAAGCAGGAAAGATAGGAAAATCTGACGAAAATATACTCTTTAGTCGGAGTTGTGTTGTTGCCCAATATCGGAGTCGGAGTCATATTTTTTAACGACTCCAAATTTCAACTAACAACCTAAGTATAAAAGCAAAGCCTTATTTAAGACACGGTGAAAAAAATAGCAACTTATTTTAGTTCTACAAAATTATTTTTTAAAATATACACCCAGTCCTTTTTTTACGCGATACATTGGTTCCATAAAAAGGCGCGTAAAAGAATGATTTCACGCAATTGCATTGTATTTCTTTACACACCCTAAAACATTCTTCAGTAGTAGTAGTCAAACAGTCTTCTTTAAAACAAATTTGGGGGAAAAAATGCGCAAAAACGAGTAAAGCGCGTAAAAAATGTAGCGGTGCCGTCCAAAAAAGTTCGCGTAAAAAAAGGACTGGGTGTAGTTGATAGCTATTTCGGCTCACGCTATCGTCAGAACTATGCTTAAATTAACATTTGCTTATCTATATATAGCTGTATAGAAAAGGTACACAATACATCTTCTCTCCTGTTTTAACGACCTAGCTTGTTTCTTGCTCGTAATAAAACTAAGCATTGTAAATGGAACTAAAAAGACGGCTATATCAATAAGTTTACATATGGCACGGAAATTGTCCATTACGGAGACAAAACAGCCCCCCGTAGCGGGTTAAGCAATGGCGATCGACATATATTAGTTTTTTCGTTAAGAATCCTTTATGATAGTTGATTTCTATTTATTTCCAGCTGTCATCCTTTGACACTTCCTACAAAGATGCAAACACTTAGGCGCTGCGTTTGAATTTATATTATGTGATTGCTTTATGACGTGATTAGCGAATTGTGAATCTGTTTTTTGTGGCAAAAATAACGATTCGATCAAACCAGGTTAAAAGTTATATTTTATAATGACTTTTTTATTATAACTATATATTTATTGAAACACAACTTATGCAATAAGATTTTAAGGAGAAAAATGCTCTGTGAATAATTTTGTTAAGTTTCGTTTTTAAATAAGCATATTTTATTCGACAAAGATAATTAATATTGAAGGCTTTTGTTGTCCTACCATTGGGTTTAAGGCTATTATTTGATGTGTGATAAAATAAACGCATTATATGTAGCGAAGCAAGTTGAATATGATTCTTATCATGAATTTCTAAATTATAATACCATTTAACAGGATTTTAACCATCTTCCATAACAATAAGAATATTCATTAGAATTTAGATTACATCCATAATTTTATTTCATCACTTTCGTCAAAATTAAAGCGTGTAGCATTTTAATTGAAACAACTAATTTAATTTCATGTATTTATATAAATAACGTTTAAAAATGTTTTGCTCTTTTTACATAACAAATTAACAACGAGTATTTACTATGAAAAAATAGTAATGTATTTTAGTTCTAAAAAAAATATAAGTTATACAGTTGGTAGCTATTTCTACAACTATATATCTTACAATTTATGATATCAACTGAATGTGTTAATTGAATTTCAATATCAAATTTGAATTGTTAAAGTTTTGTACAGTTCCACATTTTAATCATATAAATTCTGTAGAACTAAAATACATTGCTTTTTATACACCGTGTCATAACGAAGTTGTACCAAGTAAATGCCAATTCAATCAATAAAAGTAAAAAATTACTTCAATTGCAATTGCTCTTTTTTTTACGGTTTTTCAATTTACTATTTAATCTTTCTTTTAAATTCAACTGAAAATAAAAACAAAATGGTACTTTTTCAACTGCAATGCATAATTGTACTGTAAATTTAATTAATAATTTTATCGTTTTAATCAATATAACTGAGCTTAATTATAGAAAATGAAAATAATCAAATGCTATGATTTTGTGTAGCTTTATTTTGTTGGCATTGGTGAAATATGTTATATATCAAAAATTATTTACTGACAATTTAAGCTCCATTTGTTAATATAAATAATTTTTATTCAAAGTAGAAATAAAAGTTTATACACATATTCAAAACAAAAAAAGCTGGCATGAATATAAAAAAGCTCTTCTTATAGAGAAACAAAATATTTCCATACAAAATCTGAGCTTTCTGTATGTTTGTATTTTCGTATTTTCGTGGTAGCGTGTTTTCATTGGCATACGAATAAATATTATGAATAAAAAATCAGAGGCGGCAAATAAATTTATTATTTTACTTATTTATTGCGTTGTTAAAATGAATGAAAAATTTTCTTGATTCACAAACGTTCAATCTCTTGAAAAATTTTTTGAAAGCTAGTTTATTTGTAGTGGTCATATTTGTTCAAAAAATTATTGCAGTGAAGCCCTGATACTTCTAATATAAACCATAGTAGTACAGTAGAAATAGATAGGATTGGGCCAGTAAACAACGGGTCTTATCTTACTATTTGTATTGGGTATGGAAGGAAACTATATTGATATCTCTATTAGGTAGATTATTGGTTGATGGAAGTATGATATATTAAAAAACATGATGTTGAAGTCTTTACTCAAACGATTATCTTACCAGATTTGATTGTCATTATGATCAAATCTGTAGAAAATATATACATATTTCAGATTTACATTTATCATTGTTTTGTGTGTAATTTCTCTTGTTTAAATAGGATGTAAATAATTAACCGCCTTTATATTTACATAATATTCAAAATTAAAACCGTTTTTTTTACTCTTTAATTGATAAAATCTGACAGCTATTATCTGGAAAGAATACATCTATAGCCTTGTTCACCGGTTGCATACCAAAAACGCATCAAAATACTATTTAATCCCATGTTCGGAAGGCCGGGCATAGAAAATGAGCGCGTATACGCGCTATATATAAAAACTCAATATATATGAACAAGTTATAATATTTAAAAAAAAATCGAATATTTCTAAAGCTCAGTGACATCTGGGATCATTAAAAATATTAATACGCTATATGATGTCAAGAATTATCGACTAAAATCGATGTTTTTATATTATTTTGATTTTTAAAATATTTTAAATTTGGTGGCCATTCGTCCATATATACCTCCCGGCCTTTAAAAGGTTAACACTATGGATTCGCAGAGGATTTGAAATTTGGACTGATTTATAAAATACAATAGACGCGTTCCAATTTCTAGAATGCTTTGCCTATAAGTTTTGAGCGTCTGAGAATAATTTTAATATAAAAATATTGTTTTCATACAATGCCATAAAGTTTTCCATTTTTCGCTTTTGGACGTTAGCATTTTGGTGGGAGGAATTCCGTCACTTGCCGCATTTATGACTTACTCTAAGCCCTGAATGGCGAGTAAATTTTTATGGGTTATTTTTTACGGCGCTAAAGTAACAACGTCGTAAAGCGAATCATATCCTTTGGTCGAGTCTTTCGAAGTATTAAGTCATCTCCATTCTAAATAACAAGACCAATGTAAAGTTATATGCTTTTGATTTTAACGATGGTAAGACAACTATATAATAAACATGGCGTCTTTTCACAAGACGATCTTATCGTTAAAACGTATTAAAAAAAAATCAAAAAACCACTGACTGCAAAGCCATTAAAAATTAAAGAAAACAATGAAGTTTTTTTGATACATCATTTTATATTAGCACTTTACGGTCCGCAAGTTTTCGCTAAACAACCTTACCGACATAGTTTTATGTTATCCTATTTTGATTTTAGACCTCGTATATATTCTTCATCCATCTGTCGATAAATTTAAAAGTAACAATTAAAATTCATATTAATTGTTGATAGTACAGCTGCGCGTATATGAAGACGCTACATTGTGCGTTCCCGTATCGTAAAGATTGTTTCAAAAATGACTCCAATGTGGCGTCCGCTGACCGTGAAGTGTTAAATGTGACATATGTATACAGGAAAGCCTCGATTTTCCGAATTGGTCAAAAAAACAAAATTATTACGAATTTGCTGACATGCACATGGCGATTTGCGTCAACTGTTTACGTACGTGATGGTACACAATCTTAACATTTAGATCGTGGCATTTGTTGCAACAAAAATCAGTTATCGTCCAAATTTGATATTGTATTGAACTTTTTTTTCTTGAAAAATTGATCACGATTAAAATATTTATTTTTATATTGTGTGTTGTTTAAGTGTTGTAGTTTCATTAAAAGATAATTTTTTTTTGAATACAGCAAAACCTTCAACAGGTGGGTTGAAAAGTTCGTAAGCTAAGATAGAAAAAATCTTTTTTTTTTTATAGAATTTGATTCGATCTTTCAATATAGTTGCCTTCGAGAGCGATACAACGATTATAGCGGTCATACATTTTTTCGATACCATTTTTATAGTACGATTTGTCTTTAGCCTCAAAATAGACTTAAGTTTCGGCGATTACCTCTTCATCAGCGCAAAATTTCTGTCCAGAGAGCATTATTTTTAGGTCTGAGAACAGGAAAAAGTCACTGGGGGCCAAATCTGGAGAATACAGTGGATGAGGAAGCAATTTTAAGCCCAATTCATGGAATTTTGCCATCGTCTTCATTGATTTGTGATACGGTGCATTGTCTTTATGAAACAGCACTTTCTTCTTCTTCTTTTATATAACGCAATAATTGGGGGGAAGGGGTGTCCGTTAAGTTTGTTTTATAAAAATTGGCTCAATATAAATCAAACAATATTTTTTTTACGTTACACTGTATTTGGATATAAATTAAAAACATGAAACACAAATAAAATTCTATTTAATTGTCTTCGGGCACTCGTCGTGAAGTTGCTGTTTGATATCGACGCATTTGAATAATATGTTAATAGTATAATTTAAGCATGTATAATATTAACAGAACGTTTATATTTCTTTTACATTTGATCGACTTTTTTGTCCGTTTAATATAGTCCGTTATATCTAAGTTTTACTTTATTGTGTGTTTATATTTTGTTGACTGTTTCTGACAATATTTCAAATATAGAAACCCGGCCTGGTATGCAAATGTTGAATTTGCACAGACAACAAAAGGCGTTTGTTCAGCTCATTCAACATTTGAATAGTGCACTTATTGGAAACGTGCAACAACTTCAAGTATATTCCACAAAATGGCTAAGGCAGTAATGTACAATTTATGAAAAAAGTTTTTCAGTTGTAATGTTTTCGTATAATTTTTCTCACTCGTTAGTTTTCTTAATTAAAAAAAGTATAAGTGACCATGAAACGTTTTAATATTTGCATATTTTATTATTTCTGGCTATTTTAATAAAATTGTTTAGGCACAAGAATGAATTGGTGTTTATTTTTTTGTCAGAAGGTTTTTTGAAAAGCTTATGCATAGTATATTTTTGAAATTTTAATTTTTATATAATTCGCTATATATTGTGATTATAAAGTTACTTTCTTTCGAAATCCCGCTTGACACACTCTTTAGATATTTTTTTTCTTAATCGACTGTCTGTATTTTTAACCAATTACTATGACAGTGGTATTCTAATCAATAATGGCATGAATGATTGGAAGTATATTTGTCGCTAAGCGATAGAGATAACGAATTTTTTAAAAGGCTATAATCAAAATAAATTCTGTTTGAATTTATGATGTAGGGTCTGTGGTTTTTTTTTGTAATTAACACCTTTGTTATATAACGGATGCTGCTGTTTATTGTGTGTCAGTTCTGCTGCATCTGTGTAATAAAATGCCTGAAGATGCGAAAAGGCGAAATCCGGATCGTAAGTGACAAAACTTGTGGAATTGTAATCAAAATTTCAACAATTCAAATTCGATATTTTGGTAGAATCAAAAAAACATTTCATTTGTTTTAACAAAACCCAATTCTGAATACTATCAAAAGGTTTTCATGGGTTTCAAAATGATTTTAATTAGTACTTTGTCAAAAAAGGCCAACATAATATTTAATTCAAAAAGAAATTCTGCTTAGATCGACGAACATTCAAACATCCAAAGCTTTTTTCCAGGAAGGATTCTTATTGGATTTATCTGAACAAAATGATTAAATTGTCTTTGTTTCTCTACGTGAGTAGTAATATACTATTTTGTAGGAAAAAGCTTCCAGAATTCTTAAAATAGCAATATTGTAAATTCGTCTTAAAGTAAACTTTAAAAGCCAAACTAATTAAAGTAAAGTGCTGTCATATTTTAATTTGTCAGTATTTTTTTGCTTCCTTGTAAATGTTTGCGATCTTTTCCGTTTTCCACACGATTATCAAAACATTAATACAAAGTTTTTTTTTTGAGGTCAACAGATCTATTTCTCTCACCGTTTATATAATTTGTATAGTCACCAGTAACCTTTAGGTGACATGAAACATCCGGTTGGTTAAAGAGACAAGCTCAAGGTTCAAGCTTCCTTGCAATATATGTAGCAAATTTTAAAATACTGGTAAAACAGTAGCACTGGTACCTTCGGCCTAATGAAAATGTAAAACTATTGTTACTTGGTAAAAAAAACACACGTTTATGATTTCATAATACAATGAATGGATATTTTAAGCTTTTGAAATATACCATGAATCGCGACCGTAAAGTAATACTTTTAAAATGCTGGCGTGCAAGGACAGGAAGGCGTTAGCTTAAATAACTAGTTACAATTATATATCAATAACGTGGGACTAAATAGTTTTTATAACTGTCTTATTGTTCGTTGACGTAAATCATCAGCGATTATCAATTGAGTGCATGCAATCAAGCCATGAGAGTTTTCCATGGATATATCTAGCAAAAAATTGAAACATGAGTAACGCTGTTACGCTGCGGAATACACTCTAAGAAGAGTGTGAAGCCGTTGCGGGTGCTGGTGGGTACAACAGTAAGTGCCCTTGAGAACATAAAACAATTATAATATGGTGAAAAAAAGCAATGTATTTTAGTTCTACAAAATTTTTAGCCGAAATAATTATCAACTAACTAACTAAATAACTAACTAATAAAATATATTATAAAAATTCTGTAGAGCTAAAATACATTGCTATTTTTTCTCCGTTTTATAATGGAGTTCTACCAAATAAATGTCAATTCAATTAATAAAACAATTATCTTCAATTTAAATGAACAACAATGTAAGAAACTATAATTCATTGATAACTCCATTTGTCATAAGCATCATTCGCGTTGGTTCTACTTTTTTAAATGCCCTCGTTATCTTTTTATAACAAATGTTTTGAAGCAAGCGAATATATACATCCGTTTTCCATCATTACTTCCATTTCACTAAAAATAGAGCGAGTCTCCGGAGAATAAAAAGAGATAAAAAATAAGCTACCAGAAAAACGGTAATGTACAAGGAAACAAAGAAATTAATTCAAAAGAGTTTTCCTAATTCACCTCACACATTTCGCTTCACAAAAATATTTCAAGAACAAACCAGATTATTGGCTACGTAGATGCGACAAAGCGTTCGGTCACCTCGAGTTCCACAAACTGTGTCTGTATGCAGTATGTGTATTATACAAACAATGGAAATTCCAGCCAATGGTCGAAGCCGAACTTTAGTGGAATTTCCCACGGAAACAATGTGAAATTATCCAGTGGCAGTCGGATTTTATTACACAGGAAAGAGTTGAGATTTTTTCAACTAAGCGACGGAAAAAATACAAACACGCGTGTAATTAAGAACAGTTGGTTATTATTACCCTCCTATTAAGGAGATTTTGTTTAAAAGTCGCAAAGCTCGGACACACTGTTAAGCTCATTTGGCGTATGTACTTGAATCAATTAAATTTATATTTTTCTTAACGACATCAAATTTGCCGTCAAGTAAACAGTTTAAAAACCATTTGTTTTTCTAAAAAAAACTGATCGTTTTGACTATTATACTATTCATGTATTATATTAAAATGTGTGTTTTTAAATATAAAGATACAATTATCAATTAAAATAATATTTGCGTTGTATATCGTAATTTGAAAAAAAATGGAGAACGATTTCTAAGTTTATTTGATTAAATTATATTTGTTATTGAGCTTCTTTATTATATGGTAAAAATCACGAAGATATAAGCTTTAAAGGCTTTTTTCATAATCAACAGATCTACCTTCTAATCAAGAAGACATAAATTATATCCCTAAGAAAATTTTATGTTAGTTTTGGTTAATTGCTCTTTTTTCAGTAAAAAGAAATAATGTTTTATATAAATCAAAATATAAAAATGATTATTGATCTTTTTGAGTCTCAGTCTATAAATTACAAAATTTCAAGGAAATAACCCTCGATCAAAATTTGAGCGTCCAAAATGTTAAGTACCGCCATGGATAACCAAGCTGCGGGATGGTTCGCTCAAATGAAAGTCCACTGAAGTAAAAGGGGACGTGTTTGGACCACAAAACCGCACTTGTGAACTTAAGCTTGCATAGCTTCTGCGAGCTTTAATTGTCCAAATATTATTTTATTTAATAGAAAAGGTTAAAATTGATCCTAAAATAACATTATAACAAAGATAACATAATCCGCGAAATCTTTCTAGACTAGAAAAATCTCATGGATTAATTTATGAATTTAACTCGTTATAAACTATTTTTAGCGTAACATCTAGAATATTTTAAAAACACAGAAAACGAATAATTGTAAAAACCATTTCGACTCTTAATAACGTAGGCATAATTTTTGTACCTTTGATGTATTAAAAATTTAATCTTTTACCATCACCATGGTAAGGAGAAATTTTTACCCACATCTCTTAAAAATACATAAAAAATGTTCAAAATGTACATACAAATGATCTAAAACCTTTTTCTAAACATGATAAATTAAAAATAACGATGTATCGTTATTTTATTTTTGAAAACGATTAAATAAAATTGTATTGATAATTTAGTATCCTTGTTAAATAAGTTTAGACTACTGTAAAAAATAACGTCACGCAAAAATATGTTAAATTGTTTAAAGTAAAGATGCGTACGGAAAACTGAATTATAAAATTTATCCAGTTTCCAAATATATAGTTACTTAGAACTTTTTCCTAGTAGAAATGAACACATATTTTCTTTTATACAGTAAATTCTATTAAACTTTGAAACTGAAAATATTGTGTAAATATTTTTCATCTACAATCAGAAAAAACATTAAGGGAAATTAATAAATATGCCAATGAAAGTAAGAGAAAGAGTATTGGAAACAGTCCGTTTCGGTAGAAATATTGATTTGATTGAAAAAGTAAATTTAGTTATGATATAATAAATATGTTCGAAGCTTTTTGGTAGTATTTGTTGATATATTTGTGTACAACTGCTAAATTATAGTTCTAGCTAATTACCCTGTTTGACAACATGGTGTAGAGTTCAAAGCAGGAAGGTATTAGAGAAGTATTTAACCGCAGCGTTGCCACTTTGGCGACACCACTAATCTCAAAACAAGCTTCTTCTTGCCAGCTGAACTTTTCCAAAACAATGTCAACTGAAAAAGAAAATAAACTTTTCTGCGAATACGTGAGGCACTTTGAAAGCACCCGTGTTCGACAATTTATGAGAAGAGCTTTTTTTGCCGGGTCAGACTTATAGTGAAATCATACTATCTATGCACGTTCATATAATTATAAACAAAATGTTTTTGTTATCAATCATTTATTTATATAAAGAAGTGTTATCCATGAGAGTTTTTGCTTGAAAAAAAAAACGTCAATAAAAATAAAATAAAAACATTTCAATAAATAATTGACAAAAATTGAAAAGGACGTAAGTCGAAATAGCTTTCAACTATGTACCTTATAAATTTTGTAGAACTAAAATACAGTTTTTTTTTCACAGTATTATCAATATGTTTTTATTTCGAAAATGGAATAAAATTCAAGTGTTAATGCGCAATCAAATAAAATATAATTGTTTGGGCTTATGTAAGACCGTAAAACAATGTTCAGTGTAATAGCTGGACGGTGATAAAATTAAACACTCGGGAGGTTTATTGTAATTTTTTAATGATGTCATATTAAATCTATGGTGAATTCCAACAACATTTAAATATGCTTGGAGAATTAAAGTGTTATAAAAATGCAAGGCTTTCTATGGAAATGTTTTTCATCAAATACTAACAGCACTAAATAGCTTCTGGAAAAGTAATTAAAATCAATTGTTGTCAAGCTATTGAGGTTCATTTATTGGTACATGAACAAACATGGCGCTTTGGTTGGAAACCGAAAACTGTATTGGAGGATACCATTTCTACAAAGTAATAATATATTTAGAAAATCAGAGCTATGCTCAGTTAATCGTTTCAAATATTGAATCATAGAAGCTTAGATCTCTATTCAACTGTATTAATTTAATTTTCAATGAAAGCACTGATTTTCGGCTGTTTATTTTTTAATATATTGTTATTATTTATGGTTTTTAATCGAGCATAATTAACCGTCAAAAATATAAAAACAAATGACTTATGTGGTAAACGTGAAAAAAGTAGTATAGCATCGATATACTAATTAAGTCATATCTAATAATTGAATGTTATTGTTTCATCCTTTTTCTTTTTTATAATATTGAATGAATTAGCTTGATGGAATTTTAATATCAAATTTGAATTGTTACAATTTTGTACGATTCCACATGTTTTGTCACTATCGCCCCGGGTTTCGCCTTTCGGAATCTTCAGGCATTCTATCACACGGATACAACAGAGCAGAATCTTAAGTAACAGAACATGTAGAGTCGAATAAAATTGTAACAATTATTTTTCTTTACACGGTGAAAAAAATAGCAATGTATTTTAGTTCTAAAATTTTTTTTTTAACATAGTTGATAGCTATTTTGGCTCACGCCATCGTAATATATTTCTGAAGATGGCACTAAAATACATAGAAAATACAAATATAGTTCTACCAAGTGAGTGCCAATTCAATCAATTATCTTTTTTCCTTTGATTGAATAATTGTTGATATAATATATTTTACTTGAATGATACAAAAAAACTTTATTAAATGAATTTTATAAGTTTCTTAAGAATTTATTAAGTGAATATATTATCATTTTTAAATTCAATCAAATCAATTCAGAATTCATTCAAATTCAATCAAATCAAAAAAGTTAATTTATACGAAAAAAAAAATATGAAAATTAATTCACAAAGAATCAGTAGACATAGATATTTTCTAACTGTTATTGACAGCTTTTAGGCTTTCCTTTAAAAACATCCTTAATGTATCGCAGTAGCTTTGAACCTAAAAACGTAATTCTAATCACGTAAAAAATAAAGTATGAAAAACGTCGGTTCACATAAAACCTATTTTATTGCCAATAAAATGTATCTCTTGAACCAATACCGATCCGTGACATTTTCATATTTTTTATGAATTGTAGTTTTACTTTCGGAAAATATAAAAGTAAACGAGTTGACAATCGATAGAATCGAAAAATATGTGTTAAGTCAAGAGACAGGCTATGCTGCCGATGTCTTAATATTTTAAATGTATATATATCTTTCTTTGGGTAGGTTATTCAAAAGAAAACTTTGTGTATTTGTAGTTGGTATTAAAAAAATGAAGTAAATTTTCCTACCGCAGCTAAAAATGTTGATTTTGCGTCAAAAGAAACGTTAATTAATCCGATGTTGTAAAATTTTAATGCGTCTTTTTAATTTAGTGAGCCCGTTTTTATAGTTTTAAATTGAAGGCTTATGCTAGAAAACATTTTGTTTACATTTTGTATGTAGTTAAATTGGCTATTTTTTAACTGCTTTTTGCATTGGTAAGAAACTTTATCAAACATTTGCCACTTTTAATGTTACTGATATATCACAAAGTTTTTGATGATTTTGAAAGTTGAACCACGATATAAAAATTAAAACATAAGCTATTTTAAGTAAACATGTTTTTTTTATGTTACATGTGATATAAAGCCCGTTATGTGGAATCGCTGAAACTATTTGCCGTGAATGGATTTTTTTTAAATTTAAAAATACAAGAATATATTTCCTTAAGACTTTCTCATCATAATGTAGGATTTTTTTTACCATATTAACACCTCTACACATTCTAAATATATATAGCCAGAAAGTTGTCTATACTACGAAAAAAAATGTCTGTCACAACAATTTCCCCTGAACGGTTAACTGTAGCGACATGGTATTTGCTATTTTTAAGTTAACTGTTCAATTTAAACATTTTATCGTTAACGTGAATTGACGTACTTTAATTTGTAGGTGCAACATGTTTCATATTATACTTGTAACCTTCAGTCAATATCAGATGATGAAGCTTTCAAATATATCGCCAAAATAACTTAGACGCTAAAAATTGTTTTTTTCGTATTTAGAACATAAACGATCTCTTTATTAAATATGTTTGTATTTGGAACATAAACGAATCTATTCCACGCATTAATTATTCTAGTTAAGTTTCAAACCAAAATCTATTTATATCCATTAACAATTAATTGTTGTTTATAAATTAAATAATTTTAAACACAATCATTAACCCTGTTCCGTTAGAAATGCTCACGTAACACTATTTATTATTTTCACCCTATGAACGAAATTGTGTTATAATATCCCGGAAACGTGGCTGGCAATGATAGTATCTCTCTCACACTTGTCAGAGGAGAGGATAATAGAAGGAGATGCCATAAAACCGGATTAGCTTTGGTGACACGCCGATAGGTGGTTGACTTCGAGAGACTACAACATCACCGGGATTAGGTTAGAATCTTTGCTACTACCGGTTTGAACCGAATCATAAATTCATTTATTCAGGTCAACTAGTAACAAGGTGAATTTTGTTCACCTGAAATTATGTTTTGCAGATGTGTGTAGTATCTATATAATTTTTTAATTAGCCAATAACAACAGTTTATATTTACGAAGATTTTTTTATTTCCCATGAATTGAATAGTTTTTATGCGGAAGTTTTTCTTTTAATGAAGTAATTTGATATTTTTTAGTCTCTCTATTGGTGATTTTAAATGTCACACGTTTTTCCTCTCTGAAAGAACTAAATAGTGAAGTTCCTAAAACTTAATTAAAACAGTTTTACAAGATATTGATTGAATTGGCATTTACTTTGTAGAATTCTATTATAACACAGTGAAAAATAGAATTGTAAATAACATAATGTACTAATAAATTGTAGAACTAAAACACATTGCTATTTTTCCACCCTGTTAGATTTAAAAGACATTTCATATTATAGTGTGTAGTCATTTAACCACTAATAGATTATATAACGCGTGAGTCGGAATATTTTCGGTAGAGATAAAATTAATGTATAGCAATGATAAAAAATCGTGATTATTATTTAACCGGGAAACGCACAACAAAAATACAAGTACTTTATATATTGTGTGCGGAAAAATGAAAAAAAAAAAATTCGCACGCACGTTTATCTGCGTAGGATAAACAGCAAGACTCGTGTGCATGCTGTTTTCAGGATTTTCCTGAGCGGGATATTCCGATACCACCTTGCTGACACTATCGGCGTAAAATATGATTTAGCATACATCGCAAAATATACATATAGATAGTAGACGATACGAAAATGCATGGTCTGTTTTTTTCAAGGAAAATTTGTTTTTTTTTAAGAATCTAAAATCTACCTTTCATAACCTGTTTTACCGTTGATTTTAAATAAATTTGACGATTTTATTTCTTACAGAAATTGTTCTGATACAATTACGTAAACATTATAACAAACGTTAAGGTAAGTGGTACAAAAACTCATAAGCCGACTTATATTACGAAATATCAACTACACATCGACAATTATGTTAGAGCCAATTTTTTAACTATAAACATTTTAAGCACATCGTTATTAATACACTTGAATAATGCACTCCTAAACTGGCTTCTACTAAAAACGTCTTCAATCTGATTGAGGTTTGTTCGCTAAAGTCGCCATTTCCAACTTCAAGATGAAAGTATTTGCTAAGCTTTAGTAACGTTAAATAAAACTTCATATTATAACGAATAACGACATAATCTTTTAAATTAAATCACGACAATGAATGAAAAGCATTAATGTAAGCAATGACTTTGCATCTTTTTGAAAAGCTTGGGAAAGTGAGGTTACGTCGAATATAATTATTCGTATAAATATGTAGAAGCACCTAAGAAAAGAATTACATACCACAGTTTTTTTCAGTTGATTGTATGAGTCAGGAGTATTATTCCAGGTGTTAAAAATCATCATGTCTTCCTTCTTCACGTCACTTGAAACCGAACACTACTGCTGCGAACCACATTCACATTTGTTTTTCTTCAATAGTTTTATACCACCACTTCAACGTAAAATTTTTGAGTTGCACAAATTTTATTGTTGTAATTTAGCTTTGTATTGTTATTTTTCAAAGTAGCCAATATTAATATTAAATATATATGTATGTATACGTAATTGAAATGCGACAGTTCCGAGCAATTGTTAAAGACTGAGAGAGGTTCTGCTCGACGACTTTTCATAGATTTTTTGTTACAAATCTCAATCTCAAAATAAACAACCACAGCATCAGAAAATGCATGTATTATATATATGCATGAATATGTGCGTTTATCTGCTATTTTTTGTAAGTAAAGTATGCTTTTGTATAAATACAGGCGGATCTCGATTTTCGCACATTTGAAATTCGCCATATTTTTTTTTAAATTTTTTGATACATCTTAAATACATCCCTTGTAATTTTCATCAAAGGTTTTATTAGGTTTGGAGACCTTATTCTAAAAATTATTCTATTAAGAAAAACGGCCTTTATTTAGAACGCCTACACGCGTTGTTGACAAAATGTTTTCCATAACTGTACACCTAGATGATATCTTATGCAGTGTATACCTCTATCGCCACACGCACGTGAAAAATTTACCCACAATGTACTGATTATACACACAATGTACAAGACACGGGTGCTGAAAGCTGAACAGCTCATAAAATACTCGATTAAACTTGCAAGATACCCCCTGTAGAGAATATGTTTAAGGGTATTTTTGTAGTCAAAATAAAACATACCTTCATCAACATAATAACTCATGAATCTTTTCGATCTCGGGGAGCATTTTTATAGTTTTATACTGAACGGAGGTTGTATCTTCATGTTTATATTGCAAAGATGTATCGTTTGAAACTACTTTAAAATGGATATGTTATGAAAAAGTGATGTATGAAAGATGTTTTTGAAACCTCGTTCCCATCTTCCAGAATCTTAAAAGCTGTTGTTTTACTTGTTGGAAGTTCGTTTTTCAACATATATCCTCACTGAAGGAACTATTGTAGAAAAACATGGTATGATTATTCTCTTAAGATATAATGTGAGAGATAGAAAGTGATTAAAATCAATTGAAATTATAGCATCCACGACTTAAAAAAATACAAATCAAAAAATCACTTTTACGCTATTAACTGTCACTTCTTGATTGTAAAGTATGTTATTTTATGTATAAAAAAAGCTTGATGGAATTTCAATATCAAATTTGAACTGTTGCAACTTTGTACGATTTCACATGTTTTGTCACTAACGACTGGGTTTCGCATTTCATCATCTTCAGGGATTCTATCACACCGTATACGTACCCATGAAACCCTGGTCGTTAGCGACAAAACATGTGGAATCGTACAGAGTTGTAACAATTCAAATTTAATAGTTATTAGTTCTATTTCTGTAATACATTTGATGATTAAAGCCGGTTTTGTTTGTCACAAAAATTGTTTACTGACTGTATACAAATAACAATTGCTGTTTTATAAATGATATTATATCAGACTTCGACATGTTATGCGTGTAATTTTAGTTGAATATTGTTTCAGACTTTCTTTAAATAAAATTTTCTTCATAAAACTGAATTTCATATTTCATCATCTTTGGCGGTTGATGATATTTCATTATGAATTTGTATTAATTCTCGTTCAATGTACCAAGTATCGATGCGGTTACATGCGGAATATAATGCTACTAATCCATTTTAGATAGCATTATACTGTTAGGAATTTGTGAGAGGACAGGAAAGTGCTTATTGCTTTTGCGCCATACAAAAGGCCGGCAAGACTTCCTGGCAAAGCTTTATGGACCCCATAAAAGGGTTTGGCATTTCGAGTTCAACATCTGGAATAATACTAAAGTCAAATTGATTTTTTTCAGAATCGAAAAAGTTGTTGTCTTTTAAATTAAAAAAAATATTTTTCAACATATTTTTTTAATTGTTAAGTAAATTGTCTTTGCTCTAGCTAGCAAAAATAAAATAAATTTTAATTGGTAAGGAAAACGGGTAAAGAAAATTCTTATTTTAAAAATAGTTTAAAACGGTAAAAATGTTGGCGTTCGTTTTTAGTTCACATTGTAATCTGTTACTGAAATATAATTCTATCGTGAATTAGATTATCAATTTCTAATTCAAAAGCAAAAATCAATCATATACATCAATATTTGTAAAGATCTTTTAAAATATATTTGTTCCACATAAAACCAAATAACACAATATACTGTGAAACCCTGATCATATGTTCCCGCATTCCTAATTTTCCCGCATGTTTTATTTATTTCATACAGTCCTGGTCATGCTCCATTAGAACAATATTAAATATCCCGCATTTATCAATCTCCGATTTATCGACTTCCTCAATCTATCGTTTTATTATTTTGATCTCGCCATAGATATAACACCAAAGAAACGTTATTGGTCTTCAAAAAATGTAATATTTTTTTATCCCATAGATAAAGTTGAACATGTCGTCAAAATAATAAATGATGTAGTGATAGACAATAATGGAAGAACTAAGTTTGACGTTCTTTTTCAACATTTTTGTATAAAAAATATGCATGGTTTCGCTGATTGTCAATATTATCAACAGACTAAATATTCTGTTTTATTTATTTAAATAGATTGCTTTTTATCAAAACTTCTCATAAAAATTTAATGGCTTATAATTGGAAAAACTTAATATTAAGTACATCAAAAAATACCGTTATGAATTAACAATAATTTCATTTTGCCTTTTTTCACAATTTTTAAAAATTGTTTATGCACTTAGAATCGGGGTTTTACTGTATTGCCTTAATAATGGTAAAATGTTTGAAATGTTTGAAATTCCAAGCACAAAATTTCTAACACTAGATTTTTTAAATTTTGATTAAAAGAATATGGATGTGTTTATTATAAATAAAATCTTGTAAAATATTCAAAGTAAAGTTAATAGTCATCGACTAAAATCAGCTATTTGAACATTGTCGATGATATTCTTACATGATAGGAAAATTGCATTGACCGATTGATATATAACATACACATAACCCATTTTTCTTTTCTTATAATTTAAGTGAACTAAAATAGCTGTTTTGCTTTCATTGTATTTTACCTATATTGACAAAATAGTGAAATATTTTTTTTTAGTTTCACTTTCTATTTCAACGCTTAAAACATCATATCTTTTAAATGTGAAGGGTCTGTGTTTAGTGTTAATACTTCGACCCTTCTTATCAATTTATTTATAAAGATTTCAGTCAGAAAATATCTTTTATCACTGAGAAAAAAAAGAAAGAATGTACATACAATATATCCAAAAGAAAAGTCGTAAACCTAGCAATGCCTCTTCGTTTTTACACTCACCAAATCTGTACATATCCAGCATAGTCTTACTTGTAAATAGAGCGAGTAGAATGAAAGCCAGATTAATGATTAGCAATGTTCTAGTAACAAGTCAATATAAATCAGATATGGCCCGGAGAACATTTATCTTATCTGCAGTAACACGGACGTTTTAAAGGATCTATCGGATAATACGGGCTTAGTATTTGTGCTAGGAATAGATACGTTTAGTATCCTTTAATAATGATGAATGAAAGTTTGTTTAGTTTCATGAATAACTTACTACTAACGAGGTAAGTTAATTATTGTTCCACCAAAAGAACCAACAGCTCACGGATATTCTTTGAAATCGTAATTTGGTATGAATTGAAATGAAAACATACAATATAATTGCTTTTATTAACGATACAAAAATAATATTTTAAAGTTATCAATAGTCGTATAAACATGTAGAGCTACAAAACTTTAATTTTAATACTTAATTATAATAAAATTTAAGCAACTAAATGCCAATTTATTAATGAAACCAACCAGTTTCAAGGTTTGATTGTTTGTCTTATTGATATCATGAAGTAAATATTAAATTAATTTAAACTTTTTTTTATCAGTAATGAATGGGGTGATTTCGAAATAAACTATATTTACTGCATTGAAACAGTTAATTTAAACAATATAACGGATTGTTTTAATTTGTTTACAACCTTGCAGACATTCACTAGTGAATAATTTTAATTCTTAAATTGATAATGATATGTTTTTATGTTAGTTGATATAATATGGCAAAAAAAGTAAACATTTTATGAAAGAACAACCTTTGTCCTTTGAATCTACAATGAGAAATGACTCACGTTATATGCATGCCAATCAAAGCTTATGCCAGGTTTTGCCAGATCCCCTATTTAATTTAAAAAGCTTATCTTGCTTAGCCTAAGAAAGCTTTCAAGATTTTAGGTGAATTTTGGTGGTAGCCGCTTGCTGTTATAATAAAGATTTCAAAATATTATTATTAAGACGTTTTTTTAATAACAGGAGCTTGTCTTACAATTGTGGCTTCAGAACATTGTACAATTTTACGTGTTTAATTATAACCGTTACCTGCTAACTTAAAATAATTTCGTTTTGATGTTTTTAGCGTAAATGAAACTTATCACAGGCAATTAAGTGTTATAATTGTGAAATCAATATTATTGAAATTAAATTTAGTTGTATTTTTATCCTAGCCTTAAAATATGTGGTTTTCCTTTGTAATGTACTCCTTTGGTTTATAATTAAAGCTATCAGTTTATTGTGTGTTAGTTTTGTTTGATCCGTGCGATAGAATTCATGAAGATGCCGAAAGGTGAAACCCAAGTCATAAGTGACAAAGTATGTGGAATTGTACAAATTTAATTTCATATAATATAATGATAAATTTAAGCTTGCAGCACCAGTCAAAAAAATCGTTGAGACCTCTCCACATTCCATAACAATTACCTTGGGAAACCGATAAATTCTATTCCAAAGCTTAAATTTTATTTTGTGTATATTTCTTTAGTAAAAGTATCTAAGTGGCATATAAAATTGGCAATAATGTAAAACAGCTTAATGTTGCTATATAACGTATATATAAAATAATTTCAGAAATATTAAAAAAAAAAAAAATCCAATTAAAAAAAAAATATCATTGAATGTTATGACACGTCTGTTTTTATTTATATAAACTATAATATTTATTTTAAAGAAATGGAAAAAATATGTTCTTGGCTTATAGGCATTCGAAAGCCCATTTTTGACAGGCAAATATAAATTTCATGTTTTCTCCGCGTTTTAATGTAACTTCATTCACAAGTGTCAAAAGTAAATTTATCTCACAAGCAAATTGTTTGTTGACCTGTGTGGTCTAATATAATAGTAGGAGTTTTGCCTATATCAAGTGGGTCGGGACTCAAATACCGGGAAGGCATTTTTTTTAATACTTTTGTTTGCGATTTTAGACATGGGTTATTGCGAAATCCTTTCTATTTGATATAATATATAGCAAAAGTCTAAAAAGTAATCTAATTTGACACTTTGATTGAAATATAATACATTTAACGCACTGAAAATATTATTTAAATGTAGTGCCATATAGTTAAAAAAAAATGATACCACTTCAAAAGTAAAATATTATATTATACGGGTTTTAAGCATGGCGTATGCGAATTAAATTCAAAATATATTTTAATGTGTATCATTATTAATTGAATTTGCATTTATTTTGCAGAACTCTATTATAACAGGGTGAAAAATAGCACTGTATTTTATTTTTACAAAATTTATAAGATATATTGTTGATAGCTATTTCAGCTTACGCCGTCATTAGAACATCTAGTTCTGATGGGGACTTAAGCTGAATTTTGCTGCATTTTAGGAATTTATTAGCACCATATGAATCGATGGTGTAGAAACTGAAGAAAAGATGTGTTGTGTACCTTTTCTACACAGCCAGATATAGATAAGTAAATATACGTTTTAACAATGTTCTGACGAAGGCGTGAGCCGAAATAGCTATCAACTATCCGTGTTTTGAAATGTTATTATGTATAATCAAAGACTATGAAAAAATGCTGTAACAATAATAGTATGTAAATGTTTATAAACTCCAAATTCGTTATAGATATTTTTGTGCGAAGGCTTTTCAGTCATATATTGTAGATCAAAGTTGAGCTAAACTCGATTTTAATATAATATCTAATGGATATTTGCATGCAGTGTAATCGAATACGCGTATCAAATCGGATATCGAACGGGGATATCCCGTCTCAGGATACATCTTTATGGCGTGCGGTATTGAATTATCTCAAAGAGTGTGGTACAGTTTACGACCAGCTTTATTTATCATTCAATACGTGTTACGCCCTTCTTGTATATAAATTTTATCTAAAAGTATAAAGAGGATGTTGGCCTTTTTACGATGAATTTGTAATCGAAAACGATACAATCCTATACCGAAATGGATCAGTGTACTTATATAGGAACTTAGCAAGTCTGTGTACCTATAGGTTATTAAGCTATCCACAAGCAAGGTAAAAAAATATAAATGTAAATGGTAAGTTGAAAAGATTATTTTTGATTGAATTATAAAAGTAACAGTCAGGATTGAACAATACTTTCTTATTTGCAGTTATATCTATGGATTAAATCATCTATTGAACGTTTTGTAATATAAATTATAGAATTAAAAAAGCTTTCTACACTTTTAAAAAAAGCTTGATAGGAAATTAGTTTGTAAAAGCCCGAGTAAAGTCAAATAAAGAAGATAATTTGAAGGTCCATTTAATTATATAAATTAGGCATTATGTAAACCACAATCAGAAATCTTTTCGCTTGTTTTTAAGCCAATTACATTTGTCATAAAGAATAAATTGTGTGCCTATATGAATTCACTTAAGAAGACTTAAAATCAATAACGTATACATGAATTTAACTAGAAGAAATTACTCAGTTGTTTTTCTATTAGATAGCTTGTAAATGTAAGTTGAATATTAAAGTTGAAAGAATTTCAAAAATAAATTCCTTTTAAAATTTGAACTGCTCTAACTTTATACGATTCCACATGTTTATTCACTAACAACTAGAGTATCGCATTTTGGAATCTGTAGGCATTTTATTATTAGGAACTGACTAGAATGCCTGAAAATGCTGAAAGGCGAATACCGGATCGTCAGTGACAAAACAAGCGGAATCGTACAAAGTTTTAACTATTCAAATTTGATATTAAAATTCCATCAAGCACCTACAATCGATATCATAAATTATATTCCTATTCGGTTTTTATATGACCTCTGGATATTTGGATTTCGTCACCGTTCATTGACGTAATTTGAAACCTCCATGTGCAGCGCTATCGTTTTATCTTAACTGATATTGATCTCTCAACACTCACTTTTCATTAAAAAAATCGATACTACGGTTTTACCAAAAGCCAGTTTATGTTGATAACATTATTTGTTTTGAATTAAAATAGTTATTTCTGTAATAATTTTTCAGTTTCAAATATACATATTTTTGAGTATAAATTATAATACGTTTTTTTATTTTATTTTGTTTGAATCATACATGTAACAAAATCTTACAAAGAAAACATTGGCACGAAATAATTTATTTCTTGAATACTAAAATACAGTACGAATTGTGACTATACGATGATAAGTATGTTTCAAATTTATTATACCTGTTTGTCGCTGTGTTTGCGTGGAAGTAGGAAAAACTTTCAGACTTTCGTATTTATAGTTCTGTACGATGCTTTGTGTGCCATCTGTCAAATTACCCAGTCGATTAAGTGCAGGCCAGTAATATTGAGGTCACATTTCATTGCAGGCCATATGTACTCTGTACTTGATAGTGTACCAATATTGGGAAAGTATTTATGGGCGGTGAACGGTGGTATTGACTTTAAGCTATAAATCGAACAACACTCCATTGTTTTAAAAAACGGCCAGAATTATTTCAATAATACAGTGATATGAATTTCAGTCAGTTATTACGTTAAACAATATTTTTATTAAATATATGCAATGAAAAACAGTTAAATGACCATCGATGGCGCATTTCAAAGTCACTTTTATCTAATGTATTAGATGATTAAGTAACTATATTTCAATCATTTTGAACTGTTATACATTCAAGAGCAGGTGATACTTTCAGATATGTGTTTCTTATTTGTTAAAAAACATTCACTTGTTTTTTAACATTTTCTCGGAGCAGTTTGCGTTAACGTGGTACTAGACCAACAAAATTGATTTAAGTTGCTTCTGTAAATTATGCAAACATTCAAATTAAATTGATGACTTGTTTTGTAAGTTTTACGATGGGTGTAAAATGTGTAAAAAAGCTCTATGTTATGATTTTCTGTATAAAAATTGAAACATAAAATTGTAATCAAAAACGAAAAAAAAAACGGAAAAAGATTTATATTGTAGAGTAAAATATTTACATTGTTTGCAATAAAATGTACACGGCAGCTCCCTTTCTTGCTGCAAATACTTTAATGTATTATTTGTTTCAGATGTGGTCAACTGGATGAATGTCGGATGTATATTTTTAATTTCATCACGGGATAAGTCGGCTGACGATAATATGTAAATTAAAAATTATGTACATCCCTATTAATATTTTATTGCTTAAAAAAATATTTAATAATATTAATAAAAAAAAATTTTTTCGCCAGTTGATTAAAATTTTTGTTGAAGATGTACAAAATTTAATTTGTAAATGAAAAGTTCTGTTGTTGACGAATTATGAATTTACCATATGGTTATCCTAATATTTTTCAAAATCTACGAGAGATTGATTATTGTTCAGTTCTGTTGCATACATATGATAGATTGCTTGAAGATGCCGAAAGACGAAACCTGGGTTGTAAGTGACAAACATGTAGAATCGTACAAACCCTTAACAATTCAAATTTTAAGTAAATTGAACTGACCGGACATGAAATATGTATTCATACATTAAACAATTTTACGTCTTACCGTCAAATAAATTTACAATCGAATGATTCTGCATACATAAGCAATTAGCAATATATTGATTGAATTGGCATTTACTAAAACAAGCAATGAATTTTAGTTCTACATTTTTTTTAAAGATATAGTTGATAGCTATTTCTTCTCACGCCATCAACGCTACTAACTATATAGTAGTTCTAACGATATCTAAAAAAAAAAAAATTAACAACTAAAATACATTGCCATTTTTTCACTGCGTTGTAATTAATCGGTGCTCATTGCGTTAGGAATGAAGGTACGGTAACAAAAAAAAGCCGTTATCTATGGCTTGAAATGCCCTATTTTTGACTATACTTTCCTGTGCCGTATGGAAACATGTTTATTACGTACATATAGTACCGGTGTAAAAGCAATGCGGAATAGTTACTCCGGAACCACATGTGTCTTATGTTAAAGCTGGTTTTATTAGAGGCGTTTTGTATTATGTAAGAATCCGATGCTAAGGCATTCATATAAACTCAGCAAAATAGGGGTTGAATTTCATGCCATACGGTAATTTCAGCATGCACAGCTGTATTCGCTTCTGAAACGAAGGCGCGAGCTGAGGGTATAGATTGAGGAAGTTATTTGAATTGATTTGAGAATAGTCACCGAAATACGGTCGGATTTCATCAACGTGAGATAATCATTCATGCAAATTTCTTTCAGTTAGATCCTTATAAATAATTTAAACAACGTACAAAATTGAATAATGATTGCCATACAGATGTTTAAACAAGTAAAATATAGAAAATATTTGTATTATTACATTAACTGAAGGTGCTTGATGGGATTTCAGTATGAAATTTGGATTGTTAAAACTTACATACAATATTGACACAAATAAAATTAATAAGTATAAAAATTAAATGTTCACAATCACTTATTAAGACTTACAATTAAAATTAAGGTAAATCAATAATCCATTTGAGGCTCTGAACAATCATTAAGGAAGTAAGGAGTGGGCAAATTTTAATGACGAAAATAACCCTCGAAAATAATGCTCGCAATGAGAGAAACCGGTCCTGATCAAAAAACATATTGTGGAAATAGGTACTAAAAAATGTGTTTTTATTATTTAAAATATCATATCTTTCCACCAAGAAGTGACAGTTAGACCTTAAATGTGTTAAGGCTTTGTACGATTCCACAGTCAGTTCTGTTGCATTCGTGTAATAGAATGCCTGAAGATTCCGAAAGGCAAAACCCGGGTCGTTCGTGACGAAACGTGAAAAATCGTATATAGATTTATCAGTTCAAATTTAAATGGTTTTTGTAAAGAGTATTTGACCCTCCATAAATTTATTCATACACAAATAGTTATTATGTCAGATCAAAAATCGGATTTAATAATTGAAAATTGAGATATAAAAAATTTTGTAATTTAAAACTACAATCAACAATAGAGATAATATGATTCGAAAATTATATAAATACAAATTTAGCTTTTTAGTCAAATAAAAATATCACACATGCATTGGTTAATGCCGCGATGACACCGCTTTGCCAAGACTTAGTTAACAGTAGCAATGTTATAATTAAATGGGCATTGATAAGCATTTTTGCGTGTTATGTAGTTTCTCTACCTTACTTAATTAAAAAAATGAATTCAACGTGAAATGTAGTGAATTAAAAACATAATACAATTCATATAAATCTGAATCTGCCAATGCTCATTTCACAATATTATTTGACAAATAGTGACAGAGTATATTAAATTTGTCTTTGACAGTATGTGTTCCAGCCAAAGCAATTTATATGATTAATATCTGTAAAAAAATATTCACTGATTTTTTTGTAAGGTAATATTATTTCTACTGTTGTTACAAAAAAAAAACTTTCCAATTGTAAAAAAATACGTGTTTGTAATGTATGCCCCGTTAAATTTCTTGTCAAACGAGACATAATGAATGTTTTTATAATATTTATTAATGAGAAAATGCTTTTTTTTACTGAAATATTACTTAAAGATAAATCTGTGAATATATTTTTTGTTTTTTTTTTTGTTATTAATTTATGTAAAACTTTATATTTTGATCAGTGAGATTAATCTATTGGAATTAACTTCAAATATGAATTGAATACTACATATACAGCGTTTAATATAAAACTGTTTTTATTGAGAAAATTTTTGTCTATGTACTACGTTTTTTTTTGTATTATGTACTACAATTGTCGTCTGCAGGTGTACATTTTTTTTTAGTTTTTGCATTCCCAATTGAGACGACATGTATATTAGTTGGGAGGTGTTAATTGAACGATTGCCTTATTACTAATTGACCACTTTTAAATAAAAAATCTTTAGAAATTAAAAACAAGCAAGTAACGCAGAAACATTCTGTTAAAGTTCTATTTCAGATCAAATAGAACATAAAAACAATAAATAGTGTGTTTCTACAAAGGATAAAATATTGAAAATAATTTTTTTCTCCATCATGTTAGGATTTTATATATGTATTTATGTTGTAAATTTAGAATTAAGAGAAAATGGTTAAAAAATAACAATATTTACACGATAATTTTAATAAATAAAGCAAGGTGTACAAAGTAATATTTTTTATCATTGTAAAAACACGGTTTTTTTATCATTTTTTTAGATTGCTGATAACAAGCTTTTTAAATAAAAAGCTCCTATTAACGCAAGTATCATCATTTATTTGATAATTTAAGGTTTGAGAGGCCATCCAGGCTGCTAGGTGTCTACTAATGACATACTTTTGTGACCCTTTTAAGCAGCAGTTACTTACTTGCTTGTCTGGAATACTGATGACCTTTAGAAAATTGAGCTTTTATGAAAAAGCATCTGGCTAAGAAGAATATCTGTTTTATTTATTGTATTTGATTTGGTGTAATAATTCAATTTGATTTTTGAAGACACTGACTTAATTTACACAATAATTTTTTTTTAGTACTAGTTCATATTTTATTACATTTAAATTTGGGACAGATAATAAATATCAAAGAATGTGAAAAAATAGCAATGTATTTTAGTTCTACAAAATTTTCACCGTGTTATAATGGAGTTCTACCAAGTGAATGCCAATTCAATCAATAAATCAAAAAATGTCTTTTTTTATTATTTTAAATAATGCATTTCCACTAAGAACTGACGGTTAAAATCTTAAAAAGAAACACTGACTTAAGTTGAGATGTTAGATTATTAAAACTACATTTTGATAATTGGTTTTTAATTAGATTTACGGACGTTTTTCAATTGATTAGGCATAAAAAATTACAAAAGTTGGTGGTTCTAAAACATAAATTTGTCACAAGAAACACAGATTTCAGCACCGTTGACTATTGCACAATAAAGCTGAATTTTTTACAACTTCCTATATGAAGATTGGTTACAGTTATTATGAACTATATAAATTTTTATATATTTTTATTACATTATCATGTCTTCATAGTATAAAGTATTAATTCTCCAATCTACTTTGCAAGAACGATAAGGGTTACAAAATTCTTAACCCTTTACCAACAACGACCCTGCAGCTCATTTCTAGCTAGGACTCGTCCATTATGAGCATTAACTCTTTTCTGTTATCTACCACAGTCTCCAAACCTTGCGTGGCTATTTTTTTCCATTATCATATGCAATAATTTTGGCAGTGTAAGAGTTACACATGACGTATTTTTTGACGGTTTTAAAATAGTGCGGTCCATGATAAAGGGATTTATATTAATTAAAAATAGACTGTTTTACAGTTAAAGGGCGAAAACATAAATGAAAGAGAGTAATTAAATATTAAAATATATATATATATATATGTATATATATGCATTTTAATACTTATATACTCACTAAAGTTGGTCAAAATGTGGTATATACAAATTGTGCGATACGGTTTGACTGAAATGACTCTTAAAAATTGAAGGATCTTCTTAAATATCGAATAAAATAACAAATTTACTACTGTATTGAAAATAAATAAATTATTGATAGTATCAGAAAAAGAAAAAAACGCAAAACTAAGTGACTGAAAACAAGGGATTTTTTCACCTTCATTAATAGAATGCCTGAAGATGCCAAAAGACGAAACACGGGTCGTTAATGACAAAAGGTATGGAATTGTACAACGTTATGAAAAATCAAATTTAATATAGAAATTCGATTTAGCACCTTTAGTCGGTATCATATATTGTAAAAGCTCATTTTCAATATTTTTTTAAAGTTATGAATAAAATTTGTATTGAATAAAAAAGGAAAACCCAAAAAGCTAAGGAAACAATAAATATAAACAAGTGAAATTTTAACATTGCTATTTTAGCTTAAAGCGCTCTTAAGGTTTGAATTGATGAATCAATCATCGTGAAAGCTGCTCACCAAGATATAAAAATTAAAGGTACTGTAACTTTAAACTGAATGATACTCAAAATTTGACGATAACCAATGCATAAAAAGCTCTAAAACATAGATAAAGCTTCCCCAATTTTCTATATTATCACAACGCCGATTCAAGATTCCACTTTCATTTGAGTATTTTCACAAAGTGCTAAAGAACACTTTTCGCAACACCGTTCGATTGCCAAGTAAAAGTCACGTTAGCACAAATCCGTGCCAAGTCGCCAAAATCAAGTGACGCCCTTTGGAAGCATCGCCTATCCACGCGCCGCTTACGTCCTGAAAGAAAATTTGCATAAATTACACCTGCGTAAGGAATCACTTGCGTTTATCTTTGGGATTTCCCCCGGATCAAATATTTGCTTACGTCAAGTTGCTTCTGTGGATAAACTTATCAAGGATCACTGAGTAGGACAATTGAGAAATTATAGTGCTTCAAATCAAATCAAAAATGTATTATATTGTAAATTTCTAGCATTACATCCATATATAATTTGAATTGTTGAAACCTCGATTGTTTTGACCTGAGTTTCTACTTAAGACACATTCCGGCGTTAGTTCATACAGATGCAATTAAATACGGTTTCAATATATATAAAGTTGGAATAAAACGGAAATAATTTGGACCCTAAGTCTATGGGCGAAATATATACATTTATTTTTTTTATACAAATTTGCTTGTATATTTACAATTACAATGTGTAAGTTTTATTTCGTCAGAGTGATGGAATGATATGGAACCTGGATTGTGAGTGACAAAGCATATTAAACAATACAAATTTTACAATTAAAATTTGGTAAATTTCATCAATCACACTCTTAGTTGATATTATATATGACATATATATCAAATTTGAATTGCTGAAACTTTGTACGATTCCACACGTTTTGTCATTAACAATCCGGGTTACGCCTTTCAGCATCCTTAGACATTATATCACACGGATGCAACAGATCTGACACACAATAAACAGTTAGCGTCAGTTATGTACTGAAGGAGTTAATTGCAAAGGCAAAACACAGAGCCTAATGCTAGGATCTCAACTCTCTATATAAATCTCGTTCATATCGTGAACAAAATCAATATGCTTTTTGAAAATTTTTGAGATAAAAACATCGGACAATTAGTTATCTTTTACGTCTGTGGTCATGGAAACACAATATTACTGTTTTGCAAATTACTAGAGAGAGTGAACCATATCTCAAAAATCCATATCAATAATACTCTCAGTGGAACCCGAAAATTCTAGCTTATCCTAAAAAGTCACTTTTTTGGACAGTTTGCATTTGTTTTTTTATCTCAGAAATATATTAAGTTTTTAATTTTTTATTCAAATTATTTTTAATTCATTCATAAAGGTTAAAAAAACCCCTTTCGTTTTGTAGTTTGGTACCTAATATTCATCCTTTGTTTTTAAACTGACGTAACTGTACGAATTTCACATGTATAAAACATTACCCCAATGAAATATAGCAACTCCCGCCCTTTTTTACGACAACATTGTGAATTATTTTGTCTAAAACCCTTCTTGGCAGGAAGTTATTGCTTCGTTTTCACATTTAGACCTGAATTTTGGGTAAATTTAAGTAAAATACCGTTGCAACACCGGTATGTCATAAACAACACAAATTTAAGATTTTCCTGGATCGTATAATATTATACAAATTTCTTAAAAATAACATCGTTCCGTACTTAAAATAAATGGTTTTCAAAAGGTTATGGATAAGTACACACACACATTGTTTCAATGGACATTGAATGTAAAAAAATATGAGTTCTGACCTATTGATGTTCATCTTATACTTATACTTTCCTCCTGTCTGAAAGAAAGTGCTTAATTTACTAATTGACTTTTGATCAAAGCTTCGTAGAAATTCGTAAATTTGAAAAAGCTCTGTTTATTATAATCAATTCATATTGACAGTGACATTTTAAAAAAGATATACTTTTGTTAAATCAGTGAAGAAATCCAGTGAAATAATTGTTTCGTGGGAATGTGATGTACGTAAAAAGTTCCAACACTAAAAATAACATTTTCAATCATAGTTTACAAATTGATCATTTAAAATGAATATTGTCTTTCGTCAAGCGTTTTGGTTGTGATATGGTATGCTATTAAAAAACCTTCTTATCATCTCTTTCTTTCTTTAAGTGAAATTATGCCTCTATGAACTATAATATGAATTCATCTTTGACTGTATGCTTTTTGAGTACAATTGCCGATAGTCGCTCGAAAAGCCATTTAATTTTTTTTATACAGATGAAATATTGTTTGTTATGAATAAAGATACAATTTACACCAAATATCAATAAAACACACACCACAAAAAAGGTAAATGTAAAATTTTAAAAATCACGCTTATTCACAGTCATATTGTGCATTAACTTTTTGGGTTCTATAAGTTTATAGCTACAGGATGTTCGCAGGAAAGACTTATTTCTTTGATTATTCGGCATATCGGTAAACATAAGCTGTGAGTATTAATAATTGAAAACGAAGTAAATTCAATCATCAATTAGAAAATTATGTGATATTTTTCGCAGAAATAATGTACTGTCAAAAAATCAGTATTGATTATGCAATGAAAAATTAAAAAAAACTCTATTTTAAGTCAAGGTTACCCTTTTAATTATTAAAAACAAACGTTTTTTTAACATGATACATTTTTTTACACCAAAATGAAATGCTTTTGGATTGATTAACGTGTGGTTGAAGCAAAATGGTGTAAATTCACGTACAGTCAATGTTGCAATAAAATTGTTGACAGAACTACTCCAATAAAAAATGTTTGAAGATGTTTTAATGGTAATTGACGTCCATGATCGCGAGACAAATAGTTTTAGAATTTGTTGAGATATTTAAAGAACATGGTTTATGCTAAAACAACAAAATCATTTAAAACACTTAAACAGAAAATTTTGAAAGAAAAGCCGCTCTAAATGTGTGAAAATGTATTGAAAAATGTCCGGACTTGTGAGGCTAACAGAAACAAAAGAATATCAAAAACTGTCTGATTATCGTCATCTTTAACAGTCAATGAAACATTTAACAGCATTAAGCCGTTTTGTTTAATAATAAACATTTTTGGGGAATACCCTGTACTTATAAATATGTGAGTAGGACTGCTTATATTATACTTTGAATAATATTAAAGTGCAAATATATAATTTTCAATAAATTCAATACATTGGTAATAAAAAAGCTCGGAATAATTGGATCCAAAAAATGAAGTTGGCATACAACGATGACTATGAAAAAGAAATGAAAACCACGTTTGTTAAAACAACATAACTTTTCACGATGATGCATTAAAATTTATTTCAGCAAGTTAGTTCAAAATTTTCACACTTCACAATTCTGTTGAAAGCATCTTTTTTATCAGGCATCTGTTTGTATTGCAAACGTTAAATATACCGTTCAAAGAGTTAACGGTGGATGAGATATTCTGTCCACGTATTTTTTTGCGTGTTTTTTTCTTTTGTTTCCTACAAAGCACGTATACTAAATATACAAACTTTTATGCCCTAAAAGAAGCTTTATGATCAACTAATGTAACAAATAGTACCTTGTGGTATTGCAAATGTTGTAAGAAATTGATCAGAATACTAAAATGTACATTTATACAATTTATTTAATACATAACGAAGAAAAATATGACAAATAATTTTTAGTTAAGAAAACTGACGAGTCTTACTCTTTATTTAAAATAATTATTTTAACACGGTTCAATTTTTTTGTTCTAATGAAAATGCTCGCTATGAGTATAACCAGTTCTCGTTATCAAACATATTCTGAAAATTAATGTTTAATTGAGTGTTTTTATTATTTAATGTATGAAATGAATTCATTGGAAAAAAATTGTACTTTTTTAGCAAGAAAAATTTAAATAATAAACCGGTATTATTAATTAAGATTATAATTACTTAGCCAAGTAAAATAAACTAAAAAACTGCACTAAAAATGTATGATATTGTCCATTTTTCATGCCCTTATTATTTACATTTGTTTAGTTTAAGAAAAACTATATATATTTTAATTTCTTCCACTGAAAGGTGAACTTAATTTTATTTATTATTTATAAGGTTAATATTAATATAAAAATAAAATGTTGCCATAATCAAATAAATGGTTATTAACATTAATTCATAAATGCACACATTTGGATCCTAGCGTTACATTCTGAGTTTTTATGAGCAATGTCTCTTGTATAAAGCCAATGTAAACTATTTAATGTATATCAATTGTGTTACATTCGTGTTACAGAACTAATTTATATGGCGAAAGGAGAAACTCGAGTCACGAATAAGAAAACATGTTTAATTGTACAAAGTTTTAACACTATAATACTTGCAATAAGCCGTCAACAATAGAATCCTTTTAATTGGTTTTTGATTGTTTTGATAAAATCTTCTTTACCATAGCCTTGAGTAGGTTTAAATCTGGCAAAAGGAATAGACTTTTATATGATGTTTACTGATTGTATATATCGTTTCTAGTAAAAGGAACATTAAAAATCTTCACCAAATATAGTTTACAAATATTATTTTATAGAAATTGCAAAATAAAATTACTTGAAATATTAATTATATAAGTAAGATATGAATTTATTTCCGATAAGATAATATCAACTAGGTCACAATAACTTTCCTTTTAACAATTTGGATCAGGTCGTTAAAGCTAGGTGTATAAAAACTTTTAATTTAATAGTTTACACTTTGTGATAATATTAACTTGGCATACACAATCTTCAATATTAACAGTTTTTTCTTAATAAAAGACAATAGTGAATAAGAATATCCCAACTAGATCACATTAATTTGACTCGGTAAAATTAGCCGAAACGTAAATTAACTCTCTCAAAACATAGAAAAAACGAGAACGCGTAATACTATATATTCGGTTATGTAAGGTTAAATGCCGAGTTGACGTTATAAAATCCAAAGTGCAAGTCATTAAAAGCATAGTTTATATGTATCGATTTGTTTATTTTATTCAACCTGCAAACTATTTCTATAATTGTTTGTGCAAACTAATTTATCTAAGTGATATTGAAATGCAAAATATTTTTTCAGCGTTAAAATGAATTTTTCAATTTAGTGTATTTAGATATAGTAATTACAGCTGGTAAAAAATCATTAAAAACCAAATTTGTAGCTCTGTTAAAACAAACGAGAACTTTGTGCTGCAACATTTTCGATCGGAGCTTTATTTGTTGTTATTACAAACACTCTAATTTAACATAAAAAAGCTTTTAAAACTTTTTGTAGCTGTTACTTTTCGTTATTTTCCCAGTGTTTTGATTTGACCATATAAACAAAAATGAATGCATCGAAATCCTTCTACAAATACTATTTTATGTTTTCTGAAATTGTTTTGCGGTTCTTTTCACCGATTTTAATTACGCAATTTTGGTGGAATTTAATTAAAATATGCTTAATAATAAATTTCATGTTAAATGATGAATACACGAAAATTGATTTCGAAAACACTATTTTATGAATTCGTGTTTTTTGATGACATAACTTTTAATGTATATAAACTAAATCCTATGGTCTAACAATGACATTTTTTATTATTATATTTTTAAGCAGCTAGAAATTTATCAAATTATACTAAAAAGTATTTTTTTTCGAAACGAATTTTTAATTTTCAAAACTAATGTCTACTAAAAATGAATACAGATTCAATAGTTTAACCTCTTTTCCGCATTTCTATAATAATATTTCAGCTAGAGCTGACAATTAAGAAACAAAAACTTAACATAAGGATTTGGATGGACAAAGAGCACGCGTAGGAAAAAACTATTTTAGATGTTTTTAAATCAAGAGTTCTTTTAAGCAGTGATCCCCAACTGGTGGTTCGCAAACAGAATGTCAAATTTCAAGAAATTCGTCATGAAAAAATATTAGATATAGGATTTTTTTCACGATTTATTATTTTTTTAGTTATTGTTAAAGAATAATAATTGATAAGATGGTGTGACACAAAGTAACCGAATTATAGCTGTCAGAGACAGCAGTGCACACAAAAATATCAAATATTGTGTATTACCAAAGATGCAAAAGCAGGTCTCGCATTAGTTTGTTGAAATAAACCCATTATTTTTTATGAAATTTCAATTGTATCAACTGTTAAATGTATATTGGTTATTTATAATTACATTCATCTGTTACAGAAAAAAAATAAAAACATGTAACATAAAAACTCATTTTATTTGAGTATCCGCGAATTTATTTTATTTTTTACCGGTTCACAGATGGAAAAGGTTGAAAGGAGCACTAGCAATCAAATCATTTTATATATAGAACATTGATTGTCATTTTCTATAAAAATATTTTTGTAAAATGATGATATTTTTACAAATGCGATTAGAAAAATGTTTTTTTTTTGTGGTATCTTGGGTTAAATATATAAAAAAAGTAAAAGTTTTAAGAAAAAATAAAGCATTGCAATAAAAAAATTATGTAGGAAAGGTACTTTTTAATCGGATTAAAATTAAAAGAACTTTTTTTTTATAGCACAAAGAAGTTATACTCATAAAAAATCCGCAACGTCTTAAGCGGAACTGTAAAAAAATCGCTGATAAATCGTTTTCAGTTCCCGGTACTTACAAGATGAAAATAATTTATTTAAGATATACCAGCTTTAGAGCAAAAGAGATTACACGTTATAACATATATTATATTATACGAAGATTTAAATCATTTTTATTTCTTGGAATAAAACATATATTAAGTAATGAATCTTAAGAAATAAAACCTTAGGTTTTATGTAATGCATTATTGAATATATGTTTTCTGTAATATTTTCAAGATATGAATTAAAGTATGTTAAAAAAACGTGTTTTATTCTGGTTTGTGATGAATTGGCCAATATTGTAGTTTCTGTGACAGATTTTATAGATAGACCAACGGTTTTTAATATTTGTTTTATCGATTCTGTTGAAGAAATAAGGCGTTGTGATCTCAATTTTTCCTCGCATCTAATACAAAAAAGTGAGGCGTAGCAATAGCGATTGGTTAACCAGTCGTAGCGCACCACCCCTAACTTTTCAACCACCACTTTCAGCGTAAAAAGTATTGTTTGAGAAACGGAGTAGAATAATTTATGTTAACAAGTATCATAAGTTTAATGTATGCATTACTTTAAGAGTGGATATGGATGGAAAAAATCAGTAAACGTAAATAAAAATTATTTTCATATAAAGTGTATTTTTTTATAACAAAAATTCGGTTAAAAATTTACCTAAAAATAATATTGACTAAAAATTAGGGCGAAATTTTTAGCATACCAAAAATCATCCCTTATAAATAGTAGAGCCAACCCAGTGCGATTTATATCAGCTTAATAAAATGTGACGTTTATTATTATCGATGACCGTTTTATCGCCATAAGTTATCTGATATTTAATTCAGAAATATTGCTCAAGCTAGATGAAATATTTTTAAATCCGTTATTATTCTAAAATAATACACTCTGAATAGTAGCACTTCTCGATTGTCGAGTAATATAGGTAAATTTCTTGATTGAATTGGCATTCACTCGGTAGAACTCCATTATAACACGGTGAAAAAATAGCAATGTATTAAAGTTCTACAAAATTATTTTTAACAAATATAGTTGATAGCTATTTCGGCTCACGCCATCGTCAGAACTAGTTACTAAATAGTTCTGACGATGGCGTGAGCCGAAATAGCTATCAACTATATTTGTTAAAAATAATTTTGTAGAACTTAAATACATTGCTATTTTTTCACCGTGTTAGGTAAATTTCCTTTAATTTTAAATAATAAACCTATCACGAAGCATTTAAATACTAGTGGAATTTTTTTAATACTAAAATGTATTTTATACTATTTTAAATATAATAGAAAGAAGTGCCAGTTAATACATTTAAAAATTCTTTTAATATAATATATTAAATTTCATCGAGAATTTCATTTTTAATAAACAAATAACAACGATAAATTAAATCTTTAAAAGAGATAGTAGTCATGCGAGAGAAATTAATAAAAATACGGCGAAATATTTTTGAAGATGTGCGATGTGAAGATTTTAGAAAATCACACTTTATGTAGATGTAAAAATATGTCACTCGAAAGTAAAAAGCTCTACATTTTTAAGCTGAAGCGAATTTGGTTATGTATTATATAAAACATAAAATAAATATATGTTATATAAACTACTTTAACCGGTTCGTATTAAATACATATCCAATTCGGGAAATATCCCATAAAATTACATGTGACTAGGACTGTATTTATGATTTTTTTGCCCATACGTGTTTTTTTTTTATATTTTAAAAATTAATTTTGCAAAACATCTGATTTAATACAGTTTAAATGTCACCAAACTTTACGAGGAAGTGCCTGTGTATTCGATCAGCTATTTAAACAACAAAGTTATTAGAAAACGATTTACTCTGAGATATGATAGTAAAAAAATATTCTCTAAGTAGTGACAAAACAACTATTTTGTATTTGTTGTACATCTTCAAAATCAGTAACATATGCGCATATAATGTTTTTTTTAGAAAAAACCAAAATTTATAATAACAGATGGATATGACAGTATAAAAAACAAATATGACAAATATGACAGATGGATGGTAAATTCATAAAATAATTTATACATAAAATCCATTCTCTTATTTGTGGATCGATTTTATTTTTGTAAGGTAATTTGAGTGTTAAAAGTCCCGACATCAAATGAAATCTTTATTAAAATGAACTTTATGGAAAAATACTCTGGTAAAAAATTGCAAATATATATTTATGACAAAAACGATTTTGATTTTGATTTTTAGTGTTGATAACAATAAATATAAAAATCCTTTTTTTATTAACGTCAAAACCTGAATACAGCACTATACTTAAATATGAAACCATTTGCAAGCATGTATGTCATTCACGGACCCTAGCTGCAAACCCCAAATAACGGTCTCAAAACCTGTCTCAGAAATCGTATTAAGTGAAGTATTCAAATACGCATAATCCCAAAATGTAATTTGGACTCCCTCCCTGCTCTGTGTGAATACTAGTATATATTTAGAAAGTTATCGTTAGCTCCTCACATTACAGTTTTACTAATTAACACATTTATTTGTCATTGTCATTGTCATAATATAAAACATGGTTAAACATATAATTAAGGATTATATCACAAGATGTGTCACAAAGCAACTTGAAAATCTCGACATATTTTTTAACAGATTTTTTTTCAATTATAAGATTTAAACTTTGGTCTGTTAAGCACGGTAATATTATCAGAAGATTTAACTCATTTGAAGAAATAAAAGAATTTTTTTATTTCTTCAAGAATTTACGACCGAATATTTTTTTTCCTTGATAAAAATATATAAAAAAACATTCATCTTAGTTTATCGTGGGTATAAAGTATATATGTTAGCGTGACAATTAGAAAAAACTTTTCTGTCTTTGTGTATGGAAAGTTGTAGAAATTTTCACTTAAGTTTAAGTCTACTTTAATTCATTTAATAAACTATAATTTCTTCGCACCGCTATGATTACAAAAGATTCTTCGTGACGTACTCGTCCCGAATAATAAATCACAATCTATAAGTATTTGCCAAGCTTATGTGATATTTGTTCAGGCAGAAGTAGACATGTTTACACCGTACTGACAAATTTCGGCCCTTTTCAATACAATGTATTTATTCACATTTATATGAAACATTATTAAATTCTAGCCTTCAGAAGAAAAACTACGAAGAAAAACATAAATATGAAGCAAATATGTAGAAATATATAAATAACGTGGCTAAGTGTTCTAGAAAGATGAAAATTCTTTTGGAAACACAGTACTTAATATCATTTTTTTCTATACACACCAGTCTTGGTGTAAAATAAATTGTGGAAATAGTACTAAAAAATGGAGTTATTGTTTTTTAAAAAAATATGTTTTTTTCATCAAGAAGAAACAAGGAACAACTTAAAATCACTTGTTAACTATCATTTCTACATTTTTATAATTTTATAAATTTTGCCATACTAAATTATTAATTAAATTATTAGCAATTCGGTTATTGAACTGATTTTGAGCGGAACAAAAATACATATAATAGTTGTTTAATAATTTTTAAAACGGCATTTTTTCCTAAATCACAAAAATCCCGTATATTGCTTTTATTGCAAAGAATACGAATCAACTTTTACTTTTAAGTGACTTAAAAATCGATTTAAGCTGTACATTAAATTTGTGTTTGAAATATATCATTTTCAAACAAGAATGTAGAAAGAGTAATATGTAAACTCAAACTTTTTACCAATGATAAGTATGTGTTACAACAAAATTTGTTGAACATATACTATAATGCATGTTACAACGTTTACAATTGGATTCACAAAAAGTTATTCTGTTTTATATTAATCTGTTATTTCTGCTCAAAAATTCTAACAATTTTTTTAAACATAAGTATTAATTTTTCATTTAAATTCATAAATAGCAATAAAAATGCACTTTTTATTTGAATCAGTGCTGTGCGCCTTTACAATAAAAATTTATTTAAACCAGAAGGAAAAATAGCAATGCTTTGTGATATTGACTAAATGTGCTTGATGAAATTTTAACATGAAATTTGAATTGTTAAAACTTTCTACAGAACTGTTCTATTGCATATGTGCGTAGAATGCCTGAAGATTCCGAAAGGCAAAACCAGGGTCGTTAGTGATGAAACGTGTGGAACCGTGCAATGTTTTAACAATTGGAATTCAAAAAAGTAATGCTTTGTTCAATAAAAGTCGGTTTATCATTGCACTACAGAAAAAGTCAGCTGCACTGCCGTAAAAAAGTGTACCTGTTCATTTTAAAAGTAATGAAAAAAAGACCGATTTTTTTGTTTTTTTTAAATAACAACGTAAGTAAGACAAGTCTGATATGGTTTATTTACATTTTTCGCTGTAACAAATCACCATTGTAATAACGTTTATACGGCAAAAATTTGCGGTTGAACCTTTCGAGACCCTTTTTTAAAGATATGTCATCAGTTTATCAGGTAGAGGTCTTTGCATATAATATATTAGCATTGTAAAAAAATATACATATTTTACGTAAGCTTGATAGAATTCAGATAAACGGTGCGATTTGTTCTACAAGCTTCGATACATTTATTATAATATGAAAATCGAATTTCTGTTTCCATTGTTCGTTCGGTATTGGATGTCTAAGGTTAATATCGCAATGTGAGCAGTTCTGTATTATAACAGATCCATAAATCAATGTCTATTCTACAACGTTGGGATATATGATATTGTTATAGATATATGTACCTAGTGCATTGTGGTAAGCGAATTTAACCTTTCAGGCTTAATATTTTGATAAATTAATGTTGGAATTAATAAATCTACCAAGTTAAAATGTTTGGCAAAGTTTTTTTTATATTTTGGGAAAAAATGAGCTATTGACGGAAATTGAATCGTTATTTTTCTTATTTTTATCTACCTTATATATTTAAAGAAATAGTATTTTTTTCTACAATTGAATGTATTTTGTATTCACAATTTCTAAATAAAAACACATAAAAATGTCTACAGCAAAAAAATATTCTTCAATTTCCTTAATGATTTGATTTGAATAATTGAGAAAAAAAAAGTTTATTTTGATCAACATTAATAAAAACGGACAAATTCTTTCACTATAGAATTTGATTTAAACAAAATCACTCTCAATTTGATATTTTATGAATTCCATTTGAAATTTGCCATTCATCTTAGAGTAAAAATTATCTTAGGTGAATTGTAAATGTATAGTTATATAAATAAAAAAAAATCAATGAAAATAGACACAAAAGAAAGCCTTAAATTATCTATGTTTTACTGTCTTGAAAGCTTGGAACACAACCGGCAAAATAAAATACAAATAAAAAATAAGTTTCTGAAGAAACCAGAAAATTTACATCTGTCATTCGTGCGTAGGAAAAAAAACATTTAAATGCAAGCATTTTTTTGAGTCAAAAAAATATTTTTTCCAACTATAAAAACGTGTTAAAAACAAACAGAAAGCTAGTCGTTTTTTTATTACTTTTATTTAACCAAAAAAAAAAAAAAACTAGTAGTAAATAAGTCCAAAGGCTATCAAGCGGTGTTTACATTTCCTATGTTTGTACACAAATACAGGCAGGCGCCCTAGTCTAGCATCGTAGTAAGGCAATTAAGCCTTAGCCACTTGAGACGATTTCACTATAGCAACTATCAGATGAGCTGTTTTACTCAAAACGCTTTGTTCTATGATAATTTCAGAGTTAAGTAATTACGTAATAGTCGCCTGGCACGAATGGGATATACATTTATGTATTCCACGATGAATCCAAGCGACAAATACAGGATGACTTGTTCAACCTAACGACGCAAATTATTCCTATATTGTGTGTACTGTTAGGAAAATACAACACTGCGCATAATTGTAAAATCATATGCTGATTTCATGTCTGAATCAAATGCTTTCATTTGCAAAGATAGCAATCATTGATAACGTTACAATCAACCTTCTACGCTGATCTTGTTGCTTATATCAATGAATTTAAGGGAAATTACTCTTCCATACTATTTCAATGCATTATAAAACTTTGGATGAATTTAAATAAACACAATTTATAAGTATGGTTTTGTAAATAATGAATTGTTTTTTTTTGACTTGACAACGTCTTATAAATCGATGAACGCCCGTTGCACGCACGAAAAAACATGACTCATTGTCCCGTTTGTCGCGTTACGCCGAAGGCAAGCGTGCGAGCGAGAGCGCGGATAAGCAATAGAGAGGCACGATCGGACTACCGTTCGGATTGTGCCGCATCTATCTCTCTTCCACTAGATTGGTCGATGCGTCTGAGTAGAAAAGAGACAGCGGCAGCACACAACTTATATACCTACAGTACCTACACGTGATCTGTTTACAACTGTTTATAAAGTGAAGTGAAATGTTAATGTGGTTTTCATTGTTTATATTACAACAACAATTGCGGCAATAAAGGTAATTAATTCTTGCATATTAAAAATCTGATTAACGTATAACAAATATACTTTTAACAATAAATTATCAACGATTTCTTTCAGAAAAAAAATTGTAGATCTCATTTCAGTCCTTCTTCGTATCCATACAAAATAATGATAATTCAATAAAAATGATTCCATTTTATTCATAAAAGTATGCAATCATTTCATCAATGTTTTTTTATGACGTTGTCACGTTAAACTATCGTCCGTAAACCGACTTTACAGACAACCAATTTAAAACGTAAATAACTTTTTAATCGGATAATGAATATTTCATTATTTTTTTAATAATAAAAATTAAAAACAAAGTTATTTATACGAAGTGTTGAGTTAAAGGTTATTTGTAGTTTTAATTTACCAGTTGACAGAGCTTGTGATGGAAAAACCCGGCCAAAATTTCATTTACCAAAAAACATGAAAGAAATTACATGTAAAAAAAGAATATAATAATAAATATAGTTATATTGATATAACGGATACCATAATAGTTTATGTATAACAGATGCAAAGCAAAAATACGAAGCTATGTTTTTTACCAAATAAAGAATTCTAAAATGAGTTCAGTTATTAAATGGATATTTAACTTCTCAAAAATGTATGACGTTCTTGAACGTTTGGCAGAAGATTCTTTGTTTAACAAAAATGGAAAAATCTGAATAAAAATCATTTTTACAGCACAACCGTTAAAATTTTCACGTGTTTCTTACTGATTCTAAATCTTGTAAATTTATAAAAATTTATAAATTCTAAATAAATTTTGTATCTTTAATTTGAACTAAAAAGCTAAATATAGTTTTCGTCGAATGCAGTTCGATGGCAACAAATTTAATTTGCCAATTATTGATATAAATTTGTTCATAAATAAAAAAAACTGTTTCAAAAAGAAAAGAAAGTTAAAAAGCTCCAGGTATCTTATATCGAGCTTTTATCATACACCTTTTTTAGAACCTAAATTGAGAACTTTTTCCGTTATTCTAACTATTCCGTCGACCCTGCTTCATATGGTTTCTATACTTTCCTGTGCTCCCATAACTTCTTCGGTAAGAGAAAAACTCTGACGTAATATTAAGTGAATTATTTTTATAATTTAAGCCGAAACCTTAAAAACTGTATACGCATACTCTGGCAGTCATTGAAAACGAATATAAATATTTTTTTATTTTCAATTATACATCAAACATATTCTTAAAAGCCAACAATTTGATGTTACATAATGTATTTCACACATACATGAACAATATTCTTAAAAAATGGAATAACGTAGTTTAAAATTTTACATTTAGAGCAGAAATAAAACTCAATCGATTTTCTGCAGACTGCAGCTATAATATATTTCTGACACGAACTGCTCTTTGCTACTTATCTATGCATTAAATAAGAAACGTTTCCCATACGTAGAATTATTGATTTATTTTCGTTCGTTAAAGTCTTTCTCAGAATTTAAATTGAACATAACACTAGGTCAACACAGAATGAAGCAGTTAGTAATTATTTTATCAGTCGTGGAGTTCAGGGTAAACAAAAAGAAATCGAGCCGAAAGCTCAGCCTTAATATTTCTTTTATATATAATACATAATAAAACAATAGTTTTTTAATTATTTTTTTAATGCAAAAAAGATTTTTTGTTTTTGTCAGCTTCTGATTGACTTGAATATTTCAGCTGACTCGTTACATTGATAACAAAATTATACATAAGATCAAAAACAATAAATTAGAATAATATTTTACGTAAAAATATACTTCATATTCGTTTCTTTGACTTCTGAATAGTGAGCTTTTATTGAAATATGTTCAGAGCTTATTGTGTGCAGCTATCGAATCAATCAAATTTTTCATATTGTATTTTGTTGAATATTGATGGATTTATTCGTATCATAAATGACTATACATCAAAATTTTGTTCGGTGCATATGAGAATCTATCAAAATTGATTGCCAATATACTTTTCCTGATTTACCTCAATCGTAATTTGACGAGAAAGTTTCAAATTCAGTCGTATTTTGCTGTATAGTATATCTACGTCTGATTGATTTGGTTTTATTCAAAAATAATACAACACGAACGAAACATATCTTATATTTTTATTTTTAAAGTATTGTCTACATTTTTGGTTATTTATATACCGACAAACGCGAAATGTTTTCTTTTTCAATCAATTACTCTCACTTCCCCATAGAAAACTTCACCAGACCATTTAAATAGTAGAAAATTTTACTTTTTACACATGCAATAACTGATTTTACAAATAATGCGAAAAAATACTTTGAGTGTTGTTGTATACTGTTAGAATGTTTTTAAGAATGATTAAATTTTAATACTTCTTCCTTTGAAGTTTAATAGCAATAAATCATCATTATATCATGTACATTTTAGAGAAATAATAAAATTGTGCTGCCAAAATGTGATGACAAAAATTTATAGCGAAAAATATTAAAACAAATCTATTTGTATTAATAGGTAAAATATTTCATAACATTGGAAAAAATATATAATCAGGCAAGAAAATAGCCGAAGTATCCAAAAATTGAAACGCTTTTATATAATTTCGTAGATAATATTCTTTGAAAATAATCAGTTTATTGAATGTATACAAGAAAATGATTGTTCTACGAGTGAATACGAAATATAATAATGTTTCAATTGTAACTAAGATGGCTTAAGTAAAGTACGTGCGTGAAACATCTGACTTGTTAGAATTTATTGATTAAGATTAATTATACAAGATTTTCTCCTAAATAATTGTTTTTTTTGGAAAATCAAACACAATATATATTTCTGCCGATATATATTTTCCATTGCATAAAGGTTTAAGCCTTCATTTGTAGTTTGAAATAAAATATATTTCTCAATATAAATTTATACCAGTTTCGCTAGTTTATTAATATATACATTTCTAAAAAGATAACATCTATAATTGAGTGACAGATGTAAGTTTCTTTTATCATAATATTACTAACACAGAAAAAAAAGTACAATGACTTCCTGAATGAAAAAGTTCTATAAATTTGCAAGATATATATTTAATAGCTATTTCCGCCCACGCCTTCATCAGAACTGTGTTTAAACGTAAATTTACCTATCTATATATAGCTATGTAGAAAAGTTATACAATACATATTCTCTTCTGTTACCCAAGCATCATATTGTGCTAATAAATTCTAAAATGCGGCACACTGATTTAATAAATTTATCGATTGAATATATTGTATATTGCACTAAAATAATATATTAAAAAAAATATACTAACCCTCCGGAATGGGCTGAAAAGCAGTGATAGATTGATATTTGTTTGTTAATTAAGAATGTCATCGAATTTTTTTATTTTCGAATTATCGAATTAAGAAAAAAAATGAATGAACTCAACTCATTTAAATTTAATTTAAATTATCTTATGATTTAATTTTATCTTAATAGGAAAACCAATGTATGCAAGACTCTGTTTTCAATAGGAAGAAAGAATTTCCAATTTGTGGCCGGAGAAAAGAAAGGCGCACGTGGTCAAAAAGGGAAAAGCCAGTAGTTCGCAGCATTGGGCAAATAAAAAAAATCTATCTACCAGTATACGCTACGACGCTACGGCGCTACGATCGTCGGTTACGTTTCACGTTTGAAATGGCACGGTATGCTACGCTGATATTTTATAGGGATGGAAATCGTTTCGGTTTTCGATTCAAATTATAATTTTTTCTCATGAGTCTTTCAAGAACTTTATTCCTCGTATACAATAATAATTTTTATGATCTGTAAATTATATCATTCGACTTACTTTTTAGTTCATCTAATGCCTCATTACAAAAAAAAATCAATATATTGTTGAAACGTTTTCTGTGTGATTGTATATGTACTTTTTAACAAATTTTTATATAAAAGTTATATTCATTGAGGATTTTGAAAACGAAAATTGTATCTTCTGAATTAAATATATCATTTAAATGACAATCTTAGTATCGGTTAAAAAACAAAGTCGATTTTTTAGCGAAAAAAAAAAGATAGATAAACCTTATCAAATGAAATAAAATGCAATGTTTATAAAATCATTATTTAATTTATGATATTGACCGAAGGTGATTGATGAAATTTCAATATCTTATTTGAATTATCTTTAACTCAAATATTTTGTATTATATATATAAATATACTGTGAATTGTATTCTATCAGTTGATAATGCTCGCGATGGGCAAAACCGGTCCTGATCAAAAAGTATATTGTGGAAATAGGTACTAAAAAAAAGTGTTTTTATTATATAAAATATCATGCCTTTCCATCAAGAAGTGACAGTTAACAAATTAAAAGTGACTAATTTGAATTGTAGAAATTTTGTACAATTCCACTTGTTTTAACTGGCCATTCATGTGATAGAATGCCTGAAGATGTCGACAAGCAAATTCCGGGTCATTAGTGACAAAACATGTGGAATATTACAAAGTTTCAAAAATTGAAATCATTATTCTTTAATTAAGATTATAAAAAAACTGTTAAAGTGCACATACTTAAAAATTAATTAACCATTTGTGATAAATTAAATAAAATTAAATCAATAAAAGTATACATACATCCGTAAAATAATGTAAATTTAAGCAGAAAAACTGTTGTTAATTGAGTTAAAATAATTGACTCGTTGAGTGACATTTCCTTTCATCTCAAGGTCGCAGAAGTATCGTCGCTCCTAGGTATATGTGTGGCGCGCACAGTGCTCCATAGTTTACAATATCTGGCGTAGAGCTTCGTAGTAGGGTCGGTGGGATAACGAATTCTCCCACCAGTAGAGATACGAACGAACAACGATCGCCTGCGTCCCGCGTGAAACGCCCGTTACGACAGTTGTAGCGGTTTGCAGCGGATTCGTTACAACAAAAACAAATACCGAATACGAACGTGTCAAATAATTTTTAATCGTCAAATCCTAATTAAAAAAAGAGAGACAATATTCATTTTTATGTTCATTTAGAGTGTTATTTTGTTTTAATAATAAAATTTACTTCGTTACTCAATGAAAAAATATATATTTGCTATTTGAAATAAATTATTTATTCAAAAATAATTCATCGATAAAATACTGTATGGTGTGTGGATTAAACACGTTTTCTTTAATCATTAGACGAATAAAAGTTGCCTAAAATAGTTATTTACTATTATATTACGTAGTGTTAAAAAAATATAATTTTATTTCAAAATAGTATTCTTGAATAGAAATTATGTTTTAGATAATCTATTTTCGATGTGAAAAGTTAATAGTTTGTTGAAGTATTACATATTAAATAAAATATTAGATTGTTGATGTTTAAATAATATATATATATTTAAAATTATATTTAAAGTAGTGTTGAAAGCAAAGTGTCTGAAATCTGTTGAGTTACATACGATAAAAAGAAGATATTTTCAATAGCGTTGTTGTTTATATGAAAATATATAAAAATCGTATTAAGCATTTGTAGTTTTGTCAGTCAGTGTTGTTGCAAATTTTGAATTTGATTTGCAATTTCTTATTGTGATTGTTAATTGTTTCAAAGTGTTATCAGTTTTTGTTGGAGCGTTGCCAAAATATTAACGTTACGTAAGTATCTCAAAGCGTATTCGTCAGTAGGAACCATGTTAGAATTGTTTTTGTTAAGAATCTTTTATAGCCTACAGGTTAAAAATTTTATGAATATAAAAAAGTACTTTGATAAGTAAATTTGCAAAAAAATCATTCTGATTAAATCAAGTAAAAATTTATACATAGTTTTTTTATCATTCTATAATTCTTATTTTTAATTTTTTAAAAAAATATTTGTTATAGAAAAAAGATAAAAAATGCTTATACATATTTATGCTATTAGAAAATTTGCGCAGTCGGTGTTAAAAAGATTTTTTTTACCATAAGAATAATCATATCTTTGTCATTCAATATCTCAACATAAGAAAGATGATTTTTTTTTCATTTGTTTGACTAAGTAAAATATACATAAGTATGATATTAATTCAAAGGATGCACAAAAAAGATTCAAACATAAAATTACGACAGATAGAAAATTTAAATTATTTATTATACATTTTTTAATAAAACTGTCTCAGTTCTGTTGCATCCGTGTGATAAAATGCTTGAAGACACCGAAAGGCAAAACCCAGGTCATTAGTGACAAAGTATTATATGTGGAATTGTACAATGTTATAAAAATGCAAATTTTAAATTGAAATTCCATCAAGCACTTTTAGTCGATATCATAAATTGATTTATAATTTGTTTTGAAAAATATAAGCTTTTGAAGAAATTTATAATATTAGAAATTAAAAGACTTTAGTATAAGAAAAATTTGAAAGAAGACTATACATAATTCTATTGACTGTATAAAAATTCTTACTATTTAATGTTACAAAAATACACAAAACACATTTTTTGGTCAAACAACTATTCAAGAACTATTTCTACAGTAGTAGTTTTAAACTCTTATATTAAAATAAGTGTATTCATATATATTATTTTACCATTTTTATTAAATATCTTTTCGTTTATAAATCAATAAGCATAATTAAGGATATTTTGTTTATTATTTTGAATTTAAGCTAAAATTTTCTATATATGTCTCTAATTATCTAAAAATAAAATACTTTTTTCAAATATTTTTTGAATGAAAACTTTCACTGATTTTACTAGATACAATACATTAAAGTGAGCTTGTGAAGCATGGTATGGCTGATGTATTTTGATGTAAATTTAACATTATCTGATGGATCTCATGCGTACTCTATCTTAACAATGTTGCCTTAATAACCGTGCATTTGAGTGGTCAGTTTGATTAATGACATCCGAGTTTATTGGCTGAAAATTTTCAATCCAGATTAAACTCCCAATACACAAAATTGACAGGCTTATCAGAGGTAGTTGTGCAAAGTCATGCCGTTTCGTCAAACAATACGATGGGCGGATACGCCCTTCTGCTGGAATTGTAAAACAGAATAAATATTTTCGCAGTGTGAAGCACAAAGAGCCATCGACGTGTTCTGTGAATAAAAGACAATTTCTTCCGTGATTTTGCTGTCACAACGATGTTTAATTTTGATATTGTCTTACGGAAACCTAAATTGTGTAATTAAATTTGTCATCGGTTTGTTGAAGCTTCTATTTTCACAATATAAAATGAGATTTTAATATGTAATTAAAGATTTCATAAACGTTTTCATTCACTTTTAGATTGAATCAATGAAAAGCCAAAAATCTTCTCAAAAAAGCTATATTTTTATCTATTTATTAAAATTTTAATTAAGACAAAGTTGTCGGTAGAAATTAAAAGACATCAAATTATAAATTCTTTACGGCCATCGTAAATTATGTAAAAAAATATTGAAATTATTTAAAATATCAAATTGATAAAAACGGTTAAACTTGGAAATTTAATTTGGTTAAATTTACAGATATGATTTGAGGATAGTTGTATGGCATATTGTTTTCATGCATTTGGCTGAAAAAACTTAATTTCTATCTGAATGTTTTTGTAACTACACATAATAAAAGGTTAACAAGTAGTCAATCATTTTTCATACTAAATACTCTAACAGTTTAATATCTCATAATGTAATACCCTAATAAAGTACTATTTTCTTTAAAATAAGACAAATTAACCACAGAAAAAATATTCTAAAAACTTCCAACATCAGATTATGTAAACAGTATAACATTTATTTTCCATAAATATCGGTTATGTGACAACATTTAAAAGCTTTCGATAAACCAATCTCCATAATTTTTTTTAACATTTATATAAATGTATCTTTCAAATGAATAAAAAAAAATACTAGTGACTATAATAGCTTTTGTTCTAGTCCATCTTTTTAAATGAAGTCATCGTGCCACAACATGGCATGCTTATAAAATAATCTTTCTTTAATAATAGATGTCGAACTTTTTCCATCTAAACTATGACAATTTAGTATGTTTTCAAATGTCGTTATGACATTTTTGTCATTTTTATTTTTAAAAACCTGACTCAAAATATACACGATAAAAGTTATTGTCGGTTTTATTTTGGTTATTTAATGTCTTATGTATCGTAGCCTGTTTTTGCTGGACAAAAAAATGTTATTTTGATTTTTCAGATTCATTTTTTCGCAAACACACGGTGCTTTAAAAAGTTTTATCCCTTACCATCTTTTCATATCCGATCTAAAGCATGGCACGTAAAGAGAACGATTATCTCCCTTCTTGTCGTTTTCTTACACCATCCATCTATCATTACACTCTGAGGAAAAAGTTTGAGTTACTGATAATCTAATAGGATTGATGTGCTTGATTATTAGTCAATATTCTTTGGGAAAGTTTGGTGGTTTTTGAGCTTGAAAAATTATCGTATGTTTTTTTTTATGTTATTACTTAAAAAACTAAATTTATTGGGTGTCAATTATGTTACGTAATCATTATAAATAAAAACGGTTTATTTTAATCATAATAAATAATTATTTGTTAATAAGTCAAGATCTGAAAAGTACACTATTTTTGCCAATTATGGTTTTATAAAATAAAAAAATATTTATGACACGGTGAAAAAAGATCAATGTATCTTAGTCCTACAAATTTTTTTATAAGATACAGTTGAAAGCTATTTCGGCTGACGCCATCGTCAGAACTATGTTTTAAAAGAACATTTGCTTTTCTATATATGGCCATATAGAAAAGACACACAATACATCTTCTCTCCTGTTTTAACGACCTAGCATATTTCCTACTAGCAAAAAAACTAAAAAAAAAAGTTATGAAACTGAACAGACGGCAATGACGGAGATGGTTTATTGGATGGGGATGGTTTATTACGGAAAAGAATTAGCCCCTCGGAATGTTCTACGGAGCGGCAACAGACTTATATTAGTTTGTTTGTTAAAAATGTCGTGTGATAATTGATATCTATTGATTGCCAGCTGTTCCAAAGCCGTCATCTTGCGACCTTTATTAAAGATGTAAACACGTAGGCGCTGAGTTTAAATTAATATTCTATCTAGTAAATGCCAATTCAATCAATGAAATGGTATTTGTGACATTTGAAATTTTTATAAACGTTTTCTGAAGTATATAATTCATCAATAATTATTTTCTTAAGGAAAAATGATGTTTTTATAGCTAAGGATAAAAAAGATGCAATTTTAGTTTTGATGTCAAAAAAGGCATTGATTTCTAAGCAATATATGTGTGCTTAAAAACTTTTTAACTAGTTGTTCTGTGTAGTGAAGATAAATGAGAGAGGTGGCATTTCGAACATGAGCAAGGGACAAACATAGCCATGTCACGTAATAAAGTTAACCAAAAACACATATGGGACCAGAATGGGCATATGGTACGCTGAAAAGATAATTGCTCAGCAAGTTTGACGCCTTGTAGTACCTGCGAGAATACACAATATAAATTGGCTACCAATCAAATTTCTATAAAACTTAGTTTGTTGGAAATAATTGAAAGTGACACACTTTTTAATTACTGTATATAAACAAATATTTTCAATAAGGAAAACAAAAATAGAACCGATGTCATTCACACTGAAATTCCTTTTAGAAAAATATATTATAGTTATTTGCCTGTATCTATATTTTTATTTCGTGAAGATACTTAAACAAAGTGTATTAACACATTAAATGAGTCAATTTGTTTAATTGTTCTCGTATCATAAAAAACACCAAAATCTTGGCGTGCAGTATAGAATTTTAATAATAACATAATTTTTTGAATTTATTGCGTTTGGGCGCATGAATATAAAAAAAGATAGATTGATATCAGTCATTGATTATGTTTGAATATCATCACGTTGCTGGCACAATCTCGTGAAGAATTTGAGCTTTTATTTAAATAACCCAAAAAGAACTAATGCAGGATATTTTCAATTCAAAAGCTTTTATATAACATAACATAATTTTTTTGAAAAATAACAAATTAAATCGATATTAATACTGAATTTTTATTTTAATCATTAGCAATCCTCATACATTCAAAAGGATGTTGAGAGGCTGGGGATAGTCAACTGGAGAGAAACAGCGCTCGACAGAGATGCCTGGAGAGAGGTTGTGCAGTCGGCCATGGACCTGAACGGCCCCTAGCGCCATTTTATAATGATAATAATAATAATAAATAAATAAATAATAATAAAATAAATCCTCATACATAAATAAAACTCATGAAAAATGAAGGTTATACATTTGATATAATTTATGATATCGACTGAAGGTACTTGATGGAATTTCAATATCAAATTTGAATTGTTGTAATTTTGTACGATACAACAGAACTGACGTAACTAAAAGGATTTTTATAAAATATTATGCCTTTCAATCAAGAAGTGACAGTAAACACTTTAAAAATATATAGAAAGATTTGTGCATCGTACACCGTTTCAATAATTCAAATTATTTTCTTAATATTCTTTACTATATTGTACAGTTTTTTTTAGATATTTATTTGAGTAACCTTATTTTAACTGCTGAAGCTTTCTTAAGAAATAACATTGCTACTAATCTGTGTACACAGATGGAGAAAAACCTTCTAAATCTATCATAAGAAAAATCTATCAAAAGAAATGACGTAATTGATATGGACTATGATGCTATTCCATTTCCTTTTTTTCTTTTATTTTCAAAGTAAATATGAAGAAAAAATATTTAAAGATAATAATAAAAATAACACACTAGCTTGAAAGCTTCGAAGAAAATATTTTTTTAGTATTTAAGCGTAAAAAATAATGAAAAGAAAATTTATCAATTCATCAATTTTAATGCTTTTTATTTTGGTGAATATAGATTCACAATATTTTTTCAAAGCTGTTTATTTTTCCTATATAGTTTTTAACAGACGATAATAAACTATAAATTTAATTTTTGGGTATTTAAGTATTTAACTATTTCTATTTGTAAAAATCTATCTGTTTCGATTTAAATTCGAAATATAGAAATATTATACGATTCCATATTTTTCCTCCTTAATGACTTGGGATATACATTTCGGTATCTTCAGGCATTCTATTACAGAGATGAAACATTTAGTAAAAAAAAAGTCAACAAATCACATTTTATACAGAATCTTCATCAATGCACTTTCAGTCGATATAATAGACTATATTTGCTTCGTTAAAAAATTCAAGGCAACAATTTTTTTTTTGATTTACTTATATGATAACTTAATCCGGTATGAAGTCCAATCTACCAGTACAATATTCAAGCAACAAAAAATATGCCCCGGGTGAGGATCGAACTCACGACCTTAAGATTATGAGACTTACGCGCTGCCTACTGCGCTACCGAGGCTTGAGTCACTTTAGAAATAATAAGAAAAAAGTCACAGTACAACATTTCAATACCTAATAAAGATGAAAAAAAAGCTTTTTTGAGATCTGTATTTTACTTGAATGAATCCTTTTACTGTTTACTGTTTTCGCAAAGGTTAAAGAGGTAAGTAAGAATCTTTAAGTCACACTTTACCAAGATATAAATAAAATTGTGTAAAATTTTTACTGCCCGATAAATATAATTATTTGAACTAAATTTTATTTTCAAACATTCCAATTTGTTTGTACAGTCACGTCCAATAAACCGTGAAACTTAATCATCGTGATATCTCTAACAGCACTGTAAATTAAATAATAAAAATAAAACAATACAAAAATTTACAGCTTTTTTGCTTTTTTGTTTATTTAACGATATTGAATTTTTTAAAATATAATTTATTTAGCATTGTATTTACTGCACTATATTGTTTTCAATAGAGTGCAGTACAGTGTTTTAATTTTTATTTGATAAATTTACCTTACTAAATAATAAACAATAAATTAACTTCTTTTATGATAAAGCACAATTTTTTCAATAGCAATGTTCGAAATTTAAAAAAAAATCAACCGAGCAAGCTAGGGTAAAATCTAATATATTGTATGTACACACGTATATTTGTGTGTGCGTTTGTATATACATGTATGCGTGTGTGAGTATAATGTGTGATAATGTAAATATAATCATAATGCGTATAGTGTCCATGTGAACATAATTCACTGTGGATTGCTCAGCTCTGCAGCGACTAATATTGATCATCCGCTGCAGTCGCAGTTAAAAAAATAGCTAAAATACTAAGAGATGTAGAAGACTTAACGCTCAAGTAATTTGTTATAAAAATGGAAAAAACTAATCTAATTCATTCTCGTTCACATTGTTAAACGGTCTAATATTGTTAATACTCTGTTACATCTCATTGACATACTGTTTTTATACTCCAAATCGAGCAATTTATAATACGATTTTTCAAAAATATATCGGATACATTTCTCATCGATTTATTTAAAAAATAAAAGTGAACATATTTTATAGAAAGTCACTTGAATAAAGCCAAATATCTTTACACCTTTAAGTATTTATAATAATAATACAACTTAGAAAAAAAATCGACTAAAGAATATACAAATTTCATTGATTAATAGCGTAGACACTAAAATATTTTAAGGTATTAAGATTACGACCTAACTTTTAAAACCCATAAAGAAACGGCAGAAACTTTTCAAGACTATAAAAAGCAGTTAAATGGACTAAGCACATAACGAAAAATATCAAGTTTTCAAAGCTCCAATTGATCAGGCAAACTAACTGAAGGGTAAGTCAAAAAGTTGGCAGGAGAAAGGATTTCATTGTTAGATAATCAGGGATTTTTTTCCGGCTTAGCAAAGAATAAATATTCTGGAAATTATCCATCAAAGTAACCGTAAAAAATATGCTTAAGACGGTTAGTTAAAAGTTTTAGTCAAAATGGAGACTTAAAAGTTAATGGTCGTACTTATAATTCTTTCAAAATGGTTAAACCTTACTTTAATTTCTTTTTATGCTTAGTGAATGAATGATTAATATCAACGCCTAAGCCATTTATATGTTATATGGCTCGTTATGTCAAATAAAGCTTCTCAATGAAACAAAATACGCGTTATAATTATTGAAATAGTAAGTAAGTCACCAGGTTGCCAATATCAATTATATAGTTTTTATAATGCTATCTTAAATAAAAAAGATATGTAAAAAGAATCTATTTTTTATGTGAATTGAATTATTTGGTAACCTACATGAAATCAAAGAAAGTTGAAATATGGAATTTAAAAACAGAATTATTTTCTAAAGTTATTACCACATGTAAAATTTCATTTGAACTTCTCACTAAAATGAAACGGTACTTTCGTTGAACTTTTTTTTTTTATAAATAAAATACACTGTTTAACTATATCTAATATTTAATTTTATAACAATAAGAACTGTCTACAAGGTTCGATCATCGCAAGCATTATCAGCTTATCCATTGCAAATTGAAACAAAGCCACTTCAAATACTTTTGAGTTAATAATAACCAGGTAAAAAAAACAAAAGGTAGAAAAGCTCAGCAAATATTTTCAGGATATCATACAAAATATATTTAAATGAAGTAAAATATTTTATTTTTAATTTGTGTTACCCTGAACATTATTTTATAAAATTGTGGAAAAATTCTAAGCTGTTATTTAGATTAATGCCTTTTCGAGAAAAAATGGCCGATAGCACTTCAATAGTGATTTTAATTATGTTATTTATGAATACTTTTTTAATATTTAATTTTTCACAGAAAAAAAGCTTTGGAACATGCAGTTTTTTTCTGAATGTTTAAAATGTCGATAAGTCTAAAAAAAATCTAATTACACAAGATCTTCAAAAAGGCGAGGTATAAAAGTCGCAAAATAAATAATAACTGTGATAAATTACACCAAAACAAACAGTCTCAAACATAAAACTGACACCTTCTGTGATGTGTCAGTTTTATGTTTGAGACTAAAATTATTATGAACGCGATACCTAAACCAACAAAGAAAATGTTCAAGTGACATCTATTGTGGTATACGGTGCGAAAATAAATTTACCAGTCTGGCAAAAGCGAAATGAATTTACAGGCCACGTGTAATTAAATCACTGCAACTCACGGAGAAAGGTAGGAAACTTTATTATCGACTAAATAAACAAGGCGGGGGAATAGAGATAGGGAAAGCTCTGGCAGCTGCCGTAAACAACTATGTTTACTTTAATAGTAACGACTGACTGTTTTGCCTTGCAATAATGGCATATCAGCTTGTCACAAAATTAAGAAAATCTTCATTTCAATCAAAACATTTTGTTTCTAACTATTTTAACATCAAATTTTTTTTTTTTTTTAAAACGATATTCATTCTAAATACTGTATTTTTGTAATTCTAATGAAACGAAAAAATCTTCACGCTATAATAAGAACGATGCTTTGAAATGTCCATTTACTTATATATATATAGCTGTATAGAAAAGGTACACAATACATCTTCCCTTCTATTTTAACAATCTAGCTTATATCGTGCTGGCAATAAAACTAAAATTTAAATTAAACGTAACAGATGACACTTTCAAAAAGCTTAAATACTGGCCGGAAATGATTCATTACAGAAATGCATGAGCCTTTCGCAATGGTCTTTCGCCGCTCTTGTTCTGACGATGACATGCGTCGAAATAGCTATCAACTATATCGTGTAAAAAAAATTGTAGAATTAAAATACATTGCGATTTTTTAAGCGTGCTATAATAGAATTCTACCATGTAAATGCCAATTAAATCAATAAACTTCACATAATATACTTTTTCTCGTATATTTGTGCAGATTTCCTTTTTGAATATATTAGGAACAGAATGATACATGGTGCTTATAAAATGATACCCAACTATCTGCTCTTGCTGTGTATACTGTGTTCTAAGTTTAAATCGCTTCAAATATATACACGTCTTGGGTTTTTATTTCTTTGTTTTTGTGAGTTTCCGGAGTAACGTAATTTGAGAACATACGTATACTAAGATACATGAAGATGCTGAGAGACGAAACCCAGATCGTGAGAGTATGAACATGAGGGAGTGTACACAAATTAAACTTTTGTATTAAAATACCCTTAAACAGTTTAAATAACGAAATTCTAATTATTACGGCATATTTATTTTGATATTTTATTATACAATGTAGTCGAAAATGGTTCATAAAGAGTCATAGCGTTATAGTAATGGTACATAATCGTCTGTGTAATTTTTAACTGCTCGTGAAAAGACATTTTCTTAACAAGCAATTTTTTGTGTACAATTTCTAAATTTAATATAATAACTTCAACTTAAACTCAACTTAAAAATACATGCTTTTAAAAGCTTTCAAAATATATCATACTAAGAAATCAGTTTAATAAATCTCCGTTACAACACATTTTTTTTACTTTTAAGGTGTTAACTGTCACTTCTTGATGGAAAGGCATGATATTTTAAATAATAAAAACACATTTTTTTAGTACTTATTTTCACAATATATTTTTTTTGATCAGGACCGGTTTCGCTCATCGCGAGCATTATCAACTGATAGAATACAATTTACAAACAATTCTATTTATACAAAACAAAAAAAATAATTTGAGTTCAAGGTAGCAGGTGTACAAAACCATGGGTTCACGAAATAGGAAACAATTTACATAAAATTATACAATATTGATACAAATAAAGTAAATTAGTATAAAAATTAAATGTTCACAATCACTTATTAAGTAAATCAATAATCCATTAGGAGCTCTAAACAATCAATAAGGAAGTAAGAAGTTGGAAATTTTTAATGACGAAAATAACCCACAATCACTACTTAATGGAACAAAATAAATTGATATATGAGAATTTTAATGATATATAATCAAAGATAAATCGATGAGATAGGAAGATATGGTCAGTCAGGGCGTTCCAATATTTTCTGTAAAAAAATAAAGTAAAAGGAGCCAATATCATTTTTCAAAAAAAAAAAAATTATATTTATATGAAATATATATTTATTAATCTAATTTAAAGAGTATAACAATGGTGACGACGCAAAAGTAGTTTGTTCATTTTAAGGTTAGAATTAGGCAAAAATTTGTATCGATTAATTTCAAGGATTTCTTGTTTATCTAATTTCAGTGATTTGTTATTAAAATGTAGGATTTTGTAGTTTATAGTAATATCACATGCATGTTTATTTTGAAACAAATGGTTTCCAAAAGTAGAAATCTTATCGCCTTATATGGCACAAGCTAAATGTTCCTTAAATCTAGTATGAAACGATCTTCCTGTTTGACCAATATACCTAGCCTCACAGGAATCACATTTTAGAAGATAGATACCGGTCCTGATCAAAAAAATATATTGTGGAAATAAGTACTAAAAAAATGTGTTTCTATTATATAAAAAAAAAAAAAACATTTTTTTAAGCAATCGTTGTGAGTATTAAGCAAAAATTATTTTACTGAGATGTTTAAAATTGTAAAAGTGTTATAATTTCGACCTACGAATGAATATGTGTGATATTTCAAGATAAAAAAAATATACCAATATAATAAAACGCGCTTTAGTTCCACGACACGATTAATTCGTGCTTTCTTAAGAAAACCATTGCTAAGTCTTGCATAAAAAGATTTCCTTTTCGTCGAAGTACATTCTGACGTTTCTTTAATCAAACTCTCTTAAACGTCACTTCTTATCACTGGCCATTTAAATAGAACTGTATCCTGGTTGTCATGATAATTCAAGACATTATAATTTATTGTCGAAGCAAAAAGGGATATTTAAAACATTTGAACAAATATTGTTTCCGTATATTTTATTCAGAATAAATAACAAAAGATGTCCAGAAAACAGATTCAATTATAAAATAAATAAATAACATAAATGTAAGAAATAATGTTTTTCTCTTGCTTTCACATGACAATCCTATAGTCGATTTATTTCCCGATATAATTTATCTTATAACATCACGATTAAAAAAAAAACACCAATTGATAGTGAAACAAAACCAAAAATATAAAAGGCTTCCATTCTTATAATTTATTGCTTCAATAAATTCTTATGTTTGTTTTGAGAATAAATATCTTTTTATCTAAATACCACCGTATAAAAATCTGAAAGTATCTTATATGAAAAATGTCATCATTTCATACACATTGAAAAAAATGCCATTTTATGCCTACGATTCTTAATAAAATTTATTAGACCAAGACAAAATATAAAAAAATGCTAACTTTTCATTCTAACGGGTCAGTTCTGTTGCATCAATGTGATAAAATGCCTGAATATGCCGAAAGGCGAAACCCGAGTCGTTAGTGCCAAAACATGTGAAATCCTACAAAGTTTTAACAATTCAAATCTAACTTTTCGTATTTTTGGCACGACACAACTCTTTTATGTTAATATTTTCATCTCATTTTTATACATAGTTTTTTTTTGTTATCAATTTTCAAACTTAAGTAATAATCAATAAAATTTGTTTGATAATTCCTTTTCAAGAAACAAGATACGTTTAAGAGGTTGAATTAAAGCATTTGTAGTTAACTTAAAAAAAAAAACAAGTCATTTCTTTTTAACGACTGCCTTTAATTAACTTCACTTCGAGTGCGCATTCACAAAAATATTTTTTCAGTGAGCAAGGAAAGGGACAGGAAATGAATAAATAAACATCTGGGCAAACAATACAAAAACACGTGTTGCTCTTGGGTAAAATTGTTTTTTGGCAGACGTCCATCCACAGATCAAAAAGTCTCACAACACACTAGTTACGTAGATTGTTAGTTTTAAATGCGGCAACCGATATGTATTATACATTTATTATTGGCTTTTTAAATCCAGAACCAATTCTAACCTATTATTGCCTTTTTGGTCTGTCATTTTAATTGATAGTGTGGTAAATTGAATTAATCACATTCATGATAGAGGTGTTTTTGGTAGTGCTCAGTTTTTTTGATCTTTCTATTTAAGTAATAATTTTTATTCGAAAACTAAAGATTAGAAATAACACGTAACAATTGGATTGATTTTACATTACTATATCCTTTAACCGGTTAACTGCCAAAGGCGTCTTAAGACGCATAATTTTCTGTGAACGGGGCGCCACTCATACAAAAATTACGTCTTAAGACGCGCCGTTTTAAATGGGCTTTTACTAAAGAAAATAAATTATTTTAAATATAAAAATATATTGAATTGATTATGGATGAATGACTGCACGACTGGCGCGTGCTTCTTCTTCATTTATTTGATATGTTTTATAAATAAACTTTATTACACTTTCAATAACGATATGCTTAGAAGGTTTTATTTTTGTCGTAAAATTCGCGGCGTGTTGGGTACCGCCATACATGTACCTGCCGGCAGTTAACCGGTTAAAAAAGACAGAGGATTACTTGATAGTAATTTTTAGTTTTTTAAACCATGTATTATATATCACCTTTAAGGTGTAACTGTCACTTCTTGATGGAAAGGCATGATATTTTAAATAATAAAAACACAATTTTTTGTATATATTTCCACAATATATTTTTTGATCAGAAACGTTTTCGCTCATCGCGAGTATTATTAATTTTGTTTGAAAACTATCCATTGTGAACATTTCATTATTGAATTAATTTACATTATTTGTAATTCTGTCTCGGATAGTTCTGACGATGGCGTGAGCCGAAATAGCTATCAACTATATTTTTTAAAAGTAATTTTGTAGAACTAAAATACAATGCTATTTTTATCACCGTGTTACATTATTTTTATTAATATTTTTGGATTTCCTGTAAATTGTTTCTTAGTTCTTGAACCCATGGTATTGTATACCTGCTAACTTTAACTAAAATACTTTGTATGAATAGTATTGCTTGTAAATTGTATTCTATCAGTTGATATTGCTTGCGATGAGCGAAAACGGTCCTAAATGAATATTTATTGAGGAATTAACTACTAAAAAAATGTGTTTTATTATTTGAAATATGTATTGTATATCACTTATAATTTGAAATCAAAATTTAGACCAAACATACCCATTGGAATAAAAATTATATCATTTTAATTTAAAATATAAATAATTTATTTAAAAAACAACTGTTGGAACATCCGTTGCCATTTTTGTTATCAAATATTTTATCTGATTCAAAAATAAAAATATTCAACAAATTTAGCTTAAACATTTAAGTTAACTATGTCTTAGAAAAAAATACTTTAAATACATTTTGATTTTTTCTCAGAAAGCTATGTTTTAAAGAAGCTTTTTTTGAGCTTTACAGAATTAGAGAAATTTTTAGGTTAACAATTTCTTTTCCTACAATCGAACATTAACATATTTCGTAGAAGTAAAAATGCTAACTCAAGAAAGTATAGTGAAACACAAACTGCTGCAAACATAATGATGAATGAATGGCCTTAATTGTATAAATTTTTTGTGTATTTATAAATATAACTTAACTTTCAATACATCTTAAAAATTCTGAAAATTATTTCACTGGCAATGTGTCGCATTTATTTATCCGACGAGAATGACATCTGTGGCAAAATATATTTCTCTGAGTGAAAATAATAATTTACCGCTATCGCATTTTTCATGTTTCCGGCCGCAAAAATCTTATCAAATTTTCATCCCGTTTGGGTTAAATGTACCAGAAAAGGAAGCGTTTTTTTCGCGTGGGAAGGCTTGCTTGCACCGAGTTCACTAAAAAGGCAATGGCAAAAGAAAAATTTGCAAACAATGCCAAAAATGTGGTAACACTTAATTTCACAAATAAATTCACAATTGAGCTTTTTGTTCGATTTTTTTAAATAGTTAATTACAACCGCAGTGACATAATTATAAAACATAGCATCTATTTATTTAAAATATCATTAACAAAATGACAAAAATCAAAAACCAAAATGCATCACTGTGTTTATTTAGATGGAGTAAAATATTTTCACATTTTTTAAAAATACTTTGGAAAACAGAAGTTAATATTGTTCTTTTATTTGAAGACAAACTTTTTCATCCAAGAGCTACAGTTGCCACCTTAAATGCTTTGTTTTATAATTTTGTTTGTTGAAACTTTGTACAATATTACGATATCAAATATTTCATTGGTCAGTTATATTGTATCCGCGTGATAGAATGCCTGAAGATACAGAAAGGCGAAACCCAGTACGTTAGTGACAAAACAGGTGGAATCGTACAAATATTCAACAATTCAATATAGTTATATATACATATATATTTAATTAATCAGGTGTTTCAGGAAATTAAGATAATTTTAAACTACTCTATACATATTTTCAGAAAAAAAAGACAACTTGTTCTGTAAGCAGTTGTCTTTTATTTATTTTCCGTACTCATTAATTCAGTATTTAACAAACTCTATAAAAATATTTTTTCCTCTATTACTTAAGCCCTAGAAGATTAAATATTTCAGCAATACACTCTTTCAAAAATTTCTACCGTTCAAAATACAATAATTCTCCGACATAATATACCGTGTATGCAGTCAAGTGAACAAAATTATTTCATTTCTCAATATTTTCAATATATATTCAGAAGAAATCATATGTTTAAAAAATATTGTAGAAATAGCATAGATTTACAAATCATCAAAAAGTATATCTTTTTTTTCAATTCAGCTATCAATTTATTTCGTCACAGGAATATGATCTCGTATTCTTTACGATACATAGCTGATGTCAACTATTTATTAAGTTAAAATTTATGATTGAAATATTTAAATACCTAAATACAATGTTTGTTCGTCTGTGTTGTGACATGTGAAATGTTGTTCATTTACGAGAATATAGCTGTTTAATCTTCCTTTGTTGAAATGGCAAGAATGTAATTATTATTAATGCGGTGAGACAATGATAGTAATTTGCTCCTTTGAAACCTCGACCTTTTGGAGACGGTTAGTAAAAAATTTTAACATTAATATATAGATACATTTAAAAAAAAAAAATATTTTAATCCCGGCATGTCAATTATGTGGTTTACCAACAAATACCCAGTCGTAAAACAGACCGTTTCCAAAAGTTTTGTGCGCGCAGTGACGTCGGGTATTTTATTTCAGTTGTAACTATTTTTTTTTATTTTATTAATATTTTTTTCCATCAAATTCTAATTAAAAAATCTAAACAAAACAATAATTGTTAGAGTATGTTTTCAAACAATTATTAAAAACAATGAAATAGAGCAATGTATTTTAGTTCTAAAAAATTTATAGCACATATAGTTGATAGCTATTTCGGCTTGTTGCGTCATCAGAATTTATATCTTATAAATTTTGAAGAATTAAAATATGTTGGTATTTTTTCTTCATGTTCTAAAGGAATTCTACCAAGTGAATGCCAATTCAACCAATAAATCTGAAGTAAATTGATTTTTGCCTTACGTAAATTAGCTTATTTGGTTGGCAACGCAAATTAAAAATGGCATTTTTGTTTTAAGAAAAAAGATTGTATACATACTATCGTCAATATTTCGACTATTTTTAAATGTTGAGCAGATTGAGAAATCAAATAAATTAAATAAAAAAAGTAACTTGGAATGACGTTCGTTACTAAATTTTCAATTTGTGACATATAATCTCATCAATTTAAGTAATGGTGAAAAAATAGCAGTTTAATATAGAGCTACAAAATTTATACGGTATATATTATATTTTAAATAATAAAAACACATTTTTTAGTACTTATTTCCACAATATTTTCTGATCAGGACCGGTTTCGCTCATCGCGAGCATTATCAACTGAAATCAGTCATATATCTAATCAGTTGATAATTCTCGCGATGAGCGAAACCGGTCCTGATCAAAAATATATTGTGGAAATAAGTACTAAAAATGTGTTTTTATTATTTAAAATATCATGCCTTTCCATCAAGAAGTGACACCTTAAAAGTGTATATATTATAGTTAATAACTATTTTAGCTTTATTTCTCAGTCAAATTTTCTGTTCTTTATAGATCTAACGACGGCATAATACGAAATAACCATCAACTATTTATCTTACTTATTTTGAAGAACTAAAATAAATTGCTTTTTTTTCACCGTGTCTTAAATAAGGTGTATTTTTTCTTATTTTACAGCGTTCAATCATTTTGTTTCTTTTATAGCTTAGCATATGCGATTTGGTTCAATTATTTATCAAAGAAATTTTATTACGAGTAAAAGAAAAACTCTTTATACGTCAAACGGAAGACGAAAAAAAGAAATGAAATGTCAGCGAAGACTTCTAAACCCAATAATAGAAATAATAGTGATTTGAAATGATTCAGCGTGACTCCCATATTATAAGAAATACAAATATGTACAATACAGTACAAGTACAGTAAATGCACAATACAGAAGAAAAAAAATTGGCAAATATTTTAATCATATTATAAGTCTAAACCATAAAAGGAGCTACATTTTTATCCAAAAAGATATCAGTTTGAGAAAATAGGAAAAGATTTTCTTTTACACTTATGTGAGCAAATGATTTAATTTAAGTTTAAGTTTAATAAACATTCTTAATGCCGGTGTATACGTTAAGTTTGGGGTAATTTTTTTAGCGTAAACTGTATTTGCTGCGTAATAGTATATGAAAAGTTAATATTATGTTGCTTAAGCTTAAAACTGTTAGAATTGCAGAGATTCTATAACAACAAATGTCCATCACAATAAATAACACTGATCCTCAAACATATTTTCAACAAATAAACATAAATGAAAATGAAAAGTATTTTCGAAGAAAAATTAAAAAAGCTCTTGAAACTAGCGTTTTATGCAACTGACTCGAAAAAGAATATAGTGATCAGCTACGTAAAGCCATCCAAGTATCTTTAATAAATTGCACAACCTTTTTTTTCAAAGAATTTGCCGATATGATAAAATATACTTTTCCAACCCAAAATTGTTTTGGGTAATAGATATCAACTATCATAAGGAAACATTAGATTATTCCTTTAAAAAAATTATAAAAGAACATAAACATAAACTTATTATGTTCAAATATTGTTACACATTTCATCGAATTAAAAAGCTTTCAGCAATTTAATTTAATCTTGTAAAAGAATAAAAAATAACAAAGACGATTGATTCTTAATCTCCAGAAAAAAGAAGATTATTGAGATTGAAAGGATCATTAATCTTTTCTGTCCCACATATATTTTATACAATTATGCAAATTAGTACAATTATTGATTTTAACATTTCTATTGCATAAATAAACTATTACAATAAATCAAACTTAGTTCAAGACTTAATAAATTGTTTAAATTATTTAAGCACAAGATAAAAAACATATTACTTTGAAAAACATTCTATAAGTAGTGAGAACTATTTTGACTGCCAACTTCTAATATACATGAAGTTTTTTAACCTCAGAATTAATAATACATAATATTTTTTCATCGCATACTATCTGCATGCTTATCTAGGTTCAATAGTTACCCTCGTCCCAAATCGTTTTTTTTTATATATACCAAATTAATGAAGCGTTAATATCTATGACGGGTTATCATCAGAGTTCTCCGTCATCTCTTATGGATTAATTTATATACTGTACTATTTTTTTGTTGTAAAAGGCAGGCATCAGTCGCTGCAGAGCCGAGCAATGCACAGTGACTCTGGCTAACATCGAACCACATGCATAATAATTATATCGACATCCTCACATACTTTACTCACACATGCAAGCTTAGACGTAAAAATGCTTTCACAAATACAATTTTTTTTATACAATACAGTACAAAGCGGATAGAGGATCGTCATTTTTAGTTTTTGGGGTTGCGATTCTTAAAATGCTTAAAGTTGGAACTACAAATCTATGGGTATCGTTGAGCAAAACCGCTTTTGGCCTAAAACGTATTCCCGTTACTGACTCATCGTAATTATTTTTAATACAACATTTAATGAGACATGGATTAAAATATTGTTTAAGTATCAGCTTTAATAAGTATTTAAGCTGAAAATAAACCAATCGTTACAAAAAAATGTAATATGCAACATTCAAGTCAGTACAAAAAAGTTTGTATCGGGCTGTACGCATATGAAATATTAATACGAAATATCTCGTATGCGGCAGAGAAAAGGTTATCCAAAATCGTAATCAGTTAAGCACATTATATTTCCAATAGAGATTTTTTGTCTCTTATAGAGGACCTTATCTCAAACGACAGCGATTTAAAATTTTCCGCCATTTGAACAAATGAAATTCTTTCTTTTGCAGCAAAAGAAAACTGTTAAAAAAATTACATCCGTTTATTCCAAGGACACTGTATTAATGACTTATATCATAAAAGAAAATTTTTTGTTCCGGAAAATAATGAAATAACAATTCTTCTTCGTTACTTTACCGTGTTCTTATCTCGAATGTAAAATTTTAAGCAAATTAAGCGGCGTTCGCGCTTACCTAATTTATCTTACGAAAACTTTTTAATTTGGTGTCCAAGAGTCACGCTCAGAATTAAAAATATTGAAATATTGAGTCAAAAGTTTAATATAAAAATCACAAAGGACATGACAATGAAATTAAATTCCGAAAATATTGTCTTTTGAGCCTTACTTTGTATAGAAATGAAGCGACAGCTTTTAATTACAATTTATGCGAATAAATTTATTAACAGCATCTGTGAAAAGCGATAATTTAATTAAGATAATTAAATTTTGTTATATTTTATAAAATAATAAATAGCGTTGAATGATTGTTTTATAGAAAACTATAGAATCTAGATAAAAGTTAGCTTACATACTTTTATTTCTTATAAAAGGTTTTCAAATATTATAAAATATGATTTTGCCATGGTTATAATTATAATGGATATTTATTTACATAAAACGGAATTTTAGGCTTAACTCTATAGAAATTTAAGTCTTCAATCTAATATGTGTCTAGGAAAAAAAAGATTATGTTTATTTACTTTAACACCAAGCCCATTTAAAAAGAAAATAAATCAATTAACTCAATAAAACAGTTTGCAATATTACTATTACGTATTTTTATAAAATCTTATTATGTGGGCTATTAAATAATATTTGTTGGTTTTGCGAGTCTGCTTACCATATATTGTGTAGTTTTTTTCTTTCACGTTAACTATAAAGCAGGTAAGAAAAATAGTAAATAGCTTTTAAATAAAACAAGTTGTTAATGTTTCTTGAAAGATATGTGCAAAATCTATACAACCTATAAAACTTTATATCATGACTAGTTTTGCTCAGAAACGTATACGTTTAGACGAGTTTGAGCCGTTTTATATTCTTTTGAAAGCTCGAATGCATAAAAGTGTCATTGAACAAGAATGCTTTTCAAAATGTTGATCCACTTCCTCAGAAAGCTTTTGCAATCCATAGCTTACACGAAAAGGTATTTTTTTGTGACTCAAAAAGTAAACGTACAGAATATATTACATTTACAATAATATTGAAAAATTAGCCTAATTTAATGGGTGACGTCATTTTATACCTGCAAAAAGGTTACTGGTAATTTTAGTTGATAAGAATTATTGAAACATTCGAATTCTTTCACTTGAAACTACGGTTTTGCATTTGAACTTCGTCTGAATAGAGCTGTTTTACTGTCTGAACTGTTAGTTCTGACGCATTTAAAATTTCTGAAGTCAACGAAAGGCAAAACCCGGGTCTTTAGTGACACGAAATCGTACAATGTTTCAACAATTCAAATTTATTTACTTTTGCTTTTTCTTAAAAGCGGTTTACTGTCACGTGCAATCTTTTAGACGCTCTTTTTTGATTATATTTTTAAGAATCAAATTTTCTAAAGAAACATTTTTTTCATCACTTTTAAGCTATTAACTGTCACTTCTTGAAGGAAAGGCATGATATTTCAAATAATAAAAAAACTTTTTTCAGCACTTCACTATCAATTAATCAAATATATAATGTAGAAATAAGTAATTAAAAAATGTGTTTTTATTATTTAAAACATTTGTCTCTCTTTATTCTTATTACCATCTCAAAAAATCTTCGATAACAGGCTTTTCAAACTTAATTAAAGCTTTGTTATAAAAATACAAGACTGAACATTCCCATAAAAATAGTCGTGATTAAATTTAATGCTGAAATGTGGAGTGTATCCATAAATAACTACGCTAAAGGAAAGGTAGTAAACTTAAAGTTTTCAATTAAATAAAGTTCCATATCATCGGACTTTATCCTAAAACTATCTGGTTGAAAGCTCGGCGAACAAAATTAAGAGTAACTTAAAGCTTCGACGGAGTTGAGAAGTTCGGCTGATTGTGAAATATTAACAAACATGTATTACGGTTCGCTGATTACTTGGATGTAGTTAAAGTTTATAACATTATAGTTCGATAAAAACAAAGGATTTTCTCGGAACAAATTATATCCTTAAAATAATTATTTAAAATAATAAAGAGAAAGCTGATTATTATAAATGGAAGTCTAAACTTTTCAAACTAAACACTTTCAAAGCAATAATTGGCTTAAATGTCATTAGGTGTTTTTGTAATATATATTATATTGTCAAATTTAAATCGTCTTATTTCTGTTTCATATTGTTCAAATACAAATTCATTATTACTCACAACTTGAACATCGACTATCGGTATCCTAAGGCATTTTAGTACACGAGTAAGTTTGAGTGCTTCCGTTCTCAAATACATTTCAAGTGAGCTTAGAAGATTCCTACTTGATATGTATTATAAGGTCACTCATAAGTTGGAGTTTGCAGTAAGATACAATAAGAATAAGAAAAATGATGGAGCAAAACACTAGGTAATTAATAATGGAAAACTACGTAATATTATTTGAAAAAAAAATGTTAATAAGGAAAATGAGACTTTCTATAATTAAAACAAAATGTGGAATGTAAAATGAATGAAAGTATGTTTAGGCGAGTGAATATTTTTTATGTTAAGTAATTTTGGATTCAAAAATATTTTGACTGTCAGTAATATTTGCATTACAATGGAGCCCCGATCAACCGCTCTCACATAAAATATTTCCCCGGATAGATCGTTCATTTTTTATAGTCCCGTCAAACACCGTTCTCCGATTTATCGATATCCTCTATCTATCGTCTAAATATTATCTCGATTGACCGGTTTTGATAGATAAATCTTTCTTTTCAAAACAATTTGTGAATTTTTGCACATTAAAAAATAAGATTTAATTAATACAACTTTTACGAAACCGTCACATACTTACCAAATTTAGAAAACCGAATATTATTATTTTAAGATTTCCCGTATTTCTCGTTTCCAACATATTTCGATTCTTTTTTAAGGTCCCTTGATAAAAGTAGAATTGAAGCTTCACTTTTTATTATTCATACCATTTTTTCAATTACCATCAGCGTTACACCGATTCCTTTAAATAAATGAGTTGCAAGAGTAATAAAAAAATACAATTTTTATTATTTTCAATTGTGACTTAATCACCACATTAAAACTCTGAATAAAAATGGATACAACGTAAGTGTCATTATATTGTTTTAATGTGTACTTATTGCGTAGTTCTGTTATCCTCGAGTCTTTGTTGAGTTGTTAGCATACTACATTATTCATTATATATTGTCTCGCAAGGAAGAGCTTCAAACAAGACTAAACCACTTCCTTTCAGGACACGAGTTCTCCGCCAGTGGCTGACAAACGGTGTGTAGCTTATTGAAAAAAAACACCGTTCTAAGATCAGAGAAACAAATGTGATAAATTTACATCACATCATTATACAATACAGTTAAATAATAGGTATTGGTAATAAAATGCTAAAACTTCTTACATATAGGTGGTGTTTTTATTCACAGCAAATATCACATATTGACAAAAGTGACAACTTCAATGGATTCTACAAAAAAATAGTTATAAGACTTGCCTTACGATTTATAAGGCTTAATTTTTCTACACGTCATCAGCAGAGCTATAAACAATTTTTCCCCACGTTCTGTTCTGCACATACAGTAATGTGACTCATGAAAAATTATCATGCTTTTAAAATAGTTTCCATGTATTTTCCAAACGTAAAATAGGCATGTTTTTATTTTCCTACATTAAGAAAATAAATCATTTTTTAATGATTTAAATTGTCACTTCACGGTGAAAACGAGTTTTATTTATTTAAATTAAATTCATTCATTTGGTTTGAGTTATTATCCTTCAAAATAGTGTAAAATTTGTTTTATTATATTTACAAAAATATAAATAAAACAAGACATAATTTCAATTACTATAAAGGTTTCCTTTTTTTTCATCATAATAAAACATTTGAATTTATTTTACTGCGCTGAAAAAATTTTTTTTAGTCTCAATTCGTTCATTTTAAGAACACATTCTTTCAGTAAATAATATGCAGCTCAAACCTGATTATTTTTAAAAAGCGATTGTGATTTAATTGATTCGGTCTATGTAAAACCTTTTTTTTTTTTTTAAATTCTCCTTTTTAAAGTAGAAACAACTCAATGTGCTTTGTCTACTGTTTTTTTTTGTTTTTATTATTGAAAAATATAATATCTATTTGACCTTAAAACTATATCAATCTAATTTGAATTCAACGACATATACTTTTCAAAGATCAACTTCACTTGTGATTGCGGGTTACGTTTTGAGAAACTCTGATTTATTAGATACAATCCCGTTTTGTGATCTGAACACTACTATTATCACACATATAAACTACTATCCAATGTTCATACATATTTTATATTTGCGGTTAAGTAATAGGCATGAGTGATTTTACTGAATCTTTACAATATAATTTATTTGAATGAATATGTATTAATTTTGTATTTAAATTTTTGAATCCAATTCATAACTATACGATACATTTTCATAGTCATAACACAATGCACAGTAATATTTTGAAAGTTTTATATTTTAAAGTTAATGATCAGTTTTTATCACCGTGAGCATTATCAACAGATAAAATACAATTTTTAAACAAGTCTCTTTTTATGAAAATAAATTGTAAAACGGCGGTGAAAAAACAGCGATGTATTTTATTTCTATATCTATAATGAATATAGTTGATAGCTATTTTGGCTTACGTCCTCTTCAGAACAACGATGAAAACGTTAGCCAAAATTGATATCAACTATAAACCTTATATTAAAAAAAAATAAATGCTATTTTTCACTCTGTTGTAAAGGAGTTGAAAATGTAAATGTAAATCCAATCAATGAAACGGTAAGTTTTTGTATACTACAGCTGTTATAATAATACATGTATAAATTGGAAATAAATAGTCTTTAATATTTACAAAATTTCTCATTTGGTTGAGTACAATAAAAAAACTGTTACATTATACGAAATCTATCCTTAATTTCTTTAACCTTGTTGTTATATGGGAGATTAAACAATTAAATCTCCTAAAAAAATAATACAGAATAGCATATTTGGCGTTCATATTTGCAACACTTAAATCAAACCTATTTTAACAAATGTTAACGTACTTTTTTTAGTTAAACAATATTAAATAACACAACGAAAACGTTGTAGTGACAATTGAAATATTTTTTTTCTGACATATTGATATACGTTTTTCTTTGATATGTCACATTGAATAAAAGCAAAGAAAATCAAAACCAGAAATACCTTTTTGCCATCGAAGCGAAAAATGGTCGTACTTAACTAAACCTTAAGATGTAGAGTCCTGAAAAAATAGTTTTTCCTTATATATTAACACGCATGGTATTAAATCCTCACGAGAGGTAAGAATATTATAAATTGCCGAAAGATGACTTATTTTTGCCAGTTTGTAAAAATAATTTAATTTTTATTTTATATTATCTTATAATTTTACTAAAGAACAGTAAAAGGATCTTTTTATAATTTTAAATTAAAGCATTTTTTAAATTATTATAATTTTCATTTAACCTAAAAAAAAAATATTGTGTTATATATTTTACTCAATAACACAACTGTTTTTTTGATAGGTTATTAAAATTCAAAACGCGCTGTGAAATAAAAGTGTCTTCCATCTCTTTAATATTGACTTTACGCAGCATTTTTCTTTCGTATTTACCAACAAAAGTTCTTCGTTGCAGAGCTGAGCAGCTCACATTAACTATATCTCTTTTTTTGTTACATTTCAAAGTCGACTACTGGCATAGATATACTTGTAAAATAAATTCGGAAATACCCAAAAAATTATCAATACTTGTTATATTATTATTATAAAATATTATATACATATATATATACTATTCATTACACAATTATAAATTGTTCAAGATAAAAAATAAATTTATATACGTGAATGGCATCTTTTGCTTACATTAAAAACTATAAAATGATTAGCAGAAGATTAAATTAAGCAGAATCTTAAATTCAATATTTAGTTTCACTAACAATAGGTTGTTAAAACAGAAGAGAAAATGCATTGTGTACCTTTTCTACACAGCTATATATAGAAAAGCAAATGTTCGTTTAAACATAGTTCTGACGATGGCGTGAGCCGAAGTAGCTATCAATTATAGCTTTAAAATTCTGTAGAACTTAAATACATTGCTAATTATTCACCGTATTTTATTGGAGTTCCACCAAGTGAATGCCAATTCAATCAATAAATTACAGTCATTCAATTAAAAACGACTTAATGTTGAATAATTGAAAAAAAACCGTTTGTGTCAATGTCACATTAATAAAATTAAGCATCACAAAAAATTATACATATAAACAAAAATCTATTGTGATCTTATAACTCTTAATGGATATGGCATATTTGTGTCCCGACAGGACGTCTCTGAGGATTCGCTGTACCTGTATATGAGAAGGGTGGAAATGTAGCGTAGCAAAAATACCCCCGAGAATAGCCTGCAATATATTTGTGTCTTGGCGATCAAGCAGCTCGTCAAATTGAATAAGAGCGTAAAGCTTTCGCATGAATGCTCACAACTCGAAAGATTGATAGCGAGTTTATTGAAACATTGCATACAATAAATTGATTTAAAAAAGTCTTCGTTCAAAAAAAAATCATATATCTCAATAAGTAAACTGTTTTGTTCGCTCTTAAAGTTTTAGATTATTTTGTATTTTATTATTATATTATCAATTATTACTTTCATACTTAAGTGAATTTTCACTGTTTAATAAAATAAGGCTACAAGCGCATACAAAAACGCATTAACTACACTTAAAATGCCATTTATCCTTAAAAAAACTCTTGCTTTTTCCAGTTAATTTGTCAAATGAAATATTCAACACATTTTTCATTCATCATCAAGAAATTAAATTTGAATTTTTAAAACTTTGTACCATTCCACATGTTTTGGCACTAATGACACGGGTTTCACCTTTCGGCATCTTCAGCCATTTTATCACACGGATGCAACAGAACTGACAATTTAAATTTGATATTGAAATTCTATCAATTACCTTCAGTCAATATCATAAATTAAATTAAGAAATTTGTGTATCTTTTTTATAATTTAAAATGAAATTATTCACGGAGTCCTATATCATGTAAGATTTTGCAATGCAATAAAATGTAAACATCCCGATATATACAATAGTTTTTGAAATACGGTTACATGTCACAGAAAAAACCTGCAGTAAAATCAAAATAAATTAATATGGGATGCCCTCATTGTTAGATACAATATTTTCTCTTCAATATATATATATATATAATATTGAAACATTTTTATAATATTCATTTAAGCGAACGTTCCATTTATTAAATATTATAACTTAATCAAATGAAAGTAAAAACGACTCAGTCTTTGATACAATATTGATTAAAATTTTAATTGTTGAACTTTTTAGTTTTCCGCATATTTGGTCTCTGACGAAAAATGTAACATATTTGACAGTTCTTTTGTATCCGTGAAATAGAACTCCTGAAGATATCAAAAGCCGAAAACCGTGTTAGTGGAAAGACATGCAGAATCTTAAAAAATTTCAACAATTTACATTTGATATTGAAACTCAATCAATCAACTTCAGTTAACGTCATAAATCATATTAATTTAACTAAAAACTATAATGTTCTTATAAAAATAAAAAAATATGTGAATTGTAACGAAAGTTATCTAGATTTTATACTACATTATTAATTTTCTTACCCTTTTCATAATTTTACAAACATAAATTTTCTAATCAAGTTTTTCATAGATATTGATCTTACTGTGGGTATAGTAAAAAATTATATGTGCTTTTATCAGTAATCGTTATATCACTCATTAAAATCAAATCGGTTTCGAAAACTATAAACAAACATAATCTCATTCTCTTATGGTAAGAAACGTAAAGAAATATTATATTTTGCTATAAAAAAAATACTTAACGATTTTATTTTATATAACAAGTACTTCAATAAAGAAACTATTGTATAAAGTAGAAACATAAACTTATGACATTAACTTAAGATATTTATTTATTCATAAACTTTATAAATTATTTCGTTTTCGTGAAAAGCGAGGAACAACCGAGAATAATAACACATTTCCATCATACTTATTAATTAATCACCCTCTAATAAATTTTACCAGTGATCAAAAATGATTAAAAATACAAAACTTATAAAGCTTCGTATAGTTGTTTAAAAATGATTGCACAATATTAATCAAATTATATTTCTACGCATTGAACTCGTAATACAAATAATTGATGAACCGTCAAGTTTAATACTTGAAATAACTTTGCTTTTATATACACCGCGTTATTGATACTAACATAATGTGAAAGTTTTCGTGTGTTTATATATGTATAAATTAAATTGAATTGAACTTTTATTGCCAGTCTTTCTAAAGTGCCTTGAACTTTCATTCAAGTAACTTGTAAGTAAAATATAAATGAAGTATGAAGAAATGATAAATATGGGAAAATGCATTGTCGCTTTAAGATTTTTTTTTTCTATAGAAATAAAATTTTAGCTAGCGTGTACCTCATTCAAAATCATTTCGAAATGGTTTCAATTAAGCTACATTTTCAAACATGTAAGTTATCAATTTCACGTGCCTCTGAAATGAGAATTCCAAATTTAAATAGATTTAATGTTTTAAAAGATGCACTGGTTTGCATTGTTTTGCAGTAGAAAATCTCAGAGACTCGAGTCCCATTGTTTTTTCAAAGGCGTGGAGGGTGTTCGTGACGTCGTAAAATTTCCAGTAACCAATCCGATGTTATAACGGGAAATTGCAGTTATTATCCATACACCTGTTATACTTTCTCTCTGCGTAAAAAAAATGAAGCTAAGCAGCTGTTTTCATAAAAAAATCATTTGTCGCTTGTGATGAGCGTAACTTTATGGTATTTAAAAGTTTGTTTTTATTATTTATAATATATGAAATAGCTACAAAAAAGTGACGGTTACCACTTTAAAAGTGAAAAAAGTCTAGCAAGAGAAGTCCTACAAGACGCAGTCAAATATTGTACAAAGAAGACGAAGATAGATATATTATAATTCCATAAAGTTTGCCGATAATTACTCTTTGATTATCTTTTAATATCTTCGTATATTCAAAAGCACAAGAAAGCTTGAATTCACAGTACATATTGTTTTTAAATCGTTCATGAAAAAATGTTACATTTGCAAAGTTGATGAAATATTGAAATTTAATTTTTTACATCATATTTAATTATGGTGTAAGAAGCTTTTAAAAAATAGCTTATCGTGAAGTGATAAACAACGTGAAAAACATATTAATATTTTTATATACATTCTGTTATGTACTTAAATAATATCATAAAACATTTTCATGACATATTTCATGACTTTGGGAAATTTAATTTCCGTTTGTCAACATGAAGATGGACGGAAAAGTCTTGTGATTAGGATTGTAAGCCACTAAACGTTTTAAAAAAAATAATAAGTTTTATCATACTATAGCTATAATAATACTGATTAGCTTCTTATTAACTTATAGCATCACTAAGTTTTCTATACCAAGATAATTAAATGAAATCAATGATATTTGCATTTGCTTTTAAATGGTTTTATGAGAGGAATTAATTAGTAGAATAAATTTACTTAAACTTTCTTCACCCATTCTATGATTACATAAAAATATGATTCAAACATTTATATTGATATGACGTTATTTTTTTGTACAAATGATTTTAATTGCTTAAATTTTTGATCAAAATGTTGTCATACATGAATTAATCAGTATATTTTATTAAGTATATTTTTTTAAAAATAAATTGAGCAGATTTAGCTCGTATAAATTCGTGCAAAGTTAAAACAAGCGTGGAATATTAACACAAGCAAAAAATATGTAGTAATATACTTACGCATGAGTGAGTCTGAAATATATCGACGTTTGATTTATAATATATTTATCATCGCTTCAAACAAAAACTTATATTAATTAATGCTTTAATAAAATTAATTTAAAGTAATAAATCAATCAAACATTTAGATTTATAATAGAATTGAGTGGGTTTTTGTCTACGTTGTTTTGTTCCCTAGAATAGAAACTCTCATGTTTTAAAAAACATCAATCAATGGTTTTGTATCCAACAACACATAAGCTACTAACACATAACAAACACTAAGCGTAAAACAATTGCCAAGCTTTTTGCAAAACTTTTTATTACCATACGACAGAGACAAAAGTTGAATAATCAGTTTGAAACTGATTTTCAAAATTATAAATTCATTTGAAATACTTTGTTTGAAGTCCATATAATAGCAGGCATGATTGACAAAATAAAACCTTTAATGCCATTAAACATTTCATCCAATTATTAAATAATAAGCTCTCCTTGATGGGGCAGGTAGTTATTTTAGGCAGGGTAAGATTTTGCAACTTTCACCACTAATTATGGAATTAGTATCAGAAACCCGCCCGTGATGGGTAACTAAGCCAAGTCGGTGATTAGAAGTAATCGTAGAGGCTTAGAGATAGAGAGTTAGATATCCTTGAAATGAAATTATTTATTCAAGGATTAGCAATCTTGTATCGATTTCAATTACAGGTAGTTACTTCGTACTCTTTAACCATTTCTTACAGTCGATTTTAAACTTTTGGTAGCCACTTCGATCGACCGTATTTCAAGCTCTACGACTTGAAAGCTTTTCAAAGTAATGTATCAGTATGATTAATGACTATTTTACTAATGTTTGTAATACCCGTTACCACTATAGTGTCATCAGAAACATTGTTAGGCTTTCAATAGTTTTAAGTGCTGAACGTATACTGTTACAAATACTTAACAAAATTATGTGTCCAAAATGATTTGGTCAGTATATTATTTAGCTATTGTTTAATACGTTGCTTTTGAAATGCTTTTAAAAGCGTCATAAAAAATAAGCATACAAAACAAGTTAACAATATCGCGATGTATAATATAAACAATTTTTCAAATATATTTCCTATTTTGGAAAAAATACAAAATCCATAATATGAATATTTTTTTATTTTATTATTCTATTTATATATTTTAAATAATAAAAACACATTTATTAGTACTTATTTCCAAAATATGTTTTTTGATCAGGACCGGTTTCGCTCATCGCGAGCATTATCAACTGATTTGTGAACTTGTGTTTTTATTATTTAAAATATCATGCCTTTCCATCAAGAAGTGACGGTTAACACCTTAAAAACTATTTATATATATTTAAAACTGTCAAATATTTTCCATTTTATTTTTTTTTTGTTTATGTTGGATATGAATTAGGATATAAATAAAAAAAACAATTTTCCAAATAACTGCATTTTTTTAGAATAAAAATGCGAGCTGCATTTTACAATTTTCAGTCAATATGTGTAGAAATTTTATTCGAAATCAAAAATTAAATAAATATTTTTTTTTTGTTTTTTTTTGAAAAATTCCTATAAAAAAAATATTTTTTATATAAATATACAAAAATTTTCATATTCAATTCTGCAGGCATATTTTTCAATTATTTTAAGAAACATACTTTTTAATGTTATTAAGTGATTGCTTAAAATGTTCTATAAATCAATAATTCATGTTTTTATTTCTTTTTCTAGGTAAGTGTGCCTGCTAAAAAATCATTTGGTGCAGGCTGGACAAGTTCATTATAACCGTAAGATAATCGTTAAAATAAAACATACTATATTTATAAAAAATCAAAAATATACAAGATTATTTCGTATTATGAATATTTTTTCAACAAAAAAATGCAATCATCATTTGTATCAGATGTAAAATAAATGCCTAGCATACTGATCGTAGACTACTTGAAAATTTTTTGTGAGAAATTTATCAAAATAATTATATACACCTCACTTTATAATTTATTAAGAATATCTGTACGGATAAGCGTTTTTCAATATACACATGCATATAATCATTTCTCTACAAAATACCAGTTAACCTACCGTTGAAATAATAAAGCGATTTAATATAAATACATATAAGTGTATAATTGTAAAATCGTTGCTGTTTTAAGACAATAATTCAAGCACGTGTGCTTTTTTAGATTTCTCTGTATATTATTTTAAATTAAATTCCGTCGGCTTTCTGTTTTATTGTAATAACATTTTGCGAAGCTTCAAAAATGTAACATGAATCTATTCTGAAAAAGGTAAAATGGAAAGAAGCGTAAATTATTATATATACGCATTGGTGGATGATTTTCTCGAGGGTTGGGTAAGCGTCGTTACCCTTTGCATATTTTGACAGATTTTCTGAATTTATTCATAATATTGAATGAACATACATTTTCGTAAAATATTAAACACCAGAGTCATCGATGCTTCGGCTCCGGTTCGTGGAACCCTTTTATTGCTTAGAAAAATGACCTTTATAAAATTATTAAAAATTCTTTATTTTATATATCATTTTTTTCAGGATTATTAAAAGCAAATAAATCAAAACAAAATTTCATGTTAATTGAATTGATATAACACTTACTATAAGAAAGTATTGTCACGTATAAACAAGAAACATACACAAATAAAGAACATAATTTCTGGAGTTAAATATAGTTGAAATATCGATTGAATTGGCACTTTGTTGGTATTACTTACTATAAGAAATCGATAAAAAAATGAAATATATTTCAGTTCTACAAATTGTTTAACGTATATGGTGCAAAGGTATTTCAGCTTATAACCTCGTGAGATTTAGTTGTAATAGTTTTAACGAGGGCGTGGGTCGATAAAACTGTATCAACTATATACTTTATTGATATTTTTTCACCGTGTAACATTGGTGAGAACCAAGTAAGTGCCAATTCATTTCTCGGTGTCAACATTTCATAACTTATTGTTATAAAAGACTTTCTAAGAAAAAAATATAGTCGAAATCAGTAAAACAAAATTATTTTTAAATTGTTGAAAAAAATATTCTAGTAGTATACAAAAGAGAATATTATAATGAGAATAGTATCAATATAAGTAATTATATACTTTTAAAAATATTTTTATCTCTATTTTCGACAAAGAAAAATGGGATACATGTATTATCAATGAAAACTGATCAACGTTATTTAAAAAAAAAAACGATGATAATTATTGAAAGAAAAAACATTTATTTATAGACAGGTATCCAAAGACTCTATTTAAAACAACTTTTTATATAATATATTCAATTGCATTACCCTATATTTTTCATAATTATATGAAGGTTCATTTATACAGACAATGGATTTCTGGAACTTTGTACGATTCCACATGTTTTTTCACTTGTGACCAAGCTTTGTCTGTTTTGGTGCTTCCCTGTGATAGAATGCTTGAAGATGCCACAGTTCAAATTTGATATTAAATTTTTATGAAGCACCTTCATTCGACATCAATTATATGGCTTTAAAAAATCGAGAACAAGGTTTTTTTATTTCTTTCAAGAAGTTTATTTATACTCTATCGCGCCAAAATGCAATTTTGATTCCATAAATTTGTACAAAGCTTCAACAACCAAAATTTTATATTAAAATTTCATCAAACACCTTCAGTCGATACCATAAATTATATTAACAATAAATTACTTTTTATTGTTAACAGTGTGTATTTACATAGAATTTAAAAATATATGACAAAACATTGAGTAGTAATTAAATTTGCGAATACATATAATGATTTTTTTATGAAATATTTCTCATTGAGTAAAGTTAGATTTATAAAAGATGCATAAATTTCTTTTTAAGAAAGCTATTTTCGAAATCTTAAGTAAGAAATCATCTCAAATTCTCCTTTCTTTATTTGCATAGCCAATACAAATTATTCATAATGAAATTACTGAAACAACTCAAGATTGTCGGATAAATTCGTAAGTCAATAAATTGAGATCAAGTATTTGCCGTTTCCAAATGTGCCCCAGTGAAGTTTCAATATTGATTATTCGGAAACTTGGAAAGACGGTCTCTGTGTTTATTTTAATTCGACTTTATTTAAATAAAGGGTTTCGGAAATGTCAAATTTACATTTTCTCTTTCACTTTGAATGAGAGTTTTACGGTTTCAATTTTATACATCTCTTTTGAAATTCTCAGTATTGTGTAGAGCTAGAATTTGTGATAATCTTTTTAATAACATATTTTTACGAATAAAATAATTCGTCATTTACTGTCCAGTAAGGCACTTTCAACTAGTACAATGTAAAGTTAATAACAATTGGAAATAATTTTTTTTTTCTTTTAAAGTCGTTTTTTAAGTATATTATTGGATCATGGACATCAATCCCAGATATGTTATAATGTAACATTCATTGTTCAATAGATTAATCATTTTTTCCAAAAAAAAATATGAAATTACTGAAATTGCTTCGATATTTCTATATTATGACGTTTAATATATTATTAAAGAACTTTACTTCACACGTAACATGAAAAGCACGTTCAGCAACTAAAAGCTCAGTTTTTCGTATCACAAGCAAACTTTTTTTGAATTGAATTTAAGCCATAACATCCCTCTTTTTAAAATAATCATTTTAAGTGATGTACTCACTATAGGGAATATGTGATCATTTTCTTGAGTTATCGACGAGTATAGAAGTCTAGAGTCTAGACTATAGAACATTTGATGTAATGATACAAAGCCTCCAACTGTTTTGAATAAATGAACCTTATTTTGAAAAGTGCTAATATTTTGTATGTCTGGGCTGGATCATAAAACGATATTTTTTATAAGAAACAGATTACGCTTAATCCTAATTGCATTCATATTTTTTATTCAGAACTTTAATATTTCTTGGCACGAGACCATTTCATGATAGACAATTTAAAATTGTCTGGTAATTTATGTTATTTTATCATATACATTATTTTAATCGATTTTTTAAAATATAAAGTATAGCCTTTCATCGGACGGATATTCAATGAATCTTTTTTGATTTATAATATAGACTATCGTGTTTGATGGAATTTCATTATCAAATTTAAATTGTTACAACTTTGTACGATTCCATATGTTTTGTCACTAACAATCCGGGTTTCGCCTTAGCTCTGTTGCATCCGTGTGATAGAGTGCCTGAAGATGCTGAAAGGCGAAACCCGGGTCGCTAGTGACAAAACATATGGAATCATACAAAGTTGTAACAATTCAAATTTGAATGTTTTTTAGCCGGACGAGTTGATACTCAGTTACTAAAACGAACATAATTGATGACATAAGAAAAATGTAATTGCTTTCGTTACACTTAATTTTCTAGTCAGATGGATTTGTTCAGAATTTATTGATTGAATTGGTATTTACTTGGTAGAAGTCCATTATAACACGGTGAAAAATAGCAATGTATTTTAGTTCTGCAAGATTTTATAAGATATAGTTGATAGGTATTTCGGTTCACGCCTTTGTCGGAATTATAGTTCTTCACCTTGTTGTTCAGGTGTTCAAATTTTTGTATTGAGTTTATTAAAATGATAATGGTTTTTAGATTTGCCAATTATCTATGTTTATTATAAACATCTATAATTATAAAGGTTGCTTAAATTAAAAAAATAATTGAACAATAATAAATTAATGAAAATCAGTATTTGTTTATATTAATAATAAAATGATACCAAATTTTCTTCATTTACATTTATTTATTTTCCTAATAAAAAAAAGAAATGAAATAATTAATACTTTCTCAAGATCTCTGTTGAGACAATGAATTTGGTACTTAGAACTTTTCATATTTCCTCGTTTCAATTATTTATTCCAGCGACTCTTTCTAGCATGGGACGGGAAATCCCCGGAAAGAAAATATACTAACGTTTGAGAAAATTTATAATTGGACTTTTAAAATTTTGTAAGTAAGAGTTTGAATGAGTTTCGGCTAACCCAAATATAACAGCACGCTGGTTTGGATTTTTTAAAGCTCTGTTAACTAGTACAATTCTTTAAACAGTAATTGAATTTGAATCATTGAATTTTAAATTTGAAACGATCATTCTGTATATTCAAAAAGTTTACAAAGATATATTCATTCAGTAGATTTTAGATCCTTGAATTTTTTATAATCATTTGTTTGTTGCTCGATACACTATTTTAAAATAAGTTTACTGTAAAAAACACTTTTTTTAAATTGAATAAGTCGACTGACCAATCAATAGAGTTTTATTGTAAAATTTTAGTAAAATGTACATATGATTGTCATCGCCAGCATAAAAAATAATGTATATCAACTTCAAGTGCATGTTCATATAAGAGATAGTTCTTTCAATATTAACTCGGAACATAGACAAACTTCCATTTATGACGTCACGCTTATTGTTGACACATATTTTATATTCTCAAAATTTAAAACAAAAAATTTCAATATGTGTATTCAAATTTGAATCGTTCAAATATTAGAAATATCAACATGTTCAGATCATCGTCACAAATTATAGTACACAAATACATTTAAACTAAATATCAGTAAAAACTAAGTTTTGATTAAATACAAGATAAATTATGATAAAATAAAGACGATAAATCGGTATCAAATTATGATTTATTGATATCGAAAGCCAAATAATAATAAAAAAACTTTTAACGTTTAAAACTAAATGACAGTACCATTTATGGCTTTCTGATAGAATATCAAAAAAAAATATTTCATTTGTTGGCCGAGTGAACTTACCTCACGTAGAAAATATAGTATTTAAATAGTAAATATTTTTTTCATACTTTGTAGACCGCTTATTTAAGGGATGTTTATTCATTTTTGAAAAATAAATTAATTTTAATATTAATTGATATACAATCAAGTAAACGCATAATTTATTCTGTACAGAATGTAAGTTAAAAAAAAAATCAAAAGTAAAATTGGTTTGTTATATTGTAAAACGTCTGTATCAAAAATTAAAAATACTACCATTTCACTAAAAAAAAAGTGTATGGTTTTTTTTTCCATATAAAACGGTCTACGGGAATTTTTTGGTAACACGTATTAATATTACAAACTATATATGCCGAAATATTTAGCTATACCTTTTTATAACTGAAAACCGATTGGAATTTTTGAAATTCCAACAATCCTTTGTTTGGCGGGTGGATCGATGCCAGAGTCGTACCCAAAGAATTCGAACACGGCTGTTGAAATGGATTGAACATTTCTGTGGAATAAATAATTATTGTGGAAATTCTCGTTTGTTGTGGCTAAGTGTGATGAGAGAAGAATGATTGAGACTCTATTAGGAAGTCAATCAATTTTGTGGAATTCGAAAAGCAGGAATGAAAAGCAATATTGAAAATTGTGATTTTTAGAGAAATTTTATTTTGACGTAAATCGAAGACGTACGATTTTAAAGAATTTTCATTGTCAGTATCAGCATGATTTTTTTTCTTCAGTCATTGTATATGAAGTCTAATTTTAAGTAACGTTTTATAAAAAAAAATATTTGAAAAAATAAGATTTATAATTTTTATTGAAAAATTACATTAAATTATTCCGTTTTCTTGATTTTTAAGCATTCTTTTTCTTAAGTAGTTTTTACAATTAAAAACGATGATTTTTATATTAAATTCATTTTATATTGTAATTGTAGAATGAATGATTTTTCTTTGATATAATTATCTTAAAATTAAGATTCTTTAAATAGTGGTAATCATTTAGTATTGAAACATTAGCTTCTAAAGGGAACAGCTCAATTTATTTCACGTGTCGTATACTTTCCTATTTGTATTGCAAAGAATGATAATTACTTATTTTATTCTTCTAAAATAATATTAATCTTTGATTAAATTGATTGACTCAAAGACTTAAAAGAGGACGTTTTTAAGCTACGGTGAAAAAAATAGCAATGTACAATATTTAAGTTCTAAAAATTTTTTTAAAATACTTTTTTTAAATAATCCGTAATTAAGTCTCTTGCTATTTATAACTGAGAATTTAATTGGTTCGAATTTATTATAGTTTTGTGAACAAATAATGACATAAAATAACTGACATATTGTGACGTTCTTTTATTTACTGTTTTATTCTGATGATTTATAAAGAATACAGAATATTGTGGATAACACTCGATCTGATATTATTGGAACCACAATTCCACCGTTGTTTCAATTATCACTTGATGTCTGTGGAAATGTTAATTATAGCGTGAAGTGAAGACTTGATTAGATTAACTAATGAGTAACAGCGCGCAAACTCGCTTTAGTGGAATTCTGACGAAGAAATCCTACCAACAAATATGTATTATTCAATGGCATGTATATTTGATTGAAGTTTATGTGTTTTCGAGATTTTTTACATTGGCATCTGATATCTGATAAAGATGTTAATTTCCACATCATTACCATGGCAAAACAACACTTTTTTATACGATGTACATTTACGCGTAAAATTTTACTTATTTAACTCTCAGTCATATATTTTCTCATTAGTATACTAACAAAAGCTCAATATTTTGGCGATATCTCTTTAACACTTCTCTTTTCCGTGTGGAATACTTTTGAGCTTTTTTTTAATGTATAAGGCATTTTCTGAAATGTTTGTTTAAAAAATTTTATGATAAAAAATATGATTTTGAAATAATTTAATGAAAGCTTGATTCCTTTCAGAATCAATTAGGAATAACTTATTGAGTCTTGATTTTTACGCAAACATTATCACATACATTGGGATTACTTACAAAACTGTATATATGTTATATATATATATATATATATATATAATATATATGATATCGACTGAGGGTGCTTGATGGAATTTCAATATCAAATTTGAATTGTTACGGCTTCAAATTCTATAATTCTATCAGTCAGTTCTTTTGCATCCAAGTGATAGAATGCCTGAAGATTCCGAAACGCGAAATCCGGCTCGTTAGTGACAAAACATGTGGAATCGTACAAAGTTGTAACAATTCAAACTTGATATATATATATTTAATATTTGCTCTGGGTTTATTTTGAATCTAGTTGACATCACATACGTGATAACATAAATGTTAGACAAAATCTTTTATTATTCATGATGTCGACTAAAGATGATGGATGGATTTTCAATATCAAATTTTAATTGTTAAAACTTTGTACAATTCCACAGTTATTATCACTAACGACCTAGTTTTCGGCATCTTCATACATTCTATCACAAGAATGCAACATAACTGACGGATCAGTTAGTAACAAAAAAATGAAGCCGTGCAAATTTTCAACAATTCAAATATAATGATTTTGTTGTTTTGTAATTCATTTAATCCTTTGGTTACTGAAAGCTGATATATCGGCTTTCGCCGAATATCGGAAAAAGATAGAGCCGTTGACACAGCATTGTCACATAATAATGCGACTGACATATCTTAAACATTTTTCAGTTCTTTGTTTCTGGGGTGTATAACATGTCGCATCGAAGCAACATATCATAAATAATGGCATAAATGTTTAAAATCAATGTAACATTTTCAATCTTTGCTGTCGTAAGCCTGACATTTTTAGCAATATTTTTCCGAAAAGCTTGGTGATCAAAGGGTTGAGTAATTAACACTATCTGTGACTATAAAATACAAAAAGATAATCTTAAAACATGACTATTAAAAAATCGATCTCTGTTCGATATTATTTTGATTCCGGTTTTTATCAATAAACTTTGTTAGATTACTTTAATTTATGGGCATAACTTTGAATGCGGAAAGTTGTAACGTCTTAAGGATACTTCATATAAAGCGTAAAGTTATACAGTATATTTTGCATGTTTATCTAACTATCCTTCTATTTAACTAAACGCTTCAGAATAATGTCTAACAAATTATCTAAATCAACATCCATGACAATATAAATTGTAAATAATAAAACAATACGGTTGATATTTAATTTTTTTTTACAATTATTTGTGTTAAATTTTGTTTATTTTAATTCGTTAAATTCTTTTTTCACTCACACAGAGAACTGTGAAAGAAAGTTCTTTTACATACATAATAGGTTTGTTTTTCCGTCTATTACATATAAAAACAAATCTTTTAATTTATCATTGAAAGGTTTATCTTCTAAAAAGATCTATAAGATATCTTGTTATATTTGTAATATTTGTAATGCTTAATAATACAATTTTAACTCCAAATAAAAGAACAAGCTAGAAAATGTTATCTCTGAGAGTAATTATTTTCTTGGCTGTATGTATAATTTGAGGAAAATTAAATTAAGCTTGAAATTGTGTGTTTTTAATAATTTATTAATGTTCATTGAGAAACACACAAGAAATCATTATGATCATTTGAAATACTAACACATGTTTAAGGAATACGTGCCAATTCAAAAAATAAACAAATAATTAATGCAATGTGAAACGAGCGTTCAATTATTTTGTTAAGTAAAGTCGAAATAATAATAAAGAAAAAATGCTAGAAAACTTTTTTCGATGATTAAATAACCATCAGCAATTTTTAATTATACGTAAAGGATGCTCAGAGTTATGATTTTTTTTTATATTCCGAACAAAGTGTTCAGTCTAGAGGAAGGTCAATTTATTTAATAAAGTCCTTTTTATCTCTGGGGACACTATTAAGTCCCTCGTTTGGTTAACATGCCTTTTAACATATGCATAAATTAGCCTTGAACCGCATAAATTTTTGACATAAATAAATATTCATTAGTGTGCAAAGCGTGAATTTAATGACAATAATTTTGTAAGCCGACCTTATTTTATCTTCAACTTTCAATGTGAAAGTTGGTACCAAAAACCTTATTCAAATAATCGCATATGGTATATAAAATAATGAATTTATATATACGTGTTGAGACCGTTGTCAGTAATAATTAATATTAAAAGTCAAAAGAGGGCTATGTGAAATTCGCTTTTCTTCTGGAAAATATTTTGCAAACTAAGACTTTTTTTATTCATTCTAATATATCACCTTCAACGAAAGTATACGGTTGAATAATTTCAATATTTTATAGTATTTATCAATTGTTTACTATTTCTTCATATATTGTGGAATTCCGATCAACCGTTCTCGCATAATACGTTTTCTCAGATAGATCATTCATTTTTTATAGTCGCGTCAAACACCCATAAGAACAAAATTAAATAAACCCACATTTATTGACTTCCTCGACATATCATCTAAATATTATGGATCCGTATCAAATATTATCGCAACTGACCGGTTTTGGTAGATAAATCTTTCTATTCAATACAGTTTGTCAGTTTGAGCAAATTAAATCTTATTTATTAACCAAAGAAATTCATGGTGAAATATACAGCTCTCTCAAATGTATTGAGAATTTGTTTGATAAAGAGTTTCACAAGAAAAAAATAAAGAAAAAATATTTGATTATTACAATAAAATTAATATAACTTTACAAAACCCTCTCATATTTATAAATTCTTCTAAAATCTAATTTTTGGAAATAAAAGGAGAGTGACTTAAAGGTTTTTTTTTTATTTCACTTTTTTATTATTATTTTAAGCTTTTACGCATATGTCGTTTCCCGGGTCCACTGAAAACGTGGAATCTAGGTTTTACTGTGTATATATTAAGAAATATTGAAAAAGATATTTCAGCTGATATTTAATGAGATTGCTATTATTTTGATATAAATTCTTTGTACCACGCCTAAAAAAAGTTTTTTTTTGTAATTTATTAATATATATTATAAAAAAGCTATGAAAGCAAACTCAGATAAGAGATTTGATTATATAATAGTATTGAATTTAGATAACTATCAATGTAAACGATCGTGAATGTTTGAACAAAGAGATAACTTGCATTCAGTCATCCGGAAATAACACAATGAAACAAACATCGCCTCAATGAATAATTATCTAACTTTCGAAATGTTGATATCAAGTAAGCGAGAGGTGCTTAGCAAACAATAATTGTTTTATTCGAAGTTTATTGAGCATTAAAATTTATTACTGACTTTGATCTGTGGACGACAACGTGTTGATACTACAGGTATTAAGTATATTTAGGTGTGGCAAAGCTTTTAGAAGACTCAAACATTTCTCAGTTTTGTAATTTGCGATCGCTTAGAAACAAATGATTTATTTGTGTTGTATAAATCAATTTATGTCACAAATATTTGCTTGCAAAGCCATTAATTTAACATAGCTTGTTACAGTTTAAAAGTGCTGCTTATTAACATTCAAACAGCAAATTTAATTTACATACTAAATAAAGTCTAGTTTGAAACTAGCAAGGAATTATATAGTAATATTCTAGATTTATTAATATTTTATTCATTATCTTTGATTAAGTATTATTTCCAAAATAGGATTTAAGAGACACGTAATAGATTTTAGTTTATGGACTCAAAATCTCAAAAAAATTAACAAATATATTGATATTAAACACGACTTAAAAATAATGCAAATATTTACCAAGACGAAAACAATTTAAAATTAGAATGTCGTTTAGATTTTAATAAGAGGATGTAATTATTCATGTAATTGGAATTAACTTGGTAGAACTCCATTACACCATGGCAAAAAAATGGCAAGGTCATGGCATAGGTCTATCAAATTTAATATGTTGTGGATATAATTATCCTGATATAACACCAATTTTTGAGCTGGTAATTCCAGATATTTTTTAAAATCTTTTATGGACTGCTAATAGCATAACTGCTGTGAAGGATTATTGATAGTTTAAACAATAAATGAGATAATATTCTTTTTTGTTCAGGGTTCAAATGCCAACTGTAGCAAAAATCTGTTACTTATTTGTATTCTATAAATCCATTGTCTTAGGTTTTTTTTTTATTTAACAAAAATTGTCGGACATAAAACGGCTCATTATAGTGATTTTTTTTAAATTTTCTAAAATTATTATGTTATGAAATTTAAATCACTAATCAAATTAAGTGAAATAAAAACTGTTGAAGGTTTTACTGCTAATGTCTCAAATGTTGAGACGGCTGATAATATTTTGTTGGCGGCTGACACTTAAAAATAAAAAAGAATAAATAATTTACTATTTTAAATAATGAAAACACATTTTTTTAATACTTATTTCCACAATATATTTTTTGAGCGAAACCGGTCCTGATCAAAAAATATATTGTGGAAATAAGTACTAAAAAAAATGTTTTTATTATTTAAAATATCATTCCTTTCCATCAATAAGCGACAGTTATCAACTAATGCTCGCGATGCCTTTCCATCAAGAAGTGACAGTTAACACCTAAAAGTGAATTTACTATTTAGTTATTCAACTTTTTATTTTCAAATAAAGTCTGGTTGCTATTGATAATCTTCATAATTTTTTTTATTTAAAAGTACTGTCTTTTTGAAATATTCAGTGTTGAAATATTCTCTATGAACGGATTTAATGTGGTTTTGGTTTAAAAATTACATTATGATTCGATCAATTACTACTTTAAAGTTTTACATTAGTCTACTTACCCCAGATATAATAAAAAAACATATGAAGCATTTTTAATATTGAAGTTTTTATGCGTAGAATATAACAATACTGCATTTAAAAGCAGTTTATGTTATATATCACAAATATTAAATGAATCTTTCAATGATATAAATTGCTTAAATATTCTGTGCAATTTTCAAAATCACAGTGATGCTTTCCAAGTATGATAAATGAATTGCATAAAAAAAGTCGTGAAATACAAATATTTCTGTTTTAATTATGGTTTGTGTATATCATTAATTTTCACGATCGATAAAGGACTGAAAAAGTCTTGAACATTTAATGATAAAATTAAGAACCGCTTCTCAAACCTGTTGATAGTGCAAATTACTCAAATGCAATCTAGTTTCACTAGAAGGAGAGTGTTTACAGCGATATTTCCGCATAACCCCGAGCCAAATCAGCAGATTTTCAACACCGCAATTCTCTTTCCCTTAACCATAAAGCTCCCGAGAGACTTAATATATACGTGAGAGTAAAATTTATTCAAAGTAAAAATTAACATTTTTTTTTGTTCTAGCTAATATCCTAACAATACATGTTCGTTTCGACTAGTCAATGTATGAAATAACTAATGTATGAATGAACTCACCAATGACCACTATGTATAGTAAAAATGACACTACAGCTTAGGTAATTTTAAGTAAGGATAGTCTTGACAGCATATATTGGCTGGTAACTCTATGGTGCATTAATTAAAGTTTTGTCCCTTATCACTTTATTGGTATTCCGTCAAACATCATCAGTCAATTTATTGAATTCAAATTTTTTGAAACTTTTAATGAGGCGCAGTGTCTGATTTATTTAATAATTGCAATCAACTGACGATGTTTCCAATTCTAATAATATTAATAAGAAGAAAAAAAACAGACAAAAGACCTCTAAGACATTGCATACTGTTTAGATTGGAAATTAATTATGGTGGAGGATTAGAAGACTATTGCCAAAGCGGTCATAATCTATTTTGCTTTATTACTTGAACGAATATAAAATCGATTCATTATTGAGTTTTCATCAGTCAACGATCATTTTTCTTCATTTGATATATTCAAATTCATTTTGGTCATTTATGTTAATTCCATGTATTGGAGTCAGCAAGGGTCGTTATTCAAATCGTTCTCTGTTGAGCCGCTGAAAGGGTATTCCAATACCGAATATTTTTCATAAATACTCTGCATGCATTGCTTTTTTAAAAACTTGAGTTACAATCAAGAAAAATCATACCATATTTATGAAAAATATGTATGCATGTTAACTACAATTTTGACACTCATAACTCCGTTATAATAATTATATTTTTATTAACGCACTACAATCAAACATCCTATTTATTTATTTACATTATTATTATATTATGTTCATTGCTTTTAACGTTAAAATATTTAAATATTTAGTTAGAAATTGAAGAAATAAACAATAAAACAAATAATAAGGATAGCAAGAAATTCAACCAAGCAAGCTTATGAAAAATCTTCTTTAACACACTAAAAAACAATATTCCTGAACTCACTTTTGTCAACAATTTTGTTAAAATTAAATGCTCTTACCATTGGCATCCCGATTAGCAGACTGGTTCTACATTTTGGGTGAACAAACAATTCATTTCCAAAAATATCTGGAACAAAAAATTTCATATTATTAATTTACATTTTTTGAGAAATGAGACGTTAGTAGCCAGTAGTTTAACATCGAAAGTGTTTTATAAAGATAGTAATATCTTACAAAATAAAAGTTGTTGTAATAAATTATAAGTACCGTTGATGTCGCGTTTTATCAATTATTTGAGGATCACTTTTTTACAAAAGTTTGATGCAATCCTGTGAGTGTTGATATTGTGACCCGATTACCCTGTGACGCGTCACATGAAGGGTGGTTAAAAGCAGGAGCAAACTAAGTGTGGGTGAAACGGCGGGCGTTAAATGTCAAGAGGCGGCAACTGCCTCTCGTGCTTCGCTTTCTATGCGATTTACTCTTCAAGGCTTAGCGGGTCAAACGCTTTGGAATTTTACGCTGCGTATCTATGCTTAAAAATTACCATAAACTAATGAGTTTTATTAACTTGGTGTTTTTATTGGAAGAAAATCCAACTTTTTTTTTTTTTTTTTGAATCTTGGAAACTTTCCATGGGTTACGGAAATCAAGGTATTCAATGATTATTAACGTGAATCGCATATCAATTACGTAACGTGAATATTCTATGCAAAAAGCTCAAAATATTTGAGCTTTATCACCCGCACCACCAGAGCGTATTAGGATGGTAAAATTTTTGATATTAATGTTCAATGTCGTAGTACGAAGGAGATTGTAAAATATCGTCATATGAAACTTTATACTTCTTTACTTGATGGAATATAATTTCTGACTACAGCTTTATCCAACTGACTTTGTATTAAATATGCTTGGATAATTTTAAAAACTCGAAATAAATGTGCTTTTTAAGGTAAAATTTTCACTTGTTAGTGGAAAGGCATTTTATTGAAAATATTTTATAGTACTATTTCTACAATATGTTTTTGATCAAAGCAGTGACAAACTTTTTTTTCTTTGAGAACAATCTTAAGAGTAGCTGTATTACTACTGATTGGAGGTAAAAATAAAAAAAAAAACTGGTTCAACACTATTTAATTTATTTTCTTTAGAAATTTCCTAGTCAATACGATGAAATTTCTCAAAGAATCGAAATATGTTTTACATTTAACATTAAAATTACAATAACATGCCAAGTAAAATAAAAGGATTGTTCATTATGAAATTACTACTGACTGGATTTCATTTTTCTATTCCGCTGTTGAAAATCGATCAAAACGTATTTCATAAAAGAATTGCTTGTGCAATGTACTGTCGGTGATTTAGAAGAAGACTTAGTAGTAAATAATAAACATGTATGTCTCTCTGTCTTATTAATTTCAAAAGTTATGTTATAATTATAATTTAAAGCAAAAATAAAAGAAAATGATTATTTAATCACAAAATGCTACAATATCGGAAGCTTTGGTGCAGCCGTTAATATGTTAATTGACTTGATGAAACGATTCATTTGATATTGTAAAATATACCAGATTCTACTTTTATAGATGTGTTGAGAGTTAAAATTTGATTTGAATATTTTTATTCTTAAGAATATATTAATTTTAAATAAATTCAATCACCATAAATAAGCTTGTTTTATATCGCAAGTTTTACGAGTGACTACTTACTAAGAACTACTGCGTTGTGCATTTCTGCATATAAATTGAGTTATCTTCTCTTGACTGAAGTTATAAATCTAATTTATTCCTTTGGAAGTAAAAGCTGCTCGCGTACTCCAATAATTGCAGACTAAACAAAAAAAGGCAAGCAAGGTTTGTAATTTTTGAAATAAGACATAAAAACACGAGGTAAAAATTTGAAAATAAGCTTTTGACATAAGAAATTATGTATAAATTTGAATTGTTGAAACTTTTTAAAAGTTTACATCTTTGTCAATAACGACCTGGGTTTTGCGTTTCAGTATTTTGCAAGCATTCTATCACACGGATCCAACAGAATTGACCGTCAGTTTTAAAGTAAATTTTCTTCAGATGTAAGTTTGGATCCTAACCTGATGATTTGCGTTTTTCCTTTGAACTTAAATCCTCTAGTATACATAAAAAACCGATGAAAACTGTTTAATATGTGTCACTTTGGTTGCATCCGTATGGTATAATGCTGGAAGATGCCAAAAGTCGAAACCCAGGTCGATAGTGACAAAAAGTTTCGAATCGTACGAAGTTTCAATAATTCAAATTTGATATTGAAATTTCAACAAGCGCCCTCAGTCGATATTGCAAATTACAATTTTTTATAAATATTTTAACTATTAAGGTGTTTACCGTCACTTCTTGAAAAGCATGATATTTTACATAATAAACATACTTTTTAGAACTTTCTCTACAATTTTGTATACATTTCACAGAAATAATGGCAAAAATAATAAAAAACATATTTATTTTTCATAATATAAATATTTTAAGATAATACCAATTTAATCAATATTTAATTGAATGGTGTCTAAACATTTTGTTGTTTCCAAAGCATACAAGCAATGCAAACTGTATATTGCATGTATGTGCTAGAATGTCTGGAGATACTAAAAGCGAAACAATGAACAAAATTTATACATCTTGTGGAATTGTATAAGGTTTTAATGATTTTATTAATCATGATTTCACTTAAAATTGATTGATACTTGTTTTGAAATTACAAAAATTCTTTTGATTGCCTGTTCATGTTTTTCCGAATAAAAAATATTAAACATTTTTTCATTAGCAACTAAAAACGCGCCCAAGTTTTTATTTCACAACGAGGTTTTTCCGAATTCAATAATTGTACATGACATGTTGGACAGTTTTTCATTCATCAGTCTAACGGCTCAGAATGTTATGTATAATTAAAAATAAAATTTATATTTTTTCCTTAAGAGCGCTCTTCTCGGTTGTTTCTGTTTAAAAAACAATGTTTCTTTTATTGACGGCATGTCTAGACAGTAGCTAATTTTCTTTCTAAGCTAAAACGTGATTCAAATGAGAATAGCATAGTCACTATGTTTTGTTCTATTTTGTTGATAGCTAACTATAGCTAAGACAAAAACATCGTTATCCTTGATTTAAACTTATTTGACTTCTACAGGTCGGTGTTTTTATTTTTGTGCGTACGCCGATTCAATTAGATTGTTCTGAAGATTAACAACATGAATTTTATTTAAATTACTTACTCAAACGTAATCTTAGATGTTTAGTATTTAAACCACAAAATAATTTGCTTAATAAGCTCATATTACAGCAAAGAACATTAAAGCAAGGAAACCGAATTGTTTTTGAAAATATGTGCGCAGAAATATTACTTTAAGAAAACATTTGTAGCTTCTGCTTAAAACAAAAACACAAGTCAACATAAAGACACGAGTTAATTAACCGTTTAGTTTTTTCACACTTCCTGTTAATTTTTATTGAAAATGTTTTCGAAACATTTTTTTATTTATTAAAATATCATTTACACTTGATTTTGTATTTGTAGCCATATAAGGGTTAATATTTGTTGAATTGATAAAACTTTTTATGATTCAACATATTTTGTCACTTATAATACCCGGGTTTCACCATGCGGCATCTTCAGGCATTCTATATATCATACGAATCTAACAGAACTGTTTTTCATCCGTGTGATAGAACGCCTGAAGATGCCGAAAGGTGAAACCCGAGTTGTTAGTTACAAAACATGTGGAATCGTAGAAAGTTTTGACAATTCAAATTTGATATTGAAATTTCTTTAAGTACTTTCAGTTGATATCATAAATGATTAATATTTTATCAGTTGATATTGATCACGTTGAAAAAAAAGCACCAACCAGTTTTGATTAATACATTGCAAAAGCAGGCAAGTAGGCAGTTATACCTTAAAAACAAGTGGTTTAGATATCAGTAAAAAAAATATTACTTTCAAGAAGTGATAGTTCAAAATAACATCAAACTTCTCAATCTTTATCTTTGATAATTAATTGTAATGGAATCAAACACAAATGAAAAACGGAAATGCCATTTTGTAATCGCATTATTTATAAATACAACGGAATGAGACTTGTGTGAATTAAGGGCTTGGATCCGTTCTCAGAATTTAAGATTAGATAGATACTGATTCAAAAACATTGAACGCAAAGGGTTAATCATGTAATCAGCTTTTTGTCCTTTTGTAATCTTCGCGTTCACGCTCTGTTTATCGGACGCAAAGGGTTTTAGGTTAGAAGCCAGAGGGAATGAACGCATTAAAATTACATAGTACAAATATTGTTTGGTAACGTATAAACAGTCACTGATTGTTGAAAAAGAAATTATAATCTTAAGTTTAATTTATATTTTTATTGTTTACTGTAAAAACTTTCTTTGAGATACTTAGAACCATCGTCTCTTTTTTTTTTGTTATGTTAATTACAAAAAATTAAATATTATTTTTTGAAGTGTGATTTAGTTCAAGATTGGCTATAATTATACGCTGGTGCTTAGTAGATAATGCTAACGATGAGACGGTGAGATGCTGACTTAATTTATATATTGGGAATATTTAAAAATAACTAAACATTTGTAATAATCCCCTCATGACAAAGACATTAAATAATAATATTTTAATTAGGTTATAGTCAGCCGCAAAATAAGTTTTTTTTTCAATATATTATATGGTAATCGTTTCGTAATTGACATTCGGAAGTTTTGGAAAATGAGAGGTTTTGGATAAAAATCAGGACTGAAAAGTCGTTAAAAAAACATAGCTCCGAATCCAAAATTGACCAACAACACGACGCCGACTCAAAAACGTTTATTTTTGTCAGGTTTCTTCCCACCTTTCTTATTTATATATGTACTTTAATTTAACATAAAAGATCAACTAACCAATCCAGCAAATTGTTCTTTAAGATATTATTCAAAATCGTTTAATCGAAAATGTAATCGTAATTGCTCGTTTTTTATAACTCTGGCTCTGATATTGACCAAAAAACGATTCCAACTTCAGTCAAAACAACGCTTCTCTACAAATCCGACTGCAAAGCCTTCATAAAAATAAAAATAAAAATGTTATTTTAATCATAAATCGAACAGAGAAAAACTTTTAGTATTTCTTTTGATAAGTATATTGAGTTAAGATTCAGTGGCTTTTTAAACATGTTTTTAATTTGTAAGTCCAATTTGTAAAATTATGATCTCCATGCAAAAAGCTTTTGCTCCAAAGTTTAAAATTGAAGCTTTTATCTCATCACATACAACATTATCTACGTAACACTAGCCTAAAGCGTTTGGCTTCAGCTAAAAGACTTGAGTCTTTTATTTGTACCAGAGTATGATTTTTGCTACAAAATATTTATTAAATGTATAGTTTAATGCGTGTAAAGAGAGTTTTCAGACTTATGTAGTTTTAAATAAGACGTTTAAGTAAAGCTCCCGCAAAGATTGCAAAATGACAAAAACATTCTCGTGAAATATGTGCCAAATTAGAATTAAGAAACCTACTAGAACACACATGGCAGAGGTGTTCAATTTAACCATAAAAATATTTTATTATTTAAACCATGTGACTAATGAATTTAACTGAGATGAAATAATGAATAAATCATTTTATTTCGAGTCCTTTAATGCAATTATAAACGTAATAAAATACAACATTAAATTTGATAATAAAAAGCAAAGGAGTAAAATATTTTAATATGACGTATAAACAATAAGAAAATTATAACTTCTGAGCAATATGCTAATTAACAATTTTGAATATTTACTTTTATCAATATCAAAACACAAGATATTAATTATTAACTTCCTTTATAAAGCAATGCTCATTATTTCTTATTGTTATAAATGAATAATTATGATTGCATATATTCATAACAATCCTTCATATTATCGCTTTTAAATATCATAAGAGGTAGTAAAAATTTCCCATTTCAACTTTTTTACTACCTGCAATACGATTTTCATTTAATATCAAGATCAGGTTGTTTTAGCTTTATACTTGGCATAGTATATTAAGAATTAATACTCAATTACTAAATTATGTTACATCAGTCATATTTCTTGGGTACTAAAAAGGGAATAAGTCAAACAAACGATATTCAGTTCACTAATGGTATACAAATATATATCACTTTTAAGGTGCTAACTGTCACTTCTTGATGGAAAGGCATGATATTTTAAATAATAAAAACACATTTTTTTAGTACTTATTTCCACAATATATTTTTTGATCAAGACCGGTTTCGCTCATCGCGAGCATTATCAACTGATAGAATACAATTTACAAACAAGTCTATTATTATACAAAACAAAAAAATTAAGTTGAGTTAAATGTATTGTGGAAATAAGTACTAAAAAAATGTGTTTTTATTATTTAAAAAAAAAAAAAAATATATATATGTATAAAGGAAGGCAAATTGTTATTTCCATAGTTTTGGTGGAAAATGTGAGAAGCCTTTTTTTTCTTTGAAAAGAATCTTAAAATTATCTGTATTAAATTTGAATTGTTAACGCTTTGTACGATTCCACATACTCTGTTAATAAGGATTCAAGTTTCGCATTTCAGTATCTTCAAGCATTCTATCACACGGATGTAACAAAATAAACTGACCTGAAAAAAAAAATATTTTCTAAGCCTAGGAACTATATAAGTATCTGAAATATTTTTTAAAATAACTGTGCGTCGTAGTAATAAAATGTCTGAAAATGCCAAACGGCGAAACCCGGGTTATTAATGACAAAAGATATGAAACTATTTGATTTTAAAACTCTATCAATAATCTCAGTCAATGTCATAAGTAAAAAAAACACGTATTTTGACGACAAAATATTCTATATTAAAAATGTACAAAAACAAATTATTGTTTTGTAACTGCATACTAAAATGAAGTTAAATATTTTGTATGAAATCAAAGACTGCTTAACATAACAACACTCTCTCAAAAAATTATAATGGCAGATTTGTCAATCAAATAAAAAAATTGTTTGGTTTTTAGGCTTCTTTATTTGTCATTATTGACAATACTTGTCGCTAATATCATGATGTTTGCGAAAATAAAACATAAATTGTTAAACTTTTATCTGGTTACAAAAAAACCAATGTTGAATATTGAAATTTGTTTTGAAATTGTTATCTATTGGCCGCAAACCGTTGCGCGACCCACCCTGATTTAATAAATTCAAACTTCCTAGGATATAAATTCGCGCAGGCTTTGCTCCTTGGTTGGTTTCGTTTAAGCCATTGTGTTGTTGCGACAACAAAAGATTAAGAGCCCACTATTTTGCAGGCGTGAAATGAGCGCCACTTTTCATAACCCTCCCACAAGACGGTAGGGGCTTAAATTATATTCTGTGATATAATACTTCAAAGAGTAATAGCAAAACGTCTTATAATGAGTTCGGCCATATTTTTAAACCTTCCTCAAAAAAGACAAGATTTTTGATGTTTTTGGTTAAGGAATTCTTTGAGGGCTTTATTCCTTGAAAGTCTTTTTTTATTTGTAAAATAATGATGAAAATAAGAATTAATTTTGTTTTAAGTATAAGGCATAATAATGCTTTTATATCTAGCTTTGAAATGATAAAAGGAAGAACAAAACTAAATATAAGATCCTTTGATCATACATCTTCTACAGATATTTAACGAGCTTTTAGGACCCTTTTTCAAAGTCACTAGATTAAAATTACAAAAGTTTTTCCGTTACCTAAAAGCGCTTTCTGGACTTCTTTTGCTTAATCAATAGCTTCATTTCCCCCCTGATATATATAAAGTTTGTAAGTACATTAAAAACCTCAATACAATAAATCAGTCAAATTTTAATTGTTACAACTTTGTACGATTCCACATGATTATTCACTAACAACCCGGATTTCTCATTTCGATATCTTCAGGAATTCTATCACACGGATGCAGACGGAACTGACTGTTGCATCCGTGTGATAGAATGCCTGAAGATGCCGAAAGGCTAAATCCGGGTCGTTAGTGAAAAAACATGTGGAATCGTACAAAGTTTTCACTTTTTATTAACTTATAAAGTATCTCTTTCACATGACAGTACTTCAAGAATATTTATAATTTTACATTACTTAAGAAATTGACTTTTTAAATTAATTATTATCCACGGAAGTTTGAACACACCACACTGTTTTTTTTGTTATACTCTATAATTCATTAAATCAATATTTTTATGTACGAGTTACGAAACTCTTGAGCTTTCATAAGTGATGAAGTTTTCTATCTACTGAGATAAAATCAAGAAAAATTACAATGTATTTTTGTAATATTACAGTAACTGTAAAAATTATTAAGTACATAAAAAAACGACAAATAAAATATCTTAGTTATTTTAATGTCACTTTTAAGGTGTTAACTGTCACTTCTTGATGGAAAGACATGATATTTTAATTAATAAAAACACATTTTTTTAGTACTTATTTCCACAATATATTTTTTCATCAGGACCGGTTTCGCTCATCGCGAGCATTATAAACTGATGCTCGCGATGAGTGAAACCGGTCCTGATGAAAAAAAATATATTGTGGAAATAAGTACTAAAAAAATGTGTTTTTATTATTTAAAAATTATTTTAATGTACTGTGTTTGTAGATTTTTAAATAATATTTAAATAAACCTACAAATTTTATGACACTCGTAGAATGAAAAAAGAAGTTCTTACAAGTCATGTGATACGGCAACATAAATTTATGAGGGTTAAGAGAAGGTTGCAGAAAACTCTCGACTATTACGAGAGCTGTCTCAAGTGTTCTCAAGAGGGGTGCTTCTTTGAAAACTTTAACAACCTTTTGAAACGAGTGTTAACGCTTTGTCATGCTGAAGATAATATCAGTAGTTTAAAATGGCTTGAAAAAATTCTCCTTTTAGATAATTATATTAAGGACCTCATTATTTTAATATAGAACATTTAATTATTTAATAAGGTTACATTGAGATTTATTAAAGCACCAACAAGTGATTTTTCAAGACTTAAAATGAACATATTATATATATATACATAAAATAATAATAGAAAACATCATGCAATTCGATAAAACTCTTAGTAAAATTATTTTTATCTTTTGATTTAAATTTATTAAATATATATGAAAAAGTCATAGCGGCACCACTTTGGAAGTAAGAGCTTTCAACGAGTCTTCTGTTTCTTAAATCAGTCCAAATTCTTATTGAAACAGTGCATTAGTTAATTTTGAAAAAAAAACGTTTCATTTTATTTTTTTATAATATATATATAATATAAAGATATTTAAAAAGAGATTTATAATATAAAGATCTTATAAAAACCCTCAAATAATAGTTTTCACAAAAAATATCTTTGAATGAAAACAATCGTAACTCAAATATTTCAAAAACTTTTAGTTTAATTTTAATATATGTCGAATACTTTATGAATATTTTTGTAAGTGAAATAAAATAGAGTATTTATATAGTTGCCGAAACTAATATTTATAATATATAGGAATGTAGCATTTTTCCGATTCATAATCAAAAAAAAAATTATGGAACAATGTAAAATATTTAACTACGCATTTGTGCTTAAATAGAAACTCATCAAAGTAACAAAAATAAATCTGGAAACGATTAATCACATTAAACAGATTTCTATTATAATTTTCATTCAAAAACAAAATTATTTTCGCAAAAACAGCTAAAATAACGATGTTTTGATCGAAAACCAATTTAAATAATATTATCTTCTTCTTCTTGAAATTTCACGGAAGATTTTTATTATTGATGTATTTTTGGATTTGAGTCTGTTTTAGACCTAGCATTTTTCATAAACCTGTTTCACATATTTCAAGGAACTATATAAAAACGATAAAAATTTTAAAGAGAATTGGCGTGTTATAAGATTATTTTTAGCCAAAAAAATAGCTGTATATTTATTTTAGTTGAATATATCTATTGTAGCTAATTCATATGGGTGAGTTATGGTTGGATTAAATCATTTAACGTTATACTGTAAATTATTCAATAAAAAGGCTTAATTGATCATTCAATAATGATATAGAATACAACTAGGTTCAAATGTGGGTTTTTTTTATAAAATAATTTGCTTTCTCATCAAACGGTGTCAGTTAAAACCGAAAAAATGATTTTTATTCTCCGTTAACATGTGAAAAAGATCATTTTTAAGAGATTCAAATTTTATATTGAAGTTCCAATAAGCACCAAGTTGATATTCTAAAAATATTTAAAGAAATTTAATGTCCTTTATAAAAGTATTATTCAGTAAGCTTGATATAAAGAAAATTGAATCATTCTTACCCACTTTACGGCTAAATAAAAAGTTTATTCAATAACTATTTCAGAAATTTTTATTTTTTTCAATTGGAATTTAAATTTAATTTGAAATAAATTGATCTACTTTCCTGGAAACATATTCGCCCTTTGGATTCTATTTTCCAATTCCGATTCGATTAGCATACGAGAAAACTTTTTCTATACAAAATTGAATAAATTTTACAAGGTAGTAAAAACAAAATAACCCACTCACCTGGTGGATGATAAAGTTTATATTGAATAGAGTTTCACCCGTAAGAAAATTTTAATAACTATTAAGTAAACTTAAATTTTCTTTTCCAACAATAAATATGAAAATTTAAATTCCATGTAACAATAATTTGTTCTTTTTCTTATCTAAAGAAAATATATAAGTTAGTTTTAAAAAAAAACACACACACACACACACATTTTTTAGTACTTATTTCCTCAATATACTGTACTTATCATTAGCATTATCAACTCGAAATAGGTACTATAGAATTTGTTTTTATTATTTAAAATATTACGTTTTTCCATCAAGAAGTGACAGTTAACACAATTTGGCTAAAATTTGAAACCATTATCAAATTATTCATATTTCTTAATAAAATCAATTTCTAAGCTATTGGATTTTGCATTTGTAAATTATGATTTTTTTCAATAATATTTTTTTTGCTTTTACAATTTTATTGTTAGAAGCAATGGTTTTATTTACAATGCGCAGATTATTGTTCAACTTATAATTTAGAACGTGGCTTATAAAAATGGTTTTTCTTATATTTTCAATCCACAAAGAACCATTAAATAAAATACCTTAATACATAATATATGATATGTTGTGTAAGGAAATATTTATACATATTCTATGAGCTGAAATTTTAACCTATCTCCTTTTTTACTGAAAACTGGCTGTAAATTATCTTTAATCTAATTCTTTATTAAATATATTGTACAGTGCAATATCTCAGTTGTGTTGCATCTATGTAAGAGAATGCCTAAAGATGCCAAAAGGTGAATTCCGGGTCGGTTGTCAAAAAACATGTAGAATCGTACAAAGTTTAAACAATACATTTTTGATATTGAAATTCCTTTAAGCATATTCAGTCGATATCATAAATAACTTTGCCTATAAAGTGTAAAGTAAAATTTTTATTATAATTTCTTTCAAAAAGTTTATTCTGTACCACCTTTTAACGTATATTCGTAATTATTATATTGTCATATTAATTTAGCTCCTTTTTGAAACACTGACATATATATATTTTCCTTATAAATTATCAAAATAATTATTTATCGAATACAATGATTGAAATAATAGACGAGTTCTATAAAGTAACTTGAACGGGTGTATTGTTAATAATTTCTGTACCAAGAATTCATCGCTCTAAACAATGTATTTATCTTTCTAACGCTCCTAAGTTTATTGCTTTTAATAAGTTACGAATGCCTTAAAAGTTTAGTGGGACAAATTATTAAATTACTCGACGAGTCAAAAGTTATAATTACAATTATTAAGAAGGGGTTCGTAGTGATACAAATACAGCGATACTTTCCTTTCTGCTTTTAAAGAAAACATTTAACTGTTAATTAATGAAAAGACATTTAGAGACGTGGAAATTAAAGTTTTTCTGTAGTATGATACATTGTATCATTTCTTATTCATCTTTTCTAGACTTTGTGTCCTGTGAACACTAACTGCCACTCATATACTAAACATTTGCCTTCGATTCGATTACGAAAATCACTACCCACTAATACTGGTGGCTTTGTTGACATGTTATCAATCCCGTACACGCATTTTTCTCTTATTCCAGAAATATAGCATATAAGGCATCCATTAATATATACAATAAGAACGTTGAGTCCATACAAATCTGTAAATGTCTGATAAACTAAATTATGTCCCCAATAATAGCCAATGCAAAATTATACAGGAAAAAACCGTACGGCTTTATAATGTTTTATGAAAGTTTCACAAAGACGGTATTTTTGATCTTGAATATAGGCCATACGATTTTTTTGAAAACGAAAATGGTAATTTAATAAAAATGAAAGTGAAATTATCAAGTTAATAAAGCTTAAAAACCATTAAGAAAATTTTAGGGTTAAATTTGATAAATTTTGATTAATTACATATCTCTCATAAAAATTAAATAATTTTAGGTATTATAGACTTGATTGATAGAAAAAATGAATGGTTCTTTTATTATTAATAAACCCATTATATTAATCATCATCAAATAATCCCGCTATCTAAAACATAGTTGAAATATGTTGTATATAATATAGACTATCTAGCTGGTTGAAAATATAAAATATTTTTTCATTTTATTTTTTCAAGGATTATTTAAGTACAATGACATAGGGAGATAGAGTCATCCAGCTTCATTTTAACTTTGCCTCAAATCAATCTCACAAAATCTCAAATGACGCAGTGGCGTAAAAAAAATATTATATAAATATTTTGACAAATAGTTTCTCAATTTTAACATTAAAGTCAGTCAGTAGTTTTTCAAAACGTAAAGACATATTATATCAAATACAGACGTATTTATAAAGAAGCAGCTTTCAATAAATTGTGTATTTTCTTTTTTTTTTTACAAATAAAATAGTATTTTATTCGTAAATATTTTAAAACGAAAATTCAAAACATTGAGTCAGAAAAAATATGAACTAGGAAAATATTTCCAACAACGAGATAAAAAATGTTTCAATAGAATATCATTATAATTCATCTCAAAATGCTGGTTTGCTAGTGATTTGTGATTTGCTAAGTGCGAAATATAATTCAACGCGTTGAGAAGCATCTTGAAACTAATTTTATCACAGGGCTATATACTTCTCAGATAAACAATAATATTTCAAGAAGAAGTTCGATACAAATAAAAAAATGATATGAAAGCGTAATAAACTCTTATTTGTAAATGGTGTTGATCCAAAAGTGCATACATTAAATGCTTCCTGATACTTAAGACTTGTATTTATTTTCAAACCACATGCAATAAAAAAGTATTCAATTTCAAAAAACAAAAGAGTTTTTATCATTTTATGCTTAGCCAAAACAATTGTTTAATATTTCTACGTATTTGTGTGTAGAGCTCTATACTTTGCTTTATGATTTAAAAATTAAATCGTCGACTCTAGTACGCTGAGGGGTATATTAATTTTTATTTGTACGCCACTGGTGCTGAGTACTTGAGCCGTGGTTTCAGTTATTGCTGTAATATTCCTTTTACTTTTTCTTCTTCTTTTGACTTTGGAAAGTCTTTGGTCGTTTGTGGTGTTCTCGAATACAACAGAATGATAGCATTTATTAAGAGACGTTAGCTACAAACGTAAATTACTTTTCATACTTACTATATTACTTACTTAATTTAAAATTTTATTTTTGGGTAAGTAACAAAAAAAATGTTTAGATAATATATGTGTTGTTTAAATCCCGATTAGTTCAATATTATATATTCACAATTCATAAGCTGTTACTGTTATGAATTATATTAAAAGAAAGGATAATAACACAATCAATACTCAATAAACGAGTGACACACACTAGGAAGCGTAAAAACGTCAAAAGAAAGACAATGTTCATTGTATTTTTAAAAAAATATTAGAATTGAAAAATTGTTCTTTCCGAAAATCGATGTTTTTACGCAGTTTTCACCTACATAGTCGGCTCTTTCAATTAAAATTATAAGAAAAATCAAAGACTTCTCTTTGTCAATGAATCAAAGAGAATCTTTGAGTAAGAGCTTTTTAATTGATAATTTAATATGGGCTTATGTCCGCAGTTACAAACTGTAAAAATATTAAAATTTCAATAAATAACATTATTTTCTTAAAATATTTAAAACTAACATACTGGCCATCTTTTAAAAACCTTTGAAAATCTAACACCAAATTCAAAAGTTTTAATACGTCATCATTTGAACAACACAATTAAGAAAATTAAAATTAAATCTTAAAATTATTTCAATTAAATCTTTTCTTAAAAAAATATAAATTTTGATATGTTGTTTTATCATATTATGAACACATGGGTTTCTTCTATTAATCAATATAACACTGACGTCGTTTTAAAGATTTTGTCAATTACGATATCAATGGAAATAAAACTTGTAGCTTTTTCAGCAAAATTATTACAATAAGTCACGTAGTTTGTAAAATTTAAAATTGTTGTTATTGAATTAACCATGGTAGACCATCTCAACTCAATCTTAATAAAGATTTAACTAGCGTTTTATTTTTGCTGCAATACTCGATGAACGGTTTTGTAATTTTTTCTAATTTTAATTCATATCCGGGGTTATTAATTTTATGAAATAAATAAAATCGTTCTAGTGTCATAAAATAAAGTATAGCCCAGCTTTCTTGAGAAAAGACAAGCATTCACAAAAGCTTTGAACGACGAACATCATTTGCAGACCTATTTTTGTATGTATCTTTTTCGAGTTTTAATAAGAAGAAATATTGTTTTTTATCCAAAGTTAATATGAAATAAATGTGTATGTTTTAGAAACGTATTGATCAAATTGATATCGGTCCAATAAACATAATATTATTTTAAGACTTTCGTACAAAAAATATATTTCAATAAATTGTTATAAGAAAAAAAAATATATGTTTATTTCTGAACCTTTTTTTATTTTTTTTAAACTATTTAAATAGTATGGACGATCTTTTCGCGGATATGTCTGTGTGAAATTGAGAGTGTATTTATGATTCAATTTTGAATTGCAATACTATCTGCAGGATTTTTTAAAGTATATTTGATGCATTTTTCTTATAATAATAAACAATTGTGATGGGAAAAAAATATTTCTGGCGTAAATAAAGATTAAAACGTTGAATCAGTTATCTACATGTACTTTAGTGCTGTAAAGCAATACAACGGAATATTTTAATGGAAAAACCCCTTGCGAATACTTCTTTACGTTACCTTTATGTGCAGTGAAAACATTAGCCGGATCTTTTCTTAAATATATTTAGGTGTATTTCCCTAATTATCAATAGTTTGGTTAATTATTGTGCCAATTGCATCACTCACGGTTACTGTGTCTGCAATGAAAAAAAAAACATTTCCTATAAATTGCATTAAAATTTTTATGATGAATTGATTATTGGAGAATTTTTTAGTTTTTTCGTAACCAATTTTATTTCACCCGATAGCCATTTTCTTAATTTTTTTACATAGTTAAGTATCAACTGTCACTTTTTAGTTCTGTTGCATCCGTGTGATAGAATGCTTGAAGGTGCCGAAAGGCGAAACCCAGGTTGTTAGTGACAAAACATGTGGATTCGTACAAAGTTGTAACGATTCAAAAAGGAAACATATTATTTTAAAACACTAAAAATATGTTTAATACTACTTCCACAGGTTTTTAATTTGAAGATTAGGGCCGTTTTTGCTCATTGCGAGTATAATAATTCGATTTTAAAATAAAATTATGAAAATTTAAAAATAAAACTAATTACTCAAAATTTTGAATAATAATTAATAATTACAAATTATATAAAAAAAAAACAAATATGGCAAAAACTGAACAAGCAAATCAGATGTAGTCGTATGTGTATGAATATTTAACACATATGATACTGTTGAACGTTGAATATTGAATAGCTTGAAAATAAAATTATATCGACCTTAGTTTTTGTATGTAATAAAAAATCCGTTAGTCGTTTTGTTTTGTTGAAATTATTTACAATTCAATACATTAATAATCATAATTATCACAAAAGTGCCATTATTTATAAAGAAAATGAAAATATTTATTATTTTAGCACATTTGCTAATGCTTAATTCTGCTGAAGTGGAACTTTACGACTTAATTTTATTATAACAGTGATCATTATTTGATATTTCGCTTGCCTGTACTCGAATATATGTTTTATGATTCAAAAGTGTAGTAATTACCTATAAAATTGGTATTGTAGCTGAAACACTCGTTAACTTTGAATTTGTGTGTCTAGAAAGGTAATGAAAATTCTAGTTCCTATCAAACCAAACTAAATAATACTTTTAAACGAGTGGATTTGCAGAGTTCGTACAAAACGACTATTTTATTGCTTGCAGACTAGCGTGGTTTGTTCTGATAAGAATATTTTTACGCTAAATTCAATGTATGAATAAACCATGTTTTAGATTAAAATATATTTTTATTGCGAAAATACAGTAAACTATCATCTCAATGTGAATACGATTTGATGCTGGTGAATTTTTATTTTTATTTGATTTTGTTACTAAAAGATTGCTTGGTGGATTTTTATTTTACAAACAGCTTATGGGAATATTTTCGATGGTTTCGGCGGTAACTTTGTGGAAGTTCATTTTAATATAAAATTTAGAATAACTTTGATTATTCCACGTATTGTGCTACTAACTGTGACACGTGTTCCGCCTCTTTCAGAGGCAGCTTATGGGAAATTAAAAAAAGTAGTTATATTTGAGTATTTTCAAGAACTGTGAAGTCGTTAAAAAAACATGACCCCGTCATTGAACAACAAAATGACTGCATATAAAAGTATTTAGGTTTATTTTTGTCAGTTTTTTTTCTACTTTTCCCTTTTATAAACACGCATTAAATTAAAGATCAACCAGCGAATCTGGCAAATTGTTCATTGAGATTTACGACTTCAACTCCAACAAACTTAACTTAAAACACAACTCCGACTTCGATTTCACAGCCTTAGTATTTTCACAAAAAGTGCATAACAAAATATTCTAAATTAAATAAAATAACCGTAAAAAAATTAACTCTCACTCTTTGGTGGAGAGACATTCAATTTAAATAAAAAGCCCACCGTATATACTTTTTTTCATAATTTTATGTCAATAAGAGTAGAATCGATTTTATCGGATAATTGTGAAAATATAAAACTGTTGAAATATTACTAAAAACTGTGATTAACTTTTAATATATTAACATGTTTGTCGATTTAAAGTATGTTTATCTTGAAACACGTTTTTTCTTAGAGGTGCTTATTTTTCTTTGAAATTTAAAATTGAGAATATTTTACAACGGTGTCATTTTTAAAACGATGTTTCAAATTTAAATTTTAAACTAGTACCTTCTGTGTATGAAAGTATGATAAACTGGCAAAGACGCGCAGAATAACAATGTATGATAATTTTCTACAAGTTGCTTTGTGTGTGCCTCACTCAATGTTGAGAATATCTTGCATTTCCGTATTCTTGTTTTACCTTTTGTATTTTCATTTAAACTTAAATGTGTTGAATGTAAGCCAATCATCATTGTAATGAAACACAAATTGAAAAGGTCTTTCACTACTGTTCATTACTTTCTACTTACATTTGAATTCAATTGACGTTCGTCGACTTATATTACTCTCTAATAATCAAATTTTGTTTTTAACAATCATATTTTTTTGTACATGTATTTACATGTTTTAAATAAGGCGTTTTGGTGGAATTTTTTTTATATAATAAACAGCTTTCAATTTTACTTTAAATAATTGAAGAACAGTTATCCATTTTCTTACAAATATAAACATAGTCATACAATTAAAAAAAATGTTTTGACATATATTTTTGATATGTTGGCAGAACTTTGAAAGTCTTGAGCTGTTTGTCTGCAACTAAAGCTATTTGATAATGTAAATGTTATTGAAAAGTGTCAAATATGTAATGCGATGGAATCTTTTATATCTAGTTATAGTAACAAGCATTGAAATCTTTAAATAAATTCGAAGAAACTTAAGAAAAGTGAAAGTCATTAACTTTTCGGGGGCATCTTACGAGTCTCGTGACACAAGCCTTTTCCCGTAATCACCAGTAACTAGAGTATTTTTCAGTTCATTCTTGAAAGCTTTAGATAGTCCCGCTTTTCAGAAGGCAATCTCCCATATGCCCGAAAACTTTTAAAGCGCTTGCATTAAATATTCAAAACAGTGTCGCTGCCGGAGCTTTTAAGTAGACCTCGGAGACTTCCCAATTGTATACATTTATTTTCAAATTTTGTTATCTACTATCTGCTTTTTACAAAACAATGTGGAAACTTTTCTCGATATGAGTAGGTAAAAGTTTGGAGGGCTTTTATTGTAAACGGTTAAGAAAGTGTTTTAAAAATAATAATAAAAGTAACCAAAAGACAAAGGAGCTACAAAATTGAAAATAGAGAAAAGCTTTCACGATGAAAATTACAACCCTATGGGTACACTTTTTGCATTGTTTTGAGGATCAAACAGAAGAGATATTGATGTTACGAATGATGAATTTCTTTGTGCTTTGTAAAAAAACCAATAATTAATAAAGAAAAAATATATTGACAATTTTTTCGTACTCAAAACTGTACCTGAGAATACTTAAATAAAAAAATTGCCTATTACTTGATTAACACCCCTAGCGTGAATATATAGAGTATTGAATTACAATCCTTAAACCAATTTTTTTCAAAGCAGTTTTATTGAAAGCAAACTAATTAATATTACGATTTTGCTAATGATAAAAACTTTGTAGTTATTATAACAGATATAAATAATATGTAGTTTAATTTTTAATGACCATCATTATATCGCTTTTGCTAATTTTTCTAAATTTACTTAATTACTCAATATATAGATAGTAATAAAACGATAAATAACGTTTATAATAGCGTTTTTTATAACAAACAGAATATCGGAATGTTTTAGAGTGCATAACGTTTATTTTAACTGGCAGCCTATTCAACTTTGCTGATCTTCTTGGATAAAGAAATATTAAGAGTATTTGGGTTACAAATTGATCTCGTACAAAACATTGTAAATTGTTCATAGAAGATAGACATTTTTTTCGCTAGAAAAACGGATCTTTTGAATGTATGGTGTGGCAAGTCTGACAACTACTTAAAATTAATGCATGTAATCAAAACTGCACCAAAACCTCAATAAATAATATTTTAGTCTTTAGGCAAAAAAAGAGGCTACGAGGAAAAATATATATAGAAATGAGACTATTATATTGTTGAATTAAGGTTTCTATAAGTGAAATAACATAAAAATATAAGAAAGCACTATGAGCAGAAAATTCTTTTTCATAAAAGTTTTGTCAGACAGTGAGAATGTTTTTATTTTTATAAATATTGTTCACTTAGCCTAATAATGATCGTTTTTAATAAAATACAAAATTAATAAATATCCTTTTCATTCAACTATTTCATGTTTTTCCATGAATAATAAACGTTGCATAATTTTAATAAATTATAACAAAATGTGCATTTCATACGGTAATAAAGTTGTTTTACTTTCTGACATTTTATGTTACCCTACGACCTCACATTTTATATACTTTTCTATTACGACATCTTAATGTTTCCAGGATCCTATCTCTCGTTTTTGAAAACTTTTGCATCATACAACGTAATCAAATTCATCACATTTGCGTACATAAAAAGGGTTTATTTTTTCGTACAAAAAGGGCTAACGTTATGTAAATACGAATTATTGACAAAGAAAAACCCTTTTTTTACTCTTTTACTAGACTCCTTAAAAAGTTTTTTCATGTATTTGCTATGTAATACACAAGTTAACAGGTTTGATAGCTATATTTCACTAACCTTATAAAAAAAAAACTTTTTTGTGATACTATGCATTTATAGCTTTTAAGATGCTTATAGCCAAGTGTCTCATCAACTGTTTATGTTAGTAAATATTTTGAATTAAATTCAAGCCAAATAAATATTTATTATATAATTAAATTACATGTGGCATTTTTGTTAACAAATAAATATTTTTTTAGTGTTTTTTAGAGGAAAAGCATTATTTATTATTTTCAATAATTAAAACACATTTACTACTACTAATTCCACAATTAAATGTATTTATGATCAGGTAACGCTCGTGGTGAGTAAAACAGGTCCTGATCATTAATATTCAAAATGGGGACATAATAATAAAAAAAAATGTTTTGATAATAAAATACAACGTCTTTCCACTAAAAATTGACATACACAATACATTAAAAGCTTTTCGACTGATCGGTTAATAATGTTTGCATTGAGAAAACCCGACCATGATCATACAATGTATTGTGGAAATAAGTACTAAAAATGTGTTTTTATTATTTAAAATATCGTACCTTTCAATCAAGAAATGACAATTAACACACTAAAAGATATTAACTGTTATTTACTAAATGACAATTCGAGCTTGATTGCTTACTTGAACGCTTGAAGATGATAGGAATAGAAACCATAATCCCGAGAGATAACATATGTGGAAGAGTATAAAATCCTGACTAAACTGCCCAACTTTACGTTTTTCCTGAGAAACCATTTCAATGAATGCTAACATAATTTTTTAACTGTCTGTTCACTGTAATACCGCCATAATAATAAACTAAGGATTCTCTATTAAACACAAATCGATATGGAATACAAAATCAATAAGAATAATTATACTGTAGCAACCCTTGATTGTAATTTTTTTTCTATTCAAAAGTATCAATTACCACACGACACAAAGGCGTCGGTACCACAATGTCGCTATTCATAGTAGAGCTTTTACTAGCGATAAATGAATGACTAGAATTCATCAAAGGCTGATATGCCAAGCCCAGTACAGTATGATTGTCCATAATCTCACAGTAGAGAGTTTTTTATATCCAACACGTGCATCACACATACATTCAAGCTAACTCTAAACTCAGAATGCCGAATGCTTGTATATCGGGTCAATAATAAGAAATTCTTTGTTCCGGTTTTATTTTGCATGTACCATCGACATATATTCTTTTATTTGTTATTTCTAGCATTCAGTCTATTACGATTCTTATGAGAAAAGCCATCATACTTTAAAATTCGAAAAAATTATATTTGAAAATTATAAATGAAACATTTTGAAATGAAGATGAATTGAACTAAATATATAAATTTAAGTTTGTCGAATAGGTGTCACTAATCGTGATGCAGTTGTATTGGTTTGACTGCTTTTATAAAATAAAGGGCATTTTTTATTATTGTGCACGTGATACTCTTTGGAAAATGATTAATCTAAATAACATCAATTTAAAATACGTAATGTTTTGGATATGTTAGCAAATGTCATTTCATTATGTCGCTAAGTTAACAATAAAGGTTTTTTGATATAAACTGAAACGCAATAATATAATAAATTGTTTTATTATGTACGATATCAATCGAATTTGTTCATTTCCACGTATTTAAGATTTTATTTTTACAATACCCGTATTTGCTGAACGTTTGTATAAAAGAATATAATGAAGTATATGACATAATAGTTTGTAAATATTTCATAGATTACCTATATTTTAAATAAACATGAGAAGAGAGAAGAAGAAAAAGAAAAAGAGAAGATATATTGTGTACCTCTTCTACATAGCTATTGTATATATAGATAAGCAAATGTTAGTTTAAGCATTATTCTGACGATGGTAAGCCGAAATAGATATCAAATATTTGTTTTTAAATAATTTTGTAGAACTAAAATACATTGCTATTTTTTTCACCGTGTTAAATAAAAGTGAATTATTTCAGCAGTACACTTAATATCTATTTGTATATTGGCTTAAAATATTTTCAACTTTTCATAATGAAATACGACAAAATAAAACCTATCATTGTTATATTTATTGTTAATTTTTTTGAAGAATCTAAGACGCTTATATTAAGAATAAAATTACTCATTAATTTAAAGAATTTACGATTGATGAAACTTCGATTTCGAGTAAGTTTCCACGGCGTTTGGAAAACTTTGGCAAAATCAATACCGACATAATTTGCAATCAGGCAAATAAACTTTCGGCGAGGGTTTCCGCACCACTATCAATGACTTTGCCAGTCAATACGTTTCACTTGTGGTTTTCATGAAAAAACTTTCCACCCAAGTGAGATGAAAATAATCGTGGTGGAAATTTACCGCCGTAGAAGCTTGGAAAAGTTTCTATTTTATAGACATATAAGATGTATATGTATATGCATGTTTCTGAGTTAGTGTGTTGTAAGAAGGTGTGCTAGGGAAATCGCTGTATGAAAAACGCTTCGTATAAAAGGGAAACATATTTTTTCTTGCATGCTTTTTTTCAAGCTCGAACATCTATCATGGCTATTTTTTTAACACACACCTTGAAACAAATTTTCAAGTCAGTAGAATTTTGATTACTGAAATTATAGCAAACGCTCTCGGATGAAAATAGCTTTTTTTATGTCGTGAAACGTATTGTATTTGAAAAAAATGTAATGCGTAAAATGTTTTTCCACGAAACGTTTCTGTGTCTAATAACATCAAAAATGGTTAGAAAGAAATTTTTATAAAATTTTCAAAATGATTTAAAATATTCAAGAGCTATTTATTTTATAAAACGAAATACTTTTTGATTTTTTTTACACTGTAAATTTATTAAACTGACCAAAACTTTTGACTCTGACAAGTGTTGCTAATTCATAATGATTTTCAATAATGAAAACATATTTTTAAGTACTTACTTCCACAATATATTTTTTGATCAGGACCCTAAATTTGAAAAAATATATGATCAAAACTAATTTATTGCAAGGATAATGCTCGCGATGAGCGAAACGCGGAAGTACTAAAAAATATTTTTTTATTATTTAAAATATCATGCCTTTCCATCAAAAAGTGACTGTTAACACCTTAAAAGTAATAAATGAGTGTACACAAATTTTTCAATGCCTTTGTTGATAGAGAGAAAATTTATTTTAAAAAATGTATAACTTTTCAAATTCAAAAGAGTTATTTTTTATTTTAGAGATAAAATAAAATTTTTGTTCGTCTATTTATAAAAAAAAATCCAAATGAATATTTTGGAAAATCCATTTTCTTGGCAAAAGTTTCTTACAATTTAATGACATTTGTACAAATTTATAAAGATGATATAGATATGTATATATTGTGGGCAATCAATCACCCACTCTTTAATCGTTTTATTTTCAAGAGATTGAATTAAATTTTAAATATATATGAGTGTAAAGGGATTATCGAGTGAATTGTATACCACCATTATAGTCCTTAGGTATTTCATTTCAAATAACGGGGCTTAAAATTTACCAATCGACCTTTTTTGTGCCACCTATATGTCTAGTGTTGAATATTTCAAGAGCCTCTCTCTTTTTGGGTACTCACAAATCGATCTCCATCCTTATCCAAGCTGGCCTTGTCGATTTCAAACTATTAAAAGCAGAATCTGTACATTTTAAAGATGAATGTCGATCTCTTGAATGTAAGAATTTTAATAGATGACGTTTGTTCCAAGATTGAAAACATTTTAAGGAAAACGGAATTATTAATGGATAACGTTCGGTTTCCGTTCATCAAATTTAAAACAATAGAATTACTAAACACAAATACGCAAAAATTATTAATTCACATTGAATAAACATGACTTTGTAAGAGAATAAAGAATTATTCCACTAAGATAAAAAAACATACATAATGAAATTTACTTTTAACCAAAAACTAAGGCTTGCAAAAAAAATGCGCCCTTCTGTGGGACTTATTACGCACTAACTGACAATCATTTTGAGTTATATTTTTTATACTGAAAACCAATCAAAATGCACACCGTTACACAATAGAATTCTTGTTAGTTGATGTTTCATCAAGCAACTTCTTTAAACATAAATATTCTATTGATTGAATTGGCATTCATTTGGTAGAACTTCATTATAACACGGTAAAATAAAATAGCAATGTTTTATAGTTTTACAAAATTTTATAATATACACTGATGATAGATATTTCTAAATATTTTTTTTTACATTTAATAATTTATGATATGAAGATGCGTAGTGGAATTTAAAAATCAAATTTGAATTGTTGAAGCTTTTAACGATTCCACATGTTTTGTCACTAACGACGCGGGTTTCGCCTTCCGGCATCTTCAGGCGTTATACCACACGAATGCACCAGAACTGATAGTTTCACAAATATTACATATGTGTACATTTCTGAAACCCGGGTCGTTAGTGACAAGACATGTGTAATCGTACAATGGTACGGTTCAAATTTTATTCTATAATTTATATTTTGTGTGTAAGTCTTTTTTCGGCTTATTTCAAATCTAATATTATTTAATAAGGATTCATATAAATAATTATTAAGAACACAAAACTACAATAATATGTGTTATGCGATACAAATATTGTCTTAAATATGTAATAATTTAAAGTTTTTTTTTACAATTCAATTCGCGATAACCATCAAATATATTGAGCAACAGTATATTTTCTTGATGAGCAAAATCATTTCTATGTGATTGCTTTTTCTATTATTTAAAATTAATAGAAAAAGTAATCACGTAGAATTTAATCTGTTATACAATTTTATGACTTATCGTCATTTACAAAGTTTGGTATCGGCAATGCTTTATTTGAGCATCGTTATATTGCGCCTATTGTCCAAATTACTTTGTAAATGGCAATTCGTCCAAGAATTCTAAGGGTCCAAAATGGTTGCCCATTTAGGAAGTAATTGACGACCTTAAAAGTCATTTTAATGCTTATAATTGCTTATTGCATTTCCGATAAAATACTCTACAAGATGTTCAAGTTTCTAATAAATATAAAAGTATCTTCAAAACTCAATAAGCAGTTTTTGAAGAAGTATACATTTCAAAATAAATAGTCTGTATTTATGAAATATTATTTTTTTTGCCTACGTCTCAGTTGTTAATGCAGCTGATTGCATTGTGCTAACAGTTGATATTTAAAATAATTATAAATAACAACAATTTTATGTTACTCTTAATTTTTCTTGATAATCTTTATAAATATGTCTCAGACCAAAACTTATTAGAGTTATTTTTTGAATATTTCAAATAATATTCTTGATTTGACTAACCAGAGAACGGATTAACAAAATATTAAGTATCTATCAAATGTAGTAATAACAATAAATAGTAGAACGAAAATATATTTTTGGTAAATCTCAGCTATGAAAATAAACTTAACAACAATTAAGATTTAATAACATATTTCGTCACTTTTTTTTTTGGTTTAGCCTCATTTCAATTTGTTATAATAGGTTGATCAGACTTTTTTTGTCCAATGCGTTTCAAAAAAAAATTACAGTCATTATTAAAAAAAAAAGCCCTTCTAGAATATAATATAACAGTTTTTGTCTTTTTCTTTTGGTTAATTTATGACCTGAATACCTAATTTATTTTATACGTTGATTGTTTGTTTTATTTACTTTTTGTGTTATTTGCTTAAAATCTTCGTGGAGGAATTTCATTCGACGGATTTTTAGATAGTTTAGTATTTTTCTTAAAGATTATCATTCTTAAGTATACTGCTGGGGAAAATTTAAATCAGAAATACCAAGCAAAAGAAATTATTCATATAAATAATATAATGTACATCTTCGTAAGAAAAACTTTGTCTCGTATTTCATAGAATTCCGAAAGTTAAATTTGTAAAAATATTTTCTTTACTCAAAAGCTGAAATATGACGCTGGATGATATCGTTTATTAGTTTTATTTTACGAATTGATTTTAACGCCTTTGAATAAAATAATTTTTGGTTTTTATGCTCAGTGTTATCTTATATGATTGAATAGATGAAATTTATGATTTTAAATATAAATTTAATCATGAAAAAGTTTTCTTTTAATATGGAGAGACGCAAAGAGGGTTAATTTAATTTCATTACAACTTATCATCCTTTTGTATCAAAATAATAATCAATCAATATGATAAAATAATCTCTGAAACAAAAAGTAAGCTTTAACGAAAACTCCTGTACCTACGAAAAAGTCCTGCGCTACATCACATAATTTTTTAATTACACAATTACATTTCAATGGGAGTTTATTATTGGTATTGTTAAAAATTTTCAACAAAAAAACATAAGCGTACCTCTTGTTAATGAAATTAAGAGTACAAGATAAAATGTCATTCATATCGAAAGAATAGTTTTTGAAGTTGTTTCAGTTTTTTTTTTTTTTTGACGCCGAGCTTTAAAGTTTTTATTTATGCTTGTTTTGCTATTGCCAAAGCACATTGTTTATTATGTGTCAGTTTTATTGCATTTGAGTGATGTAAAACCTGAAAATTTTTAAAAGCGAAAACCAGGTCGTGATTGAAAATAATTTTGAAAGTGCACAAAGTTTCAACGACTTAAAAAATAATGATGTTACATATGTTAATCGACATACTGACTTCAATAAATTTATCCTATCAGCATTTCTAAATAGCGTTGTTAGTTAAGGCTTAACGTTTGTCAGGAATATTTTAAGCAACGGACATTTTGGTAAATTATGTTCAATTAATTATCCAAGACTGTAATTCTGATTACTCAAAAGTATACGTAAATACTTTATTGGCTACACTTTTACTACGATTTTCACAAACACAAGATAAAAATTTACATAGCGCTCAGTTGTATTACGCCAAAATAATTATGCCCATATATTCTCAAGTAGAACATAAATTCATTATGCATACGTAGCTCAATATTATAGGACGTAAAAAAGGTTTTATTTCATACGTTATTCTTAAGTAGATTAAGAAATTTTATTTGTTCAGCTGATTTAATGGCTTTACTCGCTTTGAATAAAGATCAAACAATATAAAACACATTTCCAATACAAATACAGTTATGGAATATTATATTATCAAATAATTTATTGGTTAGTAAAGCTGAATGAACGAAATGCCGCGATATCGCGCCAAATGTAGGGCGCATTGCCAAAAAGGAAATTTATGTTTTCCGACTCGAAAAACAACATCCCCTTTCTCAATAATAGCCCCTTAGCTTAACGCTTGAGAGAGAGGAAGAGAAGGGTCGCTTTGAATAGGGCAGGGAAATTTAATCCTTTCTCAAAGGGCATCAAAAATAATTGTAACAATAAATATTGTATTGTTTTGTGTATGGCGGACTGTAACGTTTGAATTATTCTCGTGGATAATTATTACTTATTGCGAAAACAAACCGTCTTTATAAAAAAAACTCCATTAAAATTTATGAAAGGTATTTTAAATCATTTAAAAGGCTTAGTTTCTTAATTTTATTGAAATTATTTGTATAATTAATTATTCTTCCCTTTCCAACCAAGTAAAATTAAAAATAAATTATGAAACTTGTATTAATGTACATATTTTATTCAACGTTAGACTTAATAAAAAAAAAATATTTCACTTAGTAGAATATGCAATAAATCAATGGTGGATTTTTTTTACATTCTCGACATATGAAATAAAGAAAACAATTTTTGGTCAGATATTTGAATTTGAAAAAAACGTCTCAATTAAAAATAATAACCAATTATTGTTTGAAACTGAAAATTTCCTGCGCTATTCAGGAAAAACGTGATTTTATTAGAAGCATTAACCTCATTATATGAGCTTTTTTGGTGCTTTGCATCAAATATATTAAGTCTTGCCAACATCAGTGTATTGTTTCATTCACCATGTTTGTCTATTAAAGAAAAGTGTATCCTTCATTTTCACGATTGATATAAATTGTACGCGATGGGAAAAACTTGCTCTGATCTTAAAAATATAAAATTATTGAACAGAAGTAAATATTGTGTTTTATTATTTAAATGCAATGCTTTTCCAGCAAGAAGTGATAGCTAACGCCTTGAAAGTGAAAATCATTCATACACTCAAAAATTTCCAGTAATTTATCATTAACGATGACTTCACCAGTTTGCTACTCAAAAATGGTAGGAAATTTCAAGAATAACCTTGTAGTATTCAATCTAATTTAAAATGATGTAATTTCAATTTCTTTTCTGGATAAAACAATTTAAATATGTTCATCCCTACCACATTTTTTATGAGTAAAATATCAACAGGCGTTCGTCTGTGCCACTAAATGGTCTACGGTAATTCGTTTTGGCTAACAGCCAAATCTAAGCGGAATATTACTGATAAACGTTTGAGAATAATAATCTCAGTTGTCGTGCCGTCACTTTGATCTGATAATAAATATGATAAATGATATCGTAAATTTGTTTTTGGTTTTTTTTCGATCAAGGAACTTTTTACATGAATGAATGTTTGTTCAGTTAGAGTAACACTATTATTTATTTATTGAATTGTAAAAATCTCATAATATTAACGTAAAAATAGCAATGTATTTACCACAGTATTTTTTACACGTATACTTATTGTATTTAAGAGTTATTTCGAAATTCACCATTCATTTTCAGAACCATCATTAAACTAAAATTCATCTCGGTTTTATGGTATATTAGGATTATCTACTTATTTAATAAAAAAAAATAATTGTTGAATCTTTGTACGATTTCACAAATTTTGTCACAACTACCCGGGTTTCGCATTATGGCATCTTCAGGCATTCTATCTCACGGATGCGGCAGAACTAATAGATTGTGATAGAATGCCTGAAGATGCCGAAAGGCGAAACCCGAATCGTTAGTGACAAACATGTGAAAACGTTCAAAGTTTCAACAATCCAAATTTGATATTGAAATTTCATCAATCACCTTCAGTTGATATTATAAATAAAACAATAAAAATTGAAATTAAGATATGTCTTCAAATTTTATGTGAATTATGGCAAGTGGTAATGAAACAAAGAAAATAATAACCTCGATGAATTAAAATATTTCATAAACTTGTTGAATTATTTATTTTGTTAACCTGGTTATTGTTGATTATTAATTGAACTTTCATAGTACTGTTTTTATATGAAACGTCTTAATTGATAACCGTATTTTTAAATATAAAATTGTGAAGATAGTACTTATCATTTTGTTTCAATTATTATATTAAAATACAAACTATTTCTTCTAAAAACTGGCAATAAACATCTGAAATGGGATCGAGTATCGATCAAATATCAATCGTTTTATTTATTCTAGCATCATTAATTTTAATATATTTGTTAAAATTCATACATTTTAATAGCAGTTTTTCCCGGAAAATAAACAGTTCCATTTAGTGATATTAATAAATTGCTAAAACATTTGTATCGTAATTGAATGGTTGTGAATAGAAAAGTAAGTTTCTTGTAATTGCTGAAGTAGAGGTTGATGTTCTCTTTATAAATCTTAGTTTTATTTATCTATATTCATAGTTATCACGATATAAAATATTTAAATGTTTTAAAAGTGGTTTATTTTTCTGTTTTAACCCTTTAACAATACTTTTCGTTGGGCAATATTTACAATGTAAATTATTACAGTCAATTTAATGCAAGTATTTGATCTGCATTATTGCACATCAAATGACTTTGTATCACTACGGCAAATTAAAGATATTTCTGATGAAGACGTAAGCCGAAATACCTATCAACTATATACCATATAGATTTTGAATAACTAAAATACATAACTGTTTTTCAACCGTGTCAATATATTTTATCATCAGTTTTAGTGGCTCATTTGAAAAGTCAATAAATAATTTGTTGCTTACAAAACCTTTCAGACACTGAAAATTTCGTTCCATTTATAATGGAACTTTTTGATGACAGCTTATAAGATTAACAGATATTTAATAATACTATAGAAGAGCTTTTAATAAGCCATGTTTTTACTGACAAGCGTACACGTTATAACTTATATCCACAATGAATGCAATATTTCTCGCTGAACTTCTGTTTCTGCGCAATTTCTTTGACCTCTTGTTGGCCAGCTTCCAAAGCGATTGTTCAGCAATCAAGCTTCAGTTTTGAACTCTTCACTGCTTGTAATTGCTTTGTAGAGTTTGAATAATGACCGCGTTGTTCACACTTCTGAAACACTCCTTTTAAACTGAGAAAATCACTGTTGTGGACATGTATATTGTCTAATGCTATATTACGTAAGTAAAATTCACAAAAAAATGATTCAATGCTTAAAGATTTCACCTAAAATAAACAGAAATTTCGCTCCATTTTTTTTGTTTATTTTTATCTGAAGAAACTGTCTTCAATGCATCGTTTCTTCTTGAAAGCTTATTGTTTATATTAATGCCAACTAAATTAGTAATTATAGGTAATTTTTTGAACCTCCTACAACCTTATGTGATATGTTGTCAACCCATAAGTGATAGATAAGTTTGGTTTTTAAAAAACAATATATAAAATTATAGTTTACTTATATACATTATATATATTATTATATTATATTATATATTTATATAGTTACTCTCTTTTCGTGCCTTTATAATACATAGTGTGACCGAAAGTATTGTAACATTTAAACGGATCAGTTGATATTGCTCGCGATAGGTGAAACCTGTCAGTATGATAAAATATATTGAAGAATACGTGTAAAAAATAGCAATATATTCTACAATTTCGGAGAACTAAAAAACATTGCTATTTTTAACACCGTGTTATAATGGAGTTCTATCAAGTGAATGCCAATTTAATTAATATATTGAAGAAATAGTACCGAAAACGTGTTTTTATTATTTAAAATATCAAGCTTGTTTATACAAAATTTCTGATCATTAAATATGTTTTGGAAATAGTACTATCAATGTATTTTAATTGTTCAAAACAAATATCGATTTTAGAGGGCTAAGATGGTCACAATTAAAAAATCATTAACATATTCATATTCAAAAACTGTTTTACTTTCATCGGTTCGGAAAAAATATGCCTAAATTAAAAATTATTTTCTATGCAGATTACGTTGAATTTTTGTAGAACTTTTTCTCGGTACAAATTTTGTAAAGTAACAGAGATTTATTACAGCAAATGTATTGGACAATATACGAAATAAATAACGATGTGTCACAACTTTGTTTTGTGTTGGGATTATTTTACAGCTTACTTATCTAACTTTATTAAAAAAATCAATACGGCTAATGTAGTGTTAAACCGAAAGCTCTGAAAGCTCTTTCTTACACTCGTCTGCTTTCACTTTAATAGCGGTATTAAACAAGAAAAACAACAGATATTTTATTTCACCCATCAGTCTTTCAGCTTTCGAAAAACTTTTAAATGTTCATAATGGGTTTTGAAAATGGCCGCAGACTCATTAGTTTGCTTCGTGGGGAAAATATTTCTCTTTCTTTAATATTAAATGATCTTCATTGTCACTTTTGGAGCATTGTTAAATGAAAATGAAATAATGACTTCATTGTTATCATTGACAACTACTCTACCGTTATTTCAAAAAAGACGATTTACGATAAATGGAATGTTTGAACAACCAAACAATATTTTTCGGTTGATGGTATATTGAAAAATACTTCAATAAAACTTAATTAATTAATTTTTAATGACATGGAGTATTTAAACTTTTTTGTCTTACAAAAAATAAGCTATACACTTTCTAAAACTTTGACTGACATTAAAAGCAAAATTTATTTCTACCTTAGTTTCAAAATTAAGTATGTCAGTTGATATCATAAATCACGAACTGCCACAGTGTGTATCTTTCTAAGTGTCAGTATCAGCGTTTGAATCTAATATATTGTGCTAGATAAAAAATCCTTATTTCTATCGTGCGTGTTTTCTGAGATACGACCTCATAGTTTTAATGCCTGACAAGGTTAAATAAACTGACTTTAGCTTTTTGTTTGCTTCACTCCAAAAGCTCAACTTCGCTGATTATACAAGGCTTGTCTTTGCGAAACCTTGAATGAGTTTTATCGTGAGAGAATTATTTTAAATCGAAAATTGATTTGTGGGTTATAACAACGGTTTTAATTTCGAGTCAAGCAATTGTCAACATCGTTAGTTTTTGCGACACATATCACGAGCTCAAACATAATTCTGTGAAAGATTTATCGATTTCGTTAGTAGTTATGATTGTGCGTCGTATCTAAAAATTCCATTACACTCTTTTAAAAAATACAGCGCAGTGAGAACAGTTAATCAAATACTATTCCTTCTTTTGCTTAATCTATTATACCCTGAATTCACTGATGTTAGACTACGGAATCAACAGTGAATTCCGTATACAAAGTTATGTTAAAAGTCCACATCCTTTACATTATAAGCGAGCACAAATTCAAAAAATCATAAAATTATTTAAATAACAACTTCGTTAGTGCATTTACATCATACCTTAGTAGCTCATTTAAGTAAAATTCAAAATATATATGAGTACTAGAATAACGATTCATATATATTTTATATGATTATTTTAAGCTTATCATAACGTTAAAAAAGAACAAAATTATATGCTCTAATTGAAAATAAAGCGCTGAAAGTTATATTCTTATGATTTTTGTTTAATCACGTTATTAAAGAAAAAAATAAGAATTTATTATTATGTTTTGGATAAAAATAATTTAAAATGTTTAATAAAAAGAAGATTTCAAAAATTATTTCAATAATAAACAATTCGATTAAAATAAAAAAATCTTGTGGCGATTTTTATTTCTTACTATTATTCTTTTATTTTTCAACAGTAAAAATCACCGACAAATTGTTAAATATATTTAAAATATAATGTGATATTAAAAATATATTATTAATGACTGAAAGATAATATAAAGTACCAAAATTGAGACTTACTAACGAAACGAAAAACCCCTGTGATATATTAAAAAACATTTATTTATTTATTTAATTAATCAAATATCGAAGCCAAAGCAAATATTAAAATAAATATTAATTATATCGTTGTTTAAAATTAAAAGTGACAAAAATGTTCGAAGGAATAAAAAACAGCAAGATTTCCAAATTGGCCCTATCCAGATACCTATCACAGTCATTGTAAGTATAAAACAATCTTTGTATATATATTTTTAATATAATTATTTATATTATATATCCTGTGTATGTCCACCATATTGAAAGTTAGTAGAGTGAAATAAAAGGGTTCCAGGTGATTTACTTCGCTGAGAAGTAAAAATCTGCTTTCGTAAAGAGAAACCCTTTTCATTGGAAGCAAATATGAATGAAAAACTCTCAAATATTTTGTACAATTCCAAACAAATTGTCACTCACCACCCGAGTTTCAGGCATACTATCACATAAATGCGATAGAACTGCCACACAGCAAATAGCTTGCATCACATTTTTACAAGAAGGATTACACTAGAAAAACACAGATCCCAAAGCTAAGATACAAATAATCTCAATAACTATAGATTTGAATATGACGCGCAATTTGCACATGATAATGTTAGAAACAATACATACAGTTAATGAGTCTTTTAAATGGAAGGATTTTACAATAAATATTATATTAACAAATACCATTAAAATATGTGTAGATTATTTGACAATACTTTATTTAAAATTGGTGGTTGTGATGGGGTTACACATTAAGTAAATTTATGAGATTTTAGACTTATATTGCATATGGAATCAAACAATTAAAAATTATGAAAGTTAAGCTGATCGTTGAGAATAAATATTGAATTTAACTGAGTTCGATTTATTTTGAAAATTTATTGATGAAATAATTCATGATTTGTTGTGTTCTGATGTAATAATGAAATATATTGATTGAATTGGTATTTACTTGGTAGAACTCCATTTTAACACAGTGGAAAAATAGTAATGTTTTTTAGTTCTACAATTTTTCATTATATATATAAGATGTAGTTGATAGTTATTTCGGCTCACGCTATCATCGGAACTAAGAAAAAAAATGTAGAACTTACATTGCTATTTTTTCACCGTGTAATAATTAAATACCTCAACTAATGTTAAATGTGTCGTTTTTCGATAAAAAAAATTGTTGGAAATAATGTCAATGTACAATGTATTTGTATAAACATATATAAATTGTATCGTTCCATGTTAATATTGATTAAAGTGATACTTGCTGATCAGCAAAATGGTGGGCAAATAAAACCAAATATACCTAATTGAAGTATTTTTTTGTTATTCAACGGTAAACAAAACGCTTTTTTTAAGTTTATAAGATCTGTTTAACTTCAGGGGTTGAAAAAATTAGTCACAACTCCGTACTCGCTAATCTCTCTATTCAAATTTCCACCATGCTAATGTTTTAGAATTAACAGTTTTATAAAGAAAGGTTTACTTTTATCTTCAACTGAAACCTAGAATAAACATTAAAAAGTTTGCCTCGCTAATCACGAAGTCTCGTAATGCGTAATGCTATTTATCAAGTTGGTAATCCGCCATACTGACACAAATTCTCGTATTTAAGTCATTACACATTCATTTATTCCTTTGAGTTGTGTTGGAACGACCCTAATCCTACACATAATATTAAGGTAAGCCTAGGCAAAAAAGACTTCCGTTGAACTTAATTATGGTAAAATATCATTGTCAAGTCTTAATTCTTCATATCTTTCACAATTGTTGAATAGAAAATATCTTTATTTAAAATTCATTTCTTATTAATATTTTAACATATTAAATTCAAAATAAATTAATAATTATAGCAAAAAAACCTTGGAGGCGCCGGGTATCGATCCCGGTACCTCTCACATGCTAAGCGAGCGCTCTACCATCTGAGCTACGCCCCCGGTGTTCAACACAAAACAAGTCACACTTTTATTTCCAATGAAAGTAATTTAGGTACTGGTGAAACAGGTTAATCGTTATAAGTAGTTCGATACATTGTCTTTGATAGATTACTTTCACTTTTATTCACATATTTGAATTAACTAACCTAGATTAATATAATTGATTTTGACCAGTGTTTCTATCGCATGTTATCATTTTGAATATTATATTAACAGTTCTTGGCAAAAACACAATAGTAAGAATATATGTATATTAAAAAAAAACAAGGATACGTAGATATACATTATAAATAGGTGTTTAGGAGGTTAGGGTAGCAAACATTTTTAATCAATTTAGAGACCAAAATTAAAAAGATATTTTCTTACTAAACAAGTTCATACTGAACTTTATAACCATATATAGCATATTAATCTATTAATACAATAAATTGTAATCATATATTTTATTTCCATGTGTATTATACTATAATTAAGTAAAACGTGAAATTAACGTAAAGTGTGTTTATTTTTTTCTCTATTCCACTTTTGTTATATTGGTAGTGCTTCATTTCAATGCGCCTTTCATTGAAGCTTTACACTGACCATCTATCGAATTTCAACATTATGTATCGTTACAATCTCTCTTATTTATTTATTAGTGGACAGAATTAATTAGTCAAAAAAATTATCATATAATCAAGAATGTTTCTGACATGATGTCATTGAAGCTTGACAGATCTTCTTTCATGAGTGGTAAAAAAATACATTGAAAACCACGCTTAAAAAACTCTTCCAACATAGGATCAAAAAAAGTTCAGACCGATCAGTTTGAGGGTATAATGCTCTCTAGTTGGGTACCTTTAGTGCTAGCCACTAATCAAAATGGAAATAAGTCTGCACATTTTAAAAACTTATGACAGCAACTTTTTTATGTAGTTTTTAAAAAAAATTCAAAATCAGCTAGTATGTAATGGTGTCTTGCAACATTGAAAGAATAAGATGACCTTAAACAAAAATTAGATTTTTCCACAAAACCTATAGCCATCATAAAGATTTTAAAATTTCTCCACATATAGTTTACATATTTCTTCAAGACTTGCTGCTTGCCGTCGTTTGTGTAGCAAGTCAATTGAAATCCATGACTTTTAAAAGATTTAAAACAGATATTTTAATATTTGTATTCGTTGCAGGATAAAATATTTACGCTCATATTTTTGTCAGAATATTGATCAAAAAAACTAAACCATAGCTAACACTCAAAGTCATTTTCAATATTAGAAACAACCCTCGCCGATAAAACATTTCCCTAAAGAACCCTACAGATCTTTTATGTGTTTACTGTAATATTATCTACACTATAACTAATTCATTACCCAATATTATGATCTGCTATCTAAACAAAAGCTTACAACTCTCATTAAGAATATTTTGACATTGACATTAAATGTAAATGTATTTATTCGTTGTTAAATAAGTTATTGCATTTACAGAATATTTTGCTAAGCTAAAGAATTTATTTTTACGTTGACTGTCGACCGCTGCAAAATCCAATCCACACTTAAATCACCCGTTCACTCAATTTTATCGTTATTGTATTGAGCCAAAGCCTTGTTCCCCTGAAAGCCTATATAAATGAGTGGATTGAGTACTTCAAATAGTAAAAGTTGGCTGTACTAACTTTATTCTGCAATTGCGCTTTTTATTTTATTCGTCGATTCAAAGATAAAACTTACTTTCAAACTGAGCTTTCAGCGAAAACGATTCGAAGAATTTCCAAACTCAAAATAGCTCGATCAAAATTTTTGATATTATAAAAAAATGAAATTCATAAAATTGACTGTAGCTTTTGTGATTCACTTTACATGGGGCAGACAGGGTAGAGAATTTCAATAAGATCTAAAAAAACATAAATACATATTTTCCATTCTAAATTACTTGGAAACGTAATTTAATAAAGCTTAACAAAAGGATTAATTAAAAATTGATGGTAGTGTCTGTGACTCATTTTACATTTGAAAGACCAGTTGTAATTATTTTAAAGAGATTAAACGCAATATAAATAAGCTATCAGACATAATATTACTATATTTGGTACACATAGCGCTTTTTTTCTTCCAAATGGCTGAAACACATCCGTTTATCACTGCCATACATAATAAATGTCCGGTAAATAAATAGTAGATCATTGACATCAACAACATTTATTTTTGGTCAATGGTGAGTTTATAAATAATATAACCTAAACTGTTATATAAAGAGATATGCTTATATATATAGAAGCCATCTATAGATAGGAAAAAAGAGTCCAGGTGGTCATGAAATATACAGACGTAATAAAGCTCACTGTCGAAATAAATACATATAGGTCTGAGCGCATTGCTAATAGAATAAATAAAAAGACAGATATATTGTCCTCAGGATTTACAAAGTACTTTTAAGACAGTCTAAAAGTCACTGAATAATTCATTCGATGAAAGTACGTGACAGTAAGCGACCATTGACTGAAAATGTGAAGTAGTACTTAAAACGACATCTCATAATAATCCAAGCGTCTTGTGTAGAGCTTTTTTCAGTAGCTTTCTAAGCAGCTTAAAATTTCAGCGTGATACAAAATACATTATACTTAGTAAAATCTACCAGATACATATTATCCATAGTAAATTAATTAAAGATATATGTATGATATATGTAGATATATTACATATAACGAAAAACCAATACAGTATAATTAAGACACTTTTATTAACATAAATGTACTGTCTTTTGATTGAAGATCTTCAAGTGACAAGTTGCAGTGTTAAGTCCTTGCATGTGTGCTTAAGTTCCTATATGAAAGCCAAAATGTCAAAAATGTATTAAAAATTTAAAAGATGTTAAATTTAAGTTTAATTCACTCTTTAGACATCCGATCATCTACACGGTCGTTTTTACATTTTTTGTTAAATTGCTAGACTTTAAATTACACTGATCACATTTCAAAACGCTAATGTCATCAGATTTTACGCGATCGTGTATACGCTCATTTCACTATGCCATTCGGTTCTAACAAGGGTAAAAGTTATACATTTTTAAGGTCATAATTTTTTAAATTTACGATCGTTTTTCTTTTTAATTGAAAAAATATTCGCAAAAAAAGATAACATTTCTCACCGGAACTTAGCTCGGATATAAAAAATGCCCTCTTTCAATCTTACTCTCGCATTTTTATTCGCCTTTTTTATTTTCTCTGTTAACTGACCTTTTGTATAAAATGCATTGTTTCTAGAAAAGATTTCGGGATTCTGTAAAGTAGTCTTTAATGTTCGAGTCTACTTTCAGTCAAAAAAACCTTTTGTTTTAAAACATTTTCATAAGGTTTATGCATTTGGAATTCGAACACTTATTCCGTCTTTATTTTTCTAAGATACGAACCTATGCAAATCGTCTAAATGAAAAGAAAGAAGAAAAAGACGAAAACAATGAAATCGTATGCTACTATTATTTTTTTTATTTGTGTCCGTAGTAAACTGTCTGACTTGACTTGTAAGAATACCTGAAGATGCCGAAAGGCAAACCATGGCCTTTAGTGACAAAAAACATGAAATTGTACAGAGTTTAAATAAATCATATTTGATATTGAAATTTTATCAAGCACCTTCAGTTAATGTCATAAATTATAATATCATTGTTTTAAGTATGCAATCATTAAAATACAATTAATTTACAAATAAAAAATAAATATGTTTTTCTAATATAAGATTGTATTAAATAAAAAAATGATTCCTTAATACTATTTCCACAATTTTATTTCAAACAGATCATAACAAATTGTGCTCATCGCGAGCATTATAAGCCAAACTTGTGGAAATGATACATGGAATTTTGTTTATTTATTTAAATAATAATAGATTAATGTGTTTCGTTATTTCATTTTTAGGTTTCTGATAATGATCGTAATAGTGTAAGGTGTAAAGATCATTCCATACAGTACTGTATCGGGTTAAAAATTCGGGACTTATATTCTTTTCATTTGCGTTATGAAAAGCGGGCGTGAACAGTATCTACGTACATATAACGCATGAAGATACAATCAAATTGTCACGCAGTATTTATTTTGATATTATTAATATCCGAAAGTACTTATTTTATTCAACTGTATTTTATAAATATTATACTATGTTTTTGTCCAAACCCCCCCCTGAAAAAAAAAAAAGCAGGGGGAGGCCTTCATCCAGCAGTGGATCGACCCCGGCTGATGATGATGATGATGATACTATGTTTATCACAAGATTATGAGCTCTACGGCTGAAGAATTTTGAATAACGCTATATTACCAAGTAGCAGTAGTTACTTATTTTAATCAGTTCGTTTTGATAAATAATTATGTTTTACAATATTTTCACCTTATCTTGATTATGTTGACACTAAATTGTTGGTTATTAAATTTGTCTTAAGGAAGGGTATTAATTGTCATAAATAGAACTTAATTTTTATACCCCTACGTATAGTTACAAAAATCGAACATTCCGGATATTTCTATCTAAAAGTTTTTCATGTCAGAAGAAAGTAAATCAAAAACACACAAGGATGACAAAAATCAAGATCAGTGTTCTACTTCAAATGACCGATTCATTAAAGCCATACACTGGACTGAGTTTAAGCTTACTCTATTCTATTGACTATCTCTTACTATTCGGGTCAATTGCAGTACCAGTGAGTGAAGTGGATTTTATTTGGGGTAGTGAATCGGGTCTGTTTAGTACAGCGGTAATGGAGTGAACACAGCCACTGGAACGATTCCGGAAGCGGGGAATAATACTATATGTATGTGAACTGCGCTCTTTTCGTACGACTTGCAATGCTTGAGTCCTTATTTTATTTTTTCTTTGATTGATTGATTACTAAGCGAAAGTAAGAAAAATATATTTATTTTGTTTCAAACGGTTCAAATCAGGACCAAGATTATTATATATATATTGAATTGGGATTGATTTAGTAGAATTCCATTACAATTCGGTATATAAATATTTTTTTTACAAAAATATAGATTAATCAAGCAGATATAACAATAACTGTGTAAATTGTACTTTACATCGTGTTTTATTATTAAAGCAATCCTTTTCTACCGAAAAGTGAATTTTAGAGTTAAAAGAGTTTTTCTACATTATCAGCTGACACAATAAAAATTACAACGAGACTATTTTTACAAAATTTACAGCTATTTATAGCAAGCAGTAAAAAAATTACAACAACAAATAACTTATAAAAGTAATCATGCAACAAATATTCAATGAAGTAAAATAGTTTAAATATAAAATGTCAGAATCCTATAGTTAATATTTTTTAAGTAAAATCAGCAGTAAAATCGAAAGTTCATTAAGTGTTTAAAAACACGCATTAGTAAAAATAGCGAGCGGAAGATTTTCAAAATCAAATAACTGCATTTAAGTATTTCAAAGAAAACAATGTACGGAATAATCTAAGGTAATTAAAACGATATGAAAATTTTTTCAGTCAGAGACATCTTGGTAAATTATGAAATATAAAAAAAAGCAATGTCAATGCTTACAGAAAATAACCTCAGAATATTGTTAGATTATTCAAATAATTTGAATTTTTAATTTGGTTACCTATCTTAAGCACATTAGAAATGCAATTACATCTAGAAATTAAATCACAATTTTTTAATGTTTTTTAGTAAAGCATTCAATGTTTTTCTATATAAACTATATTAAATTCTAGAGAGCAGAATCAAATATTGAAAAAAAAGTCTTGTTTTAACTACAGTGATAATTTTAACAGTTTCTGTTTTGTGTATTGTGGTCTACGTCGTTTGCTCAAAATATTACACCCCGATTAATTGTAATTAATTATGTACCGTATATCGTTATAAGGTTTTGGGCATTGCTCCGGGTACAATTTATATAAGGCTTTTAGACGATATGCTTACGTTTAAGCATTATAAAGACGGTGGTAAATGCAGGTTACACGGAAACCGCTTTACGCCTATTTGCGTAGGCACTTATGTTTGCATAAATTCTGTTGTTTGCTTCCGCTTTGCTAATTTGAGGTCATCGTGGTGTAAACCACGCTTTTCATACGAAGAACAAGTGAAAACTGTGCTTAGTTCTAAGAGTAAACGCCACTTTGACGACAGTTTACCGTTTTCATAAATCATTTCTCTATCCAGAGCGATACCAGTCTTGATAACAAAAGTTGAATGTTTAATGTGTGATTTTACTAATAGCATACCACGAATCGTGGCCTACGATGATTGTATCGAATTTCAAGCATTGTAAACTATTTTTACAGAACATCTTTCTACAAAAGATCAACTACAATCAAATGTATGAGTTTTAATAGATATTGTTGAAAAACTGCAATTATTTGGTTTGTTATTAAAATAATAAGACACAATGTTTGGTATTATTTCCACAATTTTATATTTCTGAAATTAATGCAAAAAGCGTTTCTAATCTTATGAATTTTAAATTTATATATAATGCAAACATTATGCATAATTCTAACCAAAAAACGACAGCTAACAACACGTAAGTTAGTATTTACTTATTTTTTCTTGGCTATTTTTAATATTGATTATACTTCATTTTAAATGTGCAATAAATTTCAATATTTATTCATTTCTATTATTATATACTTTTGAATAATTAACAAACACAAAAAATATTCACGTTTAAAACAATGGTGCGTTTTAAATTAAATACTTCTGTTGAAAATTATCATGCTGCAATATTGTCATAATATATAATAACTAAATGTGTACTTTAATATTAAATGCAATTGTTGACATTCATGTATACTTATTCAATCTAACACCACTCCGAATGTAGAAAATATGTCTTCCTTATGCAAAAACGAAAAACTATTTGTTACACAGTTTCTCAAATATTCTCATTAAAAAGAGAGTAAGGGTAGAAGGAGTACTGTTAGGTCATGACAAGTGTTAAGCTATCCGTTGTCACTATGTCCTGATTTAAGGATCAAACATTCGGGAGGGAATTTCCAGACATCATGAACACCCATCGCGATTGAGAATTAGCACATTCGTACTGAAAAGATTGGAGCCACTACATCATAAACCCGATAATTGTATATATATATATGTATTACTTTAAAGAGTTAGTAAAAGTCATTAAGAGCTTCAATGGTATTTGCTAAAGCTCTATAACAATCGTAAAAAATGATGGCAATGTAAAAATACATTAGGGATGTAGGTAACCTACTAAAGTTTGCTCACTACGAAGCTTCTAAAATTATGTAAATCTTCCCTGGTTGTATTATACTTGTTAGCGTGAGAGAATTTTCCCGAGTGATCGTCACACAAATGCCTACACGAAAGCATCGCAGAAGCTTTCAAAGCTTCGAAGCTTTTATGGCTAACATTATTAAATTCTCACAATATTAGGCGAGTTTTATATTTTTCACAGCTTGGCGTATTAAAACAAGTGTAATGTATAGCTGAATTGTACTTTTTCACTTAAGTTGATTATTCTATAAATAACTTTAATTATATCGTTTCAACAACGATTCTAGTCAAACTGCACTGTATTTTTTATTTTTATTTGCGTTCTAACTTTAAGAAATGTTTTTAAAAACACTTTTTTTAATTAAATTCTGAAAAATGAAAACATTCTCTTGTTTTGCTGGCTTCAATTTAGTATTAAATTTTATTTTTATTTAATTAACTACACCTACAACCGTTAAAAACCAAATTTAATAGATCGCCTTAAGCATTTCTACTTAAAAAATATTGCGTTTCAAGATAACCTTAATAAAATATCACTATCACTAACAAAAGCTTTTCTATTGTATATTATATATTTATATAAATGCATTTACCAAAAGTTAACAACTAAAGGAAATTTTCCTGAACATATTTTGTTGGATTTTTATTTTTGATACGAAGTCAAAATGAAAATTCGAATTGCATTATTCCTGATTATCAAACATACTTTGTTTGTTCTTTGAGCGTGAATTATTAACCTGCTAATAACGCTGTCACTGAATAGAACTCTTTTGACGATTTTACTTCAGATATGAAAATATTTTATTATAACAAGAGTGAGTTCAGGCACGTAGAATTATTAATGTAACGTATTAACTCAAGCTCTGTCGGTTGACTTTCTTGCCAATTTTCAATGTTGACTATACTTTGATTGATTTTAAAGCTCAAATGCAAATGACAAATATTTTTTTTATTATATTTTACATGAATATATTAATGACATAGAGTCCAAAGTGCCATTTTTTTATTGAACATAAATATAATATTTCTCACGAAAAAAAACCTGTACTATAAGGTGAAAATTTTTACGAGCATTTCAATAAAATAGATTTATTATATCGACTGACTTTGACAGATTATAATTTCAATACAAATACTGAATGGTTGAACCTTTGTACTAGCATATTAACTAACCTACTGAAGTCGTAATTAGCAAAACATGTGGAATCGCACAAAATTACTACATTTCTAATTGAAAACTTTACCTTTTGCTTAGTGTTTTTTTTTTAATAAAACAAAATATTTTTAAGAATTTATCGTGTTTCATCATCGCTGTTGTACACAAGTCTATAAAAGAGCATATTTGCACACATACGCATATCTCATACACACGCATACGTCCATCAGCCGTCACGTGACTAACCCCATTATGTCTGACGTGTAAATGGCAAGTATCTGTACGTGAGATGTATTCGGTTCACAGAAAGCTTCGCGAAATATGATATAACTTTAAAGGCTTCAGTAAAAAATACACTTGCATAAAATTACACTGAAGTGTTGATCAATGATGAGCTATCGATGACACAATCTAGAATTTTTATATGTTAAATCATTGAAATTCTATAGACCACATCTGGGTTATGCTATTCTGTATATTAAAGCATACTTCTACTCAGTTGCATGCGAAATTATTTTTATTAAAAAAATTAAGCCGTTGTTATAAATGACTTAGAAAAAAATAACCACACAAACAACAAAGACATGACTATTACAAGCTATGTAATTTTTATGTTATAAAACCATTTCATATTCTGCTTGAGGATCGCAAAACGTGAAACCAGGATCGTGAATGTAAAATCACTTGGTAAATACCAATAACTGACAATAATTCAACAATTCAAACTATGATTTGATTCTTTCAATTAATGACATTTGAATAATATTCAACTCAGTTTTAGTACTATTTCCACAACATATTCAACATTCAAGATTGGTTTTGCTTATCGCAAAAATTATCAACTATTTAGTTGATAATTCTCGTGACAAGAGAAACCGGTAATGATCATTAAATATATTATAAAAAAGTACCATTTTGTATTATTAAAAATACATTTTATATATATGTATTGTAAGACTTTGAAATAACAATTTAGAAAGCAATGCCTTATAGCGGATGACTATATAATTATTAAATTTTTAAATTTTGCTGTGGATTTCATTTTTAGTTAAATTATAATATATTGATATATTTTTTAGCTTTTTTTATAAGAATATATATAAATAAAATTATTCTATGACCAGATGTAAAATTTTCTAGTAAGTAATTAATAAAAGTTAGAATTGTGGTTTTAATTACTTACTGTTAGATAATTATTCATTGAAATACTGTTTAACAAAAATATTATTTTCGTAATGCATATATATAATATATAATACTTGAAGCAAAAGTTTCGTATTGTTAACTTTAAATCAAACAAAAAGAAGGAAATGAATTCCCAAGCGTCTGTTATATCAAACTTGCAAATGGCAAAACATTTCTGTATTCAGAGAAATATTTGAAATTCCACCATTGTAAAAAGCCTTTGTATTTTTATATAAAAAAAATATACCAAATATATAAATGATTTATTGAGCTTATTCAATGTTTTAACGTTTTATTTTTCTAGAATGAGATGATATTTAAAGGAATAGGAAAGCTTTATACGGCTAAAAGTAACAAGCTTTTTTAACCTCGGCTTCTGTTAACTTTCCTAGTTCATTTCAGTACGAATTGTACACACATACTTGTATTTCTGTGTGAGTGTAGCATGTGGGGATATAATTATAATGCGTGAACTGTTTACGTGAACCAGATTCTCTATGGATTGCTCAGCTCTGCAGCGAATTAATTTTTTATTTATAAATACACGTTAAAAAGTTTACAAATAAAAAGTCATTGCTTTTGCAACGTCAAAATGTCAAAAAATTAAATGTTGGAAATTAAAGAAATAAACAACAAAACAAAAAATAAGTATAGCAAGAAAGTCAAACAAGCAAGCTCATGAAAAATCTCATTTCACACATTTAAAAAAAGTATTCGCCTGAACTCACTTTCGTCCACATAGAATATGACAACATCCGAAGCAATATTGTTGAATATTGTTAATGCTCTTACCATTGGCAACCTCAGTCTAAGTCTGTCTGTAACGACAGAACAGTTATACAACAAATACATCAATTTTGAATTGTTGAATATTTGTACGATTCCGCATGTTTTGTTACTAACTGTCTTTTGGTATATTCAGTCATTTTATTACACGGATACAACAGAAAACCATGTAACATATGTATTCAATCTAGTCAGTATCATTCGACTCAATTTGGGAGTTCTTAATGTTTATATGAGATAAGTATTATTACACTGACTAATGGATTGTAATTAAAATAAATGCATAAGTGCGGTGTCCAAGCAATTAGTAACAACTGAGTCCCACAAAAATGTAGAAAGAAAAGCGATTTCAAATTTCAAAGAAACGTTTTCAATCCTAAGAGAACCTTGGCCGATAAAATAAGAAGTAATGTGAACATTTTCTAATCCACAAAAAAGAGCTTTTTCTCATCTCATATTGCGATTAAAAATGATTGATTAGGTTTTATACATCTCTATGCATATGTATTTATATAGTTTATATTTCAATTTCAATAAATAATCATATTTTTCATCGTCCGTACAAAAGACTATGTTTAAGCTCAAAAATTAATTCACGACTGATGAAATCGAGCTCGTCAATCATTGCAAGTGTTATCATATGTGTGAGCTACTCAAGTTTTTCGATGTTGCCAGATATAATATAATATAATTCGCTAATTAATAATTATGTATTTTTATCAAGAGAATATATTTATTTGCTACGTAACTGCCCACAATTTTTTTTTATTCTTCCAGCAATGTGTAAAATACTTGCATTACAGATTCTCAGTATAAGCATTGTATCACAAATATGAAAATTGATATTTAAAATTAAGTGACAGTTAGAAGATTGTATCTATACACTTTGATATTAGATCGTTAATATCATACTTTTTACTCATAGAAAAATACGTGCTATCCAAATAATATATCATATTTCTTTGTTAGTGATCGTTTTACTTTCAAACTACCCTGTTGTTTTAAATCGATGACACTTTTTTTAACGGCATATGCTTTTTTCGTTGAATGAATGTTCGTATAAAACGCGCCTGCAAAGATTTTCCAGTTTGTGTTCATGTATCGCGTAATATGTGTCGAAAGAAATTTCATCCAGCACATTTAAATACCTCTCAAGGATCTTTGTAAGTGACACTTTACTGAAAGTCTTTTCTTCATAAATGTGGTACAATTTTATCGTTATTTTTTATCGTTAAGTTTAAATATTAAGATACATGCACACATAATTAAAAAAAAAGAATTGTTTCGAAAAAGGTTTGCAGTTTAATGGTGAATAGAACTAATGTTGTTTTTAGTATAAGATTTACAAAACTGGAGACGCAGCTGTATGAAAATTTAATTTTGATACATTTCTAAAGTTAATAAACCCCTTGTTTTTTTACATAATGCATAACTTGACGTTCAATAATTATTATTTATTAAAAAAAAACTTTTAAACAAGCTTTGTCGTTAGATTTTAATTTATGTACAATACTGTAACCAATATACTTATTTAAGCTCAGTAAAAGTTTTACAGAAACGAAATGGTTAATGTGAACAGTTTAGGGTTTGAAATGGTTTCTTTCCGGTATTGACAATACAAAAAACGCCAAACGTTTTTTTACTCACGATTTGGATTTTTTCTCTTTCCGTAACTTCAGGCCTTCTATTCAACAGATTCCTTTAAATAAATATAAAATAAATAAACAGACGTGAACCTTATTGTAGGAGCTATATACAAATGAAATACTTTTAAAAATTACTCTTTCTTGTGTAAGGTTTTCACAATAAACATCTACTCTAAAATGGTGTTACGTTATATAATTCGAAAAAAAAATGTTTTTACATATCTATTTGAAATTAATATATTTATAGCTATTGCAAAAATGATTCCTAATTGAAGTAATCTCACGTAAGATAAATACAAAAAAGAATCAGAAAGACTATACTGTTCGTTTAGTATAAGCAATGAATTAAATTGTGTTCTGTGTATTGTCAAAATTTCCTTACAATCTTATTTGACGTTCATCAATCAAGTTCGTGAGTGAAAGCCCATAAATAATATTCTAAATAAGTTTTCCATAACTAAATTTGAATTGTTGAAACATTGTATGGATCCGTATGTTTTGTCATTTACGACCCTAGTTTTGCCTTCCTATAATTCCAGGCATTTTATAACATGGAAATGTAAAAAATTGTAAAAAATTTACATTTGTTTCTAAAATTCCATTAACGTGCTCATTCGATCGAAATAATAAATCTTATAATCGCATTGAAATCCTTCGACTGACAGGAGCTCTAGTCATCACAGTAGGTTTATTGACGCCATAGTTTTAGAGTCAATGAATAATGGACGGTCTATAAAAAAATCAATAGATATAAAATAATCTTAGTTCCACTATCAAATTTTTAGTTTATCTTATTCGAATATTAAATAAATCTTTACTTTCATTATTTTATTTCAAGTCTTTATTACTATTAAACAATCTCAAATCATCCGAAAACAGTATAGCTTATTTAAATAAACTTCAGCAAACGTTATTTAAGCTACAGAATCGCAATTTCTCTACGACTCTAGGGAAACGTTCGGTATTAGTCACAGAACACACTGAATTCAAGATATGTCCTTACTTCCAGAAGCATGCACAATTTATATATCAAGTTAAATGATAAGCTTGTGTTGTTACTAAATAAGGCATGAGAATTAAATGGATATTAATGAAAATGACAAATGTAACATACACTGTAATTAATACATATTTAGAAAAACTACTCAGTAGCAAAAGTGTATTAAAGCTTCGGATAGAGCTTTTTCAAACGTTTGAATTTATTGTAGATATTTTTTTTACTTTCACATTTTTTTATAAAACTTTGACTTGACCTTTTTGAATACACTAATTGTTAAAAGTTTTTGATGAGGTAAGATTTATATTTTATGAAACAATAATTATTTTTTGTTTTATAATCAAGATGGGAAGATTTAATAAATATTTAAAATATAGATTATTTATCGCTTAAATCTATGTATTGCTGAGGATTTTAGATACGATTAAGGGTGTTTAAAAAGAAGTTAAAGACTAAATTTCATCTATAAGTTTAAAAATCAATCAAAATCAATCCTTGAATTATTCCATCCTGGAAATTGATCACGTGATTTAACAGTTTAACTTTGATAGGTGAAAACATGGAAACAATTAAACAACGATATAAAACATTTTTACTTAAAATAAAATTTATTCAACATACGTACACACATTTCGTTAAATGAATTAATTAAGTGTATAGAGGCATTATCAATTACAGTGATGGCTCGTTTGTAAAATTTTGTGTATCTCTGAAAACGTGATATAGGTTTTAATGAATCACGTTTATATAAACATCCATTGACCTTAATCACGCGTATTTTATATGAAAGCGTTACTTTGAGATAATTATCCATGAGATGAGTAATAATGATCATCATAACTACCACGACCTAAGTGCACTTAAACGGGAATCGTTTTTTATTCATTTTAGTGATAAGACGTCGTTAATTACGAGCGTTACTTTGTCTACTGATGAAATTTCATTAATTAATGATAGAGATGTGACAGTAGTAAGCTAATCACTCTCTTTTTGTCACGTTTTTTTTTAAGTTGTAAAATGGAAAAGTGTATATATCGATAAAAACAGCATAAATCAATTTAATATTTAAATAAATAAAAAAAAAAAAAACAATGTATGTCTATTACAAATGTGGATTATACTACTGGCGGTGTCTTGAAAGAAAATTTTGTTACTCAGTTTTTCTTTTACGAAAAGTTAAAGAGGTACTACCGGGATAGTAGATTGCTAACTCCACTGTACGCTTTGTGTTTTTAAGATCGTATGGGAAGGAAGAGTTTTTCAAACATAACTAACACCCATTTAAAAAGAACATATATATTGATGACAAAATTAGGCTTTTGAACTAGGGATCGATCCCATGAGATTTATCATAAAAGACAACGTCATCCTTCATTGCACTACGAACCTGACAAGTATGCTGGTAGTAAATTAATTATTCATGTTGTGTTTTTGGAAATAGGCATTATTCAAAGGTAAAATGACTTAGGGTTTATAAATGGACTTTGTTTATATGATTAATCATTCTAGACGTAGTTTTAAAGTTAAGATTAACGGTGTGTGACAAAAAATCATGTATTCAATTTCAAACAGACATAAAAGCTCTACTTCCGATAAATAAATAAAAAATTCAGATACTCAACTTAAAAAGTAAATGATAAATATTTTATCCAATTTAATTGGGAATCAAATTACCTTAAATCAGTTAAACAATGGCTAAAATCACATTTTTACCGAATTCGTATTTGTTTTCTCCACAAATTTTCATACTTAATTGAAGTTATTAAATAAATGAATGCTTTTCAGTCGTCTCGGTAATGAATAGGAAATGCGAATCATTCAATCAGGTTTATTGAGTAAATTAATTATTAGTAAGTGTTATAACAACAAGACAAAACATTGCTAATGAAAAAATATTAATTTAATCAGTGTTGACACCAGCTGAGTTGTAATCAGTTTTAAGACATGATTTCATCATCATCATCAGCCGGGGTCAATCCACTGCTGGATGAAGGCCTCCCCCTGCTTTTTTTTTTCAGGGGGGGTTTGGACATAGCAGCACCACGCTGCCCAGGCGGGTTGGTTGGTGTTTTCTGTCTGTGTTTTCCTTCCCATAGCCAAGAGAACACGGCACTCGGTGTTCCCGAGCGGTCGTTGGCCTGAGACATGATATATATTTATTAATTGTTAGATTTTTTATTCATAGCTACGCATTATGTGAAACATATGGTCTCTTATTGAAGATATTTAAAAATATGGTTTTTTTATATGCGATAATTATTTTTGAATAAACATCTGTTATTTACTTGTTGATTGATTTATTTGATACAGAAGTTTATTGCTTTTACAACATAAATGCAATTTACTTTTAAGGTGCTAACTGTCACTTCTTATTGGAAAGACATGATATTTTAATTAATAAAAAAACATTTTGTATTACTTTTTCCACAATATATTTTTTGATCAGGACCGGTTTCGCTCATCGCGAGCACTATGATCTGATAATTATGAGCCAAAATGTTCTTGAGCATAGACGTTAAATTAAGGAAATAGTATTAAAAAAAAGTGATTGTTTGAATTGACATTTACTTGGTAGAACTCCATTATAACACGGTGACAATATAGCAATGTATTTTAGTTCTACAAAATACATGTTCTGACGATGGCGTGTGCCGAAGTAGCTATCAACTATATTTTATAAAATTTTGTAGAACTATACTAATAATAAAATACATCGCTATTTTTTCACCGTGTTAAAAAAAATCTTTGAACTGTGATACGAGCCCGTTATATCCGTCACAAAACCAGCTAAGTTGACAACTTCACTTCAGACCCAACTCGTAGTACCAAATTGATTTTGTTTTCTGTAAAAGAATATGGTATCACATCTAAAAAAAGAAAATTATTTTTTTGTATTGCGGATAGATAAAATTTTAGCTGGCTTGTAAATTTCGAATACCTGGTGATTTTTTTTTTATAAAATAAAACCAATATTGCCATGCAAACACTTTGTGGGATGGATATTTTTACGAGAAAAGCTTATGATGGGGTACATAAGCATAAAATAAACTTCTTCTATACATCGAGCCCTCGTCCCCGTAAAGTGGATACTATTAAATATGAATTGAAAAAATATTTGAGAGTTTCATAGTTTCATATAATAAGCCAAGTAGGAATCCCAAAAATAGTTTTATGTTGTAAAGAAAGAGTAAAGTTTATATCAAAATGTGGCAAAGACTTAATTTAATGTATTTACTTGGACAGCAATTATAAAACAGAATCAAAATTTTTGTTCGAGAATAATTTGTTTATTCATTTTTTGAATAAAATGTATACTAACCATAAAATTTTCAATTAAATTTGAATTGTTACAACTTTGTACGATTCCACATGTTTTGTCACCATCGACCCGGGTTTCGCCTTTCGGCATCTTCAGGCAGTCTATCACACGGATGCAACAGAACTGACGTAAAATAAACAGTTAGCATCATATGTATACTAAAGTTATTAGTTACAGGAAAATACTTACCCCTAGGCAAACAGTAAAGTAAAGCAGTCAAGTGTGATAGAATGTCTGAAGATGGCGAAAGGCGAATCCCGGGTCGTTGGAGATAAAACATATGGAATTTTACAAAGTTGTAACAATTCAACTTTGATGTTGAAGTTTTATCAAGCACCTTCAGTCAATATTACAAATTTTAATTGTTTGGTTTGGGTAAAGTTACTTATATTTTGTCACCGACGACCAGGAGTTTGCCTTACGTCATTTTCATTCATCCACAATTTTAACAATTAAAAAAAATGATATTGTAATTTTATCAAGCAATTTCAGTCGATATCGTAAAACATACTCGTTTATCTTTAATTTTATTTCACCACAAATAAATCACCTCAAATTGTAATTGTCGAAACTCTGTATGTTTTGTTACTAACGACCCAGATTTCACAATAAATTTCCTATTCTGTTGTATTGAAATACATTTGAATAATTTAAGTGTTATAAATATGCTTATCTGTTTCATAAAAAAAATTATGACGCGTTGAAATAGCATACTAAATATAAAAGCAGATTCCACTTTTTTGTAATTAGCATTTTTCGCTGACATGTAAAAAAACGATTTACATACAATCCAATTGCCCTTGCAAATGCCTTTATAAAAGATCTTTTTCATGAATATTCAATTAGATTTTTAATATTTGATTGAACGCTTCGAATCGAATGAAAAATTTGATTAATGCGTAGACGTTTTTAATGACAATGAATCAGAGAAGATTTTAAAACATAGCACTTTTCATTCGGAAAGATATACTTTATGAAAAAGTACCATCAAATTGATTATAATTGAATTAGAGCAGGAAGTTCAGGATTGATTATTCAAAGCGGTTATAATATCAATGAAAAATTACAGCATCCCGCATAAAGATTATAACTTAATGATAAATCATTTTTTTACGTGTTCGCAAATGGTTAGTGTATTCGGTCGAACTAAAGTGAAAGATTTTATTCAATAAAACAGAGCAAAATTTAAGAGCTGTTTTGATGAGACACATAGCCTACCATAATCAATATGATATAAATGCATTCAAGCACCTAAATGTAAACTTTAATTTTAAATGTTGAAACTGTTTTAAAACACAAACATTTTGATTTTGTAACGAAACGTGATCAATAGTAATGCAGTTTTACAGAATGATATCGAATATATTGGAGGTTAAAATTTTTAATTATAATACATTTCACTTGTCAAAAAAATATGTGTTTTAAAGGACTTTAGTCAGAAATAAACCTGTGAGACGATGTGGAGATTTTTCGAACATAAAAAAATGACTTAATGAAAATTAAAAAAGGTTTCTATATACCTTTATACATCTTAAAAATATTATTAAATTTTTAGTGGTGCGTGAAAAAGATTAATTCTCAACTCAAGCGTCAATTCGTGACTGACTAATTCGCGTACGCCAATCATCGCGAAAGCTGTGACAACATGTGCGAGCATTTAATTACGTCGTTTTTGATACATATGTTATATAAAATATAATAATGTGTTCCTATTTGAATTATATATTTCCATCGTCAATATATGTAAAAAAAACTTTTGTTTCTGATTATTGTGAGTAAAACATTGTATCCCTGATATTATTAGGTCAAACTTCAATTGTTGAAACTCCATCAAGAACCTTTATTCAACATCATAAATTAAAATAAATCATTTATAACGTGTAACTGTCACTCTTTAGTTGGAATGCAATATATTGAAAATAATAAAAAGACAACTTTCAGTACGTACGAGTAGTTTCGTTCATTGGCTAATGATGCTTACGATAAGCGATACCGGTCTTGATCATAAATATATTGTGAAAATTGTGCTAAAAATGTGTTTTAATTATTTAAAAAAACATGCCTTTCCATCAAGACGTGACAGTTAACACCTTGATAGGCATTAAATGTTATTTACTTAATGTTAATTCAAGCTTGATCATTTACTTTAAGGCTTGAATATGACGCAAATAGAAACCGGTATCGTGAGAGACAACACATTTGAATGTGTATGACAATAATTTTAATAAAATATTTTTATACTAAAGTGATAATTTGAAAAGGATGTCTTTGTGTTTGGTATAGCTAGTTAATTTCACATAATTTATGTTAATTATACCACCGTCTTCATCAATGACTGTATACATTTGGAATTAATTACAAGATCTTGTGATTCTAAAGTGGATGTCTAAATAATATTGTTGATTAATTCAAGAACCTTCTCAGTATACATTTGTATTCAGGTAGGCAAGATGTCACCGTGCAGTAATTAATGCAGGGTTTCAATCCTCAACTGAAGAGACTGTAGCTCTCGTACCGGTGATTGAATGCCGATTCTAAACGTCCGAAACAGACTGCTGTTCAATTTATGAGCGAAGGGTTTCCAGTCGCGAGTATTAGTTAGTTCTGGGGTGGAATTATGATTTAAAGTGATATCGCCGCGAGTGCTTTTTGATTAATATCGACGTATCGATACGTCAATATTTACACAGCTTTAAATGTGGCTGTACGCTTTAATTCTACATACTGTGAAATTCGTCTCACTGATGTGTTTAAAGTGACTGCGCGGTGTTCGTTAAGTGGGTAAATCACAAATTGAAATATAAAATTGATATTTGAGAACAAACAATGCAAGCGAAGATAAATTACTTGAGTTACCTTAGTTTAAACAATATTTGTTTAATTTTAAAAATTTTAATTATTGAAATTATGTACGTTCAACATGCTTTGTCCTTTAACGCCTCAAAAATATTTTATAAATTTTGGTGATACTGTATTTCACGTTGGATTTTTACCACATCAAATCGATTTTTTTGCAAGATAAATGTTAACCATTTTTTTAATACTAATCAAAATGTTAAGCACTGTTTCCACAATTGTATACTCTTAAAATCAGGTACACTTGATAACACTCGCGAATGCACAAAACCGATCCTGAAAGGAAACGTGTAATTTTGTGGAAATCTAACTTAAAATTATTAAATTTTAAATATTAAAACTTCATACAATTCGGTACTGATATTTAGTTCTGCTGTACTTGTGTGATAGAATCCCTGAAGATGCTGAAAGGGGAAACCCAACTCGCCAATGATAAAACATGTGAAATCAAATAAAGTTTCAACAATTCAAAATTGATATAAGAATTCCATCAAGCACTCTCAGTCGATATCATAAATTTGTTTTATTTTTTTAATTCGAGATCCAAGTGACATTATATTTAAACTTTTTTTTTTCTAAGTCAATAAAATATTCTCGTACTGACCTCTCTCGCATCCACTGACCGTATTTTTGCAGTTCGTGATAATTATCACAATATTCGAAAGCATTTCAAAGTAAAGTCTTTGTATGGTATTGAAAAATCCTTTTCTGGTTGAAGTCCTTTATTTCGACGATGCTTATTTAAATGTCCTATTTTTCACCAGTTCTTATAATAAATTCAAGCTCTAAAGTGGCCTGGTAAAATAATCTGTCACGTCTCATTACTTACGCATTGAATATGTATGTGCTCGGCATGTACAAAAATTTCGACATCTATTTTTCAGTATATTGAGTCTTTTGGAAAGAAAATTTACGATAATAGCTGTTAGAGAGTATATTGAGCAGTATTTAGTGGGGTCTTTGGTCGTTTTCTCAATAATACTTACCTACCCGACGTGATAAGAACGTAACTACTCTTACATGAGTTGTTTTCTATTGCTTTTTCATATGAAAAAAAAGCTAAGTAGAAGAAATTTTGTAAAAGCTTCCGTAAGAAAAAACTTCGATATATTTTTAATATTTTTTAATATCTAACTATTTTGTTATCACGTTAATTAGTTCACTTAAAACACTTACCAAATCGACTTCTTAATTTAAAAATTTCAAACTTTTCACTGTATATTTCGACTGACTAAATTGGTAAAAATTTTCAACTGAAAAGCTCGTTTTAAAAGCTTCTATAATGTGTTATAATGGAGTTCTATCAACTGAATGCCAATTCAATCAATACTTAGAGTCTGTTATTCCACTTACATAAAATCCATGGAAACTGTTAATAATTTGTCAGTTAAATTTTATCTATATGATCGAATGCCTGAAGATGTTTAAATGTGAAACCCAGGTGAAAAATGAAAAATGCTTAATGTAAGGTGACCGCTTTTCATAAATTAAAAAAAAAAAAAAAAATTAAAAAAAAAAATTTCATTGTTTGAAAAAATTGTTTCTTTTAAAAATCCTATGCCTTTAAACTCAAACACATAAAATTTAATTTGTTACAACTATATAAAACATCACAAATTTTATCATTCACAACTTGGTTTTGTCGTTTGGCATCTTCAGGTTTTTATCACCAACAGGGTAGTAAAATTAAAATCGTTCAAACTCGGTATATGTTCATGCATTTTTCAGGATCTTGGTTATTTGAATGTGTCGATGTACTAGAATGCTGGAAGATGCGAAAATCCGAATTCCGGGTAATTATTGACAAGAGCATGTGGAATCGTCCAAAGTTTTAACAATACAAAATTAAAATTCCATCAATCTCCTTCAGTTGACATCGTTAATTTTTGCAAAACCTTTTATGATATTTCAAAAAAAAAAAAAAACTCTCATAAATTAAATAAATTTAAAAGTAAATAAAAACAGGTTTTTTGTGTTATTTATATGTTATGTCTAGTGTCAAAACATAAATAATTAATTTTGTGTACTATATGTATGATAACGTATACAAAACATCACAATCGATAAGTACTCACGTCTATCCCCAACGCCCGTGAAAACTCTTCCAGCCTTTCCCAACTTTCCGCACATTTTCCTTCTGCCTTAATAGAATGGTTGAGTCGTGTAATGTAGGTCACAGCATCATTTAGAAGTGGAAAACTAGATCGAATTTACTCACCTCTTTCTAACGTTTTAATATCTTTTATAATGTGACAGCCTTATTTCGTATGAGCATATTTACATGTTTTGACATCATTTCACTTGTCAATCTTGACACATTTTTTATTGATAAAAACCATATTAAATTCCATCAAATAAATTTTAGATTTATTGATTTTAAATCTGTGGCAACAAATATTGTACTGCTATGAGTTTCATACATAAAATTTAGTTATAAAAAATCATTTTTTACTAACTGATAGGACACTAATGACAAACAAGCTATTTATTTTCATTCTGTTGACTACCATTTAAAAATCATTTATTTATGCATTATTTTCACAAAAAGTGCAGTTTATTTTGATCCTAACCAAAAAATGTGTTCTGGAAATAGTATTTAAAAATGTGTTATTATTTTAAAATATCATGCATTTCCATCAAAAATTGACGGTTAAATGTTAAAAATAAATGTATTCAGAAGTTTTTCCATGAAAAAAAAAATACAGATTTCTGTAAAACTCTTAACTTTACTCTTACTTAACTTTACCGTAAATCCACTTTCAATGTGGATTATATAATTTCCTAGTGGATGTATCTCTATATCGATCTAGATTTTCTTCGTAAACACAGAATCGATAAATCACTTGAAAAAAATGTTTATCGTATTCAAACCCTTGAAATCCATTACGAAGACAACACGTTGACCACTGCACTACGTACCATACAATTCCGTTCAACAAAAAATTGCAGTTTCATAGACAAGATTCAATACGTCATTCTTCGGAAACATTTTGTGATATATCTAGCTCTATTTAATGACAATCAAAATTCAAAAAAATCAAATGTAAAATATGTTTTATTGGATTTTATGTATAAAGAACGAACGAACTAATTCAAATTTAAAACTGTCTAATCTTTACCTGTCCAAAGTTTCTAAAACTTTTAGAATTGTATTCACTGCGATGAACCTCTTTTAGATTTGATAAAAAAATATTTAATATCGTTTTATGGATAATTTAAGTGCGTTTCTATTTAACGTTTTCTGTTCAGTTGTTCTTTATTTCACGTATTTTTTTTTATTTATATACATTTTTGATTTTTTTTGGTTCTCTTGTCAAATGGTGATACGTTTATAAATCAAGATTTAAATTATAATTATTTTAAAGTGTATTCAGGTGCCATTTATATTGAATAGTTTTATTTTGAAACGAAATAAATCTAGGAAGGAAAAACCTAATTTTTTTACTTAATTACATATGTAGAGTGTTTAAAATTTATTTATTTGGACGAAAAGCGAAATGTTTTAGAAACACTTCATCGCAAGGTCGTGAAATATTGTGCTTTGATAATAATTATTCTAGGAGATACGTTGTTTTCCAAACATTTTCATTGAATAGTTACATAAAATCATTTAATCATCACAATACAACACTGATATTAATAAAAATCATTAATTTTAATTGTTTTACCTTTTCTCAATTTAAAATAATATTTATTTTTGTTGGCGCGCTTAATAATTTATATATACTTTTACACAGCCTTTGAACTCTTTTGAAAACCATATATAAACACATCCATACAAAAATATATTTTTTATGAGAAAAATCGTTAGAAACTTGCGTGGCATACTGATACAACCGTTATGTATACTATAATAAAGGCCATAATCTTCTCTTAAGTCTCAATTCTCACTTCTATCTTATTATAAATAGCAAATTATTCTTTATTCGTATTTTACATAATGTCAAAATTTCATTTGTAATACTTAAAGTTATGACATTCTGTTATCGAGCCAATAAAACGACGTACTTATTCTCGCATTGCGTGCTATTAAAAACATACAAAAATACCTCCTATTGCCATTTATTACAAGGCATACTTTTGTTTGACTGTCATGTGACTAGTTACGGTTTTCTGGGGGCTCGGAAAATTTCCAGTACTTACTCTGAGCGTTACTATGGCGACCTTTTCGGATGAGGGGGCGTGGCCAGGTTCGGAAATCGTATTGATTTTCCTTCGTGACTATCCGACGCCTTTCGGGTGGCTTCGGTTGTTTCCGGGACATTTCGAATTGCATATTATTTGAAAATTGTTCGTTTCGCTTGAAAGTTTGGCGATGAATATTATTTTCGCTCTCTTTCGCGGGGTGAAGTCCCTGTGATGTTACGTCACTGTTGATTTTAATATTGACAAAGTATTTTAGCTTATTGGCAGGGTGAAGTCAGAAAATGTTATGTCATACCTTAATAAAGAAACAATTTAAAAAATAATCAACTTTTATACGGATATTTTTGAGCATACTTTAAAAATTTATAAAAAAAAAATCCTTCGTTATTGAAAATTTCTTTATTTAACATTTTAATATCGGTTTAAGCCGTTTTTTCAATGTTTTAATAAACAATAGTACTCGGTTATAAAAATCACTTTTAAACAAACATGAATATTTATTTCAAATTTAAGGTGTTAACTGTCACTTCTTGGAGGAAAGTGATGATATTTTCTATATAAAAAACACATTCTTCAGTAATTATTTCCACAATATATTTTATGATCAGGACCGGTTTCGCTCGCTGCGAGCATTATCCTGATCATCAAATAGTTTTGATTAAATATTTTTTCAAATTTCAAAATAAATTTTTCTTATCTTTATCTTTAACATTTGTATTATAATATTATTATCTATTATATTATTATTATTATTATCTTTGATATTATAATAAAATTTATTAAAATTTTACCTTTTATACCCCACGGTACATACTTTATTGATTCTTATTATACGTGTTATATGCGACGCAGACTGTTTACTGACTTTCAGTTTGAAACTATCCGTGTGCAAGAACGCTTTAAGATGCGAGAATAATGTCGAAAAATCATTTTATATTAATAAATTGAATGTTGAGAGAAAATAATAAATATTTTTTTTTCTTTCCTTTTCAGTCATTTTATATTTTTGAGTTGAATAAAGAGTGGGAATTGACAAAAAAATATTGAATAATGTATATTTATTCGGGCATAAATAATCAATATTAAGAAAATGTATTTAATATTCATGAAAAGAACGGGAATAAAAAATATGTTCAGTTCCTTAAAATGTAATAAATGAAAACAGAACTTATTTTCGAATTACATTTTATCAGCTTTCTTCCGCTTTTTTGTGTTTACAATAGCATGAAAATAAAAATATAAGTACGTGTGGTTAATAAAAGAAATATATTTCCCGAAAAAATCATGACTTTTACCAAAATATGTCTGTACGCAAAATATGTGCTTGAAATGGAATTCTTTCACTCGATATTCTCTTGAGCGGTGTTTTTAAACTCCCGTTGAATGTTTCGGATAGGTTGTGGAATTCAGATATTTTAGAAAAGAACTAGCTATACCTAAGTTTTTATATTTTTCTTAAATTCTTATAGAACGCTTATTTTTTCATATGCTATACATCTATATCTAATTAAAACGCTTAATACGAGTTAATTGATATCATTTGTCATTAAGTCTTCATATAATATTACTGATAAACCGTATATTTTTTACGCACATAATAGACCATGTAAATCCGCTTATGATATTGTACTTCAAATAATAAATAGAAAACCCCTACTAACGCATGAAATCGTGGCCTAATTTACAATATTTAAAAAAATATTTTTTTTATTATATCAAAAAAAAATTTTAAAAAATCAAAATAAAAAATATATATAAAAAAAATTACACCTAATGGTTACCTCCCAATTTCTTCATAATTACTATTTGTATTGGATTCAAACTGAATTTTGTTATACAAGTTGGTTGTCCCACCTCCACCCGTTATGTGTATGCAGCTGTTGTTACACGGCCGCCTTCCATAACGCAATACTAATAAAAATAATCGATTTTACTCCTCATATTCTTGGCCTGATACAGAGCTGCACGGACCGATCGTTTAGCCATGCACTATTGTGCTTAAAAGAAGAGAAAAAAAAGAAAGAATAAAAAAATGTGACTTGCTCAGCCACTTGATATTATGTGATATTGATTGATGTGTGATATAAGGTATCCTGTGTATCTGTGTACTTGAATTTTGTTATATGTAAATGTATGTCATTTTGTTTTCATTTTTTAAATTAAATGGACTCATTGACTTTTAACATCTCAACTGTTGAGACGGCTGATTACCATGTATTGGTACCCGAAAATATTACTGTTAACAGTTTTGTAACTACTTTTTGCGTATTTTGAGAACGTATTTAACACCAAGACAGATAAATTATATTTTGAAAGATTTTGTCTGAGAAAATTATTCAAAAAAGTTTTTCAGCTAAGAAAGGGTCAATGACGTCTGAAATCAGTAAACACACATTTGAAAAACGACTTTTTTTGTGGTTGATGTTTTACTAATGTTCATTTTAGTTTATTTTTAAACGGTTAAGTGGAATTATTATGCGTGACGATCGACTGAATATTATACAAGTGAAAGCTTGAAATAGTTTCCAAATGATGGAACTAGTCCAGAGCAAACTAAAATAACAAAACCCAAATATGAGAAAGTATCATATTGTGCAAATAAGTTTAAAATTCCCTACAATAGGACGTGTCTGCATTGATTTTTGTTTATGCTGAGCCGATAAAAACCTGGGCGTATCAACATTGGCGAGTGACGATAGTATCCACCTTTGCCAATTTACGGATATGATCTAATACAGGGACTGTAACACCTTTTTAGGCCCTAGATCTGGGCTTCCCAGACTGGGGTCGCATTTAAAAAAAAAAATGAATATGTTTTTTGTTCAGTCAATGCAATATTTTTTCAAATGTAGGGGACCGTAGAAAAAAAAAGCTTGGGAAGCACTTTCTTAAGTACTTTCTGAAAATATTTGCAAGATGGTCCTCTACATCTAAATTTTCAACACAAATTTCTAATGTGATAAAATAAAATAAATATTATAATAAACGCAATGTATACTTCATTTGAAACATCGACTGATAGTGGGCACTTCAAGTTATTCAAACTCTGTATACTTCCAATAAATACTTGGCGTTATCATAATACATTAATAAAATTAAATAAATATTAAAGTGTTAACTGTTATTTCTTGGTAGAAAGGCATTTTAGGCGAGAAATATCAATATTCATCAGTTAATAATATTTACGATGAACAAACTGATCTTGATCATAAATATGCTGTGGAAACAATTATAATTTTTTAAATATAATAAAAAAAAATCATTTGTTATTAAAATAATTCCGATATGAAATAAAACTTTTAACTAAAATGAAAAAAGACACTAAAATGCAAAGCCCGTGGCGTGAGTTAAAAAAAACAATGTGCAAATTTGAAATACTTCAAAGTCATACAGCATTGTGGAAAAAAGTGTGAGAGTATATTAATGCTATACATGTATAAGGTATGATTTCTTTTATTCAATTAAACTGGATATTTCATGAAACAGTAAACTACCCTGTAACGGGAACCTAATATACGTGACTCGCGATATGTACATATTGCGATACCACATCGGATATGTATGTGGTTTTTAAGGCTTTGATATATGATCGCGATCCTCTGGTGTGTTTTGTAGAATGCAAAAGCTGTGTAACGTTTCAGGAACAACGATTTCATGAAAATATACGTCTTTCGGGCTTGGCGTTTTGCAACCGTACATTTTCCATCATCCTTGTGTCGTTGAAAAGAGCTTTCGAATTCTATATGTACTAATAAAATACATTATTATATTTGTTGAATAATGCAAGCGTATAGAACATCTTTCACAGCCTACAAGACTAGATGGCCTTCATCCACAAAAGGTCGACACACATATTTTCTTCCTGAACGTAGCCTGAAAGCTCTCAAAGTGGAAAGTTTTTCGCATGGACGCTGGGCTTGTTAGTTCAACAATCACGCTAATCGCTTGCTGTGGGACTGTCCCAATATGAATACCGAATGAGTCTAATACGCCACGATGATTTACTATCAACCAAAGCCAACTTTGAAGCATTCGATAAATTTGCAAGATTGTACGGAGGATGAGATGATTTTAATGCTTTGTTTTTTTTATCAAAATCTGTCTTACACGTTATTGCTAGATCATTTTGATTTTGTTATAAATGTATGTATTGTGCTTTCGTATTTAAATCCGGTACAGTACGTATCATATTATGTTAAAAATTGATTTGAACTTTATTATTGCTAAAATTTATTAAAAGATATGGGACATGGAGAGAGAGAGATTGACTAACTACTTGTCGTATTCTAGCCTATTTTTTAATCCCTATTCTATGCAGAAAAGAGGATTTTGAGAGATTGAATATCAAATACTTCACGCATATATGTCGATATATTTCACATTGTGAGATAAATAACTACTTTCTAGTGAAAAAAAGTGTTGAAAATAATTTTTTTACAACAAAACGTTTCTTGCATATTATATATCTCGCTTGACATATAATTTTACGAATAAAATGTAAAAGAAACTTCCAAGCAGATTTTCTTTTTACTGCTATGAATTTTTTTTTAAATTTTAATTCAAGAACATTATCGCCTTAAAATATATATTTTTAGCTTTATAATACGCTTTGATGCCATATCAATCAATAGTGATTTTTTGTATAAAGCAATTTATAATTTGAACTGAAAAAAACGGTATACGAAGGGCATTAAAAAGATTTTTCGATAATAAATTCCGGCATAAGGCGGCAGAGCTTGGAGCCTTTCTGTTGTGAAATCCTCAGTGGATTTTCGTTATTTCTGTTAACGCCGTTTGTTACAGTCCGTTAGGAAGGTTTACATTAAGAAACGGTCGAATTTCTCGGAAATGAGGTTTTTTATACCCTTCAACACTTTCCGCTTGTGAGTTTTTCTGATGCTGTCATCCCCGGTGCCGTAATATTTTCCCCAAAATAAAGCGAAGTTAATAATAAGAGGTATTCTCGTATACCAAGATGTTTTGGGAATTAAGGAGTACATTGGAAATTTATAACAGATTTATGCTATCAGAATGTAAAAATAACACAACACAACAGAAAAACATCTTAGCTGCTAGTCGCCTTGTTAACAGTTTTTACTATCAGTATAATACGCTCGAATAAATTTCACTCTCTCAATGTTTATTTATTTTTGATAAAATATTATATTGTCTCCAATACAGAGACTTTACAAGCATACGAGAACAAAATCATTATCTTTCAAATATATATTTTACATGAATATGTTGTTAAAATAATAAGCTATTTTTAAAGGTCTTTGTGTTAATCAAAGTGCCAAGAATTTTATGTATAGTACTGTTTCTACGGTTTATAATATATTATATAGTATAACAATTAATTTTTCTCAACGCGAGCATCATTGACTTCATAAAATTTCACTATTAACAAAAAATAACAGTTTACACATTAGCACTGAAAAAGCTTAGTTAATATAAAGCCCTTTTTGAAAATAACATTGTTTTTTTTTTTTTTTTTCAGTTGATAATGCTCGCGATGAGCGAAACCGGTCCTGATCAAAAAATATATTGTGGAAATAAGTACTAAAAAATGTGTTTTTATTATTTAAAAAAAAAAAAAAAAAATTGTTATTAAGCGTAAAAAATGTTTTCTCGTATTTTGCGTTTTTACTCTGGGTAATTTAAGAAACGTAGAATCGGGGTTCATCTGTATTTTTAATATTCTGGATATATAATAAAATTTACAACAAAAAGTAACAATTAACACATCACTACTGAAAAAGCTTAATAAAGATAAAGCTCTTTTTGAAAATAATGTTGTGATTAAGTGTAAAAACCGTTTTCCCATGTCTTACATTAATATTCAGGGTTCCACCAAAAAGTTGAATCGGGGTTTACCTATAATAATAATATTCTGGATATATTATATAATACTAAATTCAATACTGGACCACATATATGTATAATATATGAATTACTACCAATACATACAAGCAATTTTCTTAACAATAAATTTATTTTCCAACCTATATTAATGAAATAAATGTGTCTACTTAGATTGAAATATGAGCTACGAATCTTATTAAAAGAGATTTATTTGAATCAAAAATTTTCTCCAATTAAATTTTAATGATGTCGTCGCAAATAAAATAAACATTCATTTAATCATAAAAAAGATCGTCTTTTGACAGCCACCAAATAAATCCAGAAAAAAATACACCGTTCTTGGAATTTAAACGATAAAATAAAGAGATCTTTTCCGAAAACAAAATTAAATTTCCTTCGAATTGAAATCCTTCAAATTGTACGTAAAATGAGTTAATCTAAAGACCTTAAGGCTGTTTGTATTTATTATTTTGTGGAATAAACAGAAATAAAGTGATTTTAGACGAATTAATGATTGTTTTGAAAATATGAAATTGAATCCAGTTGGAATAATTTTTGATTTAATTAATGAATGATTATTTCATAGATTCCGGGATTTATATTTTTAAGAATTGCAAAGACACTCATTTTCCATATGACGCGGTTTTGTAAAGGAATAAGACATATTTTAGCAGTAAGCTAAAATTTCTTTTAGTACAAATTTGATTTGTTGAAATTTTTTACAATTCCACTTACTTTCTCACTAACGGTCTGAGTTTCGCCTTTCAGCATCTTCAGGCATTCTATCATACGGATGCAACAAAACTGACAAAATATTGAAATTCCATCAAGAACATTCAGTCGATATTATAAATTATTTTAATTCAATATGCATATTATAGAGCTACTAATTTGTCTTTAAATACAGCTATTTGAGGTGAATGCTGAACGATAAGGGCTGTTTTATGTGGTTCGTTCTTATATGTGTCCAATAAGCCACGCCAACTTGATCTCAACCAAGATAAACTCTAAGGCATTTAATGAATCTTCAATATCAGAGTCAACTAGATGTTCTCATTTTTTTTCTCATTATAATCTTTACTTAATTTAATTCTTACAAATAACACTTAAGACCACTTAAATAAGGTGACTAAGCAAGTTTCATTATCTTTTTCCTCTCTTTATGTCTTCATTTTTAAGTATAATACACAGTTTAAAGGGCTATTCTGCATAGCTTTGGTCGGACCGAGAAAATGAGAAAACATTGCGTTATAAAAGAAGGCCGTGAAACAGCATCTACGAATACATATAACGGCTGGATATTAAACATCTAAACTGTTTTGTTTTGCCATATAAAATTTAAATAAAATAGTGTTTACCGCATGTTCGATTACGTTGTTCAAAATGTATGTTGAAGTCTTCATTGAAAGTCCTAGAAAGCTAAAATAATAGATCAAACTATGATAGTTCAATTAAATATTTCAAAGCTTTTTTGTTTGAAGACTTCGTTTTACCAATGTTGCTTCTCTTGCAAATCTCAATAAAATCAATTACGTACAAACAGCAACAAGACAGCAAAAAGCATAATTACCTATTTTGCAGTCGAACTGGGTGCAAACCACGGTACAATCAAATATTTTCTGGCCGAATAGCTTTTCTAATGTCTGTCGTTTTGTTGATATGATGAGTTGTGTAAAGATTAATTTAATTTAAGAGAAAAATAAAGATATTTTTAAGGGCCGCTATGAGTCATTTCTGGTTTTCAAAAGCTAAAGAGGATATTAGCCTTGTATTTCGAATGTGCAATGAAATCTTAGCGCTTGAGGTTTTTAAGGCACCTTGTAGTATTTATGAGAAAATAACACTTTTCGTATTGAACAATAAATAAATTATTTAAAAGAATAAAATTCCTATTAATGATGATCACGATGAGATAAACCAGTACTAATATAAATTTTAAATTTGTACTAATAAATTAATATTGTAATGTAAAGAATTACTTAGAAATGTTTTTAGTGGTTGAATAAAATGGGTTTTCACCAAAAAATGACAGATAGTAATAAATAAGGTTGTACGTACGTGATTATTATTTTCCATATTTCAGCCATTGCTAAAAATGTGACTTACTTTTTGTCGATAATTTGTTGGATGTATTTTTTTTTTCTTTGAGTTTATGCATCGTAAAAAAATAAAAACCATCGAAAATTTCCGTTGATTCCATACTTATGTTTTTGGTGAAAATTGGCTAGCCATTCCATTACAGGCACCTGTGAGCGATTTAATTAGAATTTATGTTGCGCACATGTTTATAAAAAGCTACCGGAACGAGCTTTTAACCTAGTTAGGCTCCTAAGCGCCTTGAATTAGTCGAAGAATATCTTTGTTGTTATTTAATAAATTTATTTTTATTTCAGTTATTCGGTAGCAATTGCTTATTGAAATTTAACCAATTTCCTTTTTTATAAAAAGAAAAGTATAATCGTGCTTATGTGTTATGTCTGAGATGATGATATTTTATAATTTCGATTGTTTCTTATTTATTCATTAATTAATGAAGCTTTCTAGATGTTGACGCAATATATTAATAATTTTCTCTTGTTCAAAGATAGAGACAAACCTATTTAACACATACGTTAATGTCGTAATAAAAATCACTTTATAGAACCAAACATTATTTGAAACGAGATTAGCGAATCAAAAGCACATTTGTTAATGGTTTCCATATCATTTTTGATTTTTACTAAGGGTGCTTTCAATGTCAAATTTGAATCGTTTTAAACATTTTGTCATAAATAAACCGTCACTATTTTTGCCATGTTATATAATTCTTAAAGATTCCAAAAGGAAAAATCTGTGTCGTTAGTGGCAAACAATATGGAATCGTTCAAAGTTTCAACAATTCAAATTTGGTTTCTATATCATTTAAGAGGTTCTCGTTTTGAAACCTTAATCACTTTTACGTTTATATATTTATGTATATGCTAAACTCAAGATGTCAAAATTAAATTCAACAGAATTGCAGCTAAAAACACTTTAATGGAATTAACACAAAAAATAAGACATTATTTCAACACAAACATTTGGTTAAATACAAAAAAATTCTATTGTCAAAAAATACACTTAAATTTTATCAATTAACACATAATAATCAGTCGTCTTACAGTTGAAATATTGAAAGTCAGTGATATCTATAAATTACGTCTTTAGTATCAAAATATTCGATCAGGCAGTTAAAAAAGTTTGTTTGAAAATCGTTTGCTATGAAACTATAAGACGTCTCATATTGCGTTTTCTTAGATAATCATTCATGAAATTGTTAAGGAAGAATCTATAGCTAAAAAAAATGTATTTTTGTTGAACATTTAATTTTGAACAATGAAGCTTGAAGCTTATAGAAATATATTTTAAAAGTCCAATGTCATTAGTTTTTTGTTACCAAACTAGAGACGTAAAAACAAACTTTTTAATTGTATTATCACAGAAAGATTAACACTAAATAAGATTTATTATTTCTGATGTCAGTTTGTCCTTTAATGTAACTTGTAAGTTGTGAGAATTATCGACATAAATTTCCAAGCCACACATCTAGTTAACCCATATCTCTTTGTTTATTGATGTGCCTTCTGCGATATAATCTGCCCATTGCGTTTTTAGAAACGATCTATTAGTCTGAGTGTCACGCACGTGTAATGATGATTATCTTTGTTTTTCGGTATGTCATTATTCATCATGAAACACAACTTAGCTTCGTATCAAATGGTATCTTGTGAATATCGTTATCTACAAATAACTATTTTTCTAATCCTAGCATTGATTTAAGCTAAGAAACATTAAAATGATGCCTATTATATACATTTGTATACAAGAGACAGTCCAATTTTAAATACATTCTAATCGTTGTAATAAATAGATCGTCAAAAAATAAGACTTGTAAAGTACAGTTTTATTTCCTATTTTACTTATATTATAAATTAGATGTCCCTTGTACTATTATTCACGATTTATTAGCTACTTTTTATGCATATAAGATGGCGTTGTACCCAATTTTAATGTACGCATGTATAATGAAATTGGAAATCTATAAGAATTTCCAATTAAATCAGCCAGGTCAAATAATACTGCTTACGATAGATGTGTATATAAAAACTTGTTATAGGTACATTTTAGATAGAATAAAATCATATCTCGCACGTTGTCAACCATCAGTCTTCAGCGGTAAAACAAAGGTGTAGGATTATTTTTCTCTATATAAGGGCAATGCATTAGCATCTAAGTGTTAACTTGCTTTCCACCATTCTAATAATAAATACGTCTAACATCGTTTCCAAAAATTATTTGAAAGATGGCGCATATTTAAAGAAAAAGATAAAATCTATTGCAGTTAGTATCGTAATTCCACGTGCACAATCTGGAAAGTGCTACGAGCGCTACGAAGTTCACAATCGGTATAAATTTGAAGGTTTCATTTATTAACCTACTTCTGGTAATCTAGTAATAGTCGTACCACGATACAGCCAGTGGTGTTTTACACGCTGATCTATTAAAGCTCTACCAGTGGCTTATTTCATGTACGCATAAGGATTTCGAGAAGTAATTCGAAGATTACTCGAACTTCTCTTCAAAGGAAGTAAGTCGGTTGTTACCCTTTTAGTTTGAGAAACAAACAGAATGACAAAGAAGAGAACTGAAGTTTAAAAATCTTTTTCTTTAATCTTTTGATGAGATTGTTTTGTGCCACAAGCACACGACATATACAGAAGCGTGCTAGTTGAAAATAAATGTGCACAAATTTTTTAGCAAAACAAAAAATCGTATGGACTAAAGCTACATATGCCTAGTTGGACTTTTGTAAACTTATTTTTATCCTATAAACTGTAAATATGATATTCCGAATAATAAGAGCGACATTTTTTTAAATGTTAAATATGAAATTTGTAAAGTAAAGTAAATTGGTAAAAACGAATTCAATCTTTGAATTCATAATATTAATAAATATTTTATTTTGATGGAAAATAAGCCAAAAACACATCACATTAATAAATGTCTATTTTGTAAAAAGAAAAATTTTCATTTTAAATATTTTCATGTAATCACTTATTCAGTTGAACTAAAATCGCATAAAAACCATTCCTTATAAATGTGAATGGCCTTAAAGAAAAATCGATTTCTGTCAGAAGCTATTAAAAATATTTCATCATTTATCGTATTAAAAAAAGACATTTCAAAACCATTTTTCTTTAATAGTGTTTTATACCTTTTAACACCCATTATAGATATCAGATTACAACATATCGTTAACTTTCTAACATCAATCTTGCGAAAGAAATTAATTTTATTTGTATACGACAGTCATTGATGGATTAGTATTTGCATAATAGAAGAAAATGTTTTATGAATAAAAAGAAATTCAGTTATAAAAGAAAATTTTTAAATTTTAATTAAAATTTCTCACAACTATAGGAAAATTTTAAAGTTAAGATTTATTTAAAATTCGTTTTCATTGATGTTTTGAAATTCCATATACTTTGTATGGAATGTACGTACAGTGACATCTGTGAATGTTTCCATATACATTTAAACAATTACTTAATACTTTACCATTACGTCAAGAGATGTCTCATATATATATATATATATATATATATGTTTAAATATTATATCATCAATGATGTTTAACTTAATTTAAATCTTGTCTGTTGTATTGGCTTTGAAAATATTTTTTAAGTAGAATTTTTCTAAATACTTTAACTTCTCCAAAAATAATTAAAAAGAGCTTCTTTATTTACTACACAGATGTCAGTAAATAAAATCTTCATTATTTATTGTATTATAATATATTTTGATTCACGCAGTCACATTTACGTTAGGTAAAGGGACGAAAAAATCAAAATATTTTCTTTTCATATACATTTTATCAGCCTAATTTAATTTTTTCTTTTTTTGAATTTGAGATAATTTTATTTTTATAATTTTTTTACCTGATAATTTCAGAGGTTTTCATTATAAAAAAATAAGTAGTTTTACAGTATTACACAAAAGAACATGATTCAATGCAAAAGGGAGCGTAGTTTGTGAAAGTCGTTTTTCAGCACGACCTCTGTTGGGAATCCTTGTAGGTTAATATTCTTTTTTTAACCGTGTACTAGCAGAGATTGCCATCTATTGTCTGATAGCAAAAGCGAGACACTTTCTGTTACTAGTGACACTGCATCGCAAATGAGCTTTTAACCCCGTTATTACCGATATAAAATTAAAATGATAGCTCAACAGCAGATATAAAAATAAATTATTAAAATAATTATCAATTTAATTATTATTTTTGTGTGTGAAAATAAAACATTTATAAACCTTAAAAAAATATCAATTCAATAGCCAATTCAATCGATTCAGCCTTACTGAATTGGCAAATTTAATTCATATTTTATAACCTTTTTTTCTTGATAAAATAACATAAACTTACATTTTCTCTCAGGTCAATTGCCTCGTAGAAAAAAATATAATAGCATAAAAATAAGTTTGTAAATTTATTTTAATGAATGAAAGCAGTTATTTAAGCATGATATTGTTTTTTTTGTATTATAATAAAAGAAAATATTGGCTCTCCAACGAAATTATATAAATATATTAATCATCATTGTCAACCAGTTGTTTCAATAAATGATTTGGTATTAATTCAACATAAATATTTTTGTCATTTACTCACAACAAACTTATTCTACAATAACTGGTGTGGTCTAGGTTTTTAGACATTTTCCCATGGTATCATATTTTGTCAGTATTTTTACGTGGGTAAAAACACGCGTAATTTCGACATCATTTTAGAATATCAGAATATGTAACTGTTTTTCGATTGAACCATGACACCATCAAAACACGTAAGATCATAAATTATTTTATGAAGAAATTTTAACGGTAAAAACGATAGTTATTGTTTATAAAACTTATATGTAATTGAGTGTCATTAAAATGAAATCAATAATTTATAGTTATTTCAGTTTCACGTTTGGATACTAGCAATATGGTCTGTTTTTTCTTGTGTAATTAATTCCTTGAATTGAAAACTAAAAAAAAAGAAGATTTGAAGAAAAATAATAAATGATCACGTTAGTTTTACTATATGCATATGTTTTACAGTCACGCGTCTGTTTTAGCTAACATGTGTAACATAAATTAACATTTGATATATTATATATTGATTAAATTGGCATTTACTTGGTAGAACTCCATTATAACACGTGACGTGAGGCAATATGCCAATGTGATATTAAAATATATCACACAGAAACGACATTTCCATGCCGCACTGTAATTTTTAATATTCACAATTTAAAAAAAACGACATTATTCTTATTGATTGAATTGAAATTTACTTGGTATTTCAAGATACATTTACTTGCTATTCCATTATAACATGGTGAAAAAATAGCAATGTATTTTAGTTCATAATTTTTTAAGGTATAGTTGATAGCTACTTCGGCTCACGTCATCGTCAGAGCTAGTTTACCTTTAAAATTTTGTAGAACTAAAATACGTTGCTATTTTTTCACCGTGATATATTTGATAGATTAATTTAAGCCCCATCAGTTTTAAACAGGTTATAGTAAAAGTACCCTAGTTTCACTAATGACTATGCGCCGCAGCATGAGTGGAGGTGCTATTACGCGGCACGTCCAGGTAACGCTGTTGAACACAATGCAGAGTTAATGAGAGAGGGGGCGCTCGTCAAAGCATCCCAAGAACGGGCTTCCTTTTCAGAACGACGTCGTTTAACTTATGTTTGTAAATAAAAGCGTGACGTCACATTTTGAAGGCTAGCGAATCGTCGCAAAACCGGGAAAGAGCTTTTACCACTGTACAAGCACAAGAGCAGACCGTTGGGTAAGTTGAAAGGTAACGTGGCAGTTGTTGAGCGAAAACTATTTCGTTACATACGCAAAAAAACAATGTTCATATATTGCTAAATAAATAACACTTACAAAGCAATTAAAAATTTTCTATAACATACAGAAAAAATAAAAGATATCGACAAAAGGTGTGTGACGGAATTTCAATATCAAATTTGAATTGTCCAAACATTGTACGATTCCACATGTTTTATCACTAACGACCCGGGCTTCGCCTTTAGGCATCTTCAGGCATTCTATCATACAAAATTTTTACAATTTAAATTTGATACCGAAAAATTAGAAATCTTCTTGAAAGCTCGCAAAAAAAGAATGATTAACAGTTTCAACAATTCAAATTTGACATATAGTTTAATCTATAATATCGACCGAAGGTGCTTGATAGAATTTCAATTTCAAATTTTAATTGTTTATTAAGTGTCCACATATTTCGTTACTAACGACCCGGTTTTAGCCTTTTGTCTTCAAAATAATCTATTCAAATATTGGAAATAATGAAATGCAACACAAATGATGAAAAATTTTCCCTTCCTGCATTAAAAGATTATACGTGATTTGAAGTATTTATCTACTTGTCAGTGTCAAAAACTGTATAATTGATGGTTTTAATGAAATTAATACTCACTTTTTGAGTGTTAACCGTCACTTCTTGATGGAAAATCATGATATTGAAAATAATTTTTAAAAATATTGTATTATATGATCAGAACCAGTTTTGCTCATTGCAAGCATCATCAACTGATGAGAGATAATGCTCGTGAAGAGAAAATATAAATATTTAAATATTCAAAATAAATCTATACTTAATTTTTTTTTATTTAAAACAAACGCTCTGTATGTATTGATTTACGTGCTTTTGGGCTGAGAAAAGCGTTTTGCGTAATGTACAGAATATAGTGTGCACACTGTTATAATATAATATTCAGAAAATTTAGAAGCTCCTCCGCAAGAAGTCGGGTTATTTTGAGAAGATCCTTGTGTCACGTTCTTGTTTGAAGAAGAGAGCCTACTATTAACTATACAATGTACATATTTCAAACGCAAAAAGACGAATTCACGAGTTTATCGCATATTTTTTTCTGAAGTTTTTTACAAAAGCTTAGTCCATTCATTGAATCGATTTATTGATGTAAATAGTGGTGTAAAAGATAAATTTTATCCTATGAAAATTTAACTATTGACCGGTTAAGTATGTATTGTGACAACTGATTGTAGTGTTGTGATAGATGCTATTTAAATATACGAATACTTTTAGTATCAAAATGATTCAGTACAAGTTATTTTTTGTGTCCAAATATAGCATGATTTGTCATAATTGTCTCTAAAGGATTCTTAACTCCAAAAATACTGAATTATTTTTTTTATAACGGCTTAGCATGACAATTTAGATTTTAAGCAATGAAAGTTTTCTGCTGTCAAATTGTTTCGAAATGAAAAATGAAAATTTTTAAACATATACCAATGATTTAAGGTATATAACAATAAAATGGACTTAAATAACAAACTATTAAATTTATTAATTTAAACAAGGCCGAATTTTTCTTTAAAGATGTTCAAATACTATTATCCAGAGCTTTTGTTCATTTAACAGCGCTCGTGTTGTATGTTATATGCAGCGGTTAATAATACCCGTTATTCATAACGTTATTAAATCAAAATAAGAAACAATTTACAATAGCGTCATAGGTGTTAACTATCGCGTCTTGATTATAATGCATGAAATTTAAGTAAAAATTTTCTAGCACTATTTCATTAATATATATTTTATGATCAGAAACGGTTTCGCTCATCGTGAGCATTATCAACTAATAGATCCATAAGTGCAGGCTATTTTAATTACAAAAAAATCTCATTCATTATTCTTCCTAATATTGATGTATCATAATGTTGTTTGAAAATTATTAATAAGAGAGTATTAATGTTTCATTCAAAATCAATTAACTACATGTTCATCTAAACAGAATGATTTTCTGTAAATTGTAGTCCCATGGTTTTGTAAACCTGCTAACTTTAATTCAATATTGCGTAAAAAAATATACTTGTTTGTAATTTGTATATCAATTTAAAATGCTCATGATGAGCGAAACCCATACAGATCATAAAATATGGTGTCGAAATAATTGTTTTAAATTTTTTTTTATTATTTCTAATTAAAAGCTCAAATTTTCCTCAACAAATAAAAGAGCTTTTGGAAACGGTGTAGATTGTAACGCTTTTAAGTTACATTTGATGATATGCGCTATCTCCGAATTCCTCAAATTCTCCGAGCTAAGCTAACAATCTGCATCTTGTTAAATCTGAAGACTATTCACAGAAGTTCATTCCCAAATGAAGTTACAAATCTATCAAAGTTAGCCTTGAGTTGAAGCTAAGCGGCACGATTAAACGGGCTTGGACTAGACTAACCAGCTTTGTTTGAACTGAAACTATTCTGAGACGAACCCATAAGTTGTGTTTTAGTGTATAAGTATCAATGAGTAATTTCTCCAACGAATATTTACAAAAATAATTTTGGTTTGACAATCGCAGCAAGGTAGTAAGGTTTCTTTTACAAATCATTAGTTATTTAAAGTACTATGAACATCAGTTATTACATTTTACCTCATCCGTCTTATATTTAAGAGACATTAATTAATATTTAACTGTAAGTTTCAGTTCATCTTTGTATTATAATTTCAGATATACTGGGAGACAAAGCTCGGGTTTTGAGTGACAAAATGTGTGGAAATTAACGACTCTTATTTTATATTGAATAAAGAATTGAATTAAGCTCTAATTCGTGGTTAAAGTCTTGGTATATGTACCCACAACTGCAATCTAAATTCAGATTTAAAAATCTAGAAAAAAATTAAATACGAAAGATGAAGTTGAGGATAATCAATACGGCAATACAACACCGTAAATGAAACATTGGTATCCGAATTATAAAGCTCTTTTTATATTTTGAAGCCTTGTACGGCAACCATTGAATTGGTAATTATAAAGCTGCCTTAAAGGTTGACATGTACATCACTGAATGAGTTCGTACGATGACTAATAAAATAACAACTTTAAGGCAAAATTCGTCTTCATTCATAAAAAAGTTTCCTTTAAGAATAATACATTCATTCCAAAACTTTTGTAACATTTCTCTACCTTTCTTATATGTTATGAATTGTGCAGAATGGTTTAAAAATATTATATATTTTGACAATGATAAATTTTATGATAACGTAGACAAAGCTAGTGAATTACAAAAAAAAAGGTTATAATTACGATGTCATTTTAAAAAACAAACTTTAAAGACAATTATTTGTAACAGAACCGACTTTTTTTAAACTGGCTGTTATTACATTCCTGCATTTTATTATTTATCGACGCACGTATCGATGATCGACGATCTTTTTTCACGACTTCGACTCCGAATAAGCAACCCTGATTGAAAGCTCTTGTAGAAGCTTTGGGAATATTATTTTATTATATTTTGTCTGATTTGAAATGCTATTAAATTGTAAAATTGAATGTTAATAAAATAAAAATTGATTCACAAATATTAATTATAAAAAATTATTATACGTTTTATTCTACGAAATTTTGTGTTTTTATTTATATCGAGTTGATATTTATATTGTAAATAAATGTCTTATTTGTATTCTAGATACCAGAAAATATTTTTTAAGAAGTCTGTTTGGCTTAAATTTTGAATGAACATGTAAAAAAACAACGCAAAAAAAAAACAATAATCAGCCTTCCCTCTGAAAAGCAATCAGCCTATGTCAATTTTGAGCATTTTAAGCGAAAGCTCAAACTTTTGAAGTATTTGAAAATGGAGACCTACCCAGGTTTTGTTTATTTTTTTCTCATTCAAGACATCTTTACGGAATCTGACTTCTAAATTGGGTCAAGATTTTTTTTATTAAGATTTTTAAAATCGTATTGTTTTCCCCACTCAAATGAGCACTTCGTTACAAAAGTAGACTCGATGATTTTATTTTTCTTTTTCTATGACTGTTGAACGATTCTCAACGTTTCAATTACGCGGTCGAGGGTTGGAATACATGAATGGAAATTTTAACTCATTGATTTCCAACCGAATTAAAGATTTCTTTCCAATGGAATGAATTCGATTTGTATTCGATTCAAAAATGTTTGGTGAAAAAAGTAGTGAACAATATTATTTATCATTTTCTGCTAACGTTTAACTTATATATTAAAGTAAACCTAAATTTTAGTAAATTTTCGTCAACGGCGGAAGAGAAATCCAAAAAAATATATACAAAAAAGATAAAGGAGACTTGAAGAACTTTCACTTTAACGCGTCGTTATTTTTATGAAAATTATCGGGTTTTGAACGATATCAATAAGCATGGGCATTTGTTTTTATACCAATTTACCATAATATTTATTACCTACGTAGATTTTTTAAAATAACAAACACACATTTTTTAGTGCTTACTTCCACAATATGTTTTTTGATCAGGACTGGTTTTGCTCGTCGCGAGCATTATCAATTGATAGAATATAAAATTTTTGATTGAAGGTAGCAGGTATACAAAACCATAGGCTCTCGTCCTAATGGTCTCTTTATGATTGTTCAGAGCTCTTATTGGATTATTGAATTACCTTAATTTTGTTTGAAAATTATTATTGTATGATTCCATGTAAATCGTTTCTTGGTTCTTGAACCCGTGGTTTTGCATACCTACTACCGTTAATCAAAGAAATTGTGCAAATAGACTTGCTTGTAATCTTTTTTTTTATTTTAAATAATAAAAACACATTTTTTGGTACTTATTTCCACAACGTATTTTGTATCGCGAGCTCAGTTGGTAATGCTCGCGATGAGCGAAACCGGTCCTGATCAAAAAATGTATTGTGGAAATAAGTACCAAAAAATGTGTTTTTATTATTTAAAATATCATGCCTTTCCATCAAGAAGTGACAGTTAACACCTCAAAAGTGATTGCTTGTAATCTTTTTTTTATCGGTTGACAATGCTCGCGACGAGCGAAACCGGTCCTGATCAAAAAAGATATTGTAAAAATAAAGTACATTTTTATATTTGGACAATATATCGATTGCCGTTTTCTGCTCTTCATTGCTACATATATTGAATTTTGACAATTATGGATCTGAGGGTTTTCATTGCAGTCCCTGTTCCTCGTTATTCAATTCATAATTCGTTGTTTGTAATTAATTATAGTGTCGTTTTATTGAACTATTTACCCACTCTTGTTGCTTATATTTGGTTATTAAATGAACCATAAGTGTCGCATTAATAGTGTGGTAATCTTAAGGTATTAAGGTGTTAATAAGGTATTGCATCGGAAGTAAAAGACACCAACAATGTAGAGGCATTAAATGAATTATTATTGTGTCAAATATAGTAGATACGTTGGTAAATGTATATAAGAGTAGATTTTTCATCTTTTAATATAATATATATATTTTTTGTATATATTATATAAAGTAATGTAAATAAAAATAACCGCTTTCCCTCTTTCACATTCTCTTGAGCAGATGCTGTGTAAGTCTATGCAAGTAGATGCCTGTAATCTTTATTATATTTTTCTCATATTACATTACTCGAGTGAAATTCTTCGTGGTGGGTTGTGGCATCTGTTGTCGTTTAGCGAAGATATGAACCATTGACTGAGGAGAACAATAAAACTAAATTAAAAGATGGCGATGCAATAGGATTTCATGAATATATTTTGAATACGGAACAAAAGAGATTACGGAAAGAGACGAACGTATACAGAGCAGTACATAAAAAATAGGACGAACTGAACAAAAAAAAAAAAACATTTTAGATTTTGTTTATTTATTCATTTATAACGAATATCCCAAGTCGTTAATTACTCCACCCTTTGTGTGTACCATATCTCAATAAAAAGCCAAAGATTTTCTGAACAACCGTTTAAATATTTCATGAAATTGTTAAAACCTCACGGTTAATGTAGAAATGGTCGTTAATATTGTATACACCTAACATCATTTATTTACGTAACCAAAGTTACAAGTAAATCACTTTTGCAAGATCAAAAATACTTTTGAATTTAAATTTTCAAAGAATAAATAACGAGGATAGCAAGAAAGTCAACCAAGCAAGCTCGTGCTTAATCCACTTAAATATTTTAAAATACTAGTCGCTTGAACTCACTCTCGGTCAAATAGAATATATTGACGTCTGAAGCATTTCTGTTGAAATTTGTTTATGATCTTACCATTGCATCCCCATCGGCAGAGTGGTTCAACACTTTAGAAGAGCAAGCAATTCATGTCCATGACAACTTATAGACGAATAATATATAATATACAATTTTATATTATCAAGAATGGCAAAATTCTCATTTTAGTCTTATGGAGTCAAATATAAGCAAGGTTATTTTAATACTTATATTATACATAAAGATTATGAAAATTGCACAAAATTTGTTATACGATAAAAAAATAGCAATGTTTTTTAAGTTATACAAAATTACATATACAATGTATTAATATTTTTTCACCGTGTTATAATGGATTTCTGCCAAGTAAATGCCAATTCAATCAATAAAAAATCTTGTTAAATATTAAAGAGAGAAAATCAGCCATTCACGTTGTATAGTATACTTAATCAAGTATAAAATAAATATATATAAATATTAAAATACAACACGGTGAAAAAATAGCAATTTATTTTGTAGAATTAAAATACATTGCTATTTTTTCACCGTGTTATAATGGAGTTCTACCAAGTGCATGCCAATTCAATCAATATATAAAAATACAGTTTTCAATAACAAAAAAAAGCATCAAATAAGCTTTGTATTTTTGTATTTCTTTTATATTTTTTGCAAATAAGATATAGAAAAAATCGAAACTATAACGCAAAAAGAAACTAAAAATTCAAACATACTGAGTAAAAAATACACATATATGAAGCAAAAACCATTTATATATAAATATACAATTGTTTAAAAAGTTAAGCGTTAAAAATAAATTGACTTAAGTAATATTAAGTACTGCACTGCAATTAAAATGGGATAATAGAAAGATAGCTGTGCCTACCGTAAAAAATACGTATTCAGCGAATAAGGAAAAAAGTTTTCCTTTTTTATTTCGGTAAAGAAGAAATAAACGTTTTTGTTATTCCCGAGTACTTTCACTCGCGGTCGCTTGAGCTAGGCACTCTCAAAAAAATTTAATGTCTAATAAGCAAAACACGCTTAACAACAAAAGATAACCATATATTACACGTTTTAACTGTTTTATTTACGATAAGCTAAAACAAAATTTGAAGTTTTAGATTAAAATAATTATAATTTATGATATCGACTCAAGGTGATTAATGGAATTTTAAATATGTAATTTTATAGGATTCCACATGTTTTGTAACTAATAAATCGGGTTTCGCTTTTCGACATCTTCAGGCATTCTATCACATAGATGCAACAGAACTAACTTAACTGGACTGACATGTCTTCCATGAATAAATCTAGACCTCGTCGATAAATATACGCGCCTCAATTAAATTCAGTGTATATTTTTAATGATCAATTTAATCTTCCTTGTTATATTTTTTATGTAAGATAAGTTCAATGAGCTAACAATCTTATCAATTTAATTCTTATGTACGATACGTATTTCGAACAGAACCATGATTTTTAAAATAAATTTGCACAATTTGGAAGCGTTGTTCAAGCATCATAAAATGCCAAACCAAACTTACAATAAATCACTTAACACCTGACGAAATAGTCTCCATTTAAAAAAGTTTTGCCAACTTAAAGTTCTATACCTCTAAAAAAAACATGCTATATTATGTCACCTGATGTGTGATCTCACCGCTACACTTAAATTTGAAATAAGAAGGTATCCCAAATTAAAAATTACCCGAATTCATTTTAATGATAACCGATTATTATTTGTTGTAAAAACCTTTCATTACAGACAAATCAAGAATATAAATTGCTTATAAAACTTATTATATGGAAATGAGTGTCGGTATAATCAAATTAATAGTTTTGAAAGTTATTTCAGATTTATATTTGAATACAAGTTATTATATAATATATAATCGATGCAAACTATATAATGTGTGTCAGTTCTGTTGCATCCATATGATATAAAACCTGAAGATGCCAAAAGGCGAAACCCGAGTCGTTCTAAAAATTCTAATCCAAGCCAAAAAAAATATTTAAGATAATATTTATATTCATAGATGTTATTGATTTGACACTGTTTCGGGGATAGTAGGGCACATTAGAGACTTTAAAGAAATTATTCAAGAATTGCAATCAATTTAATTGTGCTAATTAACAAATAAATAAAAAGGTATATATTATAGCCAACGACTGTACCACGTTGTAAGCGCCGGCTCTCGTGCGATCACCAAAGTTAAGCAACATTGGGCGCGGATAGTGCTTGGATGGGTGACCGCTCGGGAACACCGAGTGCCGTGTTCTCTTGGCTATGGGAAGGAAAACCCAGACAGAAAACCGAACACCAACCAACCCGCGTGGGCAGCGTGGTGTTGCTATGTCCAAACCCACCCGGAAAAAAAAAAAAAAAAAAAACACGGGGAGGCCTTCATCCAGCAGTGGATCGACCCCGGCTGATGATGATGATGATGATATTATATCCAAACTAAAATATTTCATATATTGTTGAACCATATAGCTTGGAAATTTTCTCCTCTAAATCTTATTGGAATTTATGTTTTTAAAGGTCAGAGGTAGATAACCATAATACGTAGTGTGACGTTAAATTATCTTCGCTAATTGAACAAAGCGAATCACTAATTTTAAATAAAACTGGTTAAATATTCCTCGTATACAAATTGATTGCTTACTTTGATACGATATGAAAACATTTTCAATATGATAATGAATATTAGACGGCAAAGCAATTTTAATTAGCGATTCATGATTAATTAATATTTGCGATTGAGACACCAATATCAAATGTTTTACAAAAGCATTTATGATAAACGTATAAATTAATATTTTTTTAATCAACGCTGTCAAACAAATTTGCTGTAAATTTTCTTTACAAAATGGTTCTTATAGATAGTTAATTATTTTTGACAAGTATTACATATTCGTATAAAAAAAATATGTCACTAAAATAAATCATATTTTGAATTATTTTATGATACGTTCCTGGACTTTGGTCGTGCGTCGAATTGGTCTTAAGTCGAATTTCATACAAAATATGTACGTACTTACATATTAGCCCGAGCAGTGTGGCAATTTTTTCATACAAATTAAATCTGTCCGCGATGCTATTTTTCGCGATTGTTTTCTTTCTACATAGAGCTATAAACACAGCAATAAAAAAATAATTGGTTTGACTTTTATGGAACTAGATGCATTAGCATATTTCAAAACATTAAAAAAAACAAATAAATGCCATATGTTGTTGTAATTACTTTAACAAATTTATCTCTAAGAAATGACTCACGCGTATCCACCATTTTTGCCGAGACAAATGATAGCACTGCACCAGAAATTGACGGCTTGACATTTGGATTAGTGAAGTTTCACGTTGCAAACTTTTCATCACTCATTTTATTACACTTAAAGAACTAAATTCTTAAACATTTTGAAATCTATCACTATATTCACGAAATTCACATACACGGTCACTGAATAAAAAAAAACAAATATAAAAAAAACTATTTCGAGGTATGGTAAATTTTATAATTTATTTGGGCATAGGGTTGGAATATATATTTTAATCATAAGTTATAGTTTATATATTTATTATTCGTATGTTGACGTTTATCACAACGCTTACGAAATTTCACATCTACCCTCAATAGAAATGAAATTATAAAATAATTCAATAATATTCAATATGAATTCAATATAAAATAATTCAATAATAAATATTCAGTCATTCTTTGCGCAGAATCCGCGACCAACTAACCGGCAGGAAGTATTTATGACATCATTATTGCGTCACCTTTGTTTACCCATTAATCAGGGTGGAGAAAAGTGCACCGAAATGGACTTTAAAAAAAATGCTATTTTTTTTGGTCGTAAGTGCGAACGGTCGTAAGTCGAACCGTTTTAAGTGGAGGACTACTGTATGTAAAAATGTTAAAAAATATATTACAATAAGTCAAATTACATTTCATATTTTTATATTTTAAATACAAAGTAAATAATTTTATTTATCATGTCCACCATATATTTTATGGTCAAGACTGGTATCGCTCATCAACTGATATATATATATATATCAACTGATATTTCCTTCTTTGTATGAAAGTTCTTGGAAGCTCCTAACAATCCATGGAGTGTGTTCGACTGACTTAAATTTATGATTACGTTATGAGAACCAGGAATAAAAAAAGAAGGTTTTTATTACATGCTGTGTAATGTTGTTTTCTGAAAAAAAATATTATCAAGTATATAATTATGCAAGCATCACATGGTCGAGAATTTAATGAAAGCCTTCGCGTCAGATTTTAAAGCATTAACACCTGCAGAAGGTTATGAAAACAAATATTGTGTATACAATAGATAGGCAAATACCCTTTAGGAAGTAATTAAAGTTATATAGTTTGGTTTCTGAAATCAAGAAAGGTAGTCTGAAAATTTCCGAATAATGAAAGGTCAGGTATGAGATTAATGTAATTCAAAACGCCGTGCCAAGCATAAATAAAATAATTTTCTTTAATAAACTTTCACAAGTTAATTTAAGTTTGTTTGTAGTGTAACCGACTTAAAAAAGTTCATTTGAATAATATTTTAGTGTTTCGTACTCAAAATATAGCAAAAATTTTACTTGCGAGTCATGGTGAGATCAAAGTGACACAAGTATTCAAAAATTAAGATAAGCTCGTTCTATAGTAGCAGTTCTGTTTATAACACTATGCTGAAATAGCTATATGAAATATAAAAAAATCTTGAAGCGTTAAATTTTTGCTTTTTCAAAAGACCACATAGTTAAAAATACAAGACCAATTCTAGAAAACTTGAAGAGAAATTCACTTTCCGTAATATTTCTATCGATTTATATCAGGCCAATGTTTGAATTTTTCATAAATTTATTCTATAATATTTTATGTTCCTGATATTATTCGACAAATTCTACGAGAGCAAGAATGAGTTCAGACATGCACTATATTTTATGAATACAAGTAGATTTTGCTTGAGCTTTTTCGATTGATCTCATTGCTATTTTAATTCTTTCAATATTCAATAAAACCTTTTATAAGTCATAAAGAAAAAAAATATAGTTTGGAATCTTTGTAACAGAAATTAATATTTAATGAATATTGCTAAAACATTACCTTTTATTTTAATGACGTTTATAATTTTTTCAAGTTTATTTTGAATAACTTTATCTTATTGTGTATCTGCTTTTATACAATTATTCTATTAAAAGAGTATTTCAATTATTTAAAAATTAACCATTTTAATTGTCTAACTGAATGTACGACTTAGTTATAGAAAATGTTGAATATCACTTCTCAAAACGTTCAGGCTAGTATAACATGTCGATTCAAAACATAGGAATCTAACGTTAAATTTCATATCATAATGAAACACATATTAATGACACTGATTGAGTTTTACAAGGGTTTGTCGTGTATGTATTCGAAAAGGTTAAATGGCATGCATACCTTCTGACATTTTCGCCTTTTACTAACAGGTATTTAAAAGTTTATCAACCTTACATGTTTCGTAAGTAAAAATATCGACAAAATCTTTTGGCACAGTAAAATAATTTAGTTTTTTTTGGTCATCTGACAGGCTTATAAAATTGTTGTTATTTTACCTGGTCGGTAATTGAGTGTGTAGGGCTTATGAGCGTTACTTTTACATTTTATTTCTGACTCAAATCCTTGGATAAACAAATTTTCGTTCAATCACACAAATTTATTTAATAAATACACTCTCTCATATTTATGATTCCAAGCAAGCTGGAAGGTGGACGAACAAATAAATCATAACATTCTACAAGCACTAACATTAAACGATGTAGATTCTAAAGAGAGAAGTTGCGCAATGTATTTTATGATCAGGACTGGTTTCGCACATCGCGATGAGTTCAGATCATAATATATAATATGGAAAAAAAGACTTAAAATGTATTTTTATTATTAAAAATACCAGGACTTTCCATCAAGAAGTGACAGTTAACACATCAAAAGTAATAAATTATACAAATAAAAAATACTTGTAAAAAAGATCTTTTAGGCAAGTAAATTTAGATAGAATGTGTCTATATGCTTTATAATTTAAGCAATAGTGTTTAAAAAAAATATTATGCCGTCAACAAATAATATTGCGTTCTTCTAACGTATTTGCCGATTTAAGGTTAAGGGTGATATTTGCGTACAATTTTTCCGAATGATTAATTCAAGTTAAAAAAAAATTATGTTATTTGAAATTTTCTATAAGAAAATTTGCTCATGTTAAAAACTTATACATAAAAATAAACGTTTCTAAAAATCAATACTGGCAATATGCAAAAATTATAACATGGAATGCTGAAGTATTGGGAAAGGAAGATCTCCCAACGTGCACAGATGGCAAGCGCCCATGTAGCATTATTTTTTTATGACAAAAATTTTAGTGTAATGAAATGTATTTTTGTTCCCTTTATAAGTAGAACAACCAGTAAAAAAACAGTAAACAAGTTATATTTTTTTATTTTTAAACTCGTTTTGTTGATGTTATTACAGAAGTTCAAAAAGGGGAAAAAGTCGCCCGTTCAGTTCACAGGGCTAATATCTTTTAATAAGATATTAAAAATACAAATGAGAATGACGCTATGTCTGATGAGTTTTTTCCCCTTTAATTAGCCATTCATATTTTTCCTCATTTGGCACAAAAACATAAACTCGATCTACATTACTTACAAAACTAGTCTTACATTCACCCGTTTTGTGTATCGAGCCGTTGTTACACCCCCGTCTTTCGTAACACAATACAGATTAAAAAAATCGATTCTACTCCTCATTTTCTTGGCCTGATACAGAGCTGCACGTAACGATCGTTAAACCATGCATTTTTGTGTTTCGAAAAAACGGTAAAAATAAAATAAAACGTAACTTTATCTGCTACTTAGCTTACGTGATATTAAGTATCCCGTATATCTGTGTATTGAAAATCCACCGTGGCGAAATTCTCCACGTTAAATCTAAAGACAAATCGAAAATATCTCATTCTCCGTATTAAATTTGTACATTTTTAGAATGCCTCAAAGTTAGCATTGGTTGATACTAAATCAGCGTGGCCTATTAGGCCCGTATTAGGGCGGACCACCGCAAACAGTTCTGCTCGTTTGGCATTCATCTTGGGGCAGTTCCACAGTACGTGATAAGCGTTCTGAAGATTGTGTCCGCAAGTGCATTCAACTAACTTGCCCGGTCCAAATAGTTTACCGTTGAACTTATCATGATCGGTTATTCAATGTAGTCTAAAATTTAGTTCCTTTTTTTGATGTATGACAATAATTGATGAGCCAAAAAATCAGTTATAAAAAAATCAAAAACAAATTTTTCATTACTGTACGCCACAAAGCAATGAAAACAAATTCATTATTAGCTTGATTAGAATAAAAAATAGTCTAGTGTATTAAATTTAAATCGATCAAAAATCAAGCGTATTGAATAATTTGATGATTCTGTTGAAGTAAAAACGTAACATTTTACGCTGAAAAAATCTCGAGCAAAAGGTTTAATTTTCTTCTTTATTTTCATGCCAAGAACTTAATTAAATCAACCAACCGCTTTGAGAATCCTCATTATAATACAACAGCTTTTTGGAATACATAGAGACTCAAAAATACACTAGCTAAAACTGCTGCGTGGCTACCTTTTTGAATTATCTCTTCCATAAAGAAAAGGCTTCTTGATTTAACTTTGCATTTGAGTTTGTTACTTTTTACGTTTACTTTCTTATTTATATTTTTCATCGAAAAATCTTCATAAGAAGAATTAATTGAAAAAATAGTGGAATATTCTTTTGTATAATATAATACACAGTAAAAGGTTATTGCATTTTTATAATCATGAATTCATATAATCTAATGTCACATTTAATCACATTAAATTAATATTCCTGCGTATGCTTCTCAGAAAACAAAGAATGTTTAACAAACGAACATTAAAAATTATTTCAAAAAATGCTCAAGATACAGGAAACCCATCACATAATTCAACGAATAATTTTTATTAACATAAAATATTTTTTTAAGGCCATTTTTTTCAGATGCTCTCAATGTTACTGTGTGAACTAAATGATTGTTTAAAAATCATAATAAGCAATATTTAATTTGTTTTTAAGCATTAAAAATAAATTTTCTTCAATCTAATTCCAATTGTTAATTTTTTAGAAAAAATCACATTTAAAAACATCTTGTACCATTTTCATGTTCTAATCAATGACTTTCTTTTTTTCAGGTAAGTACCACCTTTTGAAAAAAATGGATTTTTGGATAAAAAGTATATTTTAGTCACCATAAATCTAGGTAAGTTGTTATTTATAAAAGTAAAAAAATATTGTATTTCGTTAAAGATTCAAAAGGTATCCTGCTCTACATTTATTTGTAATAAGTATTTATGTCTACATAAGAATAGCATTGAATCAAAGTACTTGGTTTTTTTGGTATATTTCCAATATAATTCGTTCAGTTTAAGCCATGTACCTTTTAGATTTATATGAAATTCAAAGCAAGTAATAGTAAGTCACGAAAATCTAATAACACGACAAGAGGAAAAAATTTAACGGCCAATATATATCAATCATGGCAATAATAAAATATATTTTTTAGGTTTTACGAGCGAACTGTATGACTTTCCTAGTTAATTTACTTACGTATTGTTTATACATACGTGTATTTGCGTGTGCGTTTGTATATATATGCATGCGTGTGTGAATACAGTATGTACGAATATTAAATTATTATAATGCGTTTGGTGCCCGCGTGAACTGATTCATTGTGGATTGCTCAGCTCTGCAGCGACTTGCGTTTGTCAGCAACGACAGAACAAATATAAAACAAATTAATCAATACAAAAGATATGAAGGAGGCTTTAATCACTTTGTTGTTAACTGATTATAGATCTTAACGCTTCAGCAATTTGATATCCAAGAAAAGCTGTCATTTATTCGAAGATTTTTTAAGGCTTTATTGTACTGATAAACAGCAAACCATTTTTGAATCAAAATTAATTGTATTCGCCATTATATAAAATTCAAAAAACGCTTGCAAAATATTTTGTATTACTAGTTAAAATAAAAGGTCAAATATGATAAATGTGTAGCTATAAAAAAAACCGTATTTTTTTAATGGTTCCATTCGTTCGATTTTGTTTGGTTCTATTTTATATGCGCTGTTATTATAAAACACTTTTCGCCCACATTCATGTATCCTCCGCTTATCGCCGTGAACAGAGACAAGCCGTTTATTGCTCACATCTGAGCTGAGTTCAGGTTGGAAAGTAAAAGGTTTGCATGTTGGTACGTGCTATAATTTACTATCGCCTAACTGCTAACAGGAAAATTGTACAGGTACATACTGGATCAGAATTACTTTAAAAATAAATTACATTTTAATTATTATTATAAGATGAAATCTATGTTGAAAATTTGTTGATAATGTATTGACGAACAAACCTTTTACAACAAATCAACGTATTATAGCAATGGGAAAGAATTCTTAAGATATATCTGTTGGATATTATATAAAAAATGAAACAATATATTTCCTTATAAGATTATAATCCAGTTATGGTTTTTAAGGATAATGAAAGATATATATTTTAAAACACATTGAATCATCAGACAGAACCCGCTCAAACGCTTCAACTATAAAATAATGAGCGAAAAACTGATTATGAGTATGGGCTTAATGATTTAATCATTTATAGAAAAAATAGATTTGACTCCCGCCGACAAAATATATTATCCTTTAAAGTGTACATTTTTTGGGCTTCATTCTATTCACGCAGAAGACAGATAAACGGGATTTTACCGGTAAAACTATAATTAATTTTTCAACAAAATAGAAAAATATATACTTAATTATATTGTGCTGACTAACATCTTTGGATTTATTTGTAGATTAACTACTAAATTTAATTTAGTAACGAATAAACTTGTAACTTTATTATCTTGAGAAAATGCAATTGAAAATAATTGATTATCATACGAAACCTTTTAAGCTCGATTACAATCTGCATGAAAATCATTTTACGCTAGGAGCTTTTGCTTGTCTAGAAATAACGTTTAACGATTTGAGCTTGACGAGCAATATTAATATTTTTATATGATATGTAAAGAATTTTCCGAAGGTTAGTCGCTATAAACCACTATGTGTGAGACCTAAACTTTGTAAGTAAATATCCATATTGTTTATAGCAAGCCGTATAAGCAATACATTGTATTTCCTAACGCAAAAAAACTGTTTGTGTTACAACCCAGTTTGTTATTTTTTCCGAATGAAATATCTGTACGTAAGTAAGAAAAAATAATATTTTTTCTCGACTGACAGTATTGTAAAAGCATACAGCTATTGATTATGCTACCGAATTTTTAAAATACCCATCAATATTTCAAGCTATTAAAATATTTAAAGAATATTTCTGTGGTCTAGTGGTAGCTTTAAGTCTAGCAAACAACGTTATTGGGTATATAACTTAAGGATATAAATCGCAGTACAGGTCAAACATTTTATGGATGTTTGTAAAAAAATTTGCATTTCGTATTATCAAAATTTACCTCGCACTTAAATGCTCTTAAAATAGATGAATTTAAGTAACGATAAGCTTCCTGTTAGTCATATATTATTCTTTTATACTGCAAGTCAAACTGTTGAATGAATACATATATTTTTGTAGAAATTTGTCTTGTGATATTAAATAAATTGAAATGGGGTGATTTTATTAAAATTCTATCATTTTTATTTATTTAAAAAATTACATCAGTGCTACCTTTCAAAAATACCTATTAAAACTGTGTTTTTGTAAATTATTGTAGAAATTTGAATTGTTACAACTTTGTACGATTCCACATGTTTTGTCAGTAACGACCCGGTTTTCGCCTTTCGATATCTTCAGGAATTCTATCAGACGGATGCAACAAAACTGACACTTCAATCAGTTCGTCAGAATGCCCGAAGATGCCGAATGGCGAAACCTGGGTCACTAGTGACAAAACATGTGGAATCGTACAAAGTTGAAACAACTCAAATTTGATAATAAAATTCTATCAAGCACCTTCAGTCGATATCATGAATTATATTGTGGAAATATTTTTTTCAATTCAGTAATAGAAATATGAATGAGTTATTTAAAGCATTTTTCTGAGTTTTATAAAAAACATTGCCGTAGAGCTTTTCAACTATTACAACTTACCCTTCGCATGGTCATAACCTTCACCCAATCCAGTTCACACTAGCTCTAAATATACAATGCGGTCAGAACACTTCAAGACCACGCAACCGTAACAAAGTAAATTATACATTATATTCATTTATATCGCCTTAATTGGTTAGCATCTAAAGTCAAACAGTGACTTTGTTTAAAGAGTTTCTTTCAGTAAAACTTTGCTTCCAGTTTGGAAAATATGAAAAAATACATTTTAATCTGTTGCTTATTCTCTTTAGGTACAAGGTATATACTAGCTTTGAGAGGAATAAAATTGACTTATCGGTACCGCTATGCCCCGTTTATATCAACGAATTGACAATTTTTAGCATTGACTCAAGTAAGCTACTGAATTAGTTATACACAGATTTAATTAATAATTTTAAGATTTTTTCGTAGAAACAATAGATATTAATTTTTTACCATTTTTATTTCATTGTTTTTCTTGATCAGACCCTTAACAAATGTGCAAAAAACATATGTTACTCATGACAGGTAAGTAAATATTATAGTTTGTTCATTCAACTTCTGCTGATTTAGTTAAGGTCTATAATTATATATATAATTGTAATTCATAAAAATATAGCTCCGAATCTTAAAGTTCTCAAAAACAGTCGTAAAATGTAATGAAATTCAATAATACAAAATAGAAATTAAACGACATTTTTGAAGCAGCATATTATTTTATAAAGAATTTAATAAATTCGAAATATGATTAATGTAAAACTGTTTCAAACAAACTATTGTTTTTACAAACGATACAATTATTTCGTCATGAAACATTCCATATTAATACTTGTGAAAAAAAGAAGCGAAAAAAGACAGTTTAATAAATAACAATAGGGTGTTTGAAATATCCGGATTAGTGATTGCACTTTCCAATTTAAAATGCATTACGGTTGGCTTGCTGCACTCTGGGCATTGCAACAGCTTTTGTACTTATCTGATTGCATTTTTAGTAACATTTTTAATTAAACTTGAATATGACTTTTTCTTTCAACGCCTTAATACCATATTTAATACAAAGCATAACATTTTTTTTTACATTTGTTGCACCAAACTAAGCTTTTATTCCTGTTAAAGAAACACAAAAGCCTTATGATAAATAGCAAAACTGATATCTAAATTTTTTAATCTCCGTTTTTAATTTGCAAACATATAGATGTATAATAAGAAAGCGATAATATTACATAACGTACCGTTTCTTACCATAAAACCATTGGAAATAAATAACTTACAAACCTCTTATCATAATGTCATAAATAAAGTAGTATTTGTGATAAGATTATTTTTCAAAATTGGAATACCGTTTTAATAAAAACTGTTTCAAACACATATATAGATCGTAGTATTAGGGTCGTTATTTATATTTCATTCCTCTTATTTAATATATGCGCGATGCAGGTGGTTAACTTATTATCATCTCTACTGCATTTCTGTAATCGGATACGTTAACATGTAAAATGAAAAAACCCAGAACTTAAATGACAAAATTGAGTAATCATACACAATTTTGCATACATTAGCACAGTTTTGATTCTCTGATGTAACTTTTTGTAAATGATTAACAAATCTAAAGAATCTAAATCAGCGAAAACGTGCTACAGATTGCTGCACCATTAGTTGTGTTTGGTAATAAATTCCAACAACAATTCATTGAATTTTTCAATTGAAAATTTATTAACAATTCGTGGTGGAAAAATATGATATTTAAATAACAAAACACAATGTAATTTTTATTGATTTAATTAGCACTTACTTGAAAAAAAAGCAATGTATTTTATCTCTACAACATTTATTAAGTACTAGTTCATTGAAGTGTTTTTGAATACACATTTTTTTTGCATATTTTTCTGCGTAGTAGAATAAATAAAAAGGTTTTACGACGCGTGAGCAGACCACATAGAGTCCATGTGAGAAAAATATTCAAATAACCCAGTGTATCAGTTGATAGTGCTCGTGATAAGCAAAACCGGTTCTGATCATATAATGTGTTGAGAAAATAAGTACTATAAAAGGGTTTTTATTATTTAAAATATGTCTTAACATTAAGAAGTGACATTTAACAGCTTAATTTTATAGTGATTAAAATATTTTCAACATATCATTTGTACTACGCTTTTCAGTATTTTGATCATTGTATTAACGCCCCTAACCTAATAGTAACGTCATCAATAATCGATAATCGTTTTCGGTAAAAATCTTGGTAAGGTAATTGCCATAATTACTGTCGACCTTTTCGATTCAGCTTTAGTGAAATATCTACAGTCATTTATTTAATTCACCCTAGAATCCAATCCGAATAACGGATGAACTAGCAACTTTGAATGTTCTATTGGCTTGTTATCATGAAAATACTAAAATTACGAATATTAAATCTTAATATTGCTTTAACCTTTTGGACTTCATAACAAATATCAGTGTATCGCAATATTTGTACTAATTCAATATTCAATTACAGATCAATATGATAATATTTAGCTTGAATTGCTTATAAAATGTCTTGACGTTTTGTTTTTGAATGACATTAAGGAAAATTCAATTATCGTCTGAAAATCTTAATTTTACTTCTTATCTTGTCGCCATTGACAGTGTTACTGAAATAATATCTCTCTGGTTGAATAGCAAATACCTTTCCAATGTAATTTATCATTTATGTATAGATTTTATATGTCCATAAATCACAACGAGCAAGATGAATATTATCATTGCGTAAAGCGTGACGTTGCCCGTAGCATTATGGCATACGAGTTACTGCCTTGAGGTATGTAAACAATAATGCATAAGGGATACAGCTCTTCGCAGTAACAAATTATTATTATCATTCATTTATTCAACCCTTAAATTTTATATTCAATTATTTCTACTGTCAGAGTTTGTTGACAGGTTGTTTACTTATTGCTCGTTTCTTAACGAGAAATATTGGTGCAATAATTTGCAGAAAATCTTTTTTTTTCTGTGTTCTATATTATAACACTAATAAAGTTTATCAATGAATTTGAGCTCAACACAAATTCATTTGCATTTATATTTAAAAAAAGAAACATTAATTTATTGATAAATCATTACCAAGTATATGAATGGTGTTATCATATTGAAATGGGTGTTTATAATAATTATAATTTTACCTCTATTTTGCTGAGTAAAATTTTGAGCTTAAAGCTACAAAAGATACTATTTTAATTTATAATCTCAAATATTATACATGATTTTTGATGAAAATAAATTCATGAAATTGACATCAATGAATGTTGAATGAAGGTGCTTATTTATCACACTCTAATTTCTTAAATAATGAATATTTTTCCACGATTTTTCGATGCACTCTTTACTCGTAATTTGAAATTTCATCTACCTACAATAAAGCAATGAGTTAATAGTTTTTAAAAAGGTAGAAGATATTTTGACGGATTCGATTGTAATTATGTTTTAGGAATTTATTTTGTTATTATGTTAATTGGTGTGTCACATATAGTAATAAATCAAGTCTATATAATATTTGTATAACAAGAAAATATCTATTTAATATTAATTCCCATCATAGCCTACCCATTAAAAACAAGTTGGTATCTTTCAGTTTCAAAAACGTAATTGATTTTAATAAACAAAAACCTCTCATCAAAAAGCAAAAAGGACGTTTTGATTATAAAATAATCGTTCTGAAATAAGATTCCATTGTAAAAAAATCAGTAGTTATTAAAATTATTTTTAGAGCATATTTTTTTTTGTGTAATTCCTCAAGTGATGTAAACTGTATGTGAGATGTAAACTGTATGTCAGTTCTATTGCATCTATGTGATAGAATGCTGGAAAATGCTTAAAAGCAAAATACATGGAAGTGTGGTCAGTTCCAACTATTTAAATTAATCGACAATGCTTTCAGTTTTAATTTTAAATTATTGATAAATTCAATCATTTTTTTATCAATTAAGTTACTAAAAATTTTCCGTCAGAGACAAAATTAATTTTTGTGTTAAATAAAAAATATAACATACAGCAAACTCCAACATCAAGGGAAATAAACAAACGAGCTTTAAGTTTACAATTGCTAGTGAAGCTGTCGGTACAGGCTTACTAGAAATAATCTTATTCACATGTAAAACAATATCTAGTTAGAGCCATTTACTGTTTCTAGTAAAGGGCCTGATTTAATCTGTTGACTTAATTAGCGTTAGCAAAAGTCTCTTTCTTAGGTCAAATATTTACTGCCAATTAATATTACCATTCCCGACAAAACCCCTTTTGTCCAGGAAAACGACTTTGGATTTTGTATTCATCGTGTTGTCAATGTAAAAGCCAACGTTCCGTAAATTTTCGTAAGCTCATGGGGTTCGAATGAGAAACGTTGCCTACGATTGCATCACTTTTGATGGTACATGCGTAAAAAGTTCTTTTGACGAGTTATGAACAATAATTTCTAATTCTTAATATATGTTTTCAATATAAACAATGAAATGAATTATTGAACGCAACAAAATATTTATCACTTTATAAAGAAGAAGCTTATCTCCAAAACACGCTCGTTACTCAATCACTATAATTCTTAAAAAAAATTAACAAATTGCGATTATTTGATTCCTAACCGGTTAAATGCCAGAAGTTATGCATATGGCGGAATTCTAGCTGGTAATTTCTTTGAAAAATTATAACTTTATAAATACATCTTTTTGGTGAATAATTCTTGACCTCATGTTATGCCTTCATATTTAACAACGGTTTCAATAGATTTCAGTGTGTGCTTAAAGTATTCGATTAATTGCAACAAAAAGTGTAGCGCGTATACGCATTCATTTTCAATGGTTAGCCTGCCGTGGACGGAATTTTTCATTCAAATGATTAGAAAGTCATAAAATAAATGAATTAAAATTTGTTATGATATATAATTGCGTAGATTTTATATGGCCGATTATCTATGTAATTCATTATTTGTTGCCGTAACGTGTTAATGGCTTAAAAAAAGTTATCTATAGGGACTATTCATACTGTGATTAAGTCAACTAATACCAAAACTGTAGCCGACGATGACTCCTTGGTCATGTGTCGAGAATTAATTATTCAATACTATTCGCACTTATGACATTATTATATAATACATATTATTTACTCACAGCATTTGTTTGAAGATTATCACACCTGCATTATTAAATCTGTTTTTATTCATTATAAGTCATCCCTTGTGAAACCAGTGCGTTCTACTCCCACAAACCCTTTGAAAGGACTTTCTAGGTTGCTATTTGGGTTTAATAATTTTGAACCATTTAAACATTGGCCGGTCTGGTATAATGGCCTTGACCGTGTTTGCACGAATGACGTCACTCGTGATAGGGGTCTCACCTCACGTGATACGGAATATAGGATTGTGTCGTATGTTGAGTAAATATTTGTTTTACTACCAGATAAAAGCAATTAATATCAAACTGTGTTAAATATTTTGAGCTAATTCTTTGTTCCTTATTAATATTTTAAATGTTATTCGATGTCTTTTTATTTGCAATAGAACCTTCTAGTCAATTTGTCATCAATATGAATTTTTATTCGATCATGTATTGTCGGGATCAAAATTCAGTTTTTTCAATATATTTAAGAAATTGTATAAAATAATTTCTGTTATGAAGCTCCATTTTCGTTTCGAATAATCAATGTTCAAACAAATAAACATAAGTTTTTCTCATTGGAATATATTAAAGTTTAATTGTAAATTATTAGGGAAACAATCTTCATTAAAGGAAAAAATAATTTGTTTTCAAATGGAATAAAGCGGTTACATCAATCTGTATTGTTTTGGTCACACATATTGTGAAGAATTGTAAATAATCCATTTTTTTAATCATTATGATAGTCCATATAACTATAATAATGCTATAGCTTATGCTTAAAAAAGTTCAAGAGTGTAACGTTTCTCCTATAGTGAGACCATAATACATTATGGTAGTGCAGGAAAGCTCCTCTAACTATTCATCCTCATCATCCTCATGTTTATTAGATACTTGACCCTTATACATACTTGTATTTAAGTACTCGATTTCTTTATGCTAAGCGGTATAATTTTTGTATAACCTATATTTTTTAATTTTTATATTTTTATATTTATAATATGAAATATCATAACAATCAACCATATGCGTAAAGTGAACGGACGAGATAAATCAGACACCAAAAACTTGAAATTGTATTCGTAAAATTAATAACTCGGTAACATACATAATGTCATTACAACCACAGTTAATTAATCAATTACTGACAAAAAAAAATACATAAATCATACCGCTCGTCCAAATAAATCATTAATTTACTGCCTGGGTTCTTGTATTGTCTAACCACTTATTAAAACAATACTATAACCGTAGAAGTTGGACACTGTTGTGGTTAATAATTCTTAGCTTTTTTGCGTGATATAGTCAACTTATAATGGTATATTAACATATAAATAACGAATATTATTGCATTGGACCAGATAAATTAAAAATCAATATTTTAACGTTCTACATTGAAATGCTTTTATCCGCTGAAACGAGAAGTAAATTTGTCTTGTCTTTTTTATCTTGACGACAAAGTGGCCGTATTTAGTTCTATGGTGTATTGATTAAAATAAAAAGGGAATAATAAATAATAGATAAATCAAGAAAACGTTTTTTATTTTTAAATACAGTTAGACACATAAATTCTCAATAAGCAGTTTATTTAAATGTATTACATGATGCTTTTTTATGATTGTTTGTTATATTTTGTAAGTCCCACACAAATTATTAACGAAACTTGAAAGAAAGAAAAATGATTAGTAATAGAATGAAGCAAAAGATATGTCATACCTTGTCATAGAATTGCCGTGTAGCAGAAAATAATTTAAATTTAATATTGAAAATGGTTTTATAACAATTTACTGTAAATTCATTTGCTATTCATAGGATGCAGGTTTTTCAAATATTCTTTTATGTTTAAGTAAAAATTATAAAGATCTTTTATTTTTTTCCAGAATTTGTTTCTACATGTAGATTTCATATCATAAATGTCATATTATATAATAGAATCACTAAATCGTCGAATTGATTGACGATTTTTCTTTCCATATAAGAAAACATGTTTGCATAACAAAAAGAAGTGTTGCTAAAATAAACATTTAAATCCACGATGAAAAGTTGTAGCATAATTCGTTTTCCAACATTTTCTTGAAGTTAAAGCTCTAAAGGTTAAAAGGAAAGTATTAGTTTCAGTCAGAAAAACAGTCCAATTATATTATACGTCATTACGCCGTAGAGCTTTTCATAATTTTACATGGCAAAACTTTTGCGTCGATAAAACTTTCAAGTATTATATATAACAACGCAACCACAATATCACTTAATGACGCCCCTTAAGATGCACCGTGTAACGGTTACACTATATTCTACTACAAGCGTGTGTACATAATATACTATGATATGTATGTCGTCTGAGGTAGCACACCGCGTGTTGTCCCGGACAGGAGACGCCGGGCGTCGTTGCCTAGGCGACGCCCGGATATCGATCGCCGTCGCGTCGTCCTGAACAGCTTCCCTTGCCCCACCGCCCCGCTGAATAAAACCTCTCTGCGAGATTCAAGCCCCTCAGCCTTCAGCTGCCTACATCAGCTATTCTCAACACGATTTTAGAAGTTTTAATATTAACAAAACAATTAAGCTTATTTATTCCCATTGGGGTTCGATAAAGGAGCAATGAAAATATTTCACGGATAAATATTCAAATCGATTATCAACAACTATGTTTAAATTACTGAAACAAAACATTTTTTTTGCAAATTTTAGCTATACTCAATTGTTGATACACTGAAGAAATATATTTTAAAGACATTTGTCAAGTTATCACCTAAACGTCAATTTGATTTATGATATCGACTGAACGTGCTTGAGATGGAATTTCAATATCAAATTTGACTTGTTACAACTTTTTACGGTTCCACATGTTTTGTCAATAACGACCCGGGTTTCGCCTTCTTCAGGCATTCTATCACACGGATGCAACAGAACTGACCGAGTCAGATCCCTTGTCTCAATATATATACGAACATTTATTTGTGCGGTTGTATTTTTTAATTTTCATGCTAATACAAACAAGACCAATCATTTTGATTATACTATCATTTAACTGATAACTGAATGTTTATATACGAAGGCGATTGAGCGACAGCTAAAACCTCTATTTTAACTCATTATCTTACCAAAGATAAAGCAACTCTGCTACACGCAAAATGAGCAGAAAACTTTAAGTATGTACGAATCAATATAAAAAAATCGTATGTGATTTATTTGTATTTTCACGGTTAAAAAATAGCAATGTATTTTAGTTCTACAAATTTCGGCTCGCCCCATGGTCAAAACGACTAGATCTAGTTCTGACGATGGCGTGAGCCGAAATAGCTGCCAAGTTTATCTCATAAAAATAATTTTAGAACTAAAATACATCGCTATCTTTTCACCGTGTTATAATGGAGTTCTACCAAGTAAATGACAATTCAATCAATAATATTTGTATTTGTTTTTTTCATTGCGTTTCGAATTATTTTTGCTATTTTGAAAATGCTTACACGCTGCTCACTGTAAATAGTGTTGATAACGTTTAGTCAATTACAGCAGTTTAATAGAAATTGTAAAACTGTTAAAATGATGATGCTGAAATGTGGGTTTATGTTTCATAAAGATTGAGAAACAGTGGCGTTGCCCATCCAACAGGCCATGCCGCTAGTAATGTGCCGCGCTCACTTTTCAATCAGGCACTCACTGCTATACGATGGTAGTAGATATTATCATGAGCCATTTTGAATCAAAACCAACAATCCTTAAAAAAACTCTGTACAAAAAACGCTGTTATCGTTTCCGTCTGTTGTATTTGTATTATTCAAAAATTTTACAAACAAAAATACCATTTTGTTAGAAGGCCAAATTGCGAATACTTGTTTTTGATTCTACCCTTTTTGTTATGTGTTTTGTCATTTTCCGAACACTGTTTTCAGCCTCACGATATTTGTAGGAAAGATTTCTACATTTGACTTTCCATTTATTTCAAACAATCTTGCTCGAATATTTATCTAACGCTTTCTTAATTAACATCACTAAGTATATTTCAAAAGTTAGTTCAAACCTGTCAAGATTATCAGTTCAAACCAGACTATATATTAACACAAAAAATAGCGTAGAAACAATAGTTTTAACACTGCTAATGCTTTAATATATTAGTGTATCATCTAACAATACACGTCAGTTGATATTTAACAGTCATTCTTAAAAAAATACCCTAAATATTTTACGAATGTTTATATAAATTTCGAATGATTTTTCGTTAATTATTTATTCTAAATTATTATTGTTTTTCGGTTTTCTATCAACTTTACAGGAACAGAAAACTGCAGAGTGCTTGTTTAGGCAAAGTCATATTGGATCACCGACAATTTAGATACTAAGGGATATTTGGTGTTTTTTCGCATATACGTCAATGACAACAATATAAAATAGTGCAATCCATCGAATAATTTGTATATGACTTAAACCCCTGAATAATTTAGTTATTTCAAATCTCCAATTCTATCTCTCTACGGAAATCGTTTAAAAAAACTCATTGAAACTTTGTTTCACAAATATTCACCGTAAATAAGATTACACATTAAAAATGCAATACGGATAAATAATAGGGCCTGGCTAACTTTTATCCTTTCAAAACAATGGAATACATTTTTGACTTTGAGAACTTTTGAGAATTTTTGACTTTTTTGAAAGAGTTTCGAAAAATAGAATTTTGTTGACACATAATTTTATAGAACTAAAATGCATTGCTGTTTTTTTCACCGTGCTATAATGTAAGACAATACCAATTCAATCAATATTACAAATGCTTCAACGAGTAAAATTATACTCGTTTATTCAGAAAAAATATTTTTGAATGACTATAGCTCAGATGATACGTGACTAAGTAACTCAAAAATAAAGCATCGGTTTTACTTAAAATGAATCGTTTATAGCGATTGACTTATACCTAGATACTAGAAACGTGGTTTATTTCTAGTGGAAAAAATTATCAGCAAGTTTTTAAACGTTATTTTCGTACCTGCTTCATCAGCAAGCTCTTTCGTAATCGGATTATGTAATTTTTACAAACGTCAAGACTTAATAATTGTTCCAAAAAAAGACGATTCTCATTAAGAAATACTTCGCTGCCCTAAATGTAAATTGTTGGATTCAGCATTCTTGAAGCGGCGAATTTTATTCGCAATGTCGTTAACATGAAATAAATAAGGAACTGAGTGCGTTATCTTTAAATATTTTGATCATTACGAGATTCTTTTTATTTTAATAAAGAGCTCGTGATCTTTCAATGTTGCTTGTCTTTTCCTTAATAGGAATATTTGTTGTTATAAAAGTATATCTCAAAACACTCAACCTCAAGCATCTAACAATGACTTTCATAGTTTATTTCTTTGAGTATTATTGTATAATATATGCGTACGTATCTATGTGTGTGCGTTTGTATGCGTATGTATGCATATGTTGGTATATTATATGAGGATATAAATATAATTATAATGCGTGTGGTATCTGCTTGAACCAGATTCACTGTGTATTGCTCAGCTCTGCAGCGAATTCGGTTTGTCAAAAGTGACACAACAGTTATGCAAAAAATAAGTTTTTATATATTATAAGAGATGGAGGAGACTTAAAGTTATCTGATACTAACATGTCTCATGCCTTAACACTATATCAATTTTATATAAAAAAATATATGTATAAGGATGGTGGTATTGCTTTCAAAAAATAATAAATAAATTAAGGATGTATTCTTTTAAGCGAGGGCACCCATCTCTTCTTTTGCCATTACAAGGAATTCACTTAATTACGCATTATAACAAAATTTCAATTCATTTATTTAATAGCGTGTTAACCATTTCATTGAATAATTCTTAGCACGGAAAGCCAGCTATTGAAAATGAGCGCGTATACGCGTTCTTTTTTATCACTCAATACCTAGCTAAGTTTTATTATTTTAATTAGTTTAATATTTGGTATATATAGTTATATCTCTTTTAATCGTGGTGAGATAATAAGACGCAAAATATTGTCAAAAATTATCTACCAAAAAAGATATTTTAATTTGATTTTAGTTTTTCAAAAGGATTGTCAGCTTATTAGGCCACTCAATATTAATAGCTTCCGGCATTTAAGGATTGATTTATAGGTTAGGTCAAAGAATTTTTAGAAGAACTTTTGATAAAATAACTTTTAATTTCTTTATAATCTATAGTTTTTACGCTAGAATGAGTGACTCGATATAATGTCTATCTTTATTTAATTATAGTTCTGACGATGACAGAAGTCATTTTTATTATCTCTTACAACTTTTAAAAAAGATTTGAATTACAGAAGATTTTAATATTTATATTTTACTAGCTGACCCATCGCGCATTGCTGCGATCTTAGAGTAAGGAAATTCGAAGAAAACGATTACGATAACGAACAATTTAATTGTCAATAATGTCGATTTAATTCTATTTATTTACTATTTGTATAAAAATTGGTATGCTAGAAACATTTGCGGGACTGTATTCAAGATATTTTTAAGCTTTCGTATTGATCAGATGAATGATGTAGTAATGCATAAAAGACAAACACACACACATACATACATTGATTTTTATATACATAGATTAAGACTAAGGGCACCGTTAAGCGATCAGAAGACTTTTGTTCAATACTCATGATTCTACTCGTGATTTAAAATACTAAGTGATTTTTGCCCAAACGCTATATTAGAGTTCTTTCAAGGACATTCCGAAAAACGTTTTCAATTTATTTTTTTGCTCGGAAATAATGTCACATACAAAATCCAATTGATATTTTTGAATGCTGATCTGTCTAGAATTTAGAATTTCACCGTTTCACGTAGTGAGTTATATTTTATAGGTTTTTTTAGCGACAACATTTTGGGAATCAAAATATCATTACGGTATCAATCTTGTATGCGTATTGGCATTGAAATCAAATAAAACATCGCGTTTTGTGATGTTTTATGAAAATATCGAGCGTTTATTATTACCATAACGCCAATCTGAAGAGCGAATTCGGAAAGCTATTTTTAAATTCAACATATATTTATATTTGTGGCCTGTTGCGTTAAAATGATACGCATTTATATATTTTAAATATGTACAATAAATGTGATAAAATTCATTTCTTTTTTCATCTGGCGGCACGATTCTAATCAGATTGGATCGCTTGTTTCTACTACTTAGTCACTCATTAACTTGAAACTGAAAATATTCAGTCGTAGATGATGGTAATATAAGCCTTAAATGAAAAAAACTAATATGTATTATCAATTTATATTTATTGATTGAATTGGCATTCACTTGGTAGAACTCCATTATAACACGGTGAAAAAATAGCAATGTATTTTAGTTCTACAAAATTATATTTAACAAATATAATTGATAGCTATTTCGGCTCACGCCATCGCCACGCCACGCTAGATAGTTCTGACGATGGCGTGAGCCGAAATAGATATCAACTACAAATTTTGTAGAACTAAAATACGTTACTATTTTTTCACCGTGTTATCAATTTATATTTTCACTTATCATAACATAACCCTTGACGAGCTTTATTAAATTGATTCTGAAATAATTCTAAAATGAATGATATCGACTGAAAGTGGTTGGTGGGATTTCAATGTCAAATTCAAATTGTTGAAACTTTGAACGATTGCGTCAGTTCTGTTGCATACTTTTGATAGAATGCCCGATGATGCCGAAAGGTGAAACCCGGATCGTTAATGATGAAATATGTAGAATCTGACCAATTTTTATCAATTCGAATTTTGAAAATTATTTTAGTAAATTAATTAAGTACTGTTTTCACAATATATATTATACAATCAAGACCAATTTTCCTCATCACATTACGCATCACATTTTAAGGTAATAAACATAAAAAGCTGTTTTATTCAAAATTACTAAATTTATTTCTATTATCAGAAGAAATAAACTTATTTTGGTTAGAAAAATTTGCTTATATAATACAAAAAATAACTGATAAATATTGTTAACCCGCTCTTATGTTTTTATATGTCTACTATAAACACGCAGCAATCGGCCGTCTTAACAGTTGAATCGTTATCAAGTAAAGATATGAAAAAACTTTTGCAACAATTTTTTTTGCATAATGCATAAGATTTACTCGACGTTTTACTCTGGCTTATAATATAAGGGGTCGTAATTATTTTTTTTATTTTTAAGAGGTAGATCTGGGAAACTAAATTGTTAATTAACTTAACCTCAAATCAGGAAATTAAAAATAAATTATCACACATGCATGAAACCTTAACATTTTTGACAGTTAGATACTGAAGTTTACATTTTGTTAACCTATATTACATAAATATAGAAATTATCAACATTCTCTTTTTATATCCAAAATACTGAAATGAAATTTCCGTCTGACAAGAAATATCAACAAGTGTCTGAAAGATCGGGAAAAAAGAAGCGGTAAAAAATAGAAGGGTCGACCAAGCAAAGCTTGTAGGCTATTCCTTCCAAATTATAGATTTTATATAAAATTACTCGCTTTCACCCTCTGTCCTATATTTCAAAAAAAAAAACACTTCTATCTGGTTCAGTTAAATTAAATAAAATATTGTGATAGCATATTGAATGAGACACAAAGAAGATGATAGATTGATTGAATATCTGCAATAATGAAACGAAAATCTTTTTAAATAACTTTGAAGAATGATTGATGTTTTATTTATTCACCCATTAAAACAGCCGATTTAAAGAATAGTTAAAGTGAACAATATAGCTGAGTTATATCATATATATATATATATATATTATAAGGCTTTCACGGACCTAGAATATTAATAAATATATGAAAACTCATTCAGTATGGCTAAATGGTAATGTTAGACAATAGAGAGATCCGTATATTTCTTTGCCTGTATTTTTATTTGCATTAACTGTTACGCCAATTATTTATTCCAATATGATAGTACATTGTTCATAGCATTTACTATGTAAAAGTGCACAATTTTATTGAGATGCTTTTTGCTTTCTTGTTCAAAATTTGATTCAGATCGATTGCACTTGTCAACCACTTGTTATTATACTCTTAAATAAGTAAAACTTATCGTGAAAATAGCCAAGAGGTGGATGACTGTAAATAAATTTTATACTGAACAATTATATCCAGTTACAATACCGAATAATATAAATTATTTTTATCGTTTTAGTGAATTATTGGTTTTTTCAAGATCTTTCAAAAAACGAAGAATCAGGGTTTCAATATTGATCAATCAACCAATTTTAAATGGGCAGTAAAACCTCTCATTGACAATAATGAGTGACCGTTTTTCTTATTATTTTTTTCGGAATTTAATAACTGTAAAGTCTTGTAAAATAAAAATGCCTACATTTCAATATAAAGATGGATTTAAAAATTGCTGACTCTTTCAATAGCCTACCTTTTTTAAAATGATTTTTTCACTTATATTAAGTAAAAGCTCAGAAGAGATATTGAACAGATCCCAGAAACAGTGTCTCAATTGCTCTTAAATCAGAATACTCCAATTTTGACGTCATTATAATAAAAAAAAATAGTTGCTTCCGGAGGTTTTAGTTTTATAATGAAGCTTTGAGTTGATTTAATTCATTTTTGATTTTCATCTTAAAAATCAAAAAGATGACGTCAGAGTCAGTAAAAATATTTTAAAAATTCCATGCCCTGTCTAAGCATGATTAAACTTTTGCAAGGATGAAAGACAAAAAATTGATAACTGTAACACCAAAAATAACATGTAGAAAACAATATCATAATACTTTTGGTAAAACAAACTGATATTCCATACATGACTTGATTTTCATAAGCATTTTGTTTTAGCCATGAAAAACTGAAATGGTTTGATTCTAAGCGTTTTATTAAAAAAAAACTTTTTATTCACTCCCATATAAACATCAATTTCACATCAAACAATAAGTCGAAATGCTTGGCTCAAATTCGGATGCGTATAAATTTCCACGATCGAAATATTTCATTGGAAGTTCATGTGCTGTAAACGAACATTGTATAGCGTACGAGCTTCCCATCTGTACTCTATAAAATACCAGCTATATTTATATGCACAAGCAATCACCGTCCACCTGTCGACGTTTCTATTTTCTGCATTGATATAATATGCACCAAACATCGCGCTATCAATTTCGAATGGGAATTGAAAAAAATATGACCAATCTACTTTTGGCGCATTCACCAAAATTGAATAAGCCCACCCTCGCTGACTTCGCGATTCGAATTTACAAATGGCGGGAGATGAAAAAAACACTTTCCATTTTGCCGCCCTTTTTATTGTACAGTGTGCTAAATAACCGCGTAGTTCAAGGTCAGACGAATTTAAATAGATTTTATTTTCGGCAAGGTTCATTATTAAGTTGGATTTATTAGATTCTGATATCTCAATTCGCGACTTACTAAATTTACAATTTTATGATGTCTGGAAAAAAAATGCAGGGATTTTTCACAAGCTTGAATTCTTACAGGTTTTGTTACTAAGCTGAATGATAGATAAATCAAATACAAGATATGTCCATTCCAGTATGGTGTGATTAATGTAGAGTGGTCAGATCTTACGTATTTACGAAACAACTTTTTCAAATTTTGCCCCATTGATCTATTGATACAAAATATTTGACTTAAAGGTAGCAGGTAGACAAAGCCATGGGTTCAAGAGCTAAGAAACAATTTACAGGAAATCACACTATACAATATTAATAATGTAAATTAGTAAAACTAAATGTTCACAATCACTTATTAAAGAAATTAAAGTGAGTGTAAACATTCTCGCGATGAGCGAAACCGGTCCTGTTCAAAAAATATATTGTGGAAATAAGTACCAAAAAAAATGTGTTTTTATTATTTAAGATATCATGTCTTCCCATCAAGAAGTGACAGTTAACACCTTAAAAGTGAATAACAAGAGCAGTTAGAAAACACTCGTCTAGATTTAAGGTATACATTTTATATTCTTTTCCCTTTCTAAATAAAAATAAAGTTAATTAGTAGGAAATAGTGGTTATAGAAAATAACCATCCATTAGAAAATCATATTACCCTCATTATAAGCTGAAGTGTATTTAAAAATCGTGTTATCCATTGAAAGGTATTTTCGATATTGCTAGTTCATTGATTTGTTCGAATAAGTTTTTTATTTATTTCTGTATATGTGAGCATGTGATATTTATATACAACGATTGATGCTTTTGAATAACCAATGTACAATTATAAACTCTTTAGCACCAACCTCGTCAAAATCTATGTTATTGACTGAATTGTATGTTGCAATATTGTGCCTGTGTGCAACCCCCTTTGCTCTATAATAATCAATGCATTTAAGCTCTCTGAGGAAGCTCTCACATATCAATTGTAAAAATTTTCTGAGTTTAATATTTTGTTAATTTAATTGAAAATCAAAGTATTTCAACATGTATTTCACTCACACTGTAAATTTTTAAACGAAGAAAATTGAGTGTTGCGTTTAATTGGGTTAGTGGTACTTCTCTCTCAAGATGGCGACTTCCGGTGCCTCTTTGATATCCGGCACTTTGACGATGTAGCCGGCGGAACTTCATGCCTTTTATCGAGGTGGGAAAATAACGCTGTCAATGAAACGGCTGCACCTGAATGCATCCTTTGAAACAATATAACATTGCATTTTATTCATATTTTCTTTTGTCCATTCAAATGGCATTAGATATTTAAAAACAGAAATGTGTATCATTATAGAAGTTAAATATAGTCCAATCTATAAACTTACAATAATCATTAATTAATAATAACCTATTGCTAAAATTGATTTCAAAAAGTTAGTAAGCTCAAAGAAAATTTAATGATAATCTTTGTATGGTATTTTTTTTCCATTTCAATAAATCATATTAAAGCAAACTTTAAATCATTTTGTGTTAATTTTAAATATTGGTAATAAAATAAAAACTAAAGTGGTATATATATATATTGTATTGAGATTTGTTTTACGTAATGAAGATATAACAAAGTATTTTTACAGGCCGTCATATTGACAAATTCCGGTTAAAAAAGGCATATAATGTACCAGGTATACATTCTAGTTACATAATGTTTCATTTTCAAAATGAAAAAAAAAACTTTATTTCAATTTGTGTCTATCCTTGATCCAACACAATTGCAACTACAATGATGTCAATTCATTGGAACCTTTTAAAAAATACTGTTGAAAACATCAAATAATCATCAAAAATAATTAAAACTTAATAAAATACAAAAATATAGACATGCTTGGTATAATTCTCTAGTAAAGAAAATAATTTTCTGACTTGTCGAAAATTTATATATTATGAACTAAACACTCAAAAATATAAGCGATTATAATTTTCCGTTGATTTAATATTAATTTGGGTTAAATCATATTAATAAAATGCTATTGTACCTTTATGTACAAGTCACCCTTAGAAGACGACTTTTTGTAAAGCTAATTTTAGAGCATTTTTTGTAAAATATTAAATGCAGAACACTTTTCATAAAATATTTTACGAAAAACTTCCTAGCTTATTTTAACTTCCATTCGATAATAATCTATTTTAATCTTTCCACTTGAATATGTAGTAGAAAATACCTCAAAGAAAAATGACAGTTTTGAGGTTGCTTTTGCTTCTTTCATTCAAGATGGCGGTTTCCGGCGTGTCTTTTCACTTCCGGCTCTTTGTCGGTAGCTTTTGGACGATGCAAGTTGATATGAAAGACAAAATCTAGCGACTTCTTTGTAATTGGTACCGTCTCAAAAATAATAATTCTATGCTTGGTATTTATTTTGAGATAACGAAAAGTTTTGTCAGTCATGTAAGCACGTATTTATAATTATACTGTTACTCTACTCGTTGTGTTAAATCGAGCTTAAAATATGTATTTTTATAAATTAAATCTTTTACTATTGTTAATAAATTTTGTCTATTATGAATTGAAAAAACTTGGCTGAAGTAAACACACCACAGTTCAGTACTTTTGAGAATTTGTCTCTTTTGGGTGCATTAACAATGGCTATAATCCTTAAGCAGACATTAATAATATGTTATCAGCATCCAAATAATTTATGTATATAATAAGCAGAAATGCACTTTTTGATGGTATCATTTTTTCACACCCAATTTTTAAGCCCAGACAAAGCTTACATTACATTACATTTTGTCTTTCTTTTACAATATTTTGCTCAAAAACTTTCAATATAGTTTGAAACTGTCGTCGGATTGAAACTACTCCAGGTGATATATTCCATTTAGTAAGCTTTTTATTTAAAAAGCTTGTTAAATATAACAAAAAATAACTGTGAATAAAATTAAATATCAACGAATATTTAATCAAAAATGGATCAAATTCAAAATTAAACACGAGCTTAACAAATAACAAATGAGGTTTTTAATTCATTTTAATATTTATACTGTATTCGTAGATTATTCACTTGAAATTCGTATAAATAGCATTGTTTTAATTTGCATTGTATCATTTAATAACGTTCACGATGAGAGCAACCAGTTTAAATCTTGATACTGTAAAAGTATGTGAATAATATGTTTTAATAATTATATTTTTTTTCTAAATCAAACATTGTCTTCTTTCTCACTAATACGTGGCAGTAAACCCATTAAAAGAGATTGAATTTACAAAAATATGTTGAAAACTCCAACAGATTTCATAATATTTTTTTTTTTTATAAATATATCGTGAGTATGGAATATTTACATAATATTATATAACATGTGACTATATTCTTGAAAGTTGATACAACAAACATAAGGTTGTATCCTTTTTGTTTCAATGTTGTAACCTTCAAATGTCTTTCCTCTTCAAACCATTATCCTTTTTGATAGACAAATGCTTCAGATCGATCATTTATTTTTTCTTTTGCAAAGGAGTTTGAAATAATAATAATTTATCCCAGCGTGTATTTTCTCAGCAAACAATAGAGCTTATTTTGAAGCGCTGTAAGAAAATACGTGAAAATCATTTCGTGTATACATATAATACAGAGAAACTTCAAAATCGAATTTTCCGGTGTAGGTTTCTACGAAAACACATACTTTCTTTATATTTTGTGTACATATGAGCTGTTTACAAAAAGATAATCAGGTTTTTGAGGTTTTACGTAACACTTAAAGACCGGAAGTTTTAGTACATAAAAACACACACTTAAAATTTAAAAATTTCACAAATCTTTTTGTATCAATTAATAAATATAGTGCATTAAATTTTTACGTTGTAACCGGTGTATAACTGACTTCGAAATCAAACAGGTTTGGTTTTCTGGTTTTATTCATTAGAGAACATATATTATTACCAGTATGGCAGTACTGCAATATGGCATTCAAAAAATATATTTTTTATTATACCCTAAATTTGATCAATATATTATATGTATAACACGCAATCAAGTACTTTGAACGTAAGCTCTTAATATATGAATCTGAAGAATGTTAGTAATTAAATTAGTACGTTTTACTTGCTTCTTAAACATCTGAAACTTCTTGGTATATCAGTTTTTGCTTAAAACTATTTGCGCTAACACTTTTTGCACAGTAATCGATCATTGGAGACATTATGATTATGATAAAATTTTATATTAACTAATTAAAAGTGGTTTAATCAAAACGATTATTTTATATACACTTTCATCAGTGCCTCATTTAACTTTGTTGAGGTGAAAATCGTTTACTATGCTATTACTATTAGCTATATTGCACCCATGTGATGAATGCATGAAGATGTCTTAGGGTGAATCCTTGTTCGTGAATGACAAACCATGCGAAAATGCCGTAAAATGTCAGCAGTTAAATATTGTTTAAAAAAAATCATGTTTTAAATTTGATTGCATTGTATGAAAATAACATAATTTTTGACGGTGTTGTTTATTTCAAAAGTGCAATTTGTCTGACTTATATAAATGTATTTTTTTTTACTATTAAATATTTTTATAGAAAAATGTTACATAAAGATGCAAAACAGATATTTGACAAAACATACCAATTTTACCAGTACATGCCCAAAGTCCTTGTTTCCAATATTCTTTGATATAACATAAATATCACTATCAACTAGTATACGCAGTACCAATCTATGTATAATATACTAACTTTTGCCTTCGTTATAATCATAATTTTTGCTCATTTACCACCGGATTTTCGACCATAATCCACGGTACAGCGTTGATGAAATCCGTTTAGCCTGCGGCCTTCCCAAAATTTCTCAGGGTCTTTTATTTTTTTCGTCTCACCCACGACGGGATTTCCATTTCGAGGCTTATATTATTTCATCGGACTGAAACAACACCTTCATGTGGTTTTATGATAAACAGCCACTCACTGTGTTTTATGGCTTATGCGCATGGTACACGTTGTACTAACTGACGGATATGTTGTATACGGCAAATTGTTTGACAGTCAGTTGCGAAATTTTTGATGAAAATATACGAAAAAAATAACATTAATTTAAAATTTCGTTTGGTATGTAATAAATCGAAAATAAATATATTTTTTAACAGATAATGCAAATTACAGCCTTATTTATCATTTACTTTAATGTATTATTATGGTAGACATAATATTATATATTACACGCACAAATATATCACACGAAGTCTTTTTTAAATTATTACATTACATCAACAATTTTTAAATACAAAACATATTTTAAGCCTTAAAAAGATTATGGTCAAAGTTTAAAACATTCATTTGTAAAAACAGATGTTCTATATAATAATCAGTGTGAATTTGAATGGAAGCTTTTTGAATTTAAACTTTGTACGATTCCACATGTTTTGTCACTAACGATGTGGGTTTCGACTTTTGGCATCTTCAGGAATTATATCACACGAATGTAACAGAGCTGACGAATTTCCATCAAACACATTCTGTCGATATTATAAAATAGGAAACTTTTTAATTTTCATGTCATTTCAGAAAGACCTACAGGAGTTCACATTGAAAAACTATTCGTTTATAAAAAAAAATATTTTATATGAAAGACTAAAAGAATCGGCTAAGTATTGCATTATATTATAAAATTATATCGATGAATTTTTTTTTATTATATCGCCATATTATATTTTTTAAATATCGTAATAGGCACTAGTTTTGATAGTGTCAAAAACGATTATTCCTGTTAAGCAATTCCTTTGAGACAATAACTGTTTATGCAAAAATACTATCGTTTTTATTCTTTTTTATCCATTCATTGCAAAGACTCTATCAATTGATGAGATCGTTTTTGAAAACAAATAAATTCAAAAAAAAAACACTTAAATATTGTCATAGCAAGATTTAATTTTGATCATGATAGATATACTGATAGGACCGTCCTTAACTTAACAAAGTTTTGTTCTCGGCGATAAGATTATTAGTGACTTGTTTTTACAGACGAATAAACTTTGACGTAGGTTTTCACACAACAGAAAGATATATAGTATTTGTTTTCTAAACAAATCTACATTTTTTGTATGGCATTGAAATAGCCATAAAAGTGATAGAATGTAGTTTCGCATTTCTATTTTCCTGTAAAAGCTTCCTATAACGTTCAAAGAGATGCTATACTACACTCTTTAATATTCTTTCTTTTCCCGCGAGAAAGACCTTTTGTCTTCCTTAGCAGTTGCTGTTTCCACACCTAAAACTAATACTAGCCAAAACTCCCACGAGATTTTTGTGAATGTTTTGTCGTAAACTATTAGTTCACATTTTTGCACGCATTATTTATTTTAAATTGAAAAATGTGCCATTCTTTTCAACTGTTCAACTAAATAAACATTTACATTTATTTCAAATATTTCAAAACATAAAAAAAGGTTTATGTTTACCATTTCACAGAATAGATATTATATAAATTCATGTCTGGATTTTTTTCAGTATTTTAGAATCTGAATAACACACAGAAACATTACAAAAATACTTAAATTCTATTTTAAACACAAATAAAGAATTAATTATGCTTGAACTGTTACAACTTTGTACGATTCCACATGTTTTGTCACTAACGACCCGGGTTTCGCCTTTCGGCATCTTCATGCATTCTATCACACGTATGCAACAGAACTAACTGAAGATGCCGAAAAGCGACACCCGGGTCGTTAGTGACAAAACATGTGGAATCGTACAAAGTGGTAGCAATTCAAATATAATATTGAAATTCCATCAAGCACCTTCAGTCGACATCATAAATAAAATTAACTACGCATCATTCATGTCAATATTCTTTCATAAGCTTCACTTAAAGCTAGGTTTTTTTTTGATCGACTTACAACTCGATAAAAATACTATAGCTTAGTACATCCGAAATTGGGGGCCAGATTTTTGTAGGCTGGGCCCAAAATTGTTTATTCTCGACATTTTTTCGTTCTGGGGGGCCGTGGCATGAAAAAGTTAGACTAGCAGTTTTTTAGTTGATACTCTTCATAAATGTAAATGAAATTTTTATTGTAAGAGAAATGTTTATATGAAATTTAAAAAAATAAACATATGTAATATAATGAATGTGTTACAAAGAAAATTGAAAAACGATCGGAATCCTTCAGCTATATTTTTCATACGTAGAAAGACAGTGATTCCAATGGTATATTTACAATAGTAGAGAGAGAATGAAAAATAAAACGCTCTTCTGAAGAATATAAAATATCCCGTTTCTAGTAAAACATACTTCATCACAATATATTTATTTGACCGAAAAAAGCAATCTACTCAGTATGAAAAAACCATATTAGAATAACCTCGCAAAAAGTATAATTTCTAATAAACCTGTGAATTTTTTTGCAATGGCCTACGTCGAAACAACGTTGTGGGAAAACAACCACCATGGACTGGGAAAGATACTCGTACAATTTTTATCGCTTTTCGCACCGAATCTCTTTCACTCCTCATTTACGCTGTGTGAAAGCAGACGAGTGAGATCGCAAACAATCGTTCGCTCCGGTAGTAAAAACGGCATAAAATTATCTATGTTATGAATATTCCTGCTGACCGGACGTTTGCAACCTTTGCGGCTAAAGGGTTAAGTATTTTGAATTGTATACCAGAGTGTAATTAAAATATTTAGAATTATTATTAAATTCATAATGTATGCTTTGTTCTCATTTCAAGTTTTATGATACGGTGCTTACACGTGAATAATGATTTGTTATTCATTATTTTTTTCACACTTAAAATAATAAAGTAGAATTCCCGTAGAGGAGCTTTTCACTACATCCGGTGGAAAGTGCACAGTGTTATCACTAACTACTATTTATTGCGGTATAATATAATGTGTTCATAATTTAAAAATGTTTAAATTTATTATTGGTCTTGTAAAATTATAAAAACTAAAACTTTGAAAGTGTTACGTATTAATTACAACTTTTCTTAGCTTAAAAAAGTGACGTCATAAGATTTGATTACTGGATAAATATAATTTACTATTTTTGAAGTGTTACTATCACGTCTTGGCAGGGAAGCATCATGCATTACAATATAATCAACACTGTCATTTTTTGAGAATGTTTGCGATGAGTGAAACCGGTTCTTATCAATAAAATATTACTGATCTTAAATAGTAGTCTAGGTTGTTTTTTTATTAATTTAAAAAAAATGGGAAGGAAAACCCAGACAGAAAACCGAACACCAACCCGCCTGGGCAGCGTGGTGTTGCTATGTCCAAATCCCCCCTGAAAAAAAAACAAAAAAAAAAACAGGGGGAGGCCTTCATCCAGCAGTGGATCGACCCCGGCTGATGATGAAATAAAATAAAGCTCATTTTCAAATAACGGGATGGAAGGGAAATTCACCTAAAAAAATAGAAACCGGCATATCATAAATAGTAGTTGCGGCAAGAAATGAAAGTTTTATTCTCTAATTATTACAGAACTAAGTGAAAACAGTTTTGTGTGTTTGAAATCTGCTCGCAATGAATAGCATACGTTATTAACGCTAGTAAAAGTATTGTATTTTCACAAAAACTATTCCTCCGATAACCTCGTTGTAATCACTTGTTGAACCTTTTTACAAAATGGAAATAGAAAAGGTCTAGTATTTAAAGAACTAGAACGCTTTTTTAATAGATGAATGAAAATTTTTACAAATTAAAAAAACCCATTAATATTTTATTATGGAATTTGAGCCCGTGAGACGGGACTGTCTCGGTAGCTATCAATGTTGATCATTGCAACTAGATTCTGATAAATAAGAAACTGCTTTAATAAATATTATATAGTAACATGTTCTTATTAAAATGTGTCTTAATGAGTCACTTTTTTATAAAGTAACATAAATTAATTAATTATCTACAGAACCGACTTCATTTCATATCCTCGGAAGACGTTAAAGTTTTTTTTAAGTAATACAAAAAGAGGGAAATGTGTTTATTGTTAAGACAGTTTCCCATCTCTGAAATGTGTTGTGCTGTATTAATTATACGTAAAACAGAACGTAGATGGGTATTTAACCGTCAGAAGATCTCTAATGGTTGAAAACTGGACAATTGGGGTGTTTTCATTTCTGCTCTCGTTTTAATTTCTCGTCTTCGTATTTTCTACAGACGCATTTAGAAATATTTCTCAAAGCTATTGCCGTAAAAATAAACATTGGAGCTTTTGATGTTTCATTTTATTTTCATGTCAAATAAATGCACAAAGCTTTTTGCGCATTCAATCTTTTATTATGTGTCAGACTTTGTCGAAAAACATTGATGATTTTTTTTGCAAGCTTTTACTAGGATTATCTCATTCTAAATAACTTTAAATGTATATATATATTACTCATTTTAAGCCTGTAATATTCATCAGCCCAAAAAATAGTTTAAAAATCATTTCACTTGTTACATTAGAAACTAAATATTTTTTTGTTATTCATCTTATAACATAAAAGAATATTTACAGTTTTAATGCTGTTGTTTAATATAATGAAGAAAAAAGGCCTCGGTCACGTTTAATATAACATGTAAAGCTGTTCAGAACTTCAACGATTCATTTTGACACGGTGAAAAAAATAGCAATGTATTTTAGTACTACAAAATTATTTTTTAAAAAAATAATTTTGTTGAACTAAAATACATTGCTATTTTTTTCACCGTGTTATAATGGAGTTCTACCAAATGAATGCCAAGTCAATTTGAATTAAGTATCTTTAGAAATACTGTCTTTTTCTATAGTATAAAGGTATTTGAAAATCCCAAATATATTTCTTAATATTTACTTATGCATTGAAAATCATTTGATATGTTAAAAAATAAATAGCAAACATTTAAAGAGTACGTTTTTATTTAGTTTGAATATAACATGTAATTCAAAGGGAAAATGTCAAGCATTACCTACAAAGAGAAGGTAAAACAATATGAAATGCTCTTAAAAATTACTAATAGCTAGTGGTTCAGTGGCTTCCTGTTCTTAGTTAGATTTGAACCTAACACGGCGGAGAGAAAATTACCCCTTCATTTTTTTTAATGTTTCTTTCTCATAAATTCAATAACCACGACCCAAAAAATCTATATATTTAGCTGATACTATAACGTACTTGTAAAAGTTACCGTGTTATGGACAATTCAATACCTGCGTGAGTAACTGTCGCGATTTTAAAAGAAAAAAAATTAACATATTAACAATTATTTAGTGACATTGTGTTTTTCTTTATAACAACTGATATTATCGATTCCTCAAACTAATCATTGCGTTTCCAGCCTGGAAATTAAACAAAGAGAAAAAACTTTATTAATTAAATGTTAAACGCTAATAAAAAATAATGCAAAAAGTTTCTCAATTCGTTCGAGAAAAGTTGATCTGAATACATTTTCTCTAATGAAGTTTACAGTTTAATCACTTAGTATTAAATAAGAATGAGTTGTATTTGTAGCTACCCACTTTTTCTGTGTATTTTATCATAGATTTAATTCTTTAAAGTAAAAATCAATATGAAAACAACAATGAATTGCATTTTCTTTAAACTATTAATATATATATATATTTTTTAAGATAAGTGAAATAAATGTATACTCGTTAGAAAGAACTGCGATTTGATAATTTTGTGTTTTAAGAAATCACGATTTATACAAATAATTTATTTTATAGCAAACTCTATTGATTTAACGTTTTATCTATTTCACATGTATTTAGGGGTCCAATAAATTATTACTTTCACAAATTTACTTTATTATGGTTTTCTAAAACATTTAATACTGCAACGGTTGGTATATATCATTTATAAAAAAAGTATTGTTTGTTCGTATTTTGTGCGTTGCCATACTGTTCATCCGACTGAGATTACACTTTGTCAATTTATTGCTTGCACTTGCCCAAAGGTCATAGATATAATACAATTAATTTACAGCAAGTCTTTTATATAAAAATCAATGTTTGTTCATATTTTATGCCCCGCCAAACTATTCATTTTGTTTACTTATTGCTTGCGCTTCAGTGAGATTATTAAAATAGTACAATTAGCTTACAGTAGGTGGCGCATGTGCCGTACCACGAAAAATCGGCAAAAGACAAACAGCAAACCTTAAACTGCGCATGTCATTTGGAGTTAGTCGTATATTTTTACTATCGATGCCAATCAATATGAGTGAAATTGAATATCAATGAGATCTACTAGCGAAGCATGTAAAAATAAGCGAATTCTAACTACTCAAACAAACGATGAACGACAAGTGAGCAATCAAGCAGATCATTTTCAAATCGCTTATTCACTTGCATCAGAATTAGAAGATCAACATGCCGCAATCGAAAGAGTAAATTTACCAGCTACCAACAGAAAATAAAAATGATTCCTTCTTTTGCTTCTAGTAAAATAAGATTTTTTTTTCAAATTTAAACGATATTTAAAAAATTATTTCTTCTGCGGCAGTAACGTAACGAGTACCGTTTGATATATATACAAAAAAAAAATTGTATGTCCTGTGTGCGTTCCTATACGATTCATCTGAATGAGATAGAGCTTTAGTGGATTGTTATGAACACGCCTGGCAATTTTTTTAACATTAGAACAACCATTAAATCAGGACCGATTTTGCAAGCATTTACTTTTTTATCCAATTGCAATAAAAAAAATTGTTGTTTTACACACGCTCGCGAAGGTTTCTGAATTAGTACAAACATTAAATCAGGACCGGTTACACTTAACACAAACACTATCAACTGACACGTTAGTCCAAGTAAATATGCTTCTCACATAAACGGTTTTATGTGGCCTACTCACGCGTTGTAAAAACGTCTGATTTATTCGTTTACGTAACAAACAAAAAAACAAATATGTTCGGTAACCAAAAGCACGTCATTAAACAGAATTAAAATACACACATTTTTTTCTTTAAGTGGTATTGAATCGCATGCTGGATATTTGCTAGTTTAATAATAAAAATGGTAGATTCATTGCTATAATATACATATTTTATTACAGTATTTAATTTCCATTTGAAATTATTCTTCTTGACTTTCTGTTACTCGTGAATAAAACTTGAAATAAATGAGGTTATAGCTGACCAACTTTATAGCTGATATTGCTGTATCGCTATTTAGATTTATAAGCATCCCAATGGGACATGCTGTATAAAGCACAAACATAATATTATATACTAATGTTCATCCTAGATATTTATGATCCTGCGATATGATCGGTATTGCTTTGGCCGTTGGGAGGAGACTTTGTATTCCTCATTTATATATCATATATTTCAACATAGCAGAATTACTAAAATATTTTCACCAAAGTGTTATATTGTATATTAAACGACGAGACGTACATAAGAAACACAAATAGGAATGATTAATCTACCACAACGCATAAATAGCGACTAGACGGATATATACGAATGTTACTAACTTAGAACTTTCCGTATAATATAAATTTGATATAATAGTGTATTTGATAATTTTTTCTGACGTAAGTTCACGCTAGAGCACTTTGCGTATTCTCCCAAATATTTATATGAAAAAAAAACGATAAATCTCTTTTAAAGGATGTCAAGTGGCGCTCCAAATATTTTATTCTAATATTAGTAAAAATGTTTATAAGCACGGCACGGTGAAGAAATAACAATGTATTTACTTTAGTTCAACAAAAATTACAATTTTGACTTACGCCCTCGTTAAAGCCTATAGCTATCAACTATATACCTTGTAATTTTTGTAGAACTAAAATAAACTGCTATTATTTTAAAGTGTTTTATTGAATTCTACCAATTAAATGCCAATAAAAAATATCAAATTTTAAATAAAATAATATTCTTTACATTTAATTTAATATTGTATTTTTCCTAATATTTCAGATGATTTATTTTATTTTAACGCTGTTTTAGACAGACTAACATTTTCCAAATTAAACATGAAAAATAAATTTCGTATAATTTTGTGAAATATATATTGATGTCTTTTTATGAAGTATATCATGATTTTAACAAGGTTACTGAAGTGACTACAAGATAAAAAAAGGTTTTAGAATTCTGTGATAATATGAAAATAACTTCAGATCTCGACGTATGAAAAATGATGGTTTTTTTTCAATATAACATTATTTACGATCATTTTTTTAAATTCTAGGAATATTTTTATTAGTTTTAAAAGCATTACCTTTCTACCACTTATTTGCTTCATATGAAACTGTCTTCAGTTACTTTGAGTAGAAAAGCAATAACTACGTATACCATACATACCGGATATTGATAATCGAAAGCTATTTGGGACTTCTCGTATAAAAGTTTGTTTCTAAAATACATGGCAAACGGCAATGGAATAAAATTCTTAAAAGCTTACGCTACTATTATTCAATGCAGCTTTAAGTTTCATCGGATAAGTACTAATGTAGTTCAGACAAGACAACTATAAACACGTCTATATTTACTGGAAAAGTCTTCTTGATATTACGGTTTTATATTAAAGATATTCTCATTTGGAACAATACGTTTATTAAGGTTAAAGAACTTTTTGTATAGCTTAATAAAAACACATAGTATTTAATTTCAATATTTTAATAGGAGCGTTATAATTTACTTTAAAGTATCGTACACTCATACATGTGTTAAAATGAAATGTATGGATTCAATACGTTCTGAATTTGATATAGTTTTTTTATATTCAGTAAAAAAGTGATTCAAAAGCATTGCTACGTTATAGAATCAAAAAAAAAATAGTTTATTTTATAAGTTCGATTCAATTTTTAAGCGAAATATTTTTATTACGAAAGCTTTTCTTTGCCTAGAAAACCAACATTGTGGACAAAAGCGCTTTAATTATAAATATTTAAATTGAATCGTCGTATTCTAAAGTAAAATACAATATTATTTGCAATATTTTCTATTATATACAACAGTCTAGCCCTGCCCACGTTGCATTTCCTTACATTGGTATTTAAATACAAGAAAACGTAAATTTATTCGCTAAAGAATTTAAATCTTTGAACTGCATATTCTCTGTCTAAACTAAGACTAATTTACATTACTAATCTCATACATTATTTGAATTTACTTAATTAAAAATATTACTTATGTAAAAACTTTTGTCTTCTTTAGCTGGAGCTTTTCATTTAAAGCTCTCTTCTCTTAAATGCTTTTAATTTTGAATTAGTTTAAGATATATTATGTAACATACGAAGTTTGAACAGAACTGTCAGATGTCAGAAGTGCCACCGATGCGTAGACCAAATGAGAAAGAGTTTGTTTGTTATAACATATTATGATTGAATTGGCATTCACTTGGTAGAACTCCATTATAACACGGTGAAAAAATAGCAATGTATTTTAGTTCTACAAAATTATTTTTAACAAATATAGTTGATAGCTATTTCGGCTCACGCCAAATTTAGTGTCATTGTGTTTAAATAAAAAGCTAGGCGGTTGGAAAAGGAGAGAGGAGATGTTGTGTACCTTTTCTGCACAGCTATAAATAGATAAGCAAATGTTAGTTTAAGCATAGTTCTGACGATGGCGTGAGCCGAAATAGCTATCAACTATATTTGTTAAAAATAATTTTGTAGAACTAAAATACATTGCTATTTTTTCACCGTGTAACATATTATGATGTAATGTTCATATCTTTAGCGTTGAAGACAGGTTGATAGACATATAAATCAAGATATATATGCATATAAAGAAACTTTATTTCTAACAGGTACTAGTGAAAATTTATATGAAGGTAAAAACTCTCGTTACCACATTTGTGAAATTTTATATTGAAATTCCGCGTAGCATTCTTACTCGATATATTACATTCTAGTTGATATATTCTTAAGAGAGTATCACTTTTGAAAAGTTTCAAAAAATACATTTGCCGTCAAACAACTGCAATGCTATTTCAAACGAGTAAAACTAAAGTCATTATTGTTGATATATATAACAGAATTACACTAATTTTTTTAAGCGGTGAAAAAAACAAGAAATATTAAATCTTCAAGTGTCATTTTTTTACAGTATTATTTTTTTTGTTGACCTATACCCAATATGTGCATTTCTGTAATTTTAACGTACGCCGATGAGTTGAAGAGATCGATGGCTTTATTAAAATTTATTTCATTTAAAATGATAATTATGAAACTAAATTATCAGTTCTTGTAGAAAAGCTTTTTATTTTCCGTTTATTGATACAATATAAGATATTTTTTTTAAATAAGCTTTCAAGAAATTTACGTGACAATTTACATTTTGAAAAAAATCAATTTATTAAATAAAAGCTGACACTAGACGATGCAATGATGGAGATTATTGAGTGTCTGTCAGTTCTACTGTATCCGTATGATCTAATACCTGAATATACTGAAAAGCGAAACACGGGTTATACGACAAAATTCATGGAACGAAAGACAGTTTTTACAGCTAGAAATTGATATTGGAATTCCACCAAACGCCCTTAATATTGTAAATTATAAAAAGTAACACGGTGAAAAAATGACAATATATTTTATTTATAGAAAATTTATAAGATATATAGTTGATAGATTCCTTGGTGTCTGATCCTTTTTAATGCAATACCCAGGCGCCTGGCCTGATTTAAGCTATTTCGGCTGACGCCCCCATCACTTAAATATATTGCCATTTTTTCATCGAGTTATAATGGAGTTCTACCAAATAAATGCCAAAGCTAAAATTAAAAAAAATCTCTACTTAAAGAAGTATCAGCAAACCTTTATTTGGGGGAAATTAAAACCTAAAACGTAGGAATGCGTGTTCGACATCAAACGATAAGAATTTGTTAAGCATGTGTTTTTTTATTCGGTATTAAGGACATCTTTACCTTTGAGTTTCTGGGGGGCTTCGAATCAATCATTCGGAATCATTCGAAAAGGTGACAGGGGTTCAAATACAATTGATCTATAGGCGAACCTTTCTTCGAATCAAGTGTCGGCCAAGTGGGTAAGTAATCATATTTCTATGGATAAAATAACGAATATCATTAACTAAATATACAATTCACATATATTAACAACGTAACGTATTACGATTGGATTCACAATATAACATTTCAATGACATCTTAAATACACAAATACAAGATAAATTTAAAACTGGAAAACAATCTTTGTATAGTTTTAAAAAATCGCGTGATTAAAAATTTTACAAATAAAGTTGGTATCGTAAAATAAAGACTGTAAGTGATCGAATAGCAATATTCAATTTCACTTTTAAGGTGTTAACTGTCACTTCTTGATGGAAAGGTATGATATTTTAAATAATAAAAACAAATTTTTTTAGTACTTATTTCCACAATACTTCTTTTGGTCATCATTTATGAATATAATTTTTTGTATTTACTGTAAAATTTATATTCCCACCACAATGCACCAAATCATCAAAGTTCAAAATAGTATACATACGTTAAAAATGGTTTTAATCTGTGCTATACTTGAAAATTTACGATAAAACGTTTTTCTCATTTTTTTTCTAAAATTACCACCGTGTCAAATTTGCATCTCTTCTGAAAGTGTTTCCGTATATATATTTTTTTACACTTATTTTTTATTTAACACAACGTTATAGCGCTACCTGTAATCATTCCGGATATCCTTAATATTGTTTATGCTTGTTTGTGAGTGCTCTGGCATGCGTAGGGTTAAACAAAAATGAGATAAGAAATTCAATCTAATGTACCGGAAAAATATATTTTTACAAAAAGGAAACTCTTATGAAGTCACTATAAAGATTTCTTTATCTAGAAATTTCTTTCTTTCTTGTGCTATATGAAATTATTTTTTTCAATTGATTGAGCGATTGATTAAAATTAATTTTACTACATGTTTAAAATAAAATGTGTTTTGGGTACATGATGCCGACTAATTTGATTTATTTTCTTCCTCTACCTGTTATTTTCGATAAAAAATGACAGGTTGTGATTAAAAAAAGCTTGTTTTTGTACTCTTTTTTTCATTTGTTCGATCAAATGATTGAAAAGATTTAAAGACTTTTTTTTCACAAACCTATTAGGTAAGGTATGATCACTGTAGGTCTAAAGGAACCAAAGACAACTGTTAAAAAGTCATAGCGTTGTTTTTTAAGAGCTGGAACGAATACACTGAACATAGATTTCATTTAAATAATACAATTTTGACTATTGTTTTCGCGGTGAATTCTTTTATTTTTCTATTGTTACAAGAGATATTAATAAAGTTCTTCGTTTCAATGTTGGAGCATTTTCAAGGTGTTTTAATTATTAACATGAAACGAGTGTGCTGACTTGCTTAAAAAGAATAACTCACTTTCGATACGATCGATACATATATATTGGTTTTTTTAAACAATCTCGTAAACTGTTGTTACAAAAAATTTACGCGAGTACTACAACCCTTTTGTATATGCTAAGATTAATTAATTGTGAATTAAATAATCAAGGAAAATCATCTAATTCAATAAAAATAAGGGCTTAGTTAATAAGCAGCAGGTTGTATATATAATTGCAAATTTTTTAAACCAGTAATTTATTACATTCTTAAACAAAAACAATGTGTAGACATTATCAATACAATACACGAAATCTTAATATAATCTATCTTAATCTTTCTATACGCGCCGTAGCACACATATGAACACATTCTTTGTCGCTGCTTGTACATGCGGGAAGAGAAAGAGAGCGTATGTTGTTAATAATTTTTACATGTGAGTTAATTCTAAGCCACATACACGTACTGCTTTTCTAAGCTCTAATACATATCTACAAATCGTTTGTTACAACAAATAATGGCAACTGACAATATCATCCTAATATTATATATTATAATATATTATAGGTATTGACACTTTTCAAGAAAAAAAAAACATTTTTTTCCATCACATAAGAGTTATATCTGAAAATATTTATTTTCTTTTTAGTAACCATAAAAAGAAAAATAACTAACAGCTAGATAACTTGGTATCCCATTTGGTATAAGTCCGCTACCATTTTCAGGCTTATCTTTTGCGCACAGGGCTTTGCAACCTGGCTTAAAAAGTGACCAAAAAGGGTTTAAGCCCAATAACCAATCAGATGTTCTGGCTTAACAACATGAGAGGCATTTAAATGCTTTTGACTTACCCGTAGAACACCAAAAGAATTGACAAGATTTTTTCCGTTCAATATTTAACCATTATCATTCAATTTTTCTATCCGTGATTTATCAAAAGTTAAGTAAATATTCAAGTCTATTTTTACCACCATGGAAAAATAGCAATGTATTTTATTTTTACAAAATTTAACAAGATACAGTTGATAGCTATTTTCGTTCACGTCTTCGTCAGAATTATTTCTGTAGTTCTGACGAAGGTGTGAGCCGAATATACACCCAGTTCCTTTTACGCGATTTTTTGAACGGCAGTTTTTCATACGTTTCTGGGACTTTTTCACGCGATATTTCAATTTTTGGAACCAAATTGTCAAATTATATGAAAGTTGTGATTTTTTTACGCACTGTTTTCTGGAATTAATGTATCGCGTAAAAAAAGGATTGGGTGTATCTAATAAAATTTTTGTAGATTTAAAACACATTGCTATTTTTTCACCGTGTTATAATGGAGTTCTACCACGTAAATGCCAATTCAATCAATATAGTCTTTTTTCAATTTTCATGATGAATAACACATGTTTTTAAATATATATAATTGGTAAAAATACTTAAATAACTTTTTAGATATAGTATTGAAAGCCCAAAATGAATAAAAGACGTATTTTTCTTATAAAAATAAGACTCAATGCGAGTCCTCAGTAAAACCTTTGTAAGTCTTTTTCAGCAGTACATAAGTCGAATAAGATCAACACGAAATAGAGAAGATCGAAACTTTTTTACGAGTTGAGCGATTTTCGCGTTAAGCAATTCATGCATACAAAACTCACTAGTGTTTTCGATGTCAGTTCGTCAAATTCAGTTAACTAGGTTTTCTATCAAAAATTTTCCCTTGCAGACATATATATAGTCTACTTGCATAAACATAATACATTAGGTATACTTATAACTAAAAATACAATAATGATAATATTAAGTATTATTCACTTTTAAGGTGTTAACTGTCACTTCTTCATGGAAAGGAATGATATTTTAAATAATAAAAACACATTTTCAATACTTATTTTCACAATATATTTTTAATCAGGACCGGTTTTGCTCATCGCGAGCATTATCAACTGAAAAAATATGTATTTTTTTTAATAAAACATAAGATTTTTTTTAATAATGTGAAAAAAAATTCAAGGAGTATTTTGATTGCTTGAAATGCAATATCGCTTCGTGTGTTTTTTACGTCAAAAAAATATATTGTATGTTATTTGTATGAAATTGTAAAAAAATAATTGTTGCCGAAGTATAATTTTATGTTAACCGATTTTCCATCTTCTTCGAAAACATCTTCTTAAAAACAAAGATCTAAATTTTAGGCAATAATATCGTATTTTGTTATAATTATTAGAAAATCATTGTTAAGAATCACTTAAAAAAATTGAAGTTATCTCAATCAGACATAAGCTTTTTCATTTTACATTCACTAAGGAGCTTTTATTGATCAATAATTTAGCAAATAATGTTGAAAGATAAAATTTTAATTTCACTATGATTAAAATGTGTAGTGCTTTCTTTAGTTGTTGTGACTATAGGCATTAAGAATCGCTTTTATTTTTACTATAAATTGTTTTCATTACAACCATCCATCAAGAACAAGTAAAATGAAACACAGCTTTTGCCAAAGAAAACACTTAAATCGTGTTTAATTATTCAGTACTTAAGGTTTAACCGTGATATTTTTTAGCCGTTACCTGGAAACAGTTCCTTAAAAATTCAATTTATTTAGCAGTGTTGTCTGGCATAATCATTTTTTGAATGTTTTTATTCGATCAATAAATAGATATTTACATTATAGTATCGTCGGGAACTGTGGATCAATTACACAAAATTTATAAAAAAAAAATATACACTGGTATTGAAATCTAAAAGAATATATTTGCAGCAGATTGCCAAACGTTCACTCGTATATTAAAAAAAATGCAATTGAGTTTGATCAAAATGATAAAATTTTAATATATTAACAATTGTCGGTGTTATTTCAGTTGGGAAAAGAACCTCGTACCACTAGCACATCAGTTAAACATATCACTGCAATGTCTCAACTGTTGAGACCGCTGATTGCAATGCGTTGATAGTCAAGATAAAGTAATTTGACGTCTTATAAGTCTTCGTATTTAAGTTTCTTTTAAATCAAAATGCTATTCAATTAGTCTTAATAATATTTAAAGCTCTGTAATTTACATTTTTTGTAGAATTTCCATGATTTAAAATTTTAAAACTAGGACCGGTCTTGGACATTGCGATGTCATGTCAGGTTAGTTGCTTCATTGCGTTATTATTATTAAAAATTAAATACTTTTCCTCCTAGAAGTGGCTATCAACAGCCCAAAAGTGACTTTATTAATCACTTTTAAGGTTTTAACTGTCGCTTCTTGATGGAAAGGCATGTGTTATTTTGAATAATAAAAACACATTTTTTAGTACTTATTTCCACAACATATTTTTTGATCAGGACCAGTTTCGCTCATCACGAACATCGCGATCAGTTGATAATTCTCGCGATGAGCGAAACCAGTCCTGATCAAAAAATATATTGTGGAAATAAGTACTAAAAAATGTGTTTTTATTATTTAAAATAGTGACTTTATTATTTTGTTCAACACTAGCATAAATGAACTAATTTTTAAAATATTTAATAGTGACTTTATTATTTTGTTCAACACTAGCATAAATGAACTAATTTTTAAAATATTTAATAATGACAAATATTTCTAATTGATATTCGAATATATCGATTTTGATATTGATATATGATATTGGTCCATACCGTTTAGGTCAAATCATCTATAGTAAGAAATCTGTCTCAGAGAAAGTTATACTTTGGAATTTCAATCAAAATTCTTACCGTCAATTTAAATCTTTATTGTCGTGCGAGAAATGATTATTAAAATCGTTTCCCTCATCTGAAACGTTTAATGTGAGGTCCTTTCTTAATACTAACAACCCTTTGCAATAATACTTAATGCTTCATATAAGTCAAGTGAACCACTAACTGGTTATGACATTGACCCTCTATGACAGCGATGCACAACCTTTTAACAACACGCCAATAAAGCCATATTTAATTGATATAGAATAATAAACACAGGGTCGTTGGATTCCGTTATAGAGCTCACGGGTTCAATGTTTCAGGACCAACAGTTTCATAATCTGACTATTCAATCAATTTTAAAATTTTTATACAGAAGCATGGATAATTGTTGTTTTTACTGTTTTACAGTAAAAACAGGTGTGGCAAGAATGATTAGTTAACCACAAATCTTTTAAACTTCATTATTAAAAAAATAAAGCAACTAAGTTACTAGCAGTTGTCGTAGATAAAATATTTGTTAAGGTAAGAAAGCCAAAATGTTCCAAGGAGATTAAAAAAAAAGCGCTTTAAAGAATAAACTATCTTGCTTTAATCATTTAATTGGATATTTTATTTATGGATTAAGTTAAATAACAAATAATTAAAACAATAATAGACAAATAAACAATTTGAACCACATGTTGCCTACTGGCAATGGATTGTGTATCGCTGATATCTGCATAGTCACTTCATTAATAACGTGCCTTCTATTTCCTTGAGAGGAAATGGCAATATATATCTTCTGAAGTCGTTAGGCATTGCTCGACATATGGGAAAATATATCACGTCGTATCATGAGCCGTGCTTTACTTTTCATATTATCAAAAAAGGGCTTTCAAACAAGAAAAATTCAAACAATGAATGTGAAATACAAATAATAAATAAAATATAATACATCAATTTTCTTCCTTGAATAAAGCTGTGAAATATATTCAGTATTAATTATGTATTCTTTATAAATAAGGAAAGGTTGTGCCGATTGCTAAAATCGATTGGTTTAACAAAAGTGCTAACAATAAACAAAACGGGGCCTGATTGTATTATAATTAATTGTGAAAGTGTTACTAAGAATCGTGTTTTATTAATTAATTTTTGTCAATAAAAATGTATAAACATATTGGTTCACAGTTAATGTATTCACAAAGCTTTTGTTCATTGTATCAAATGTGTGATATTCTGAATAATTAAACACATTTTTAAATCAATCGAAAACTGTTGTGTTATATTTTAACGGACTGGTTCTTGTGTCAACTGTTTAAGCTCATTATTATTATAATATTATAATTATAAAACAAACTGAAAATTATTCTTGAAGAAGTGAAATACGTGTAGCATTTAAAAATAACATGTCTTATAGAAAAGTTGTCAATAATAAAAGCTTAGGAAGTTGTGGCTTATTTTAAAAAAAAATCATTCCACCTGTAAGTGCTTTTAAAGACAAAAGGTAAGTAAATGACAATTTATATAAATAATGCAAACTATACCATCAATGAGAAAAAATAATTCAATATTTACCTTTTGAAGTAACGCAGGACAGAATTTAATCTTTTTGAATACGTGCTAATTCCAATGTACAAATACAATATACTTAAAATAGTTATTGAAAAGTTTTGCTTCAATAATTTTTAAGCTAACTTTGACAAATTTTTAAACAAAAAAATTTCATTGAAAAAATGTAAAATCAAAAGTTGATTTTTACGCAAATTCTTTCACCTATGATATTATAAAACAAATATTCATTCATTATTTGAACAATTCCGCAGTACCTTAATTCAACAGGAAGTATGCATCAAAACATCCGTCCAAAATTAAGCTACCATGAAAAACTCCGACGTAATGCAAACTTTTGTAAAATAAATCAAAATTATATTTTTTTTCACCAAATATTTGGCCAAGCTACTTAGGGACATGTGGAATGGTAACCATATATAAAAAAAACTTTCAAATGAGCCAACGAAAAGCTTTTTTGGCATTCCAAATAAATAAATATATATTTTCATGTCTTCAATGTAAAACTTATGTATTTTTTGGCAAGTGAAATTGTTGATAAGTTTTGTGACAAGGTTTCAAAATTTTTTTATTTGAATTTAAAATAAATCTATGTTCAACACCTCTTTGGCTTTTATGGTGGATTCAAGAGGTTCATTTTAATATTAAATCACCGCAGTTGGGCGCCACTCATCAAAACAAATGAAGGTTGGATACCATATATAGCCAGTTTAGACATTATTATTTATACTTCAATCAACTTAGAAATAGCCACTTTTCGAGTAAACTGATATGTACGAAGAATATTAAATTTTATGAATCTTTTAATCTTATCAATAGATCTCTTGTAGTATTTTAAATTAAAACACGTCACGCTTAAGAGTATTACTTGTATACATATAAGATGTATATATATCTTTCAATGTATTTACAAAGAGTCAATTTTTTTAAATGGATATCTCATCTGTATTTGTTTTAATAAATATACTCATTAATTTATTTCATAGTGTTTTTGAGTCTTAGATCAGAAGACTTTATAAATTGATGGGCTTGTATTCTAGGCTAGAATTCTTTTCAACCCATCCAATCAACAACAACAATGAGATTTACTGAAAGTATTAGACTAGCTTTTTGCTAGTCAAGTCAATCACTATACTTTAACTCTCTTAAAAAAGGAAAGAGAATGTCTGAAAAACCAGTTGTGCTCGTGCGAAAGCATTTATTGTTAATACCTGAGATATAATCCATATAATATAGACTGAGAGCAGATTGTGTTCATATATTATTCAAAACAACAATCATTTAAAATTTCAAATAGTACAACAAAGAAAAAATATTGAATGTTATTTTATAACTATATTTTCTATTTATTTTCAGGTAAGTACAATACAGGCTGAGTTGTGACTTTTTTTATGTTTTAAAGGTTGGGTAAAAAATGATTATTCGATAAGAAAAAGCCCAATATTTTGAATTATCCTTAATATATTTTTAACTGATAAAATTATTTATATATATTGCAGTTGAAAATAGAAGTCATAATTAAATTCAACTCTCAAATGTACATTTTGAATTGAAAATAATTATTAATTTTACATAAAAAATCTTACTTGTTATATTATATTATGTTCTTGAAATACTTTAAACAAAGTAAAGAACAATGTCCATTTTCGTATGATATATTATATAATATTAAAATGACTTCCGTATTTATTTCACAAATAAGAACGTTATTACAAAAGGACATACAGGAAATTAAACGTCTTTGAAAGCTACAATTTTATTTAGTAATCAGTGTGGTGATGCTAATTTTCCTACAATAATGACTTGTCCTGTTTTGTTCAATTTTCCGGAACTTTTCATCCCCGGATCCCACGTGGGTTTTACGAGCCCTTAACAATGTAAAACGAAATTTATTCCGTCGCTTTTACACCCCCTCCCTTTTGCTCCAGTTGTGTTCACAGTTAGTTTAAATGGGATAGCTATATCATCATTAGGGTGGCAGGATAAAAGGTACGCTCTAACGAGAGAACACTATCCACAGGAACGTGTGTCCCTCTCTTACGGTCTACTTGTTACAGTAAGTTTTTATGTGATATTATTAAAAATAAATTAGAGTTTTTGCAAACGAAGTTTTTTATACAACTTCAAGAAGAATACTTTTTGCGTAAAAACTTATTAACAACATTTTATGTCATTTTTCCTTGAATCTCTTTTGATAACTATTACTTACGTCGACTTTTAGTGCTTTTATTCATACAAAAGTAAAGATTATCTCAAGATTATCCGGGCTATAGATTAAAACATTACATGTCATATTTGTTAAAAAAATACGTATAAAATTATCAGATGAAAAATAATAAGTAAAAAACCATTTGGATATTATTATAAAATAACGTGCCAGATGTTTTGATGATTGATTAACTACTCATCGAATAAATTCTTAGCATAATTAATCAAGAATAAATTCATTTTTCCATCAATATTAAAAACGTAAAAAGAATTAGTGATTGTTAATTAAATGCTTAAAACCCTCGTAGACTGTTTATTTAAAAATGTATGGTAAAAATATTTTCGTTGAAACGTAAAATATTATTTAACTTATTTATGATATCGACTGAAGATGCTTGATGGAATTTCATTATCATCAAATAACGTCATTAAATAGTTAATTATAATTTATTGTAAAACCTTTTCAAGAATGAGTCCTTAAAAAAATCGTTAATGAAAATTATCACAGGAAATTGAGTTAATTTTTATAAGATTAGTATTATTAAATTTGTTACAGCTGCCATTTACCGATTGCCTTAGGGCTTAATTAATACCTTTGTTTTATAGACGATGCTAATTGTACGTCAGTTCTGTTGCATCCGTGTGGTAAATTGCCTGAAGATGCCGAATGACGAAAACCGTGATGTTAGTGACAAAATATGAGAAATCGTAAAAAGTTGTAAGAATTCAAATTTAACACAAATTAAACATTTTGGTTTTTGTGATAATTTTTGAATTTCTGAAGATTGACATTTATTTTTTTGAATACTTTATATTAATCTGTTGCCCAATTTAATACATTTCTGAGCATACTTTCTGGCGAAGATGAAAATTAAAATTTTGAAACTGTATAGCAGATTTTTAATACACAGATATCTGTAGCAGAAGGTTTATAATATGTTAATTAGGAATGATTCTGTTTTCATGTAAAAAAATATCTGATTTAATTCTTTATGTATTTCTTTATATCTGTAGTATTTAATTAGGAATAAAACATTGTTTTAATGGTTGAATAAATTATCATATAAAATAAATTGACCTACATATAAATGAGTATAATAATCTTATGAGTTAAGTAAACAATATAACATTTGATTATTTATGTTTTTTATGTATGAGTTTGGAAGTCGGTTTGATTCACGGCAATAATTTAATATTTTCGTGACCCACATTACTAAAGTCAAAAGACGAGGTGATTATACGTTGCAGTGGACTTAATTTAGGGCTTTTTTGTAATGATTTTAATAAAAGAAACGATATTGTGTTCCGTTATGTTTGTAAAGCTATAAAGTTGAATCTACATATATGTATGGGAGATAAAATACAGTACAAAATATAAAAAAATGTAACGTAAAACACACCGCGACAAATGCGTGTTTATTGTGCAATCTTATTCAAGAAATAATCAACCATTGGTTGAAGTAAAATCTGTTGTATACGAACAGCAGAAAAATCTTGAAAAAATCACACGTATTTTTCATTTTAAAAATATAAACATATCCATCAAAGCTTTTCTGGAAAAATTCATAATAACAATTTATTTTTTCTTCAAAAAAAAGTAAAGTAATAAAAGTCACTTTAGTCGAACAAAAATTAATATTCACTCTAAAACACTTCATATTCTACGTATTATCATCTTATATGAGCAATAAATTTATAAAATGTTTTTGTTTCTGGACTCTGGAATTTAAAAGAACGAAATTTATTTTACCAATATACGAAAACTTATAACTTTTTATTTTTCAATATATCATCTTTTAAAAACATACCAAAAAACGTTTATAACTAACACGGTAAAACAATAACAATTTATTTTTGCCTACGCCTTACGCCTTAATCAGAATATATATTTCACTTAACTATCATATATATCTTATAAATTTCGTAGAGCTAAAACACATTGTTATTTTTTCACCGAGTTCTAACAAGTTAATGGTAATTTAATCAATGTTTATAACTACTTAATTGATTGCAAAAACATATACTTGGTACAAGTACTTCATAATAAAAAGGTAAAAATAAAAAAACAGTTTGCAAAAAAAAAGATTTCCTCTCTTGCAATATTATTAAAATATATGATTTTTTTTCCACCATAAATGAAAAAATAACAATCATATCTTTTTTACGTTTATTTTTATACTGCATTAGTCGTAGCATTGGAAAAACGCGTAGTATTCCATCTTATGCGATAATTATAATTGTATTGTAAGTTGTAAGTGTGAAAAAAATCTTTTGGTATAAAAATTAGCACATAACTTATGCGAATCAGTTTATAAAACTATTGAACTATTTTATATAATATGTTCATTATAGTACTGTTTTTTTATCGGTTGTAAATAATCTTATTTGACATTTGTTGTGAAATAAAGTTGTCGTAAGTAGACTGGGAATTGTTTACTATGATAAAATGAATTGTTTGTCAAAACACCTTTCCAGTTATTATTATTAAAGGAAAATGTTGTTTTTCTCTGAATACAAGCGCTACGAAAGTAACCCAGCGAATTCGAGTCAGTCTAGGGGTGATTTCCCGGGGGTTGGTTGTGCGTCCAAGGGTACGTTCGCATCCGTTAACCGTACATACGTTACAATAATAAACTGCCACATAAAACCAAACCATTATTAAATTGTGACTATGAAATAAACAAAATAAATTATAGTTTATTTGTTCATAAAGTGAATACATCATAATAAAATACGCTTTGAATTAGTCAATATAAAACTGTACGTGCTTAATTTCAAACTCAAACCACCTGTGTATTCCCGTCACCTGTTTTTGCGAGGGGATTTCTAAATTATATTAATTTACAATTTAAAACGGAAATAATGACGAGTGATTCTGCTTATTTTTAATTTATGTGCGTATTTAAATTTTCAGGTTCGCTAAGTCAAACATAAATTAATAAATATATATAAAAAACAAATATGCTCAAGTTTAGATAAATAAAAAAAAATGTCAAAATATGCATAAAGTACATAATCGTTAAATAATTGTTAAGTAAATATGTTACTTTGTTAATGAAATTTGACAAAAAAAAATCATTTTCAAATAGTTTTTAATTTCATATTAATAAGTTCAACACGAACAAAACATTTAATTAAAACGAATATGTTTTGTGTATTCTTATAAAATGACGACATAAATATTGTTATTTTCAGCTAGTGATATAAAACATATTTCTATAATTAAATCTCAATTCATATTTAAATTTTTTTAACTTTTAAGATTTTAGTTTCATTATTTTATAGTCAAGAAATAAATGTTAATTTACCTTTAGAGAAACTCTGTTTATAGTTTTTTTTTATTTATCAAACTGCAATTTAAGCACTAGTCAGAAACACTAGAGCCAAAAAAAGTACGAAGCCTAATTATTAGGAGCTTTTTCATAATAAATTTTAAAAGTGATCTATAATGTTGATTCAAAAAACTACTACCTTTAACTATGATGTTATAACACCCATGAAATATTAATAAATGATAACATGAAAACAATATTTACTGTCAACTTAAGAAAAGTGTTAAAAAATCTTTCGAACAAATATTCTTTGTTGTACATTTGAAAACAATTTGGTATGAAATATAATAAATTAATAAATAAAGCAAAACCATTTATTATATAAAGAATTTAATGTGAAAAGCATATAAAATAACATGTGAAATATGAGCTTTCTCAAGCTTCAAGTTACTAAACGCGTATGTAATCATAAAATCGATTATTTTGTCTTAAGTTTCAGTTTTATTAACATCGATAAACAATTCCTATTAAAAAAAATATTTTCATTTTAGTTTACTTCATAATAAGATCAGTTATTTTATCATTAATAACCTTGCTCGAAATCTATAACAAAAAAAAACCAGTTTTATACTCGACATCCGGTACACGCCGGAAAACGTTTAAGCTCGTATTTTTTCCACCACATAACGTATCGATAAGCAAGGTGTGTTTCGCTGCTCAGGTTTCCGTAACCACCTGTGGAGAATTCGTTATCAACGTTGTCATTTTTACCGAGAAAATAAAGTGCTGCTACACGTATTTCGTTTTAATATTGGATTGTGGAAGTGTGCGGTAAATTTTTTCGTTACAGCCATTTATTTGCACACCGAAACAATTTTTTCAATCGGCTTCATAAACAAATCTGTTAATAATTATTTATTGATAAAATTATTTTAAGCCATATTTAAATGCGTAGGTAAACGTATTTCTAAAGCATTTTTTTATCAGACATCAACTAGAATCAGTAGTCTTAACAGTCTAAAAGTTAACAATCAATTGTGACAATCCATCTGGAAATATAAAGATCAGTTTTAATTTACAAAAAAATCCACTCATCATTCTCAATAGATTGATAAATAGCCAAAGGTGTTTATGCTGATTGGTTTTCAATATAATAATTTTTATTTAGTATGCAAAAGCCTCTTTGGTGATGTATATGAATATAAAAGTGAATTAAAAAGAGTGTCATTTAATTTTTCAATTACCAAATTTGTACGATTCACATATTTTGGTCACTAACGACACGGGTTTCGTCCTTTGACATCTTCAAGCATTCTATCACACGGATGCAACACAACTGATGCACAATAAACAGTTAGCATTGTCTATATACCAAAGGTATTAATTACAGAAAAACACAACCCCCTTGGCAAGCACTGAAAGGCAGCTAAAAAAATTTAATAATATTGGTCTAATAACAATTAACACAATTGCCTGTGATAATTTTCATTAATGATATTGTTAATGAGTCATTCTTGAAAGGGTTTTACAATATATTATAATCATCTATCATGAAAATTTAATTGGGGCTTTTTTTAATACCTACTTATTTCAATTTGGCGAATAACGATTCAACATCTAGTGATGAAATATAAGAATGTACATCATGATATGGTCGATTATTTGAACCGATCTTACGTAAAGGATACAACAAGGGCGAGTTGGGAACTTGATATTAGGAGCTTGATTTGAGAAAAATAGAAATTATTTGACAATGGTTATGAGATATGTGTGATTAAAAAATATGACAAATACATATTTTTCGATATTTAAATAACATTAAAATCTGATCATATTTAGAACATTCTTCCAAGCTGTGCCGTAAGCATCGATAGTGGAATTTCTTTTTATGTTGAACCCATCCATCACTGTTTGTTTAATGCTATCTTTAACATAAACAAACGCTTTTAAATACCTGTTTTCAATGTCGTTTAGACATACTTGAGGTAATGCATTTTGCGGAAATTTATCAACAGTGATAACAAATGACTAAAATAAGCAATTAACAACACTAATTACCTTTATTAATTGGCTGTAATTGGAGCATATCATGTCGTGTTATTTTCTTTTACAGCAGTTATAATCTAAACGTGTTATTTTCAAAGAGAATATACAATATGAATTCAAGGAAGTGAATGCCAAGTCTTGTTAAAATCATTAATCTTATTATCGTGAATGTAATTAGTAAACGCTTTATTAATTCATCTGAAAATTAACAGCTCATTATAAGAAACAATATTAAAATTTTAGAGGCTTAACCTGATGATATTAAGTATTTCTTTTTGTGTGTTTAAATTAAATTGCAGGTCAAAATATGTTAAGCCATTTTAGGCAAAAGCACTGCACTAATATTCTCAATGATAAAATCATAATGTTGTTTATGGTTTAAATGAAAGTTTTGAAGGGACTTTACTATTACTTTCTAGTATCTAGTTAAACGAATTTTGGCGCGTAGACGGATATTTAAACTAATGTCAATATGATTAAAAATGGTTAGAATGTGTTTTGATGTGAATTTACTAAAACAACATAAAGCATATCACTTTGACACACTATCACTGAATTATATAAACAAAACAAAACATAAAATACTTTGTACTTCTTAAAGCAGTTTTTCATACCCAACTGAACACTTTTGCATCACTGAAATATTTTTGAAGATTTCTACAAAATACACCAGATTGTAATTTTATATTTCTGTTTTTGAAAAATATTCATAATAATTAAAAAACATTTCGAAAATACAAAGTATTTGTTACCATCTTTAGTTAATTAATAATTTAGTTATACTATTAAGAGATCATTCATCACTTTAAGATAACAATTGTGCTCCTTGAAAGCTTCGAAAAGTTTAAAATCATAAATTTAGGAAAGTTCAAAATTTATCTCCCCCGTGAAATATTTTCAATACCTAATCTTCATTATTTTCATTGGCTTTCCCATAAATTGTGACATCTTACTAATAATCTGTCAAAGATTTGAAGTTTTTACGGCATATCATCTAAAAACTTTATTTTCGCTCAGATAACGTTCCTGGGGTAAAAATTTGTGGATTTTATTTTCTAGGAAATGTTCCAATTAATATTTATTGGAATATTTTTCATAATTTGTGTGACTGATTATTGAAGTAAATTTACTTGGATTTAATCTAAGTATTTCAATCAATCAATAAAGAACTTGATAGTATACAGTTTTACGTTATAAAATTGTCACATATATCTATGTTCCTGGATATAAATTCATAAATGGAATATATAAAAAAAAAAAATGTTTTCTATTTTGGAATTGGACATTTGATTTTGTTTCCAGGTAGCCAACAGTGTAACCAATAAATAACGAGAAACACTTTAGCCAACTTTGTTTCTTTAAGGAACCAACAATGATAATTTTTAACTGTTTGATATTCATTCAAAATAAATTTAACATGGTCAATAATTAGGAATTGAAATATATGATTCAATTAGCATATCTTTACGTTTGATTTCTCAGGCGACATATTTATTTGTTAAAATGTGCTGGTTTTTGAAACGGTGTAAATTACACATGTTTTGTGACATTTATCCTGGGTTTCGTCTTCCGGCATCATCAATTATTCTATCATACTGATGCAATATAACTAATACACAGTAAACAGTTTATATCGCTCATATATATTAGAAGATATGTATATTTTTTTGTATAATTTCTTCCAGTTTTATATCGGCCAAAGAACAAACTTCTAGCCGTGGAAAATAAAACACGCTCACAATTTCAATGATTCAAATTTGATATTGAGATTTCATCAAAGAAATCAATAAACTGCAGTCTTAAATAATGTATATAAAAGTTATTTTCCTTTGAATTTCTTTTCTTTCGCTTCAGTATACTACACTAATTACCTTTTGTGTTTACAGCTTATAATTAAATATCTATACTTAAGCATAATATTAATTAAAGTATAAATAGTAAAGCCCATATTAGACCTCAGCGTGGATTAAATACGATGAAGTTTTGGGAAAATAATCCCAGATACTCATTCGCGCGGAAAATCGATTTCGATTGGTTCTTAAATTATACGAGAATGAAGCTGACATCAAAAACTTTTCAAACGTTAGAAATTAAACGATTCGAAACATCTCGGCTATCTAAATTCGGTTTTCGCAAGTACAAAAATCAAATGTGAATATTTGCTCGTGCGAAAAGGTCAATGTTTCTATATTTTTACATTCAAATTACTGTCAGAGCTTATTTCTTTATTTATTATCAATCTTGTTGGGTATTTTCATGAGAGCTTTTCTTAACAAATTAGAATATGAACTTTTGACTTGAAAGTAATTATGAGCTTCAGTATCTGAGCACTTTTTATGAGCAAATCAAACATGATTGTTCTATGAACTTCATCTTAAAAAAGTTCAAGTTAGCATCTTGAATAAGACTTCTTTTATCTTGTATTCAAATTTATTGTATAAGTAGTGTGTGTGAAGTTGTATTTACACTTATGTGTGTATATGTATAATATATGGGAAGACATATATTTATATATTTAAAGGCATATAATATTCACGCAAACCAGTTTTGCTTATATTGCTCAGCTCTGCAGCGACTACCACGCTTTTATCGGTAGCGATGGAAGAAAATTGCAAACAAAAAATCATAAAATATTTACAAAATACAAAATTTTGTAGAACAAAAATACCTGATAATTTTTCTGAATTGAGATTTTTTTTGAAAAGAGTGTCTGCGTATATGTTTAAGTGTAACTAAATAGTACAATGTTTTTTTTTTGCGATAAATAAGTTCATCACTTTTTGTAAAATCAATAATTTTCAATTTATATTATTGAATAAACATATATGAAAAATATTAAATAGTTAGTTTTCAAAAGTCAATGCTTTAAATTGTTTTCACTTTTATCTATAATTTTTAAAAAAATTGTATGTTACTATTCATATATATTACCTGTTTTCTAGGTTTGAGATATAAAATAAGAAAAAATGAGAAAAAAATGTTTTTTTTATATATGACTAAAATAGAAGACTTTGATATCTTAATTATTTTATGACTTATTGTTACACGTGTGTCTACAAACAACTGTATTTAAAAGTGGCTAATTTCAAAATTTCTTAATAAGTCATGAAACACGTGTTATTATAGTATTTTGAGAACTTCATTCACGTACATGATAACATTTTGATAATTGTATATAACAATTGAATACATATATTCATGTATAACTTCATCTTCATCAATATTATGACTCAATTTCTTTGTATCTGCCAATGTCTGTATATTTTACCAAATACTAAGCGATAATGGTTTTTCTGTCATGTAACGTTTCTTTCCTTGAATGATAGATGGCCTGATAAATCTAATTGTGTTTCAACAAAGCGAATAAAATTGTTTCTTTTGATTAAGAAGCAGGCCTTTTGTTGATAGATTGCACCCAAAGGATTTATGTAAGTAATTTGCATAAATTCGTTTTAAAGGGTTTGGTTTTCACCCTCGTAGACCCTATTCGATAAGAGATAAAAATCATTATTTGCTTAACACTAAAAGCTCCTTTCTATTCAAAATTAACCTATTCAAGTTTTCTCTTTTCAAAATGATTTAGCAAAGTAAAAAAATAAGGAAACTGAAAGCTTAATATCTAAAACCCTTTTTTTCAACCAAGATAAACTTAAATTAAGCCTTGATTTAAAAATAAATAATTGTGAAAGAAAAATTTAAAAAAACCTAACAATAACAGTACAAAAATAAAACGTTTTCAATAACAAATATTGGAAAAAAAACAGCAAAACTGACAATCGTAATTCTGTAAAAAATTCTATATTTTATTTACAATTTTCAACCGATCTCACGAATGTAGAAATTAACACAATTTACCACTCGGCAACGGGGCCTCAATTAATGGGTATATTAATAAATATATAAACATCAATTTTTATAGCTTTTTCTTCAAGCTTAACCACAATTTATTGAAATTATTTTTCATACAATTAGTATATATAATATATTTTTTTAAATATCTTTTGGTGTAGCATTCTGAAAACCCTTAACTAACTCTAAAGATTTGGGATGTAATTAACAATTATAATAATTATTATCATCCCTTGTATTACCGTGAAAAAAATCATAAAATATTTAGAATTCTTTCAATATTTTGTTTTCTTTTATATTTAATTGTAATGAGAAAAATAAAGAGAATTTTTAAAAAATAAAACTTTATTGAGTTACTTTATAATTTTTGCGAAGCAAAACATAAAATCTTTTTGGTTACGTTGTTGCTTACAATAGTAATTTTCTGTCGGATGAATCATAAATATTTTTGATAAAGTTATATTTCCAGCTAAAATTGCTTGCTTCCAGTAAAAAATGGGCTTTTTAATTAAGTTGTGTTTACTTTCTTAATCTTTGTTTACCATATTTGGTGGAAAACATTACAAATTTATAATGAAACATTTTTTCGTGGAAAGAGAAGTACACCAATTGCTTATTATAATCTTGAAAGATACGCCGAACACTCAATTGAATTATTTTCTGTTCATTTTTTAATTTAATCTTCTAAACTAGATAAATCCTCAAAGCCCATATTCTAGTGGGTATGTTATTAAATTGGAATAGTGAAACTATGACACGCGTAAATCTTAATATTTCAAAGCTTAAAAAAATAATTCTGTCAGCGAAATTTTTTGAGAACTGTTTTATTTTAATAAAAATATGATCACATTTTATACATAAATATACTAGAATATGAAAAGCCAAAAATTTGATAACACATAAAAAAGTTTATTAGGTCTCAAATTTATAAAACCCGAAGATTTTTTCAAAATAAAAACAATTTGAATAGTAAATATATATTTTGTCATTCACAGCCTAAGTTTCACCTTTTGCCATCTTCAGACATTCTATAAAATGAATACAAAAGAACCGACAACTGACTGAAGAGTCGTTAGTTACAACACATGTGGAATTCTACAAAGCTTTAACTATTATCAAATTTATATTGAAATTCCATCAAGCACCATCAGTTGATATCATAAATTATCACTGGTCACTGATCAACTGTAAAGGGTCTGCATCTCCAAATGGACACAAACTTATATTTTTTTTTCAATTATTTTCTAGTCGACTTGTATCCATAGCATTCAGACTAATTGGGTACTATATTTTGTTCATTTAATGACACGTTGTAAGAGTGCCAAACATACTAATGGCATAATCAACGACCTTCATCTTTATAAACTACCCTACCTTGAAAAAAGAGGTTTTTTACGCTTGAATTATGAACATTAAAATCAACGCAATTTTTTTACACAGACAAAAGAATCGAGAAAAACATGTAAGATCATTCAACAGTAAAAAAACAGATTCACAATTCACTAATCACGTTATTAAGGAATCACATAATATAAATTCAAACTCAGCGCCTAAATGTTTGCATCTTTGTAGTAAGGGTCGCAGAATGACTGCTTTGGAACAGCTGAAAATCCATAGACATCAATTATCACAAAGGATTCTTAACGAACAAACTAATATAGAAGCGTCCCCATTAGTTCAACCTATTTCTGGGGGTGGCATGATTTGCTTCCGTAATGACCACTTCCGTGCCACATGTAAACTTATTGTCATAGCCGCCTTTTGTTTCATTTACAATCTCTTAAAATTTAGTTTTATTGTGAGAAAGTAACAAGCTAGGCCGTTAAAACAGGAGAGAAGATGTATTGTGTACCTTTTCTACACAGCTATATATAGATAAGCAAATGTTAGTTTAAGCATAATTCTAACGATGGGTGAGACGAAATAGCTGTCAACCATATTTTTTAAAAATAATTTTGTAGAACTAAAACACATTGCTATTTTTTTAACCGTGTTATAATGGAGTTCTACTAAGTGAATGCTAATTCAATCAATCAACATAAGAATCGCTTTTGAATCATTTAAGTGTATTTTTGATGCTGTTATTAAATAATTATAAATAATTTATATTCTAAATTCAAAGAACTGAGATGACTTACGAATACGCACTTTACGTTTTATCATGAGATTATTCTCTACATAGCGAGTCAACGTGAAAGAATCAATGAATCAAATTTCCGCTTTATTAGATAAACACTATCTTTTTCCACCTGCTTTTGAATTGTTTCCGATGTCGAACGTTTCTGCCGAGTGGTCCAGAATGCCTTAAAATTTAACCCGTCTTCGATCGACGACTTTTCTCACACTAGAAATTTGTTGCATTAGCGTAAATCGCAAAAGGTCTCAACCCTTTATAAAACAACAACTAACACAATGACGGTAAGATTTATGATAGAGTTTAGTTCAGTAGGCGTGGTAGCGGTCACTTTTGTTCTTAAAGTTTAGCAAGATTGCGCAACTAAAATGGCAGTTGACAGGTCACGACCCAAAAAGTTCATCTGTCAAGACACATACAAAGTTATATCGAATAATATACCATAAGACTGTATTTAATTAACGGATTTGATACAGGTTATTTAATAGTATTTGCCCGGAGCTTCTTTTTTCTGTCAACTGTATTTCTTATTAAAAAGTTTATTAATAGTTTTTCGATATTTTGATTGTACTCATCGCGAGGTTTGTCATTTGACAAAACGATCATAGCTTTGTATCATTTGATAATCATTTTTAAGGTGTTAACTGTCACTTCTTGATGGAAAGGCATGATATTTGAAATAATAAAAACACATTTTTTAGTACTCATTTCCACAATACATTTTTGATCCGGACTTGTTTTGCTCATCGCGAACATTATCAACAGTTGATAATTCTCGCGATGAGCGAAACCGGTCCTGGTCAAAGATTATATTGTGGGAATAAGTACAAAAAAATGTTGTTTTATTATTAAAAATATCATTTGATAATGCTCACGATCAACGAAACCGGCTCCGACTTTATATATATATATAATTATTGAAATAACACTATGGATTGTATATTTTTTTAAATATGAATCACTCGTATTTATTATAAAGCTTGTCTTTCGTAACACAATATATGTGATGACTTTTCATCACAATCGTGGTAGAGCAAGTATTCATTGCGAAATTTAGGACATATTGTAAAGAAAACGTTATCTAACATAAAAGGAGTTCAAAAGCAAGGAAGATTTTTTTTTTTAGATACTCATCAGGTTATTTTTTTATTATTTATTGTAAACTGAAAGTATCATTTTATTTGGATTGTAAGCTATAATAAATATTTGAAACTGTTTTCTTTAATTAGAAAATAAACATTCAATACATCCAATACAGCTTTCATTGCACTTTCATATAAAACACGTTGTTGACATACATGACACTTCTAGCCACTTGGGAATCAATTTCACATCCCATTGTATATTTTAATTAACCACACTTCGTCAATCCTTTCATGTGTCAAAATACAATGCATATTTAGAGGTGCAGCACATTCATAATTAATTTAAAACAAATACGTTTTCGTTACCACCATCGGTTGTTTTTGATTTATTGATTATTTGCTTTTGTTTCACTATACGCGTGTATTTTAATCTAAAAACCATTTCTATAGATGTTGTTATTTTGTCAATTTTACTAGTAAAATGAACTGAATATTTTTTATAACTGAGTTTCAACAAATATTTCGGTTTTCATCAAAACCATAATTCAAAATATGATTCATATTTATTAAATTAAAGATTTTTTTCTAGGAAATTGATTAACCATAATTTACTAGCACTGTGAAAATAAAGCAATATTTTTACGCTCTACAAAATTTATATGATGTATAGTTGATAACTATTTTGACTCACACACTCATCAGAACTACTCTTCTTCTTCTTCCTCTAGATAGAGTTCTATGGATGATGGAGTTTAATGGAGTTCTACCAATTAAATCCCAATTTAATCAATAAATTAATTACCAGGTTTTTAAAACCAAAGGTTCTAGGTTAATAATGCTTGCAATGAGTGAAACCTGTCCTGATATTTAAAATATCTATACGTGTAAATATAACTAAGTATTGTGTCTAATCATATAAAAAAATGTTATACGAAGAAGTGATAGGAATTACTTTATAAATGTTTTGAATAAAAGCCAGCAATATAGTTAACTTTTAGTTTGGTAGACAAAGCGGTTTTTGCTTTTGGACGCCTCATATTGACAAAATATATTTTTTGTTGTCTGTGAATTCGTACTTCTATTTTATTTTACTATATATGCTTTGCGAAAATAGGGCTTCAAAAATTTGAAAATATTTTCGAGACTGTCACCAAGAGCACTTAAATCATTTTTATTTTTGCACCCTTATTTTAGTAAGATAATGACGGAAAACCCTAAACCAGGAACGTGCTTACTCTAAAGTTTGGTGTCGTAACGTGAATATTATTGTGTTTATGAAGCTTTGCCACACAGTTCAAGGGCGCTTAAATATAGAAAGCGTAAAGGCTTTTGAGGTTCAAACCTTCATGAGCAAAATTGAACCACAAAAAAAAGATTTTTAAAACAAATATTTTAAAGCTAAAACTTATTAATTTTTATGCACAAAACATTTCTCAAAATAAATCCATGGAATTCATTTGCTTCAACTCTGAATTGACTCTGAAGTACACAGTGAAAAAAGTCGTTTTCTTGAGAATAATCGCAAATGCAAATTGGGTGTAAAGCCGAACAAATGGCGATGGTTAGTTGAATGATTCAACTTCATTAAAACATACACGTCTTTTAGCTCAATAAAGATAATAGCAATATTTTTAGCGTTTTTTTAGCATAAGTTATGTTTCCCTAAAAAATTGAATTTAAATAAAAATCAATTACTCTTAAATAATGTATTCTGTTTAGAATTTCTCTTCACTTGTAATAAATATTTTTATGGTTTTAGGATATAAAATGAATATTTTATAGCTCTTGAAAATAATGTGTACTAGTTGTAGTTTAACAACACATAAGATAATAAGCTTTTTTTAAAGTCTTCACTTCAATTTAAATTTGTATAAATAGTTAATTGTGGGCGAAGTGGATAATTATTGTCCTTAAATATATTTTCAAATAAACGTATTAAAATATTTTTTATATAAGCAGATATGCAGATTTTAAAAGTTAATTTAATTTATAATGATAAGGCTGTTTGATTTTTCTGCAGCGATAGTGGCGTCATTTTGCGTGAATTTAAGTAATTAATAATTTAATATTTATCAAAATGTCATGTACAACAGTGGTTGGCAACCTAAATGTATAGAAAAGCCACAAAATGAGTCAATGATAATACTGGGGGTAAAGCGTGTCACTTAAATTAAACTAGTAAATCTATTGTATATAATAAAAAAAATATTTTAATGTGATAAAGCACAAAAAATCATAAAACTTAATTTCCTTAGAGTTCCAACTTTGGTAACACCTAAATGCCCAATCACTTCAATATATGATATGCATTAGATCACGACTAAGCTCATTTAAACCGTGTCATGGACTGTAGTTGAATAAAATTATCACATACTATGCAAAATTAAAATAATATTTAATTTTCATAGCGTACTAGCCAAATCTTTTCTCGTGGCATATACTGGCACGCGTGACATAAGTTGCCAAGCACTGCTGTATAATACGTCGTACAAATTTAATTTACAGACAAAACATAAACATCGTACCACCGATCCCTTAAGGGGACACACGTGGCGGTTTTAATACAGTACCTTCCTCAACCACTTACGTGGAAAATACCACTAACATTTTGTATAAGAATAACTATATAATTTATATAATAATATTTATAATATATAATATTATATAATTTTTTTACATGTATTACGACGAAAAAATAACAGTATCGTTTTGTTATTATTTATTACGGAAATTATCCTCAAGTCTATTTTATCAGCCCATGTACATTTTTATTATTTGTTTACCGCTGCGCATAAAACCGCGATTTTTCTTTGAAAAATTTGTTTTGTTTTTAACGTGTATTTTTTTTTTGTTTATTTAGTTACAATAAAGCATAAAACTTTTATGAAAATTAGACATGTCTTTATAAAATGAGCATTTGTTTATTTTAAAATGTAATACTTTTTTTCATTACCTTCTAGCGTGTCCCGAATGAAAAAGAAATTATTTAAATAAAAAATATATTACTTTCTTTATTATGGCATTAAATACTGTATCCTCTTAAAATGTTGTTTAATGTTTACAAAAAATTTTAGAAGCAGAGCTGTAAAATTATTTTACATTTACTTATTTTTGTAAGCGCTTCAATATTATAATAAAAATCCATTTTTCATCCACTTTCAAAGTCTTCACTGTTAAACTTACAAGATTTATCAACTGCAATTAAAGGACAATGAAATCATCTTAAAAGCTATTGCTGCAGAATTTAATGCAAAACATAGAAAAAAGTTGTTTATGGCCTTAAAAAATCTTTGGTATTTTCCCATCGTGATTCTGTAGTACAGAAGTTATCAGGTCGCCAGAAGCTTTTTCAAGATAAGCATTCATTGTATGTCGCATTTCTTCCATTGTTGGTTAGTGAGCTTTTTAACGTAGGACTTTTAGCTTAGTTATGTTCTGAGATTTAAAGTCTCAAGAATAATACTTTGGTTTTCTTTTAAACCACATTGTGGCATAAGCCAGTGAAACACATAACTGATCTGAGAAACGCTTTCAAGAACCATGTGTCGTTTTTTTTGTAGTGATTTCATTTCGTATTTTTATTATATTCAAGTGAGTATGTATGTTATATATAAATTATAAAACTTTGCGTTCCATGATGTTCCTATAAAACAATTACCAACACTTAAGATGTTTAGGATACGTGAACTTCTGACCTCTAGACCACTAAATACACCAAACCTTTTACCTTAATCAACCATTCTTCCTTTTTCAAATTAGCTTAGGGTAGAATGATATGGCTAGCAATAGGGTGCATTTAGATTTTAAATATATACAAAATAGCTAACATCAATAAATATAAATTTATGCACAGTGAAATAAAAAACAATTTTTAAAATACTTATTTACAGAACAATTTCAATGTTTATTTTAAATCGATCAAATTTTATGCATTCTACAAAAGCTACTAAAAAAACATATATTTGAATCAAGTTTTACAAATATATTCCATAATCGACATGATTTTTAACACCAATAACTTATTTTTGATAGTTAAAACAAAATGTTTGGTATTATTATATTTCCAGATTTTTATATTTAAAAAAAAGTCCGTTTCTTCATCACGAGCATTATCAAATGATGCTAGCAATTCTCGCGATGAGCGAAACCGGTCCCGATCTCAAAAATATAATTTCTTTAGAAAGGCTTTTATTGTTAGCACAATATGAATCTATGGTGTTAAAACAGTAGACAAGATGTTCTGACGAAGGCGTGAGCCGAAACAGCTATCAAATAAATCTTATAAATTTTGTAGAACTAAAATACGTTTCTATTTTTTCACCTTGTTATTATGGAGTTCTACCAAGTAAATGCCAATTCAATCAATAAATATTACCAAAAATTGTTTTTATTTTTTGAATATAATGTTTTTCCATCTAAAAAAGTGACGATTTCGTTGTTTAATTTTTTATTGACTTCAGAGTTAGTAGGAAAACAGATAATTTTTAAATGACAATAGTTTTTTTTGCATATATTAAGCAATGCAATTAAGTCAGCTTTTTTTCATCTTACCAATCGCTATAGAAATTTTAATAAAGCAATCACTGTATATTGTAATCCACCATTAACGGCAAATCTTACCACTGACGGCTGTGTCATGAAATGTTGAGTTGATTAAACGATAACTACGATCATTGTGAAATAATTTCCAATCTGTTAGCAGACAATCAAGAAGTTTACAAAGCTCGATTCGTTAAAGCTATACTATCTTTTCTCAAGCACCATTATTGCTTAATTAAAATAATATTAATAAAACTGAACTATCAACGTCTAGACAGCGCTTTTGTCAATTTGTTTTCAGTGTCACATGATTGCATTTTTTATTACGTTTACATCATGCTTTATTAATAGTGGTTGTTTGATATTAAGCATATATTGGAAGTATTGAAACGTAATATTTAGGATATGTAATAGAGTGTGTTATTGGTAATGAAGTGTGTAATTGGTAATGAAGCGTATCGAAATTGTGCGTTAACCCATTCTCTGCTGAGCATCTCAAATGATATCGTATCACTAAATATTATAAGCACTGTGTCGGCGTTTACCAATCTAGTGTAGATTGTTGGAACAAAAATTTTACATGAAAGGTTTTGTATATATATATATATATATATATATATAACATTAACAATGTCGACTGGGGGTGCTTGATGGAGATTTAATATAAAATTTAAATTGATGGAACTGTATAAATTTTTACATTATTTGTCGTCAAGGTTTCACATTTAAGTATCTTAAGCCATTTTATCACATAAATGCAATAGAACTAACACGCAATAAACTTATTCCATAAATTACAAAATTTAAAACATTAATAACTTTACCGAATAAAGAATGTCTGATTTTAAATCTATTATATTCTACTTCTTTGCATGTACGTGTATATATTATAAAGTATTTAAATTCTTGTATTATTGATCATAGACAAAACTTAAATAATATCTAATCTAAAATAAATGATATCCGCCATCTCAGTATTTTAAGCCTCAGTAGTCAATGAGGTAAACTAGACCGTCGGCTGTAAATCGGTTATCAATTTCTTTTTTTTTCCATAAAAATGATAATAAGACTAAGTATTTAACGTTTATAGGTCAACAACAAAGCATTTCCCCTTAGAATAATTATACATCATTTATCGTAGACCAAAATACAATATTAAAACACTTTTTTCTATAATTACTAGCCAAGGTTCAGGCTTTCTGTTTGCTGGCTTATGGGAAGTAGTCTGTTTTAAAAAATAATACATAAGCTGTGCTGAAGAGATAATTCTTAATTATTCATAAAGTATGTCTTAAATTTAATTCCAAGAAGTGTGTATTTAACGAGTCGTTGTAATATGCTTATCTCTTATTGAACCGGGATATAATCAATCCATTTTTAAGTTTTTACGTTATATGTCATATTAAAATTTGTTTAATATTGGCAGATATAATCAAATATTCTCTCTTTAACGAAATATAAAATTAGTAATTTTATAAAATTTTCAATAAAAAATGTAGTAAAAATGATATTTTTCAAAGTCGGTTTACTTATACCACCTTAAATATAATTCAAAGCGAACCTTATATAAATTAATTTGCAATATCAACTGAGGACGCTTGCTGAAATTTTGAATGTTGAAACTGTTAAAATTTTTTGTGTACAAGTTTTTCTTGTCCTTTTTTTCCTTCGGGCATCTTCAGGCTCACCGTCATACACGTGTAATAAAGATTGAGATCATTAACATTTTACAGCCTTTACGCAAGAATTGCAAGGATAAAACTTATATTCAAAAATAGTGTGTAAATATTTATATATATATGTGAAATATTTTTTTTTATAGTAGCTGTTCATCTATGTGACAAAGCAAAACCTGAGTCGCGAGTCACCAAAAGATGTGAAAACGTACACAGCTGAAATAATTATTTAAAATTACATTATATTCATTAACAGCACTTGCAGTTAGTTATTGTTTGCTGGTAAATTAAAGAATCTTATTTTTGAAACCATATTTAAATAACATTATACTTATACTTGCTGATCAAAAAATTTACTTTGCAAATACAGTATTTTATACACAGCATCTTAATTATAATTAATTATTAAATAATAATGTTTTCTATTTCATATTTCAGAGCCATTACATTTTGTAAACATTTTTAAGCCTGATACATTATTTGACGTTTAATGTCTTTTCATTATTTACATCAGATGATAAATATTTTTAATGAGACTGTCTTTCATTATTCAAAGTTTTCAAACACAAAATTTAATACCTTGCATTAATATTTAATATAAATAACAAAACGTCACTTGAATATTCAAAATATGTAATTCCCTTTGTTAAGAGCGTCATTAATAAGAAGCTGAATATAATATTTAAAGATATAAATTTATGCAAGTCTCAATATTGATATATCTCATGCTACATGAGCAGTGAAAACTTCATTTGTATTTAGTAAAAAATACCCATTTTTGTATCATATTCATGAGTTTAAAAGATTTAAAAATAAAATAATAAATACATAATTTTATTATAGATAAGATAAATTCGTTACCAATCTACAAGAACATATTCAATTATTTGGTTTTGAGCGTGATATGTTTTTATGTAATTAATGTCAATTAACTATGCTCGTCGATTTATATTCAAAAAGTGACAAATCTTGTTTAATAAACTGTTTTATTTCCACTTAAAAATAGGTACAAAAAAATGAATTGTGATAACTGTGTATACTTGTAAATATTTTATCACTCACACCAATCTTTCCTGTGTTATTTATCTTGTATATAAAGGATACGAGATGTTTTCTGTTTCACAGATTAAGTAAGAATTCTGAAGAAGCGAAAAGTCAAAACCCGAGTCGAGAAGGATATAACTTGTAGAAGCGTATACAGTATCAACAATTTAAAGTTGATATTGAAATTTCATCAAACAACTTTACTTGATATAATTTATGATATACACTGAAGGTACTTGATAGAATTACAATATCAAATTTGGATTGTTAAAACTTTGTATGATTCCACATGGTTTATCTCTAACGATCCGGGTTTCGTCTTCCGACATCTTTAGGAAATATATACCTTTGTTATATATACGATGCTCACTGTTAATCGTGTGTCAGTTATGTTGCATCTATGTGATAAAATTCATGAAGATCTCGAAAGGTGAAACACGGGTCGTTAGTAACAAAACACGAGGAGTCGTAAAAAGTTACAACAATTCAACCATTACTCGATTTCGTATTTTATTATACAATAGTATTCATTTTACAACGCTAACTATCATGATGATGATGATGATATAAAGATTCTTTTTAATTTCAATAACTCACAGTTTTCATAATCAAACTATAATATTTGTAATTTAATTAAAAGTACAATCCAAAGTACAATCCTAAAGAAAAATGAGAGACAGCTTTTTTGTTATCAAAGTCAGTTTTTTATTGAAAAAATTTCATAAGAAATAACAAAAGCCTCTCAGTTATGAAATCATCTTTCAAATCTCGCACACACAACTTCAAATGTAAATAAATATTGAAAATTTCTAGTGAGCTTTGGCCGCAATCGATCGCAATCAAAATGTTCTAAAAAAGCTTCTCTACAATGTTCTTCGTGTGCTTTTACCCAGTATCATCAGTTGAAGCATTCCATCGGTAGCACAATACAATTTATTTAATAATTTCATATTGGAATTAATAACGCATAGTATTTCGCAATATACGTAATGCGATTAAAACTGTTTCTTCTATCAGTAATTCGGCGAACTTCCAGCCTTACTTGTAATATTACTATCATTAATACATTACTTTACATCCCACATCAAACCCATGTCACATTTTATCACTGTGAGTATTAACTCACATTTACTCGAATTAGTGTGTTATGCTACAGTATTAAATAACATATATAAAAAGTCTATGAGAAACACTACGGCTTATTTTGGTATACTGTATGTTTAATATTATAAGAGACAAGTTTTCTTAATAAATGTTTGAGAAATCGGGGCTTACTGATTATTTGTTGTGACGTATAATTTCTTTCACCAATACAAAAGCTTTGGGAATCTTTTAAAGTTAAAAAACATATCTATAACCGTTTTTTTTTGGTAAGTTCGAGAAAAAAAATTATTGATTGAATTGGCATTCACTTGGTAGAACTCCATTATAACACGGTCAAAAAAATAGCAATTTATTTTAGTTCTACTAAACTTAACTACTACTTAAACTATATTTGTTAAAATAATTTTGTAGAACTAAAATACGTTGCTATTTTTTTCACCGTGTGAAAAAAAATTATACTCGTTCTTGAAAAATTCTTTTTATTTAATACCAGCGAGTACCTGGCATGCGTTGCAATGCCACTTTATAAAAGAAATTATCTACGCTATAATTATGTTTACTTAAGTACTTTTGGATACTCAATATATTTGTTTTTTTCTTTTGTCACCTACAAGAATAAATTAGACGTTTTTACGACGCGTGAGCAGACCACATAAAACTGTCCAAATAAGAAGCATAACCACACAGTAATGTTTCATATCAGTTGATCGTATTTGCAATCTGAAACTGGTCCTGATCTAATGGTATACTACAAAAAAAAACTTCACGAGCATATGCAGAACATTTCTTTTTTTTATCGTTATCGGATAAAAAATTAAATAGCCGCGATTAGCGAAATCAGTCCCTGTCTAATAGTTGTTGTATTTTATTCTGTACCAACAATTTAAATCATATCAATACGTCCTTCATAATGTATGCCAGTGTGATTAAGAGATAATCATTTCTTAAATATATTATTTCCGAAAAAAAATTTCGAAACGAAGAATCATTTAATAATTTCACTTCTGTCTTCGTATTTTCACTGCCCCTTTATTTCATTCCACGTCCTCGAATTCCATTCAATGTCTAATATGCACGCTGGATTGTTTCAGCAGCTGAACATTATTGAATGATATTAATTTTTTTATCACAATGACGTCATATTGTACTTTTGGCGACGATCTTTTGTAAGCATCGTATTTAATTTTCCCTATAAAAAAAAACACATAGAAACCAGAGAAAGATAGATTGATATCAAATTTATCGAGAAAATATCAAATTTAAAAGACAAAAATTAAATTATTTTCTTTGAAAGCTTTTGTACATAAGTTTTCCATATGTTATAAACTTTCTTATTAACCTTAATTTTAAAGCATTCCTTCGGCACTTGGAAGAATGTTTCAATTTTTCACAAGTATTTCAGATATTCATTAAACATTTTCTCACTGACAATTTAAATAAGGAAAAAATTTTCTTGTTTTATTTAACATTAAATATGTATATCATAAAAGATTTATATTTTGTTTCTTACTGATTGTGTTAAAAGCTATGTTGCAACTCGTGCTTAACATAGTAGAAGTTTTTAGAACTAAAATACATTGCTATTTTTTCATCGTATTTTAAAAGGCGTTTTATTAATTTACATTTGACAGACACAATATCAGAATAGTTTTCAAATATCACACTTCATGTGTTATTCTTAACACTTAATGTTTATGTTTAAAAAAATCCAAAATATTATAAAATAAAATATTTGAAAAAGTAATGAATCAACCAAATTTTAACTATACTGAGTGTTAAATATTTGTAGAATCAAATAAGATTTCAAAATATTCAAACACGTGTCGTTTTTTTATATATACATGCTATAATATACACTGTTTTCAAAATGGCTTCTATTTTATGATTAATACAGCTTTCTAGTCTTTGTGAATATATAAAAAGTAGCATTTTAATTCTGTAGGTTCCTCTGTGTGGCATAAATCACTTGTGCAATATTATTTTAGAAATATTTGAAATTTCATTGTATTTTTTTGTGTTTTTATTAAAAATAGTAGCTAAAATGCTAATTTAGAATCATCTGCTATTTTTTTCTATTCAATTTATGGCAACGTTATTCCAAAACTAACTGGTAAGAAAAATATTAAATGAAAACTGTTTTATGGTAAGATAAATGAATAAATCTTGTCTAATGTTACTTGCATAATTACCCGCAATCCGTCGCGCAGTCATTTTATTTTGTTCAAGGAAATCCATTTCATACTTTTGCAAGTGCGTCATTAGGAGCACGTGCTCACATATTAAAATACATTACAACTCCTTATAAACTTTCCTCGTTTATTAAACACTAAAGAAAAACTATTATCTTTACTTTAATGTATGAATAATTTCAATTTTATTCAAATTTACTTCTATTTAAATCAAGTAATATCTTTACTTTTAATTGAGAAGAAATAAACATACTTTTTATTATTATGTCATTTTTTATTAAAATATTTTCACAATATGATTTACTTATTTCAATTATACAAGAATATATTTATTCCGTATTGAACATTTTTTTTAAAGTTAAGTTGAAAGTTGAGCTTTGTTGAATATCTTTTTTTACGTAAATCAATATTGATTATGTATATCTCGTAAAATATTAACAAACTTATTTTTTTCTACCAATACTTACAACAGTTGATAACAATCTTATATAACATTCTAAAAAAAATATGTTTTTATTTTCTACGTATTCTTGAAAGTAAAATTTAGTTTCAATTTTCAAAATATTGATCAAAGGTGTTTGATAAGAGTTTCAATATCAAATTCAATGTACTTAGCCAGTAACATCCCGGGTTTTGCCTATTGATATTCCAGTTTCTAGTGTACGAATGCAATCGACCTATCAGTTAGTATTTCAAAAACATAACAAAATATTTTCTTATATTCCAACAAACAATCAAATCAAGATCTTTTCAAATTGAATATCTACTAAGCTGTATTCAAAAATATGAAAATACCAGTAAAAAAAGCTCGCGATGAGCGAAACCGTCCCTTGTGTGGAAATATTACTTTGTTTCTGTCTTTTGTTATTTATATGAAATAACGTTGTGCATTTTAACACTTGACGAATGACAGATATATAATTTTTTCAGAAAAACGAAAAAAATATTTTCATTTAAACGAGAAGCTGGATTGGTTCCTAAAATTATTATAAAAAAAAACTATGAATTCGATGATATTAATGATGTTCAAAGTTAATAAAAATAATGTTTTATAATCAACAACAGATTAAAGGGTTTTGCAATAAGATTTGGCCTTAAAAAATGGTAACAATTAAGAGATATCTAATGATTTATAATGGTGAATTTTTAAGTGATAAAATATCGGTTGACATAACATAATATAAATTATTTAGATTGTTGGTTGATCGAAACATTAAACTATTGTTGATAATTAAAAATGATAGACTAAAATATTTTTAATAAAACGTAATTCGAAATCTTGAAACCTTGTTCGATTCCACACAATTGTAACTAGCGACCCTTTTTTCGTCTTTTGACATCTTCAGTTCTGTTGTATCCGTATGATACCGAAACCAGAATGTGGCAAAACGTTTGGAATCGTACAAAGTTTAACAAATCATTTTTTTACATTGAAAGTAACTTCAAATGTCTTCATTCGATATTATAAATTATAAAAACCTAATGTATAGCGCATTAGACTTAAAAATTATCTTAAAATAGATTGTTATCCTCAATTTCAATTAAATTAACTTACATAAAAGTACCAATTCCAATGTAAGAGAAGTTAGCAAAAATATTTATTTTTTCTGAATTATTGAATATATTCGAATAAAACCGATATGTGGTATTTATCAACTTTCCACGACGAGTAACAGACAATAATTGAATAGTCATGTTCTTTTATTCCCAATGAAAAAAACAGCTATCTGCGGATATAACTTGAATACATATTTCACAAAAGCAAAACAAATATCTCTTTGGAAGTTTTCCAAGAAACGTTTCACTGTTGGCAATGATTGCTATTTCTTTAAGGATACTTTATTTTGTGTTTGATATGGAACTTATATAGTTTACTGTATGCTTCCGTTATAATATAATTTCATCTATGATTTCTGTGTACTTAGTTCAACAAGTTCTTGGAAGGATTCCAAAAATCAACAGATTATTTTCAGTTATTGTTTTCCGTGCCTATTCTGACGAATAGAATTGCTTTATTTCACTGACAACCAAAGCGGAAATGATACAGCATCATTTATTTTACACGGTGAACTTAATTTAATGTTAGAAATACAATATAGTTTATTGAGCTTTTAACGTATTTAAAAAAATATGAGTGGTATTGCCTCGTCATTTACGAATACAATAAATAATTAAGAAGTTCACCTCCACTCAAATATGGACCACGATACATGATCACATAAACTTGTAATCAATATGCTTAAAACTGCGTTTAGTTATTTTTTTATTTCAATTTTCAATTGATATTTAAAATCTTATTTGACGATGTGCTTTTAAAAAAAAAATTACTGACTCATGCAAAGAGAACCTGATCAGGCAAATGAGAAAATATATGTTACTCTGTTTCATTGTATTGCATGCTCCTTTAATCCCTTATCAAAATATCAAAGGGTTGTATCCGTCGCAGCTTATTCGTAAAGTTATGACCTAAATTGACATTGATAAGCGATATACTTCAAATTAAAGGATTAAATTCTTCCCTTTGTCAGCAACTTGATTGCACTGAAGTGGGCATTATTTATCGCAACAACTTTTACGGGAAAACAACATGGAAATTGTTCTTGCAATGGAAAGCAAACAGTATTTTCTTAAGTAGTTTGCTACTACAGTTTACTGTTATATAACATTGTAATGTGAAATAAATGGTGAATAACAATTCATGCTTTACTCTATTGAATATCGCTTAACCTATCTAAGAAGCCTGTCAAATAACTTTTTTACAATACTAGCGAATACCTAGAATGCGTTGCAATACCACTCAAACAAAGTGAACTACTAAAAATGTATTACTAAGAGATTATTCGAAAATTGAATTTAGCTTTAGAACAATCGATGGTTTGCAAATTTCATTAAAAATCATATCTTCTAAGTGTGACAGTTTCGCAAAGGTGTTCCTTTGTACCTAATTAAAATACGAATAGTTCTTGATTAGACTCAAAGTTATACAATTGGGTGAGTACTTAAAAAAAAAAATTTCACTCAGTGAAAAGCTTATTCTAAAATTAAATTTAGTTTATGAACTATGACAGTATGAAAAATGTCTTTTCAATGATAATTTTTTTTTCATATGTGTTGTTATGTGGTTGTAGTAATCCAAAAACCTTTACCAGGGTAGAAAAAAGATATTTTGAAAATTTTAAATGTTTCTTATCCTTAATATAGCAATACATGAAAACCACACATGTGAACAAATATATATTTATATTTATGTAGATTAACAAAGCTTTTCAGGGCCTAATTTTTTAATCCTTATTTTTTTTTTTTTTACTAGGAAACAGCCGGTCAATAAATATTAAGGTAATACTTAAGACATAAACGTTTTTTTAGATGCAAAGAAAATTCTTGGAGCCAATTTTAATTTTATTTAAAATTTGAAGAGATTAACATGGCAACGTAGTTTTAAAAATAATTGCGAAAAGGCAAAAAACAAAAAAAAAACATGATATCGACTGAAGGTGCTTGATAGAATTTAATATGAAATTTAGATTGTTGATATTATACCTGAAGAAATCGGCAAAACCCGGATCGTTATTTACAAAAAAAATTAACAATACGGTAATAAAAAACGGTACAATGTTTCAACAATTAAAATTTGATTTAGATTAATACACGGCGAAAAAATTTCAATTTAATTTAGGTTTACAAAATTTATAAGATATATAGTTGACAGCTATTTCGGTTCACGCCCTCATCGAAACCAGCTATTAACTATAAGCTTTAAGATTATTTAGCTATTTTTTTCACCGTGCTATAGTAGAGTTCTACAAAGTAAATGCCAATTGAATCGATAAATAAATTTAATATCTTTCGAGAAAGTGGATAGTGTATTATGTTTGGAAGTACAACAAATGCAAGAGGTATTCAAAAAAAGTTTTTTGCTGTAGATTTTAAGCTTTTGTGACGTAATTGGTACATCTAAGATTAATTCACGCAACTTATGAAAATTTATTCATAATCATTCTTGAAAGATCAGAAATGATAGCTTATACAATCGAAGTATAGAATACACAAAGAATTTAAATATTTATGTAGATTTGATGAAATTAAGGAAACATTGTTGACTTTTTGCCCCTCGTATAATTCGTTTCGGAATAATACGAAAACTTTCAGATAGTAATAAATTTTAATGTAGGTGCGAGCCTATGTAAAAATTTTTTATTTGCAGAGATAGTCATATAATTCTAACTCATTCAAGATATATAATTTCTGTACTTTGTGGTTGGCTTACTCTGAAAAATTACTTAAAATGTAGTTACATGTATACTTTCAAAACATAATCGTGTTGTAAGTATTTAATTGTTTTAGGAAGTGATAATAACAATTGTAATGAATTCCTAGCGCGAAAATTTCAAATCAGTTACTCTTTTGTTTATTATTAGTTATTACTAGCTGACCCGGTAAACGTCAAACCTCCTTAGAATCAATAAATGTATTTGATAATGTTAAATTTTATATTTTTTCATTATTTTTTCAAAATATATTGACTTGGTCAAGACGTGATAATTAAAATATAATTTTTGAATTGATGCAACAGAATAGACAACTAATTGTCAGTTTTGTTGCATCCGTGTGATAGAATGCCTGAAAATGCCGAAAGGCGAAACCCGGGTCGTTAATGACAAAACGTGTGAAATCGTTCAATATATTAATATCCGTACTGGTTTGGTTCATCCCAACTATTATCAGCTGAATCCAGTTCTGATCAAAAACATAATTAACAAGGAACAACCAGTAAAAAATGTGTTAAATATAATACTTTTTAAACAAGAAACCACAGTTTACACCTAAAGTGATAAATATGAATGTTTTCATTAAAAAAATGCAATTTTCATATTAACAAAGCTATATTGACTAATATCGCTATTTTTAATTGAATATTATAATTCAATACGTAAATATACAAACATGTTTAAAATATAATATTATAGATCACAAGAAATATTTTAGAATTATGTATGGCTGCAAGTGTACATAGGTAGGAATAATGAATACATTTTTTTTCAGATAAATATTTACCTAATGAGTAAGAAAAGAAAACCCTAATTTTTGTACATAAAATAATAAACGCAATACGTACTGAAAAAAAAAAAAATACCAAAATGTGTTTAAAATCGAAGTGCTGTCCGCTTGATAAAAAGTCAAAATGACTTGACTGTGTCCATTTTTGTGGGAATGAAAATAGCTTTAAGTGAAAAAAATCAATATTTTCATATGACGCAATAATTTTGTAATATTTAAATCGCGAGTGATAATCACGGGAGGTGTCTCGTTGTAAATAATATTTATAAATATTTTTAATAATTATATTAAATGTCTACAAGATGCAAAAAAGATGAAATGTGGGCCGCCATGACGCGCTCCATCGAAATATTAGTGGCCTTTTTCGAATACTACTCCGCCAGGTAACTATTCTTTATATATTATTGTAGCCTTTTAAAAAGATAGAAAAACTTTTATTTATATTACATACAGTGAAGATATATTTGTGTTCTTAAATCGTAAAGGGCAATTGTGTAAAAAACTCGTCTCACGGGGTAGAATATATTTCGAGATATTCTATTTCGTCTTAATGCCACCTGGGTCTTTCCGAATAAAATTCACAACATATTTTTTGGGATTTCCCAATTATGCTTATTGAAAGAGATATCCTGTTTTGTCATATAACAATAATCGCGATGGACCTACCGAGCATAAAAGAAATAGTTTTGTTCTCAGAAATATTTTTTTGAATGTGTGAAAAGCCTTTTAGAGGAAATGTGTACTTTCTTTGTCCTTCACCATTTAATCCATTATTTTTCCATTAAAATTAATCATATCATTTCGCAAAACTAATTAATTGTCATATTAATTGTTGCCATTATTATTTTATTGAATTTATCGTCAATCGAAAAAAGTTTGAAAATTGACAAAAACAAAAAAAAATCTTGACTTATTGTATATGTTATTTTAAAATTTTAGAATACTTTCTTAATAATGTTATTGTGTTAGTGTGATTTTAAAGTTACTATGATTTTAAATATTTCTCACGGTCTAAGGAAAATATTTATTATTTGTACCGCGTCTTACTGGCATGAGATCAAACATAAGTCAGCTCGTGTGAGATTCTAGTTCTTGAACTAAAAACATAAAATTAATTAAGCTAATCTGATTATTATGTTTTTTATAATGATCATATGTAGATATCTACCGTCAAAACTGAATTATATAATAAAATATTTATTTTTCGTAAATATTTTTTATTTTCAGTTTTGTAAAATGGATATTAAACCTTTTCAGTAAAAATTTTGTCAGATTATAAAATATTCAAACGGAGAAAAAACCACACATTTGAAAAATAAATCAGCAAATGTTTAATATAAATGATCAATTTAGCAGATGAACATAGCCACATAAATACTATCACATATTTTAATTCATTTCCAATTCTTTTTTAAAGCTTGTGGTCTCTAAACGGAACAAGTTTTACACAATATTTTTCTACGAAAACTGTTTATTTCTCGTGAGCTTTTACTCAATATCTCTTTTACAGTAAAGACAGAGTAAGATTTGTTGATAGAAAGACTAGGGCATGATTTGTATTTAAGCTACCACTCTCGTTGTGTCAAATTTAAAAGTATTAAATAAGAGGATAGGAACTTTTGAAAATCATTAACACTTTTGACTTTTAACAGGATCCATAAAGCTTAAAAAAAAGCTCTAGGTAAAAGGATGACTTCGATCAATTTTATAATGATAAAAGATTATAAATCTCATTACAGGCATAGTCTTGCAAAACTTCATCCGGTATGTTTACGACTTCTTCGTGACAAAAGGTTTGCATTTTTTACGACTCAATAAATACTGTAACCTAGCGTTTATCTAAAAAATGTAAGAAAATTAGTAAAAAAAAAAACATTTTTAATATTCCAGGAATTTCGCCGTAACTTAAAAGGCTTCAGGCTGATAAAATTTTCTGTGGGTAATAAGTTTTACATAATGGATTATATTCCTAAAAAATTATCAGCAAAGTTTTTACCCAACGGACCAATTCACGATAATCTCTTTACAGTATAGCGATTCAAAAAGGACATCAATCTTCAGCCTCTTTATAAAATACATTTTTTTTCAATTTAAAGATCGCGTAAAATTCCATTGTATAATTCACGACGCCCACTTGTGTCTTTTAGCAGTAGCGCACAATTAATTCTAGTAATTAAACCCAACATTTTTCCACTTAATGCAACGTAATTGTTTTACTTAATATATTCATCAACTTCTCGTGACGACATTATTTTAAATTTAACCAACAAACAGAATATTTTTTTAAAATTTAATCGATCGCAAATATGATATGCCAATTATCCACTTTCTTCTTACAATAAAAATAAATAGACAATTCGTCTACAATTCAATATGTAAAAAATACATTTTTTGCTTCTTTTCTTAACAGACCAAATATTATCAATCAAAATAGTTCCATGTTTTATACGTTCAATCCTAAATTATTCATTTAATATGGCATTTATAAAATATCTTATAATTTAATTAAGCAAATAACGTTAATTTTGACATATTTTTTTAAATGAGCACGTGTGCAATGACTTGTTGCAAAAAACATTTAAATTTAGCGCAGCTTGACATGGGCTTTAATAGGAGAATAATTTTACTAAAAGGAAATCATTACAATGTATTTAGCATTGCAAAATATTATAAATGGATGTTGATATCGGATCCGATAATTATCAAAAAAAAAATGCATAAATTTAATTGTAGATCTGACAGTGGTTAAACTGAAATATCTATCAACAACAATACTTTATATTATATTATTACAAAATTGTTATTAAATATTATATATAAAAAATGTAATATATGATATTGATTGAAGTTTCTTGATGGGATTTATATATCAAATTTGAATTATTGAAACTTTTAACGATTCCACGTGTTTTGTTACTAGCGACTCGGGTTTTCGCCTTTCTGTATCGTCAATTCTGTTTCAACCGTGTAATCAAATATTTGAAGATGTCAAAAGGCGAAACCTGTCGTAATTGACAAAACATGTATTGTAGAATAGTACAAAGATTCAACAATTCAAATTTGATAGATATTTTATCAAATGAATTAAAATTCAATGACTAAAATAATGAATTCTAAATTAAAATCGTTTTGCTCTGTTAAGGAATTTAGATAAGCTAACAAATGCTTTTAAATAATCACTTTTTTTTTAATTCCATTAATTTCGCCTGTATATATTTCTCTGTGGACGTTACTGAGTTTTTTCTTCCTCACCCTTCCATCTGACCCTTCTTCCGTCACTTTGCAAAAAGGTTATAAATTCTCCTTTATTTAATTTCTCTGTCTTCTCCCTGCCATGTCTACTTAGAAAAGATATATTGTTACTTATTGAAACAAACATTACAACGTTTTTTTCCCTACAAAAATTTAAATTAATTAACGTCATTTCAAAACTTAATCTACACCTCGTTCTGGTAAATAATTAAGATGATATTTTTTTACGAATTTCTAGTGGAATACATTTTGTAAATGTCACAAAGTTTTAATGGAAATTTAGGATTCATTAAACCACTAATTGGTACATACGATTTATTTATTTTAATCTGTTAAGGAAAGGTATGTTTAAATAAACATCTTACGTAAGTTTTCAACTTTATCGTTTGATCATACTCGAGTATCAATGTTTTTTATTTAATGAAATAAGTAGGTGTTATAGTTTGTATCTTATTTTTTTAAATATAATGATACAGAAGATTCATAAGAAATTTTCAAGGCTTCTTTATTTGATGACGTACGGATACTTCACGTAGTTTTTTCTTACTTGTTTACTTTTGTGAATACTCAGGTTTGAAATAATAAACACACTTTATGATATCGACCGAAGGTGCTTGATGGAATTTCAATATCAAATTTGAACTGTTACAACCTTGCACGATTCCACATGTGTGGCACTAACGACCCGGGTTTCGCCTTTCGGCATCTTCAGGCGATCTATCACACAAGTCAGTTCTGTTGCATCCGTGTGATAAAATGCCTGAAGATGCCGAAAGACGAAACCCGGGTCGTTAGTGACAAAACATGTGAAATCGTAAAAAGTCTAATAAAGTCTAATAAAAAGTAAAATTTAATAAATACACATTTTTGTTACTACTTTTACGATACATTATATAATCAAGACCTATTTCGCTCATCACGATCATTATCAATTCACGTTTGAAAGTTTTAATACTCCAAAAAACATTTGTTTATAATATAGATTAAGTCAACATTCTGCGTTTTGCCACGTATATACTTATACATGTTAGCCCATTTACTATCCGGAAAAGACACCCATAGCTGAATTGGTGAGACAAATGTGGATCATGAAATCAGTGATTATTTTTTTTTTAATTTATTCTGAATAATGAAAAATATGTTGGTCCTCCAATTGTGTACCACGTAGTCTAGAGTAGTAAGTGTAATATAATAAAAACGTTTGATTATTTTTACTTATCTGGAAACGTACTACAACTATTCAAGCGTACAGTGAAGCGAAAAAGCCACCAAATGTAATTTTATATTTTAAAAAATGAATGTTCAGAAGTGTCCGACGAATTCATTGATAAGACTGGATTAGGATAAAATTAAGTAAGAGAAATTGTCTTCTGTTTTTATAAATATATATTTTTTCCGCCAAAAAGTGGCACTTAACACCATTGGAGTGATGAATAAATTTACCAAAGAGTGGCATGTTTTATATCTGATAAAATATACCGAATATTTTCTTCTCGAATTCGTACATCTTTTAGAGGTGGGTAGATTAATAAAACGTCTCAATTTCATATTTACATGATATTTTTCAAGTTAAATAACAGGTGGGTATAAATAATGATGGGTTTTTATTCAAAGGAGTCTTTTTGTTGAGTTCATACGTCAAGTACGAAAATTGCTTTTTGCATGACGGTGTAAAATGTTGAAAAGGATATATATTCTTTTAAAGAGATAAATTAAATGATATTTTAACATCATTTGTATGGAATAAGAATTTAGTACGTTGACGTTTTTTTGATTGTGTTGACGAGAAAATAAGACCAGATTTAATATTGTACGGTTTATTTTATGAAAATATTTTTAAGCAAATCATGTCGGCCTTTAGGGATAACGATAACCTTTTTAAATAATAAAAACACATTTTTAAGTACTTATTTCCGCAATATATATATATACGTATATTTTATGATCACGGCCGGTTTTTCTCAGTTGATAATACTCGCGATGAGCTGCAACTTCCCACTATCAATAACTGAAACGTGAGCTAATATTTTGTATAACTAAACACAGTGTTTTTGACATGAGCTATACATTTTAAATAATAAAAACACATTTTATAGTTATAGTATATTATATTATTTCAAATATCATGCCTTTCCATCAAGAAGTGACAGATAACATCTTAAAAATGAGCTATACACTTGATCATACAATATATTGTGGAGATAAGTACCTAAAAATATGTTTTTATTATTTAAAATATCATGTTTTTTCATTAAGAAGTTTCAGTTAACACCTTAAAACTGATAATGATACTTGTTTTCGACTGCAAAATATTATAGCGTGCATAATGGTAATAAGTGATTTTCGTGATCGAGGATATCAAAATCTTTCCGTTTGTTGATTTTTTTTATTAATTGATAGGCAATAAAATAAGATTGGAGTGTTAAAAGTGTTTGTTCTTTATAAGGTAAGAAGTAACTAAAATAATTTGATATTATATAATAAAAAACAACAAGTAAATTTTTTTTTGATACAATTTTTAGCAAATATTATTTCTATTCAACAAAATTTATTCATTAGAAATTTTAAAATCAAGTAAACAAAATTGTTTTAATTATGTTTTTGATACCTTTTCAGTTATAATTTCATTGTTATTTTATTGCTAGTTTATTATTTGAAGTCTTTTTTCAATCAGACTTTCTAATTGAAGCTTAATTTAAGATTTTCTTAAAAATTTAAACGTGGGAATAAATTGAATGAACAAAAAATACCTTTTTAAAGAACAGGTAGTTTTTGTGTACAGCGTGATGTATATAATTAAACTATGTCGATTTCAGTTAAAAAATTGGAAAAAAGTTTCAAAATAACAATCAAACATTTTTCAAAGTCTAATAACTATCTCTCTATTTTCTTTCTGAAAATCTTGTTTTTCAAGCATTGATTTCCCGTAGAAAACTTTGTTAAGCCCGCTTTTCTCAAGGACAATAACTTTAGTGTGTTGTATGAATATAATTAATTTTATTATAGAAAAAGTTAAACGTTTCAGTTTACAAATAATTTCTAACAAGAAGAAGTCTTAGGAAATTTAAACTGTGAAGATATCTTTTGAAAATTAACTTTTATGCTTATTTCGTGAAACTAAAAGCTGTGTATATTTGCTCATACACGTTACCAAACGCTTACATCTTTAAAAACATGGCTTAATTTTTATGAATGTTTTTATTTTATGCTTTGGTTTGTTGAGTATTTTTTTACTGTCTTTTCAATAAATAAGTAAGATTTTTCCACTTGGCAGTGTAATAAAATGTCACATTTTTAACCATTGAATGACGTAAAACGTATCTCTTTTGATTTCATAATATTTATTCAGTAAGGTATGACGTATTCTTGGAAATAAAATTACCATTAGCACAGTGCATTTATGTAAGTAATTTTTAATTAAATTGTAGCAAAGCTTCTACAGAAAACTTTCTTCATACGTATTATTTTTTATATATATTTCAATTTGGCTTAAGCATTATAGGGTTATACTTTTAATGTGACAAATGACACAGCTGAAAATGGAGTTTGTGAGAAGTTTTACGGATAATTTGTAGATGCTCGGTACTTGCTGACTCTACGCTTGGGAGAAATTTTCTTAACGAGCTTTTGAAATACTCACTTTGTCGTATGACAAAATATGACGCTACCATTTTATTTTCTACCTTAATTAAAAGCGCTTTTCATTTTCATATTTCTTTTTCATTTTTTTTGATAAACTGCAGTAAAGCTCACTAACAGTTTCATAGTACTAAAGCTAAAATTTATATATTATACACAAAATATATGAAGGACAGGTTTATATTACATATTTTTAATTCATTTGAAATTTTCTCTTCCTCTTTCATAATTATTGTTTCCAATTAATTATGAAATTAAAACTAGCGTTACAATTTTATTGTTATTTATTTTTTTCATCCACAATATACATATATATTTAAAATAATATATGCTCATTTTTAGTGTTTATTTTCACAATATATTTTTGATCAGGACCGGTTTCGCTCATCGCGAGTATTATAAACTGATAGAATACAATTTACAAACAATTCTATTTATACAAAATATTTGAGTTAAAGGTTGCAGGTATACAAAACCATGGATTCAAGAATAATTAACAGTAACTCATACAATATTTATAAAAATAATGTTAATTATAAAAATTAAATGTTCAAAATCACTTACTACAAATTTCAAAAAAAATAAAGGTGAATCAATCTATATAATATATCTATATAATGCTCTAAACAATCATGACAAACTCATTAAGGAAGTAAGGAGTGGGAAAATTTTTATGAAGAAGATAACCCGCACTTAAAAAATTAATGATATTTTAAATATCATGCCTTTCCACCAAGAAGTGACAGTTAACACCTTAAAAGTGATATATATTTATATATAAACATAAAGAGTCGTTAAACAAGGATACTCAATATTATAATATATGTAGAGTATATGTAAACAAAACAAAATGTATGCACGATAACTTCTCAGTTTCTTTTTTATTTGAAAGCATATTTTATGTCATTAAATGTAAATATAACGTCCTTCAAATGTCTACCGCGGCTTTGTTCTGCGACACGTATTTGGATGTTGTAAATCTTCGAACGCATTCTACTGAATTTACTGGAGTGCGTTTATTATTTTGACTTTGAAGGTGTCAATTTTTTCAGTTTATTTGACTTACAATTTATGATAACCTCAAAGAAAGACGGTAAGCGCATTAAATTGCACGATCTTGGTTACCAATTTGATGCTCTAAAACTACTCATGCGGAATGCCCATTAAAATTTGATGATTTGCATTCGTTTTTCAACGCTACAACCATTCATGATGATTTTACGTATTCTACTAAGCAATTGACGTTGATATATTGATAATGCATCAGTTGATGATGCTTGCAATGAGTGAAACCGGTACTGATCAAAGAATATATTATGAAAACTAGTAACAGAAAATGTGTTTTTTTTATTTAAAATAACATGCCTTTATATTAAGAATTGACACCGCAAAAGTGACTTTATCAGTTGATAATGCTCCCAATGAGAAAAACCGATTCTGATCATAAACTTATTGTGGATAATAAATATAGGATTTTGTAAATCCATAAAAATAACTTTTTTTTCTATCGGGTATTACAAGCTATTTGTTGTTAAATTTTGTGCAAAACGCTGAACAGTGAACGTCCGTATTTTTTATTGAATTTCAACAAAATGAGAACAAAACGATATTTTATATACTTTATATCATAATATATCATTGCGTAACACTATAGAAAAACCATTTCACTTTATTCTATTGAAAAAAATCCGTTTCCTATTGAATTGATCTATGAATCCTTGAAAATTTTAACAACATAATCCTCCAAAGTGTCGAATAACAAACGAATCCAACTTTACTGTAGATATTTTCTATCTTCGACAATGGTGTTATGAGGTATCTTGCCTTTTATTTCCTTCTATTGAGCCAAGACAGTGAACAAACTCCACCCCTGCCGTGTTTTCTATACGTTCTTCTCCTCATTCTACCCCTTTCTTTTGTAGGGTTGAACCCATTAACGCCTCACGATATCGATTCGCGACAAAACCTCCTGGGACAAAGGTGCAAGTAAGCTGAGTGTTTAAGTTGGTCGGACACCAGATCGCTTCACGTAATCATACAGCTTTTATTACAATTTTTGATCGATATTGCCAACATAAACTTTTGAATAGCGAATTTGACAATATTATATCAAAACAGTCAGCAGAACGAATATGTATCAAGTCTTGAGGCTTAAATATTTTTGACAAGTAACTTTACGTAAATTTAAGCTTGTTTTCAACGACAGTTTATTGTGAATATTTTATTGAATGAGGTTGTATAAAAATGTGTGTAATCTATTTTATTTCACAGTAAAAAGCTCAAACTTTATTAAAGTAAGTATTTATAATAAACAATAAGAATAACAAACACAATTCGAACAATTTTTAGAAAATTTAACGTACTTTTTTAAAGTTTGTAGTTTTTTAACTTTAATTTGATAACTGTCCCTTCCTGGTGAAAACGCGGTATATTTAAACATTGTTTTGGTACCAGTTTCACTCATTGCGAGCATTATCAATTGATAATTTGATCATAAAAATATAAAATTTTTGAACTCGTACTAATTTTTGTGTTTTATTATATGAATTTATGTTTTTTGATTGTTTTATTGTAGACGGTTTTTATTTTTTCCGATACCGTAATTGTATATATAATGATTTCTTGTAGTTATAAGTGTAAAAGATTTGATTATTTAAGTCAAGCTTTTTTCCTACATCCATTCAAAATAGGAAAAGTCTCACTCACTTTCCATTTTTAAGATCAAAATCAGTGTTTATAACAGCAATAATAGTCTAGAAACACAGGTAGCTGAAAAATATTTCCAAACGTAGAAAAACACATTTTACGTAAAGTCACACACCAAGTGAAATAAATCATTTGAAATGTTAATTTTATATGCATAAATCTAACAATTTAAAACATTTATCAACAGGACTGGTTTTGCTCATCATAAAATTTATTGAGCGTGTGTATTATTTTTATGTAATACCTTTTTACAGAGAAATGACAGATATATATATATATTGGTCGAATTTATGCGATTCATTGCAATTTTGTTTCCTGAAATACAGTCCTCATTTTAAAGCGGTTTTTTGTTCTTGTAATATTGCTGAATTTAATGTTAACAAGTATACAAAATATTAAACTATATCTTAAATAATTTCTGATATTAAAATTATCAAGTTGTGAATTATATTACAAGTGTATTCCAATGTTAGTTCTTCAAAGCGTCGTTAACCATTTTACAAAAACACTTCCTAACTTCTAAGTGTAAATCGTAATAACATGACTTTTAGTACGTAGTTTTCAATTCAGTGATGCTAAATCCTGTCGCTATTTGACTTGCACAACGCTCTTTGGAATAAACAAGTTACGTACACCTGAGTTGAGAGTAAGGTGAATTGTGGCCAAAGTAAAATGGCATCTTCATGGGGCTGCTTTATGTTTGTGAGAAATGTGGCATATTTGAAAAGTTTTAATGTCTGTAGAAAGAATGTAAAGCGTAGACATTTATGGAAGAATTTTGGAAAATGCGTCTTGGAACTTTGGAAAATTTTAACGTATAAATCATCTTTAAGAAAATATAAATTTCGTATTTTTTTTAACTGGTCAAACTCCTCGTAAAAACAAATTCAAGTGAGTTTATCAAATTATCCGTGTGACCATGGTACAATATTTGGATAGTTAAGAGCTTTTTCAGAGCTTTCAGTTATAGTAGAGCGTTATAATAGCACAGAATTCTTTAGAATTCCTCACCTCTTATAGGTAGTGTTAACAAAGGCGCGGTGATTTTCTTACAAGTAACCATTCAAATTTTTTTCTGAAATTGCAAGATTTTTAGAGTTTAAATATAAAAGTTTTTTTTAGTAAATTTAAATATGGAAGTGTGATAAAAATAAGCCGTTCTTCTTAAATGCTTACATATTTGAAAGTATTTATATCAACTAAGAACCTTACTAATGTAAATATAGCCTTTTTTATTATGTATATTACATCTCAAATTAAGGTTCTTAATTTTTGGAGAGTCTCAGGAGTACGTTTCCAATACAAAATAGAATTTTCTTGAAAATATATAAAAAAAAAGATTATGCACGCTATACTTTAGCAATTATTCCTTATTTTTTAAGCATTTATTTAGTCAACGTTTTCTATAAAAAGGTAAAATATCAAAAAAAGTGTTAAGTTATAAGAAAATTAACTTGCTATTAAATAGTTCTTTCGGCTTGCGCTTTTGTCAAAACTATGAGTAAACGAAAATTTAAGCTTAGTTGAATATCAAATTTGAATTCTATGACACGGATGCATAGTGACAAAACATGTTGAATCAGACAAAGACTTAACAATTCAAATTAGATACTTAAATTCCATTACGCACCTTCTGTCGATATCATAAATTAGTGGATTATTTTATGATATCGACTGAGAGTACTTATTGAAATTTCACTATAATCAAATCAAAGGTTTTTTCAGATTTTTATTTGAATCCTGGCCTAAGAGTATGTGTTCTTTTATAATTTATTCTTCTTGTATAAAACCGATGTAAATTGTTTATTTTTTGTCAGGTCTTTTGCATCATAAGAATTCCGGGTTGTTAGTGACGAATTATCTGGAATTGTTTCAATATATTTTTGATATTGCGGTATTTATTGTTGAACAAGATACTATATTGTCTTTATCGTCTATTTCGGTCTATTTGGTACTCTACTAGAGTAATTTGACTTCATTCTTGATAACTAAGTTTATTTCAATTGAATGAAACAATTAACAACAACTATTATTATTGTTTCGAATAAAAACGAACCTTAAATAGAGCTTAACAACGATAAATTCGTTTACATCTACTGAAAATTCTATTGAGGTTTTGAGACAAATTGTTTATCCCGTTTTGAAATTGTTGAAAGTTTCATTGCTTATTCCAGCTTAGTTTTCCAATTTTAATTCGATAAATTTACAAAATGAAAAACTTAAACAGCTTAAATGTGTTCAACAAGTCACATTCATCGTTAACTTCCCATTAATTATATTATTAAAACCAAAGGATGGATTTATTAATTTATGGTATCGACTGAAGGTGTTTGATGGAATTTCAGTATCAAATTTGAATTGTTGAAACTTCGTACGAATCTACATGCTTTGTCACTGACGACCCTGATTGTCAGTTCTGTTGCATTAGTGAAAAAAACATGCAGAATTGCACAAGGTTTCAACAATCACTTTTGTTTATTTTATTCATTTGAAAATAGTAAAAAACATTTCAAATAATTTTTTTAACAAATAATTTTCCAAGTCTATTTTATCGTATAATAAGTGACCCGTCGCGCATTGTTACTTTCTCAAAATAAGGAAATTCAAAGAAGCTCGTTATGATAACAAGCATTTCAATTGTTATTAGTGTTAACAAGTGTTCATAATATTCATATAGATAAGATAATACGTCGATTTATTTGGAAATATTGTATGCCAAAAACCTTTGCGGTAGTGTAATCAATCAGTTTGTAAATTTTCATGTTGATTGAAAGAATGGTGTAGTAATGCATAAAAGACAAACAGACACACATATATTGTTTTAAATATAAACAAATTGATATCTATATGTGAGAAGTAAAAAATCTTTGAATACCCATAACATTTAAAATATTAATTGAAGTCTAAAAGCATTTTTGCTTAGTGGAAATTGCATTTCAGTATATTTCACGTAAAAGCGCTTACTTTTAAATAGATTGATTTATTGTATGATTTGTATTAATATCCTATCGAAAGATTCAATATTTTTTCAATGATGTCTATATAAACGTCATAATGTTTTTTTTTACTCCATTTGAACATTGGTCCAATCTTGAAAACGAATTTTCTGACACAGTATTCAGATTTGAATTGTTTCCAAAGGTATGAGTAAATAAGTAAAATTATTTTATATAAAAATAGGCTCTAAAAGTCATCGTTATCCGAACTATGTATAAACGTACATTTAATTATCTATATAAAGCGGTGCAGAAAAGCTTACAATATATCTTTTCTTGTATTGTAAAACCTTATATTGAGCTAATAAAATGTGAAAAACTAGCAATGAATTTTAGTTCTACTAAAAATATACGGCATATATATACATAAGAGCTATTTCGGCTCACCATCGTTAGAACAATGACTATGTTTTTTTTCAGTTATCTGACCCTTAAAAAAATTCGCCAGTCATTAAAAAATGTTGTCGTAAATAAGTAGCAATGATTTTTACCATTGAAACAATATTATTACATTCTATTGATTCGAGTTTTGAGAGAGACAAAATATTATATAAAACAGTGTATAGAATATTAACGATTCACATATGAAATATATTTCGATTTCATGACAATATTTTATTTTAACAATAATACCAAAATCAAGAAAAACATTTCTGAATTGAATTCTGAATGTCACAATTTAGGTTTCCTTAATCGGATTGAAAATTTGGCTTATTCCAATTTGAATATTCTCTTTCATTACAACCGAATACAAAGTAAAGAAAAGTCCTTTATGACAATTCTTAGAAGGAATATACAATAGGTGTTTGCCATGAGGTTTTATACGCAAATTTATTTTACGTCTTCATGATATGAATAAGTTACTATAATTCAATAACTGTAATAATTTTGCACCAGTCTTTTGTATATTTTCTCTTTCTTGTTCTACCATATTTTAGATGAGCTACTTTATTATTCAAATATAGCAGAAAAGTGTTTCAGAGAAATGCATTCTTCAAATAAGACGGTCTCATGAATAATCGATTTTTCTGAAAAGTTTCCAAGAATTATTATTGTTAGAATACCGATGTTGAAGGCGAGAAATTCTCGGACCTTTGTGCTGGGAAATATTGTTTATATTTTATTTACTTAGTGAAACTTTTTGAAACTTTTGAATAACAATATTATTTTAACGAGCGTAGTAAGAAAGAAAGCTGGTTATATATGATAAATTTGTCATTTCGATAAAAGCTCGTAGTTATTAAAAAAAGTAATTAGCTTTTGTAAATTTGATGCTGTAAAATAGATTAAATAAATTAAACTTTTAAGCATACGCTAAAAGTTTAAAGTAAATATAGGTTGTTTTCTAAATGGTTTGTTGACAATGTTTATTCATTTAGTTTTATGATAATATTTAAGTTTAATGAAAGAGTTTCTTTACAGACAAATAAAATGATAACTTATGTAGAATTTTATGTTACAAAACAAGCATGGCTCAGAGGCGCACTGATTAATATTAACACATTCGTTTCCATAACTTAAAAGCTCGAATCTCAATTTGAAGAATATATTTTTTTATAATTGTTTTACCTTATTGACTGAAGGTTCTTTATGAGATTTCACTATCAAGAGTGTTGAAGTTAGTACCGTTCCAAAAACACGTAAAAAATCAAATCTGAATTGTTATATATTATGTCATGTAAAAAAAAATGTATCGTAAATAAAACACCGTTCTATCACCATTATTGTAAGATATTATTTTGTATTGTCAGTCGCCTGAAAATACCAAAAGACAAAACTATTGGGGGCAGGTCCTAGGCAACAAAACTTGTGGAATTAAAGAGTTTCAACAATTTATATTTTATAGGTTTTTATTCAAATGCTTAGCATGTCTTTAAATCCCATGCATCCAGGTATATTTTCAATTCTTATCCTTATCGATAAACAGGAAGAAGTCATTTTCGTAATTAGTTTTTATTATGATGATAAATACTCCACAGTCTGATCGAATATGTTTAAAAAGCATAAGGTTATACGCCCAAAGTCACGAGATATCATTTGATTAAAATAGCTTTTCTAAAAATATTTTTATACTTCACATTACAGCTTATTTTATTCTATATATATTTATATAAGACTTTTTTATAAAATAAAATTTGCGATATCATCAAACCACCGTTAGCATATATTATACAGTGTATCACCAGTATTGTTATGAAATTAAATAAATTACTTTTTTTATCTGTTTACTTTCGAAAACCTTGAAGCTAGTTTATCGAAGATCAAAATTAAATATAATTCGGAGTATCGGTAGCTTATAGCCAAACAAAACTACACTTAATTTTCCCAAGCTATATTCCCAATAAGCATAATATTGCTGTTACGTGCGGGAATGAGTATTTTGTGTATTTGCAAATTAAACCAAAAATTCGTGACCAAATGTAGTTACATGGGTCACAGCCCTGCAATTATTGCAAGATGTTGAATCGGAGGTCCTTTAATAGAATTGACAATTACCACGAAAGCCCAAATGGATGTACGTATATTCCAACTAATACAAACCCACATCGTTATCTATGCGAGATTCGGCGTGGCAAATACGAACGTTAGCTGTACATTTCGATAGCCTTAACGTATTGTTTAATTTTACTATTACAAAACTACTTACCAACTTTTTATTGTAATATTTTAATACTATTCGTTTCAGTGCGGAAAATTTCATAAATTAACATTTTATATATATACAGCTATTTTTTATTATAATATCAATGATGAAAACTTGTTTATTAAATTGATTGAATAGTCATTTACTTAAAAGAAATCCATTTAACAAGGTGAAAAAACAGTAATGCATTTTGGTTCTTGATTGCTATTTCGGATTAAGCCCTTATCAGATTAATACCTTATAATTTTTGTAGAATTAAAATACTGCTATTTTTTCACCGTGTTTGTTTATTCAACTAAATGTGCTACTAAATTTTAGACCTGTTTTGTGTATTTTAAAAGCATCTTCATACAATGTTTATCACTATATGAAGATCTTAATCTTTTCATCACATTAAATAACACAACTCAAAGAGTAAAATAGTTATAAATCGAAAATTTATAATAATTTCATGGATTTAAATGGATATTTCAAAACCAAATGACTTTTCAATATATAAAACATAAAAAAATATACTATAACATAGCACAAGCAGACTTAATTTTTTCTGGAATTTTAATACCATTCTAAACTTATTAGAATAAGAAAAACAAAATGTCCATGATGCTCCATTGCAAAATTAATTCGATTAAAAAAACTATATATCATATATATTTGTATTAAAAATAACTTATTTTTATCATCTCATTCTTTGGTAATTAAAAATGCATTCACATCTACAATGTGCTTTCATAAATTGATTGAATAAGATTTTTTTATAGTATAAAATACAAACCTTTATTCATAAAATTACAACCCTACTAATGCATACATCAAAAAATCCTTTTTATGTTTCAGTAAAAATTACCCTCAATGATGTGTGTACGTTAAAAACTGTTTAAGCTCTAAAAGCATTTAAAAAAATCATTTATATCTATTTCAGATTAACACCATCGTTAGAGCTTTCTTAGAGCTAAATTTTGCTGGGCTACATATATACTGTTACACAATATACAGTCAATATGCTGCCTCATTTATTCAAATTTTATAACTTGTATTGAAGATATAAATTAAAGCTAAATGAATTTTATATTCCACTCAGAGTTTCACATCTAGTACATCCAGAAAATTGCATCCAAATACATTGAAAATTTATAAAAAATAAAATGAAAACGTTGCATTTTGAGATGTCGTATTATTGATTAATCATAGGTGTTGTATATTACATCACAACAAGGCGAAAAAAATAGAAGGTATTGCTTATAAAATCAATATTGTAAATGATTTGTATTTTCGGTTCTTCGAGACATCTGGAATTATATAACAAATCAGGGTGGAAGATTTTTTCCTTTAGTTATTCAAGTAGTATAAAGGATATCAAAAAGAAATAAAAACACGAAGGTATCGTCGGGGTTTAACGAGTTGAGCCTTCTCATCCAAATAACAATGTTTGCGCGCAACACTGGCACAATGAACAAGTCTCAAAAAGTGGGGCGCGCCCCGGGGACAGGGAGGGTCGCTCCATTAGATATTCATTCAGTCGACCGGCAAGCTAAGGGATAAATTTATGGGCGGATTTGAGACAATTGAATTATTCAAAAGACCCTCCCGACAAGGGCCGGGAATAGCCGCACTGGCGGTCAAATAGTGTCAACCGAAAACGGGCGGCATTTTTTTTCTACTCCGTTGGATATGACTTGATTTTGAATATATTATTATTATTGTCATGATTTTATGTCCGACAAAAGACCCCTACTGATTAACAAGCCCTAAATTGAGGGTCAAAGTCTAAATGAATTTGAAATATACCCAATACTGAAAAAGTTCAGAAGAAAAATTCGATATATCTCTACATAAAAGCGTTTAGATCTACACGCTTTATCCAACTGGCTTTTTCTTTAATACGCTCACTTTTATTATAATAGTTTAAAAACTCAAGAGAAATATACATGGCCACATGTTTGTTTCAACTTGGCTGAGGCCAAAATGGGAATTCCACCATGTTTAATAAAGTTACATTGTATGCTTCCAAAATTTTTTCGTCGACAAATTTATAATTTATGATATCGACCGAAGGTGCTTAATGGAAATTCAATATCAAGTTTGGACTGTTAAAACTTTGTACCATTCCACATGTTTTTTCATCAACGACCCAGGATTCGCCTTTCGACATCTTCAGACATTCTACCACACGGATGCAACAAACCTGATGAAAGTTATAGACAAGAAATACTTTTCAAAATTGTAGAATCAGCTCGCCAGTCTGTATGTAGTGGTAAAACATTAACAGTGTCTAACAGTGTTACTTTGGCTCTCGACATATTATGACCTATGAGTTAATTTAGATTTTGTCTACAATTATTCGGTTGAAAATAAATGCCAAAATTCAATTTTTATAATTTTTAAGTTTCAAACGTTAAAGTCGTATTTTTATGCTAATTAACAAAATAACTAAACATGATAATATGACAATGAGTGAATATGAATTAATTTAAATAATTCTGAAATAAGAGCTGTTAATTTAAATAAATTAAAAGCGATATACATCCTTTAAACATTCATGTCTATTGAAAAACACGTTTTCAATACTTCCTAAACAACACAGTGATCGTGTGAAATCTTCAAAATTGTTTATGGAAAAAACGTAACAAATTAAGTTTTAATCTTCCATCATGTAATTCAAAGCACTTTCAGAACAAAGCAAATATTGGTTATTCAATCAATAATAAACTGCTACCAAATGGATCCTGTCTATTTTTTGTTATTTCCTACTTTACCAGCTCCAAAAAAGTGACATTGAACGATTGATTACCTAGAAATAAGTAATCTTATATTCAACATTTAGTGTACGGAAACTTACGCTTAATAAAATATTGGCCAAACTGTAATAGAGTCTATTAAAAAGTATTTCCAACGAAAAATGTCCCACATGAGAAACGTTTGCATACATTTGTCGATTTTATATACTTTATAAAAATTTTGTTGTTCTAATTATGTTTGTAAATATTTTTAGAATTGTCTATCTGAATAAAGGTGCTATGTTTCTTTTGATTGAATATTTAAAAAAATTAAATTACTAAAGTCACTTCGAACGATCTTGTTGTAAAAAAGATTCAAGTCTCATTGAATAATTATTCAATGCAATTTTTTAAAACATTAAATACGTTTCGACTTATTGATTGAATTGGCATTTACTTTGTAAAACTTAATTATAACACGGTGTAAAAATAGCAATTGATTTTTAGTTCTACAAATTTTTTATAAGATATAGTTGAAAGCTTTTTCAGCTCACGCCATCGTCAGAACTATGTTTAAATGTGCATTGGCTTTTCTATATATAGCTGTGTATAAAAGATACTCAAAACATCTTCTCTTCTGTTTTAACAACCTAGCTTATATCGTGCTAGCAAAAAACAACTAAATATAAATTAAACTAAACTACACCGGCAGCAATTTCAATGAGCTTAAATACTGATATTTACGTTTTGAATTAACATTTTTTCTATCATATATTTTTAGCGATGATATGATGTGAACCACTGGATAAGTGTTTATGTGGCAAACCTTTACATTATCACAGAAGAAAGCATGCCAAATTTTTTATTCGACCAACCCGAAATTGGAGGTTGTATCGCGACATCAAAGCCTATTCATCACGGAAAAAGCTCCCTCGTCTCGTTTACAGTCGCTACGTTTTCACAAATATATTTATATCTAAATATTTCTTAGTCTTAACGTGAATATAACTTTTCATGAATATATAAACCTTTTGAGCTGGGAAGATTTTCTCAAGAAAAATTTTCACTGAAAAACGCCGTATTTTATTTATTTTTTATTTTTGAATTCAAAAAAAGAAAGGTTATTTTTTCCACCTACTGAGTGTTACGTTACAACCGTTAAGATGTCAAATTCAAGCGTATTGACAATAGGTAATAAAAATTTTAACAGTGCTTATAATAATTGATGATATCGACTGAAGGTGCTTAATGGAATTTCAATATCTATTTAACAACAATATTTTTTCACTAACGACCCAGGTTTCGTTGTTGTTGTTGTTACATCATAACCCGGGAAATTATAAACTATTTTATCAGGAGATTCTAGAAATTAATAGTGGCCAGTTATTAAATTCAAATTCCTAATGATCAACTAAATCTTCCCCACTTCTCCTTGTTGTACCCTTTACGTGAGATCGGTTCAATGAATCGACAATCTGATGGCGTACGTGAATTGTCACGGGTAATTGTGTTAATTATTATTGGATCAGTATTATTAAATTTGTTTTAGCTGCAATTTACTGCTAGCATTTGGGTAAGTGTTTTCCATTAGTATATAGACGATGCTAACTGTTTATTTTACGTCAGTTCTGTTGCATCCGTTTGATAGGATTCCTGAAGTTGTCGAAAGGCGAAACCCGGGTCGTTGGTGTCAAAACACGTGGAATCGTATAAAGTTGTAACAATTCAAATTCTCATAATATTCAAAATCATATTGATTTAAAAATATGGCTAGATGTTAACGATAATCTACGACAAAATCTAATTGCTTTTTCAATTATTAGTAATAAAACCTCCTAACGGTAGCCACGGGAGAGAAAAGGTTAAGAAGAAAGCATGCCAAAGTTTAAGATCATACGTCAAGTATAATGAAAAATTTCTAACCTTTCTATGATTTCTGTCCATATTTCACTTGAGAAAAATTTCAAAAGTTATCGTGAGCGACAGTTTCCTGCTATGACCACGCTTTCACGCTATCACGTTGGCGCCACCGGTCATTCGGTTGGCTGCCTCGTGATGTAACGCGTGCTAACCACATCGTGACAGGAATATAATCCTTTTTATAATATGAAATTTAGTAGGTATTAATTCAATTTCATTACTCAGCTCTTAAATATAATGTGACGTCAGATGTCGTTGGTTATTTAATTAAATAACGAAATACCAACAAGCTTTTTCTAAGGCAAAAACATTGGAAAATACGGTAATAGCTAGAATCAAAAATATGTGTTGTTGAACTTTTTAGTATTCAACTGAACGATTGCAGGGTGATTGTTATTGGTTCTCATGCTTCATAGACGAAATATTTTTTAACACAATTGAGACGCAGAGATCAAATGATTTTGCATTGGCGGTTGTTTGCCTGGTGCTAGGGAAACCATGCTGTGTAACTTCTATTTTATTGGCTTTTAAAAACAAATTTATTACATAAAGTATAAGAATATTTGATGCACGATAAAGCTATGAATTGAATTAACTGGTTTACTACCGGCAGGTATATGTATGGCGTTACCCAGCTCGCCGCAAATTTAACGACAAAAATAAAACCGTCTAACCATATCGTTATTGAAAGTGTAAAAAAGTTTATTTATAAAACTTACCAAATAAATGAAGAGCGCGCAAGTCATGCAGTCATTGATCCATAATCATAAAATTAATTGTTCATGGCGCAGGGTTGTCAAAAAAAATAAGGTCAAGGTTGTTAAAACGGCGCGTCCTAAGACGTAATTTTAGTATGAGCGGCGCTCCGTTCACAGAAAGTTATGCGTCTTAAGAAGCTTTTGGCAGTTAACCGGTTAAGATATCATTTTCAGGTAACTTAAGGTTTATCCACATTTAAAAAAAACCGCGTAGAGCATTAGTTGTACTGCTTTTGGGCGTATTCTATAACACGTGCCTCACTAATGCTTTGATATGATCACAACAACATAAACTTTGTATATAGTCACGTTATCGTTGACATTTGGCATTAAAACTCCAATATTGTATTAATTTCAATGTTTTATATAATATAATTTACAATGATATCGACTAAAGTTGCTCAATGGACTTTCAATATCGAATTTAAATTTTTGAAGCTTTTTACGATTCCACATGTTTTTTTCACTGACAGCGTGGGTTTCGCCATTTGTCATCTTAAAACATTATATCACACGTAACTGAAATGTAGATGCTGAAAGACAGAACCCGGGTCGTTGGTGACAAAACATGTGAAATTTTAAAGTTGAATCATAAATGGTTTTTTTTTTACTTATTTTAATCTTCATCACTTCACTCATAACATAGTGACTTAGACCATAAAAAGAAGCAAAAATAATCAACATTAAAAAAAATACTCAATACGATCAAAACCTAACAAATCTTTTTTTTAAACTCATAGTGTCATATATACTACGACGTTTTCTTTGCAATTTTTATATATTATATAACCAACCGAATAAGTAGATGCATCTGTTCATATTTAGAAAAATATGATGCAACTTCTTTAAGAGAAAATTTATTTATAATTTAGGATATATATGTAACCAATAAATACAAAATTTTCCAACACTTATTGAGTTTGAAATCTACTTTTGAATACAAAGTGTTCAATATGAACAAATTCGGAAACAAAATATAATTTTATTGATATTGTTTCACTGCTAAATATTTTCAAGGAAGTTTCTTGTTTATGCTTGCAGAAAAGTGTGTACTACAATAACAATCATTTTTAATATACAATAACAATAACTTCCACTCAATAAATTTCGGTTTTCGTAAAAGTCTTTGTACGTGACTCGTGGTTGAATATAGCAATAAACCTTCCTTTACGAATTGGTTGAAACTTAAAAATTTTAAGCGCTGCAACAATGTGGTAACACACAACGAAGTTTTTAAAACTTTTCCGTAAAACCAGTTTTAATGGTGTTTGCATAGATGTTATCGTCTGTTTATCGCTTTGAATTTTCCAAGTCATTGAGCTTTTTTGAAAATCTTTTAAGTTTTGATATATGCTTCTTTGCTTATTTAACATAACATTATAGTTTGTATAGTATTTTATTTTTACTATCTCACTCAGAATATCACGTAAAGATTACTATGTGTGCTCTATATTTAATGTAAATGACAAACCACCGCCCGGGGATTTCATAATATTATATTCCTGTCAGTTTCTGAGTTTTCTTTTGGGTCATTTCCGCAGTCTTTAATTAATTTTATTAGTGGTCATTGGTAGATTTCCAGGGCAACAGAATCTTCGAAATCTATTTCAAAATCTAAAAACTAACAAATGTGTAAACTATTTTTTCAAATTTGACGATAAGTTCTCGAAAGCTCTTTATAGAGGTAAAATATATTTTTACATAACAGGCGGAAAAGCACAGTGACTTAATTATCACTTTTCCTCTACTTGTATTGAAATATCTGTAGACATATAAAATAAAAAAATAGCAATAAATACATCAGAACATGTGTTTTGGTTGGATTAACATATTTATATTGTAATTTTGAAAAATGCCGTTTTTAAAAATTACGCAATGCTTGAATTATAATTTTATTAATTTGGTTTTAGCAGCATGTCGGTGTCATAATTTTATTATCATATTTGATGAAGGAAAGGATATGATACAAAAAAGCTGATTTGAGACGGTTTCAAGAAAAAAAATTAAGAACCATCTGATAAATATTTGGCTATTATAAAAATGTTATATTTCTTTTGCAGATTTAAATATTTCATTTAATATTTTTTTTAGTTTTCCTCGTACAGAAAACATTAAAAAAGATCGATCTAAATTTTATATAGCATATTTTTAAGCGAATATTATAAATGCATCTTATCTGTAGCAGGATATTACAAAAAAGTAAATTAATATTACCGAAATGTTTTGTTATTATCTATATATAAATATCAATGTTTGTGTGTGTGTTTGTCCTTTATGTATTTCCACACCATTCATTCAATAGATATTAAACTTTACAAATTTATTAAACACACTTTCTTTAATGTTTTAGCATACCATTTTATCCCAAATCTTCCAAAGACCACTCTCCAGATATTAATTAAGTATAATTAAAACGACATTATTAACCATGTTGTTTGTTTTATACCATAAAATTTTTTTTTTAAATTTCCTTACTGCAATATCGCAGGTGACAATTAACACCAAAAAAAGTATTCCTAAAGAACCGATCATAAAAACATTTTATGACATTTCTTGTTAATTATATCGGGTGATTTTTTAAGCGTAGTTTTTTTAAAAATCTAATAAAACACTCAATTTGCATCATATATTCGAAATTTTTATTGGAATTGATAAATTGGCCTTTGCCATTTACATTTTAAAGATAACTTTCACCAGGTCGATTATGACGAATTTTGATAATAAATTTCAACAATTTGCAATAGTTGCTCGTTTGTAAGTCTTTGCATGATGAAATGGCAGAGTATACTAAAAACTTTTCACTTTGACAAATGACGTTTGGACGCCATTACCAACCAGTGCCACCAACCTGAAAAACTTAACTCTTAAAAAATCACCTTTATAGATATATCGAATTCAGGTGAAAATTTCGCATTAATGTCAATCAAATGTTTAATTAATCTCTGTTTTATGAAATTGATTTTGAAGAGTGAAATATAGAGCTTAAAATATTTGATATAGATTGAAGGGAGTGTAATATAAAAAGAAAGTAAGAAGAAATACAAAGTTGAAAATATTTCCCAGCAACAATAAAGATTTTTAATTTACTAACAAAATAATCTGAAAGAAGATGAAACAGAAAAAGCACTCCTCTGTTTTACAAAAAAGAATGCATTTACCACCATGAAATATGAATAACTTACTTTGAGAAAGGTTTCTCTATCTGCCCCATATATAAAGAAAACGGAAAGCCAGTCTTGGAAACATTTTACAAAAATATGTTTATCAACGCATTTTGGGATTTCAAAGTTTTATTTCGATGTTTTTCACAAGGAATTCTACATTTTTATTTTTCTACTTATGTTGCAGGGTGGTCATAAACTTTCAGTCTTTTTTTTTACAACTTCATAAAAGAGTCAATGTTTTAAAACTTTTTTATCAAGTCTTAAATTTATATTAATTTTAAATGATTTATTTAATGTTTGAAACAAATAAAAACTTTATTGTTTCAAACATTACTTAGTACTTGTAAAATTTCGAACAAAATCTTTACGTCTAACATTATTAAAAAGCCAAATAAGTTTGCTTAACTAATTATAGTTTGCTTTTTTGGTAATAAATAATTCTTTCTTAAAACTAAAAACATTTGGCTATTAGTATAAAAAACAGTTTATGTGCCGTGTAAAGTAATGAATAAACACTTTTTACTGGACGAAAACGTAATTACATGTTTACAAAATTAACTCGTTCGAAATAACAGTGATTTATTTTTACTTTCACGTTCAATAATTCATTGAAATATAAACATATTTACATAGCTTAAATATACATTTATTTCTGAGCATAATGTATTTTTATCCATCTGTGAAAAACTCTGTGAAACTTTAAGTCGTTCAATGGCAGTTGGTACAAAAGTTTAAGCCGTGAATTTTTCAAAAAAACTGAAACAAAGTAAGAGATTTGTTTCAATCACTGCGTAAGTTTCGAGCACAAGTGTTTGTGGAGCTTTTGTTTCTTTCTTCATACAAGCTTTCGAAGTTTCACCTTCTGAGGTGTAATTTGGTATACACATAAGCCATATGTCTAATGAATATCGTTAAATAAAATAAACAAATTTCTATACCATTAGTATGATACAATAATGATCCTTTTATCAAATAAACATTTTTTGTAGTTTTCATATTCTTTATTCAGTTTTGAAACTTTAATACATTGTAATCAATAAATTTTTCCAAAGATCATTCAATATTTAAATTAAAGCTAATCATTAATACGAAATAATTGGGCGTATTAATTAAATTAGTATTTATTTTAGCAATATATTTTAGTTCTACAAAATTTATAAGGTATATAGTTGGTAAATATTTCGGTATACGCTTTCATCAGAACTAAAATGTATTGCTTTTTTTCACCGTGTTACAATGGGTCTCAGTTAATAGTATATATATATGTGTAGAAAAACTCTGGACTCAATAAAATATCTAAGTTATTCATAGAATTCTCGATACATAAACAAAACGTCTTTTCTACCTCTTTTGAAGTAGAATATAAAGTTGCAATATGTTTAATGTAACTTTGTCATAGTTTTGACGATACTGTAAGCCGGAATAGCTTCCAACAATTACATTCAATAATTTTAGAGCTTCATACTTTATTGTATAGAAACTCTTACTAACTAATCCCAATATATAAAAAAAGACAATTTTCATTCGTCGAAATTCATAGTGTATATCATTCACTGATTGACGATTAGAATCATACATTAATGCATATAGTTCACATAATTTTGTATCGTATATGATAACTAAGCGATTCGGAGTTTGTCATTCCAAATATATAAACCAAATATCCGTACTGTGCGGTATATCAGTCAACCGCCCTAACTAATATCTGCTTGTTCGGTAAAAATGGAGCAAGCATTTACAAAAGGGGAGGTAAAAAAATGTGGAAAATTTTTCACAAAGCTGCACATTAGCAACCCCGTCACGTAGCTTTAACCATCATTCCAAATAAGAGCTGGCCCACGTCGATTCTTCCGCATTTTCACAATACGTTAGCCACCACATTTGTGATTTCGGCTTTGTTCTTACTTAAAATATAACCGAAACATTTTCAATGTTGTCGAAATATATGTGGACGTGATAAACTATTATCCAGATGGATTCGCAGATATAAATAACCACACTAATATAAAAACACAAAAAAACCTCGTTCATTTTTGTTACTAAAGGCTTAATTGCATAGAAATATCTACCTATCTACTAATGTTATATTTAAGAAAGCCTTAATACCTCTTTGAACAAGTTTAAAAAAAAATGTTCTTCCAAATTATAGACGACATAATGGGGGCCACAAATGTGTTACAATATTTATTTACACTTATATCATTTGATATAATTTATGATATCAATGGAAGATGCTAGATGAAATTTCAATTTTATTTGACATTAAAAAACATTCCTTATTAAAGTTGGACGCTATAATTCTAATTTGAATTGTTACAGCTTTGTACGATTCCACGTAATTTGTCACGAACAACCCGGGTTTCGGCTTTCGGCATCTACAGGCATTTAATCATACAGGTACAACAGAACTGACGTACAATAAACAGTTAGCATCGTCTATATACCAAATGTACTAATTACAGGAAAACAAAAACCCCAAGCCAAACAGCAAATTTACTGCTTGCCTTGGAGTTTGTGTTTGTCTTTGGTATATAGATGTTGCTAACTGTTATACTTGAGTTCAGTTACATCCGTTTGATAGAATGCCCGAAGATGCCAAAAGGCGAAGTCTCGGTCGTTAGTGACAAAAGATGTGGAATCGTACGAAATTGTAACAATTTAAATTTAATATTGAAATTTCATCAAGCACTTTCAGTCGATATCATAAATCACGCTATAATTCTGTTGTGGAATTAAAAGTTTGAGCAAATTTTATGAAATTCGACTGAAAACTCTTTCCGTAATCGTAGTAAATCAGGCAATTCTTTAAAAATTACGTTCGTATAACACAAAATCTAAAGCTCAATATAACTTATACTATTATAGCACTAAATAATAAAACAGTCATAACGTTAATAATTTAAAATATTTCATAAAGCTTAAAGTTATTTGTGCTGTACTTTATTTACTGTTTCTGTGCTTTTTTACAACCAAATTATTTTAACAAGAACTCATTTTGTCTTAAAATAATGCAACACAATTTATTTTACTGGACAATTAGACACTGCTTACGATATATAAGAGACAATATATTTTAAGTGATAATTTTCTTTCGTGTAATTTTACGACAGATCGTAATAAAGTTTTGCATAGTAAAAGGAAAATAACGTACCTTACCAAAAATCCTTATTATGGACATTTAAATTAAGCAATTGTGATTCTCGTTTGAATTTAAATCCTTTTTATTCCGTCTTGTTGCAAAAGTAGGTAGTAAAATAAGTGCAAAAAAGTGTCGCTAGATTCAAACGCTTTCTTGTGACAAAAAAACCAACTCCCCTTGACGCTACATTACGATAGAATTTGAGTTTCACGTTGCTTGACTAACAGGGAAATCCCCGTGAGTAAAAAAATAAACAAAAATAGTCGCGTATGAAAAGGGAAAAGTAAAAATAAAAATTTATTTCATTTCTACACTTTTCACTGAAAGTCTCGCGAATTTATTTTTTGCTCGCTCAAATCCGAAAAATCATTTTTTTGTATATTATATTTTATTTCTGTAAGTAGGCAATAAATTTCAGTATTCAAGTGGTTGTTGGCAGCTCAGATTATTTATTTGAATTAGAAACGTGATTCGAATATGAATCGAAAAATTATGTTTGTTCTGAATCTTGATTGATGTTTTCAACGTTTTTTTTTTCTATGTATCTTTTTTCACCTACATCTTCCGTCCTCTATCAGAGTGAACATTACTTACTAATTCTCTTAAACTTTTCCTAATTTAAAATTTCTCTAAAGGGATTATACATTTAGGCTAACGGTGACAGTCATTGATATTTTTCAACAAAAGAAAATTCCATCAAGCACTTTCTGTCGATATCATAAAAAAATGATTATTAATAGTTAAATTATGGTTTCTACTTGACGAACCTCTGTAGAAAATGACTCAAATTAAATGAAAAAGTATAAAATAGTAATTTTATTTTTTCTTATAATGTTATTTGTGATATCAAACGGATTACTCTTTCAATATATCATACCGGAGAGAAATTACTTACCCACAATTTGATCAGGTATTTTCTGTTAATTTAATTCATTGACACATATTTTCATTGTATTAATTGATATGAAAAATCTATTAACATATTAATCAAACTCTGTGTTATGTAAGCAGTAATATATTTCTCGTGTCAAGTTTTAGAGAAAAAACCTATTTTTTAAGACTCGGTATGTGTTTTTGTGTGATACGCAAAATCCATTTCAGAAACTTCTTCCTTTAACAAAAGTTGCACTTGCAAGCATTTTTATACGGCTATTTATTGTCGCAGCGAACTTTTACTTTAAGTTTGTTTAAGGCACCTGTCATGGAATGTTAAATCTACGGTATAAGCTTTTAAAATTTCTCTCGATACTTGAGTCACAAACTAACAACGGGGCAAGCGTAGTACTAAGCTTTCGATTTAATTATATTTTATAATATGGTTCTTTTTTTATTGAAAATACACGAAGAACTTGATTATACCTTTGCTTGGTTAATAAGTAACGTCAGCTTTTTACCACATGGTGAAAAAATAGCAATGTATTTTAGTTCTACAAAATTATTCTAAACAAATATAGTTGATAGCTATTTCGGCTCACGCTATCGTCAGAACTATGCTTAAACTAACATTTGCTTATCTATATACAGCGGTGTAGAAAAGGTACATAATGCATTTTCTCTTCTGTTCTAACTTAGATGTAATAACAGAGCATCTATCAATTAAATTCCTTACTAATCTTGTAGAACCAAAATACATTGCTATTTTTTACCGTATTTTGAAAATAATTAAAAAGATTGATGTACTACAGATACTAACCTCGTGATTTTATTTGAGGATATTTCAAATATTACAAAAAAAAACAGCCTAACTCATGTTCAATATGAATGAATATATTTTTGGTAACAAGTACATGATGCGGTGGCTCTTTTGTCAGGGTATGAAAGGTGCGTGACTGTTCAAAAGCGGAAAAAGCTTACGGAAATGTTTTGGTATACACGTGAAGCTTAAATAACACTTTTTTATTAAAAGAATTAGCTCAACTGGATTTGGGAGCTTTTATGTATCAGCTATTTTTAGAAAAATAATTATTTATTTGTCTTAGCAGTAATAATAACCAACAATAACAGATTTTACTTTTATCAAACAGTGAAACCATAATATGATATACTGAATTCGTGAGTTGTTTAGCTATGTTAAGTAAAGTGTATTATTTGAAACGTTATACCTATTTGGTAACATTGTTTTTTTAATTTGTTTAAAAGTTATTTTGTCTAATACTGTTTGGATAGGTTGTTAAATAAATTTTCCCAAAAATTCATAAATGTAGCAATTAAAACCAATAGTAAAATATTGAATTGAAATATGTTAGAAAAACACTTTTTTGATATACCTAACCAACTAAAAAGTAAATTCTCAAAAAAATCACTCATGATTCGTTTCAATATGTATAAAGTTTTTGTTTATCGGATAAAATGTAGAATGTGTAAAATTAAAAATGTAAAACAGACAAGCATTGGTTTTTCACCTAAAGTGTTCTGCTTGCCAATGAGGATCACTAATAGGGATTCCAACTCGGATAACCGGCCCTTTTTAAATATTCGATATCCAGATAGTATTCGTTACAATTTTTAGTGAAATATTTTCCAAAATCGACGAAAGATGATATGAAAATTCGGTGAAATTCGATGATTGTCATGATAAAACGATTTTTACAAGTGGCTGACCTTGTTAATAAGACATTGGCGGATATGAAAATAAATATTGTTCTTGAAAGTGAATTAACAATTTTAAGAAATCTGCTTGATATTCTGGCTCTAATAATTAAGAATTAAGCAATAATAATGCAACATTATTAACGGCCGAGGGAGTTAATAAATTTGTATTTAATAAGTTGGAAGTTTATTAAAACTCTTTCAGTCCCGGCCCATTTTTGAACAAACGACATTTTTCTTAAGTGTTTACTAAAAGTGTGATAACTATAATAATATTGAATAAAATCAAATGAATTTTCTGAGATTATTAACAACGTTATTAAAAATAGCCTTAGATTGATAAATTTTTCAATACTTTCCCATATGTAGAGCCAAACTTTAATGTTTACACATGTACCGAGTATCACTATATATAAGTATTAGCAATAATAAAAAATTAAAACTTCATGTCAAATACTTAATTTAATGTATCTTATTTGTCTTTCTTTGAAGAGCCAGTCTTTTTTACACGCGATTTAAAAGAGAATGAATGAACGCTGACATAAAATAATCACTAATTATAACACAATAACACTCGTGATATATCTACAAAGTGGAAATGTTCCCAGCTCTAATAAACATTTTCGATATTCAAATAAATATGAGGTCATTTCCTTAGCACAAAGTATTATAAAGAGAACTCACCCAAAGTTGTCATCTAGTAATCATGAAATCTCACAGGAATCTGATGTAGAAATAACACCTCTCTTTTTCAACTTCCGAATTGCAACATGTAATGCGTAATTCAATTTTATTTCTCGCAGAAACTGATGACACTACAAATGAAAATACAAATAATCTGAAAAAAGATTTTAAATACATAGATCAATTTGAAAAAAAAGTCGCAAAAGTTGGACGTGTTATTTAAAACACTTTTAACAATAAAACCCACACGAACAGCAACGAAACGAGTATTTTCAACAGTACGACAAATTATAACTAAATTAAGATAACATTTTAAATATGATTCATTTAATGCTCTCTTATTTTTAAAATATGACTTGTTAAAATCTGAATAAATGACTTATATTACAAATGAACTTGTTTTTTATGTATTATTTTAGTACATCAATTTATACATGTAGTAATGTTTTGTAATTTTCATTCTTACTGAATTTATCCGGATAGTTTCAGTTTTACTATTCCATATCCGAATAGTTGAAAATGACAAATAGTTGGAATCCCTAATCACTAATAAGAACATATCATACGACAGTATTTTCATTCAAAATTCAAATTCATGAAGGAACAAAATGAAAATCTCATTATATCCTTCAATGCACAATAACATACACGATTCATAAGAATGTATTTATATCTAATTCTCTTCAAAACTTCTTGTTATTTCGTGAATAAAACGTCTATTTTAAGCTCGACATAATATATCTTGTATATCTGAAACTTGACAATATGAAAATAAATTAACATTATTCACACAAACAATAATAATGCAAAAGTAATACAACATACCCGTGGAAAGTTTCTTTAGAAATAATGATAATAACGCGCCATGTTTAATACCAAGTTGACAGAACAGCTCTACGCCTCCATCGTTTTTAGTTATTCAGCCAGTGTTGACAGCCTTTCAATATTCATAGACAATAGTAAAAGCATATACAAAACCTTTTCTACCTGGTTATAAGACGTATTATATCATTTCAGCGACTGTCAAAATATATAAATTAATTTATCTTTCAATGAATAACATTTTCTTTGATAGATCGTCATCAATATTCGAATAAAAGTTAGACGTATAGATATAACATACTGGTGTTATCAATATTTTATGTTTTTCATTGGAAGTGCGTGAAATAGCAGAAAATACATTAATCATAAGCAAAATCGATTGAATCTCAGTGTATAAAAAAAAAACATATATATTGATGATGCAAGTTTTAAGAATCCAGCTGAATATTTCAAAGCCAAACATCATTGACAAACACAATTTTTTTTAATAAATCGCCACTCTAAATAACGTTTCGAGTGATTGTTATGTTAGCAAATACAAATAAAATATTTATATGTACACTTTAAATTTAAACTTTTAAGTTTTTAGCTGTAAATAATATTCAGTTTTGTAGTGATAATTGTCATTGTTTGGTGAAAAGGAACTATATTTAAATAATAAGACACAATTTAATCTAAACCAAGACTATTTTCCCTCATCACAAAAATTAAAGTAAAAATTTGAGAAACACTATTTAAATAAACTTAAAAAAAATAAATTGCTTAAAATTTCTGCCAGTCATATAAGCATATTTGAGGTATAAATGTTCACACTCGTTTGAGTTTCCATTGTATCAGTTGATAATTCTCTTGATGAGCGAAACCGGTCCTAATTTTTTAATTATATAATTGTAAAGATTTTTTATTTTTCAGACTTTGTGCTTTATTGTTTTGACAGTAAAAAAATAGTATAACTCTACGCGAATCGTTTTTATCATTATTGAATCAATAGAAAGGTAAAAAATATATAGGTATATATACTTCTAGTTGTAATTCAATTAGGCGTGGAATGATGTTTAAATAAATGAGACGAAACTAAAAAGTTTATACAGTAGTTTTAAAAATAGCGTAAAGCTATTATTTTTTTAGATGCAATGTGATTTTTTATATGCACACTATTAAAATGAAATTCAGCAAAGCTTGTGCCGATTCAATTATTATATTTTTCTTAACTTATAGACTGTTTGCTTCTATATCTATTAACATTAATGACATGTATAATATACTCCTAGAACGCCTTTTTCATGCACGAAAGTTTTTTCACTACCCTCAAATTATTAAAAAAAAACAATATGTAAAACGATTTTTCTGTTTTCAGACCTGTTGATGAATATTACAATTTATCATTTTTGTCATTTGACAGGAGTAATTACGATTGTAATTTTGTACGACACGACATGTGAAGTATTGAGCTAGTTGAAAAATTGCCTTTTTGTTTTTCTTTGTTTATTCGGGAAGCTCACAATAATTTGATTTTCAAGTTGAAATAAAATATTTTTTTTGTATTATTAATGAAATTATAATACGCTTAAATATTGTTACACAATCAATCAAGTGTATAACGAATATCTTTTTTCAGTTTTGACATCAGCTAGTCGATTATTACTAAAAGCAGCACAGACAAAACAAGCTTATGTAAACAAGTAAAACAAAATTAAAAAACAATAATTTACGAAAGTCTTACCATCAACTGAGAGTGCTTGATGTTGTTTCAAAATCAAATTCAAATCATTCAAGCTCTGTACATTTCCACATGTTTTTCCTTTTAGTATTTTCATGCTTTCTATTACATAAATTTACTTTTAAAGTGTTAACTGTCAATACTTGATGGAAAAGGATAATATTAAAAAAAATGAAAACTCATTTTTTGTACCATTCCCACACTTTATTTATCAGGATTAGTTTAGCCAATTGATAGAAAAAAAATCTGTAAATAATTTGTGTCTTAATCGCTGATAATTCATACGATGAGTGAATCCCGACCTGATCATAAAATATATTGTAGAAATGATACAAAAATGTGTTTTTATTATTTATAGTTAAACGGATTTTTTCTACTAATAGTTAATTAACAGGTTAAAACTTTTGTATATTATGTAAAACAAATTACAAAAAATATAGACCCATTCTGTAGGAGCATAACTGATATGTAAATGAATTGTATTACCTACATGTGTGATAATAATAACATTCAACTTTGGAAAAATATCAAATGACCATATCAAATACCAAAGACTTTGTGATGAGAGAGAGGTCTTTCCGAGAATCGTAAACTATTCAAATAAATATAAAGAAATATTAACTAATTTATAATGTAATTTCAGAACTACATTTTTCACTTTGTTGACTGAGCTGAATAGCTTGTCTTACCAAAACGATATATCAAAGAAGAGTTATACAAATGTCAATGTAAGTAACGAAATATGACAAGTGATTCAAATTCAAAAATTAACTTATGTCAACGATTAGCTAAGTAAGTAATTGATATTTTTCCACGTCAGTCAATATAAATTACCAAGTGCTTGAAAAAGGTTATTTTCATTATTTCAACCTTGAAAATGTGTTTTTTTGTCATTAAATATATAGTATAATAAGAAGACAATATATACAAGATTTGCTTATTTTAGGTGCTCTAAATATAGAGAGACTTGATTAATTCAAGGCAAGCTGCAAATAATTTATTCAAAGCCATCTACAGTTTGACGAACGGTCGTCATGCAAAATATACTCGGTTAGTGGATGTAATCTCTACAAACCAGCTTCAATAAATTAACACACTGAGAATATATTTTGACATTAATAACAAAATATTGATCATATAACTTTCCTCAACGATCGGAATATTCGTCGTTGTCAGTGCGATACGATTCAAGGATGGTATTGGTTACCTTCAACAAAAAATCTGTACACCTTTATATATTTTGTTCAAAAAGGCCACCTTTCAGCAAACAACAGACATTTACAAGTCCATACAGCTGGTGAAACCATAACTTGCCTTTTTGTGCATCCTTTTGTTATTGGAAATTACCTTTTACAGAGATGATTATATAATGTGTTGTAGTTGTCGTATAGGTCATAAAGCTCAGCATTTTAACATTTCTGGCTGGTCCATTGATACGAAAGAGAATTTGTCTCTCAACAATTTTAAAAATACATTCGTTTTGTAGTGCATTATTATTTGTATATTTGAAAAAAATAATAAACGAGTGTTTTGTAAAATATATTATGCTCTTAAAGGAGTCTCACCTTCTATATCTCTGGTTTAGAACAATAAATAATATTTTATTTTTATTTTCAAATTACGTTGTTTTGCATTGTTGTAAAATTGTCATTGTAATAAACATAATGAAAACAGTTAACTTTGCCAATCTTCGTTTATCTTACCTATTGATAAATTGACTATTCACTAGCAAAAACATAGTTAAATTTAACTAAGAATGTGGTTTGAATTTTGAACAAACAACTTTGATCATCATTTAAAAAATATTCATGATATCAACGCGGTAAAGCCGATTAGAAATGTGTATTTTTAACATATATTAAAAAGTAATTCAAATAGCATGATATAAAAACATTTCACTAGAAATTCATAATGTATTAACACCATCAAACAATACAATTTAACTTGAAATCTATGAATTCTTTTAGATGGAAAATTTAACATCAAATACCTCTATCAGAATAGAAGAACTTTAAAGTTCTGAATTTAAATAATTCATACTTCGTACGCTTACACGATTGTCGTGAAGTTATTCATGTAAACTTAATTTTAAGCTCTATAATATTTGAGTAAGCTCTGTCTTCTAAGCCAGCTCTATGTGAAACAAAATTGTAGATATTACTCATAGAAAGTTATTTAGAAAAGGACATATTACATTATAATACAATAATATTTATAGATGATTGAACTAATGAATTTAAAAGAAAAAAAGCTCATTTTAACTTTGTTATTAAATAAAATAATAATTGTAATACTTTTCACCAAAAATACTTTTCTTTTTGAGTACAATGGTTATCAAATTTGCTTTAACATTTGTTATATTGGATAAATAGCTTTGTTTCTAATATAATTTATGATATCGACTGAAGGTGCTTGATGGAACGTCAATATTAAATTTGAATTGTTACAACTTTGTACGATTCCATATGTCTTATCACAAACGACCCGGGTTTCGCCTTTCGGCATCTTCGGGTATTCCATCGCACGGATGCAACAGAACTGACGTAAAACAAACAGTTAGCATCGTATATATAATATATTAAAATTATTATTAACAGGAATCTACTTACCAATAGGCAAGCAAAAGATTGCAGCTGAAAAGACTGTAACAATATTAATCCGATAATAATTAGCTATGACAACTTTCATTAACGATCTTGCTAATGAGTTCTCGTTATTATTTTAAATAAGTACAATTAAAACTATTTATGTTATATCTAACTAGAATTTAAACAGAGCAAAGCTTTAAAAAAATCAAAGGCTTATTAATTGTTTAACGAAAAGAACATATTTTTTTGACATCGAACTGTACACAATATGATATGCCTGGAAACAGAAATTAAAATGTTAATTATTTAATTGATCAATATAATTTTTTGATAATATTTTAATAAAGAAAAAAGATTCTATTTTGGGTCATTCATCAAACAGTAATTGCATTAAATAAAACCGTAAGAGAATTGTGTATATTACCAATTGATTGTAACGGATACTGTTATCAGATGTAAAATAAGAAATGACTTATTGATTCAATTGACATTTACTTGGTAGGCCTTCATTATGATACGGTGAAAAAATAGCAATTGACGTATTAGCTTATTTAAATATTTTCTGTTTTACTTTAAAAATGTGGGTTTTTGCTTTAAAATTCGTCATATTGGTGAACATAAAAAAAAATATTACAATCGTTTTTTATTGTCAATAAGTAGTAAGTAAGTCCCCAATAACATATTTTCTTTGTGCAATCATATACGAGTATTGACATTTTTTGTATATAAACACCATGCAATCGAACTAGACGTTTCTTAACTAACGTATCCCAATACCTTGCAGTTGACTTGAATGCATATCAGTTAATGAATTCACGGTAGAGCTTTTGTCATAATATTTTCGCTTTTTGTATTTTGTGTCGTACTCCCCCCAATAATACTGCGTCAAAGCTGTGTGGCAGCGAGCTTTCAATGCGCCTCGAAGCCTTTTCAAAATCAATGTCATACGGAAATTGTAGAAACATGCCTTTTATACGCTCACCTGCCTTGAAATAAATTCAGTGCTGAATCAAGAATTTCATAATGTTTAATGTAAGATCTTGCAACATCACACTGTTTGACAAACATTTACATGAGTAAATATTACTTATTCTCAAACTTCAATTCTAGATACAAAGGCAATATATTTATAAAAATAAGCACATCTGTTTTTTTAAGCCAATATTTTTTTTAGTTAATTCTCATGATAAAAAATATATTTATAAACAGCTATCATTGTATTCGTAAACAAAAGTGTACGCAAAAGGTTCCTTTTACAAACCATTCAATTTATTTTAAAGTTTTTACTATAACTTCTACAAAAAGTGTTTTAAATTGCATATTGTAAATGCAAAACTTTTCGTTTAGAAATGATATGTACGATTGTATATGTTTTGTCACTTACGACTGGGTTTCGTCTTTTCGTATTTTCAGGTATTCTATCGCACGTATACCGACAACAGAACTGAGTCAGTAGGGGAATCAAAAATTAATTTTGAAAAATTAATAATAAATTAAATATTTGTTTTAAAGAAACCGAGTTGTTGCTGATAAAACATGTGGAACCGTATCATAATTGTGGAAGTTTCAACAATTAAGATATTAAAATTCCATCAAGCATCTACAGTCGATATCATAAATTGAATAATGATAAAATTCGGCTTTATTATTCATTATTCATCCCTTTAACAGATTCTTTCTGTTTCTGTTGAAAGAAACTTTAGAAATAATACAAAAATCTTTCATTTAAAAGTCTTTTTTTACAAAGATTATTTAAGTAATTTAATGAGTAAATGCTATTATTTAAAAAAATATACCACATTTTGACTCCTTAACTGAATATGATACTTCCAAATCAATTATTTTTTTTGCCAATTTTGCTTACATCTATCACATTATAGCATTGAAAGTGATTTATCCCTTTTCATACCGATAAACTAGAGTTCAGTATTTTTTTTTTGTGTAACGCAGTGTAAATATTTAATGGTGGGAGTATAGAAATATATGATTAGTGTTAAGTATGTTATGTAGAACTGTAGACTCGGAGTAAAAAACGAGCGACTTCGACTGCTTTTTAGATTAGACGATTTTGAGAAATATCTCAATTATCAATTTGCCTAATTGCCCTAATTGGTTGGTTGATCTTTTATTTAATGCACATAAATAAGAGAGATTAGAAAAACCTGACAAAATTGAACTTTTTTTTAACCGGAGTTGTATTTTTTTAACGAATCCATAGTCCTGATATTATGACATTAAGATTATTGTTTTGAGATGAAAATTTAGTCATTGTTATTTTTTTAAACTTCTCTAATCTGTCCCTGAAGCATCCTTTCAAACCTAGCACCTTAATATCCCCTTTCAAAATCAAGTCACATACACCTCAAATAACATACTGTGGAGAAAGTTGCGTCATAATTTGATAATGTTGTGAGATACTCTTGAAAAGTTTTCAGTACGAGCATAAATTTCTAAGCATGCCGCATGTTTTTAAGCTTCAACGACTCCCTTAGTAAAAAAGCTCTTTGTGCGTTTGCTGATTTTGAAAATTTATAATATATTTACCGATGAGCGCTCCGAAATATATTTAAGCAAAATGTACACGTATCCTTAATGCCGGTTTTTTTAAAGTTTACAGTAAAAAAAAAATCATAATTTATTTCATATCGTCATATCTTAAAATTTTTATTTCTATATTATAAACCAGTGATTAGTTCCCATATGTTTTGTCTAATGACATACAATCAAGCCTTTTTTATTATTCATTTTAAAATGCTAACTGTCACTTCTTTATGAATGATATTTGAAAAAAAATAATTTACTAATTATTATTATTTGTTTACTTTGATATCCGAAAAATCATTCAAATTCAAACAACATTTGTATATTCTCTTGGATGAAATAAATTATACATATTTCATTCAATTGATTTTAAAATTGGTATCATGTATCATGTTTGGTTAATTTTTATGATAATAAACAAAAATGGTGATTCGTTTGTATGAATTTGTTTTTTAATATAGTTTTATTGTGAAAAATTTTGCTTGTTTTGATGTTATTTGCTTTTAATATTCAATGAAAAAACTAATTAGTTAGGTGAAAATATTTTTCTGTTTAATTAACAAGCAGTTTTAACGAATTATGTTTTTATATCGCGTGGCCAAATTTAATAAAAGACACTCGATAAATGTCTTAAATTTCTCATCAAATAATATCGGCAATCGTTTATCAATACCCCATTGTTCGCTGAAGGAATATCCTGAATTGCTTGATAAGCAGTTAAGTGATAACTCAAAAGCTTTCAACCTCCGAAAGCTCATCACGAGCGAAATGAATGATTCCCGGATATCATTCAGTCTCCGTCTCCCTCTGGAGATATTGACGTGAGAAAATCGCGATAATAATGCCGCTCAGATGGTATTGTAACACTCGACAGATTTCGAAATATTAATCTTGGTAACGTCAAAATCAACGCAAGTTCAAGATTTATCAAAGCATGTCAGATTTTATTGCGTAAATATTTTAGAATTCTCAGATTCTTGGATTTTATGTTTTTTTTTTTTATATATAACCACTCTATTAACTTTTTTTTATTACGAATTATCGCTCAAAAAACTGTGAGAGCTTTCGCTAAAAAAACGTAAATTTCAATTGTTGAAACATTTTACAATTCCACATGTTTTATCAGTAACGACATAAGTTTCGCCTTTCGACATGTTCAGGCATTCTACCACATGGGTGTAACAGAAATGAATAATTATAAGCATGTGGAATCATACAAAATTTCAACAATTCAAATTTGATATTGAAATCCCACCAAGGATCTTCAGTTAATATCATAAATTATTATTTCACAGTTGAATCGTGTATTACGAAAACGTTGCGCTCTAAAACAGTGTTCAGCAACCGGTGTGTCGCAGCGCACTTTTCTAACAGAAGAAAAATCATATAATTCTTATATACCAACAAACATTTTGTGAAAACGTTATCACATGAAAGCAGAAGTAATTACTTTTTCGTTGGAATTATTTGTTGTAAGTACATAAACATTATACACACGATATGCAATATAAAACGTAAATTTACATTAATCAAAAATGTACGTACTTAAAGCAAACAATGTCTAAAAAATGAATTTTAGCCAATACGTCGATGTCGCTTGTTTTATTTTTTTATGTATAATATGTTATATATTGATTAGTGGTGTGCCGCAAAAGTTTGGACAAAAGTGTTGGTATTGCCGTAGAAGATAAAAGATTGTGGAGTACTTCTCTAAAATTTTTTGATGTATGGGAAATTTTCATAATAAATTTTTGTATTTATCTATTTTAAAGATGTGTGTATATTTAATTCATTTTTGATAAAAACATGACTCGCAAGATTTGACCAACATTTGAAAAAAACGCATAAACATTTGGCATATATTAACAAATAGTGTATCTTTCATGTTTTGTTATATTTATGATTTTTTAAAGTGAAATAAATATGTCTATATGTATTATATACGTCACATAAATAATGAGTAAACCAGCATTGCTTGTACAGCCGTCAATATAAACACAATAAAATGCCTTAAGGAAAATCACGTTCTGGTGATTTACGTCGTCAACAATATCAGTAGATCTAAGCAAACGTTTCCATTACATACTGTTTGGCGATAAAACGCTAACCATTTCATAGAATTATCAGAATGTTTCCATGATAATACTGCTAACCGATATATAAAATGCTAGCCAAATTGTGTCTAGACAAATTCGTTTTTTTGTTAGCAATTTTGATCTCGTTATATTGAAGTAAAGCTTCTATTCTTAATACGGTTTTAATTGAAATGAACTTTTAAAAGCTTCATTGATTGATTAAACAAATAGCTTATTGCCATCGATTATAATGTATTTACTGGCTGGTTACGGATTATAGACTAAATAACTATTTTATATTGCTATTTTTCGAATGGCAAAAAACCGACGCAATCTGTAATGTAATTTTTGTAAGTGTTTTATTTGTTAAATCTTTTAATAAAATATAAAAGACTGAAGGTGATAAATGAAATTTTTAAATTAATTTTGAATAGTTAAAACTTGTTAAGTTTTGTATATTTTTAGGTTTCCTTTAAAAGAAACAGAAATAGTCTTTTAAAGGGATGTTTAATGAACGATGACCAAATCTCAAGCGAAACCTCATCTTTATTTACAATACTTTGTTTAACTATTTAAACTTCATTTTATTAAATCGATCTTTGATGCATTGACAGGATAATCTACATTGTGTAATATATATAAATATATTTAAATATTCATTGAATACTTATACTTGAATAATTCTATCAATTTGTGTGCCTTGATTTTTTTCATGTCACTAAAGATATGTTTCGGATCCAATATACATGAAGTTTTTAACATAAAAACATAACTTATATTATGAAAAATTTCACATAAAAAAGATAACTTCAAATCGACGCCATTGTAAACTTCATTTCATTCTTGACATATTCCAAAATTTTATATATTCGTTAACAGGGCCACTTTTACTTGGTAACACTAATGTTAATTTACTCGCGATGAATGATACTAGATCTCATATTAAGAATATAAAATTGTGAAAATAAAACTCAAAATTTTTATTTTATTATTTCAATATGATTCCTTTCCATAAATAAGTAACATTTTACACCTGAAAAGTTATTTTATTCGAATTTGCCAAAAACACAAAGAAGAAATCAATTCGTTTTTATGATATTCTCAATTATTTTATGTCATGTAGACAATATTTTTTATTTAATTTTATACATTTTACTTCATAAAAAATTTACTTCTTTAATTTAAATATTTTTTTTATTTGTATTGTACATTGCAAAAGTAATACAATTTAAATTAGTTATTTTATGTAACGAGTGTGTTACAAATAAATTATATTTTTTTATCAGTAAAACTGATATTCCTGACTGAAATACGTAATTTAACTTTCTAAATAATTTTTTGCTGAAACGTGACACGATATCGACATTTTTTACAGAAGAGTATTTGTAAACCGAAAACATCTTCCTTGTATGAATAGGTCAAAGGTACGCGGAAATAAAATCTTTCTTTTACATTGGAAGATTTTCGTATTACTTACTTAAAATGTATGAAGAGGATTTCTCGTCGGTTTGTAAACAAAATAGATAATAACAAATATTGGAATAGAGTATGCGATTTCCCTAGAGGCTTTGAATTTTCGTCGTGGCGTCAAATTGAATACTCCTTTTTACGTTGTTCCATACAAAAGATAGGCTCTACACAAAGGCCAAATTTTGAATGTAATCGATTGATTTATATAACGCCTGTTCCGATTTTTAATGGCCTACCAACAGCAGTTATCAAAAACGATGAAAAGAACCACATTTACGAATATTTATCATCCTGTTTTTATGCGTTTACCGTGAGCGATTATCAAAAATCTATTTCATAGTAAATAAAGCTTTATATAAACGAGCTTTCGCTGTATTGTCTGTATGACAATCTTCTTTGCTCCGGTCTAGAGGCCGCAGTTATAAAATAATACATACGCTATTACTTAACACAGTTCTTATTTTCACAATATTTTTTACGATTAGGATCGGTATTTCTCAGTTTAACACTCCAGTTCTAATCATTGTTACTTGAAATGTATATTTATTATTTAAAATATCATGAAGTAATAGTTGACACCATAAAAGTGATTTGATATTTTGTTTAAAAAAATAATCAAATGACAGGAATATTTTCGATGGATTCGGCAGTAACTTTGTGGAAGTTCATTTTAATATACATAATATAATAAAATAATTCTTATTGATTGAACGGACATGTATTGGTAGAACTCCATTATAACACCGTGGAAAATTGCGATGTATTTTAGTTTTACAATTTTAAGTTATTTGAATTGACGTTGAAGTAACATACATTGCCAAAATTTAATCGTTTTAATCATTCATGTTTTATTTCTTAAGCAACCTTTGCGATAGTAAGTCTGAAAATACCTCTGAAAGAAGCAAAACACGTGTCAAAATAAGTAACACAATACGTGGAATAATAATCAAAAGCAAATTTAAATTTTGAATAACAAGAATTCCTTTTTTTTTAATAATAAAATGCAACGATTTGCACTGATTCAACAATTTTATATTATTTGGATTTTTTTTAAAAAGGAAACTTTTTTTTAATTCTTATAAAACTCTGTACGACATGTTATATTTATATTTTTTACGAGCTTTTCTAATAATAAATTATTTTACATGAAAGCTCAATACTTCAATAATTTGACAAACTACTATAGTTTTACGGTTTACCTAGATAGATTGTAATAATCAAGGAATAATCTGAAAAATGCGGATTATTTTAAGAAAGGTTAAAACGCAAACCATTGATTCAAACAGTTATGTTTACTTTAGACTTCGAAAATGCCTATATGTTAATAAAGTTTTAAATAAAGTTTTCGCCAAGCGACGTCAAAAAATCCTTTAGCTGTTAATAAATATACATTTCACCCAAATGGCAATCACAAAGATCCAAATCAGATCCAAAGTTGTGTCACCATGTAACACTTTAATGAAGATTTGCTTATATTTTTATTAAGCTTCACAGATGAATTAAGGGAGCGGTTACGCTATCTTCTCAGTAATATGTATTCGTATATATTCGCAAGGCTTTAGTTCAACTACATTTCTACGTTGTTTATAGAGGAGTCCACTAATTTATCGCCAGTCTAGACGACTTATCGCATTACATGGTTGTTTATATTATAAACTCTAACAAAATAGCTGGTAAGTGTACACATGTGCGTTTAATGTTAGTTAGCTTAAAATTCATAGCTTTACTTATTTAAATGATAAGAAGTTAGTAAAATACCTCAAAATAATTAGGTGTTAACCTAAATCATGGTATTCTGTTAATGGTCTTTATTTCTACACGAATGTTAGCTTTTAAAATTAATGGCTGATCACAAAACAGCTTTTGTAATATACAGATACACATATATAACATCTAGAGAATAATGACGAGGAATAATTTGCTTCGTCATATGGAAAGCAAATGGAACTTAATCTTCAAGAGATTTGTATTAATTAAAAAAATATATATTATTAAAATGAATATTTATTTAAATTTTTTATACATTTGATTGCTTGCAAAAAAATCGTGAGAGTTTTTCTTTGGACATTCCTGGTAAAATTAGAATCATGTAAAACGTTTTTAAGCTGTGGAATACACTCTGTAAAATTAGTGTGATGATGTAGCGGGTAGTGGGTATAAAATTGAATGTCTTTAGAAACTGTTATAGAAAATAATAAATTTTAAAGATAGTCATTTGGATTAAGCCGTGGATATTATCCATCCGCCACCATATGAAGAAATATCAAAAATTACAAAACTTTCATATAACTTATCGCATGAACAATCAAAGTTTTTGAATTTCTGAATAACGGTTCAGAAGTGATTGATATATATATATATATATATTTAGTGAACCTGCAATTTACAAACTCTTCTCATTTTAACGGCTTCTTAATGAGATTGAACGGTTTTCTCAGACCTTTTTGTTTTGTAAATGTAACTAATTTTTAATTGGTTAAATATTTTTAGTTAGATTCAAAAAACATATACATTCCCAAAAAAAATTATGTGAATTTTATGGTGACAAAAACAACTTAAAATTGTTAGTTATGATGACGTATCGTACATTTTTATCAGGCCAATAAAAAGTTTTTGTGATAAAAAAATCTTTTTACACCGCTATTTTAGACTTATGTGCTTCATTTTTTAACTTTTTGTGGACTTTTTTACGTTTTTTATGCCGTTTTCCCTAAGGCCTGACCCATGTCATAATAATATTTTGTACTTAATGCAGGCAACTTCTTTACACAAGATTTATTACTTTGACGTAAATGAAAGAATTATTTAGTGGCATTCTATCATAGTTTTGGCAGATAATCGTTCAAGTTATTTTTTTTAACAGAAGTAGAGCCACTTTAACCGCACAAATAATTATTTTTACAGTATGGCATAGCATATTATTGACTTATTTAAATTTATCATACACAGAAAAAGTTGATTACAGATAACGTATTATATATTTGAATTTAAGTTTGACATTGAAAAGGCTACCAACTAACCAACACTGATATGAATTAAATCTTTCTGAAAATACGTAATGGGTACAACAAAATCTTAGTTTCAACATTTGTCAAGCGAGCTTTATTTGAAATATTTACTAGAGTATATTTAAGATAGTAAACAATACAAACCCGCTCAAATATTTATATATACATAGGAAATTAAGGAAAAACATACTTTCAAAATCATACATCTGTCAGACGTAAGTGATAAGAAACGTAAACAGATCATATTTTTAACGGCCATGTAAAATTTATGATATGTTGAAAACGCATTTCGATGATTTGTGATTTTCAATCAAATTTTGATAAATAAATGTAGGTATGAGCCATTTTTCGATTCAATTTCACAGTATGTATTGGGATTTAATTTAAGTATTAAATTACATATAATGAAACTACGAGCCTCAAAATGGATTGGATTATAATATAATATGTATATATTATATTTTTTATAATTTTCAATGAATTTGGAAAATACTATGAGAACTTCAATTAAAATTCAAAAAAAATATATATATACTTTATATTTCATTTGGTGTGTCATTTAATGCGACACGTGTTTCGTAGCTTTGAAAATCACTTTTTGCACTTAATAGCACATTGAGTGAAATAAAAAATTTGTCATTTTACACACTACAAAATGACACTTTTAAAAATTAAACTGATTGTTATCATAACGAGTTTCTTTGAATATCTTTAGACTGAGATTGCAGCAACGTGCAACGGGTCAACTGGTTATTTAATAAAATTTGAAACAATTAAAGTTCCTTGAATATATTTCAACAATTTTTTTGTTAGTTGATTAATAAATCATTTATCCTAAAAGGAAAAGATAGTTTATTAAAAAGTAAATTATTTTGTTACAATTATGTTTTGCATACAAAAATATTAAATTATAAAAATATGGTAGAGTAAGAAAAAAATTTGATATTTTGACTTAGTGATATACCAATATTTCTTACTGATCAGTGATCACTTTATCATCCGCCAAAATACGACAGTAGTTTGGAGATTTACGAGTTATGTATTCCGACCGATTACTCAACGTCTACAATAATCTAAGTGACGAGATTCAAAGCAAACAGATGGTTTCATGGATTTACATCCACCTGAAATATGCCTGTCTGTCGCTTAAAACCAACATTCAACGATAAACATTCTTTTTTTGGATTATCTTCTTTGTAAGCTCTTAAGCGTCGTTAACTTGGTAGACTTAAGTATTCTGCTCCTTCAAATTAACAAGGTTTTGTTTTTACAAAATTCTTACAAACATATGTTCCACTTTTTCTATATTACCTTATTAAAAAAGCTTTTTTGACTACAAAATTAATACTACACGAGAGAATAAAAAAATGATATTGTTCGACCAAACTAGGAAGTGGATGTCTGTAATGGATCAAAAAAATATTCGCCCGAAGTTTACCGCCAGCAGTTTATTGCTGCGTAAATTGATAGCATTCAATTGACCGCCAGCATATTTAATCACCAGTCATATAATTTATTTAAATATATTTAAAAAATTAAATCGGAAAAAATCTATTATTTTTCGATATTATTCATTAGATGATTGACAGAGAAAAAAAGAGACTATTTTTTTAAATTTTCTCTTCCTAAAGAAAGCAGGCTTAATAAAATTTTATTGAAAACGTCCACACTAACTAAGAAACAAATAAAAGTGCTGAGATTGCAGAGGAATTCACATAATTTACCCATTTGATGTTTTGTCACATATAATTGATCGTCAACAAAAGTTAACTTAAATAAAAAAATATATACATTTTGTTAATAAGTATAGAATTTATACCTTCTAATGTAAAAATTTCATTAAAATTATACTCATAACACCCATTTGATTTCTCCACATCTGTTTTATAAAACTTAAATAAAAATTAACTTTGTATAAATCTACCATACACGACTGATTGTTTTAAGCGGTAAAATATGCTAGCGATCAATTGCAGGTTATGAATTGACACACACTCTTTTTAAGTTTTTAGAGTCACAGGGAGAGCGATTATCTAACAAATTGCCATTTTTTAGTGGCAAGGCATGATATGGCATGATGTACATATTTCCACAATATATTTTATGAATAGGGCCTATTTTGCCCATCGCAAGCATTATTAGTTAATAATCCTGTCTATTTTCGATGAATTCAATCGATTGCTTTGTGATAGTAAAAATGAATGGTGTTGAAATATGATGTGATTTTCCTTCTGTGTTAAATTGCAAATGTTTGGATAAGGTATTCTTTAATTTGTCATTTTCATAATTTTTATGTTCTGAATTGTCTTGTGTACCTAATCATGTTTGAGCTCTCAGATACGATGTCTATATTATTATTTTCAGATAGTCCTTTTATAATATTCATTGAATATTATTTATTTATTAATAGATTCCGAATAGTGTTGAATACCTCCCAAATATATATGTATATTATTGAACTATCATATTTCAAGACAAATGTATCTCTACAGTATTTATAAGGTACATAGTTCATTCTATTATTCCAAATTGCTTACATATTCTATGCTACCGCATTGGTAATATACCAATTTGGTCTTGGGTAAATAGATGAATATTATCACGACCGACAAATCAGATCTCTGACATAGGATCTCAACCATTTGGAGCAGTTGTATATATGTGTCTTAAACTAAAAACTGATTATGAGCATTACATATAAAAAACAATATTTGTCAGTGCTGCAAAATAAAAAAAAATTGGATATTAAAAATCTACATACATATATATATATATAACTTTTAAGTGTAGAAAAATGTTACATATCGACTATTTTTCAAGATCATAATTCTGTTGTATGGACGCTTTCGTATTGAAGTTTAAATTTATATTAACATATTCAGTGACACGGTGAAAAAATAGCAATGTATTTTGGTTCTACAAAATTATTTTTAACAAATATAGTGGATAGCTATTTCGGCGTGAGCCGAATGGTGTCGTGTTATAATGGAGTTCTACCAAGTGAATGCCAATTCAATCAATATATTTAGTGACTTTAAACGCTATTTTATTTATTAGCAAGAATAAACCTAAATTGTATAGGTAAAATTTTTCAAACCAAAAATAGCTGTAAATATTATAACTTGACACTTGGTTGAAAAATATATACCAAAACCACATTAATATTTTTTTCCATTCGTAAAAAGTATTTACGAAGAAAAAATCAAATGGTACTTTTTGTATGCTGTCGTTTTACAAAACGATTTAGAAACCTATAATCTAAGACGGCGATGTTGTGTCAAAGATAAAAGCTGTGTAAGATTTCGGTTTTCTGACTTGAAAATACTAATGTTTAATATAGTTATGTAACCATTCTGGGACTAATATAAAGAATGAGAGTCTACGTTCATATATACAAATAAGGGATGCGAAGAAAGGGAAATACCGCATTACCGCATTATTTGAACATACTAAACAATAAAAGAAATGTGTTTTGTCTACATTTATCAGTAAGCAAATATTTCTAGGCTGTATGTTATGATAGCATTTCTTTTCTAATATGAAACTGTCTCTTCAATGACTCAGTTAAAATAAAGTCAGTTTAAATGTCACTTTATACTAAATACTTTCTAGTGGTGGACTTGCCAATTTTTTTTTTTTTTTTTGGGATATCAAATTCATGGAGCGTTAAGATCTATGACGCGTCAGCATCAGAGCTCTTCAGGTCTCCTCCATCTCTCATATATAGATTTAACTTGTTGTAATTGTTGTGTCATTGTTGACAACATTAGGTCGCAGCTGAGCCTAGGAACCCACAATGAGTGCAGTTCATGCGGACACCATACGCATTACATTCACTCATGCATACGCGTGCACACAGGCACACACACAGCCACGCGCATGCATATACAATACGTAAGGAAACAAAATTAGAAAGTCATTTTCAGATGCCGAGGTTGTCCATGTTGGGATTAAGATCTGTAACAACAAGGTGGAAGAGGAATAGATTTGAGACATCAAAAATACTTTATAAATTTTGGTTAAACGATAATTCACGTTGAAATTTTACAACATCAAATCGATTTCCTTTGTAGAATAAATACATTTTTTTAATAATAATCAAAATGTTAAGTACTGCTTCCTCAATTATATACTCTTAAAATTAGAGACAGTTGATAAAACTTGCAATGAGTGACACTGAAATGATTAATAAATATATTTATAGAAATAGTACTTAAAATAATTAAATTTGAATAGCTAAAACTTTGTACGACTCGGTTGAGTGTTAGTTACTGAGTACTGGCACTCATTTTTGTTGTAAAAGAATGCCTAAAGATGACAAAAGGTGAGATAATTAGGTCATTAGTGACATAACAAGTGGAAATGGACAAAGTTTTAATATTAGAAATTTGGTATTGAAATTCTATCAAGCACCTTAAGTCAATATCATAAATTACTTAACATTATGTTTTATAATTTTTTAATATATAAATTGTTCACCATCAAGTGACAGATTTTTTTTAATACATGTTGTAAATGAAACACTTGTAAGGAATCTATAATTAAAAGACGTGACAAACATTCAGTTTTTAATTCATAATTTGAATATAATAACATTTATTTAACGATGATTTTTTTGGCATTTGAAATAAAAATGACTTTCAAACTGTGCCTGAATCCTTTCAAGCAATAAATCAAATGTTTCATTTTTCTAATACGCACATTTTTTTCCATTTCATGTGACTGTTCAAACGAATGATGGATAATCTACTTCAATCACACAACGCAGAGCTCAACTCGAGTAAGTATTTTAAAATATCTAAGCTTATTTAGATGACTAGATAATACTGTGATAGTGTCGTGATAATCAATACTTTTTTATTTAAAAAATATTTACCAATCATTTGTCTGTTAATTTTAAATAATATTTCATTGCTTGAGATAGCTTAGAAAACTGCTACAACAGTCGTCTTTATTGGCATAATTATCAACATCGTACAATCAATTAATATTTAAAAAATGTATAATAGTTATTTGTATCGACAATGATTGAAGTCATTATTTGCTGAGATTTTGAAAAACATCAAATCACCCGAAAGGCTACGATTCATGAATTGATTATCGATAGATTTTTGCTCCATGTATTAATTTTAACATATTTTCATTGTAACAGAGATTTTCTTGTATGAAAAATGATGCTTTAAGTATTTTTAAGTTAATAAAATAGTTTTTTTCTGTTTTAATCATTTTTGTTAATATTTTAAAATACATTGTTGCAGGATGTTTGATAGATTTTCTACATCAAATTTGCACTTTCAAAACTGTTTTTACATACTTCGTTAATGTCATTATCATCAAATCAATTGTTAACAAAATCATATCAGATATATATTTGGATTTTAGTAATTAGATCTACATTTTTTCGGATCCATTTTTGTATGATCAATGCAAAATATTTACTGTCTTTCTGTTCTATTGCACCCTTATGACGCAATATACTACTAATTTTAAATCTACAGTAAAATGACTTAATCGATTGAATTGGCATTTACTTGGTAGAACTCCATTATAACACGGTAAGAAAATAGCAATGTAATTAAGTTATACAAAACTTATAAGACATACAGTTGATAGCTGTTTCGGCTTACCCTTTCATCATAACTATCTAGTATACTAGTTCTGATGAAGGCGTTAGTCAAAATAGCCATCAACTTTATATATATTATAAATTTTGTAGAAATAATACATGTATATTGCTATTTCACCTTGTTAAAACATTTAAATTTTTCACGATTATATTGCTTTATGCTTTACACAACGAAATATAAAAAAAATCTTTTAGAAACTATGAATTCTACTATTATTAGTGCTTGTATCATTGCTTGATCTCTCGAAACAAATATGAACCTTGATACAGGTGGCGCCGCACAGTGAACTCAATTGACTTTTCCGTTTCCTCAATAGGACCACTGGGAGTTCACCTCAAGCCAAAAGCCCTGGAGGGGGTGGGGCGGCAGGTGGTGCCGGCGGTGGCGGTGGAGGAGGGGCCGCGGGGGGAGCTTCGACCCCCGCGGGCAACAGGAGGGGTCAACCTGGACAACCGGCTCCCGGAACGGCCAAGGGGGGCCAAGAACCGCATCCATCGGTATGATTGAGACCTATAATATACATGTCGCATGTTTGTTGTATTATTAACGTATCCCTTTAAATGTCTAGTGATAACTAGTAGCCTTGAACTTCCACCTTCAGTCAACAGGATACTATAGAATTACTAAGCACAGAAACACGGAAGAAAACTGGAATGGTCGTTTAAATCTATCTTTCTGTTTGTTTTCTGTCTAAGCTTATCAACATTGAATAAGGGATTATACGTGAATACTCCAGTCAAAAATCTGAAGACCAATTCCCTTAAAAAATATCTGGTCACACGTAGAAAATCAATATTAGTTTTATCTGGAGTATTCGTCAAACAAATTTCCTCTGTTCACCTGGTTCGAATTTAAAGACGAAAATACTTGACTGTGACATTTAATAAGTATAATAAAATATACTATAATCCAAAATTTTGTATTCAATATTATGGCTATAATCCACTTTCTCAACATAGTAAATATATCAAATCAAAAATAACTTAAAACAAAACCTTTTTAATGACGTCACATAAAAAGATAACAAAAAACATGTATGACGTTACAAACATCACGCAAGCTCTTAGCGATCGTGATAAAAATTGGCAGTGTTTATTGATGTAACGTAGTAGTTATCGTCTTTTTTATTGATGAAAGTATTAAAGGTTTTAAATAAATTCTCAATTGAAATCGGGATCAATTATCGATACTGTATAAGCAAATTTCAAAATAATCCGAATTTCTCGTAGCAATCTATAATACATTAAAGTAATCAAATGAATGATGAATTAAGAAAAAATAAAAAAATTCTACGAAGTGTGATTTTGCGAGTGTTAAAAATTACATAGTACGAACGGTATTGCGATCTACTTACTTTATAAACGGTTAGTATTTTTTTATGCAAATAATCAAAAAGGAAAGTTACAGTCAATAAAATATGTTTAAGTGAACAAGAAATGATTAGCCCTTTTCCCGCAAAGTCTACAAATCGCTACAAATCTCCAACCTGTCTATGCGAAAATCATTATTTATAATATAATCCCAAAGAGTTTAGGATCATTCTGATAAATTATTAGATTTATTGTAAATTATTGGGCCACTTATCTTAACCACCCTACACCCTCAAGAGAGCGCCATTTTTAGGTAATAAATCTCTGTACCCCATTAAAGGATACGCCGAAGTTAGGGTCACGCGTAGATATTTTGTAGGCGATAATTGAATATTAAACGAAACGGGTAGGGAATATCGATAATGTCATTAAATTTTAGATTGATTCGGATGTGAATTTATTGCATTATTAATTATTTCCTTTTAACTAACCGTGTCGAAAACTTTCAATAATTTATATTACAGATTAAACATATTCTGTTTATTAACATGAATAGTTATTAAATACTACAAATCGGTACAACTTTTATATTTCATTCAGGCCTTGTTTTACCTTAAGTGGCCAAATAAAAAAAGAAATATTTATGCAATAAAAGTAATATACCAATATATAATTAATGATTTATCTGTTCAGAAGGAAGCCTTTAATAAACATGGAAATACTCTATTTACCATGTGAGTTTTAAAGGGAATCTCTAAGAATCATCGATTTTCTTGGTTTGTCAATATTTGAATGAAGAGCGTTGGAGTGAGAAAAAACATTTTTTAATGAAATTTTCCGTGTGATAAAATGTATGAAGATGCCAAAAGGCGAAACCCGGGTCAATAATGACAAAATATTTAGAATCTTACAAAGTCTTAACAGATCGAGTTTAATAAAATAAGCATTTAACGTTACTTCTATAAAGTTCTTTAAAGACAAATGAGTGAATCACGTTCACTTAAAAAAATTCTTTCATTCACGACCAACACATACTTTTTGTAGTGAAATTCGATTTTTTCTTTTGTTTATCTATTTCTCACTTTTACAAACAGAGATTCTAAATAAGATTAGATCACTACTTTCAAATAATTATAAAACATTTTAAAGAAATCATCCATGGCGACATTTTTTCAATTATATTAATTTAAAATAAATACGGTGTTCGGGAAATTACTTTTCACGCATTTTCGTCGCATAAATAGCGGAGGGTTTAAGCGCCAAGCAACCATTTTCAATTAAACTTAATTCACAAGTTCATAAAATATCACCGTAAATGGTGATTCTGCGTACTTTACCATAGAGGTTAATTTTCAGCCCGTATTTGTGTATGAATAACGGCTCTTTGAACTCATAATGATAATAAGTAATATAATCGCACTTTATGAAAATTATTTGTACTGCACCTTACGTAAGGAAGATTTTGTATTTATCATATAAAAAGCGAAAAGTAGCTTAAAGTATGAGAGAATATTTTTAAAATATTCACCGATTCTCGAAGCGATCGGAATTTTTTCATTCACGTTCTCTGACACGTGCCTTGTGGAATAAAAGTGAAATACATTGATTTAGTTGGCATTTTCTTGATAGAACATTATAATTACGTGAATAAATAGCAATGTATTTTAGTTCTACATAAATTTTTAAGACACATAATTGATAGTTATTTTGGCTTACGTCTTCATCCAAACTATGTTTAAACTTACATTTACTTATATATGTATATCTGTGTATAAAAGCACAATACAACTTCTCTTCTGTTCTAACATCGTAGTTTTTTATTGTGTTAATGAATTTTGAAAAAATAGTATTTTATTTTTTCACCGTTTTAAAAGTCAAGTATATAATCAAAAATAGATATTGCGACGACTTTATGATAATCAATCATTCGATGTCTCTTTGTTAAGATAGTATATAACTTGGAAGATGCTATAAGATTGTTAACTTGTTTCTTTCACTATATCTTGATTTTAGTAATAAATTCGTTAACAGAGCTTTAAAATAAAAGGTGTTGATGAATTTAAAACACCATTATAAATCAATCAAAAACGATTTGTTGATTTATTGTAACCTATGATACTTGCTGAATATAATTATCTTTGAGACGTGTTGATAGATATTTTTTTAATATAAGAACTATTTAAATTTAACCAAAAAGTATAGCTGATTAAGTATTTTCAATTATTCTCAAACTACATGCATTTCACTGATTCTTTTCCACGATTATTCTTATTTGCCATAAAGGCTTGCAAATAGGAAAGTCAGATTAACTTGAATATATTTTACGACAGTTACAAAAATTAATTATAAATTTTAACAAATGAACCTAAAATCTGTTTCATAATATATACGAATAAAGCTCATAATTCTTTCATCATGATATTATTTCATTTTATAATATGCTTGAAAAATGATATTAAATATAACTACAACAGCAATTTAATTTATTTGTCAATTACCTTGAAAGGTTGGCTTCTAAGAACTCTTATAGAATAATGTTATGTTAGGAATTATGTATACACAAAATCAAAAACATATTAAGGTTTTAATAATAAAATCCTTAACTGTATTTGGGTGGACCATATATTTTAATTTATATTGTTAGTTGTCCTAATGCTGAATAAGCCAATTAAGCGTTTTGGTGAATTATTACTTCAAAAACAAATTAACAGTTCATTTAGTGGTTTTCATTCTCTATGTCTTTTTTTATCACTACGCATTTTTTTTTCAATACCAGTTTGTTCATTGAGCGTTTAAAATTAAAGCCCTTCCTTGATTTTTGTAAGTCGTTAATCAATTGAAGTGGCACCCGCCTGCCAAAAAACAAACAATGAACATTCGCGCAAAATTAACTACACCAACATTTTACGAACATGTTGTACGTGAGTTGTGTGCAGAAAAACTGTTGACCAAACAATTTGCGAACATGCTCTATATCAGTCTTGCCCAACTTGCGGCCCGAGAAAGCTTTAAGTGCAGTCACAAAAAATGATCTATTGTTGTGCAATTTTTTTCAGTGCATGATTGAACGATTTAAAAGACGTAGAAATAATCCTAAAATAAAAAAGCACCTTTATTCAGCTATTTAAAACAAAAATAACAAATTAAGTTCCATGTTTCCAGAAAAAAATACACCAATTTTCTCGACACCATTTTAATTTTACATATTTTGTGTAGCACAAATTCAAATTCGATGCTTCAAAAATTCAATAAGAATTATAATTATTTTCATTGGTCTTGACTTTGATGTTTTGGAAACTTAAGCAGGGTGACAAACCTCTATGATAATAAATGAAAAAAATCATTAAAACAACTTTTATATATACCACAATACTATTCAATGTCACCTCTTGATGGAAAGGAATAACATTTTAGGTAATAAAAACACATTTTAGTACCATTTCTACCACATATTTTATGATCACGTCAGTTGATCGAATTTGCAAAGTTGCTATCGAATGAGCTGTTTGTTATTAAGTTAACTTTGAATTCTTGGTGTAAAGTCATTTTCAGTCAATAATGTTCGCAATAAATGAAACTTGTATTGATTATAAATATGTTGTAACAATAGCACAAAAAAATGTTTTTATTGTTTTAAATATTTTTCAACGTTGTCAATATAGCCAAAAGATTGGGCACATATGCACTAGATTGTGAGTGAGGGTTTTTATCATTGATAAAATGGAAGAACACGTTGTTAACTAGGAAGACGTGGGTTTTTTTGACGAAGGAAAACAAGCTTGTAAGAAGTGATTTATTTCTTGATTATTTCTATGATGTGTGGTTTGTTTTTCAATATTACTTACACTGATATGACCAAATATTACACTCTACTTAGCTCATTACCAAAATGTTGTGGTTTTGTTAAAAGAAATTAAATGATTATCAGAGGAGATAGAGAAGAAGTTTAACGAAGAAAGTGTAAATTTTATACCCACTAAAATGAAACGGCCCAAAAAAATAACTTGTGACACAAACGGATGATTTCCCAAATCCCATAAAAATAATTTTGAAGGCTTGCATTTTCTTTTTGTTTGTTTTAAACTATTTATTTTATATGATTCAATAAACAATCACATTTTTAACAATTGATAAAATCGAGTATACCAATCACCGCAATTGTTACATGTGCGAGCGCATACTAACGTCGTTTAATGTTGATAATATTATATCAAACAAAACACTTCTTAATAATAATGATATTTGTTTGCGATTTTACCAGCCATGATGGAAAGTTTTCTAACGTGTCAAGCAATTTATAAAAGCACTCAAATTAAATAAAACTATCAGATGTGCTAGACTACAGTAAATATGTATGAATAAATATTCATATGTACATATGTTACGCCAAATTGCAATTGCTTATTACACGCAATTAGCAAAAAAAAATGCCAAAGTAGTTATAAGTGCATGTTCGTTACCTAATTCATGAATTTAAGGGCAATTTATCTGCCGAGTGCAAAACATTTTTCCTTGTTTCATTCATTGAGCAAAGCATTTTACAGATTCGGCGTAACATATATATTGCTTCGTTAAATAACCTCAATTATTTTACATCTGATGATAAAATGTACTGTATTAGAATGTAAATATTAAAAACACGTTTTTGGTCCTATTTCACAAATTAATATGTTTATAGTCGGAACCCTTTCTTGAACAACATAGTTTTTAAGTCTTTGGTTTTTTTTACACCTGTTAATTATTTACACAAAATTTTATATAAAAAACCGCTATTGTTATTTTTTTTGTATCAAATGATCATTTTCGCAACGAGAAATTCGGCCCTAGTCATAAAAAAATCGTAATATTATCAAAAATTTGTTTTTATTATTTTATATGTGATGCCTTTCCACCAATAAGAGTCAATTAAAACTTTAAAATAAAAATCATATATGCAAGTATAAGATAACTGAAAATAATATGAATAAATGTATTTATTGATTTATATATTTAAGAAGGTTTTGACCTCGATTTTGAATTAAAGAACTGTGAAAATTGTATAATACAACGTTAACACTCGGTCGTAACGATTCACTGTTAATTTCTGTATGCGAAAGGAAAAGGGCATTAACTTAAAAAATAACTTAACTGATTATCTTTTTTAATGATTTCAATAAAACGCCGAATGCCGCTGAATTAGTTGATTTCGCGCTGAGACATCTCATTTTTATCAAAGTTATTTGGCTCTCCTGAAAAGTGTGGATTTACGACCTAGCCCATTTTCCTTTACACACAGAAAGTTTTAAATGTAGTCAAAAATAACTGTCATGAAGCTCATAAGACTAGGAACGTCCGCTTAAAAAATTAGCAAACATAATAACTGTAAAAAAAAAATATTTACAAATTATTTTAATTCTTGGCGCAAATTTTCATTAAAAGAAACGAAAACATTTTTGCACATAATTCACTGAAGGATTGCGTAGATGGTTTATTAAAAATAATATGTTATTTATGTATGCGTCAATAGCCTCTTTTTAACAACCTTGTACCAAAAATTTGTAGGGGCATATATTGTATAAAGAGTCGTTTATCATCTTAAACGCCACATAAAAATATGTGCGACGATATTTTTCGGGAGGTTTGCTTAAATTAAGCTCGCACCTGTCACCAACATTCGACTATATTATATTAAATTCCATTGTAGGCGGTTATAATGGATTTAATAATAGTCAACGCAATTACTACGAAGAAATAAACATTTTTTAGACCTTCACGGCTTGTTTTCATAGAATAAAATATTTGGGAAGATATCGATGTGCGATATTTAAGTGAATATTATGAACATTTTTTTCTTTTCTTCGTTTAAAAATTTGAGATAACAGTTATAGATACTACTCGATAGATTATTGTACGATGAAAAATAATCTAGCAAAGCTTTTAGTTTAACGCTTTAGACGAACTCTAAATTTTTAATTAAAATAAAACAATAAATACACGGAAAATTTTAAATAAGCAAAACACATTTTTTTGTATATTTTCTCTCAATACAGTTTTGTATCATGATCCGTTTCGCTCATCGTGAGCATTATCAACTGAAACGAAACCGGTTCAGATCAAAAAAATATATTGTGCGAATAAGTACTAAAATATGTTTTCTTTTTATTTAAAATATCATGCCTTTCCATTAAGAAGTGACAGTTAACACCTTAAAAGTGACACGCAAAATGGGTAAGTGTATTATGTTGTTCCTTTTTTAGCATCAAAAATTAGATTTTTGAAATAGTATTGGTACATCCTTGTGGCAGCTGCTACAATTGAATGTTAATAATATGTAAACTTTTAAAATATTTGAAATATCTTAAAATAAAATGAAATTGACTATAGTTTCCCTGATAAAAAAAATCCATTTATATTCATTATTTCAATAATTTTTTTGAAATATTCATATATTTTTGAATTTATTCCCGATGAGGAACATATTCATTTTTAGTAGAGGTATCTCCACAAACGTTTTTCTATGAAAAATACTTTTTGCTCAGTTGCTAAGACTCGACTTCTTTTTTAAGCAAAAAGGGATAGAAAGCATATGTTTTAGACAGGAATTGAAGCTAGGTGATTGTTTTCCCTGCATTACTGTTCGAACGGGTGCTAGGATCTTTTTAGATACCAAATGGACTATGCCTTCTATCAGAAATTTAAACATCAATTGAATAATCATTATCATTTGGACGAGACATAAAAGCTTAATTAACAATGAATAAAAAAAATAGATATTGACAGAAGGTACTTGATTCAATTTCAATATCAACTTTGAACTGTTAAAACTTTGCACTATTTCACATATTTTGTCACTAACGACCAGTGTTTCGCCTTTCGGCATCTTCAGGCATCATATCAAATAGATGCAACAGAACTGACGCACAATAAACAGTTTACATATTCTATTTACCAATAGGTATTAATTGAGGGAAAAACAAAGACCTTAAATTAACTCAACATTAATATTTTAGTACTTATATTTGCCAAAGTTTATTAAAGTAAATCATATTTGAGTAAAATATCCGATTTTCTGCAACGGCATCTCTATAATATATCAGCCGTGCTCTGAAAAAACACAGAGGTCGTAAAAAAAGATTTACGAGCCTTTGATGGAAACCATTAATTGTATTACGATCGCGTGGCACCCGATTGGGGACTAAATTATATTCCTTTTCGAGCACTGGGATAAATAATATTTCATTCGGAGTAAATTTATTATTATCCTACTTTATCAGATTTCTTAGGTTATTCAGCACTCATTTTTGATAAATAATACGTTTTCTATGAAAAAAAATTATAGTAAATCATCAATAAAATAAAACTTTTCTTATTCTGAGAGTTGTGATGTTTTTGTTTTAGATCTACAACATAACCACATTAAGCGATTCAGGAACTAATTGAATAGTAGATACATAAATACATAACGATAACGATTTTTTTGTTTTTGTTTGTATAAATATAAGAGTTAATACATAGCGTAAAATATATAAATTATATATATAATATTACATGAATAATTTTCATTGTACAATTTCACGGGAAAGATATTTTTCACTTTCCTTAACAATTATAAAAGTTTAACTCGTAACGTTTTCGAAATACACGATTCAAATGAACCAAGAGCTTTATTTTACAAAAGTCAAAAATATTTAAACTTAACTGAAGATTATTTTGGATGGCTTATAAATTAAAAAATAAATAAAGACAGTTCTTAAATCAAAAACAAAATATAACTTTATATACCGTCGTAAATATTATTTTTTACAACCTTTTCCCGCTCTTTTCAAATTTTAGATATGTATCTAAAGGAAAGTTTCACTTGTAAATTTTTCTCGAAATTATTCAATCCAGTATGTTTCACGTCGCAGAGTACTATATATTTTTCATTATGTAGCACCATAATGTGCTGGAAATAAAAAGTCAATTTCCCTTTTACTCGATCATTTTTTGATTCGGGGAAGCCCCCCGAAAAGAATTTACCTGTTCATTACAAATTCATTCAGTTTTTCCAATTTCCAGCCCCGCATTATTTTTCCGGAAAATCGTTTTCCCCGGCCGTGAAAAAGCATTCCATTTAGCGTCGAAGCTTCTTTCGCTAGGCTAGCTTTTTCCACTTTGCTGCTGTAGGTATAACTCTTCAGGAGCTTAGCGTGTTTCAATCAGAGCTTTTAGTGTCATACGGGATGAAACTACTTTACATGTTGAGCGGTTTTTTTGAACGATGGTGACATCTTTTAAACATAAATTTATTTAATCCATCTATTTACAATGACTTCTCTCTTAAGATAATTGCTAACCTTAAATTTTCAATGTTTATCCATGTCAATTTATAAATTTTATTACATGATATCGATAGTGCATGCTTAAACACATAAAACTGTCATAAATTTACTTAGTTTTCTCATATCATCTATTATATATTGAATTTTACTTTTTCTTATATTCATGTATTGTAATCTATTATACACTTTATGAGCACTGAAATGTTTCTATTTTATTTAATGAAAATTCACTAGCTATTTTCAACTTCATAACTTTTCGCTCTACTTGTAGTAAGTGTCTCGTTTATTTAACATACAATGTATTTTCAGAAAAAATATATGTCTTATATAATTATTAATAACAATTTGTCGATAATTGTAACTAATTCCATCAACTACCAAAAAGAGAAATGGATGATTGAAAAGGAGACCATTAGAAATTATGTAATAAATAGTCTTGTATTATATTATATTATTAATAATTTATAGTTAAAAGTTAAAAACATATTCAGCTAAAGTTCAATACATAAACAGGCGAAGCTTTAAAGCATTCTAAAAGCAAACGCATTTTACTTTATTACCATAAAATTTGTGTTACTTAAAAAAATTACCTTTCTATAAAATGATTTTATTTTAGAAACATTTCGTATAGTAAATTTTTGCAATATATATTTCAGTCATTTGGATCTATATATAACTATTCATTTTTTAATAACGTATTAGCTTTCTAATTTAGGGAAAGGATTTATTATATTGAATTGGATCAAACAATTTGTTTTTGTTCTATCTTTAGTTTTCAAAACAAAATAATCCGAACTTAGATCACTCATTGCCAGCATTATCAAATTCTCATGACGATGAAAAATCGATAATGCTTGCGTAGAGCAAAAACATAACTTAAAATAGATTAAGGAAAGTGTAATTATTATTTTATGATAAAATAATCTATATAATAACAATTAAATGTATAAATAAATAACTTTGTCAGTTCAATGTTGTAATTCAAAATAATGTGTTATCAAAGCTCATTTTATATCTACAATTTGTAGTACAATATTCATGGCATTGGTACGACATGCTTATTTAAGCTCTAAATAATCTCAAATTGAGACATTAAACTCGAAACCAATAAAATTCCTGGAAGTATTTTTTGTTAGGTGGTAATCCGATAATCCTGAACGAAAAACTTTCTTCCAGATCAATAGAATTACGAAAGCTAACGAAGTAAGTATCTCAACTCGAATGAAACTTTATAATTCGCGAAAGCTTCCAACTCAGCCTCAGTGACATCGTAGAGAACCAAAAATTATTTTGTATTGAAATTTAACCGGCAGAAATGTTTTTGTATGCGATAATTTGAACAAAATTATACTTTATTTAACTCCATCAATTTTAAGTAAATGAAACACAATCTCTAGTATAATATTATATACACAATATTATTACATAATTACCAGGACTGGCTTAGTTCATTGTGGTGTAAGTATATTATTAACTGATTTAATTAATGGCAACTTAAGAAAGGCTGTTTATATTAATTGATATGTAATATTTACTGTTTTAATTAAACAAATGATTCTAAAAAATATTGGAAGTTACTTGAAAAACTGCTTGAAACCTGCTAAGTAGTCAATAGAGCTTAGAGATTTCTGGGATATGTTATTTACGTTTATAATTATTTATCAATAATTAACGGAGCTATCGCATTTTTTAAGAGAATTACTTGTTATCTAATAGCTCAAACCTTATTTTACAAATCCAGTAGAGATAGTGGTAGTTACCTACCCTTTGCTACGTTCCGTTCTTTGGTTTGGATGAGTTAAAGAGAATTTTTGACATCACACACACCTCATGTATCTATGATTGAAAATTGAATAAAAAAATTTTCAATTATCAACAAAATGTTAATGCAAAAAAATACTTTTTTAATTTAAATGGTAATCAAAACGCGGATACAATCTTGGTTTCAATAAATGAAGCAATATTTCGAGTCAAATATCATCTTATTTAAGCATACTGGAACATTCACTACCCTTGAAATATATATTATTTTTTAGATTTGAAAGAAATATAAACTATTTAATATTTTTGTTTCATTAAAAAACCTTCTTAATATTTTTATATAAAAATCAATGCATGTGTGTCTGTTCGTCTTTTATGCATTACTACACCATTCATCCGATCGATATGAAACTTAACAATTTTTTTGAGTACACTTCGGAAATGGTTTTGGCGTTTCACTTCCCCCAAAAATAAATGTTAAATCAAACATATATATTATTACCATTAACACTTATTTATGCTATTAACAAAAAAATTGTTTGTTATCATAACGAGTTATCTTGAATTTCCTTACTCTACGATCACAGAAACGCGTGACGGATCAGCTAGTTTAACATAAATTAAATAACTTTTCATTTCATTTATTGCATTACTAAAATATATGTGTTACATGTTCTGATTTTCTTAGAAGCGTCAAAAAGCTATAGTGACACCTAAATTTTCATTTTCCAGGCAAGAATGATATTCGCCCTTAACGTTAGAAATTAAAAACCTTATGATACTTGAAAATTTGTCTCAAAGAAGTGAAAAAGTTTAACATTTATGAAAACACAAAGTGAAATTACAAAATAATCAATTTTAATTAATATTAAAAATTAACTGAATCTATCGAAAATAATTTAACTTTATTAAATTTACATAAGACGTATTTTGTGTAATATTTAATATAACACAATATATTTAATATTCTCTTATTTTATAACGTATTTACTATTATTAGTTTTCGGGGGAAAATAATATTGTATTATGAATTCAGTGGTCTAAAAGGTTCTGAAATATGACGACCTATGATATAAAATATATGATTCTCTTAAATTGTTAAAATTTCAGCTATATATGATTCTTTTAATTTTTTTTAATGACATGTTTTTAAGAGATTCAGTTTGTAATAACTTTACTGCATAAATCTGGCTGAATTTTCTTATTGGCGCTTGTTAGATAGATTTTAAGGGCGTCAATTGCTTGCGGCTTATTTTCAAAGTTTTATACTTAAGATAGTCTAAAAGGAAGAAGTCTAAAGGCGTTAAATTGCACAATATGTCCATTTCACGTCAGCAACGCGCTGGATAAAATTTGACTTTTCTATTTGATAATTTGCTTTTATTTTCTATGGTTATTTGCGGTATTCTGTTGAACAATTAACACACTCACTTGATAGATTTTACTTTAAAAGTGTTGTAACCTAAAAAAAATGAACTTTCTCATTGAAAGCCTCTTTACAAGCATAGAATATATTCCAAAACTTAATTTATCAAATCTATGCAAATATTTGAATCCTACCACGCGCACTTTTTTTCTTCGTGGGTACAAAATTCCAAGAATATTGTAATCTCCTCTATCAGTAATTTTATTTCCTACATTTATTTCCTACATTTATTTTCCCTTGAGCGAACATTCATTCGGATTAAGCGACAAAATTTTGCATTTTTTGTCAAGCTAAAACAAATCCCCTGCGGTAGATAAAAAATAGATGTTTTATGTTAATTTATTTAGTCTCGCAAATGATTTTTCCTGTTGTAAATAGACTGAAAAAGCTCTACAGCCAAATTTCCCAAGCAATTAATAACAACGAATAATTATGTATATAACAATATTACCATATTGCTTGTTTTAATTTCCACTAGGTATTGAATTAAATATTTTAGTATGTCTATGTTAAATCTTTTCCCCTTCACCATACAACGTAAACGGATAGCCTAACAGAATCTAGAAAACGCTTTTTTCGTTTTATTAATTGCTCTGTCTCATTTGAATACAGTACAATATATGCGAACAAATTATGTCTGAATTTTCACTAAAAATTTGACTCACAAAAACAAATTCGAATAATATACTTCTCTAAAACATCTTCAGTTTGATAAATTGTTTTGTTTTGACCTTAATAAATTTTAAGTCACAAATTTTTACCATTATAAAATAGTGACATGGTTTTCTTTTGTTTAATTATCAAGTGATAGAATCTAACTATCGAGTCCATGTTGCAGCATTCAACTTTATTACCGATCTCTATTGTTTTTAACAGGTTAAATCTAAGTATCAAGAACTTTTTTCAAATAAATATATGAATTTACGTTTGAAGATGATAATTGATTTTGTTTTATGATAATTCGTATTCATCCAATCCTGAAATATAAGATATGACAAAAGCTATTATCTGATTAATAGCTTTTTCGTGCCCCATATTAGTTAAGCCCTTAAATATTAAAAAACTGTTGAGCATCAGAGAAACAAGAGAAGCAGCATAGATTAATAAAAGTATAAAAGTTGATATCAAATTCGATTTGTTGATACGTGTTTTGTCACTCAATTTAAGGGTCTTTCGGTATCTTCGGGTATTCTATCGTACGGATGCAATATAATTAACACACAATTAATGTTTAGCAGTATTTATATTTATTCCTAGTAAATAATAATAAAATAAAACTTAATCACTATTTAAAGTGAAATCAACTCATGAAAAACTCAATAACTATATGTATTTTTTATACAATTTATCATCTATAAATTGAGTGCTATGATTAATGAAATCATGTCGAGAGTTTTTAAGTTAAATTTGATTTGTTACAAATCTGTACAATTCCACATGCTTTGTCACTAACAACCCAGGTTTCGCCTTTCGGTATATCCAGGCATTCTATCACACGGATGCAACAAAATTGTGGAATCGTATAAAGTTGTAACAATTCAAATTTGATATTTAAATTCCATCAAGAACCTTCAGTTGACATCATAAAAAAAAGTTATTAAGTTGTTTCGGATATAACATGTATTTGATCCGAGCTTAGTCAATGCCTCTTGTATATAACCGATGTAAACCTAATCAGTTCTATCATCTGTATTATAAAATGCTGAAAGTAGAGACCCGTTTCGTGGATGGCAAAACGTGTGGAGTGTATAAATTTTTCATGTATTCAAATTCGATATTGAAATTTCATCAATTACCCTTAGTCGATAATATATTATAAATTATAAAGCGGTTGGATTAGTTGTAATAAAATTTAGAAAACCTCACAAAGAAGATACAACCAAGGTTTAAAAATAGCACTATCTAGATTTTATATAAAATAATTAAATTTCGGTGGTTTTAATTTCTTCCTTACCTTTTCTTGGCCTTACAGCAAAAAAGTTTTCAAGGTTTTCATAAAATTACATTTGAATAAAAAGAGTTTCAATATTTCAGCCTATCTTGAATTGGATTTCTTATAGAAGGTATACATAATAGTAACCATTCGTAAAAAGCTTTTTCCATCAAATGAGAGAAGCTTTTAACTTTATAAAAATATCAATTTTCCCGCAGGCCAATTATTACTTTTTAAAAAATGCTGAATATTCACGTAACATTAAAGTTAGTCACTTTTAAGGTGTTAACTGTCACTTCTTGATGGAAAGGCATTATATTTTAAATAATAAAAACACATTTTTTTAGTACTTATTTCCACAATATATTTTTTGATCAGGTCCTGATGAAATATATTGTGGAAATAAGTACTAAAAAAATGTGTTTTTATTATTTAAAAAAAAAAAAAAATTAAAGTTAGTTTTATTATTTTTTAGAATAATATTACTCCAGTTTAGTTTATTCGAGTAAACTCAGATAAAATAACTATCAAGTTTTAATTTAACAGAAGCTCACGTCTTTCTACCCACCACCTCTTGCTTTTCATAACAAAACTCTCCCATAACACAGAGTTAAACGCTTTCGAATGATTTCCATGTGTCATATTCAACCTAAAACTGTCATTATTTCACTAGGCAATATTCGGAAAAAAAACTTCTTCTTTTTGCTAGATCCAATGTAATTAGTTTTACAATTTTTGCAACTCAGGTGGCACTGTAAACCGGTCTGGTTGTCAATTGAACTAGTTTTCGTCAATTGTCCTTTATGCTTTATTTATCTGTTTAATTACTACACTATAAGATAACAATCGTGTGATATTACATTTAAGGTGCTAACTGTCACTTCTTGGTGGAGAGGCATGATATTTTTTATAATAAAAACTTTTTTTTCTACTTACTTCTATAATATATTTTTTGGTCAGAACTGGTTTCGCACAACGCGAGAATCAGTTGATAATGCTCGCGATAAGCGAAATCGGACCTTAACAAAAAATATTTTGTGGAAATAAGTACTAAGAAATGTGTTTCTATTATTCAAAAAATCTTGTTTTATATTGACATATTGATAATATGTCGTTATACTTAAAATAATTGATTTCTTATATAAGTCAGTTATTAATTATTGATATAAAAAACTAGAACATAGTATAAAAGCATTCACCAATTCCATATATGGATCTCAGTGATATTGCATTGTGTTAGAAGTAACTTACATTTAAATAATATAATATTTTAATTGTTTTTTTTCCTTTGATATAATAACTAAACAACTAAAACATAAATGTTTGTATTTCTTCATTGGAAGCTTTCTATAAAAGCTCTTTAATTCTTTTCAAGAAATTTGACAATATATGGCTTATAAATGTACGCTCTAAAGTCTTCTCAACACATAGTAACTCTGCTCGTACTATATTTCGCGTATGTCACATTGATCCAATATTCTCTTTGGGAGTTAACCCATTGATCAGGGCTAGATTGAGTATTAATTCCACCCCTGCATTGATTGCAAATTAATCGAAGTTTCCGAAAGCGGTAATTTGCAAGATTACCTGCTCTAGCCTGTTATAGTACACCAATAATGTCCGGGACCCTTTACCAGTAGCGTGACAGGGTGATTTTAAGGAAAGAGCTTAAAATATTATTATCAATTCATCATACGAATACTGCAATTATCTCCGTTATAATAATTGGAGCTTTATAATCTAGATCGAAAACAAGAAACCTACTAAATTTGCCAAAGAAAATTTTTAATTAACGATATACAAATAGAGAAAAAATGTAGCTAAGCATCGTTTAAGTTTATAAAGAAGTTTTCTTTCACACAATATCTGTATATTACGTCAAAGCGTAAGGACAATAAATCATATGTTATTTTTTTATGAAAAGGGACTATTACATAAAAAACAAATATTCAGAAAAGGCGCTTCAAAGTTGCCTTAAATACTTAACTTATTTTAGCATATGTTACGATATAATTTATGCTATCGACTGAAGGTGCTTGGTAGAATTACAATATCAAATTTGAATTGTTCGAAACCTTGAACGATTTCACATGTTTTGTCACCGATGACCCGGGCTTCGTCTTTCGGCATATGTAGCCATTTTATCACACGAATGCAACAGAATTGACAATTCAATTAAGAATTCCTGAAGATGCATTGAAATCTCAGTTCTGTTGAATATGTGTGATAGAATTTTTAAAAATGCCAAAAGGTGAAACCCGGGTTGTTTATGATATAAATTTTTTCAGAACAAAAAAAAATATTTGACAGTTCAATTCAAAATGCTTGAAGATGCATTGAATTTTTAGTTCTGTTGAATCCGTGTGATAGAATTATTGAAAATGCCGAAACCCAGGTCGTTTATTACAAATCTTTTTTCAAAACAAAAATTTTAATTTGATATATAACTTTATAATTATATATAATATATATAATTATATAATTTTATTTATAAAATCAACCAACACGAATATAATTAAATATTAATTAAAATAACTCAGGTTTTGTAATGTTGAGCATTGAAACAAAATCTCGAAAAGTGACGTATTCCAAATATACGTATTTAAACATGTATACTTAGCAACTATCAATAGAACAATTTACTTTACTTGTCAACGTACTCAACTATATATAAAAAATAATGTAAACCCCAATAAACCGTATTCTGAGTTTAAAAATCATAGTTCAATAGATACGCCACTTTCAGCAACACGTATCTCCATGTCCGTCGACGTAGGTAGCATAAATCGCGTCACGTAATTGGAAACAGGGCGTCCAGGGGATAATGTGTGCGATTAAGGCACATATAAAAGCTATACTTACTCGTTACGCAGAGAGGTTTACCAGAACTTAGTACTTTTTTTCTGGGAGTAAAGATTTATTAAAGTGAACATGTCGTTAAAAAAGAAAAAATCTCATAAATAGGCAATGAATCGTGCCGTTAGTGTTTATATTGCAGACAAATGTAAAAGCAACATTTTCTTAGTACTTTTTCAAACATATATATATTAGGGTACTTAACTGAAAAAATCATAAATTTTACCCACGGGCAGAATATTGAATCTTTATAAAAAATGTTTTACTAAATTAATTTCCTTCTTTAATTGAACTGTGTCCAAATTTTTCAAAACCCAGGTTTTGTCTTTCGGCATTTTCTTCCGTTCCCATCCGTTATCACCCGTGTGATAGAACGCAATCACACAATAACTTGCAATAAACAGTTAGCATGAGTTATACACAAGAGAAGTTAATTACAAAGGAAAAACACAGACTCTAAAGCTAGGATCCAAACATACACTGAAAAAACTTTCAACACTGTTGATTTAACAATAATGATAATCAATTCCCTGTGATAAGTTTTTTAATACTAAATACTGTTATTAGTCCTTGGTGCAAGGATTCAATATCAAAATAATAATCAAACATAATTATAATGCATTTGGGAAATTTTAGACTTAGAGATACCTACTTATTTCAAATTAGTGATATATATACAATACATAATTTGAGCTTCCAAGAACAATTGGAAGTGTGAAAAATGACTGGGTATAAATGAAAATTATAATATTTTTTATTGAAATAATCAAACATGTTATTTCTATAAATACTACATTAAAAACTATTCCTGACTTTATATCAGAAATTATATTAAATACGGTGTATTATTGACGAAATTCTGAAAATGATTACGATTTAAGCTATTTCTTACAGTTCTGACTATCCATATCAAGTGTAAATATTTGCATGAAGGCTTTTTGTTTCTTAGTTGTTTTTTTAAAGGAAATTCAAATCTTAAACTACTGTAATTTTTTGTTGAGTTTTCTTACCATTAATCTACCTGCGCTCTACGCAAACACCAAACATTATTATATTATGCAAGGTGTCTAGTCAATGTAACCAAGATACGCTGGCATTTCATGGGTGAGACAAATTGTTCGAAGCAAAGGGAAAATCTTCAACTTGCCATATAGTGATCATATGCTCTACAAAGTTAATGCATATTTTTTAATAATAAACTATAGTTGTTAACAGTATTATAGCATTGCAATGATAATGCTGAAATTAATATACAGAATATCGCATTCAGTTTTAAATTAATAACAAATAGTTATTTCATCTGGTGTATGACTAGATACGACACATGTTAAGCTTATTCTAGAAGTTAGTCATTATTTTACTGCTTTCTTTACTCATTAATATCTTATTGATACGTTCAATCTGAAAATGCTTCTCAATGAATTCTTTTCGTTATAATTTGTATTAATTTAATTTAATATTAAAAATAAACATTCCAAACGTCACCGCTGATTCCATCAAAAATGCTAAAAACTTAAACCTAGTTTTTATTTAATATTCATAGTTAATTTTTATTCTGATTATTGACTGAACTAATCTCATGGAGAATGTATTATATAAAGCGAGGTAGAATAAACAAGGTTAATTTAGCCGCTAAAGATAAACATTGAATTTAATTGATCTCTGAAATTTCTACAATTAATTGATGAGTTCAATATCATCTATGAGATAGATCTAAAATTTTTTGATGAGGCTAGAGATGTAATGCACAAAGTTTCATCAATTCAAATTTAATCATACAATATTTATACGAAACATAATTTTCTCTATTTTCTTTGAAATTATCTATCCAATATGACTATCACCTAAAGTTAAATTTGATTTTAAAACATAGTTACCTGATTCAGCGAACAAAGCTATACTATCGTAGTTGCAAAGTCAGATGTTGCAATATCCAATATATACACGTGTCGTCAGCTGAAACTAGACTCTGCTAGACTGCTAGAGATTTCATTAAAGAGCATGGCCAGCAGGAATCTTTTAATTAACAATTTAAAAAAGTCAATTCACCAAAGTTTATTTTAGTTTTCTTATCACCTGTATCAAGAAATCTTAGAAGCCGCCTCAGTCTTTCAGAAACCTTTCGGCTTACAATATCACTTGTAATCGAACAAGATTTCAATTCGTGTACAGTTTTTTTCTAAATTGCTTAGTTAAAAAAGTATTTTCGGTGTGCCCCTGTCCTTTAATCGTAAATTATATTGTCTTTCCCGTTTTCCGTGGCCATCATTCAATTGCAAAGTTCAGCGGTACCTGTTGAAAATTAAAGAATAATTAAAGTACCATCATCGCAAAGCTCAAAGGGTCACATCGTTTGCTCGATAAAAGCGAACAGCTTTTTATCATTACTGAACCTCAAAACGAGTAACTCATTATACATGGTGAAGTATATTTCAATATCCTTTGCAAACTTTTAATTTCCTTCTTTAATTTAACGAAGAAAATGCGCATTTAATGTTGGCTTAATTTTCTTATAATAAATTTAATTCTGTTTCAGTTAATTTTTATATGGCGGTATTTGAATGATAAATAATGAACTGCGTTTTTGGTGTTTTTTTTTAAATTATCTTTAGTAAACAGCCAGTTGCGCATCTTGAATATTCCCTGAAAGCATATTTTACCTATCATTTTTTTTCATTTTAACGTGCTTTTACTGAATACGTATAAAATTATTGTCTTAATGGAAAGGTAACCAATATATCTACTCAATGATTGTTTTATATACTTATTTAATCCTGTCACAAAGCTGAATTTTATTTTAATCAATGTATTATAAAAACATAACGAATCCTTACATTTTAAATAACTTCAACAACGTTTACACCAGTTATATTCTCATACTTATGACTAGCTAGACACTAATAAAAACTAGGCTGTAAATATTTAATCCTTTTAAAAGTCCTTTTTTATGGAGCTTTTATTTAAATGTCGTATTATGGTCGTCTATGTTTATTTCTGTTATAATATGGCCTGTCAAACTTCAGTTATGTAGCGAATCAAGGTAAATAATTAGTAATGACAAAAAATTCGTCAAACATATTTAATAAGTATTGTTTATAATATCAAATTGTCAGATTCAAATCGTTGAATCTCCATACAACACATCAGTATGAGCTTGTCTGTGTATTTAAACAAATTAATATGCTGAAATCTAGTGACAAATTTGTGGAAAGATTATAGAGTTCAAATGAAAAAAAATAAGCTCGTTTAGCTTTTGTAATCCAAACTAATGTTTGTTACATATCTATAAAGAAAACACTATCATACGAAACAATTTTCTTTTCAAAGTCTTCATAAATAATTCATATTAAACATATAAAAATATCGACTGAAAATATACACCAGTTTGCAAAGATAAAAAGCATGGTAAAGCAATTTCGTATCCCTTTTTTCAAACTTACGTCAGAATTGTAGAAAGCTTATATTCCCCTTGAGTAGGTGAATTTGTTTTTCAAACTGAGACACTCGGCATAAAAATGCTTAGAGCCATATATTAAGGCTAAGGTTTATGATCTAATGCAGAGGTGGGAAATGTGGGGCTTCCACGTCTGCATTATAGACATACAATCAGTTATATTATTTATTCGTATTATGTTTCTACGCAATTAAAATATTTTAATAGACATCTCTCAGTTCATCGAGAATAATTTTGTCAAACGTTACTAAAACGACGGTAAAAATTATCTTTAGCACCAGAAAAGGGATAACTATAAAAAATTGCGTATAAAAACCATACTTGTCACAATATTAAATATGTTTTTTTTTATCATAATCATAGTAAACTGATTTCTCGATGAATGAATAAACTATAAATCAATTAACCAATCAATTTTCATCTTGTAAATTGTACAGTTCATAATAGTAATGAAAAATAGTATATGTTAAATATAAGCGACTCGAAAGTTTTTACTTTTTACGCCTTTTGGCGGTGCCACACCAAGTAACTTTTGGTGAGCAACCGCTTCTGCTAATGTGCTCTCGAAGACTATTCACTCAAAAACTTTCAATAAACCAGAGAGCCATTCGAATATTTTTTTGTGTGTAATAAAGTGACAACTATGTATGTGTGGCAAGATCTATGCAACATTATGAATTTGATTTTGTCGCGCGGTTGGCTGTGCTACCAAAGTTACCTGTAGTGTGCCAAATCCAACAACATTCAAATAATCAAAATATATATACTGGGTGTAGTTTACATACACGCGTTACCCAATAAAATAAATTATCATCCTAGTATTTGAATTTATTCTTTATATATACCATTGTGGTCTAATCTTGGTATTTTCATCAGCAGATGGCATTCCTGCAGAACCGTTCTATCTCCTTGGTGGACATGTACATCGATAATTCTGAACCCTCAGAAAACGTCGGGCAGATCCATTTTTCGTTGGAATATGACTTCCAGAACACTACCCTCATACTCAGGATATTGCAGGTAAGACCATAAACAATTCATCATTAAAACAAATAAAAATACAATTATATGTAAAGATTTTCCTTTTACAGCGGTTTTATTATTATATTTTACTCGTAACAAAACAATATTGGTTAATTTAGAATATCTTTAGTGTAAAAGTTTGGTGACAAGCGTGTGGCGTAGCGTGTGGCGTAACGACTGGCGTAGCGTCTAACGTAGCGTCTGGCGTAGCGCTTAGCAAAGCGTCGCGTGTGGCGTGTAAATGTCTTCAATTTAATCCATTCAGAACACTTGCAATTGCAAAGTACATTCTTGAAAGCACGTTTCTCTACGGCACAAATGCTACGCCGCACGCTTGACGCTGAGGTTTTAAGCCAATCATACTTTATTATAAAAGTTTTGATCAATTACTTATAAATTACTGATGATTTTTATTTCATTTTTCACGTTGAGTAAAATAAGTATATCAAAACAAAAAAATAAGTTTTCAATTCAACTTAAACATATTTTTAAGTTACATTAATTAAGTAAAGATTATATCAATTAGATCACAGTAACCAAAGCCAATGTTAATATCTTTTACATTTTTTTTGATTATTATATTTAAGCTCAAACTTTTCATATCGTATCAAAGATACGTAGCAAAATTAATGCAAAAAGCTCTGTATTACTTTCCACATTTTGCTATAACAATTTTACAGTATATTATTGGTTTGAAATATGTTTAGTAATAAGCAATCATCTTTTAGTGTTTCGTCAAAATCTGCAACGAATTATTTTTGAAAACTTGCAATGCAAGTTATTTCAAAACTCTCGTTTTATCTACATGACATAGTATGTAAACAATATTATCGAAATTTAAACCCAATATAAAGGTTACCGATGTTTTATTCAGCGAAATATAAGTTTATGTATTTAAGTTACATTATAATAGCCACTTTTATTGTGCCATTCTGTATAAATATGTTTGTTCATTGTAAAAGCACGAGAATGCTTTTCAACGATCAGCAATATGAAAGGCTTAGCGATTGAGGCTTATCCTGAAATATCTTGTTTGAACAGAAAATATTATATTTTCTTGTTCAAAATGATATTCTTAAGTATCATTTTTCATACAATATTAGATACTTGACAGTTATTAAGCTTATTGATCGAAACTTATACTCACTTGAATACGCTACAATTAAAGTTAATATGAAATTTAAAGCTTTTTTTTAATGAATTAATAAAATAAATGATATGTTCACATAAAATCTTATCGATGAGTTGTGAATTGCTTTGAAATTTTATTTGAAAATAAAATCACATAGAGTTACATTTCAATACTTGGTTCTTAGCAATAAGAATTTTTCGGTAGAAAATATTCTTGTTTTATTATTTTTTTCAAAATTATTATTTGAAGTGGTTATATTAGTTCTTTTAGTTTGTGTCTTTTAATCTTTCAGAGTTGATCATTGGTGCCTTTTTTGTTTGATTTTTTTCATTTAATCTCCAATTAATAATTTATTTATTTATATGATAATATTTGACGATTAATGAATAAGCTTCAATCCAACGTGATAGAATATATGATGATGCCGAAAGATGAAACCTAAATTGCTAGAGACAAAACACGTGGAATTTTACAAACTTTCAACAATTCAAATTAGATATAAATTAAAAATTTACTTTATTGTGGAAAAAGTTTATCAGTATATTTTAGAGATTCTTAATTAATTGGTTTGTTGTTATACCAGTATGTCATATAATAAAATCATGTGTTCCTTAAAAATAGACCTTAACTATTGTATTATTTGGTATATACATAATAAGATATGTCAATATTCAAAAAGCCAATTGAAATACAGCAATTTTTTTCTTGTTTGAAAAAAATATTTATTGATTAATTGGTTAAAAATATCTCATAAATAATTATAAAAATAACCACCATGCTTTATAACATATTATAAATAATAGTAACACATGTTTTAGTATTAATAGTTATGTGATAATGCTCGCAACGAGCGAAACCGGTCCTGGCAATAACATATATTTTAATTTTTTTAAGATATCATGCCATTTCATCAAGAAGTGACAGTTAACACCTTATTATTGATACTATGTATTATTGGTTCCACGAATATTTTCTTAATATAAGAGTATAAGCGATATCTTAATAATTAATATACAAAACGTATTTCATAAGATATCATATGCTTTTCACTACAACAAAAAATATTTGGCTCTGGAGTTTTAGTAGTATTTTAGATACAGGAGATGCTTTAAGTAAGATTGTATCATAATATGAAATGGTATAAATAAATATAAGTGCACACTGCCTACCTGTATTTACGCGCCATGTTTTTCATTCGGAATTGCTCTTCTGGAGCGGAATACGGTTCTAAAAGCGTCCTTCCGGTGCGATTATGCGGGCATTAAACCTCTAAATAGGCCCCGATGTGCACGCGGGCCGGAAGTCCGTCGAGTTCCGAAACGCCTGTCTGTCATCTTCGATTTTACGTAAAACAAAAATGCTCCGAATTTATTCATGGCAACCAAACGACGGCTAGTGAAAAGTTCGTAAAAAGGTTCGCTCGGCATTTTCGTTACGTCGACTTCTATCATGTCTTATGACCTTAAGAATAGTTATGTGACCCAATGAATAGGGGCTGTAAACTTACTAAGCCTTTATCGAAACCTGTTCTGTATCTTCTTAAATTTTTCGTCTTGTCAACATAGTTTCAAGTGAGTTCTTACAGCAAATAACTGCGAAATCGATTCTTTCTCTGTTACCTGATTTATTCAAATAGAAAAAGGTCAACAGATAAATCTAACCCTGTAAAACTCGCTTGTTTCATATAGCAACTAACGGTTGCTTCTTACAGTAATAAAATATCTATTAATAACATAAGGTAAAGTGGAAAGAAATAATAATTATTTAATGCATGATTTCAAATTAGTTTGCCACCGGGTGCCGTCGGGTAAACACTAAAATTTTTATTTTATTTTAAAGCTCTATTAATATACTACTATTTTTGCCTAAAAAACTTTTATCAACCCTATAAAAAAAAATTAATTCAGATATCAGTGAAATAAATGTGTGATATTTTATGCTGTTTGATGAAGAAATGAAAGCAAAAGAAGCCACGCAAACCATCTGAAAAATATATGAAGATGTGTTGCAATGTTGTGTTGACACATACATTGCAACACATCTTCATACATTTGCTTATTTATATATCACTGTGTAGAAAATGTACACAATACATCAAACACAAATTTTGACCGACAACTATAGTACAATATCTTGTTAAAAATCATCGAAACAGTACATACAATTTACCTGCTTCTTCTTCCAACCAGTGGGCTTCCGACGTCCTTATCGACCGTCAGGTACTATCCATAGGATGTACGTGACAGACCTGAAGAAGGTAGGAAGCAAATCAACTGGTGAGTGACGGAAATTTGCGGAGGCGCTAGTTGATGAATATTATCGAAGTAAATCGATGAAAAAAAGTATTCTAAGCGCAGACAATTCTTTTAGGAATGTATAACGGCGTACGCAGGTAACCAACGTTTTCAATCCTAATTTCTGGTCCAGTCAATTCATAACTTCGATATTTACTTTGCTGCCAAATTCTTTCAACTTGGTGGTTATTTAAAAGTCCCATATATAATTGCAGCACTATAATTTAAGATCCTGATCATTGGAAATTTACAGATATAGACAACTATCGGAAAAACTGTTTAAAACGATACGACTACCATTCGGATCTGTTGGCCCCATTAGTCATGCTGACTTGTTGGAATCTTTTACAAATAAAAAAGCATTTAAAAATTTCACATCATATTATCGAAAGCAAATGAAACTGAAATCTTGAAAAAATTGTAATTTTTAAATAATTAACATGTTACCATTAATCTTAATTTTCTGCACACTTGGGTATATGCAATCAAGTATTGATAAAATCTTCTTTGGACATTACCGGCAAAACATTGAAACACACATGACGTTGTTACGCTGTTAGATACACCCACAAATAAAAGTGTTAAGGCTTATAGGCTTGTAGTAGTCACTACGTTAAATACTTTTGAGAATATTTATATTGAGTAAAATAATCTTTTCAATGATACAATCCCGAAAACAGGGTGAGCTGAGAGTGGTCAGCTAACCAATAGTCATATTTTGTTTACTCTTTATGAAAACAAATTCGACTGAGTGACCAAGTAACAGTGAATAGCTTATATTGAAATAAGCTTATAAGAAGTCTAAATATTTTATATAAAAAACGCGTTTCTATAATGAAAAAAATAGGCAAATAAAAAAAATATGAAAACGTTTTATTTTCGATATCGAATGGATTACGAAAAAATATTCTTTATTGATAATATTTTAATATTCACAGTCTTTATATTAGGTTCTAAAAATAATAATATTTTTAGATAAACCTAATAAATACTGATACAATAAATATTATTGCTAGCTATAAAAGGTAAAAAATATTTTCCCCTAAATAAACAAATAAAGCCATCAATTTTCTTCCATCTTCGTCCTTCATCACGTCTCCTTAAATCTAATAATACTGAGCCGTGACGCACAGACAAAATACCTGCCTGTGGGATAGATAATAAAAACAGTATGGGAAATAAATATATACAGACAACACTCTGTTGTCGATTGATGAATCGAAATATATGACAAAAATGTATTAGATGTTTTACAAATAATAGTGTGTTTTAAAATTCACCCGTATCGTTAGAAAATCTTTTTTTTTTAACAATAAATTTTTCATTTGGACCAACAGCAAACAATATTTTCTCGTAATGAGCACAAAAAGTTTAATGAAAATTTATCAATTTTCATTTGTGTCACGACTTCAACTGTCACTTCTCGATGAAAACTCGTTAAATATAATTTAAGCCATTCCCTGCTGAATATTAATAAAAGGAATATAACAAATCAAAACTAAGTATTTCAACAGTATTTGTGTTCACTAATATAATAAAAAGTATGTACACAAATTAAAGTGGTATTTTATTACAGCCTTTACTTTAAACACAAATGTTTGAACATTGTTTATACTCGTAAAAATTTTAATATCAACTAACTACAATACAACGTTTAGACGTTAGAAGTAGTGAGTAAAATACTTTTTCAAATATTTTTTTATCCAGATCAGGACCGGTTCCGTTCGTCGCTAGTATTATTGACTGATACATCGCAACACCATATCTTTTAAAGTATTGAATATTATTCTTGTCGTCATCGTTGATGAATATTAAACATTAATGTTGATGATATGATGATTTCATAGAGGCTTAGTTTCATAGGACCCCAATTGTTAAGCTAGTGAGTAACATGTTACAACTTTATATAAAGTTATCATTTTCATATAATTTTCTCTCTAAGGTTTTAAATACAAACTCAAATACCAGACGCTTTGATTTCTCTCGCACAAGCAGTTATATCTTTTGTTGCAATTGTACGAAACAAATATATTTACATATAACTTTTATTCTTTCTAGATTACTCAGACTTGTTGATTCCAATATAAAAACAGTGCAAATCGATTCATTTCTCTTTGTTAAGCTTTGTGTTTCAAAAATCTTGCAAAATTGGAAAGTAGTGTATTTTTCAAAATAAAACACATCGCTGTTTTTTTTTCCATCAAAGTTCTGTTGCTAATTTCAGAACTGTTATGCTTTTACAGAAGTATATCATACAATTATTTTTGTATTAGAATTGATTGTAATATATAATATAACAATAATAGAACTGTACCAATAAGTATTTCATATTTATATTGTTATCACTACGCTATAATTAAATCGTGTATTTCGAAATGATTACGAGTGACACTTTTCAATTGCTTCGGAGAATAAATAATATTTTTTCTGTCGAATTTTTAAATGATAATTTTTCATGTTATATGAATTTTATAGTAGGTATTATTCAAATGAAAAATAAGATATTTTTTCTTTAATGCTATATTTTTTAATTACGTCGCATTTTTTCAACGTGAAATTGTAACATTTTCGTACTACACGACTTTTTTCCAATGCTTTAATAACTCATGTACATACATGGGAAATTTGTGTATTTCAGTTTTTTTAAAAGATGTTTTCATACTTAACTCATTTTTTTTCACAATTAACAGTATTTATAATTTAACTTGTAATAACAATACATTAAAAATATTTATATTAAATCATTTTTCGATACTTAGAATTTAACCTCATTTTATATTTTATTTCAAATGTCAGTGCTTAATATATATCAATTTAAAAAAATCCAAGCTTTTCTTTCAAGGGTATATATTATTATATATGGCGTCTTTACGACTTTTCTATCTACATTTCCAGTGGGGTTGCAAGCCAGGTAGCTAGATGATTATTACTATAACGATAAAACCTTTTCTTCGTGATCGATACTGCCTCTTCAGTTTTCCTCTTTATATGGAGTGTTTTTCCGAGTAGCGTCCACACTTCCACTGACCGTTTTCTTTTATGTGAGGACACTTACTCGTCTTTGTATTTGTCTTTGGTGAACTTAGAGTGATTCAGTTTCAAACTCTAGTAGTTTTTGTTTCATTATTACTGTCATTTATTTTTATTCGATAAATTTTAGTGTAATTGGAAACAATAAGGTCGCATAAAATTAAGTCAATGATATTGTTTTGAGAAAATTTATTTCTTGCAATTTTTTTTTATTTAACAAATGTACACGTACTTATATTGAATTAAAACAAAACAATGTTTTTTTACATTAATTCTTAAACGATGGTAGGTGTTCCATTTGGTATGTTACCAGATGTGAAACGTGTTTCGCTATTTTAAGAATGATCTTTTTGCTAAGTATATCGTAAATCAATTTTAGGTTATAAAATGGCACTCCTTGATGGAAAGACATGATTCTTTAAGCAACAAAAACACATTTTTTAGTACTTTATGATCAGGACTGGTTTCGCTCATCGCGAGCATTGTCAACTGATATTGCAAAGTTACTCATTAGTATATATAGCAATAAACCTAATTTTTGACATAAAAATAAGATGTTGATAAACACTTCTCTCCTTTAACCGAACATAACGAAGAAATTGGAATAAAAAAATAGTATTTACTACTAGTGCTTGAACCTGAAAATTGTACGGGAAATAAATTTAATTGCGGAAAGCTTTCTGTTTCATTCAAATATCAATTTAATTTACTAATGATTACTTTTTAGATAATAGCTATCACTTCTTAGTGAAAAGACATTATTTCAAAAAAAAAAAAAATTCAATACTACTTTTACAATTATCTGTTATCCAGATGATGACTGGTTTCGCTTTTAGTATCATCAGTTCACAGTTCTCGCGATGAGTGAAACCAATTGTGATCATGATTATAAATGTTTACATCTTTGTAGTAAGGGTCGGAGAATGACGGGTTTGGAACAGCTAGAAATCAATAGACACCAATTATCACAAAGGATTCTTAACGAGCAAACTAACATAATAGCATCGCCACTTGTCCAGCCGTTGCACAAAGGGGTGGTCTGATTTACTTCCAGAAGGATCACTTACGTCCCACATATAATCTTATTGTCATAGACACCTATTGTTTCATTTAGAATTTTGAAAATTTAGTGTCATTGTGTTAAAGTAACAAGCTAGGCCGTTGGAACAGGAGAGAGGATGTGTTGTGTGCCTTTTCTGCACAGCTATATATAGACAAGCGAATGTTAGTTTAAGCATAGTTCTGACGACGGCGTGAGCCGAAATAGCTATCAACTATATTTGTTAAAAATAATTTTGCAGAACTAAAATACATTGCTATTTTTTCACCGTGTTAAAATGGAGTTCTACCAAGTGAATGCCAATTCAATCAATAAAATTGTAAGAGTTGTACTGAACATTGTCTTATCATTTTTATAATTGATTTATCTGTAAAAAATTAAGTAATTTATAAGAACTTAAGTCGTTTTTAACAAAAAAAAATATCTTCAAATCCATCAAAATTTACATTGATTTTAATTTGAAATAGTCTTAAAATGAAAGTAATGATTTTTAAGACACAATTGAATAATAAAAACAAGCCTTAAATGGACATTCTACTACATTATTTGTATTGCCAAATATTTGTAATATGCTACATAGTTTATAAGATATTACAAAAGCTTTGCAGTAATATATTCAAAATGTAGTGTGTTTAAGAGTGCATCCTGAAAAATTAAAAAAAAATATATATTTTCCACTCTGTTGACTCGAACCGCCCAAACCTCACCATTATGAATCGGGCTGTGAAGATATTCGATCAATAATTTCTTGGTTCAGTGAACCAGTGTGGCGGTGGCTATCGCCTGCCAATTATGCCGGGCGACCGGTTCGCTATGACCTTCAGATCCGGTCACGTGGTCACCGGAACGTCCGGTTGCCAACTGGCCACGTCGCCCTGATCAAGCACCGGATTCACACGCACCAGCGGGTGGAACGAGTTAATTGGAGAGCTCTTCGTGACATTTTCAACCGCACATTTGAACATTTTGAATACACAAAAGTTGAGAGATGATGGCATAATTTTCCACGCAAAACGGCTTTAACATATATACACATTTTCATTATTGTTTAATGTGATTTATTGTAATAGGAATTGTCTATGCATCAAACTGTATGTTTCTACTCGTTTATTTCATTGCTTACTAAACAATAAATACAAAAAAATATCTGAAACTATTTTTTTATGATTTGCAAATATATATTTATTTATATTTATTTGTCAAAAATACATATTTAATGTAAAAACATTTTTTTTTTTTTATATCAAAATAATCGTGACACGTGTTTCATCTCATTGAGAAACATCTTCAGATGATCATTAAATATCTAAATGGGCAGTTAATATCATAAAAACATTGTTATCTTTTTAATCATCACTCGCAGCTTTCAGTATTAAACATAACTATCCGTCAACTTTTGCACAATATTTAATTAATAAAATGATATTTAAAAAAAAAAAATTTATCTGAAGCGATTTCATCCATCCCAAGCATTACCAACTAAAACAAAATAAATAAAAAACAATTTATAAATTTCCATATTTTGATGCAATATTGAGACAAAGACATTCTCTATTGAATTGATTTTGTGATGTAAAGACTGCTTAAATTTTAATTTTTTAAAAGACAATAAGCTTAACCGTACTAGCTTAATTGTTTACTGTCACTTTTTGATGGGAGGGCATAATATTTTAAATTATAACAACACATTTTTATTCGTATTTCCACGACATGTTAAATAATGTGTTACTAATTACAATATAGTGCTTTTCCACCACGACGTGATATTTAACACCTAAAAAACTATTTTTTTTAAATAAGTTGCATTATACTCGCTCAACTTCTAAATTAAGCGTTAACTTAATACTATGTATACAAATATTTACATAAAAAAATACTTCGGTGTTCATAATAGTAACTATGTATTTTGTTTTTGTTTTTCAGGGAAAAGAACTCCCCGCCAAAGACTTGAGTGGAACTTCAGACCCTTACGTTCGCGTCACCCTTCTGCCTGACAAAAAGCACCGCCTGGAAACTAAAATCAAGAGACGTACCCTCAACCCTCGCTGGAACGAAACATTCTACTTTGAGGGATTCCCTATACAAAAACTTCAGAGCAGGGTAATTAATGAACATTGTATACTTCGCAATTCCATTGTACTGCAGAACAAATGCCTTAAGTCAGATTTAATAGGATTGTTTTGTACTATTAAATAAATGTGTGTTCAAAAGAAAAGGGTTGGGAAGCATTTAAACAGAGCAAATCTAAGATCAGATAGTTTTATTGTAATGAAATAAATTATTTAACAAAAGCTCAAATCGAATTACAGCAGTTAAATCAATTCATTACAAATTTTATTTATTATAAAAAATACATTTGAAGACAATAAGTAAAACGTATGTTACTTAAAAATATCTCTATATGGTGTATGGTATGATATTGAAAACAATGTTTAAAAAATATTGCCTTTTGAAGTAAAATGATGAAAATGAGCACTAACCTGGCGTCTATAACTTTATTCTTCATTACTATTTCTCATGTCTGTATTTTTATTTCTTTATGACTGAATTACTTTTATGTATAGTTTTACTAGGACGTGTTTTGGACTCAAAAATTACCCTTACCGCATTCCCAAGAATCACAATCTTAAGAAAAGTGTAATTCAACACTCTTATTTTGTACGCGTATGCAATTACCGCCCTTTCGTTTCAATAAATTTTGGTTTTTGCTGTTTGATACAAAATAAAAATCTTTTAACAGCGTTATATAAACATAATATTTTAATGAATCGTTAATTTAAATATAGATTTGTGCGTTATCAAAAAAATTACTCCTGATGTATTAAACGACTGATAACCGTCTTAACTCTATTTTTCTGTACTTATAATGTTTATGGACCAATATATTCACAAAAATTGGGCTTAATAGATATAGGAAAACACTATTAGATGCTCATGTAGTAGGAATATATATTCAAAAGGTTTTTCAATAGAACACTCAAAATTTGTTAAAATGAAAATAAAATTATTTAATCTACTTTATTTGTAATTCAACTGTCCGCCGCGGCTTTGCTTGGTAGCACATATTCGAGAGGTCCAATTTTCAATGACTTTGTCGCATAAATTTGACTGAATTTGTTGGATGGCGTTTGTTGCGTTGAATTTTAGGGCGGAATTTTTTGCGGTTTATTTGCAAAGACTTGCGACTTAAGATAATCTTAAAGAAGAAATTCTAAAGGCGTTATAATGCTCGATTTTGATAATCATTTACACGTCTACGCCACACGAAATAGTTATGCCTTATAGATGATTTACGCACGTTGTTCAAAACTATAATCTTAAATAGTAATTTGCCGTATCCTATTAAACAATTGACAATAAATTTGACAGATGTTACTTCAAAAACATGGCTGTTATAATCTAACAAACTTTAAGCTTTTCTATTGAAAGACCCTTTACAATCAAATCCTTGTTCGTTACAACTTAAATAATAGTGAAATAGTAATATGAAAATGAGTGGATTTATTAAATAATAATTATTTATATTACAGGTTTTGCATCTTCACGTGTTTGATTATGATCGTTTTTCAAGAGATGACTCCATTGGAGAAGTTTTCCTTCCTCTTTGTCAGGTAAGCCAAAAACATGGTTTTATCATCGGGTTCTAATTACTGCTTAATAAAAATAAATTATCAGTGTTTCAATTGGTATGAGATTGTTTATTTTTATTTTGTCTTCTGTTGAAAATTCATTAGCATAGAAAATTGAACTGGGTTTGAGTCTTGCTATATTCTCCATGAACTATTTTTTTCTCAGATTGTTTAATACTAACACTATGATTTTTAATATCGACTTATTAATTTAATACTTTGATACTTGAGTGAGAAAAAATTGCTTAATTGATTACTTTTAAAGTGTTAACTGTAACTTCTTGGTGGAAAGGCATGTTATTTTAAACAATAAAAACACATTTTTAGTACTTATTTCCACAATATATTTTTTGATCAGGACCGGTTTCGCTCATCGCGAGCATTCTCAACTTTACAATACAATTTACAAACAAATTTATTTATTCAAAACAAAAAAATTGTTTGAGTTAAAGGTAGCAGGTGTACAAAACCATGGGTTCAAGAACCAGGAAACAATTTACAGAAAATCATACAATATTGATACAAATAAAGTAAATTTGTATAAAAATTAAATGTTCACAATCTTAAATAATTACCAAATTTTAGAAAAATGAATCATTGAAACAGTATACACTTCCACATAGTTTGTCACTCACGACCCGGACATACATATTAAAAACTCTACCAAGAACCTTTAAGTCAATATCCTAAAAATTCAGTTATTTTTTCTAAATATTTTAGATGAGGTTTTTTAGATTCGTTTATTTATGAACAACGCACATATTTTTTGATTTTTAGGATAAGATCAACAACACGGTCTAAATGCGCCTGTTGAAAGCTCTTAATAACCATGTCTTGAAAGCTTTTAAAATTCTCGATTAAAAACTTTAATCACAGTTTGAGTGTATGGATATCTCATTTTGTAACCAAAACATTATAAATATTATTTTACATCCGTTATTATATAAAATTGATCTTATAAACTTGTAAACGCATTCAACAGCATATCGTTGGAGAAGATCTTTTTCACTCTCGATTTAGGCTACGTTTTTGTAGTTCAAAGCTAATGTTACGTTAGTAACTCAATTTCCTTCGGAACACTCACGTGACAGGATCCAAAAAAGGGAACCGGATCGGGATTAATTTGCCTCGAGAGTCGAGGGGCCAGACTGGGAAACTTCGGCGATATCTCATGACCTGCTGTGCGTACATTTACATAGATGGCGTATGAAATTTATGCGCATATTTATAGGCAGGACAATTCAAATATTTTTGCTGCTAACTTCAGTGAAGTGGAAGAATATTTAAAAGCATTTTTACTTAAGTCTTTTATTCAAATACTCCATACTTGAATTCTTTCAGTATTTTCCTAATGTGAAACGTATTGAATTTAAATGGATTTTTCTCACAAAAGGTTTTTTGTTAACACGGTGAAAAAATAGCAACGTATTTCAGTTTTACAATTTTTTTTTATAAGATATAGTTAATAGCTATTTCGGCTCACGCCATTGTCATCAGAACTACTTAGTACATGTAGTACACTACAGAACTTCATAGAACTATATAGTTCTGACGATAGTGTGAGCCGAAATAGCTATCAACTATATCTTATAAAAAAATTGTAGAACTAAAATACATTGCTATTTTTTCACCGTGTTATAATGGAGTTCTATCAAGTAAATGCCAATTGAAACAAAAAATGTTTTTTTATCTATGAGTCAGTTACTGTAACAATGTTATATGGTTTGTTTTTATTTTAATTATTTAATTTTAAAAAATCTACTGATTATCTCACAAGCTTCATTTTTGATTAGATATAAAGGTATGAGGTACTGCAATTTTATTCTTCTTTCATATATTCTATTTTGTTTTATTTGGTACATTTAAATATTACATATTATATGTTTATTGCTTTTTCAATGTCAAAAAGATTTCAAAACTTAATGTTGAAAATTAAATGAATAAATAACAGTGATATTAAATAAATTTCCATTCGGATATTAGTCATGTCAAAAATAAAACCAAATCCACATTAAATGACGTCATAAAAATGTTAAAATATTTGCGTTATGTAACAGCGAATAATAATTTACACTCAAACTTTAATTTAGTATTTGACGATAAAAATAAACAATGATACGTCCTTGTCTTCCAAATGGACCCAACAAAAACATTTGGTCACGGGAAGCTATAAATTGCCCAGGGGCGTACGGTATTTCTTACTTAAAAACATAATAATAATATCAAATACGAGATATGAATTATTGTGACTGTTCTTGCCACTTAATACAAATGAGTTTATTCTACAATTTAGAAATGTTTTCAGATTTAAATTTTACTGTTTCCGTGTTCACAGTAAGGGTTAACCTGAAAAACATGTTATTATTTATAACACTTTAATTTTGTTATGTATAAATTGTAGATTTACTAAAGTATAAACATGTTAACATTTTTCAATACTACCTCAATACTTTTATATAAAAATTATCAAGTATGTTTAAGCTCATCACGAGTATGATTTTATTTTTATACCATGAAAAGTTGTTACTTATTATTTAAGCTCTTTGATAACATATAAATCTGATTGAACTTAAAGACAATTAAGCTAATCTCATTCCCTCATAGTCCCGTCCACGTAGAACCATCCGTTTATCTACAGAAACGATCTTAAACAAATACAATATCCTTTTAAAGAGCATAGTAATAAAGTCAGACCAAGAAAAACATACCAATGAACGCTTATTCAAAATCAGATGCTAAAACACAACACGAATACAGATCTTAATATTTTATTTTGTAAGCTTAAACTCCGTTTAAAAGTCTCAGGTAAACTTCTATATACTTTTAAGGTGTTAACTGTCACTTCTTGATGGAAAGGCATTATATTTTATTACTCATCGCGAGCATTATCAACTGATCAGTTGATAATGCTCGCGATGAGCGAAACCGGTCCTGATCAAAAAATATATTGTGGAAATAAGTACTAAAAAATGTGTTTTTCTATATACTATTGTCCGTCCTCATACAAGCCCAAATAGTCACGCTTGCTCGATTTCAACTTGTCACAACTTTGAGGAATTCGATCAATTAACAGCCTCATTTTTCTGGATACTCTGGAATTCTCTTTAGATTCAACTCATTCGTCACACGTATTTATCAATAAACAGATACGCAAAAGATCTTATTCACTTAAACAAAGTAGTGGAGGAAGTCATATATTTTTTCATACTTTCTATATAACATGGCTAAAAGATCTGCCCCACGGGCAGCTCTGTATCAGACCAAGGAAACAAAAAACTCATTTATTTTTTTAAACAATAATTACACAATTTTCATAACTTTGTATTTTCATGATCAAAACTGGTTTCGAGTATTAAAACCGGTCTTGATAAAACTAATAAATATTGATAATAGCATTATTATTGTATTTTATGTATTTGAATATAATGCCTTTCTAGCAACAAGTGACAGTTTTCATTAAATATTAAATTCTTTTCATTTTGACAGTTTTAAATTATGGAAGGCATACACATAGCAGATAGAAGTGAAACAACTGTAGTGTACTATACAAATAAAACTTGTTTTAAATTTCCGTAATATCTAAAGAAAATTTCATATTTACCTTTCATAAAACTGTTTTAGTAAAATGGCTCTCTCTTGCCTGTCGAGCCATACCAATTTACCAAGCAATTTGAAAGCCCGCTCTTTGTTTTAAAAACAAGTTTGCTTCAAAAAGTAAAAATCTAGAATGGACCAGAAACTGGCTTGCTAGTCTTATCACGAAAAGCCTCATATATATCAAACCCATACACGTAAAACTCTTTTCTTTAGATTGCTCAAGCTTAACAACGACTTCTTATCACTTATTACGTTCGAGAAAAAATATATAATTAAGTGTATAAAATTTTTTTTTACTTAATTCTGTCTCGTGACTTCGTGAAATGGTAGACGAACTTGAAGATTTGTCCTTTTGTGATTTTATTGTTCACCGATTCAAATCCAACTAAAAAAAAATGATCGATGTATGGATTTGAAGACAATCATTGTTACATCTGAGACATTTTTATATTATTGATGTTTAAATTTAATGCGCTGAATAATAACTGATTACATTAATTTCTCACTTCAAATTGTATATAATTTTTATTTAGTACTTAATCATTTTTGAGGTTTTAAATGTCACGTCTTTGTTTAAAGGTATTATATAATAAAATCATCATGTTTGATTGTATTTTCTAAAAGTTTTATCGTCTAAAATCCGCTAATCTCAACGATTATCAATTGATCCAATCCAAATTGCATCTAAAGTATTTAAAAAATGAGTTAACCATTTGAATGCCGGAATCCTTTCCCGGAAATTCCTTTGAAAATTCACAACCTAATACATCTTTTTCTATTGATAATTCTTAACAACATGACTTGTTTTTATATTTCAGCATGATTCTAATAAATGTCATTGTGAGTTTAAAATATAAGATTATTTAAAACATTAAGACTTGGCTAGATATAGCGTTGAAGTACAGCGCGTAGACACGCTCATTTTTTTGTATCTGGCATGCTGTACACGGTGCCTTAATGGGCTTATGGTGTAGAAAAGGTTAAGAATTATCTGATATACGAAGCAAATGGTTCAAGAACTAAGACTTAGTCTACAAGCAATCATACAAAATATATCAAATTGATGTTAAATAATTTACTTACAAAATGTTAACGACTTCTTAAAAATAAAAATCTAGTTATTTGAAGTAAAAATAAAACTAAATCTAAAAAGTGCATAATTTGTTAAAGAGTATTTAAGTGATACCCATTAACAATAATAACGAGTAATTATTTTTCTGTCTCGTAAATAAAATATTGTATTGGATTTCCATTATTTTTACACAATCAAAAATCAAGTTTTTGGAACTATGTTTTGTGCCAAAATATGGATACAATCGTATTTAGATGGGAATAAATTCGATTTGAATTTTTTATTGGTTTTCTTATAACATGAATATGAGACATGATCTTTTGATGATTTTTTTTATAACTATGGTTTTACAACGTCTTTTTCCAAAAATTTTAACAAGATAGCTTTGACTTAAAATTATATTCGCTTGTGGTTTTAATTTGTTTTCAAATACTTTAATAAAACTTGACCCATCTTCACTTGTAAAATAGAGAGATTGATTGACTTTATAGTAACAAGTATTCTTAAAAATATTTTCCAGAGATACTCATTAAGATCGAACATAAATATTCAGAAAAACGCCTTTCTACTACTTATAAACAACCTTACAACGTATTATGAGCATTCCGATGCAAATCAAATTAAGCAAATACTTGCGACGTTTTAAGACATGACATTTCACATTCCAGGTTGACCTAAGCGAGAAACCTTCATTTTGGAAGGCCCTCAAACCACCAGCAAAGGACAAATGCGGAGAGTTGCTGACGTCACTCTGCTATCATCCCAGCAACAGCATCCTTACCCTCACCCTGCTCAAGGCCAGGAATCTCAAGGCCAAAGATATCAACGGAAAATCAGGTCAGTGAAATTTGATTATAGTAACTTTATCACTCAGGCTGACACAGTCGTCAGACGTAAAAAATCGGCATAAATTTACTATCCTATCCTATTAAAAACGTTCGAATTTTATGACATTCTTCCAATACGTATAATATTTTAAAACACAAGATTTCTTCAAGAGAGTTTACCAATTTGGTACTGTTAGGCTTCACATGCAAACTATAATATATCATAATTATGGCAAAATTAACTATTTTTATCAGCTGAAATTACGTGCATTGTGCAAAACCGGTTCTGATCGCTTTAAAAAATGTAAAGTTATTTTTAATATTACAAAATAACAGACCCTTAAACTCTTCAATATTATTTTTTACAATCAAATGTAAAACTTTATTACGTGTTGAATGCTTAGTTGTGTTAAATGATTTTAATGTTATACATCTCCCACAGCTTTTTATATTATATTATGAAAAAGTCCATAGCCATATAGTTTATTTAGATTAATTGCAAGCTACCAAATGGTAACGGTTTTTGCCAAGCAATGGGCTTCTGAAAGAAAACTCGCAAAGTAACCAGTGTAATGTTTTTCTCTGTAGCAGCTTCTGTTTATATTGCAGACTAAAGAGGCAGACAAATTAAGATAGCTAAAAACTACTTTAAATGTAAATTCGCGGAAAGGTTTTACTTCCGACGAAGTATCGCTTTATGTTTTAGGATTGACGTTGTTTTAAAGTTGAATCCGGGAGTCTTTACGACAATTTATTACGTACGTATTCTGAAACATTACGAAAGGTAGTGAATACTCGGCAATATAAAACAGGTTCTTGAGGTACACAAAGAAAGATTTTGGGCTTAATTGTGCAAGGAACGCGTTGGTATTTTTTTTTTATAAATAATCTACTGTAGATGCAAATTATGATATTGACTGAAGGTGCTTGATGAAATTTCAATATCAAATTTGACTTGTTACAATTCCATTCCATCCTTTGTACAATTCTATATATTTTTACACAGACAACCCGGGTTTCACCTTTCGGCATCTTCAGGCATTCTATCACACGGACGCAACAGAACTGACAAAATATGATAGAATGCCGAACAAACATCCTAAAATTTGAACCAAAAAAAAAAATATCTTTGAAGCAGAATTACAGATAAAAATTTACAGTCATGTGTTCAATTGAAAATTTTACAATTTATGATTTCGAATGAAGGTGCTTGATGGAATTTTAATATAAAATTAGAATAGTTACAACTTTGTACGATTCCACATGTTTTGTCACTAAAGACTCGGGTTTCAGCCTTCGGCATCTTCAGGTATTCTGTCACGTCAGTTCTGTTGCGTCCGTGAGGAATATGGAATCGTTCAAAGTTGTGACAATTCAAATTTAAAAATTTTACACTAAGAGTATTAAATGAAATTCAAAATATCAGCACGTTATTGGAATACATTTATTGAAGCACTTTAAATCGTCTGTAATAGATCTGACTTTCGGGGTAGAGTTTATGTTAAAATCATCCTTAAAAATTATAGTAGAGCTTATTTTCAGGTCAGATTGTATTTCCGGAGGCACATGGTATGCGATGCATCATCCAATTTCGTGGCGACCCCGAATTATATGATACTCGGTGTTTAATTACAAAATAGGTCGTACATAGTCCTATTTACATTCATTGTGGAAGCTTGCTGAACCTCTACATTAGACAGGATTATCTTGGCGGTAGCACACAAGCCATACTAATTTGTAAAAGCGAGCTTATCGCGTCAAGAACCTCAAAACTCGCATTAATAACGACTTGAATCTTTTACGCAATGTGGATTTTTTAACGATTGACTATTTGCGTCCATTTAAAAATAGCATTAAAATTAATTTTCCTGTTTCTGGTGTAATAGATTTGTTATCCCGTGTAAAGCTGCGAAAATGCGTATTCGTTCTTGTGTCAAGTTCGACTTTGCTGAAAGCCAAAACATGAAATAATACTCAATTTATTTTAGTATTAAAAAAACACAACAGCTGAATCCGTTGGCGAAATAATTAATTGCGATGTCCGTAACTTTTTATCTATTTTCTTTTTCATGAAAAGGGCGCCGTCAAAATTTTTATAACCTCTAATAAAAGCGTGGCAAGTAGCAACACAGAAATTCACTTCAAAAAATGTAACGGTTGAAATATTTAACCATATTATGATTTAATTTGCGAATTCAAATAAAATTACGAAGAAAAAAGCTTGCGTCTTGGCTGAGAATGAAAACAATTTTACATGAGTATATTTTGCTCCGCAGTAAAAAGCTGTGCTTTTATGAAAAAAGTACTGAATTAAGACAATTTGAAACTTTTTAATCTAACAATTCAAACAATTTCATCAGGGCAGTTTTAACTCGACATAATTCTTAGTCTAGTTAAAGAAAAAAGTCTTAAGAAAGTTAAAAAATAATAACGAGAAAACAGAAATAAGAGACATTGACTCTAAGCATATAAACAAAATAAAATTAAATCAATATACTTTTAATATGTTAAATGTCGTCTCTTATTGAAAAGAATGATTTTTTTAAAATAATAAAACCACTTTTATTTTAACGCTTGTGATATATATATATGTATATATGTATTGATTGACTCAGTATTTACTTGGTAGAGCTCTATTATTATACGGTGGAAAAATAGCAATGTCTTTTCATTCTGTTCCGATGAGAGTAATTCGAAATAGCCATATCTCATAAATTATGTAGAACTAAAATACATTGCCATTTTTTTACCGTGTTGGGTTTTTATTATTAAAAAATCAATACAAGACATCACATTCAACTCTCTTTTTACGCTGTTTTTAAATTATACGGTTCACTAAAAATCTTAAACATTTACAGCGCTCGCGACTAGGAAAACCGCTTGGGATTATAAAAGTATAAAATTTGTAGAGAAGGTACAAAAATATGTTTTTTTTATATTATATAAAAATCAAATATTTATCTTTTTCTGCATGGAATATTTTTTCTAATACGATTTCCATAAACCAAAAAAATAGTAATCCTTACGTAATTTATTTCTTAACAACAAGAATCAACAACACAGGGCAGTTATAAATAATAAAAAATTAAAAGGCTTTTTACATGTTTACACAATATATAATACATGTTTGACACTTCTTTTGATTATTGATCGAAAGAATTTATTTTTAATCCTTCATAAATTTCACCGTACATTATCAAGTAGCAATGAATATATATTATTTTTTCTTAATCAAAAAAATATGACATTTTTTTGTAATTTACTAAATGGGTTTTCACTTTTAACTAATATATATTGTATTTACGATTTTCTCTACAACAGTGCTTTTTTTTATAAGAAATAACACGATTACGCAATTTTGTTTTGTTTTTTTTTTATTATTCCAAAAACCAATCTTTCAAACACCTTTTTTAAAGGATTTTTTCCACGCGGTTCTTTTTAAGAAAGCGTCCACCATAAAAAAATTACTAAGAAATGTGTTGATTTCCAATTAATCGCTGATTAATTTTTTGATTAGTGTCTTTAAAAAATAATGACAACCGAGAATTGAGAATCGTTTTTGTCTCAGTCAGTAATGTTTTCTTTTTATTCAGTTTGAAGTAAAAAATACATTTTCTTAAATTAAACGGCAATTGTTTTTCTTTGAATGTTTGTTATCCATATCAGCTTGGAAACAAATAACAATCGAAAAAAAACTTTTCAGTTAGCTTCATTGCTATGAGTTTAAATAAAAGAACGTGAGCTGTGACCATTAATTAAGTAATCTATTTTTTACATTTTAATGTCGCGCATAATTAAAGAATTGGCATTATAAAATGCTTCTTTAAAATTTAAACGAATCAAGATTTTTATTTCATTATTAAATATAACGAAAAATTCATTTCACAAGAGATTTGAATTATTCGAAATGTTTTTTTTTTAATTAATTCAAATTGAACTGTAAGACGACATTTCAATGAAAAAAAACGGAATAATTTCTTTTGAAATTTTGTGTCAATAAAATTTTTCTACTGTATAAATTTTAATTCAGCACTCCATCGTGGTATAAAATCATTACAGTTGTCAACCTCAAAGGTTACAGTAAATAAAAACTCACTAGTTAAATCACGACTGAAAATCGTGTGTGCTGTTTTCAGATAATGTAATTTTGGATCGCTTCTCCATTATTTATTTAAGATTGTGGTTAAAAAAGATACTCGTGTTAAAGGTGCATTCTCAATTACAATTACCCCCTGATTCACGCAGTAGATACGTTTTTCCACGAACCCGTGTGAATAAAAACTGCGAAAGAAGCAAGGTGCTCATACAAAATTAAAGGGTAAGCTGTATATAAAAAAAAAACTTCTTAAATGAACACATTGATTTAAAATTTTTCAATTCAATTCAAAATTAAATATTTCAAAACCTTGTTCGTTACATCAAAATCATCTATTCAACATTGAAGCAGGTACATGATGCATTTTTATTGACCGAATAAAATTCAAACCACCTAAAACAATACAGCAGGAAATGAATATACCTCGAGTTGATTATATATATTTCTCCACAAAATCTCCAATTTTATTGTTATATTTGAATGTATATTGAAAGTATTGCCTTGTGGAAACAGTAGTTAATAATTTTACTTATCTATATGAAGAATGTATCGTATAGAAATACACTATTTCAATTAATAAAAACGCACAGCTTAAAGATTGAGAAGTATGAAATTGATATATGAAAAAATAACTGTGGGCTAAGAGCACTCTTCCTTCCTGAAATTGTCTATAATTGTAGACATTAAGCGCGACACAATATGTCCAAGATGACGTACGTATTTTTTAATATATCTAATGGCTTTTAAAAAGCACAGTCTGGAAAGCTCGTTTGCATGAATCAAGCTTACTTGAACAAAATATTTATACATATCGATATTGCTACAGAACCGTAAAATAAAACACCCATTTTCCTTTATAATAAAATACTTTTAAACTTTTTTTGAAATTGAGCTTACAGGTTATTTATTATAACTTAGAAAAAGGTTCTATAATAAGGTATACATAATAAAATATTAATCCCTATTGTTTTCATTAAAAAATGTTTAAATTTAATTTAATCACTTTTAAGTTGTTAACTATGACATCATGTAAGAGTGGCTAGAGTATTTTTTTATTTCTACCATAGAGCTGGTTGGACGGTTCTAGCTTATGGAAATAGAACTAAAAATGGATTTTATAATTAAAAATCTGAGTTTCATAAACTGTTTGCGAAAAAATGTACACTATTTGTTTGCAATTATTACAGCAACATCATAATTTAAAAAAAAGAATGATTAGTTTTTCTCTAATCTTTATCTTACCCTATCTTTATATACTTAATATCTTATAAAAATGAAAGTCGATAAGGTGACACCATTAAATAGTGAAATACGGAAACAAAAAAATATATTTTGATTCTTTTTCAGTAAATTGCATTATACGCTTTATTTAGTAAATAAATTTCCCAACTGAATTCCATCAAACACATGCGTTTTTCTTTGTTTAGTTGAAAAACTGATTTATTTCGAAAGAGATACACAAATACTCTACGCACCATCCTAAATAACAATTAACCGTAACCCGGTTGTTCAAAAAAAAAGATTTTTTTCACATTTTTCAGCGCAATTTTCCCTCGCTTCGTTTGTTAATATTCTCCCACCGAACTTGTTGTTGTGTTTAATTTCACAGCGCAATCAAAACTTTTTGTTTTTCACTCGGTAATTTTGTTATTTATTTGATGCTTTTCCGCGAAAACTTTGCGCGTAAAAACGTAAACAATGTCCTACATTATAAAAGCCTGCTTTCAAAGCTTCACATTTCCAAGTCGATGATTTATTTTTTTAATTACAGGTACACCAAAGCAATAATTAGAGATTTGAAACCAAGCTTTTGGGCAGGGCAAATTTATGGATGTTACCATTGTTAAACATAATAGATTATATATTGAAATTTCATACTAAAGTAAATTTTTTATTTTATCAAAGATCTTCTATTACAACAAGTATCGAAGTCTTACTTAATCACAGTCTCGATCATTGGCTTTCAGAAAACTATCAAGTACTTTATTAAAAGAATATTTCATTTTATTTCCTAGAAAACAATTCCTTTTTTAACCAGTCTTAAAAAAAGTGAAGAAGACAAGATTGAAAACAAATGTCTCTTTTTTTTAAATATTGTATAACCAAAATTAAAGTTTTGTTATATTTTTAGTTTAAAAGATAATCTAGTTACCAATATAGTCTTATGACTTTGGCGAGAGTTTTTCACACTAACCAACTATCAACTATTCAATTAAGTAATCAAATACAATAGAGTAACTAATTTTGTTTGAATGAGTAAGCTATGGTAGAATTAAATGAGATAATGTTAGATGTTTTGTTAAATTATTAATTAAATAACTAAACTAGATATTTGGAATTGCATACAGTTTCATCGATCCAATCGGGCGTGCGTTGCAATGACCACTCAAACAAAATGAACCTCTAAAACTATACTACTAAGAGCTTATTCGGAAATTAAATTCAGTTTAAGAATAATCGATGGTATACAAATAGTCATTAGAAATTCATAACCTTAAAGTGTAAGCACTTGTTTCCACAGTATATTTTTTGATCAGGGCCGGTTTTGGCCAGCATTGCAAAGGTGTTAACTTTTTAAAATACCAATAGTTCCTGATTATATTCAAAATAATCGAATGGAGTTGGTACTATTTAAAAAAGTTTACATTCAGTGAAAAGTTCATTCCCAAGTCAAATTCAGTTTATAAGCAATTGACAATATCCAAAATGTCATTCTCAAAGTGTGATATGGTTGACTGGTTTGTAAGAGTTGTTGTTGTAGTTAAAAAGCTTTGCAATGGTATAAATAAGATATATTGAAAGTTTAAAATATTTTCGATAATTAATATAGCAATACATACAGGACAAACATACAAGCATTTATTTATTTATATATATGTCAATGCGAAACCACGGTTAATAATTTCGTGATGATTTATTTAGAACCAACTGTTTGACAGAAAAACATCGAAACAGCCTAGAGGTTTTTATAATTTTAATTACGAAAAAGTATAGCCATAATTTAATCGCTGTCAAAATTCATATGTTTACTTTATGCGCATCCTTTACGCTTTGCATACTAATTGAAATTGCAGCGAATGGTGCATTTTAGTCCATTAACGTGAAGTTGTCATTTCAAGTAAAACTCAATTTACGAGAGGCGATGTTTTAATGGAATTCTATGTGAATATTTAATCTTTAACTTAACCATTACCGGGAGTGTTCCCTATGTGTCTATCTTAATAGATTTGTTTACAATTATGAGAGGCAAATATATGTTATTACCATCTTCATTTTTTTACTTTTTTGTGTTTTAATCAGTTATACTGTGACTTCTTGATGAGGGCGTTATTATAAACATTTTTTTTGACACTGTTTTCATATGTTTTATGAACAGGACCGATGTTGAACGAACTATCAATTGATAATACTCGCTATGAATGAAACGGTCCTGATCAGAAATATATTGCGGAAATTATACTAAAATTTGTTGCATAGTGATTGCATAGTCGTTTTTTTAAATCATGTTTCATTCGTATCGGGAAATTGCAATTAAAGACGTATACGCATAAATATAGATACACTAAGCTTTAAGCTTGCGATGAATAAAACCGATCCTGATCATAAAATATTTATATTTTATAAATATTTCTTAACATTTGTTTTTATCATTAAAATATTCACCTTTATCAATGCAAATCATTGGATTATATTTTATTTGATTTGAATTTTTTAAATCTAAATTTTCTTTTAATGTTATCTTGCGTTTAAATACTTTGAATACGTCAAAATATATGATATTTATTAAACGATTATTTTTCATTTAAACACATTAAAACTTAGTCACCTTTCATTAGTTGGCTTATAAATGGAAATATCAAATGAAGTCCAAATTAATTTTCACCACTGTGTGCTATATCAATTTTATTAAAAGCTTTTTCGACTATTAAATATGTTCGTTAACAGTTTAATTAAAAATATATATATAATGATTATAAGTTTAACAAATGTTAAATAAGCTATAATTAGTGTATTTATCATATAATCCTTAGCATGAAGACGAGATAAATAAAAAAATATATTAATTTAAATATTCTTAGTAGAAATTATATTATCCTTCACTCTTGCAATGTATCATGTTTTCAATCAAACAACAGTGAATAGAGCCGGCATCAATACCTCTATTTCAATAAAGAACAATATAATAAAAACGTAAAGAAAACAACAATTTATCTTCTCGGACCAATAGCTTATTTTGCTTGAGCTTAAGAGTAATTTCACCTTGAAAATAATATACGTAATTTTTTTGTTTTTTTTTTCAGATCCCTATGTGAAAGTATGGCTGCAATTTGGTGACAAGCGGATAGAGAAACGCAAGACTCCCATCTTCAAGTGCACCCTGAATCCAGTTTTCAACGAGACTTTCAGCTTCAACGTACCTTGGGAGAAGATCAGAGAGTGCTCACTTGATGTTATGGTGATGGACTTTGACAACATTGGCAGGAATGAACTAATTGGTAGGATTTTACTGGCTGGTAAGTGCTTATCATTGTTTTTAAAATGTGATAATCCCAATACGTAGTTGAAATATAATATGCTATAAGGAAGATATCATCATTCATATAATGATGTCAAAATTGCTGTGGCAGATTTTTATGACAATATGTTGCTGAACATGTGTGTACTTGAAATATCAAAAAACTAACAACCTGGCTATTCATATTTTTCTTTTTTAATTCCTTTTTTTAAATCATACTTAGATTATAAACAAACAATAAATTGGGCATATTATTATTGAAAATAATAAATCTCTATTTAAACACACCACTGGCACATTATTTATCTTATAAGGTGAAAGAACCTTGAAGTATTATAACAAATAGTTTCCTTATTTTGTGAAACTTTTATTCAGTTTATTTACCTTTATAAAATAAATATTGCTTAACTTCTTTTTCATTCAAAGCTTCTGCATTGCAGACACCTTTTTGTGATGCTATTTGATTTTATAATTCTTTTTATAGGTAAAAATGGTTCTGGCGCATCTGAAACCAAACATTGGCAAGATATGATCACTAAACCAAGGCAGACTATAGTCCAATGGCACCGATTAAAACCTGAGTAAATTGACAAAAATCGATTGTTTACTGGCAGCCATTTTGCGCTGTTAGTCAACCATCTTGAGACAACATCTGTGAGCACGTAATGGATACCTATTCTCGTAATGGCTCATCAGTTGACTAATGAGAATAATAATTATGTAAAATGAAAGTTGGGTTATGGTATCTAAACAAATATCGATTTGAATCAGCTGTGAATGATTGTATTTATTAGAATGTTAAGTATTTATTTATTTTCACATTGTTTATAGATGCAAAATTATTAAGTTGGCACAATAAGACATAATATGTAGTTTTTTTATTTAATTTCCAGTTATGTGTTAATTAATAGATGTGCTATGTTATTGTAATAATCGTACATTGCTAAATATTTTCATACTATCATATAATATAAAAAACAATGTTTTTTATAAAAAAAACATTTCTTATTAAAACTATCAAAAGTTGTTAGAAAACACTTTATTTTTATTTTGCTATTTATGCTTTACTTGTATATATCATTATAATTTTTGAAATTCTACTCGTCAAAATGCATAAACATACATTTTTAAGCTAAATATACTCTTATTTGATTTGAAATCTTTTTTATTTGCCTATATAGATATATATATAGTATTGTACCTTTGTAGGTTATAAAAATTAGAGGTTTCAAAGCTCATACTGTATCATATATACTTATAAAAATGTGTCTAGTTAAATTACTAATTTACTATTTTTTTAAAGGCACTTCAAAGAAAAGCCAAATAGATTCTAATATATTTAAAATGAACCAGTTGTGTTTATCGTTATATTATAAAATTCACAGCATATTAATTCCATTTTTTTTTGTGTGACATAACAGATAATTTCACAAATATCCATTATATTTGATTACAGTTCCACCATATTTATTTGCCATATGCCATTGATAAATTTCAAGCTACATTTGAAGTGAGGTGCCAAATGAACATCATTAGTACTCTTAAAAAATGTAGGTTTAATTTATTCATACTTTACATGTCCATCAATTCATAATAATAAAAAATACCTTATCATTTGTTATGTCAGTATATTTACTTGATAATTTATTGAATCTTTGTGAAATTTTTTTTTTCATATGCTTAAAAACTGTTGAATAAATTAAAATATACACATTCATTACAGAGCAAAATATGTTTTTGGAAGGTTCTAGAAAGTGTTTCTTTAAATTATAAAAAAAACTCAATTCAATTTTTGGCTAACTTCATAAGACTCTAAGAATTATATCGGTCAAAGTGCATTTGTGAACATTGTTAAGTTTTGTTATGGAAACTTGAATTGTTTTCTTATAAAAAATATAATAAAACCAAAAATTAATATTTTTTTTGTACATAGTAAAACACAATATTCAGTACTATTTTCAAGCTTTGATAACGTAAAATTAAAATAAAGATCAGTTTCCAACCGATTATAAAAACTTTAAATATAGTACCAAACATTGTGTTTTATTATTTAATATAATGCCTTACCAACGAGAAGTGACAGTTAACCTATGCTAAGACATCGTTCTTTCACTTACCTATCATTTTTTACTACTTTAAACCTACCATATGTCCAGAATTAAACAATGCTCTACACATTTGAAAAAAGTTTTTTTTTTTAAGATTCGGAATGTTCAGAATTTTACTAAGTATGGTGATATAATTTTTATCATTTAATGCATACAAACATTTTATTTTTAAAATCTGAAACACTTTTGCTTTATAATTGTAATACAATTGTAATTAAGATTATATTACTTAAAAATCGAATACAAAAAATTATATAAAGTAAAGAGTGCTTCATAATATGAATAAATGATTTGTGATAACATTCATACATTTTTTTATAACCTTAACACAATCTTACATCACTTAATGACAATGAATGTTATTTTTTTAAATTCAAGAGTTTAGTTTATTCAATATTTTATTAACCTACAAATAAACATTTGTAATATTTAGTGTGTAAGGAAAAAAAATGTATTTTAGAATGAACATATTAAATGTAAATTTTATAGTGAAGGTTCATTGTATGATTGTTTTGTTTGTTTTTGAAGTCAAGCTATTTATCATATAGCATAAAAAAGTAATGAAGAATACTTTCAGTTGGAAAATGAGTGGCTTTTTTTGTATAATGAGTAAAATATTAATATATTTAGCAAATAAGATTTGTATCAAAACAATCGTAACTGTCACATTTATATTTTCGTCTTATTTGCTTGCAGTTATAATTTATTTTCGACTATGAGAATTATTTTTTGTATAAATTTTAAAATGTTTGCTATCCGTAGTAAGCAAATATCCATTTTTCTGTGACAAACTTGTTGTATCTTTATACAGGTAAGTGTTATCTTTTTTATCATCAAAAGAAATTATTAATCATCAATAAATATTCTTCAAACGTTTTCCATAAAAAAATAATATATATACTGTTTAAAGCAGAATATTAAAAGCTTTCATCCAAAAGCTGTGTTTATTGGATATTTTTGACGGATACAGAATTTAGAATTAGCCTATATTTATCCATTTGCTACTTCCGAGGAAAATGTTAATATCTTCCATTTAGTATATCAAAGCATTTTTTATTTTATTAATATAACATATTGATTAATATGTCTGAATTTTTAATTGGTTTACTCGTATTTTATATTGGAAATAAATATTTTCTAATTCATATTTCATCCAACAATAATTATCAAACTTTCCCACATTTTACTATATCCAAATACAGGAATTTTAAAAATGTTTGTTTTTTTAGATTCATTATTTTGTTTTTATAATCTAAGTATTCAAGCGTAGACTGACAAGCAACATGTAAATAATACATATCGTTGTCAAAAAATTATCAAAAATTTTACCCTGAAAACAAAAATTATTTAATGTTTTTACCCTGAAAAACTAAGATTGCTTGCTACTTCTGAAAATACATATTATCAGATAGAAAATTTATATACTTATTATATTATATAATGATTTTTTTTTACTATAATGATTTATTTTGTTATTTTTTGTAGTTATTATTTATACTAAAATGAATTAACTGCAAGCCTTTTACTTATAGGCAAACATAAATTTTATCTGGCTAGTTATCAAGAGAAAAATGTTACCTGTAACACTGTATAAGTCAATTAGAATTTCTTTCCGTGAAACCAAATCAAAATAACATCTGACAAGCTTATGGCTAAGGTTTTTCTAGGAAAGTTAAAATGAAAGCCAGTTAAAGCTTACGTAGTGCTTATAAGTCAAAGAGGTATTGTATAATGTACATTTCCTGGTCGGGAAATTGAATAAGTAACTAAATATGACGAACGTGATTCGAATTTTCTAAAATTCCACAGTGTGTTGTATTGTATTAACTGTAGTGCCTACAATTATTATGTATGTGCCACAATGTTGAAATTTTTATAATAAACGTGACGAGAAGATGGCATTCTTCATTTGATAATGTCATTTAGATGTTAAACATTGCATTTTAATATAAAAAGAAAATTCTATGTCGTACAAGATAATATGTGTCTATGTGTATTAAAACGTTATTCTAAAAGTACCTACATAATAACATTATCAAAATATTTTTTACTGTAGTAAAATGGCTTAGAATATACTGGAAAATTCAAGCACTGTTGTTTAAATTGATAGAAATCCCTAAATAAGACTCTTATAGTGATGTTGCAAATTCGTTCAGTGTTAAATATAATTAACTGTTTGCATTCAGCCTAATCAAATATGCCACAGTAAAAATATTGAAATATGCAGAGATCAATTTTTAACTTGGCTTGGCGTTGACAGTTGTCACTGTTATCAATTGTCATTTATGTTGCATACAAAAAATTTAATTATCATTCATCCCAACGGCAAGATTACGGTTGAATAAAACAAATTATTAACTATTCCTATAATACAACATGAATTGGTTTAATGTCATATTTTGGTTTTTGTGTAGAAAATGTTTAAATAATTATCTTACTGATAATTAGTAACACTGCAATCACACCTTTAAAATAATTATTTATGGAATAACTGGTAGATTAAATATTAAGTGGAGAGGATATTAAGAAGAGTTTATTATCTAGATACCATATACTAAAATAAACATTTTCTGTGAAAAGAATTATTTTTTATTGTCAACGTTAACAAATAAATGTTTAATTATTTCAAAACAATACTGTAATAAGCTTTTAAATATCACAAATCTATAGAAAATAGTTACTGATTACATTTAAAGATTAAACAGTATTTTATTTCTGCTTAGAAACTATTATTAAAATACTGAAATGTTAATTGATCTCATATATTTTATCCTATTGATAAGCATAAAGATCAAAAAAGATAAATACATGCGATGAATTCTTATTTATAAAATCATTATACGATTATAAAAAATAAATTCGATTTTAACCCTGCCCTGCCATATTGCATCATAATTTACAATCTATTATATATATAATATATATCATAAATTAAAAATTAAAAAACCACCAATGACATCTATAAAAATCCCACAAGACATCTTATTGCGGACCAGAACGAAACATAAAACGCTATTCTTAAATTATTTTGAAATATCAACGTTCAATTAAAGGGTTCATATATTTCTATCATTATTTGACAGATATGAGTTTATTACATTTGAGTGTCCTTTTATATTTTATAAATAGTTTGGAAATACCTAAAATATTTTTTTTAAATATTGAGGATTATATGGTGTTGAGAATCGATGCCGTAATAAGATAGATTGAATGCTTTCTAGCTATGTGATGAACATTCTCAATACCTTTTAATAAGTTCATAACATAACGTGGCCAAATATTTGACATAGACGGTAATAAAAAATTATCTGTATAAAAAATAATACTGTAGTTTTGTCTTAACGTTTTCACAACTTATCTGTTTAGCCAAAAAAAAGAGCTTATGTAAACAACAAAAAAAAACAAATCAGAAAACTGCTGCAAATCTAGTTAATTTATTTACTAATTATTAATGATTATTGTATAAGACGTACTTATAAAAAAATATTATTGATCCGTACTAGAAACGCTTCACCAGACTGCGGTCTATTTTATTTGATTGCTTAATTTTATTTTTGAAACATAATATTTATTTTGTCTCGTAAAAATAAAAATAAAGATGTCATTTTTGTAGCGCTGAATCTGGTGAAGTTTTTCTACACAGATCATTTAGAAATAATATTATGATAAATGTAAATTTGCTTACACACTGTGTGCATGTACCTATGTGTTTTACAAATTTAATAACGCAAGTTTTTATGTGGTTGGCAATATTTATGGATGTGTTGAATTAATGACATTTTATAATAATGTAATCAGGTTAATAACTGTTAGTATTTTTTTATTTGAAAAGATTTCAGCATTTTGAAATTTTAAAAAAGTTAAATGTACTGTGTGAAATTAATATAATATTTAAACTTACATTTTTTTGCAGGAAAGCTTTTGAGCAATTGGCAACTGTATCCAAACTAGCTCTGCTAACTCTTGTATTTTTTCTTTTGATTCTTCTATTAACTTTTTTTTTTTTGTTTAGTGGGAATTTCTACAGATTATTATATTTGAATCTGTAAAAAAATGATCCGTTTGAAAGAAAATTAACTTAAAAGTAAACTAAAAGAAATTCTTTATAAAAGTTTTTTAGTTTTTATATTTTATATCAGAAAGATATTTGAAGTTCACTATACATTTGCTATGAATATATAAGTTTTACGGTTATAAAAAGAGACCTACTGTTTATTATCCACAAATATTGATTGAGATGAACAGTGCCATCTGTAAAAAAATATTTATCAATTTTTTTTTGCTGGAAAAATTTATACTAATAGAAGTGTACAAAAACTGCGTAAATTAATTAATATTTATAATCAACAGTTTTCACAGAAATGATAGTAATAATAACCAAATTGTTTCTTTGAAATTTATTGATGCCGTTTATTTTACTGAAATGTAAATTTTAAAAAATGATGTCGTTAAATTATTAGAGAACTGCCATCTATAATTGATTCACCATCACTCTAAATTTATAAGATTTTTATCTCTATGATAATATTTGATGGGTATTAAACATAAATGTCTCGAGAATAATATTTCAATGATTAATAATATTTTTGTAAAATGTGATATAGACTAACTTTATATCTATATTATATAGACAGCTTTGCCAAATATTTTACGGGCAAGTTTCATTATTTGGCATTCTAAATATTCAAGACCTTGCATGATTTGATGTCTAATAGTGATCATTAAAAGTAAGAAAGTTTAATATAATGCTTGATTCAAATGGACGTGAAACTGAAAATGGATTTAGGTAAAACGTAAAGGTAATTTTTTTATCTGATTCAATACAACTCAAAAATTTATCAACAAAATTGTTTTCAAATAAAAATACTTCACACAGAAATATTATCAAATTATGAATCAATCTTAAATAACAACGGCCATCACACAATCATTAATTAAACTAGTTGGTTGAATTAACATTCAATTTCTTGAACTTCTATCCAAAAAAAAAAAAAAAAATTTTTTTTTTTATTATTTTTACATGTATTTTATTGAATTTGGATTTGTTAGATAATAAGTTTGAAATACTTCTATGCACATTATTTTTATCATTACAAATATTGTGTAAAGTATATATCATTATTATTATTGAAAATCAAATAATATATTTTTATATGTCATTGGATAACTGCAAAAATTAAATATTTTGAAATTATTATCGTATAATATACAGAAATAGCATCAAAGAAAATTTCATTTAAACAGTATTTGAACTATTATTAATGAACATTTTTTTTTGTTTTTAAGAACTCGGTTATTTAAAAAATTGGTATTTTAATTTCAACAAAGATATGATTTATTATTTAATCCTGTGATTGCTGAGCAACTATATTTTGTTGTTTGTGATAGCAACGAAAATTGCCACGATGCTCGTTACTATCGGCATAATGATTAAAATTATATAATGGACGAAAACAGTTAAGTTTTTATCAATTTTAATTGATAGCATTTCTTGAAAAAATTTGAAAAATATCATAGCAGCTTAAGGGTTAACCATTTTATAATATAAAAATCTTTTGATTTTTTATTAGTTTATGTCATTTTCAGACAGCGAATGCTAATTCAGGCATAATAAGGTATTCAACAGTGCAACATAATCGCAAAATGTATCATGTACCTTCAAAAAGTGAAAATGATATTGAATATTTTGTCAATGGTGAAAATTTACACTTTAATATTATGCCAAAGGCATTCAAGTAGTGAAGAAAAAATCTTTGCTGTTTATTTAGTAAAGTTTCATTACAAAACATTTAAATAATGAATTTATCAGTAATTTAATCCAAAATTTTAATTGTCTTTTTTATTATAAATAAACATTTTCTTTATATTTTACTGTCATAAATATAAATGGTAGGGTTGGCATAAAAACGCAATATACTGATTATTTTACCATTATATTTTAAAATACATTAACAAATCAACGTTATGTTTTATTTAAAGTTTTAATCCAATATATAAACAACTCATGTGTGTTTTGTTTTTGTCTGTTTTGGAAAAAATGAGTAAGAATGAAGCAGCAGAAAATTGTAAATAAATGTTATATTAGTAAAAATATAGACCTTAGAGATTTTATTGAAGATGGCAAAAAGAAACATTGTATTAGAGAAATAGTAAAAAAATGAAAATAATTATATATTATATTATTACTAATACATCATTACGCAAAATATATTATATTACATTATTATACTTTAAAAGATTAGTTTGATATGATAGATATTTCAGGCATTATAATATGTAATGAATTATAACATATTATTACATAACATGAATTATGTATGGAATATTACTGTGGAAACTTATTTCCTAATAAAACAAAAATGTATTTCAGTTAAATATGTGTTTATTTATTATTAATTTAATACCTTTAACCTGTTTCCTGGTGGGTCTCGTGGAGAATATTCTGACACCTGATATTTAAAAAATATAATAATATCAAATCCCTCCCAGTTTACCCATTCTCTGAGACATTTTATTAACAAACTCAAATGTCGACATATTCCATGTGTACAAAAGTGAATTCAAGCAAATACAGTGAAACCTCGATTCCACAATTTTCAAGGGCACTAAAAAACAAACGAAAAAAACGAGAAACAAGGAATGTGACTGTGTGCTTAAAATGATAATAAAAAAAAAGTAAAATCTTAAGTAGTCGTCGCCCCTTTTTAATTTCCGAAAATGAGGCTTTACAAAAATTGGTAATTATGAGAGGGTTTTGAAAAATTATATTAATTAAATCTTCACTTTTGAAACAATTGAATAGTTTTTAAAATTCTTGTGCAATCCATACTTATATCCACTATGTGCTCAGGACCCGCCTAGCGTGTTCATATCCGAAATGTAAAAAAATAAATATTGTTTGTATATTTTACTAGCCGACAATATTCATTTCGGATTTCATTGCCTCTGGATCTTAACGCGCGTAACTCTTTTTTGGATAGTCAAGCTGAGTCTAGACGTGCCGTTGTAAATATTTTTTGTAATTTACATTCAAATTTTTTTCATTGTTTTATTTCGCTGCTGATTTTAGCAATAAGGATATAAAAATAACCGGACTATTTCTATAACGATGTTTTGTGAAAATTTGTTAATTTTAGAGTTTGAGCTATTTAGTGAATTGTGAGCAAAAATAAACGCTTTTTTAATAATGTAGTGTAGAAATGTGTGTGTATATTATGTATATTATATTTACAATCATAAAATTTTCATTTTGATTTTCCTCCAAAAATGTTTATGAAAAAATGGATTTTCTTTTCAATTTGCCAGCATTTTCACAATTTATGTCGATAGATACATAAAATTCAATACCACGCATAAAACAACAAATTTCATTCTAATCACACCAAAAAGTCATAATAAAAATATAAAGATTTGTGGCAAGCCTCAGTATTGAAAAAATCCAAATACTAAGCATAAATAATATACATATATATCTATACAATAAATAAACGTGTTTGAAATAGTTAATTCTTTGGAGTATATATTCGTTAAGTATAGAGTGGATATCTCTTTCTGCGCCGAATACTAACGATCAAAATCAAAACCATTGCACCATCTCTTTGGATCCCGCTCTAAGGTTTAGATTGCCTTGATAGACTATGTGCCCGCGAATAAACGAATGTCAGAAGAGGTCGGCTATATTTGACGATTTTTTGTTTCAGTAACGATTTCTCACATCGATGATTTACCTCCTCTTCATTATGTAAGCCTGGTATTTTTCCATTGTTCGTGTCGATGAAAACTTACACCCTTGGACTTTGGTCGTTGAGTCAGCACATACTCTATCGTGGAATTAATAAATAAAATCGGTACCATCTTTCACTACCTCTTAAAATTTATGTACGCCTAATACCTTGGGCGATATTACTTATTTATTAAAATTTTCGTGGTGCGATTAGTGGAACGCATTTGCAAATAAATGAACGTCTTAAATATATAAATAATTGCAAGCCATTTGTTTTATTTTTTCGATCTATTTTAAATTCTATTTATATTTTGTCCCAATATAATAATATTTTTGGTAGTTAACATATTTTTATTATTTGTAACAGATTAACAAAATAATTAATATAATGATTAATTAATAATATCTTGAAAATATATATATATTGTTGATATTTCGAAAAAATGGCAGGCATATAATATTGTGCATAATGAATCATTTAGTTCATACTCATATCCAAAATTGATGGTCAGTAAAGAAATACATCATTTTTAATTTATTATCTTTCAGTTCTTGCTGACATGGTTTTATATAATATTTAAATAATTCAAACACAATACTTTGTACTATTACCACAATCCTTGAAAACAGGAAATTTCAGCCACTTTGATTTCCAATTAATACATTTAAACTGCTAAGAATTTTTTTTTTTTTTAATTATCAAATATTTGTAGAAATAAAACATGGGTTTTTAACATTAAAAAATAATAGTATATTTGATTGAAGCATTTTTCACAACTTTGGAATATTGATTAATAAAAATTTCTCTAAAAATATGCTAAAGAAATCTTAAATATTATTCTGGTTTTTAAATCTCTTCATTTTATTAGTCAAAGTGAAATTAACATTATATAAGAGATTAAGCAATGACAATTTTAGCACAGAACAGAATTATAATGAAGCAACAATATTTGAAGAATAGCAAACTAAATATTGATTGTCAATGAAATCTTTTTAGTTATTTTATAGTAAGTACTACATTTCAACGAATTTTTATTGATTTTTTTTTTTTTGACTAGTCAAAACTTTTACGCTTTTGGCTCAGTGGAGACAACTTCTACAGGTGTAGCCGTGGAGGTTGATGTTTCAGGATACTCCAACTTGACTCCCTCTTCACATTTGAAGACCGGACAACATAGAGGATATGAAGCGGTTTTGTTGTACTTTTCTGTAAAAGAAAATAATTTAAGCATTACATAACATGAAATACTAGATTTAGATCTTCGTGGCAGAGATTAATAATTTCACAGTGTGGATCGATGCAATTTTATACGGAAAGTTGTCAAAATGTGCAGTAAACAATATTTTATCATTTATGATATCGACTGAAGGTGCTTGATGGAATTTAAATATCAAATTTGAATTGTTACAACTTTGTAAAATTCCACATGTTTTGTCACCAACGACCCGGGTTTCGCCTTTCGGCATCTTCAGACATTCTATCACACGGATGCAACAGAACTAACGTAAAATTTATTTATTTATTTATTTATTTATAACTACACGGTACAAAACTTACAAATTATCAATTCATTGCTTTTGCAATTTTAACATAATTAAATATAAAGTGTTGGAAATTCAAAAAATACTCGGTAAAACAATCAATAAGGATTGCATAAAAAAATGGTCAACCAAGTAAGCTCATGAAATATCTACTTTAACTGAAAAAATAGCATTCGTCTGAAATCACTGTCGTCCACATGAAATACGTCAACAATCAAACAGTTTAATTTAATTATTATTGGATTAGTATTATTAAATTTGTCTTAGCTGTAATTTACTGCTTGCCTTAGGGTAAGTGTTTTCCTGTAATTAATAACTTTGGTATAAAGAAATTTTTTATATTTTATCAGTTTTCAAAAAGCTGCAATAATTTTTGATACAAACATGTCACACCGGCAAGTTGCTGGTGTATATAATGAATAACCGTGAAGCGCACTTACAAGTCTATTAAGTTTATATATATGGAAATTTCTCCGTGGCTATATCTTTTTTTAAAGATAGAGTTGAGATAAGATTAGTGGTAAGCTAATTATTCTCCCGTAGTCCAATATTAAGGATAAGATGGTAGAGAGATATTTCAATATAATTTAACACGGTAAAATAATATCAATACATTTTAGTTCTACAAATTGTTAAGTTCTAGAAAACGGTAAAACAAATTTCGTACAATCTTATATTTTGTATCTTAATATTTTGTATCTTATATTTTATATCTTAATATTTTGATATTTTTTCACTGTTTATAATGGAGTTCTGCCAAGTAAAAGACAATTCAATCAATAAACTGTTAATATACTATTAACATTTTGCTTTCTACTCCAGTTGTGGGTTGCCAAGACGTCAACGAGGGGCTTGCTTAATGTCAGAGCTATTCACGGTAGAATACCGTTGGTATTGATTTTTATCTCTCTCGTTCAAATATTTTATGAAGTAACTCTAAATGCAATTGAGTGTTACGGAATACATATTAATTGTATTTACTTTCCAACAAAATTACTCAATAATACATTTCTTGATATATAATATTTCAACCATCTACAGAAACTCTAATAGGGTAACTTTAACAAGGGGCTCACATGATGCCCTCCAAGTCTTTTTCCATCCCCTGGTTTACTTTACTTCAATAGTAGTCTTATTACTTACACCAAAGAACTTTTATGTTATTAATGAATCAAATAATCATAGCTTGTCGATTTTACCTGAATCAAGTTGGCACTTGGGGTTAGGTAGTGGGGCAGGTCCACAGTCTTCAACCAACTCCAAGAGTCTTGGAGGTGTGTCTTCGGAAACGATGCATGTGGATCGACCACAGAATGCTCCCAATTCCCAGCTGTCGCCTGGTTTTACTGTGGTGCAGAGTGTTGAAGCAAAGCATAATCCAGGATAATCTTGAAAAAAACAAACACATGTTTATTATTTCAGACATTTTGTTTATATATAATGGAACAAGGATATATCATTCTCACAAACATCGTTGATTTCGTGCTATATAGTCGTGGCTAAACACTCAAAAGAACAATTTCAAATAATGCACAATTATTTATGATATTTACTGAAGGTACTTGCTGGAATTTCAATATCAAATTTTAATTTTTGACACTTTGTACGATTCTACTTGTTTTGTCAATTCATTCCACTTGGCTTCTTCAAGCGTTCATCAGATTCATCAGAAGTACATGAAGATGCCGAAAGACGAAATCTGGGAGTGACAAAACATGTGGAATCGTACAAAATTTCAACAAATCAAATCCCCCTATTTATATAACGTCTAAAAATAATGGTTTTGCCACAAATACTATCATTTTTAACGGTTTTCGTATAATAATGTTATATTTTTTTCTAGCCTTAGCATATAGTTAAATCTAAATAAAAAGATTTATAGCAAGGAAATATTCTATTAGAAAATTATTAAATCAAAAATATTATTTTAAATAAAAACCGGTTCATCGTCAATAATCAAATTCTACTTTTATTCATTCAAAAAAGTGAATTTGTTACCACATATACATTAAATTAATCATCACGGTCGAAAGTTGAAATAAAATAAATTAAAAAAAACCATTTACGCTCTTTTTGCAGAAAAAAAATATTATCTGATACTGATTGCTAATGTTCCAAAAATTGATAGACGCCACTTTAAAAACAACATTGTCATAAATTTCGTTTTCAGCTCATAATTTTTTTTCAACACTTACATTGGTATATAAGATTTTGAAATACTGAGTGTTGGAGGACTTTTTATATAAAATATACATTATGACTGACAGTTTTGAAATGTGTCATTATAATTGAATATAAAATCATTGCTTTAATATTTAAGCAAAGTACTAATTAAAAATACTTGTACATGTAGGTATGGTGGCGTATGCAATAATGAGGAGTTTTATTACAAAATCTTGCGACAACAATAAAAAAAAAAGGTTTCTATTCCGTGTGAACAAGTTGAAATACCTATATAATTAAATACAGTATAGATAACATCATTATTGCTTATTTTTAGTTGACTGTAAATGACCCCAGTCATTGACTTTGAAAAGTAAATTGTTTTTTATTTTAGTCTTCGAATCAATTTTTCAATACAGTTGATAGAACCAGATTTTATTGTAATTATAATGATTTCCTTTTTTTAATCTTGATTAATACTTTTAACGCTTTCAAAGTGAAGTATGTCAACAAACAAAGATGTCTGTATGTTGACTGTTCGAAAAACAGAAAAAAAGTTTAGGTTATAAAACTGTAAGGCTTCGATTCAAAGCTGACCAGTATGTATTGCTGATGAAGATCTATTCTCTTGAAGGCTCCACGTGTAATTCAGAGAACTTATTTTTCGTGAAGCAAAGAACGAGACTTTCATAACATTTAAATAAAATTCTTTATGAGCACACTTTTTTAATCACAAATATCTCATTGTCATAGTCGGTGGACACGAAAAAAATCGAAATAAGAAAAATGAAAACTGTTTTAATAGTTACGAAATGCTTATTTTTTTAACATAAAAATACAAAACTATTAATTGAAGAATATTTTTAGAGTAATTAAGTTATATATACTCAATGCATTTTTCTTGAAAACATTACAAAAAAACGATTGTGTAATAAATAATTTGATGATATTTAAATCGTTCCTTCTATATTTGTCATTTCTATTTAATGAAGAGGGCTCATCGCGAAATAGCAAGATACGTTAATGATAAAACACACCGCATAGTACAATTTTATATTGACAAGATGAGGACCGGTTTCATTCATCGCGAGCATTATCGATTGATGATTTGTATATAAGTATATATATTTTAAAATAGAGCAAAAAAATATATTTAACTATTTGAATGATAATAATGCGTCTCCACCGAGATGTGATATACAATTAGTTTTATATGAATTAATCTATAATATTTTGTATGTAAAAACCGACCGGCTATATTGGAGAGAAACCGACTAATAAAATTGAATAAAAAAACCGTTTGAAACAAGTAGATATGTTATGTAACCAAGTTATCAATTTTCTAATAACTTTTGAATGGTATTTGCTTCTTGTGAATATCTCTCATTACAAATTCATTTGATGGTGTCGGTTGTAAAACTATTTGTAGAATTCTGACTAACATTATTATCATGTCAATAGCTCGTTCTATATTTTAACGTCATTCATCTTATAGATAAACGATGCAAACTGTAACTGACAGTCAGTACGAGTAAATTTGTGAACTCGTCAATTTGAGAAAAAAGTTAAACGAGAGAATAAAATTAAAGACGTGGAAGGGAACAGAGTTTAAGCGGTTCAAGTTTGATAAATAATATGTTAAAACAAACTGAACAACTTGGTAACGATTCAATTAAAAAAATAGCGACTTAAGTAATCGAAAATATTCCACAACTTTTAGAACACCTTAACATCAGAATTTTAATACATTGTTATACATATTTGATTGAAAGTAAATACTTTTATAGCCGAATTGACACTGAGCTGTCGACTTATGATATTCATTTCCATTAAATGAAGATGTTTTTCTGCCTAATTTGAAGCACTGTCAAATTTATTATGCCATGACAAAAATTTTAAAGTGCATTTGAACCGGTTATTTTTTAAGTAATGGCATCAGTAAATTATTACAAAATTTTTCCATAAGTGAAACCACATTAATTCAAATAAATTCATAACATGACAATATTATGCAAACTCCCCTGCAAAGGTTTTTACATTTTTATGTAGTTATGGAAAAATCTCGAACTCATTTTTGCAACGGTGGATACATCTATAAAAAAACATTATTCCGAATATTTTTTTTTAAGCAGTTTTCCTCAATCTGTCATATTTTTTAGTAAAATAAAAACGTTTAATCGCAAGACATATCACAATAGCAATTCAATGTTTTTTTGATAATCATTTTCATTCATAATGTGTCTTTTTTTAGAGAAGTTTATTGTCTTTCGTTGCTTTTAGTTATGGTGTTTTTATAGGTAGATTAGATGCATATAAGTTCTTTATATCTTATTTCCGTGTGAATTCTATTCAAGGACTACATTAACCTTTAAACAGTTAAGCCTTTAAAAATTAACAGGACAAACAATTAGTCCATTTATTGTCTGCCCCTATTGTGGAAACCTTAAAAAGTTTTATTTTAATTGTTTTGCTCAATACGTCATAGATAAGTGTGTTGTTGTACAAATACTTTTATTTTATCGCATACTTTTTACACCAATTTAGCTAAAAAACTACTTTTATAGCAAAACTTTTCTGTCTTTTTGAATTATCGACATTTGCGTTATAGCATCCGCTGGTCTTATAAAATCTGTTATGTTAACAAGGGTATTCATAACATTAACTATTACATTAACATAAACATGTCAAATATCTCGTAGAACAAGGAAGGGTCAACAGAATTGTTATATTAAATTTATGTTTATGTTATATTTACTTTCAGTGTTACGCTGGCCTTCAGAATTTGTTAATTTAGTTGTTTTTTCTTAGAAAAATATCATTTGTAAGCCAAAACCTGTTTATCCATTAGTTGATGAATGAGAAAAAACAATTTGTATAAAATATTGTATGAATAAATAAGTTTGAAATGTACTATAGAAAGTTGTTTCACAAACATTAACAATGAAAGATGACATTTCGATGACAGATAGACATTTCAAGATAATAAATTTTCTACTGCTAATAACTTATTCTGTCAATCAGAAGAGAATTGAAAGTCACAGCAGTATACTTTTTTTTTTACTCTCGCATTCATGAAAGTTATTCTTAAAACAGAAATTGTAAAAGTTTGCGTCGCAAGGTATTCGATTTTTTTTAAATTTAGAAACTAAGTACCTCATATAAGACTTTTATCAACAGCATCTTTCATCCAAAAACAAAAATCTCACTAATAATGAAGTTTTAAGGGATTTCTACATTTTTCTAAATAAAGTTTCTTTTTTTAAATTTGAATTTAATTTTTTTTTGAATTTAAGCAAACTTGGGTGTGTTTTTATGCGATAGATACTTTCCACGAGGAGTCACATAAAAAGACTTGAACTACTTACAAAACTGTGGGATAAGTTCCATTATTTCAAAAAACCGCATAACTTTAAATCAATCGATAAAAATCTTCTTTAAAACTGTCAATATCTCTTATTTCAAATTTTCTATCCATTTAATCCTTGAAGCAAGGTTAAAACTTAAGTGAGTACTTTCATGTCTTTTCTCTCTCTCTCTCTCTCTCTCTCTATTCTTTTGCGTAGTTTGAATGATTGTATAAAAATCAATATTTGCAAAAAAAACTTCTGTTAAAAGACAAATTTTGGTTCCCTGCTGAGCGTAATAAAGTAAATTTCAATACTGAAAGTTTTAAAAACGTATTTAGCAGTGTTAGCATTTATCAAAAATATGAAAATATTCAGCGCAAATTAGTTCACGTTGCAATTCACAATTTCACTCTTAGACTAACATTTAATCTTTTAAAATAAAATTTTTGAGTATCCAATATCAACACACAATAGTAAGTTGGCTCAATTATTGAGAAATTGGTCAGATGATAAAGGTCTTCAAAAATTTGATATATATTCATTAATTCTGACCTACGGCTAAGCGTGCATGGAATTCTTATATAAAACAGATTTCGGATCAAAATTTAAGCATAAAAAAAACCATTTAAGAATACTGAGGTCGCAAACTTTCACTGAGGAATTACATCCATAAATCTTTAAGCACGCAATACTCGACCAATTTAATTTTGCAATAGAAAACTTTATTTCTTTGTAGTAAATAGTTACATAAATAATTATTTATAAAATGAGAAATATTTTATGCTCCATAAAGATACCACGATGAAATTAGTCGTGAGTGATACTAATTAGCACTCCTACAATTAATTTATTAACATTCTTAAGCAACTACAACACGAATTAATGTTTGTGACATATCTTATACAAATCGTACAAAAATGACTATTTTTATATCAAATATTTTATTTCGATTGTTTTCCAAAGATAAAATTTTCTTTTTGGTTGTGTATTGCTCGAACGGAAACGGCAACACGATGTTTTGTAACGCTTGTTCTTAAAACACAAAAAAAGAATTTGACGCTAGTTCGAATGAATAATTTTGTTCCATTGCTTCTTGGTTATATTATGTAAAACATTGAACGGTGATTATTTTCTAATATTTCTTCAAATTAGCTTATTTTGAATATTTTGAATATATTTATCTTAACTACAACCTTCATCTTTGTGCATACGGTTTTACTGACATTGAATTTAGAAATAAAATGGAATTCCGCAATCAATATCAAATAACTAAAGATTTTATTTAATAAATTTTATTGATATGACCGCGTGTGATAAGCTTGTTAACGCGTTCTATAATCATGATTCAGGGTGGCTATACAGTTTTGACGTGTTAACGCGTCACACGTAAGTACAAAATTTTTGACCAATATCTCCTTTTAAAAACAACGACGTATTTTTACGTGACTTTTTGGGTATTAGTATAATACTCAGATGTAACAAATCAAGAAGTATTGACGTTATATTATTAAAAAAAAAGAGTTCCGTTTAGAGCTGATACGTATGATTCTGTACAATTAGCTTTTCTCTTAACTTACTCTTTGAGATATTACAGATTTTACAGTAATGTGTTGATTTTAATATGTATTCCTTTTATAAGACTTTATTTTACACAGTCGCGGCTACGATTATTCAATGATAAATTATTGGCCAACCCTCATTCCGTATGAGAAATTTTATTTTTTATAGACATATTGAATCACAAATGACTCATTGTACATTTATTTGCAATTCGTTGTGATGTTAACTAAAAATATTACCGAAAAATTGATATTTATTAGATTTTTATTTATCGAAGTAAAAATGTCAGTCTTTTAAAAAATAACCTATTACTTATTTATTTTTATTTATTCATTATTATTGAGGCCGTAAAAATGATACTCGATAAATTAGGGTACAACTATATTTGTTGTTATTATTATTATTCCACTAGAAATTCTTGAAACTTCAATATCATTATTTAGAATTGCTTAAATTATAATAAAAACATTAATTTTGATCTTTTACTATCAATAAAAATGACACTGCATCCATAAATTGTATGTCATCTGATGCAAGCTAATTTTATTCAAACATATTCAAAATATTTCTCCGTGGTACTGTATTATGAAACAACGATAAACAATCCTCTTGATGCATTCTTTTACGTGAATTTATCTGTAAATTTTTCAAATTTTGTGAATGCATTAGTATAATAACATCTTATAGATGCCATAAAAACTTTGTTAGTTTAAGCTTGAACCGTCGTTGGGTATAAATTCATCGAATATTTTATGCTTAACACGTCGAATCCCGGAGCCGTGTCTTAACGTAATAGATCAGCCCTTCAAAAACTTCAAATTAATGACATCAAGCGATGTATTAGACATATACATTCTAAATTATCTTCTAGTAATGACAAACATTTTCAAAACAATCATCCAATAAGTGTTATCGCCTATGAAGGTATTGATTACAACAATTTAAAAACTCAATCGTTGTGTGTGCAATATGTTTTACCAATATTCATCTTTGTGGGCACGATATAACAGTGGCACCGAATCCACTCTGTAAAAGGGATTTGTAAAATTTACGAGACAAGTTGTCCGTGGATATGGCAAAGTATGTATTGATCCCTTTACTGGCAACGAAAAAAATAGTTCCTGGGGAAGTTAACAAGTTTAGGCAAGGCAAAAAATAAAAGAGACTCGGTATATGTATAAAGATTAAAAAGTGCGTGTTCACAGGGAGAAATGTTTTATTACACCAAGGCTAATTATCATAATATTTTATGCCATCTCAGAAAGTTTCATTCGATTTTATCCAAAATTACCACAGTTATAAAACTTTTAGTAACACTTCGCTGGGGACAGGGTTTGATTTGACAAATTTTGACCGGAGCTGATAGTGTTAACACTGACAAATTTTTTAAATGGTTCGAAAATTTTGTTATTTAACGAAGGTCGAAAAGCAAATAAAGATGTTTTTTGCCAAACAGTTTATGTCAAATAAATGACGACAGTAGTTTGAATAATTTCAAGGTTCAAAAATAATTCAATTTTATGTTTTGGAAAATAGTTTTAGTATAAATTAGTTTTAATCAAAAAATGTTTTTTTTTTGAAATATGCAATATTCCTTATTCAGTTTTTTTAAAATATTCAATTTATAAAACGTATTCTCTTAAAATAGTTATAGGAATCGAAAAAATAATATGTTGAGTCTTGTCTTTTTCCAATGTCCATTTAAGAAAGCTTTTTCAAAACGGTTTAAATAAAAAATTGGCAGATGTTCTGTTTATCATTCTTAATTTTGTGTGTTTTTGGAAATGAAAATATCAGACCCTAATTATACAAGTTGGTCGACCAATTGATAATTAATAATATATGTCATGAAAATTCTACATTGGAGAAAACGGGAATCAACAAATTAATATTGAAACTGTACGATTAAAAGATATAAGCATTCAAAATTTCATCTACAAACTAAAAATGAAATTCTGTTGATGTACATTCTTATTTTCATTTTATTCTATTACCAATACATTTAATATTTAAATTTCTCAATACTTATTTTTATCACAAAAATCTCAAGTATTTTATCGTCGATACAGTGTCATAACTATTTTACTATAACGTAGAAGTAAGCGATACTCCATTAAGAATATTGCGACTGAATCTCAAAATGTTCAAATATACTTTGATTTACAAAAAAATACAGTAACAAATAAACTCAAATGAATCTAACTAACTGAAAGATTAAATATAAATTTAATTACTGGCTTATTTGAGTAAAGAAAAATGGTTACTTTTGCATGCAAATCGATACTTTTATAGTAATGTTCCTGAATGAATGTTATGGTTATTTAGCCAACGGAATTCAATACCTATCAAAAATAAAATAGCGTCGTTAATTCATCGATATTTTGGGTGAAGATTCAAGGAAAAATATTGTAATAATCATATTTTTTCAATTTTATAATTGAATATCATTTTTATCAAATGACAAACCAAATAAAAGATTTTCACTTCTTAAAATTAGAATTTTCAAAAAAAAAAAATTAAAATTAAAATGACACATAAATGTCATATATTTTCCATTAATAAATACATTTAAAAGCTTAATTTTTATACAGTTCATTTGATTTATATTATAGTACTGAACAAAACAATCAGTTGCCTCACCTCTTAAAACGTCACCGGGAATCAGCAAAACCCTGAGGTTCTTAGCTCTTTCATCATTTGGATCCAGCTTAGCCACTTCCTCAGTAGGTTCGCCTTCAGATTTTACGAATCCAAAAAGAGCTAATGACACAAAGAAAAAAAATACCGGAGTATACTTCATCTTATCGTATTTTAAAATTCAAACGTCAAAGAATTTTAAAATTAAACTTTTCGGTTAAGCTTTCGAAAGCTTTCTGACAAACTAAACTTTGGGACCACTCTTTTATCACTGAGCAGTTCAATGATTTGCTAAGTTATTTATGAAGACTGTTCACGAATAATCCATTCAAGCTCACAGAAAAAATTGAAAGTGTTTTAAATACTGGTTTTAGCGTAGATTATACAGCGGAAGGGGAATCCTCGTGACAGTGGAGGGACATCCCGATGTATTACAGATGAAAATATATTTGTTTTACTTATAAGAAAAAAACATACAATTTTATTGTATGAATCTAACTGAAAAAATATGATCGTAATAAAATAGACATCAGTAATAATATAACAAATATTTTTATAGGCTATTTTAAAATAATCTTAATTTAATTAAAATAGTCTTAATATCAAATATTAAATTATTCAAACTCTATACATTTCCACGTGCTTTGTTCTACACGACCCAGGTTTTATGTTTTGGCATATTGTACTACACGTATGCACTTGAAATGACATATGTGAAACTGTACAGATTTTGAACGAATAAAATATGAAATATTGAACTTCCATCTAGCACTTTTAGTCGACATCATAAATAAGTTCTTTCATCTTTCAAATTTACGTACAGATGTGGGAAAAGTACTAATCAATTTTTAAAAGAATTTCTGTTGGGCTTACACATATCCTTTTGTCAGCATACATATCTCTTTGAGGCTTCAATAAAAGTCCAATAACAACACTATAAAATTCCTTAGATCCTTTATAAATTATTCACTGGGCGAGTCGACTTGCACATAATATACAAGTGACAAAATCACTACTAGTAAATTTAAAAAAAAAGCTTAATAGTAAATTGCTACTGAAAAGTGTTTTTTTTTTATATACTTTCCAAAGATGGTAGTGTTAATATAATATACACTAGAATATTCATTTATAAGAAAAATTTCGAGTAACGTGTGTAAACACAGGATGGGCAGAGAAAGAGTTACAATGATGAAATATTGTAGATATCAGAAAATTCATTTCACCTAAAATATGTAAGTTTATAAAGTATTATATAGAAACATTTTCTTTATTTTTTTATTCGATATCTAATATTTTTACACTTCCCTGTTAATTTTCAGTATTTTTTAATTTTCTATTTTGAGAAAATTTGTATATAAATGTGTATTTAAAACACCAACATCAATATATAACATGACGTATACTTTCAATAAAAATATTGATATGATAATTTCCTTTAAAATTTAAAATACTGGTACAATAAATATTTTAATTAAATGTCATGAAATGTCTCAGAATCACTGTCATCTATCATGAGGTCATAAAATTATACATAAAATTTTTAAAGATGCTAATTTTTTTTTTGTTTTAATTCATGTTCTCTTACTCAATGTAGAGCGTGTGACTTCATATCATAGGCATTTCAATATCTAAGAACAATTCAAAAACAACAGAAGTTTTTGACATAGAAAGCTGCTTTTTGTTCGAACTCTCTTTTACAAAGAGATTAGGGATATGTTTAGGAAAGGATTTAGGGTTAGGTAACTGGTTATACCACGCCTCGTTATTTTGGATCAGATAGGTGGTTGAGAATTTTCAGCGATCACAAATATACAAAAGCCACCAAAAAAGAGTTGATGAGTTGATTAAAAAAGCACCGTTTTCACTGGAATTTGAACATGTGCGGTTAGTTACCGTTTGAGCCATTTTAATATTATTCTTTTATATTAAAAAGTATATATTATACTAAAAATTAACCCTAATATTTCAGTCAAATACCATTTATATTCTTTATTTTCATCAATGCGTATGACATCAATATAAAATGACGGTTTTCATCTATTTTTTTTTTCATTACTCCTGAGTCAGTTTACCCCCTTAACATATAAACAAATATCTTTTATAAACCTTTTTATTCTGTGTATAAAATAATGAATTATACTTATTCCTCAACAATTTGAGACTAGACGAAATTAATATGTGGAAACAAAGTGTTATTACTATTGGCTGATCTTTCTTGATTCACTTTAATAACGGAGAGAATAAATTTTTATAGTTAAACAATAAATATTTAATTGGTGCTTAATTATTTTTTTTTAATGAAATGCTTATTTGTATTTAAAAATACTGTGAAATTTGCAAAATTGGTGGAAAAATCACTCATCCAAAAGTGGGCAAGCGTATATTTTGTTCGAAACATAAAGTGACATTTCAATATACCAAAGTTTTGAAACCAAAAAATTCAAACCCTAGGGAATTTTCAAAAATTCTAAATTTCTAAAATTGTCAAGAATTATACAATAAGAGATGGCGGAGAAAGCTTTCGTTACCTGGATAACGAATGAGAATTTTGAGAATTCAACGTCATCTTGTGTGTATTGAACAAATTAACTCTCTAATGTAAAATTTACAATTAATAAAAATTAATTATCTTTACAGAAATATTTTTCCTTTTCAAAGTGATGTCAACTTTCAAGAATCATCATTCCAGCTCTCCATTTACTTTTAACACAGTGCGTTTGAGGTGAATTTTATAAATTACTAATAAAGACACACACTGCTATCTATGAATAAAAAATATTATCTTTTTAACAAAACAAATAACATATGTAAGGTTTTGTTTGATTGAAATAGGGCACAGTTCAAAATCCAAGCCATATTCAAATTTCATATCGATTCAAAAATATTGATTTTGCTGATTGAAAGTCAGCAAAGGTAAGATATCCTGATTTAATAATTCAAGGAACCTAAATTTTCTACTTGGCTCCATTGGTTCTTGTAAAATATAATGATTTTATTCAGTATACCAGTTGAAAGCACTGATCCAAATGTAAAAGATGTTAAAGGTGAAGCTACATATACTTATGTTGATATATTTCCAATGTGATATACTTTGTAGATTTGTTGTTTCCATAAAAAACTTCAGATCTTCATATTTTTGTGAATGTTTCTGGAAGTAATGACATTACAGATATTTTACACTTGAAATTGTCGAAATAATGGTTTTAAATATTTTTTTCTATACTTTGTTTTGAAAATAAGTACAGCTGAAAAACTTTGTTTGTTTTTTGAAAAACTATGATAAAATAAAATAAAATCCATCAAAAAAATACTTTGTTATTTTTTTAATTTCAATTTTTATTACAAATAAACTTCCAAAAACTATATTGAAGGTAAACAGCTTTAAGTAAGGATGTTCCATCTCAAGATATTTGCAAACTATAGTTCAAGCTTTTTAAAGGTAATGATTTTTGTGTATGACTAGGTGCATAAATATGAACTTAAAAAGCGCAAAGGAAATATTTTACATGAAGAAATATGGTGCCACGTTACCAAATTCGTATTATTAACCTATCGAATATTTACACCTCAACTGCTGTGTCTGCTGACTGCACTGTGTTGATACTTAAAAATAATGAAAGTTAAAAATATCAAAAGTTCCATTTAAAGCTTGAAATTTTTGTGCTAAATTAAATTATGTCTTATTTCTCTCTATAATCTTATAAGTTCCCATTACACATAAACATCTGAATTAATTCTTTTTGTGCTGTTATATTTTCAACTCAACTCAACCGGATATGAGTTAATCAATAAATGTTATGACTTTATTTCCGGAAATAATTTAATCAAATCGGTGATAAATTTACTTCATATATTCTGGAATTTCATTTTATATACATGACTATAATTTATACCATAGACACTCTTCTACTATCTGTTGATAATTATCAATTCGTCCATCAAGTACATTGCGTGTCTCAGAAAATTAAAGCAGAATTGATTCCAATAGTTTCCATGGAGTAAAAACAATATAAATGATTTATGTTGAATGGCATATTGTACAATAGTTTCTAACCTGTTTAGCGTAAAATCCAAATTTTACCAACAATATTAAGATACAAGACAAACAAAATATTATGCACAAATCAAAAATTATCTTCATAATACTCACTCTCTTTCATCAGTAATTACTTCAAATAAATTCCATAGATGTACCCAGTGGTATAATTAATTATAAGGATCAATTGAATTTGCTGTATTCAATAGATTATCAAAAAGGATTCATTAGATATTTGGCTTGTATTATATTTAAAGTTTCGATAAAGTCAAATCTATAAACCATTCCATAAGCTTAATAGAAATTCAATACTTGTGTTTTTTTCTATTTTGCAATACAATATATTGCAATTTGGTTGAGTTTGGTTTGATCACTTGAATCCTAAGTGAACACCGTTGTTCTTGATAGATGTTCAATGTAATTTCCAACCCAATACTGTTGTCTTTGAAATTTAAAAAATCATTGACTAGTTATTCCAATCTTATTGTTGTTGTATTATAATGAAAATACACAGTGATATCTATTTCGAGCTAGTATAAACCAAGAATAACATTCAAATGTATATTAATTACATAAATATATTGATAAATCTAAACATGTCACAATGACGTGGCAAAGCCTGCCCCATTAACATAATGATTTGTGACATATGATGTATTCGAATTTACCATTATATGAGATAAAATTCATACTTCTAAGAACATATTAATTATTCAGATTAGTTAGACTTAAGATGGAATAAATTTTGCAAAAAATTGTTTCACGGAGCTTAATAACCGGATATAAAGTTCAACAAAACATCAATTTGAAAGACAAAAAAACCTTCAATTCAATGAGAACTTGCAGTAGGCAATTTTTCAGCTATTTAATGTAAAGTATTCAAATGGTTAAGCATGCACTGGCATCTTAACTACCAAATACACTAAACATCTTATGTAGTGTCTTCGAATATAGCAAAGAATGTAGTGAGATTTTTTATTATATAAGTTAGCTGTATTTAAAAAAAATATTTGATTTCTGTAGAAATATGATTTAACATTATTTTTAAATAAAATATGTCGCTGTCTGCGCCACACCTACTTAGTCAAAGTGTGCATTTTTAACATAAATTTATTTATCCATAGTATATTCTGCTTAAGTGCACAATGTAGGGGTTCAAATAAAACATAATATTTTTTATAAAATATAAATATATTTTTCTATTTATTTCACTGAGGGGAAAAATATAAACAAAATTTTACAAAAAAATAAGTAAAAAAAAACAATAAAACAAAACTTTTGAAAATGAAATGGTCTGTTTGTGAATTGTAAAATATTAACTAAATTAAATGGCGCAATTTAATAGATTATTCAGGCGTAAAAACTATTCAATGTTGGTTGTCTAAGCAATTTATTTTTATAAGTATTATTGTCCACATTGTCCATTAAAGCTATGCGATTTTATTTCCTAACTTTAATATTAATAGGAAATTTTTATTTCAATTATTTTATTATAAAAACATTACAAGAGAATAGTTTATTAAAATGTAAGAAAACCATTTAAAAAATTTATACGGTTTTTTAGTAATACAAAAATGCGACCATCTCATTTTTTTACAAAAAATAATTAATAATTTAATATTGAATGACACTACTAACTTTATTAAATAAATCTTGATAAATTACCAATTCAAACCAAATATTTAAATTTAAAAATTATTGCATTTAGCATCAATTTATAAAAATGTTATTTTAGCTATAATATTATCACGAATTCAATGTTAGCCAAAAACTGTTGATGGTGAAATTTTGTAAAACAATTTTGAACAGTTTTTAACCTAGCGGAGAATCAAATCATCCTGTTGTTGACTACCAAAGGCAGAGTGTTATATTAATATCTTCCGAATTGGTTTTTAAGAGCTGGATAGTTTTGTCACATCAGATGATAGGGTGAGGACAGAACCCTTAGTTGTTTTGACTATCCCAAATATTTAGGCTTTGGGTTTTTCTGTGGTCTCAGCATCCTTGGCTGCGGTGGCAGCTGGGGTTGGGATTGGGGGATATTCGAGCTTTACTCCCTCTTCACAGGTGAACTTGGGACAGCATACGGGGAATGGAGCGGTCTTGTTGGTCTTTTCTGTAAATCAAAAGAAAATATTTTAGTTTTAGTACAAGGCATTAAGGGTAAGTGCTGTGGAGACAGTGACATCTTTTAATGAAAAAAATATGATATTTTTGTAAATATGAAGTCTATCAATATGATTAAGTAAATTCATTAATTCAAATGGGGCGGAAAGATCACCAATGGCGTACATAAACTTGAATATGTTTTTTTTGTCAATACAGATAAAGGTCAATAATTACTACTATAAAATCATTAATTCATTTATTCCATATAAATTTAATATCATATTTATTTTTAAATATATATTTGCTTTAAAGCAAATAAGGATTTACTATAATTATACTGTAATGCTTTTATCTATAGATGATTTATAAATTATTATTAACTTGAACTGGTGAATTATATGAAATTTTATACATATATTTTTTACAGATGTCGCTGTGTGCATTTTATTTGCACTTAAGCATGCTAACTAAAATAAAATATTCTCAAAGCTCATATATTATTAAGTTTAGTTATTCTATCAGTTTTCCCATTTTTAGTCTATTTGCACTGAATTTTTTTGAAGTGATTATGTTCGTAATCAATTCATATTGTTGGCTAATATAATATTATAACATATTATAAAATATAATAAATATAAAAAAAAAAACATTTGTGCTGTATATGTAACAATATTATTATATAAAACAAACAATGTTTCATTTCTTGATAAGAAATTTTTTTTTTTTGTAGTATAATTAACAGAAAGTTCACGGCCTAATCAAAAATCTTCAATATTTTTATTTTTAAAATAAAATAATTTATAATATTACCTGTGTCAAGTTTGCACTTGGGGTTAGCCAATGGAAGAGGTCCACAGTCTTCGACGAGCTCCAAGAGTCTTGAGGGCTCATCCTTAGAAACGACGCAGGTGGAGCGTCCGCAGAAGGGAGCAAGTTCCCAAGTGCTGCCAGGCTCTACTGTGGCGCAACGGGTGGAAGCGAAGCACATTCCAGGGAAATCTTTAAATAAATAGAAAAAACATTAGAAATTGAAATTGTAAAATCTTCTATAAAGTATTGTCGTACATTTTCAGGTAGTTTCAGAAGTTAAGCTAGGAAGAGCCTAGTTGTGGTTATTAGTTTGTTTAGAAAAAAAAATCATTTATGCGTCTATATTTGAGACATTTAAATCTGAAATAACTTTATATGAGGAACTTTATCTATAGAAGCAAACAAAAACGAATGACTTTAAATCATATTTTTTGACAAAAAAAAAAACAATATCACATTCCAAAAAAAACATTAAATCATTTCACTATTTGTGCTTGATCATTTTTTTCAGTGCTAAATGATCTTTTAAAAAACAAAATATATTATTCACGGAAATTTATTATAAATGATACTCATAATATAATATTATCTAAATCGATTAGTCTTAAAATATTTTTATATTATTTTCCTATAAAACAACAATTATGGACACCATTTTTTATTATTTTCATCGAATTCTCAAACAAAAATAATGAGTCAAGTAGTAATTTTGGAACGTCCTTGTTATACCTATTTGCTTTATTTTTAAAGTATATTTAATGATGCTCGTTATTTTTTTAGTAAAAAGAAACTGGTTTCCGTTATTTGGCTCTATTATTAATTTGAAGTGCGATTATTCTAAAACACGTTGACCCTAATACGACATTGTCTCGATTTTTCTATATATTTTATGTATTTCACAAATTTGCAATTAAAACACGCGTTTACAGTTTGTTGTCATTGAACTCTGTAAGAATGCAAAATAATCTAATACGTGACTATTTGATGTTATCTTCTAGACACTTTTTTTTTCTTCATATATTTGAAGCTTAAAAATATAGCGATCTTTTGCTGTTTATAAAAAATGCTGTGCTAAATGTTGTAATAAACCGGTCCAGATAAAATGTGAAATCAACAAGGATAAAAAATATGTTATATATTTTTTTTATAAATATAGCGTCTATCAAGTGAGAATTGTTAGTTTAACAGTGGTGGACTTAGCACTTGGTTGGCCCAAGGAGCAATATTATTTAGTGTCCCAGGTTTCATTTATTATTTTCTTACGATTGAAGTTATTAAAAAAGCTCGTTTTTTTAAATATTCTAAATACGAATATTTATTTTTGATTGAAGACATTAGATTTTTTCTTCCTCGTATTTGTTATTTTTGAAAAATATGAGTGTCAACTCCAGCATTAATTTTTCAAAACAGAATAAAGTTAGTTTAATTGCTGAACTATATTTATTTCATTATTAAGAATTATTAAGCATAATTGACGCAAAAAAGCAATTTTTCAGTTTTCATTCTAAGCTTCTCAAATGTGCGTTCTTTTATTTCCATTTCTCAGTTTTTCTCAATTTCAAGTGTCACAAGTCAAAATGATTCAGTTTTGATCTTTGGAAACCTATAGAGTAACATTAGTTAATATGTTTTAAAATTATAGCCCGCTAAAAATGACACGGTGAAAATAAATACTTTTATACTATAACAATTCAAAATATTTCACTGGGCAATCGATATTTCTTTGACTTCAACAAACTATGCCATGTAAAAAGTTTTAACAAATATTACGAAAAATCTCTATCACAAATAATTATTTTTGAATTGTTACACTTTAGAACTGAGGTATATGTTACATACAATTTTTTTTATAATAATTGCTATTCAAGAGGAAACTTTAATATATTACTCACACTAAATGAATACTAACACATAACCTTGACCTAAGAGTTTAATAAAATACCTGATAGTTTTGTTAATAATACTTTAAACGGGGTATAACTGGATTTGGACATCTTTATGTGATGATGTAAGTGAAGAAAAATGTTTTTCCCTGACTAAACAATACGATGTCTATGGTCATTGACTTTCTTTGACCGTGCATTAGTAATATTACGGAGGTAGAAACCGAGTCAATACTAAGTAATTATGTAAATTTTAAACACACGTTTCGCAATCAATTGACAGCTGTCTCTATGCGAAGGTTTTTTACACAGAATCCATAAAATGTTAGATAATATATACTAATTACCACATGATTGTTCCGGGTAAAGTAGTGACATGAAAAAATTATTGCATTTTAAATAAATATTTTTAAAAAATTTGGACGTTTTATTAAAACAACACTGTCTTTTTATTGAAGTTGTTTATACGATGTAACTTTAAGCTTTATTAATATATAATTAATCACATCTTCCGATATACGTGGTTTATCGCGAAAAGAATGTACCTTACGAATTGGAGGGTAACTGTAAAAGTGGTTTTATTATATCAGTTAAATGTTATCAACTGTTAACAGGACGCTTTATTGAATAAATAATAGCTTTTTTTATTACAATTAATTTTCAATTGAATGTTTAAGCTTCGCAGTTAAACTAAAAGAAAATATAAAAAATATTGTTAAGAAAAGTAATTTTATTCTGTAAATATATATAAATACTTTTTATGTTTGAAATCATATTTTTAAAATGTTTAAATTCTACTTATAAATATTTTTTGAAAAGAGTGAATAAAAGAAGACGTTATTTGTCTTACTGCAATTATTCAATACGTTATCTTTACGTATTTCATTTTTCTATAAATAATATAATATTCGTTATAATGTTATTAATGTTTTTATGACAGTGATTTAGTTACCAAAAATAACCTTTAGGCCCCCGTTATCTGATATTTATACAAATGCCACTATTTACCCAATCGCTCAATCTTTCTATTATATTTTAAAAAAGAAAATATTTTTTTATATAAAATACTTATCGAATACTAATTAATCAGCGCAAAAAAACGTATATTAAATTATTGAAACTGAAGAGTTTTAAATCATTAACGATAGATTGTAGAAGAATATTAATATTTATCAAAGAAAATATTTTATATTTCTCATCTCCTTTTTTGCTGAATAAAAAAACATTATTAAGGCTACTTTTACCTTAACGGTTCTAAGATTAAAAACAAATTATTATAATATCACGCCTCGTCAAATTATTATTTCAAATAAAAGTTGTTTTTGCCATCAGGCTATTCGTGCAAAACCAAACTGTAAATCTTCGATAAGATTGTTTCACACGTTAATGTAATAATTCACTATAGAAAGTTGGTTTAAGATTATTTATCTTTTGTGAATAACTGAGATTGAAAGAAAATCCGTAACCTGCTGAGTGACTTAAAGCATAGTATTTCAATGAATTTTTCAAAAATTAATTCAGCAGTGTGATGGTTTTTACTAAATTATGATAGTTATCAGACTAAAGATGTAACACTGCTGTTTCTAAAATATTTTTTAGTTTCAATTTTCGACACAATGTAGTTAGCCGTATCAACGGCTTTGTATGTTGACGTGCAAAGGGTTAAGGAAATTTGAAGTAATAATAAAGCTAAAAAGTAATTAAATATTTTAACAGTATTTGTTTCTACTCGATTGTTCCTTTTTTTCAATTTTGTCTGATTTTTCAAACTATAAATATCAAGCATTCAGAAAATAATTACTGAATACTTGAGAAAAGCTATAAACAAATTTTAATATTCTGGGTTATTCCAATCTAAAATTATTGTTAATTCAATAAATAAATAAATACAAATTTTAGTGCACTATCGTGATCCCGGATCAATTATGTAGTATTTATCGTTAATATTAGATTCTCGATTTTCATAAATAAACAATTTAAGCCTACATATCATGAGTGATATTTTGGTTTACCGGTTAAATGTTTTTGTCAAAGGTTAATTATTGACGACTTATTTTTTTTTGGGGACATCATAATCTCGATTCTGTTTAAAGAATTTAAATGATTTTAACAACCACATACATTTTAATATGTAGATTTGTCTGCTAAAGCTTAGAAATGAGTATAAACAACATCATTTATAGTAAAATAATTCTTTAGTCGTCGCCCACTAAGCTACCAAACGCGCTTATTAAATGAACTCTGAAATATTAATTATAATAATGGGCACTTGTTTGCAAATTTGGTGCGTGATTTTAGAATTTGGTACGTCCAAAATAGTACGTTATTTAAAAAAAAATGGATCAAAACAAATTTGGATTGTGATTTATAGAACTCATCTCACATTAAAGATAAAAAGGGGGTTCAGGTAAAATTAGCTTGTTCGTTCAAATAGGTAGATTACTCAGTTGTGCCTTGTTTGTCTCGAAAAAAAGATACAAGTGTATCTGATAAAATAATTAATAGTCGACATGTGTTTTAATGCAATATTTAAGTACCTTTATCCGCGTTGAACGACTGATGTTTCGAAAGTAAATGATTGGCAAATGTCGATGTATAATTTCGCAATCTTTGTGCAGCTTAATGTTCAGATACTCTTACGTCGAATGTACGAGTGGATAGACCAGCATTTAATTGCAAAAAAATCGTAAGTAAATTTAATTGAAAAAAAAATACAATGTAAAAGCTACAATGCAGTGTCTGCCAACACGTCTACGTGGGGAAAACCACGCAGTAAAACATATGGAAATATGTATAGAAAAATTAATCGATGCCTGTTTTCATAACATAGTTACATCAATTGAAGTAAACTGATAACTTAAATTAAGATATCAAATTTGTTTCTTTATGAATAATAATGACATAATGAAGATCAAATATACTTTTAATAAAATCCTAATAATAACAAAAAACAGTTAATTACAGAAGAATCATTTTAAAGCTCATTAATTGAACTAACTGAAAAAAAATAATTTGGTGTATGTCATAAATACCATTATTTTTTTTCTATCAACCTTGAACTCGTTGGAAATTCTTTATTACTATATTCATATATTAATTAACCAAAAATAATTTTAAAAATAAATAAAGCAATTACATAATTACTCCTGATTTCGTTTGACTTTTTCATTATAACTGCAAAGATTATGTCTATATACTATACAATATGTTAACTAATCTGTCCATGCCGAGGTCCAGCGTTTCTCAACCGGTAGTTTACGGGTCAATCTCTGTCTTTGGATATTTTCTGGCGGTTTGCGAATAGTTGTCAACAGTAGTTAAAATATTAACTTTGCTTTTCCCAGTCAATTGAAGTTATAAATTTTTGTTTCTATTCTGACAATAGTTTATTAAAAATAAGAAAGAATAATTTAAAAATAATTGAACTTTTATGCTTACTTTATGTTCTTTTATAATTATACTATGATATTTAACCCTATAAATGCTGACGTCTCTATTTCGAAGGATGATTTCAGTGTGGTGATAATTGAAACTTTAATTTATAAAGAAGTTAAATTGCTCAAAAATTTTGCGTGAAAGCATTTTTTTCTGAAACTTGGCCTGATATACCTTGAAGGTTGGTTAACACCAAAACCCTTTCAAATATTCTTTGTGTGTTTCAACAGGAAATGAGCTAAGAATGAATAAATACGATATTTAAAATACAATATATTATCTTGTTTTTCGGTCTGTAAAATATTTTAAATAAAAATGTTGAGGGGTACTGGTCTTGAGTATTATTCATGTATATTTTTTTTCGTATTACGTAACCTAATACAGCTTTAAAACACAGCTGTAATTGTGCATCTCAAACTGTAGGGAATTTTATTACGAGCGAGGTGAGGCGTGCACCGTTGTCCCACTTTCTATATCGTAATGATTTACTGCCGTGAACACTTTAAGAACCGTGAGAATTTCGTTAATAATATACAATATCAATATTACCTTTACAACTCACAATGTTATCTATTACCAAACAAGGTAGATGTTTATTCTAATTGTTACCGAATTTAGAACGTGTACAGTTTTTGTAGCGTTACCCTAATCTCAGAAGAGAAAAAATTTTGTTTTAATGTTCTTGCGCGATTAAAAAAATATTTATCACCTACTGCTTTTCATGTTTACCTTTTATTATTAATGACATAGTAATAAGCCTCGATTATCTCTGTGCAGTATTGCATCGGAACTATGTACATTAGTAGACGAAGTAAATCGAAAATAATAAGCAAAATGAACAATATTTTCATGAAGGTGAAACAAAAAAAATTCTGTTAATAGTGTCACATATTTTCGTCATTTATTATAAACCATTATAAAAATTTCATTGGCTATGCTAAAAAGATTTGCACTTGAAATCGAATCTTTATAAATTAATTTTGACAAGCCCGTCAGTAATTCATCTGTAAAGCTCAATTATAAAAAAATACTTATTATCGTACATTTTTATAATATTTTCAGATGGTACTATCACGTAGTATTTATTAAACTAAAATTAATCTATATTATATAAAATCAATAAAATTGACGATTAATTGTTGTTATAAAGTATATCCTTTTTGACAATAAAAGTTTGTTTATAAATAAAACTGAATTAAGCAATATGATTGACGAATAAATAAAAAAATTAAAAATTGAAAATTGCTTGGTGAATTTTGAATTGTTAAAATTTTACACGTAGTTTTATCAATTTCACTGTATCCGTCTGATAAAATGCCTGAAGATGTCGAAAGGCAAACTCGGTCCATGAGTGACGAAACTCGCGGAATTGTATATAATTTCAACAATTCAAATTTAAAGAATATATACATCACAAAAATGATGAAATGATTCTTGAAAATACTAATTAAAATTATATATTAACAAGTATTTTCCTGCGGCGCTGCTATTTTTTTTTTATGAAAACATCTCACATTTGAATATTTTACGATATACTTTAACAATAGAACACAACAATGATATTCCACTAATAAAATTGTTAATAAATGTAATTATTCCTTCGTCTAAAAACAGCTCCTAAACTTTTCGATCGATAGATTTTTTACAATACCATATAATTATTTAAATTACACTTAATAGCTTTTGGCAGTGTGTACAAAAAGTCTCGGAGCTTATATAAACATATCGCAGTTATTCAACACGCAAAGAACGAGAAGGTGTCTTTAAGTATATATAGAGACATGCCTATAATAAGGTATCTATTAAGTTGCATATAGACTACTTTAGTATATCTCCAACATATACATTTAAAGTCAACTTGCATGAGAACGTACTTTCAAAATCGTGACTGGTTTGACTGCCCCAGCCGGTTTTAACACACTCGCTTCCAGGAATTGTGTCGAAAGTATTTTTAACCTCACTGTATTAAAAAAACAGATTAATAAAACACATCCGAGAATCGAAACTGTTGCAACTCAAAATGAATATTAATATTCTAAGTGACCTTATATCTCCTGCATTATAAAATTTGCTATGTTGTTTTAAGTTTTACATGTCAGATAGGTATCTATAGATCTTTTTTAAGATAATTGAATCCTTCTGAAATGTGGAATATATGACTAGATATTTACTAAAGGATTTTTTTTACGACAGCTAAATTACTTAAACTCCTCATTTACAAATAGAGTAGGAATAGAAAAGATAAAAAGCTCTTTTAAAACGGTGAAAGAAATTTTTAGACATCACAAACACCCATGTCTTTAGAAACAATAGATGTCAATTGAAAAAAAACGCTGATAGTACCAAGATTTAAACGAGAATTAACGACGTTGACCATAATACTACAAACGAATAAATTGCTTCCATAAAACTGCCTTGCAAACTTGCATAAAATTTCATGTTTTGAAAAATATTCAATAATTCTTTATTTCATTATCTTATCAAATATTCGCGTAAAATCTCGATTTTTCGAATGCTATAAAGAAGATTCAGTTTTCATCAACTCTTTTGTGTTCATTTAATTTGACTGAAGACTTGATCAATTTTAATAAAATACTAACAAAAATAATGCAAATGTGACAATGAAAACTTTAAAACTTGCGTATTGGATATAATCTGCAATTAAAAAGTAAATCACACTATAGTCAAAAGATATAACTAAATAGATATTTTACCATATTCATGAATTGGCAAATAAAACAGTTTTTTCGTGATTATAAACTGCAGTCTACCTATTCAAATTTAAATTAACACATCAATTTATTGTATTTATTGGAAATTTTCTGTTAGAGAAGTTTTCTAATATTTAATATTCATCTGTATTCATAGACCTGATCAATAAAATATCACATGCAAATGATAATTACAAGTAAGTCGATAAGTTTTATAAATTTGCATAAAAATGAAAGTCATTGCCTGCTAACACGCTAAAACAAACTATTGCGAATCGATTATTGAAATTTGCATACGTATTACTTTACAAATGGTATTAAAAAAATATTTAGCGCAAGATAATCTCAATAAATTTCATAAAGAATGGCAATAGTTTCAATATTTTGCATTCTTGGAAAAAAAATAATATTGCTATATTTTTAATTCCACAAAATTAATAATAGGTATTTCGGCATCTTGCCACCGTCAGACCAAAATGTATTAGTTCCAAAAATAACGAAATCGTTGTCAAGATTAAAATATACAATAAACTGGTTATTGCTTCTAAGATACTCTTTAAATCGACTGGATCAATTATGCCTCACCACGGATATATTTAAATATGCATTAAATAATTTTATTTGAATGTAATATACGTTTTAATAAACAATATTCAAAAGAAAAATATTGAAATTTGAAAATAATAATTATCATATGCTGATAAAATAAATATTCGAAACGGCTTTATGTAAATTAAAACAATATTTTATCCTGTTTTTTTAAGCTTTTTTTCTGAATGATGTCTTTAGTAATTAATATAAATTAATCGAGTTAAGTATGTTACTTATCTATGTGTGGTATAATAAATATGAAATCAGTTATTGCTTAATTTGAATTTAAAATATAATATTCCAAATTACTTCCTTATAAATTAACTATATAAATTAAATAATTATTAGTTTCTTCTACTAATACTGAAGTCATTTATTTCGTTTTAATATATAAGATTGACGGAAATTATATCAAACATGTCAAATAGGCCATGAGAAACAATGTTTTTTGCATAATCTAAGCGTAAAATAAATTATTCTGCACTGCAAAAAAGCTTTTCCTAGCGATCAGATTGTAACCATATTTATTAAAAGCATAAAAGGATATCAAATGTAACAAATGTGTTAAAATTGATGAAATAAATCAGGGGTAACTAGCCTAAAAAAATCTGAAAGTATAATTTCTTCACACATAAAATTTACAATTTATGGTATCGATTGAAGTTGCTCGATGGTATTTAAATGTAAAATTTGTACGATTCCACATGTTTTGTCACTAACGACTTTGGTTTCGCCTTTCGGCATCTTCAGGCGTTTTTTTCTCACGGATGCAACAGAACTGACGAAAACATTTACAGAAAATTTTAGTTTATTTCTTTACATATACTAAAAATTAGATTAATTCAAATTTATTTTAATAAAAAACGTGTACATATCTTAAACTAATGATAAAAAATTTAACTACATTTAATCAATTTATTGAAATGATAATATAAGCAGGCAATTATTTTTCATTTCCTTGCCATATTTAGCTCATATAATTTAACATGTTCCCTCCTGAGCCACTTATATGATTTCTTATCACTAGATATTTTAATTGCGTTGTGTAAAAAAAACTATTTTCAAAAGACGTCTCACCATATTTTCGTATAAAAATTTGCTCGCAAACAAAAGTTTATGCACCTTAAACACTTGTATTTCCGAGTATCAAACCTCAACATATAATACTACCAACTGCCGTCTCAAACATTGAAGTTAGCAGTAAGTGGATTTTTGTATCTTGCATTTTATTTTCGAACTCGCTTGTGTCTTACTTGATTTACTTTATAAAAATATAGGAACCTGTTAAAGACTAGATTAGAAATCCATTTAAAGATATTTTACCCATCCTTATTTTACAAGTAAATCGTCTCGATCTACTTTTAAATATTTTTAGGCTATAATTTAACTCATCTCTTCAAAATAAACTTAACATATGTTACCTTTTTTTTATTTTTCTCTGTAAAAAAACGATGGAAATATTTTTTTACCGTGCTTAACAAAGTAACAACGACGGTCGAAAACGTGGATTGACTTAAGAAATTTATTGTTTAGCAAGATTTTATTTTTAAAGTAAACATCTGAAGTCACGCTTTAGTCAAATAAAGCAATGTTAATTCATACAAAATACTACATTTATCCATTTAGCAGTAATTCACTGCTCACTCTGTTCATCAGACTGTAAGAAATCAACCACAGTTTCTCAATGTTTTTTTCTCCAAAAAGTACAAGGTGATATTAATCTTAGTTTAAAAAAAATAACACAAATTTTCCAAGTATTTTACTCAAGTAAATCCACTTCATAATATAAATCTACAATTTGATTCAGCATGTTTGTGAAACGCTTATGATTAATTATATTGATTTCTAAGTGAAAGTTTTTAAATGCTAGAGAAGGAATATTAAAAAAATTTCAACTTTCTTAAGAAAATATTTATGTCGTGATATTTTTTTGGTCATAACAGACTGAGTTAAACAATATTTATCTTTTTAATGTGTTAACTGACACTTCTTAATTGAAAGGCACGATATTTTGAAAAATAAAAACACAATTTTCAGTACTATTTCCAAAATATATTTTGTAATCAGAACCGGTTTCTCTCATAAAATATATTGTAGAAATATTCGTAAAAAGCGTTTTAATTATCTTAAAAATATTAAGTGCTAAAAAATTGAGACGAAATATTGTTTATGTCGTAATAAGTTCACTCATAGTTCCAATGATGCCGTAAGCTGAAATAGCTAAACAACTTTATTTTAGAGTTGTTATATCTTATTTCTTTATTACTTTTAATTATATTAATTAAATGCCAATGCAATAAATATACAATTTTATTTGTTTTTATAGTGTCAAAACCAATTTTAATGTTATATGATACCAAATTTGAAATATGTAATGGAAAGTGTTAAACAATAGAGCAGTAGTAAATCGTGACGTGTGTTCAAATGTCCTTTGTCATAGAAACTAATCTATCTTTTATGTCTGTAAATTTAGTGCGAGTCACGTATGCGTAACTTACATTGGGAAACGCTATTCTACCGGATACATTTGATTGCAATCACAAACAGCGGGCAAGCGTGGAAAATTCATGGTGCTTATTTTAAATAACAAAAGTGCTGTGATGGGTCGTGAACCGAACCAAAATGCCATTTTGTTAACAAAACCAAGCTCACTAACGGCTCGCCGTGTCGATCCGCTCCTGTATGATTCACTATGGTTTATTTGACCATTGCCAATGGACATGGTAAATGATTTCTCTGACAAAAAATTGGTATAAAAAACAACAGCGAATGACATAAATTTAAACAATAATGAAGGTTGAATAGATTTAATTGCGTTTTTATGACGTTTCTACGTAATTCAAGTTCGTAATTATTCCAAAATACTCACGGTCAACAAAAATGATCAAATTTAAACCACGGTTTTTTTTAAACTAAAATAAGGTTTCGAATGATCTAGACGCAAACTGTATATTTTATGTCGAGAGCAACATTTTCTTGAAATGTAATGTACGTGTTTTTTATGTTTCTTCTAAACTCTGTTACAAATATTTTCTGAATTTATTCTTTATGAGTGATTATTACCATAACTCTAATTTACTTTTTAATTGATAATAATTTAAAATATTACACGTCACGCAATAAATAAGAAAAATGATTGTAATAATATTAAATATTCAAAAATATTTAGTTGTGATAAAAATTTTAATCATTAGATACAAATGGTTGGAAAAAAATTCACTGCGGGAAATTGTGTTCAATATTGCGATCTTGTGTTTTATTAATTTAATCTGTTATTTCTAATCAATCAAGAAAATTGTTTCATGTTTTTCTCAAATACATTAGCAGAATTTAGTCAGTACATATAATATTTTGTGCTATCTATCAACATTTAAAAATTACCTTTCGCACAATATTTTATCATATATTAAATATGTATTATTTATCACAATGTGTACACAATAAGATAAGCATATTTTTGCTGGTAAATCGAAAGCAATACTGTGTTTTTTTTATCGAATTAAGCAAAGGATTTTTAAGAGCTTTTAGCGTCCAATATATGGTGGATCTCACCTCTCAAGACATCAGCTGGGATTAACCTCTTAAAAGGCTCAAATTTTCCAGCATCCTTATCGTCAACCTTCGCCGCTTCAGGCTTGGCGTCTTCAGCGTTTACGAAACAGAAGAGGGCCAGAGCCAAGAAGAAAAACACTGGTGAATACTTCATCCTCGAAATCTGTTACTTTACGATAATTTAAAAAGAAAATTAAAAACACGCAAAAGCTCCACAAAGCTTTAAAGAATAACTCAAGGTGTATTAAGTTAAAAACTCACGACTTCGAGGATGAGTGGCAATTTAGTAATGAGAAGTGATCACTGAAAATCCGACTGAGTTAACAAAGTAGAAATGTGAGTGTTATATAGACAGGTTTTGAACGGAGAGTTACAGCTGCGGGAGGGGAATGCCGACAGTGGAGGGACGGCCTAATGCGATGGTCAGTTTTTCTCAAACTGATGAGGTGGCTTCCAACGAAATGGCACGCTTAATTCAGTATATTTTTTCTATAATGGTGGCATAAAAAATATAATCACACATACAAAAGCGTAATACATAGATATTACAACAAGACAAGGACGTCTTGGAACTAATAACACAAAAATACGTGGAATTGGTAAATTTTGAAAGAGACCAACTTTAAAAAAGTTTCGATTTGATTCGGTATCGAACAATCACTGAATTCAAATCACAAATGGAACAATTTCATGCATTGATTTATAGATTATACAAAGCTGAACCGTAAAACACATTATTTTAATAAATTGGAACTTATTTACTTGGAATAACTCACTAACATTAAAACACGATGAAAAATAGCAAAGTTTTTTAGTTCTATAAATTCTAACGAATTTTTTAGAATTTAAATACACTGCTATAATTTCACCGTGTTAAAACAGATGAGCTAACGAATAGTCGTGTTATTGATTTATCTTTATAGATAAATTGATTTATCGAGTATTATATTAATCTTAGAATAGCTTATTATATCTGAATTGGATAAAAAAAATGAAATTTGTAAGATAAACCATTTGGTTGCTATGCATAGTGGGGAACACTGATGGAAGTTTTCATGATCGAATTAAATATAGATAGTTAGATATAAATATTATTTCTTACAAAACATCTACATGCAAATAAAGAAAAAAAAAATCTTTTGCTTTTATAGTACTCAAATTAACAATTTAGTTCTAAAGCATGTTTTAATTCGGTGCACATCTAATGCTTACTTGAAAGAGCAAAGTACGTATGGATAAGTAATATATAAGTTCTTAACTTAGTTAACGTTCTGCTTAAAAAAATAATTGCTCTATTTCACGAATTCAAATTTATGACATATGAAAGATGAAACAAAAAAGTTTCATTTTTGTGTTATTTTACAATCAACAAGAGTATTTTTTTGTTGAAGTAGTTGCACTGAAGAAAATAAATTTTTGGACATATTCGTGTCCTCACAACCATATAGATCCAGCCCTGAAAACAAGTTATACACAAATAAAGCTACAAGCAAACGAATTCTCTGTCCTGCATAGAAATGTTTTACAAATAATCAAAAAACATCATGTCTTAAGCCAATGACATATTAATTTAATATACATACTTTAAGCTTAATGTTATTCAAAACCTCATCAATATATTAAATTTGACACACAAATTTTGAGAGCTTTAGTATTTAAAAAAAGAATACATGTTTTATTATCGACAAAAGATATTGAAGCTTAACACGCGGTTCGAATATATATGTATAAAAGACTTACCACGTGACTTATAAATACTTCATAAATACGTAATATATTATAATAACATCCTTTCTTGGAATCAGGCCTATAAGGAATGATCAGGTTTTGAGATTAATCCTGATTTGGATATCTGGAAAAAAACAACACAAAAGTATTTTTGATACATCGACATATATTAAGTATGTATATTAGTATAGTTAGGCCTCTTAAGGCAAATATTGATAGAACCACATTTTTTTTAATTTAATAAAACATACATTTATGTTGTTCTTCAAGTAGTTTTACGTTGTCATGAAATTTTATTTAACGGAAAAAAACGATTTCTTATATATCACCGAAACCGCGCGCATCAACAGATCAATTCGATGTTAATGATACAGAATTAATGTAATAGAATAAAATACATTTTATTTGATGTTTCAGTGAAATCAAATCCCAGTACGTTCTCATCATATTTAATCAAAGTAAGTCAGTTTATTTTTACTTATGTTTTCGGATACTTTTTAGTAATATAACAATCGTTTAAGAAGTTTCATTGAAAACGTGGACAAACTTTTCATACCCTCGATGACAGGTATAGTGCACTTCCGCTGCCTGAGTTGATAAACTTTATTTTATCTTGATTTTTGATTTTGCTGTAACATTGTACATATATGTATTATTTTATTTCACTCATATATATTGTAATGTAGTTAAAATAAACACATTCAAATATACAAAAATATTTACGCTTCAAAAAAATATGCATAAAATTAAAATTTTAACTTCTGGCTGCTAGCTGGTAATGTAAATACTTTTGTAACATATGTCGCCTGATTTCCACTTATAGTCTTATTAATTAAGGTTAACACCTTTACTGCTGAATCAACTTATGAAACACATTTAGTTACGATATGATATATGGCGCCGCAGGAAAAATGTGTAAAATATCAAAATATTGTTTACTACTAACATTACAAAGTGGATATTTCGGTTTTTGATTTGATACGCCTCATTTAACCTATCAATTTAGATAACGACATTTAATTTGTGGTTGACTGCCAATCACCGAATTAAATTATCGAAAATGATAAGTATATAATAAGAATGACAGCGAGGAGAGTCGAGTGACTGATTGTTAACCATGTCAGATGGGCGTTGAAAAAATTGTTAAAAAAATGTTCCCTATTATGATATAAACTCATACCCTTGTATTTCGATTATTATTATCAGAAATCATTATGATATGCTAAGAATTCAAAATATCTTAAAACGTTGAAACAAGTACATATTTTTCTCGATATCACAATTAAATTTAACTTAAAATATTTAAAATATTTTTATACTTGCACATTTCCAATCAGTACTAAAACGATATTTTCGAATGAAACGTATCAAAAGCATATTTTTTACGATTATTTCTTTTGAGACTCAATAAATACCTACAATAATCGATAACAATTTATAATATTTATTAAATAATAAATATACCATAGGGAGAGTGTGTATGTTTTTTTTAGTTACATTGCGCGCTATAGATAATGAAATTGATCAAATCAAATATATCTTTAAAAAATGATTATATTTACTTTTTTCCTCAATTTTAAATTTTCAATGTCCGAACCGGTTTGCTCATCGTAAGCACTAACAACAGTTCAAATGATAATGCCTACAATAAACGCGATCAGTTTTTATTTTAACAATATAAAATTACGAAAATAATACAAAATATTGTATTTAATTATTTAAATATGATATATTATATTTGACAATTGAAAAATGACGATGCTATCGTGCTGAAACGTCTCACAACTTTATTTATCAATAAAAATTAACGATCTGCTATTGTTGGCATTTTTTTTAAAGCTCTACCAAGTGAACGCTGAAAAAAAAATTTCAATAAAACAATAGTTTTCATTGATCAAATTTCTGACTCAATGGTTCATTGATAAATCAACCTCGTGAAATTTGATCGTTAAAAATTTACAGATTAATATTCTAGTATCATTACTGTTTTATTTGAATTAAAGCAAAAAATAGTCATTGTTCTCATTATGGGAAAATTAATCGAATATACGTACTTTTAAAACAATAGCGTTCGTAACGAAAACGAACGAAAAAGATGTTTTTAGGTGATTTTCTTTTTTTTTTATTCGATTATTTAAAAGTATTGTGTAGTATAAATTCCCATTTGAAATTGACAGTTAGCTTATTTTTTGTGGCTAATATTATATTTTTTATACTGTTAGTATAATTGCTATTTATTTTAAACAGTTCCCAGTGCGTTTGATTTAGTTCATGTGGGACAAACTCTAGGAGTATTGTTCTTAAAAAAATCATTTAAAATCAACTCATGTGAAAAAACCACTCAAATATTTTTAATATCTATAGTTATTTTTAGAAATATGTTCATTCATTATTTTGTCAGCTTTTAACTAATCGCTTCATCGTTGATTAATTTTAATCGGCTTAGCAAAAATTTTTTTGTAATATTGATGTGTTTTTTTTAATGAGTCCTCTTCATAGAACATTGAACTATTGATGATATTTTGGTGAGTTGGTTAGAGCTGTCACATTGAAAAATGAGATCCAGAAATTGTGACCTTAAAACAGAACCAGTTTCTCGTCCCTCATTAGTTGTCAACCCGTAAACGCAATGATTTCAAAATTGAAAACAGAAAATAAAACAACAAGTTTGTAAAGTTTTCTAATATTCTGGGATGTCGAAGGACAAATTTTTTAACTAACACAACTAATTTTTTTGATTGCCATTTTGGGTAAACAAAATTATTATGGAAAGTTATTCGATCTATCAACGTCTCTCAATCATATTATTTTTGAATTGAAAAACATATCATCCATTAAAGGGATATTATAAAATTTTGGGCCGAAATAATGTGCCATAAAAAAGGGTGCCGTAGCAAATAAAACCATACATTTAAAAATAGCAAGACGGTTTTGCTTATCATAATCATTACGCTATATTTTTTTCTTAAATATCACTAAAAAGTTTTTTTTATGTGTTTAACATATATACAATATATTTCCAACAAGAAATAATAGTTCAATCATTTAGAGCGGCGGCTCTAAACCCTCTAAACTAATACGATTCTTTAAAAAAAAATATTCCACGTTTTAAATTATAATAAACATTTTATTTATATAAAAAGTAATGTTTTTGTTGCGGTACAATATGGGGATTTATTTATTTTTAGATATTTTTTTAAATTTTTTTTTCTATTTAATCTTAATTAAAAATTTCTCCCAGGTTGTAAGCCGCTGATTTCGAGTAATTATAAGCAGTTGATGAAAAAGAAACACTTGAAATCATCAGACATTCATCGACCTTATCCAAAATTAAACATTCCTTAATATTTCTTTTATTAATTATGAATCTTCAAAAGCAATATTAATAAATTTTAAAATAATGTTTTAATAAAGTTGCTAAAACTAGTTTTATAATTTAATAAAACAGGTGTTTCACTTAAAATGAAAAAAAAGTTCTTTTTATCTCCGTATGTATGACGCTTACGAATTGGGAAATTATGTTTCAAAGTTCAACAATAAATTTATTTCGTATTTTATTATTTTAACGATGTCGTATAACAGCTGGACTAGAAGAGGTTATAATAGAGCGAACAAATATTGCAGATTTTTAGTTGCCATGAATCATATTGAAATCTACTATTTAACACCTCAAAATACAATAGACAGTGACTCCGAATAGTTTGGAAATAAGCGAAAAACGTAACGTAAGATATATTACTCATTGTAGTATTGGCATTGTAGAATCAGTGGTTTGCGAAAGACTAAGTGGTTTTACAGTTGTAAGTATTTTGGTATCTTTTTAGTTTCAACGATGCGGCAAAAAATTGTTTGGTGAAAATATCTTTATAACTATAAATGATTATTGTATAAACAGTAAAATGTGGGTTTTAGATCAGATTTGGGAAGAAAAGGTGGTATAAAAACCAGATCCGTGAAGTCGAGATCGTGAAAAATGAACGACTGTGACTACTTTTTTGATTAGACGATTTTGAAAAATATTATATATAGCAATGAAAAATATACCAGATTGGTTTGTTGATCTTTAATTTAATGCACATAAATAGGAAATGAAGGGAAAGAAATAGACAAAATTAAACTTTTTTTAGTTTGACTTGTGTTGTTGTTCAATTTCGGAGTCGGAATCGTGTTTTTTTAACAATTCCAGAGCACTGATACTGACACGACAGACGATCTGAAAAAACGTTGCCTTTGCCAGGTAATGTGATTTTTTTTATGAAGACGAACATTCATAAATGTTAAAATAACATCTCATTGTCACAATTAAGCAAATATGATGTTCGTTGAATAATTACAGATAAGCTTGTCTAATGCTATTTCATGTATGTTATTATTATACTTTGAAAAGTAAGGAAGACTTATAAAGATTAATAATCCCCGAGCTTAAGCGCGTATTTAAATGTGTGTTACATTTACACAATGCAAATTACTATCGCATCATCGATAATGCTATGACATTTTGAACCCAGTATCCAAATTATTTTCATATTTTAAACAAAACTGGTACAGTGAAACCTCGATTCTACGTGTTTCGTGGGACCCTTCGTCAACGGTCAATTAGAATAATATTTGAGACGAGAGAGATTATTTAACATTGTTCTTATGAGTGTTTGACGGGACTGTAAAAAATTAACGAACCATACGGGAAAACGTATTATGCGAGAACGGTTGATCGGGGTTCCACTGTATATCCGAATATATTTAGAAATAATTACTTAAAAATCTAGCTTTTTAACGTACTTCAAATAACCAATACTAATTAGTTTTATTATATTAAATATTGGTAAGCAATAAAAACGATAATTTCCGTGTTTCTTTTCAGTATGTAATAAAAACAAGCAATCAAAATGTAATTAAATTAAATGTATTTTGGTTGTATTATCAATCATATGATAACCCCATATATTAACCCATTTTATCAGCATTTTATTTTTTTTGTTCTTCTCAAACCCGTAACACGTCTTGGTATCATTGATTTTTCAAAAAAACGAAAACACCTTTCTTTTACAATAGTTTTCCAAGTTTAAATCTAATAAAATCAATAAGGCAAGCTAGATCTCTTTATTCTCTTTTCTTCTTCTATAGTCGCTCAGTTAAATACGAAAATAATTATTTCTCTCATATCAAATCTTTAATATGAGAGAAATATAAATGTAAATGTTTCTCGTTATCCAACATATTTATTTGCAAAAAATAACAATACTTGACCTGTCGTAAAACGTCTTCATAAAAAATCAGACAAAAATGAGTTAATTTTAATTAATAATTTATGACATCGACTTAAGGTGCTTGAAAGAATTACAATATCAAATTTAAATTGTTCTCAAAATTTGTACACTTCCACATGGTTTTTCACCAACGGGTTTCGCCTTTTGGCATATTCAGACATTTTATCACACGGATGAATCAAAGCTGCACAATAAACAGTAAGCATTGGTTATATACCATTTATATTCATCGAATTTATTTCTCAATATCTTTTTTACAGAAACTTTACGAAATAGTGCACATTTTAATTTCACTTATGTAAGAATGTTTGGTTTGGTTTATCGACATAAGATAATTGTAAGACGTTTTAATGAATAAAGTGGCTCAAATGATACAAAATACTGGAGTATTAAAAATTGTGCAAATACAGCATATCTTCTAAAATAACAATTGTTTTTATTGTAGTAACGTGATGTTGGGAAATAATTTACTCGATATAAATTCTGTACTATATTTTATATAGACCACGATTGAATCCAACTCAAAAAATATATAACCATCCAAAGAAATTGATTGCACCAATAAACCAACATAAATTTATAACTTAAATTTAAATTTAAAATGAGAGATTTTTAACTAACGCCGCATTTGCATACCTGTTTTGAAGTTTGATGTTCTGGAACCTAATTTAAATTAAAAGACAGTATTATTCTTATGGAAAGTTTTAAGAATGTATAATATCTTGTAAACTAAATAAAAAAACGTCCAGACTATTTTTGCTGAAATAAAAACTTAACCTGACGTGACCTATTATAAATTAAAGTTTTATTTATTGATTGAACTGGCATTTATTTTTACAGCACATATAGTAAATAGCTATTTCGACTAATAATCTCATTAGAACTATTTTTAAATGTATATTCATTTATCTTTATATAACTATGTAGAAAAGATACACAATATCTCATCATAGCTTATATATGTGTATATATAAGTAAATATACGTATTCTGATGAGGGCGTAAGCTGAAATAGCTATCAATTATATGCATTGTAAATTTTTCACTGATTTCGATTTTATTTTTATTTCTTTGTAGGGAAAATTCAGTCCCTCCACTGTCTTTATTTATAATTATATAAATATATTCAAGATGATTATCTATAATGGCATTCTCCACATAACCTCTTTTATATAAAAATCAAATAAATACGTTAATTATTAGCGTTCATTCTTGGGTATATTCAAATGTTAATATAATTCTTAATATCGAAACAAAAAAAGACGAGTGTACAATATCGTATTATTAAAATCAGTGCCAGTTTCGCTCATCGCGAGCAGTATCAACATTGACGCAATACAAATCTAAACAATGCTTTTATACAACTCATTTATCACCATTAACTCAAATCACACTTTAGTACCCATAAGCTTCTTTTATTGATTGGATTTACATTTGCTTGGTAGGATTCCATTATAACATGGTGAAAATATAGCAATGCATTTAAGTTTTACAAAAATTACAAGGTATACACATATATAGTCGATGGCTATTTCGGCTTACACCCTAATCAGGATTACTCTAGTATAGTTGCTTTAATATAGCGATCTTATATTTTTAAATCTCAGAAAGCTTGGACATAATTTAATTGCATACAAATTGGTGTAAAATATTTTTTTTACGTAGGAAGTAAAACATTGTTAATTATTCCGCTGCAATAGACACTCGCCATTGATATTTGGACAGGTACAAAACGTATCATTGATAGAGAGAATAAAAATATAATGAATCTAAAACAATCTAGAGTTCATAGTAAATAGAACAATCTATCTGAACAACTTTTTGCGTAGATACTTTCAGTTTTTTTATTGATTGAGTTGTCTAGAATCACAACCACATATTTGGTTTTTTTTTTATTTTATTATTTGAAATGCACGATCTATTTAAATAACATGATTTATGATATCAACTGAAGGTGCTTAGTGGAATTTCAATGTAAAATTTTAATGATTGAAACTTTGGACTATACAACATATTTTGTCACTAATGACCCGGGTTTCGTCATCTTCAGGTATTCTATCACATAAATACAACATAACTGACATGTAAAGTAATACACAGTTTCAACAATTTGATCGCGCAGAAATGTCGCAAAAGACTATTAACAATGTGGGTTTATTGAAAAGTATCAATCAGAAGGCTTCACAGCGTAAGGACGTATTTTTTACCATAAGAGAAATTAATGCTTGTAGATAAAACTTTTTGTAATAATCAAAAATGGTTCTTGAGTATTTTTTGCGATTTTTCTCAAAACTTGATTTTCTTAGAATATTTCTAATACAACACAGTCCTCTGTACTTTTTACACAATTATATATTAATGAAATCAGAACCAGTTTCGTTCATCACGGGTAATATCATCTGAAACAAAACAAAAACAACATTTAATTATTACTTGCTATAAAAAAAACAATGGTTGTACAGATGTAAATATTGTGTACATGCATGTACATCTTAGAAAATATTATATACCGCAATGAAATCGCTTAAAAATATTTTTTTTTTGTAGAAAATTCAGTTGTGATTCTAGGCCACTTATTCAAACACTTATACTTTATATAGTAATACAAGTACAAAGATTGCAAATTATTTTTTTAGTATTGTTTATAGTAGTAACTTTAATCTTCTCGAAGATGACTTTACGACGCAAAAAACACATCACATTATAATGAATGGTGTTTAACCTGTTGGACGATTCGATAGAGATGCGGAACTCGAAAAACAGGTGTTTTTTTTTCAGTTGTTTTTGCAAGATAGACCGTTCACCCAATGATTCTCCTGGCTTTTTTGTCAAACTTTTCGACTACCGTCTTGATATTTCATGCAGGAATTTATATTAAACCTCTAAACACCTTCTACAAACATAATCGCTGTATTATTGAAGAGTGTATAGATCTTTGCATGCACATCAAATGAGATTTAAATAACAATCTGAAGTAGATATTGCTTTTTTTAATAGAATGATGTTTTTTTTAAGTATTCAAGTGTAACTGTCACTTCTTGATGGAAAGGCATGACATTTTTAATAATAAAAACACGTTTTTAGTACTTATTTCAAAGAAACACAGAAACACTTATGTTTTAGTTGCATTGAAAAACGAAAAAAAATCTGTCATAATTCTCTCAGAATCATTTGTGGAATTGATAAAATTTAACATATTGATGGAATTGGCATTCACTTGGTAGATTTCCATTATAACAAGGTGAAAAAAGATTAACACGCTATTATTTTGAAGTCATCTTAGTTGATTCAAATAATGCCAATATTATTTCAACATACGTCTTCAGAATGATTTGGAAAAGGTCCGTATTATCCACAGATAGCGAACCATTAAATATTTATATATTTACAAAAAAAAAATATTTATTTGTAGAGATATTAGAGATAGAATGTGTAGTGTGAGTACGAAGAAAATGGACTCGTTGCCCCCTATTTTAATGGGAGGAAAATTTAATCATCCAAAATACTTTGAATGCCTTCGAACAGAATGTTAAATAAATTGAAAAAATGCTGTTAATACTTGGAATGGAACTCGGATACCGACGACGTTGGCCACTGCACTACGTAGTCAAAACTTATATACCATATATAATGAAGTAAAAACTGTACCAAAGAAGTAACGATTACTTTTTTTATTAATTGAATTGGCATTTACTTGGTAAAACTCGTATCATAACATGGTGAAAAAAATGTATTTTAGTACTACAAAATGTATAAGATATATATTAAAGTTCCCACCTTCATCAACTATATATCATGTAAAATTATTAGAACAAAAATACATTGCTATTTTTTCACCATGCTTAAGTTCTTACATATATATTTTCATTTTTAAAGTGGAATGGCACTATATTCAAATAATAAAACACACTCGCGATAAGTGAAACCGGTCCTGATCTTAAAAATACAGCATTAGCGAAATAGTTAACTTTGAATTTTTGAAGCCAGATAGCAACTGAAATATTTTAAATCGTAATTTGTTAACAATATAATAATTTACTTCATTATTTCTGCAGTTTTTTTGAACGTATCTTCAGAGTTTTTGCATCGTTCACAGACAGCCATGAAAGTTCTGCTTACACTTAATTGTGTTATTATTTTTTGCTATCATTTTTTTACAGAACGAAAGTCGTGATTATGTCGTAAAACCAAATTAAGAGAATACGTGTTCCTCGTTTTATATTATATTATTTTTTAAGCATTTAGCCTCGATGGTTATAGAAGGGTGTTTGGTAAAATATTAAAAAATATCCGTGAATTTGTCGATAATTGGCGTACCGATATCAGTTTTCATTTTCACAGTTTTTCTGTGATTCATAATTTTCAAATTAACCCAGTCTGAATAAATTCTATTAAGCTCTATTGATCCTTCATTTTAACAATGACTTTTAACAGTCGTTAATATTCTAATATTCCATTCCAAATATTCTAGCTGTAGACAATTCTTCAATTTAGTATTCAAGCTATTCGTAAGACTGAAACCACTATCTGGTTCAACTTTTATGGTCTGTTGTAATATTATATATGTATATGCGCGCCCAGTAAGTTGTCTGTGCACAACTTAGAGGAAACACTGATGATGTGATAAAAATTCTGGAGCAGTGGTTCTCACGTGAAATTTCACCGTGGCCGCATTATAAACATCAGCTATCCTAATGTGATAAAAAATGTGATAAAAATAGTTTCGATGTTTATTTTTTATATAGTGCATTACACTGAATGATCTTTCATAATATACAGTTGTAGGTAAAATCAACAAAATTAATATTAAAACGGTCTTTTACTTAAGCTTGACTTAATGCTAGATAAGTCAGGTTTATTCAATCATTTTTTTTAATAACAATATTTACTCTAAAACTGTCGGAGACCGCAGTAAAATCCTCTGGAAACTGCATGCGGCTACTGTGGCTGCACATGAGAACTATGTTCTAGAGTTATTTTGAAAAATATTTCAATTATCATTATATTATTTTTATCGATATTGCATTCACTCGCGTGAGTTCGTCTTCTTCGTAAGTCAACAAATTTATGAAAAATCAGACTCGCTTTTAGCACTGTAATGCGACCAAACATCAATGCTCTAAACACACTTTTATTAATACATTTATAACCAAGAACATCTTATCTTTTTGTTTCTTTTAAAACAAAGTAGCACAACTAAAATGCGCAATGAATTTACAGTGAGATTTTCTATTACACTGTTGTTTTTTCAACATTAAGTATTTCTGAGTTGTACTACACGTGTACAAACACAGATTGGCTAACTCCGTAGGTATTTATACAAATCATAATATATCCTTCAATCTTTACTAAATTAATAACAGCCTGTTAAACCTCGTACAGGGTACTCTTACACCAATATTTAAAAAATATTGTGTAAGTAAAAAGTGCTTTTGGCTTATTAATCGAGTTATTAAGATAGATCAGGCTTTATTTTAACGCAACAATATGCTTGTACATGAAAGTTTTGGCACGAAAACGCTGTAATATTTTTGAGTTTTGTCAACCAACGCATTGCGATGCAAAGTCGACAATTAAAAAAATTTGTTTGGTGAACAATTAAATTGAATAGTTGCAGTTCGGCACCAAAAAATTAATACATGCAGAGAAATGAAATTTTTATTTTTAAATATTTATTTGAATACCAACAAAGCCTAAAGATTTTGAAATATAAATCCCTTATCGTATGTTGAGGGGGGACTTGCGGAATTGTATAAATTTGAAACAATTAAAAATTGGATAAACGAATGTCTCTCCAAATTAAAGCCCCCAAAATATAGTGTATAATATATATGTAAAGTGATGAAGTTATTACATGTTTCTTTTTAATCTTATCTGCTCTAATTTTCAAAACGGAGGATGAGTGAATAATTTACGTATTAAACGCTCCACTAGATGACAGTATGCTTCTCATATAAAATCATATTTTTTCAATGAGTTTACTATTTTATTTTACTTTGGTAAATTATTTTTTCAATATGAAATGGATAGTAGATCATACTTTTTTTCTGGTGAATACGTTGTATCGTCACGCTTGTATGCCTTCGTGAATATGAAAATGTAGAGAGAAATCGTCAATCGGAGCCAAGTTTGGGCTCGAAACTAAAAACGTGAATCACCTTATGTACAATTTACTTGCGCTAGTCTCAACTTATGTCACGATATCCGCAATCGCAGACCGGCAGCCAAACTGACAGACAAACTAACCTGGTGAAATACGTACATTTTTTTTTAATTCGCGTTAAGTCAAAAAAAATTGCGTAAAAAAAATTTGGTACGACATGGTAAAAAAATAAAAATGTATTTTAGTTCTGAAAAATTTATAAAGTAAATGATCGATAGCTATTTCAGCTTGCTCTTTCGTTAAAACTACGTTGTTGTTTGTTGTTGGGATATCAAATTTATAGAGCGTTAAGATCTATGACGTGTTAGCATCAGAGCTCTTCAGGTCTCCTTCATATCATATATATAGATTTTTTTTGTTATAATTATTGTGTCGTTGCTGACAAACTTAAGTCAAGAATAGTACTGATGAGGGCGTAAGCCGAAATAGCTATCAGCTATATACCTTATAAATTTTGTAGAAGTAAAATATATTGCTTTTTTTACTATGTAATAATGGAGTTCTACCAAGTAAATATCAATTCAATTTATATATAAATAGTACGTAAAAAAATACTTTTTATAATTTTTTATTATTATTTATTTTTAAATAGGTTTTTGATATTGCTATTGATTGAATTGGCATTTACTTGGTAGAACTACTTTACAACACGGTGAAAAAATAGTAATGTATTTTAGTTCTACAAAACTATTTTTTTAATTATAGTTGATAGCTATTTAGGCTCAAGCCATCGTCAGAACTAGTAGTTTTTATAAAAAAAATGTGGAAATAAATAAAATTGATATTTTTCACCGTGTTTGATAATGCTCGCGATGAGTGAAACCGGTCCTGATCAAAAAAATATTTTGTGGAAATAAGTATTACAAATGTGTTTTTATTATTTAAAATATCATGACTTTCCATCAAGAAGCGACAGTTAACACCTTAAAAGTGCTCAAAAAATGACTGGGTTTAAATACGATCCAAGGGTTGTAAATGCAACCCTCGTTTGTAAGAAGATTCCCAAAATTCCGAAGGTTCTACAAGTTATTCCATACTGAATACAGCAGCAAGTTTTTTACTGTGGTCAACAATTGTATCGTTAGCTATTTTATATTCGAACGTTCATTTCCATAAACGAAATCACGACATTGTAGTGTATTAGACGTGAATCAATTTAAATTATTGTCGTTGGCACGTGAAGTTCCTTCACACAGAAATAATAATAGTGAAACAAAATGCATTCGGAAAATTGCTTGTTTCCAGCCGCTCTCTTGTTTCATTGTTTGTCAAAAAAAAACATGGCTATCGGCGGCCATTACAAATGAAAATAAAAAAATATTTAGAATACGGCGTACGACCTGAATTGGGCTTTTGTAGTCCATGATCGATTTTGAATAGACTTCCATAACCATGACCTTTAAAAAGTTTTTCAAAATTCTATGCAGAATTATCGACTCAACGGAATTGGTTCATTTAACATCACAACTATTTTTTTTTTTTTATTTTAGCGCCAATTGATAAATTTAGTACTGTTACATGATAAAAACTAAAGAAATGATTCAGCGAAAAGTTTGCACTTGAAGTAGAACTAGTACAGAAGAACCCCCATTTACACTAAATTCGGGACCGTGTAATTTGGAGTCGTGTAATTGGGGGAGTAAATCTCATACAAATTTAGGAATTTTGTTTTTTTCTGACCGTTTTGTTTTACGTCTGGCTGTGTGTTTGCAGCCAAGCGATCGTGCAATTGGGGGAGTTATGGCGAATATTTCAAGCCAACGCGTAATTCTGAATATTGTATTCAAGGGTTCTACTGTATAAGCTTATCGAAATATATAGAACAATCCATGTGTCACGTGTTGCAAAGAGTTTTTTAAGAATAAATTAGTGGTGGCGAATTCTACACGATATCTTAAGATTGGAGTTAATTGAATTCTTATGTTAAACACTCTCTTCGCTTAATATATAGGTAAGTATGTTATGTAATCATAACATACTTATCTATACATCTTTCTTTTGCAATACAGACTTCCTGTAAACAATGCGTCGTTTGATCAAACTATGGACACTGAAGCATATATGAAGCAATAGCAATATAAAAGAGCAATAAATACATTTTGAGCGATACCAAATTATCACAAACATTCCAACCAATATCTGCATAATAGTCGTAAGTGGCTATAACATCAATACTTTAATATAACATCTTATAATGCTCGAAGATATTTCTGAATGAATTGGTCATTGTCGCTTATGATAATTTGATTCCACAGGGACGAATAATCAACGCTTCAATCGTTCTCAAACCTAATTTCACCTTAATCTGAATCTCCTTTCACCGTAAAACCATCAGCTGACATAACCTCAATTTTCTAAGTAGACGTCTACAGCAGTGCTTGTCAAACGTGCTTGACTGACTTTTTCAATTTAAATGACATGTGATACTCAAACTTTCTACACATATTATGAATAATACAAAATTTATATACATAATTGATTACAAATATTTCTTGGAAACGAATTTTTCGAAAATATAAATTGTCTTTTTTAATACCTTCAAAAGATTAAAAAAAAATTGTATTTATGGCATTTGCGAAGACTATTAAAATCAGATTAAATGATTTACATATTGCGTTAATCCACTCAATCATATTTATATACATCAATCTTTGCGCGATAAGTCGTAACATTGATTTTTGTTTACGTCAGTGTATCCTAACTCTACTGCATTTTTTATACATTCTTAAAATGTGGTGTAGCGAAAATGAATAGCTAACTGTTCTATTCCTACATTTTTTTAAATACAGGTTGAGACACTATGAACCAAAAATGTCGAAAAAAAAAGATATTCCATAATTCAAATTTTCGAGTATTTTTCCGTCTAGTCTCAATCCTTTTAAGCAGGACATATACCGTAATACAACAGCATTATTAGTTGCTTTTCAAAAGATTATATGCCGTAAATTAAAAAAAAATACACTAAAATTCTAAAATATATATTTTATATAAAAAATAATGGAAGTCTTGGTGTGAAATTAACATATGTTTGATAAGTTTGAAGATAAGTTGGGCTATATGTTATTAAAAAGCATAACTTAAATCGAGTAAGAAAATTTGAACACAAGTCCTTTCTTAACATAACATATATATTTTATCAGTACTCTCTCTATATAAAAAAAATAGCGTGAATATCAAATAGTTCTCCAGATTAGTGGTAGAGACATTCTTAATTCAAAAAAAAGCATTCTTTTGCAGTTTGCATTTAACGAGTATCCACAATATGAAATGTAATAATGAATCTTCAGAAAGCTATTAGAAACTTGTACAGTCTATGGTCTTATCTCAATATATCAAAAACTATTATGTCTAGATTATTATCTATCCGTAAAATAAGAAGCTAGTTTACTCAGCATTTTATATTGTGTAAATATATTAACAAATTGTTTCCGTTCATAATGAATTATTGCATAAGACATTAATAACTCATTATGGAGCTGTTCTAGTTTGAGCAAACATTTTGCGTTGTTTTTTTCTGCCCATTGATTCTAATAATTAATAAGAAACTTCCTTTTGAGTTTTGAAACCATATTCAATAAATATTTTTAATTACTTTATTGCTGTAATACATAGTGACGGAAAATACATTATACAAAATGAAACGTAAATAGGCATTTCGTAATATTTGGGTTCTTATATATTATATTATAAAGGTTGCCAGAAAAAATAATTTGATAAGTTTTAAAATTCTATTGTATAATAGAGCTTGCGATTCTATTCAAATGTTTTTTCGTGGCTGTAAACTTTAATCCTTAAACTGAACGGTAAAATTTGTATTTCTTTATTCATGTTTATTTTGTTGGTAGTCCTATATTACAATGCTATTTTCATTTCACCAATGTGTGATTGTAATCGGATTAACGGTATAGGAATTCATACGGAACGAACAAACAAACATTCATTTTTATATATAAGATCATTACTTTAAATAAATAAAATAGATAAAATACGTTTTTTCGCTTGGAATTGTTCTAAGAAAGTAAAGGCAAGTTGTAATATTATTTAATCGTTTAAATAAATGCATTGAAATTTAGCGATAAAACTTAATAACTTAATTTTTTAGTTCCTGTTTTTACTAGTGGAGATGAGTTGTTATTGGTTTTGTTGCCTGTTTTGTTGTTAACATTTAAATCGGTTGCATTTGGGAATCAACATAAAAAACCAATACGTCTAAATAATTTACCGTTCCCTGTTGTGCCACACAAAGGATATTGCATCACCCTATATATCAAAAATGAATTCAGAAGTGATGACATTAACCAAACTTATTTAGATTTTCATCATATGTTTGATTATATTTCAATAAAAAAAAGGTTTTGAGCAAAATTTTTGACACTGTTAACTATTTTATATTTTTAAATATAAACTATTAACAGTTGATGCGTTAACAGTATAGACACAAGAGGTTTTAGAATGCAATCGTTTTCAGTTTGTAAATGCTTAATCAGTCACATTTAATATTTTCTTTTACTATGTTAAAAAGAATATTTGTCATATTTTAAGGTTAACTTGTTAACAGTCACTTTTTCATGGAAGGATATAATATTTTAAATAATACACATTTTTAGTGCTATTTCCACGTTATATTTTATAATCAGTGTCGGTTTTGGCCATCGCGAATATTATCAACTGATCAGTGCTTCGAAACCGGTCGTGATCATAAAATATATTGTGGAAATAGTACTTAAAATATTGGTCATATTTTTATCTCAAACAATCCAAAAACAGTGGCTGTGGAACTACTTTTTCGATTAGGCGATTTTGAAGAATATCTCAATGAACAATTTGCCCAATTGATTTATTGATCTTTAATTTAATGCACATATATAGAAAAGGTAGAAAAAAACCTAATAAAATAGTTTTTTTTAGTTGGTCGTTTATGCGAGCTCCATTTCAGATCTGTAAAATACAATATTTTACCATTTACATTTGCTATAATATAAAAGAGTTTAATTTTATTTTCAAACTCTTATTCGATCCGAACCAAAAGTAATGACGTAACAATATTTTTGTTATTAATTTACCAACAAGCGTATCCAGAAAGTATTAAAAAATTTGATATAGAAATTGTTTCAAAATAAAAAAAATGCGCCGCAAATAAATCTTTTAAATGAAATAACGTAATTATAAATTGTTCATGCTAATCGTTCACATGTTATTGCTGTCAGATTGGCAAAAATTGCTGAATCATTTCATTAATATTATATATATGAATATTTTTTATTGAATGGTGTCGACTCTTACTATGGATTACACGGACATCAATAAAACCTACTGTCAAGTATTTTGGCCCAATTTAAAACATCGGGTTTTTAAGTAGCATATTTTAATTACCAGTTATGTTTTACTAATCGATATTTATTTGATTCGATATCAATGAATTCTCACATAATAATTTATTAAAGAAAAACTTTATTTAAATTTGGATTATGTTATATTCAGATTGAAAGGACAAAATAACGTTATTTTTAAAACTAGTTAAAGCAATCAATGTACGTACAAAAATGTGCTTCATGACATAACAGGGTAAAAAATAAAAATGCATTTTAGTTCTACAAAATGTATAAGGTACATAGTTGATACCTGTTTTGGCTTATGCCTTCATCAGACCTATGATGGTTTTGGTAAGACGAAATAGCTAATAAATTTTGTAAAACTAAAATAGATTGCTGTTTTTTCACCGACTGACTATTTATTTTACGTTTTTATGATCAGAATTCGATGAGTATTTTTCACATTTAAATTATTTCATTTTATTTTATTTTGAAATGTTAACAATTAAATTCAATCTGAGAATTATATTGTATTATTTTCGAAACGCAAAAAGTAACCTGCTTACGGTATAAATTATTTTTTATAAAATAGCTGTTTTCATTATTCTGCGGTTAAATTTCTTACATCGATTCTCCATCACAAATACACTTTGAATATTTATAGAACTGATTTATCTTATTGTAAAATTTTCTTCAACTTTCTTCATTCGATTTAATCTAAGATAAAAATTATTTTTGTGCTTTTTGGTTACACAATCACATGTTCGAAAGCGAGCAATTAAGACTCAAAGAAAATGTGAAATGAAATTCGTGGAAGAACATTCAAATTTATTGGCAAAAACACGCTGTTTCTATGACAAATTAAAATAGTTAAAAAAAATGGTTTTTTAACAACTACTGATTAGATCATAATGACATTCAAATTTGGAAAAGATAATCCTTTGATCAGGACAGCCTAACGACTTTGTATTAACAGATTATAACAATAATCAATTAACATAAAAATTAATAATTCAATATACCTTCTTATTTTTAATCGGAGGTTTGTGACTGGAATGTCTAAAGATGCTGATAGACGAAACCAGACTATAGTACCATAATATTATATTAGACAGTTAGACAGTATTATATTAGACAGATAGTAACAGAACATGCAAAAATGTACATAAATTAAGCGATTCAATGATTTTATTACATTTTAGTAACTTAAAGTATTTTTTTATTTACTTTTGTATTTTATTAACCGGTTAACTGCCAAAAGCGTCTTAAGACGCATAATTTTCTGTGAACGGAGCGCCGCTCATACCAGAATTACGTCTCATGACGCGCCGTTTTAAATGGGCTTTTACTAAAGAAAATCAATTATTTAAAATATACAAATGTATGTATGATTATGGATAAATGACTGCACGACTGTTGCGCTCTTCATTTATTTGGTAAGTTTAATAAATAAACTTTATTACACTTTCAATAACGATATGTTTAGAAGGTTCTATTTTTGTCGTAAAATTCGCGGCGTGCTGGGTACCGCCATACATGTACCTGCCGGCAGTTAACCGGTTAATATCAATATAATTAAGCCAAAATATTTTTAAAAAAATGCTTTACAGCTTTTACGTATTATACAAATAAAATTTACAAAATTATTTTTTTTACTTAGTCTCACAAAAGGTTGCGAACCATTTTTGTATACAATGATACCTTCATATCTTTTAGCAGTAACAAAAAAACTCAATAAATTATTTTAATTTCGTATAACGAAAGTATATTTATATTGGAATAATTATATCGACGACCGTCAGCAATTAAAATGACCAATGAATAATTTTATATGTTTATATTTCTAATCGTTGACGAACTCAAGATTATTTGTTTTGTATATGAAATATACCGACAGTGTCAACTAGCGTGACTAATGGAAACTAAAACCAATAACGGTTAAAGCTATAATTTTATTTTTAAGTGGTCATATGATGTTGGAACGATGACTATTATATTTTGTTTTGTTGTGCTAATTTTCGAACATCAAAATTATGTTAATTTATATATGACGTTCACGAGTCGCATTTCTTCACCCAAGAATAAAATAAAATTAACTATTTTCAACTACGTAATTTTTCCTTTAACCAATACAATGTCACATTCGAGGAATACGTCAGTTTTCCTGTTTACGATGACGAATGATCAAATCGAAATTCACTGATTATTTTATATGATGATAGGTTAATTGCATAATACTTTATTGAACCTAAAAAAACTTACAGCAAAAAAGCTTTTGTACCCAATGTCATATTTTTATATCATTAAAAGCTATATTTTAAATTATTTTATTATCATGTAACGAACTAAAAAATGCAATGGTCCGTAGTTTAGTGGTAAATATTGCCGTGACGTGTATGAAAAACTTGACTTACAATATAGACAGCGTTTTTTTTTCGTCGTGAGGAGTCGTTAAAAACGTGCAAATCCGACTGTCTTTCAATTTAACGATTTGGAACAATACTTCAATGTACAAGATGAAATAAATCGTCTTCGCTGGCCCTGACTTTATACTAATTTTCAAAGCCAATTTCGACTAAATTTAACGGGGACTTTTTGAACATCACAATATTCATCATATTTTGTGGTGAGTTTTTTCAGTCTTGTCATACGAGCAACATTAATAATATATGCAAATTTTGCTCGATACCTCAATATGCCCACACTGCTCTACATGTTATATTTTAATGTCGTTGTTTTGCTATCAAAAATTCAATAACAAATTATTATGGTATAAAAATAAAAGCAAGACTCTTTAAAAGTGATTGTAATCAAATTTTTATCGTATACTGAAGTGTATCATACCATCATTTTACATCAAAATACACATATAATGTTAATAAATTAAAAATAATAAAACATCTCTCAATATTATGAATAATGTATTTGACCCAAAACAAAATTCTTAAATATATAATTCAGAACTGAGGAGGATGGTATATTTGTCTTTTTTCAATTTTTCACACAATTCAAGATATTTCCTTATAATTTGTAAATTCTGTTGAGTTTCTTTACAAATTGACCCACTGGCTGTTAACAGCTGATTACAATGTGTTAAAATATGAAATTAATTATACGAATGTTAAAAGTGTCAAAAATTTCGTGTGCAAGATATTTTTTATGTTAAAATATATCCTGTTGTTCCTGAAAATATCTATATATAAGAGTTTTCAAAACCAATAGTACTGAACTATTTTTTGAAATAGTCTATTTCGGAGTATATCATACTTTACTTGGCTTAGAAAGAATGGGTTTAAAAGTAGTAATGCTTTGGGTATTTTAATTTTAGTACAATAATTAAAAAGCCGTTTTCTTATAAGGGCAGAAATTTTACTTCAATAATAGCCAACATCTTATTTTTTACATCAAATATAAACTATTCATTTTGTAAGTAACCTTTAAATACAAATGACAAATATGCAATTTTTCCGTGTTCAAATCTAATTTAATTCAAATATTATACATCGTTAAACAACGCAAACAAATTCTCCCAACATAAATGTTGAATAAAATAATCATTTTCTATAATCACTACTAAAAAAATGTAAAAAAAGAGCTGCAGCAAATCGATTAAATATTTAATTCGTTATCACTGTATATTTATTTCATTGATAAATTTTATGGATATGACTATTTGTTGCCAACCTTCGAAAATATATTTTTTATTTCGTATGGATATAAAGTCTAGACTCCAATTCGACTTTTTGTAGCATAATGATAAAAATGTACAATTAACGTAGCCATAATAATTATAAGAAAGTAATTAGTTTAAGCATTAATTAAAAAGTTTTATTCATGCAAATATGTTATTTACAAACAGTACTGTTCATTTTTCGACCGTTTTATGGATTTTTGAACATTATGCGATATTTTCCCTCGATCAATTAATTGATAAATTACATTTGCATTTATTTTCTTTTCACTTACAACGAATCGATTAATAATAAATTTCTCATCAAAACTTGTCACTAGACTTGTTTGTAAATTGTATTTATCAGTTCATAATGCTCGCGATTGGCGAAACCGGTCCTGGTCAAAAAAAATACTATGGAAGTAAGTTGTAAAAAATGTGTTTTTATTATTTAAAATATCATGCCTTTTCATCCAGAAGTGAGACTGAAATGTGTTGCATTATTGTATAAAAAATCTATTTCAAATATTTCACTTGAAGAACGAATAATATTTTAATCAATATTCAACTTTGGTCGACTTTTGTAAAATCGATTAAAATAATTTTGCTTTTTTTGACAATATAAATTTGGAATAAATCTGCGGTTAAATCTACTATCTATTACAATATAAAAAAAATGTTATTTTTTACCTACTCAAAGCATGAAATTTCGCTAAGCGAACAATCTCGAGATTGGATGTCATAGATGCATATCTGAGTAGAAAAAAATTATATATTATTTTACTTCAAGGCATTATAATCATTCTTCCTGAATTTTATAATGAAAACAAAGTAGTTTTGATTTGCGTCTTGTACATTTTAAAATCAGGCGATTAGTAAATATTATTGACATTTGTAAAAAATCTTTTAGTTTTATTATGTAATAACCTTTCTTTTTTTGAATCATTCTCAGAAAGCTACCATTGTCTTTTAAATAAGACACCCACAGTAATTTTATGCTTTTTAAGTCTTAGAAAACATGTTGCAACGAGTCGAAAGGAACACTTTCATTTACACGTCTTGTCGTATGTAGTAATTCGATTTTCGCACTAACGCCGACGATCGTTCAGCAATATTTGAAGTGCCAATGAATTTTTCATCTAAACATCGTGATGAAATTGCCTTCGTATTTATAAACTAACAACATATCAATATGTTCACGTTGTAGTAGATCGTTTTGAATTAAATTACAAACAAAATATACTTTAATGTATTTAAAATATATTAAAAATACACATTTGAAAATCTAATTTATTATATTGTATATTGTTAAAAAAAATGTTTTACATTTGTATGTCTTTATATGAATCATATTTTATTATTTATTATTTTTTGTTGAGGTCTATTATTATTGCCGTCTCAATTTTTTTACTAATTCTCAAACATCAAGCTGTGTTTCTATAATAAAAATACGTAATAAAGTATGTTCATCATTATAAATATTACAGTTTACCAACCTTTTATAGCTGATTTGTTTCTGATTTATGTTAGAAAGCATTTGAAAATGTAGTTCGATTTGACTTTATTTGCGTTTTATCATTCAAAAAGCCGCACTAGAATAACCAAAAAGCCGCAGGTTCCCCACGCCTATCATAAATCATTACTAATTTTATGTTTGGAATTTGTTTTCATGATGAAAAATTGTGCACATCTTATAATTATTGAATGTGACCTTTCATCCTTAAAGTTTATTGTCCCCTGAAATATAGTAAAGCTTCAACGAAATACATTTCAAAATAACATATTTATCCTTAAATAATATATGACGTGTACTAGCCTACTAAGTGATTTTGACAAACGTTTCTTTGAAGACATTGTGTGTTATATAAAAAACCTATGAGATCATGTTGCGTCAACTTGCATAACAATATTAAGTACGGCAATATAGAAACTTATATCTGAGACCTATTTTGAATACTAATGCCTTGTTTTTGTTGGTTATATTGCGGTTTTCAAGTGAATATAAAAAAAAATATAAACAAACCAATTTACCAAGGCTGCGAATACGTGATTAATCGTGCTTTAATAAAGGCAGTCTAGAAATTGGACTACTTTATACGACTGCATTTTATTTCAAATTTTTTGAGTTTATTGCAGGGCTGTGGAGTTTGCTGAGTTTTTGGTGTCGTGAGAAACGAACAATTACGACTACTGTTTCGATTAGACGATTTTGAAAAATATTTCAATGAATAATTTGCTGAATTGGTTGGTTGATCTTTAATTTAGTATATATAAATAGGAAAGGTAAGAAAAACCTGATAAATATCTTTCTTACGTTGGAGTCATGTTTTCTTAACGATTCCACAGCTATGGTTTCTTGTTTTACTTCATCAATATTTCAAATGATAACACTTTGAATTTTATACCTTGGCAGCACGTATTAAGGCATATACTTATTATTTCTACCTGGTATCGTCATATCGTTGCCTTTTTTCATCTTAAGATTATTTTAGAACCACTTTAATTATTTTATTCCAATACCTTTTTGTGGACAATACAAATGATTTTTCGCTACAACCCTTCTACGTCAAGCTCTTCGTTTGAACTATATTACTGTTACTATCAACCGATAGAAAATGGATTGACCCATTAAATAACCAAACGCATATTATATTTAATGCTATAAAATATCTATAAATACACAAGAAATGACGAAATGTCAAAATTGTAGGGAATGCATTAATTTTTGTTTGATTACACTACATTTTTATTTTTCAGTTTTGGGGTGAAGTGGTTCTGATGCATCATTAACTCCCGTGACGGATTTCAAGGGTTTGAGTCTCACAGTTTTCAAATGCATGTATTTTTGTAAACTCTCTCACCTTTTCAATCCTTTAACTAACTTGTTTCCCTGTCCAGGCCATGTCGTTTCTACCCATTCTGTATGTTTAAAAAGAGCCGTTAAGCAACTGACTGATAATCAGTTCTTGTATAAAAACTTATATTGTGATAGCACCATTACAACTTCATTTTCTCTTAATTGGGATTGAACGTAAAAAAGTTTTTTTTCTGTAGTAATTGACATTGTAAAGATGTAAAACCTCGAATACCTTTCTTGTTCACACCTTGGCTTACTAGGGTTAAAAATACAATGATGTCTATGACTTATAAGGCAACAATAGCATCTAACGTGCCATCATTGCCAGACAACTGCCTTGGTATGTCAGTTCATTGTGAAGTCACATTAAAGATCTGCACGGGCCCAGATTAGCCCATACACGATTTAGATCTGGCCCCGGATAACCAATATATTTTTTGGTGTCGAGCGGCAGTAATATCAATGGTTAAATTTTATTTATTTAGATACGCTTTTCACACTTTTAATATATTTGGATATTGCTGGAAAAATAATAACTAATGTCTATTGATTGAATTGGCATTCACTTGGTAGAGCTCCATTATAACACGGTGAAAAAAATAGCAATGTATTTTGTTTCTACAAAATTATTTAAAAAAAAAATATAGAACTATCTGAACAGAATAGTTTTAACGATGGCGTGAGCCGAAATAGCTATCAACTGTATTTTTTTTAAATAATTTTGTAGAACCAAAATACATTGCTATTTTTTTCACCGTGTTATAACTAATGTCTCTAATCTTTATGGAAACATTACACTTCAGAAACAAGAAGCTAAGAGGCCAGTATAATAGTGTGACTAAATTGAATCTTAATTTTGGATTGACCAAGATAATAGTATATTTATTTCTAATCATTATTCAGGACTATTTTCAATGGGGTAAAGATATTTGACTATTCTTGGTGATAAAATTTATAATCAGTATAATTTAATCTCTAAAAATTATGAAATCGAATTCAATCCATGTCGACCCGCGCATATCTCTAAGTCATTTATACTTGTTCTGAATACGTTATAGAGGAAATATTATATTGTTTTATATTTTGTAGACAATACTGTGCCATCCTTAAAAATGATCGCGTTAGTATTAGTGGGACTTGAAATGAGAGTTGTAACAAAAGTGCATGCCCAATGAAGGAGTGAAAGCAAAAATTCAATAATATTAAACACTTTCGGTTTTTAAGAGCAAATAACATGATGAGACGCTTTGTTGTTATTTGAAAGTTAGAACGATAGATATGTCAATATGGGTTTTATTATTATGGTATAAAAACAACTGAATGCAAATTTCAAAAAAATTCACACTCTTACACAATGTATACAAAATAATATTTTCGAGCTATTTCTTTTTAAATGCGATATTTTTTTAGACAATGTATCACCATAACTTTTTTTTTATTGCTGACTCATATTTAAAAAAAACAGTACAGATCAAAGCATACGTGAGAGAGCGGGTAAACGTAATTTTTGACATTTTGTTATTATGCAATAAATAATTGTCTTTCACTTTTTGCGTCTAAGCTATCCTACCTTGATGGAAAAGAGTAACGTTTAATCAAATACAATACATTTCTATATAAAATCTATGATCAAGGATGGTTTCGCTCATCTCGAAGATTATCTACTGATAAATAAAGATAGATGAACAGTTTTTCAAAATCGAAAGAAATCACCTTCTTGTGAGTGACATACAATGGCTTATTCAATCATTGATCTGAGCAAATTATTTTTATTTTTAAAGGTTACCATTTTGTTTCTGGCTTAATGATTTGGAGATTTCAACAGATAAAAAATCAGCAAACTTTACCGTTAAAACAATACTTGATATTTTTTTTGACCGAATTATATCCGATTTATATTGTCGCTACATTAGCAAAAGTTGGTTTATTATATTTTTTATTCTTGTCGGTTTTGTCAATCTGTACGTAAGAACGGCCAAATTTTTTTATTTATAAAAATAAAAAATAAATATTTTATTCCGTTTTCAACGTGAAAGAATTAATAACATATTTGGTAAACGATAGAATTTAAGAATGAAGTCAACAAAGCTAGTTTATAAAAACACGGTAAAAGATAGTATTATTTTAAGCTATGATATGTCAAAAGCAAAAGAAATTCTGTTGTTGAATCTCTATTGAAATTTTCTGCTGAAGCATATTATCCTCATAACTATACATATAATATGAACATTAATATATACCACGTAGTTCAGTTGGTCAGCACATTAGAATTTAATAGTTGAATCAAAACATTACCATATTTTATATTTTATTTGGCTGTTTATTGAAGATAATAATGACAATCACCCCTACAGTGTGTCTACTATCTGAATTATGAATTATTCAAAAAAATGTCTCGTTGATCATTTATTTGTTAAATGAAGGTTTTATATATTTTTAAATCCTTCATTGTCTGACTGTCCGGAAACTGGTCTCAAAGCACACTTCTTACAACGTTTCTTTGCGTACTTAATTATCTGTCTGTTCGTCTGCAAAATCTGTGGGTTATTGAGACTCATTTTGCAATTTAGAAAACGGAGATAAAAAATATTTTTTTATGCCTTTTGTGGCGTTCTGTTTTTTCGCTCCTCAGATTCCAATACTACTAATAATAACAACGATAATTCTGTCTAAAGATTTCAGCTGTTACCAACCAGCGGTTTTTAATATAAACTTTTTATAAAAATGTTTTTAAATCCATAAATTGTTGATTGAATTGGCATTTACTTGTTAGAAATCCATTATACCACGGTAAAAAAATAGCAATTTATTTTAGTTCTAGAAAATCAAATTATTTTGTATAACTAAAATACATTGCTACATTAAATTGTAATTTGTGTACTATTCAAAAAATTTTCACATCGCTAAGATTGTTTGTTTATCACAGTGATGAAAATGTTTTCTCTTCAGATCTTTTTATAAACTTATTTGTTAAATAATTAAAACATTCTTAAAATTACACAAATTCTTTAACAAATGGCTTTCACGTTTGAGTACAAAATTACTTTTGATATAGATTGTCAGAATCCAATAACAATAATTTTTATTTCTTTAACCATAATTTCTTTCCCAAATTCCAATCAATTCCAGCTTTTGTCACCAAATCTTTTATGTATTAATTTTTGAGAAAATCAATATGGCCATTCTATGGATGTTGCAGTTTATCGACCATTTCAAAAGAACCAGAAATTCACAAATATTATAATCCTTGTGATGAGAAAATCAGGTTCTTACAACTGTATTATAAATTGTGGAGACAGTGTCAACCAAATAAATGAATTTTCTTTAGTATCTACTTTTTCATTCCTTACAAATTTGAGCATACTAAATTTAAATGTATCCAGAAATTATTATTCTTATTCTGTGGGTCGAATTATTATTTATAATTTTTTTTGTATCCCAATTGTTGTCGATCAAGTTATCTGAAAAGAAATTCTGACCGTGAAAGTTTGAGAGACATCACCGCCATACACACACTTACATCTACACACTCACACAACCTCAGAAAGTCACTTTCAGTCAACTTTGCCAATATTATGTAAACATATATTACTCATATGAAAGAATACTATACCTTCTCGATAATAATTAGTATGCATTCACCTCAACGGCGAAGCGATAAGTCTCCGCTGAAAGGTCCATTGTTATTTTTTTATCTAGTCTACATCAAGATGGCGAATGAAAAAATTACTTTCTCTGATTAAGAAGATAAATGTTTTATGATTCCTATCCACAAAACTTAATGAAGGCAATACTAATTTATTTCCGCTTTTGGTATCATTTTTTTATATTCATAAATATTACTAGGATGTGTATTGTGTCGAATATACTACTTATAGCATGTAAATATAATGCTTCATTTACACTGGCTAAGAGAGTATACTTGGATTTATTTTGAGCTTGAAGTATATACAATCAAGCCTCCTATAGCGTAATTTCCAATAGCAACTTTTCTTTAAAGGAATGCAGCAAATTTTTGTACAGTGCTCCCTCTTATGGCAAATTTTCTACAAAACGATAAATTTCAAGATCAAATTAGAATATTCGTAAAAATGCCATATTTAAATACGTGTATTAAAAAAATAGATCAAGTTCATATTATTCGAAATTGAAAAACTGTTTAATATAGTGGCTCATTTAATTCGTAAATATATAATTGAAATAACCTAAACTTAAAAAATTCTACTATAGTTTAGTTTTTATTTCTACGCTATAGAAGCATTGTGTACACTTTTTGAAATATATTTTTTTCACTTTCAATGTGTTGAACTTCTTGGTGAAAAATAAATTTAAATAATAAAAAATAGTGCTTATTACCATTTTAAAATCTATTCATTAATAAGATTAGGACCGGTTCGCTCATCGCGAACATTATCAACTGATAAAAAATAAATATACCAAGGCACTTTGTCCAGTATTTTTGAGTTATTAATCACCAGACAAACAAAACGACTAGTTTTAGATCTCAAAATAATTAACAAGCTATATAATATAATATATTTGAAAAGAAGATCTCCAATTGTAGTGAATAAGTTTACAAAAGTATATAATGTTACGGACCTCTTTAAATTTGTTATTTTATATTTTTTAATCAAAAATAAAAGAAAATCAAAAGTAATGCATCAGAATATAATTATTAACAAGAATAACGAAATTTTCTTTTTTGTATCTTTGGAGAGGGAGTGCCCTGTTAAAAACATTTGCGGGAGTGTACTGAAGAATTTTTTTAAAGTTTTATATCGATCGGATGAATGGTGTAGTAATGCATAAAGGACAAACACCCACACAAACATCAATTTATTTATAAATATATATATATATATATTTATATATATTATGACTAAACATTGTTGCTTTTATATATATATATATATATTATCAATTTAAAATGTCCGCGATGAGCGAAACTCTTCCTGATCTGATTCTGATAATTTATTAATAGTAATGATTTACAACAAAAAAACAACCACCATTAATTATTGTAAAATACTTTCATCAAAAACTCATTAAGTGTATTTTTTGTTCATAAAATACATCATATGTAAATTTAGCTTCATTATAATCGAATCATTAGTTAAGAAAGTTTTCGCTGATACATATAAATATATTTGGATCTCAGCCTTAGGGTTTTTGTTTTTTCTTCGCAATCAATTCCTCTTGTATAAAACAGATGCTAACTATTTATCGTTTTAGTTCTATCGGATTCGTACGAAAGGATGCCTTACTACTACTAGATACTGAAAGCCGAACATGAGGTCGTGACTGACTAAACATATGGAACTGTACAAAAACTCCACAATTCAAAACAAAAAATATATTCATGTTATATTTATCTACAACTATAATTTTCCAATAATTTACTGTAAAATATAAACTTTTATTGATAATCGGACCATTGTCTTCAAATCTGTAAAATTAATTTTTGCTTTTATGATACACAAATGAGCCAATGAGAAATAGTGTGGACCAGTGATATTTTCGAAAATAGTGATTTAGGCGCGTTCTAGTATTCTGCATGACATTATATAAGACACAAACGAAACAAACTTTTAAAATACGAACAATAATAATATTTTCATCATATATAATAGAAAAAAAAACAACAAAGTCATTATAGAAGTTAGTTTAAATTCACAAGTTTCACTATGTTCTCACACCCACTTTACTTCTCGAGAGCTCAAATGATTCATAAAACGTTTTTTTATATATATTTTATTATTGCCTTCATGCACGGATAATCCGCCAACCAGATAATGGCGAGTAAACAATACTTATAACTTATTAAATTAGTTATTAAAAAATGTTATATTTTTATCATCAAACGAAAATTTTAGCAAATCGTCACGGTTATGATTGAATGATTGTAAATTTTGCGCAATTCAATTTCAATAAAAATTATAATTATTTCACAGTGTTACTTGGCAATGGAATTAAGTTGTATCGTAATAAAAACACATTTTTTAAATACTTATTTATCATATTATTTTTTGAGTTGCCCAGCATTAAAGGTTAGCCAATTGCTGAATCTGTTACCCTTCATGTTTATGAAACCAACTTTTTTGCTCTTCTTGAAATATGAAAACTACTCTTTTTTATTCACTAATGACTGTGGCGTCGAAATCGGAGTCATAGAGTAACGGTTTTATGACCGGAATCAGAGTCGTGAAGAAGGAATGACTTTTTAGCTACAATTTAAAAAAAAAATCGATTCTGTAGTCGAGTCGTGTTTTTTAACGACTCCACAGCCCTGCATTTAACACAGCCATACTCAACTTTTTATTTCCGGGCCGCATTCCGATTTTTGCTTCTGCAAGTGGGACACAACATGTTTATATATATACTGTAAATATAAAATACATTATACTGCATAAAACTGTTTTATTTTATGTATACATTTATGCATTCGTGTATTTTTCAAAGTAAAAAGTAACAATTAACAACAAATAAAAAATACGTAAAAATACCAATGTGCCAAAATTTTCAATTATTTTGGACCGCACATAAGAGCTGACTGGGGCTCATGCGTAGTAGTTCATAAAGGAAAAACACTCACAAACGCATTGATTTTTATATATTACATATAGATAAATAGCCTTGCTTTAATTTATACTGTGTCAGCTTACAATGCTTGCAATGAGCGAAACTCTTCCTCATTAAAATAATATTAAATGGTTGGTTTAATAAATAATTAATAATAATGATTTACAACAAAAAATTACCAACTTACATTAATTGTTAATATTTTGGGCCGCAGATAAGAACTGACTGGGCCTCAGGTTCAATATGGCTGATTATCACAACGTATAAAATAGACAGCATGAAATACTTGTATATAGTTCAATACAATAATAATCTTGTATTCAAATCCTCGTATTTTCAAACCTAGTTCGGCCTTGTACATCGATCTTTTACTCGATTCGATCACACAGTCTCCACGATTGCATTTCAGCTGAAACTATAAATAAATATTAAAACAATAATTTAGCGAGACTTTGACAGCGTCTTTAGTATTCTGAATAATTTTTCAATGCTATTTATTCAAATATACAAATCAAGGTAATAAAAGAACAGTACAACTTTACACCACTCAAATCTCAACAAAACACGGTTTTATGATATTTTGTACAGCTGGGTTTTTCGAGATATCGTCAATAAGATAAAAGAGACATTTATTGACATTAAACGGTTAATTTAGAAATGGTTGTCATCCAGACGTGTTTATGTAAATTTAAAAAGATATTTAACTCACTGACTGCTATCGTCCCAACTGTTGAGATATTAGCAGTCTAGGTATGTTTATTATCGATATTTAACCATCGAGGGATAGCTATGTTTAAAAAAATATGTTTAAGCCATAATTTGTATCAAAATACAGCCTGTTTTTCGGTATCTCCAAGCATCCTCCAGGGTCGAAAGAAAGAAAGTTGTAACAGCTCAAATTTTGAATTATTACAACATTGTACTATTCCACATGTTTTGTCACTAACAACCCGGGTTTCACCTTTCGGCATCTTCAGGCATTCTATCACACAGATGCAACAGAAGTGACGGAAAGTCGGAGTGAATGAAAGGCGAAACCCGGGTCGTTAGTGACAAAACATGTGGAATCGTATAAAGGTGTAACAATTCAAATTTGATGTTGTAATTTCATCAAGCACCTTCATTCGATATCAAAAATCAATTCAAATTTTATTGCAGTCTTTTAAAAGTTTATATTTAATGAAAAATTAATGTAAGCCAATTAATATCACGTGTCGGTATTTAATTTTCATTACATATATTTACAAAATTAATAAGACATTCTTTCACAAGGATGCAACAGAACCGACAAACAATAAATAGTTCGCATCGCCTATATAAAAGAAGAATTAATTACAAAAGAAACACACATACCCTAATGCTAGAATCAAAAAATATATATATAATATATCCGTAATATTATTAAATATTTTATTTTAATGACACTCACATTGATTATGATAATTTTTATTACTGTGGCAATATCCGCATAAAAAATACCTGTCGGATGCCGAAAGACGAAACCCACACCGTTTGTTAACAATTCAGGTGTGGTATGAACGACTGTTTTTTTTTTCTTTCAATTTTACATGAATATTTAATAAAATTCAAATATTCACAAGTACATCAGTTGGCATATACAAATTTTAAATCGAAACCTTAAGGTGTTGTAGATATTTTCGCGTTTATTTTATTCTTAGCTTTTCTCCACAAACTTAATTCTGCAGTTGCATTAGTTAGTGAAAAAACGTTATTAAAAAATATTTGCTATTTATTGTTATATATTTGCTATTTATATATATTAACTTTTTTGTTAAATCGTTTTTTTCTTTTATCGTATTATTATACATTAGCATGTTATTTAAAATATGATGAAGATTATCCATATTGTTAAATAACAGTTTATTGGCATTATACAGTCACGTGAAAATGTTTTAAAATGCAATTGAAAACGATTTTCCATACTAATCGAGCGTTATACATAAATTATTGTGCTCAAAACACATTCCGTTAAAGGTATTCAGTTTCAAAACTATGAAACATCTTATTAACCTTTCCAGGAGTATGGACGTACTAGTGCGTCGGCGCGATTTTTTTGTAAATGAGTATGGACGTACTTGTCGTATATGTCTAAAATTATTGTGATAATATATTCAAGTGCTATGTGTCAGTGGTTTGTGGTGCCTGGATTATGCAACTGGTTTTATTACGATAAAACCCTAAAAACGTGAGTTGTATTTTTTAAACAATTTTTTATCATTCTATTACAATGATTTGATTAAATAAATATTTATAATTTTTAAAAAAACTCACTCCTCACAGCACAGTTAAAATTAATTAGTTACTCCTGGAAAGGTTAAATAACCTTGAATTTATTTGACCCAACAATGTTAAAGTATTGATGTAAATAAACAACATCTTAAAAAGGAGTCTCACATCTATCAACTCATATAGCGTGACAAAAATGTGGCATATTCTTTACGGTCAACGCAATAAAATTATAATAAAAAATAATGTTGAATTAATTTAACCGTCGCTTAAACTCTCAAATGAATAAAAATACAATAATTAAGGCTTTGAGAAAATAATAAAAAAAAACAATATAAAGATAATTTATCACTAATTCACGATATTGTAACTGTTTTTTGACCCTGTTTAAAAAAAAACATGTGTCAAATTTATTTGAGAATTTTTCGAAATCCAGTTTATTCTCGAAAGAAAAACGGTCCGCAAATTACTATTTAATTTTATTAGAGATTTACTTTTAGCAGCGGTAATATTTTAACTTAAATGACAAAAGTAGATACGTCGATAAAACATACAGTTATTTTTATTGGCGAGACTTAATTACTATTCTTATAAAATATGAATTATATAACAATAATGTGTACAATTTTCACTATTTATTTTTGATCAGAACTGGTTTCACTCATCGCAAGCATTATCAGCAGTAGGCTATGAATAATCAGCGTCTCTTAATTGTACTCGATGCATCTAAAACCCAAACAGTCCATTTCAGTGCTCGCAGGCTATTAATTAATTAATTAATAATGTACTTTCCATATTCGATATTATTAAAATTCATTTAGCAAAAGTGATTGATTTCACTATGTTGGATATTTAATTTGTAGAAATTGACATGGGTCAAAATGCAGGATTTTCTCACATCATTAAGAATGGTCCTTAGATATATAATGAACTGGTAACTGGAACTGGAAGAGTTCTTGAAGTCAGTCGATTTTTTAACAGATAACATATTTTCAATCTCGCCACCCCATTGCATGCTGTTTCGTGACAGTTGCATAAACCCACGCATGTCACAAAAGTGAGAGTCGATCAGATTGCATCGAGGTGCATTTAAGCTCTACAAAGTGCATTATTATACTGCAAATACAATCACTGACTGCGCACACACTCAACTGTATTGCTATACAAACCAGCTAAAGTTTATTTTACGTTTCGTACTTCTGGTAACGGTTGATTTATGCCTAAGTAATTGATTTCAACTATATGATTGCTTTACTTGCAATTTGTAATGTGATATACCCGCAGAAGTAAATTGAAAAAAATTATGAATACACAATTATATTCATTCTCACACTCTTATAATTGTTTTGTTTTTTTGCGATTACAATTGTTTTATTAAATTATTCATAATTAACAATTAGTAAAAATCTTTCGTGCCAAGTAAAGTAATGAATGCAATGTTAAATGATTCAAATATTATTGCACACAAAATAACGGCGTATTATTATTAAAAAGTTCAATATGTTTTCAATATTTTCTTTTGAACTCATCATTTAATAGACTTAAATAACTTCTTCTCATGTCGAAAACCCATTTGTTTATTTGTAATCTAATCATATTGGGATACAATCATAAAACTTCTTTTACGTATACACACTAAAAATTTTACAATTGTATATAAATGAAATAGAAACTATAGGCCACTAGTTTTTCATCTCTGACCTATAAGATATCCACATACATAAGACCGTTTTTAAACTAAAAATCTGCATAATCTAATTGAATGTAAATACCATTCAATTCACTAAAAAAATCTCCAATTTTAAAACATTCAAGTTTATAAGAAACTTTAAGGCGCAGAAAGAAAAAAAATATAGCATTGTTGCTTTAAGGTATTCTATCTTTACGAATTCCACGCTTTGTCTACAATGATATTCAGATTTAGTAAAACGGTATTATAATGTCTTGACTTGATATACAATAAAATTTACATGATTACATTTGAAAGAAAATCTATATGCGTTTTGACCAGGGCTGTGAAGTCGATAAAAAAACACGACTCCGAAATTTACCAACAACACGACTCTGACTAAAAAAGGTTTAATTTTGTAAATTTTTCCCTACATTTCCTATATAACCAGGCAAATTGTTCATTGAGATATTCTTCAAAGACGTATAATCAAAATAAAATTTAAATTGACTCTATTTTCACGACTCCGAATGCACGGCCCTGACTTCGACTAAAATATATATTTTAAAATATTTTAAATTTCACCTCAATACTTAAAACATTTTAAAATTCATTAAAGATAAATTCCAAGCCACTTTCATGAGACCAACAAACATAAGCATGCTATATAAAACAATATGGAAAAATTTTCTTTCTAATATGTTGACTATAAAAGTCGTTTTTTTATAATAAATAGATCTCCATTACTTCTTTAGTTTTTTTAAATTAATTATCTCTGTGATATATATTATTATACAAGGAACGCAAGGAAAATACAATGAATAGTGCTGTTTTGATTCAAATACACAATTTTTACCATAATATATTCTTTATTTTTCAACTCATAAATCAATTGCAAGTATTGAGTAGAATTTTTGGTTTCACAAGCATACCAAGCATGAGAGAATTCACATTACATTTAAATCAAACCTTTTGTTTTGTCCAAATTGGTAGCGAGTATTCATTTTAATTGATGTACATTGTTCAAAAAAAAATAAACAAAATTTTTATATGTTTCAGAAGGCTTTTATCTGGATGCTGGTGGCCAGAAACTGTTCTAATTGTGATTATTAAATGACTATCATTTTATTGAATAAACTAGGAAGCGTCTTACAACAATAACTTTAAGTTTACTGAACAATAGCTACCGGTTCCATTATGCAAAGATTTAATCCGATAGTTATATACATATTCTAGTCGCTCAAAGTTTCAAGGATAATACAGCCTGCTAATTTATACGCTAGAGTGAGTCTTTCGTTCCAGTGACTGGTGTTGAAGGCCGGACCAGTCTGTTTTTTACTCGGTTCAAGTCAAAATTTTATATATTCTACATTCTATTGCAATCAGCGTTTTTATTTCGAGAAACTTTACAAGTAGATACATCCTGGATGTTCATTGAGTTTTAGCGTAATTGCTTACGAGAATTCGATCAAATTCATGTTTTCGATATGATAACTTCCTCGTAATTTCAGTGAATAAGTACGTTTTCTTTTTCTATTTTATCAACTCGATCAGTGAGGTCGAAACTGTTGTGTTTTCGTAAAACAAAAGTGGTATCTCAAAATAAAATTTTGAAATAAAAATAAAATACGTATTTATCACTTCTAAATTATTAACAAGCATTTCTTGTTGGAAAACTGTTATATTTAAACAATAATAAAAAACATTGCTGAGAATTATTTCCACAATATTATATTGTTGAGACTAGAACCGATTTTTCGCATTGCAAGCATTACCAACTGATACAATAAAAATTGAAACAGGGCCTACATCCTACGTATCGAGTCATATAATCGATTTAGTATAGAAGTGAATTACCTCAAAATTGCAGGTCTGTTAAGATATTCTAAATCTTAAGTCTCTCCCTTAAAACTCTTCCTAAATGTTTCAAATTTGACATAAAATTCTTTTAATATCGAAGTAATTTCTTTTGTAGAATAAATATTTTATGAAATATTAAATTATATATGCTTTGATTGGAAAGCCTTCGTTATTGATTGAATATAAATTAGAACAGTTTTGCTGAGCAATAAATGTATTAACGCGTTCTATAAGTTAGTGATCACAACGCCAGTCATAGATATTGGACGTGTTAACACGTCAACCTTAAATAATCAAAATGTGATATTTTGTAGGCAAGGCTTAATTATGTTGAACTTAGACGTGACAAATTGTGAAATATTATTGACTTTTTGACATTTTCGAATAACTTCTCCGCACTCCATGTATTGTCAAACGGAAACCCTCTCGGCAGTTAAAATGATTATATAAAAATCTTGCGTAATTTTTACGTTTTTTTTTATTCTATACGTAAGATAGGGTCTTAAAATTATGCCTGGTGCTTCCAAATTGAAAGTTCACTTCTGAGCACCCAACATTTAACACCATAAAAGAACTAACAGTCCATTTTGAAAGAAAGGCAACACTGGATATACAACATGACCTCTTTCCAACCATTTACCATTTTTAGCGGTTTTACAATAACTTATTGTATAAAACTTTAGCATTGTTTTGTTCAATGCAGTTGTCATCAACCTCGCTTAACCCGGCTAATGACATATTATTGTCAATCGGATGTTGTAACTTTTTATAACTGTACAGGATTTTCTTAACACGACCTAACATGTAGTTATTATGGTGTTCAGGCACCGTAACCCGTGTTTACCCATCCATTGAATGGTAAGGTAACTTGAGAAAACGAGAAGGACTGTGGTAACGTCATAGTAATTCCCAAACTATGTTCCGTGTGACACAAGTGCTCCACGAAGGATGAATAGTTGTTATTCCAAAACATACAATATATCTAAACTTTGCAAAAGCAAAAAAAACAAATATGTTTAAATTTGAATTGTGACAACTTTGTACGTTTCCACATGTTTTGTCACTAACGACCCGGGTTTTGCCCTTCGGCATCTTCAAGCACTCCATCACACGGATGCAACAGAACTGACGTAAAATAAACAGTTAGCATCATCTATGTACCAAAGTTATCAATTACAGCAAAAAGGAATTTAATAATATCAATCTTATAATAATTACAACAATTACCTGTGATAATTTTCATTAACGATCTTCTTAATGAGTTATTCTTGAAAGCGTTTTTCAATAAATATCAATCAACTAACATTAAAATATAAATGGGTATTTTTTTCTTAGAGAATACTTACTCTCAAACATCTTTAAGATCGTAGTGACTCTTGTTTTGAAATAAAAACACAAAAATCAAACATTAAATAATTTCCATGCTAGTTAACGAGAAAATTACAACGTGTGGTTGTCCTATCTTAACTCTTTAGGTATATGTAGCACTATTACGTGAAAGAAAAAAAATAGTCACACGTTACGGATTTGAATATCTTTTTATCTTGTTTTACTCTTATGTGGTGTATCACCGGAGAGTGGCCGACGACTATATCTGTTACCCTATCAGAATTCAACTTTCTAATATCAAGTTCATTAAGAACTTCATTCTTTTATATTTAATGTTTTTTTTCAAATCATGACGTAATATAATATACACATAATTAAGCAATCATTTTTAATAATTTAAAAAATATAGATTATGTACGATTACCTACTTGTAAGTTTGAGAACCTCCGTACTCTAAAAATTGCGTGAACGCCTATTGTATAAAATATTACTAAATATCTCTCATGCCATGATTATATCGAGAAAATTCCTCGGTTTATCGGGAGATAATTTTGAATCGAACTGTAAATTAAATACTTAATTAAATAATTACTCGACACACCCTTAAAAACTCTAAATAATTTAATATTTAATACTAACAAATTGTTCCCACATTTTGATTAATATGTAAAATTGTCTGCCAATGGTGTTGCCTCTTGAAAACATTGATTTTAATATTGATAATAGATCTTTGGTGCAGAGGTCAGAGTACTTGGCTTCCGCGAGGGATCTCGTGGGCTCGAGTCGTAATAACATACAAACAAGGAGTTTTTTCGGTTTCGGTTCATCCCAATTGACCCGGGGGGATGCCTGACGATGCCGAAAGTCGAAGCCCGGGTCATAAGTAACAAAACGTGTATAATTGTATTTAATTTTGATATTTGAATTCCATCAAGCACAGTTCCTTCGGTTGATATCATAAACTCCACAAGAAGCTCACTGTAAAAGAACATACGGTTCAATAGAAAAGCATGTTGACATTTATAGGTTAATGCACTTGACCTGAACAAAGCCAACACTACTTTGCGAACGTTTAGAATTAGCTTTTTAATACCATGAACGATTGTGATAGTGAAAGGCAAAAGCATTATCATTGTGATTCAGAATAATTGGCGTAGCGGCAATCAATGCACCGGTGCACAACTTTGTTTGAAATAAATCTATTGTTTGAGCGTTTTCATACAAATTAGAAGAGAATATCGCATGTACATTTATTTAGGTCAGATTATGCACCAAGCTTAAAAGGTCAACGAACTCGGATTAATAAACAATAAAATTTCGATAATTTACTTCTTTATTACGATACACAATTTTATGCCAAGAAAATCTTGGATATATATTTAATTTTGTCTGAAATGAATGATAATGTTAACTCAAATAATAATATAAATATATATTTAAGTTTTTCAAAAAGACTTTTACCAGCAATCTTTATGAAGCTACCATTTAAAATAATATTACACTTACATGTCCAATTAGTTCATTGTCTGTATTCAGCGAGCAGTTTGATCACCTTTGCTATATATTTTTATTAGATCAGTTTTTTGTCAACAATCTAAAAACCTATTATATTATGCACTTAATTACCCAAAAATAGTTTAATTACATTTTTTCATTATGAAATTTGTTACAGTTTCTCCTACAAATTTCTTTTTTTATTAAAATCAAATCAATATTTTTTTTAATTATTTAAAATACATATACGACAAACTAGCCTTTATTTACATTCTACATAAGCTATGCAAAATGTTTACTGACTGCCAAGTATATTGTGCAAAGTGATAGAATGCCTGATAATGTCGAAAGGCAAAAAGGCAAATCTCGGTCGCTAGTAATATAACTTGTGAAATTGCACACAATTCAATAATTTAAATTCGATATTGAAGTTCCATCAAGCACCCTCATTCGATGTCGTTAATTGTGTATTATTGATTATTTATTTAATAAAAATAAAGTTTTTTTTTCACTCTGAGTTATGTTGAGTAATTTTCAAAAAATAGTCTTACCAGAAAGTAAAAATTTTATTCATGGAAATTGAAAGTAAACGCCAAATTATGATTTTTAACTAAGTATTTTTGAACTATAATGTTTTAATCACCACCGATTCGAGTCCCGAATTTGTCTTTCGGTCAGAAAATTTTGTTACTCGTTTTATGAAGTAATGATTTATGAAACATTTTATCCCCAAAATTGTACCTTCCACACTCGTTTTCTTATAAATGACCACTTAATTTTAGGCAAACTTGCATTTGTCGTTTTATACATATGGCAACATTGGTTACAATTAAGTTCATGATGTATTCGTGTGCTTTTTAAGTAAAGAATACGAATGTTATTTATAATTTATTGATCTTTTTATGCCAAAAATTGCGAAAAGGTGAACTAGATTATTGATTTTCTTTCTCAATGTGCTCAAAATATACACATGTATGACCTCACGACTGAGATCGAATGACTCAATTGCAAGTCACAATGCATCTCGTTTTGTAGTTCTGAAAGTGGAAAACCCCAAAGTGGATAAACAAGCACCTTTCTCTTTCGTACACTGACCTGACCTACAAAGAAGTCGATGAATATCTTCGGATTTATATGTGTAAGAGTAGGATCAAAGTGTGGGAGAAGATGAGATAAAAAAAAAAAAATATTAATAACGGCAACTTTCATTCAATAAGGATCGTCAGTGAAATAAAATCCGTATGAATAAATACTTCAATGTATCAGACGTGTAGTGTTAAAAGGTTATAACTGGTGTTAACACAATTTTACAAGAGAACAAAACCCAAATTTTGAAATCGTCTGACAAGTTACTTTTAAGTAGTGATATTTTTCTTGCCAATAAGCTTCAGCTGTAATATTTTTTTCTTGTGAAATAATCTACAGCTAAGAACATTTTTATAATAGAAGAGTTATTTCAAACTTTGAAGTTAATAAATGAAGTTGGGACCATCTGCCATTACAATACCAATGAACATATTATTTTTTTTAATCATATGTAATTAAGAATTCCCTTTGAACGATCTGTGAACTTTTTGCTAATAAGCACTTTCATTCTGTAGTCATGGAAACGTTTTACAAAACTAACCATAACAATTATTGCTTATTGCTACAGAAACATTTTACTATAATTACTAGTTTGTCATTTATTATTAACAGATTCCTTTCTGTGAGAGATTGTTTCTAGACAATATCGAATAATTAATACGGTGAAAAAATAGCAATGTATTTTATTTCTACAAAATTATTTTTAACAAATATAGTTGAAAGCTATTTCGGCTCACGCCATCGTCAGAACTACCTTTGTTTTTAGAACTAAAATACATTGCTATTTTTTCACCGTGTTATAATGGAGTTCTACCAAGTGAATTCAATCAATAAATCGAATAATTAATATTAAAAATACTTTTTCCGTGATACGAACAGATAATTTTCATATTTTTCTTAATTACGTTCAAAACAAAAGAAAAATAAAGAATGACAGTCAGTTTTGTTGCATCCGTGTTGTAGAATGCCTAAAGATGCTGAAAGGCGAATTCCGGGTAGTTCAAATTTAAGAAAAAAGAAATAATAATTATATTTATCAGCTATTGTTATAAATATGGTTTTACATTTTTTTTGCCAAATTTAATGATAATAGAACTAAAACATCACTTTTATAATGATACCTATCACGTTTTGGTGAAAAGACATTCGATTTTAAATTATAAGATTTTTTTTTACTTCTTTTTCAATTCATTTAGATTTATATTGTATGATTATCTGTCAATTTATAATATCGACTGAAGGTGCTTGGTGGAATTTCGATAAAAATTTGAATCGTAAAAACTTTGTACAACTCCAAATATTATGTCGAAGTCGAATGCCGAAAAGTATAACCCAGGTCGTTAATGACAAAATATGTAGAATCATACAAATTTCAACAGATAAAATTTGCCTGTAAATTATTTACTGCGTACATAAACTGTTTTGTTTTGAAATAAATTGTTTTGAAACGTATTTTTTTTATCAATATTCTTCTTTATATTATACTTTGTTTTATAACAGTATAACACTTGTGATGAGCATATCCATTCCTGGTCAAAAACACAGTGTGGAAATATTAATAAACAATATTTTTCTTTGACTTTAAAGATAACTATAATATTATTTTTTCCGCCTCACCACGCCCTTCATATTTCTATTTAATTTTTTTATTCTATTACATAATAAATTGTTAAAATAAAGACCTCAACAGTCAATGAATAAGAAACTAATCAATTACTTCAATTCTGTTCTAGGAAATACAGAAATAAATTCTATCTCGAATATAATTTATATTGAAATTGTTGCATTCGATTTTTACATAATATGTAAATTTCAGGAGAGACCTTGCTCGGTAAGTAATTGAAACAATGTTAGCATTTGTGACTAAGAAACAGGACAATTTGTTTCCAACTGCAAACCGGTTTTAAAACTTTATTATTATATCTCGACAACAAAGCTATTTTTCTTATCCAAGATGACAGATCAGGAACAATCTTTGCATACAATGTAAAAATGACTCACCGTAAATTTCCTGCAAACCGTCTACGGCCCATACAAGAAATACGTGAGCTGTGCTCTCAATTTAAAGACGATATGATTCTCTTTATAATAAAATAGATATTCACCTTCAAATTTTCAGACAACAGAGAGGTCTTACATTTTTTTTAACCTTTTTATATCCGCAAATAAAATCACAATAAAACTTGTCTAAAGAAACTTCTTTTTCATTGTGCTAGAAAGCAATTATAATTTAATTACCAGATTTTATATCCCGCATAGATTTTTAGAATTTATTCATAGAGTTAACTAGTTTTTAAATTTCATTGACAATATGAGTTTGAACGGCAGAATAATAAGCTACAAAAATTACTTTAACCCTTTGGCTGCTCAAAAGCCGATTAAATCGGCTTTTGCAATATATCGTGGATAGCCAGAGCCGACGGCTCTGCATCGTAAAAAATAAAAGAATGAATCATATTTTAAACGCCCTGTTGAAGTCTGGGCTACCTATTGTCATCAGTATTACAGCGTATTGCTCCAGGGGTTCATAACATTTTTTTTAAATATATATATTTTTAATAATTAATAATTTTTTTATCGTTCCTGTTGTGTACTGATTTATTTTTATTTATTTATCCTAATAATTTACGATTTTACACATATACATATATATATTCAAGTTTTTTATATTACATAATCTACATACAATCTACAAATTTATTTACATATTATATAAATATTTATATATTTTATTATGCATACACATTACGTATGTATACGTGTATGTTACGCATAAGCATTATATTATTATTTATATATCACAGTTTGCGACCACTTCAAGAATATCCTGACTGTTCATAATAATAACTCAAGCTCGAACGTGAAATATTCGGCAAAACAGTGTGTCATTGCATATTGCTCCAGGGGTTCATAACATGTTTTGAAATATATATATTTCCATGAACCAAAAAGAATCTTGGTTGCCAGCATCATGATCTATAAATCTTCCTCGAAATCATGTGCTATCGTATCAAAATGCTCTTCTTCAAAACTATCACTCTAACTAATGAGTCTTTCAAATCACTTTCATCCAAGTCCGTATCAGAATCATAATTACTATTCTCCGTTACACTATCGTGATATTGGTTTGAAACAATCTTATTGAGTTTGTCAGGCCAAATTAAGCAATGCATTAACTCAAAAATTAGCGAATACAAGAAGGTTTTAACTACTGTTACTTCATATATTTTTGGGTATCAACACAGAAAAGTTAGCCGCCTCGACAGTTGAGACGTAAGCAGTCTAAGGATTAAGGAAAATTTTAACACTATTATAATACATTTTTTAATGTCAACAATCGACACTCATATTGCTTCTTTTTTCGATTAAGCTGCAAGCATAATAAAACAAATACAGCCTTTTACGTGTGGACGATCAAATTACCAAAAAAATAACTGGGTCTTAAAAATGTTGTATTAATATAATAACATATATTTTCAATTATTTTACTAGGTGCGGGTCTGCAATTTCAGCGTCAAAAATGAAATACGTAGAAAAAAATCAAGGTTCTCTGGATGATAATCGCGAACCAAAATCGATATTTATCTGATGCATTATGAATAATCAAAGACTACAAAAAATAAAAATATTGCAACACACCATACATTAATAATAAATATATACAATTCATAACATTATCAAATGATGAATACGTTTTAGAATATAATGTTCATTTGTGAATGATTTATAACGCTTTCAGTGATTCAAAACTTTTGATTCACGAGCGAGTGTTAATTGACGTTTACAACTATTTCTTATACAAATACGGCTTAATTAATCAATTCAGTGCAGTAATAAATTCGAAACGTCCGTTTTTGCTGAGCTTTGAAGTTGTGAAAAAACGTAGAATTGATCGACTACGACTTCGAAACTGTCCGACAAACGTCTTCAATTTTATAATTGTTAATGTAATATTTTAATCTTACATTATCTAGTTTAAATATACATGGCGTACTAATAAATGAATTAACATTTTTAAGTGGTGAAAAAATAGCAATGTATTACAATTTTTTTAAAGAATATAGTTGGTAGCTATTTCAGCTTATGCCCCCATCGTGTTTAAACGTACATTTACTTACCTATATATATTTCAGTATAGAAAATGTACACAATACATTTTCTCTTTTGTTTTAACATCGTAGTTTTATAATTTATGATATCGACTGAAAGTGCTTGATGGAACTTCAATATTAAATTTGAATTGTTGCAACTTTGTACGATTCCATATGTCTTATCACGAACGACCCGGGTTTCGCCTTTCGTCATCTTCAGGTATTCCATCGCACGGATGCAACAGTCAGTTCTGTTGCATCCGTGCGATGGAATACCTGAATCGTAGTTTTACATAGTGATAATGAATTCCACATTCAATTTGCCATATTTAAGAATTTATCATCTCAATATTGAACTAGGGTGTTAGAACAAAAGAGAAGATGTATTGCGTATCTTTTCTTCGCGCCTATATATAGATAAGTAAATCTACATTTAAACATAGTTCTGATGAGGGCGCAATCCGAAATAACTATCAACTTTACACCTAATAAATTTTGTAGGACAAAAATACTTAAAAAATGCTTATTTTCATTGTGTTATAATGGAGTTCTACAAATTAAAGACCAATTCAATCAATGAATTAATGTTTTTTTGAATCTTTCATGGATTAGATTTACTCATCATTTGTTATAGGAGTAAGGTTTCAAAGACGTAATATGTGTACTATTTTAATACTTTCTATACAGCCTTTTGTTAATATTGATAACTTAATATTATTTTCGTCATTTTATATTAAAAGAAAGCTTCATTAAAAGCTCTTATACAAACATACATATATATCGTAAAAAAACGTTTTTTATTGATTGATAATTCTGATGAAGGCATAAGCCGAAATAGCTATCAACTATATATCCCGTGTTGAGCTCTTTTTTGTCAAAAATATGGCATTATCACAATATAGTACAGCATTTTGCCGTTGAAAACTCTCTAAAAAAAATATTTCTTAATCATTGTCAATCTACTCGATATGTAAATTGGTACCCACAGATTTATTTAAAGTGGAATGAGTATGAAAAAAATTCTTATAGAAGATGAAAATCAGCAACAATTCATAAAGTATCGAAGAATTGTTTCATATTCAAGATATCGACTGAAAGTACTTGATTGCTGAGCAGCTATCAGCTCTTTTGATTCCTTGTAAAATTTTGCAAGAAGATGTCAAAAGACAAAACCTGTGTCTCAAGAGATGAAACATGTGAAAATGTGCAAAGTTTTAACAAATAAAATAGTTTTTTTTTTTGTTGTTTTATTGTTAAAAGTTTAGTAATAAATTAATCATACTTTGATTAAAAAGATTTTTGTTCAATAATTATAAAGTAATGAATCAAATAACAAAAAAGAGAAAAAAATATTTTTGTTACTTAAACCTTGTGTTTGCAAGATACAAGGTTGAAATCAAGGATGACTCATTATAACCACTTTTGAAACTAATGGCCTAGCTCTACTTTCAATGTTCTTTCAGTAAAACGTGAAAAAAGTGCAATAAATGCTCAAAGTGCAAACTTAACAAGTGCTTGAATAAAAGTGGTCTTTAAATTTAATAATTCAAGAGCTGTCATTTCGGAACCAGCTATTCTGCTCAACTGACATTTAAATAATGTATTAAAATGACAGTCCGATCTTGTTATAAAATCTCGAGGTCAGCAATGCAATTTCGACATTCAAAGAAATGCTTAATGTCTTCATTTATTGCCTTTTTGACTTGAAACGAGTTGCATTTTTGCTTGGGCCCCGAGAAAATGTTGAGAAAGTATTTTTCGACTATATAAAAATATATAATATCACTACAGAACTTTTATTTAATGCCTATTAATTAAATTTGAATTGTTAAAATTTTTGTACGATTCCGCATATTTCTGGGCAATTTTTTTGCATCCGTGTGATAGATTGCCTGAAGATGCCGAAAGATGAAACTCTGGTAACACTACACTACCATATTTTTTTAAAATATTTGTTAATAAAACATATGTTTCTCAAACTTTTCATATCTCTGTCCCCTAGATGTACAAAAATAATCTGCGACCCCCAAAACAAAAATGAAAGTTATTTTAAGCAACCTGTCCACGAGCTAAAACTCATAAACCTCTGAAAAAATAGCATTATCTTTATTTATATTGTATTTAAATATTCTTAAAATATTATTTTTTTTTCCTAGACAATCACGATAGCATATAATATCATTCCACCAATGATTCATAATTAAATAATAAATACATTAAATTAATTGTGTAGTATAAAGTTATCTCTGCAATAAATTAAATCACCGAAATGACTTAGTACTTTTCCATTGTAAATATGTTGCTTGCAATAATTTATGTAAATATTATGACAAAAATAAAACACTATCTGAATTTAAAATCATTTGTTTGAATTAGTTTTTTTCTCCCGCTTAAAAAAACCCGACATTAAAACAACGTACGTCAAACAATATCGAAGATTAATGTCATCTAATTTTGAATTTAATAGTTTGATTGTTATCATTCCTGGTATTGAGCGTTATTATTTGCAATCTGCATACTAATTTCTGCGAAAATATTTTAATAACAATTTCCTTGTCATCTGTTCGATTTACTATCACCTTCCCATAACATTGGTATGATTTTGTAATCGATTATTAATCTTCTGTACAATCATAATTTGTATATATTATATGTCCCCGAAACTGGTCTCTTACAGCAGTGGTTCTTAACCGGTGTGTCGCGGCACACCAATGTGCCATCAGATGTGCCGCAGCGCATTTTCATAACAGAAAAAATATCAAATATTCCGTTGAAAATATAGAATATTTTGTGAAGATGCTATCGCAGGAAAGCAGAAATATTCATGACATATATATATATAAATATCCTAAACACTCTTTCCTATATATTATGTGAATTTGTAAGAAAAAAATAGAGTAAATAATGTCAACAATACAGAAAAAATAATTAGTTTTTGACAAATGAATAATTTGTATTTTTGTTAATATTGATTTTATTTTTTGCACAGCTTTGGAACAATTGTTGGTGTGCCGTAGAATACAAAAAGTTGCGGGCACCATCTTACAAGATTAACGGTCATCACCTTATACATGTACTCACAGCCAAACTGGACTTCAGGTCACGGCCATATGACATCTATTAATTGGTTTGACAGTTTGTAACTCTAGTTGTTAACAACTCGAAAACGTGACATTTTGAGTTAACCTGTTCACTGCTGAGCAACAAAAAAGTAATCTCAATCTTGAATATTCAAAAAATATATATTATATTTGTGTTGGTGATAGCCAAACTTATTCAAATTACAAAGATAAACCATGCCATATTAAAAAGCAAAAACTAGCTCTTACACAAATGCTTTAACACTGTTAAACTTTCTTATATTTCTGAGTGTCTAAGTCCTGAGAATCTTCAATATTTGAGCCATTCAAATTTGGTATTGACATTCCACTAACCCTTTCTGTTGAACCGTTAAATGATATTCAGGCATCGAATATTTCAAAAAATAATTTAGATTTGATGTTAAATAAACTTCTAAAAATCATCAAAACAAATCAGACTATCATATATTAAAACCATTCTCTACTAGACTGTCATGTTATGTGTTGAAAGCAGGGTTGAAGAGTCTTTAAAAAAACATGATCAATAACACAATTCTGACTAAAAAAAGTTTACATTTGTCAGATTGTTTTCTTACCTTTCATGTTTATATACATAAAATTAAATATCATCCCATCGATCCGGTAAATTGTTCGTTGAGATACTTTTTTCAAAATTTTCTTATCAAAAAAGTAATCAGAGTCTACAACTAGCCGTTTCAACTCTTGAAATATTAACAGTCAGAAGGTTAAACACACAAATAACCTAATACGTGATAATTTTGACTTTGATATTTTCATAACACGTTTACTTTTAATTGCAATGTAATCAATCGTCAAAACAATTGAGACGTTAATACCCAGTTGATTAAAGTCCTCATTTTATTTATCTTAAAAATAATATATATTGTAACATTATTCTCAAACTGTATATAGTAAACACAACGGTTTTATATTTCTAGTACTGGAAAATCCCAAGGAATTTATTTAACGATTTTTTAATTCTAATTATAATTCAAAGCGCGGTAAAAACCATAGACAACGCTCGTTTACTAAATCCACGTAAAATGACTCAGTTTTTATAATGATACCGCGAAAGTTAATTGTTCTTTTAAGCGTCGGAAAAAATTACGTCTGTCATTGAGCCGGCCGGTCCATTGTTGTGTTTGTTAGCACAACGCGTAATAGAGTAGTATAGACAATGGCTTATCGGACAAAAAGAGATATATTGTAATAAAAATTGTACGCTTTTTACACAAAAGCGGCGAGTGATGACCCCGTGTTCAATTTTGTAACATGTATTTTTAATTTTGAGCTAGTTTGCGGATAGTTTAATGAATTCTAAATTCAAAACCTTACTATATTTTTAGATTCTTTAAAATTATGTTAATGGCCAATATTTTTAATAGTTTTACACAATATTAATATCGAATACACATTTTTTCGCTGCAACCTGCAGCTCTATAACAACGTTTATCAAACTATGTGCCGCGGTATACCAGTGTACCACGAAGTAAGAATTCTCAAAACTGCTAATTTTATCTAATGCAGCCATACTCAACTCAACACTGCCCTATATTGTCTACTTTGGCGGAATCGATTAAAGCTGCCAAGTTTGGGAGAGAACTTGGAACTCGGCTCTCGTCACGATCGTCCCACAGGAATAAAAAAACTTGATATGTTATCGATACGAACCATAGATAATATATATGAGGCGTTTTAAATCAAAAACCGACATTTCCAAATTTTGTCTAAATCACACAAAATATACGTGCATGTTAAACGTCATGTAACGCAGAATTTAATGACTATTTACTCGCAAAATCTGACAAAAGCATACAAAAGGAAAATTTCATGATTTAATGACGCACAGAATCGAGAAAAATTTGTAATTAATTTCGTTATTATTTATTGCAATAAGATTGCAATCAATTTATATGTAAGCATGTTCCTAAAAGTTGACATTATATTAGTAATTCCAGCCCAAGTCAATATTTTAGCTTTCAATTAAAATGATTTTAAACTTAAAGTGAATATATATTATATAAACAATATTTCGGAGGCCCCTACGCTCGTTGTCCAAAGCATAACAGTGAAAACCTAATGATAAGTTCTATACTGAAAGCTTGATGATTTAATAAATCCATATTTAGTTTCTAGGATAAGTCCGAAATAGTAAACCAATAATATGAATGTGTCACAAAAAGTACGCCTGAAAATGGCGGCAAACCGGATGTCCTGTGTTGACGTGGGCAATTGCAAATGGCCGCTGTCACACTTCACGCTGGTCTGTCAGAGACAAAAGATTGATCTGTGAGTTATTCACTTCACACGTCTTCGTGGGATAATCGTCACATGTGGAAACAAGGTCAACCATTTTTTACGGTGTACTCACTGCGGTGGTGTCATACGGGAAATCTCGCAAATTCAGACTCATGTTGTGAATGGTATATTTATTTCATGAAAAATGATTTTTCAATGTTACTAAACTCAAAATTAAAAATACGCATTTTTTAGTTCGTATTGAATGAATGATTCATACTTTTATATATTGCGTATTTTCAGGACCCTCAAACATTTTTGGACGTATATTTATTTATAAAATAATAATATTTATATTTGGTGTTTTTTTTCCAGTCTTCGAGTAAAAATTGTTTGATTTTTCAAAAATTATCACGACTGGCACAACCCAAAATAATATTTCTTTTTCATAAAATAATTTATGTTTTAAATCTAGCAAATATGTTTTTTTTTTTAATAATTACTTAAAGATATTTTTTGTATTTGATCAAAAGTATGAATTTCGTCTCGTAAATAAATTTGATACGTTAATAAAAAATAAAAAAATCATAATGACATTGTGACAGACCTCGGGTGTCTATGTTATACATTTAGATAGAAATTTATTGTTGTATAATATACATGTGAATATTATGTAAAGCTTATACTAGCTTTACATAGATGTCACTATACGTATTCAATAAATATATTGTTGGAATTCCATGGAAATGATTTTTGAAATTTGTTGTGGTGTAGTGGTTAATAAAATAGTGTCTTAGAGTGTTGTGTGTTTAAAAGAAATTATTTGTTTATCCAATATGAACTATTTCGCATTATAATGGATTCTATCTCAACAGAAGACTTCCATCTATTTTTAAGTGAGTATTGATATAATTTTATGCTTTTGGTAGAACTAGTTGCCACCCGGTTTGTTCTGTCAGTTTCATATAAATACTTCTTGATTTTTTTTATAAATATCATAACTTTGACCCAAGGAATTCAAAATTGTAAAAGTAATGCATTAGATATAGAAACAGCGAATAGATCAATACTAGAATAGCCATTTTATGTAGACTGTTAGGCTATATTTCCTTCCTCATTAACCGAGATGGAAAAAATTATCAAAACCCTTCCTGACGGTTCCCAGCTCTTCTGAAAAAATATTCACAACATTATAAGTACCTCCAAATGGTCATCTAAATATTAATTTATATGATTTCCATCACATTGCATATGTTTGATTAAAATATAAAAACATTTGAAAAAATCAAAGGCGCTTTTATTTCAACAAAATATTACACCATACATATAAGAAAACAAGCAATAAACCTTCATTGCACATAATAGATACTGAATAATTTCAACTAGGTGATACGCACGCTTAATACAAACACCTTACTTACTCTATATCAATATTTTCTTTATCTATTTTATAATTAACTATTATATATAAATATATATTAGAAATAATTCAATGTAGAACAGATTTCAACATATACAATAAAATAAAATAATTTTCACTAAAATTAATTCCATATGTTTTTAACGTTTTAAATAATAACAACACATTTTTATTACTATTTCCACAGCATATTTCATGATCAGGACCGCTTTTGAAGCATTATTAAATGATCAAGTAACAATCCTTGCGACTAACGATTTCGGTCTTGTTTACAAAATACATAGCGAAAATAGAAATAAAAATTTGTTTTTATTAATTACGATATCATACCTTTCCATCGAGAAGTGACAAGTAATACGTTAAAAATGTTTTTAATATGTTGAGTGCGGAATATGCATATGCTTGCCATCTATTTTCTATTTTTGGTACAACATATGGCAATGAATCTATATCCACAATGAAGTCCTTAAAGTGGAAATATCATTCGCCGTTGACCAATCAACATGTCACAGAAATGCTGCAAATGGCACTATCAAATTTCAAAGACTTAACCAACGATCGTCACTCAATATGATATTTGTTTTCGTCTTAATTTATCTTGTTCATACAACATGTTTAGATAATTTACTTTAAATTAATAAATTTAATTTTCATTTGTGTATTATAACTATGTAAGTATAATATAATATGTTATGCTGTGGCTCTTTACATTATACAATAAGCCATAATGTGGCTCTAATTGAACTCATACGTGGCCACCCCTGATATATAAGAACTGATTATCTTATTGCAATGATAACGTAGATATGATTTTAGTTTTAGACAAAATATATAAATGAACTTTTTATTCTTCATACAATTCATTCAAATGCAAAATTCACTTACACAGTTACTATAATATCAATTGAATTCAAATACTTATCAAACAAAGTATTTGAATACTATTTCTCATAAGATAGTCTATAGAATAAACCAAAACTAATCTGATGTATAAAAATATACGGATAAAATTTTGTAACCATAACATAAGTAATTTGGAAGCATTTTTATCAAGGAAAACACTTTGCAATATTTAAATCATTATTGGCAAAAATCAATAACAAATTATAACTTAACTAATAATTAAATAGATGGCACTGAAAAATAATTAATATCTATTTAGACATAGTTCTCCTATAATTTACAACACATTGCTTTTTTTCAATTGTGATAAATAATGTGCATTGAAATCACTGCCTGAATTAATTGTTAATTTTTGTTAATAACAAAGAGAAAAAAGTGTAATATTGTTTTCAAACATGCCACAAATATTTTGAACAAAATTTTTTATTTGAGTAATACACAGGGCTTTAGAAAAACCTTATTCACTATGAACACTTTTAAAAGCGCATTATTGAATCAAATCTTAAATAGTTATCCTGTTTTCAACGAATGTCCAAAAATTTAATTTTCTGTCTTTTCATACAATAAACATTTTTAAAACAGTTATTTTATTTACAAGCAACAAACATACTTTGGTAGAACACTGTTATTTTATATATATATGTTTCATTTATTGACGAATCTATATTTTTGTTTAAGACAAATAATCGAATATAACATATCTATTACTTAAAAAACTAACGTATGATTCTTTTTCATTACTAATACTTCTTTTGCCAGACTTAAATGTCATATTTTATTATCATAATCAAAGCAAAAACTTTTCATATTTCTATGGACACTACAAGACCACAACAATTTTTTTTTTTTTGCTTTCTTTAACCTATGAGTCAAAATTTTTGCTAACAATCAATAAATAGTGAAAATGTGTATATTTGAAGCAACCAAAACTAATTGGTTATCATATAATGGCTGGCAGTAATATGCATTATTGGATGAAATATATATGCTAAATAATGTATGTACATTAAACTGTGTGACTGTTAAGAAACTATTAAAACAGTCTCATTTCAGAACAAGGAAGCATCTTAAAGACTATGAAAAACAAATATTTAGTAAAATAAACATAACCTAACTTTTATAGTAGAATTATATCACAATAAATATTATTTAAAAATTAAATTGAGAAAACTATATTAATTGTCCTTCAGAGATCATATCTAGCTTGTTTTATGGATGCTTCGTGATCAAAAGAATACATTTGTAGAAATATTTTTTTTGAAAATTGTTACATTGATGTGTTTTAGAATTTTCAACATCATAGAAAAATATGCTTTTTTATAGTTGTCTATGTTATTTGATCAAAAGATTCTTAATAATTATCTGAGATTCATTCCACAATGAAATATATATGTTTGTTAGCAGTTGATCTAAAAAAAATGGAGTAACTGTATTATGAGTGTGTAGCGTGTTTATTTTTATTCCAGTTTATAGAATAAGGAAAAAATAAAAGAAAAATATTCGAGTTGTATCTTAAGATGCATTTTTATTTAAACAAAGAATATGTAAAAGATGGCATATTCTTTTATTTGCAATATTTAAAAAAATACAATGAAATAAACATGATACACACTTTGCAATCAAAGACTTAGTTTTCAATATAGTGTAATAAATTATTAAACTGTCATGGCAACACTTGTGAAACGAAAGTTTTGCCATACAAGCAATTTTGTATTAACATGTATACAATATATAATAAAAAAACCATTTTATTTAGACACATATATTAATACTTTTTGTTTCACAGTATAATACTCTCATACATATAATGAAATAAAAAAATCAACCAATAATTACATAATCTGGTTGCATTTTCCCAACCATTTCATTGAACTTTTTCTTTGTTTAAACGAACTAGAAAGCATTTTTTTATTGGATGACATTGCCAACATTAATAATTAATTGAAATTGTAGACAATTTTGAAAAAATACATTTATTCTTCCAATATTACAATCATATTTTATAATTTATTACATACTAAGTAAATTTGTTGTTAACAGCAATTAGTGATCAAAAGTGAACTTTTTTTGAGGTTATGTGAAAAGATTCATTAATTTAAATGTTGGATTTAAGTAACGACGGGAAAAATTTTAATTAAATAATTTAATAATTTCCACATCAAAAGATGTAACTGTATCAAAATTTAAATCAAAGATTATATTGCATTTCATCAAAATCAGCATCCTTCATTCATATACATATATATATTACAATAATAATAAAAACACTTACAGTAAATTCCTTCACTTACAGTTTTTTTTACATATTTTCACATAACATTTGACAATATTGTAAAATGAGTAATCAAATTTATCGACAAATAATCATTTTATTTTTGGTCATAAGACACATTTGAATTGTGGCATTTAATTTAATCACTTCAACAAACGTAAAAGGTATCGAATATTCGAACATTACTTGGAATATATCTTTTTTATGAAACTATATGCAATTATTAGCTCTTAAACATTTCAGTAACATTATTCTACAAGAAATGTTAATTGAACAACATCTGAAATAATTGCCTTGTATTATAAAAAATAAATAAGCATTCATCAATAAAAATTTGGCTAAAACCAAAAATAAGCTAATCAGCTATTTATCATCAAAAAATATTTTGTTAAAAGATATGACAAAAGCATAAATATTCTACTCGTATTTATCGTGAATCAGAGCACTGTTTTCATTAAAATAGTTTATTTTTTTAATCACATTCATGCTATATATAGTTTTCGCGTTTTGATATATTTCAGGAAAGTTTCACATTCTTCGTCTAGCAACATACTAATTTTTCAACCGGTAACAGGTAAATAATATCAAAGTTAATTTCTGAAATCTCCGCTTTCAACGCTTGTCATTCTATTTCCAATATGCCCAACTCTCGACGGCTTTAAAGACTTCAGCTTTGTAGCGTGGACATCAAATTTAATATCCAAATCACAACCGACCAGCGGGTGATTGCTGACAACAGTATCCAAGTCCATGTCTCGCGATTTCAATGAGCTGTCGTTGTGTTGCGGACTCAATTGAAATCTTTCAATGTTGTGAATATTTTTCTCATTTGGAGAAATCGGAGTACCCAAACCGCTATCCAAAAGATTGCCAGAGTTGATTTTCTTATCACCAATTTTCATTGAATCTTCATTATTTAATTTCTCAGTTACTTTAACAGGATCTAGCGTCATATTTTGATTCTTCACATCTTCAGTAAATTTCTGAGAGACTTGTGGTGATAATCTTGCATCTAGCCTTTTCAGATTATCATCAAAGTCTTTCTTCAGCTGTTCAGCTTGAAGTTTTTCTTGGCGTATCTGTTCGTGGGAATGTGCAAAGAATCCTGTCGATTTATATTTCACCGAATCGTCAGATGTCGGACTTTTGGTGCCTGACGATACACTGCTTGCTATACTCGAAGCATCACTATTTTTACTGCTCTTCAGTGCTTCATAATTTTTATTTACAGCTTCTTTTTGCTTATCATTTTCTATATATTCAAAATCTTCATTCAAAACACGTAACGGATAACCTTTCAAGTTACTTGAAAGTTTATTGACCGCATTGACACTGCCATCGTTTTGCTTTGTTTCCTTTGTCTTGTCGACTTTTTGCTCTTGGTTCTTATTTGCACCTGCCATTAATCCTGCGTTGCATGAGTATGATTTTTGCAATGATAAATATTGTTTCTTTTTGTCTAAATCCGGTTCACTAAACGCCACATTATTCTTAGTCTTGGCACTCCCGTCATCCTTTTTAGCTGAGTCAATCACAACATTTTTATGGAACAGATTCGGGGCACTAATTCCAGTCTTCAAAATACCTGGCTTCCTTGATTTGCTGTCATCAGGATCCGAGCTGTAATCTTCCGTGAAGTCCGTTGTTGAGAATTTACTGGCAAAGCTTTGGCCTAGCTTTTGCCCTAATACCCCAAACGTTTTTCTATCAGTCTGTTGGACCTGTTGGCAAAGCTTTCGGACATCACTCGGCAGTTCTGAATCTCTTTTTTTATCATGAGTAGTTCCAATATATCTCGCCAGTGATGCCACTGTTTGCTCTAGTGTCTTTACTTGGTTTTCAAGTCGTGAATGAGATGCTTGGAGGGATGATACTTTGAAGACTTCCGTCTGAAATAGAAAGTAACAATTAAGTTTTAACTAGACAAACTATCATTTTTCTACATTTGTTGTCAATAGCCAATGGTTATAAGTAAATATTGTGTTAATTATATGATTATTTTCAAAAGCTATTACTTGATATGAATTCTATCCACCCAATATGAGTGAATGTTATGATACGATCTGTCTTTATCGACATATTGTTTCACAGCAGCAGTAAAAAAAGCAATGTGTTGAGGGTTGAATCAAGAAATGTGCAAGTTAAATTCATTGTCAATCACCAAACAATCAATATTTTAATATCATCATGTACAAATCAAAGAGTAATTGCTAAAAAGTGTATCTTGTCAGCTAGGCTGAGACTGTAGGATATCTGGAATATTTTTTCAAAAACTTGCCTATACTAAATATTTTTGATAATTGAAAGTTGCAAACATACTTCTAATTGTTCAGCAAGATGCCTATTGACTTTCATGAGATCTTTGTTGCGAACTTCAAGTTTAGCTAATGCCTGCATCTTCGGAGCAATAGCGGCCATCTCTTCTTGCAATACATTGTACTCTACATGGTATTCATTTAGCTGTCGGCCAAAGTCCAGAGTGAATGCCTGAAAACATCATTGCAGATAAATAAATCACTATTTAACTATTTTATTTCATCGGTAAAAATCATTCAGATATCATGATAACAAAATATCCAATTTTTACATTTGCACAGTTTTTAATTATCAGAATTTATATTTCTAAATGTAATAAAGATTTTCTTTTATTTTAATCTTTATGAGTTCATTGACCTTAATTATAATAAAGGGTCCGCCAAATAACTTTTTTTTTTTGAAAATGCTATAAAAAAAAAAACTACTAATATTTTCTCAAATTTCTTTTTTTATTTGAAAGTACAATTCTTCCGGTTAATAATGAAAAATAACTTCATTCAAATGGCTGCCTCGGCTGGCCCTGCAGTAGCCTACACGATCGGTTCAATTTTTAAGCACATTATCAATTGTGTGCAGCTGTATTTCACCAATGGCTTCACGAATATTGTCCTTTAAAGCGTCAATTGTCTCTGGCTTGTCGGCGTAACACTTATCTTTGAGGGCACCCCACAAATAATAGTCCAACGGTGTCAAATCGCAGCTCCGAGGTGGCCAAACGACATCAGCTCTGCGGCTGATAATGCGATCTTCAAAAACAGGGCGCAAAACATCGAGTGTAGCTTCGGCTGTGTGGCACGTAGCGCCGTCCTGTTGAAACCAAATGTTGCCAATATCCTCCTCTTCAATTTTTGTGAACAAAAATTCGTTCAGCATGGTCCGATAACGATCGCCATTGACTGTAACGGCCACTCCTTGCTCATTTTCGAAGAAAAATGGCCCAATTATGCCTCTGGACCAAAATCCGCACCAAACAGTGACTCGTTTTGGGTGTACCGGCTTTTCAATGTATGCGTGCAGGTTTTCTGTGCCCCAAATGCGACAATTTTGCTTGTTTACATACCCGCCAAGATCAAAATGAGCTTCATCCGAAAAGATGATTTTTGGCATAGATGGCAATAGGGAGATAGGGAGATGGCAAAATCGGCATCTTCTGTAAGTCGATCGCAGGCCCACTCAGCGAAGCGAAAACGCATTGGATGGTCAGTTGGCTTCAACTCCTGAACCAATTGGACTTTGTATGGCGTCATACCAAGGTCTTTATGCAAAATTCGTCTCAATGATGTCTCCGAAATGTTCAATTGTTGAGAACGACGGTGAATTGATGTTGATAGCGCTTCACGCACACTTTCTGCCACAGCATCAATATTCTCGGGTGTACGCACTGTTTTTGGCTTTTCACGCTTTGGTTTATCGATGAGGATGCCAGTTTCTTTCACTTTTTTCACAAGATAACGAACATACGGAGCTGACGGTGCTTCTCTTCTTCCAAAATCCGTACGCAATTTTCGCACACATTCTGCAACATTACCATGATTTTCAAAGTAATGTCGCAATATTTCCCAGCGTTGTTCAAGCGTATACACAACCATATTAGTTCAGCGGAAGGATAAAACTAATTATCTGTCAAATCAGACATGAGCTAAGTGTTACCATTCACGAAATAAGCACTAGTTGAAAAAAAAAACTTTAGATGGCGGACCCTATACATTAAATATGAGTGTGCACTCAACTCTTTTCTTACACAATCCACATAAAAAAACTAATCCTTTTTATTCACTCAAATTACTTGTTCCAAAACACTTGTAAGACTTGCAGATTTGTTCGACTGAGTATTAATATATGTGCAAGCAACTTTCACAATAAAAACACAGAAGCAGATTGCTTATTTCCTAATAATGAGAAACTCAGAAACACATGTTTATAACGACAAAAAATAGTCAATCATTGGATTTTAACATGTTAAATGTTTCTGACATTTCTATCAATGAAAGCGATTTAGAATCAGACTGTCATAAACGTGCAGGTACGCAATAAGGTAGCGATAAATAGTATTATTTTTTTCAAAATTAATATTATAAAAATGAATGAAATGAAACCTGCTGATTTTCTTTATTAAATTTTAACTATTTCATTTCTTTACGTGATTCTCTTTACTTCATTGTTGTCTTTTCCAACAAAATAGATCAGTTCTTAAATTTACGGAGCCAACATTATTTTTTAAGTATTCAATAACTTATAGTAGAATGTATAAACCATGTAAAAAAGAGCTGAGTTACAAAGGAAAACTTCATAACTTACAAGTTTAATAACTTTATCCAGCATAACTTTATCAATATTAGGCATTTTGTGCTTAAGGTACTCCATTATTTCTTCAAAAGAGTCGCACAGCATCAGCCCATCTTTGTGAATATCTAGAAGAGCAATTGCCACTCGAAATATAACCTCTGAAGATTCCAGGAACAAAAGATCTGAAAATCAAAACATATTTTTATGTTTGATAACAATGCCCAATTCGCATAATTTCAAATGTGTCAATGTAGGCTATATATATATATCTGTATATAATTTATGATATCGACTGAAGGTGCTTGATGGAATTTGAATTGTAAAACCTTATACGATTCCACATGTTTTGTCACTAACGACAGGGGTTTCGCCATTCAGGATCTTCAGGCATTCTATCACACGGATGTAACAGAACTGTCCGTCAGTTCTGTTGCATCCATGTGATAGAATGCCTGAAGATGCCGAAAGGCGAAACCCGGGTCGTTAGTGACAAAACATGTGGAATCGTATAAGGTTTTACAATTCAAATATATATATATAAATATGCTTGAAAATAATTTTAATCATCTTAAAGTTGTTTTGAAATTTTACAAAACAAATCATTATAATATAGTTGAATATTTTGAACTGTCATAATATATATATATAATATTTCAAAAATTTACATAATATTAGAACACCTTGTTATATATATTTCATATACACAGAAAATAGCTGCTTATATAAATATGTTGTTATAAAAAAATTGAATGCATTAAAAGACTTTTTAAGAAACAAATGCATTATTCAAATAAAATAAATTTACAAGTAAATAATAATTGATTGAAATTTAAAATAAAAATAGCCAAGATATCTAAGTGAGTTTAACAGGGCCGCGTTTTTGGTGTGTCAAAATTGCAAAGATATTTTTAAAAATCTTACCAAAAACTCTTGTCACAAACCCAAGAGGAAATTGTGACGTGAATACGGTGAGAATCCACGGTGCAGCATATAATGTTGGTGACACATCATATTGGTCAAACTTCTCATAAAGTTCCGGTAAATGATCTTTCAGTAGACGAGAAAGTTGGTACAACTGTAAACAAGAGAATACGTATTATTTAAAAAAGGAAGTATTCACTATTCTGCCATTATAAAATAAGCAATGCTTCAATTCTTTAACACATTCTTTTTGTGTTAACGATTTTCCATCACCGAATATTTCAAAAATTAATTTGGTTTTCTACCTTGTTAATACTCTTACATTTATAAAAAGCTGTCAACTATCAACAAACTATTATCAGTTGTTTCAACATTTGAGGCATAAGCAATTAACGGGTTAAGTTATAAGTATCCAACAGATTTTTAAAAATGTTTTTCCTCAACCAATCATTTACCAGATAAATTTTGTTATTTAATTTTTAATTATTCAATTCAAGAACTACAATAACTTTATTGTATTTTATAGAGCAGTAGACACAAAATACAAATGAAAGCTTTTGCTTCAATACTGTTACTAACTTCAATTTGAAGCGCCACCATATCAGGAAGGTATTGTCTCCGTAAACCTCTTCTGAACATCAAGTGACGCAACATAAGAAATGCTTCTGTTTCATCCAACTGCAAAAAAAACAATTTATAATTATTACACTTTATTCATTCAACCGTGTAAGTGTCAATAATTAGCTTCAAAACTAGACTTACGTGGAGTAGCAACACTCCTGCCACAAAACTCAATCCTTGGCAGTATCCAACTTCAGGGTCTAGCAATGAATATGCCTTCAATAAGTTGAAGAGAGCCAGCTGACCTGGTCCCATTGGCGATGAGAAGTAGGTGTGGCTTGGGAATGTCCTTCCTGAAATTAATTTTGAACAATATTGAATTAAAATCAGGTATTCGGATATGGAATTTACAGTATAAAAATATTAGACCTAAATATAACTAACATGTTATAGATAAAATTTAATCAATGTTGGTGCTAAACGCCAAAAAATCTTACAATCGAATGGTGTCGATTAACCTAACATATAATTTATTAAAAATTTATTAATAGCAAGAATTATGTAAATAAAATATCTTGTTAAAAGTGTTTAAGACTTAAAATAAAAGCTAATTTTTGTATCAAAAGATTGGTCCCTAGATTCTAGTAAGTCTTTGTAAGTTTTATTAACACATTCAACAGATTAATTTTAATATCCAGCGTAATATATTCTCTATATGGCTTAGCAGAACGTGATAAATTGTTATAATTGTTTATGAGAAAATCCATTATACCCAAGACTGGCTCCCCACACTACAACTGCTAACTACATGACACTAAATTCCTTTCGTTATATCTAACTATTTTTCTAGTTGTACGCTTATCCTATTTGCAATTATACTTTATTGCTAGTCAACAAATTAAATACACTTTTTAGGTGTTAACTGTCTATTCCTCATGGAAAGGCATGATATTTAAAATAATAAAAACATATTTTTTAGTACTATTTCCATAATATATTTTATGATCGACTGGTTTCACCGTGAATATTTTCAACCGATTAGTTGAATCAGGCAAAATCGATCCTGATGATATAATATATCATCTAAATAGTTTAAAAAAATGTGTTTTTATTATTTTAAATCAAATATTTTCAATTGTAGGTGACTTATTCCACGTCAAACAATCATTATCATTGTTATCTGAAGGCTTGATAGTGCAAAATTATTTGTATTAAAACAATTGAATATGGCAGAGAGATTCTTTGCACAGAATATTTTGGTGATTTTATAGATACTGAAAATATCTGTTCTTCCTTGTAGCATTTTTCTACCAGATGGCGTATCAAAGAATAATATAATGAGCAATGTATCATCGCTAAAGTGTGTCAGTTCTGTTACAGCTGCGTGATAGAATATCTGAAGGTGGTAATTAGTGACAAAACATGTGGAATCATACAATGTTTCAACAAATTCAAATATACCTAAATCAATGAGTATCGCATGCTGGTGTGATGTCAATTGCTTAAGGAGAGCTTCATACGGTGTTCCATAGTTCGGAAAGTTCTTAGTGTCTGGTGGAGGCTGACGAAGACAGAACTGTTCAGCTAGGAAGTACCACACTTCACCACGCTTTGCACGAGGGACTCCTGAAAAAACGAAATATATATTAGAAAACAAATCAAAAAAATGCTTTTCCTCTGAGTAATGTATACTAAAGAATTCGAGTATATATATTCGTATAGATGCATTCTATAGTCTATGTCAAATACGTCATTTAAAACTATTTTCAATGGTGGAGGGGACAGGAGCTACTATTCTGATAATTTTTGTTTTGTGTATATGGACAAGCCAGTGTAACAAGTGATAAATCTTAGATTTTTCAGTTTCTTCAAATTTTTATACTTCTCCCTTCTTTGACTTCTTAAATGGCGTTCCTGGAATAGACCATGTGCGGTAATAGTCCACATAATTTACGAAAAGGATATCACTAGCAGAGGTGCCTTGATTTCATTTGAAATTAAAAAGGAACAAACTAGACTATAAATTCTTTAAAAACGTGCTGTAAATGTCTCAAATAAGGCTGTACCTAGCGTGTCTCTTTCACTAACATCTTTGAAATCTGATTGATTGATTAAGTAACTGCCAAAACAATATTATTGCTTTTTACATGACATTTATTTACCAGTACGAATTGCTTGAAGCAGCATCTGAGAGTCTATTTTGGTGCTGATTCTAGAATCACGAGGAGCTGTGAGCACATCCCATAACTTGGAATTTTCATTTGCGCATCCACCAATGTCTTCATATTCCAATTTTATTCTTTTGACAGCTGATACTTCTTGACGAGCTGAAAAAAAAAGTATCAAGTCATACTTCAGCAGTTGTTAATTAATCTCAAACGAATCTTTCAAAAAATCTGCCAAGATGATGATATCACATTAGGATGCCACCAGCGATTTTAGAAAACGGTTCAAATTCAATTTTCATTATGAAATTCGATCAATCAATTTATTAATTATTCTACAACTTTATCGATCAATTAATTGATTATTCTACAACTAAACCAACCAATTTATTGATTACTGTTTCTAAAATATAATTCAATAATTGAATTACAAAATAAAATAATAACATTAATTGATTGAATTGGCATTCACTTGGTAGAACTCCATTATAACACGGTGAAATAAATAGCAATGTATTTTAGTTCTACAAAATTATTTTTAAAATATAGTTGATAGCTATTTCGGCTCACGCCATCGTCAGAACTATGCTTAAACTAACATTTGCTAAAACAGGAGAGAAGATGTATTGTGTACCTTTTCTACACAGCTATATATAGATAAGCAAATGTTAGTTTAAGCATAGTTCTGATGAAGGCATGAACCGAAATAGCTATCAACTATATTTTTAAAAATAATTTTGTAGAGCTAAAATACATTGGGATTTTTTTCACCATGTTATTAATTTATTGACTTGCATAGAAACAGATTTATTAATTTAGTATGTCAAATCAAAAATATAATTGGATATTTTTTTTATTTTATTCTCTATGATTATAACTTATGACTATAATAAATTAAATTTGACTACATCTACAAAGATTTTCAAAAATTTTCCAAGTAAAACTATGCTGTAATAAACAAAGGTGAACCAAATAAATATTATTCATTAATTAGCCCTTCTGTGACTAGAATGAACAAGTCTAATTTTTTTTTCTTTCTAGAAAAGTACAATTTAAATTATTTACCTCTCAGTCTAGCATTCTCTTTTTCCATGCGTATAAGCAAGATGGCTTGATTGATTCCTTTTTTCCACAGCTCTCTCAATTCAGCTCTATCTCTCTTTTTTGGATGCGCTTGATTGAGGTTGGAAAAGGATGGCGGTCTTCTCAATAGCTCATTCCCACTACTAATAACTGAAAATTCAACAAATAGATTTTCTTGCTTATTACAAATGTGCTCTTGACATGTACTGTACACTTGATCATAAAATTTGTAGTGAAAATCAGTACTAAAAAATTGTGTTTTTTTTATTATTTAAAATATCGTGCCTTTCCATCAAGAAGTGAGAGTTAACACCTTAAAAGTGATGTGCTATACAATTTCTCATCTTTTCATTTCAATCTTCTCAACCTGCAGTCTGATAAAGCTTTTCTGTATTACACAATTGTTAACCTGATTCGTGAAATAGTGTTTTTTACAACAATAAAATTTTCAATTATTTTCAATAGTCTCTTTTATATAATATTTAAGTTTATGTGTTTTGCTATAGTTTTCCATATTGTTTCGCAAATGCTTAATGTGGCTCAAGATATATAAAGGTTAAGCTTAATAACACTCTTCCATAACAATTAATAAACTGTTAAAATATTCAAAACTAATTCATATATGGTTTTGTGGTGTGATAGTGGTGAAATTTTCATTACAATTGATTGAATATCCAAATCAAGATAAAAGTTATTGCTTATTTTTTACCTGCTCCGCTAGCATCACTTTGATCCCCAGCCTCCAATTCTTCAATAAGTCCTTTCTGCGTGATTCTATTGAAGATTGCTTGACGCCAAGAACCTTGATTGCTATCATCTCGTTCTTCGTTTTCAGAGGTTTTGCCAGTTTTGTGATTTGAGTCACGTTTATTATCATCCATTGGTGAGTGAGCCTTCGGAGATGGACTACTGCCGAGCTTCATGAAGCTTAAATTATTCAAATATACATCAAAAGGGAATCTCTTAAGCTCTCCATTATTTTTTGATATATATTTGGCTTTACTGCTAATGCCAATGTGCTTAACATTTAATATTGGAAAGTCATAGAATATAAACTTAATTAAAGAATTTTTAGAAGTCTCTTTGGTTTAACTGTGCTGGGACTTGATCTTTGACCACCTGATGGGTAGAGAAAAGCTCTTACCGCTAAATCAAATAAACATTTCAATATTAATTTAATATTAATGCGTATTAATTTCTTACATATCCATCATTGGTGATTTCAGTTGCGGAGAGTGTTCATGGCCATTTTGATGATGTCCATTGGCATCTGCTTCCTGACCACCATTTTGCAATAGACCTTCTTTTCCAGTATCACCAGTTGATGAAGTCCTTTGTCTGGAGGTTGCAGGAGCCGAGGAATTTGTTCTGCTTGCATGAGTTGAATCTAAATGAAGATCTAGATTTGAATCTCTGGTTGGAGTAGGAGCATGACTCATTGGTGATGATTCCTGGAAATATAAAAGAATTATTTTATATTAAAACTTGTAACTCAAATGTAAATAATTTTTCTTAACATTCGAATTATTGTTACACAACATAGGTACAGAATGGAAATAACAAGGCTCATTGTTAATGTAAATTAAAAATGATTTTTTTCTTTTCTTATTATTGATTATTGCTTACCTTTCGAAGATCTTTGGGAATTTGCCCAAAATCATCTTTGGAAGCCTTTCTCTTTAGAAGATGGTCAAATGAACTTGATAATGATCTCTTAGCTTTCATAAAGATTGTACTGCCCCCAAGGTATTGGTTTAGAAATTCTGATCTGTAATGAATGAAAAAAAGCTCATGATATGATAAAACTGAAAATCGTATTTAACAATATTTGGAATAGCATCATTCAAAATGTCCATTATTAAACTTAAATTTATGAAAACAGAAATAAAAATGCTCACAAATGAAACATTTTATATTGTTATTAATGTCAAAAATTAACTTGTTATTTACTTGTTCTAAAACAATAATTTTGTTTGAATGTTTGCTAGTAGATAAAACTAAGATGTGATTTAAAAAAAAAAAGGTTAGAATATGACATTATAATCACGTCAAAAATTACAGTTAATGATTTCTGTAATATACCTATTCTCCGCAGTGTCATGGACATGTCTTTGTTGTTTTGCTTCACAGTGAGCTCTCAATAGCATCATCAGGAAGGCATTATGCTCTCCAACCTATCAATATAAACAAAAAAACAATATGTTTATCATAAGACAAAATATCTCAACAGGCAGAATCTAAATGTTTTAAAATATATAATAGTTGCACAAAGAAAATTTACCTCATAAAGATCCTCTGTGCCTCCTTGATATTTAGTTACAATTTGATCTTGTTCTTCATCAGGTAGCTGCTCGATTCTTCGTAGAATTGCTGCGTGCATTCGTTTTTCGGTTAGACCTGAAATTGAGAAAACATATTTAAATTTATTTTTTTAACAATAAAAATACAATGTTTTGGGGTTTAAAGAATTAAAACATATTTTTTACAATATATTTTCTATATAATATGCTTTGTTACACTTAATTGTTGCAGATTCCACAGAGAAAATGTATGCAATATATTTTGGAAAGGTATGATATTCTATATAATAATAACACATTTTTAAGTTCCACAATATATTTTATGATCAAGACCGGTTTCACTCATCGCGAGCATTATCAACTGACATCAGATGGTAATGCTCGCAATATTGTAGAAACAGTACTAAAAATGTGTTTTTATTATTTAAAATATCATGCCTTTCCATCAAGAAGTGATAGTTAACACATTAAAAGAGTTATTTAGATACTCGAATCAAACCTTATATGACAAACAATATTCATGTCATTATATTAGAGCATAGTTTTGCAACCAGTGGTTTGCGGAGATTTTTGGTTGAACCGAAACAATCAAATTTTATGTTGTATTTTATAGATTTCTAAATAATATTTTTTTGGTACTGTTTGCCTTAATATGCTTAAATATTATTACATTAGCACATGGTGTTGCAAAATTAAATATTTTGAATAAAAATCAATTACATAAATATTTATATTCTATTCCAGTGTTGATGGTCCGCAAAACATTTTTGGACATTTTGATGGTCTGTAGATGTAAAAAGGTTGAGAAACTATGTACTAGACCACAGTTGATCAATTGAAAAAGCAAGTAAGAGATTTTTTGAAGATAAAAAAAAGATGATCGAAATTTACTTCAAAAATAAGACAAAACTTTTTGATGCAATAAAAACTAACTTTTTATTGAATCTTACCTTCCAGGTCTTGACATAACTTGTGATACCAAACCATGGGGCAGTGTTCGCAAGAAAATATTGGTGACTTTTCCTTTCCTTGCTTGACCATTTCTGTGTGCGCCACAAAAGCCTGGGTTATAGCTGAAAAAAAAAACAATAAAACTTGTTATAATAATCCAGATGAATATATATTATTTGCAGAATAAAAACACATTTGTAATCTACTTATATACGAAAATGTTGTATTGTAGAATAATATTTGTAATATTTTTCTCACCTCCCACAATGTCACAAGCAACTCCGTCAGACTGACATTTGAATACGTATCCAGCGAAGCATTCAACTCCAGGTTCCCGACAAATGAATCCAAAGTGGTCAATATTTTTGACTCCTTGAGCACACGAAGCAACATCTCTCAAACGACGATGCAGAAGAACCTGCTTCCTGTCAGGACTGATAAGACGAAGCTCTGATCTTCCGACCTAGAAGGTATTAAATAAGAATTTATTTTAACTATAGTCTGGCAAAATTGTTTGTATGTGAAAATAATTATTGAATACATTACTTTATTGATTGATTGAATTGGCATTCACTTGGTAGAACTCCATTATAATACGGTGAAAAAAATAGCAATGTATTTTACTTCTACAAATTTTTTTTTTTTCAAATATATTTGATAGCTATTTCGGCTCACGTCATCATCAGAACTATGCTTAAACGACCATTTGCTTATCTATATTTAGCTGTATAAAAAAGGTACACAATACATCTTCTCTCCTGCTTTAATGACCTAGCTTGTTTCTTGTTCGCAATAAAACTAATTTTTTTTCAAAAATTGTAAATGAAACTAAAAAGGGGGCTATGACAATAAGTTTACATGTGGCATGGAAATGGTCTATTACGGAAGCAAATTAGACCACCCTCCGGGAATAGGTTGAACTAATGGGGACAATAATATATTAGTTGGTTCGTTAAGAATCCTTTGTGATACTTGATGTCTATTGATTTCCAGCTTACTACAAAGATGCACACACTTAAGCGCTGGGTTTGAATTTATATTAAGTGATTCCTTTAAAACGTGATTAGCGATTTGTGAATCTGTTTTTTTTACTGTTGAATGATCTTACACGTTCCTTAGCTCGAGTAGATATACTTCTATATTACTTACTTGGAATAGCATTGTTCTGTTCTGGTCGCCTATCAGTTGAGCTATAGGAGTTTTGTTCAGTTCCAATGTTCCAATAGAAGCTGATCTATCTCTGGCAAACGGTTTATTTTCCGGCATCATGCTTCCTTTCAATCCTGGCTTTTCACGTCCTTCGTCCATTTTGGAATTGAAGTAATCTTTAGTCTCTGACAAATTGCTGTCGGTACTACCAAATTCCGCATCACTTTTAATGGAGACTTCTTTCTTTAATACAAATCCACTTTCGGACTCTTTGGGCTTAACATTTCCATTCATATCTTGATTTAAGATTAAGTCTTTTGGTGGTATTGGCTTGTTGTCCTGTATAGGGAAATGTATTTTGTTCAGTTCTTCTGGCATTGCCGGGCCTTTTATGTTCATGTTGAGATCAACTTCTTTAAGTGGTTCATTTTTCTCACTGTCTGTCTTTTTTGCATTATTCAAATCAATCAAATTCTCAGGTGGCAAAGAACTTTCTTTGCTTCCTTCGTTATCATCTTCAGTCAATGTGGACAAATTGTGAACGGAATCGTTCTGATTCCAGTTCAGAATGAGAACATTCGGTTCTAATGCTATGGGGAATGATTTCTTGTTCAGTGTCAATTTTGGTGAATTGTTTTCAGATTCAATTTTTTGTACTCGAACCTTTGACAGTTCATCGAATTCCTTTTCAATGTTCAATTCAGGATTACTACTAGCAGATTTTTCTTCAGAGCTTTCATCAGGAAAGAATTGCTTGTCACCTCGTAATGGAGTCAAAGATGGCGTCATTAGGATTTCGTTTATTCTATGATCTAAGTTATCTTCTTTGGATACTGACTGTTCTTCAAGTTTCTTTTTAATACTATGAGGTAGTGGAAGTGGCGCAAAATCTACTCGTTTCACATGATGCTGAGATGCTAAGCTTTCTAGAGATCCATTTTCACTTGCGACAGAATCCTAAAAAAAAAAAATGTGGAAAACTTTAATCCAAAAACAAATTTATATCAAAACATAAAGCAATCAATGAAAAACAAGGTATATATGAGAATTGAGTTAAATAAACTTATCATATCATTGTAATAGGATATTTTACTTCTTTTGTTCAATTTTACTAAAACATTACACAATTCACAATACAGATAATTGAAAGCTCTTTTACTCGCTTGTTAGATACTATACAGAAAATAAAATAACAAAGGTATCAATTTCATTTATAACTTCGACTGAAGGTGCCTGATGGAATTTCAATATCAAATTTGAATTGTTGCAACTTTGTAGGATGCCACACGTTCTGTTGCATCCGTGTGATAGAATGCCTAAAGATGCCGAAAGGCAAAACTCAGGTCGTTAGTGACAAAACATGTGGAATTGTTCAAAGTTGTAACAATTCACATTTGGTATCAATTTCAGCTAAATGTCAACACTGTTTTTCAAAAATTTGCTAAGGAATCATTTGCAACTTTAGACAGGCACAAACGTTTATTTGAGTCTTAACACTCAGTCAAATATTTATGAAGCTATCTTGACAGATCTTTTTTCTACAAGTGTTATGTTACTTTGTTGTTAAATCTACCTTTAACTCTTTTTTGGGAGGGTAGGGATATGAGAAATAGAGTAAGGGCATGACTAATGGCTTAGCTAACCACTCCTGGTATGCCCGTATTTTAGTATTGGATAGGTAGAAGAGTATTTTTACAAACACCCATGTCCCAATACAAACAATAATAATTCTCACAGGAAACCAAAACATAAAAAGTAATGTTGATGATCAGAGATCTGCGTATGATAAACTTACAGATTGTGTAGAAAGCAAACTGTTTCTTCTCATCTGGGCAGCTTTCATCTTCTCCAATTCGAACTGCCTAAACTTGGCCAATGCGTCATCAATCAAAGTCTCTGGAACCTTTTTATGTGAAACTTTAATTTTTCCAATGTACAGGACCTGAAAAATGTTGTATTTTATAAATTCCTACTGTCAGAAGCAAATGGTCTTATTGAATTATATTTCTGATTGTGAATTTAAGCATGAATACATTCATGCTTAAATTCAAAATTCACAATGAATAATATCATTATGATAAATACTGATTTTTTTGTTATTATTTGTTATTTTTCTGTTAACAACTTTAGGGATGAAGATTAGACATCTCAGAGATCAACTTTTAAACAGCAGAAGTAATGATGCCTCTACATACAAACACTTAACCCGTTCACTTCTGAACCTTGTATAGGATATGCCGACATGAATGTTTCAAAACTTACTTCAGCAGTATTGGTGTTAGTCAAAAGTACGAAGATTGACTGGAAAAATCAACCAACATTTTAACTCAAATATACTAAAGGTTTGTCTTTGAAATGTCTTTAAAATGTTAAGATCTTAGATGTATGACATATTAGATAGTATGTTTTTAGTTCTCATTACCTCAAAGAAATGTGAATTGCATGGGGATATATCAGCGCAAAGAGAAGTAAGATTGGTGGCGTTGCTCATGCTGCGAGCAATCTGAGGAGACCCATTTTCATTTGATACAGTTGAACCTGACCTGAAAAGTAAAAGCCAAATAAAAATTTTGAGGCAACTTTTTAACTCTTCTCCCTCTTTGTTAATGAATGCCAAGCTTTTAGTGACTGCAATAATAAAATTCTTTTATAAAAAATGTCCACTTCCCTCCTATTTATTGCTCCATCGAATTTATAGTAATCAATATTTTTTTTTAACGTCAAACATCATGACCCTTTTCATTCCCAATTGAAACAATTGTCAAACTTTTTCAAGCTGTAATACTTGTTGTTTGTTCCACTTCCACCCGTTATATGAATGCTTTGAAATGAACATGATATATCTATATCTCACCTAAGACATATGTTATATCATATGTTATATCTCACCTAAGACAGAGCTGCACGGACTGATTTTTTTATTTTTCGAAGTCTTAGTCGTCAAACTGTTTTACCAATAAAGGCCAATAGTTATCATGTGCGATCATCAAGGATTTTTCTGCGGCCACGAACAGATTCATTATAAATATTGATGTTGTAGAATTTTTTTTTTAATTGAGTTGTACCAATGCGGCCACAATAAAATTTTGTTTATAAGAGAACTATTGATCTAGGCATACTTTTAAAGACTACTGTTGAAATAACTTCATACTTGTTTAATCCAACGCTGTAACTCCTCGACTGGGACACGCCTCCGTTTCCACCGGCCACTCCACTCTTCAGCAGCTGATTCTCGATGGCCGTCTGCTGAGCTCGCGCGGTCTGGAACCCTCGGTTGGTGGCCACTGTTGGAACCCGCCGGCCTGACGATGATGATGTACTGGTGATGTTCCCAGACGGGTTACTGGCCGGCGGAGTCGCAGATGTCTGGGGAACGGCGAGCGACTGGAGACTGCCGCCGTGAGGGGAGAGTTCCTTCATCTGAGTGAAGAGTTCACTCACCTGAAATGGAGAGAAAGGTTCGTTTAATTTTTGTCTTAGAATAGTATACCAAATTTTCATACCTATGTGTTTCAATTAGAACAAGACTAGTAAAGGATTTTGAACTGAATAGTTTACACATGCATCGCTCAAGAACCATTCCTTACAACCTAAAGCAGCAATCGAATCATAAATTGGAAGGCTACTTTCAAACAAATGTTATCATATTAGACATTTAACTTTCTTCGAACGAGTCCAAACGATATTCAAAGTGAACTAATGTCACTCGTTTGCAAATCATCTTTTCAAACAAATTTCACAATGGTTTTACTTATCGATTGATTGAATTGCCATTTACTTGGTAGAACTCCATTATGGCACGGTGAAAAAATAGCAATGTATTTTAGTTCTACAAAATTTTTATAAGATATAGTTGATAGCTATTTCGGCTCACGCTATCGTCGAATCTATGTTTAAACGTACATTTGCTCATACATCTTCACAATACATCTTCTCTTCTGTTCTGACGACCTAGCTTATTTCCTGCTAGCAATAAAACCAAAAATTTTGAAAATGTAAATGAAACTAAACAGGCGGCTTATATCAATAAGCTTAAATATTAGACGTGATGGTTGTTATGGTTTATTAAGGGTAGGCAATAGCCCCTCACAATGGTCTGAGAAGCGGCGACCGACTTATATTTGTTTTCACTTGGCTCACTTTACATCTTCAGTGAAAAACTAGTCATTTTATGCATTTAAATACACGAAATACATAAGAGAGAAACAAACTTCAGTAAAACTATTGATGGCCCGTTATTTCTGTATTATTAATTAAAGCTTTAATAGAAAGACACGCTGTTAACCTTTTAAATGCTGGAAAGTATTCTAATGAGACCCGGATAGTTGGTAATTTCTTTGAAAAATCAACACTTAATAAATGTATTTTTTTTTTGTCGATAATTATTTACAAAATGTTGTGTCTTAATGTTCGACCAAGAGATGTCACTGTGCGTTCACATCATTAGATTTTTTAAGATAGACAAATTTGGCTAGATATTGAGTGCATGAATACTCACGCTCATTTGATATAGTCTGCTTGCCATGCACGAGATTATAGAGGGTCTTAACACGCTTATGGCATAAAGCCAGTTAAGATGTAAAGTTTTCTTGTTCTGAATAATCAAGTCCAAATTTCGTTAAATTCATTAAATAAATTAAAAAAAGTCTCTGATATACATAATCGTTTATGTCAATAAATAATATTATATATGTATTTTAGCATTGCAATTGAAAATTTTGTCATTATAACTAACTATATAATTATTAAAATGATAAGATTATCATAAATTTTACATAAAATTAAATCTGCTGTGTTTAGTTAAAACCAACAAGAGGACATTATTTGTTGCATTAATTGGCACATTAAAAATAAATATTTACGATGTTTTGGTCTCGTTTCGCATTATCTAAAAATTATGCGCCGATCATGCCAGAGCAAAAATTTATATGAAAGAATAATCAAATGGCCAGTAAATTTCATACACTAATCTTAAAATATTACGCAGTGTAATTTTGTTTAAATCTGCCTATTACAGAGTCGTATTAATTATTTTTTATCATAGTACTAAAACTACTGATAAGTATAAAATATCGAAAATTTGTAAATAAATAATAACAATATCGTCAAATTCCATAACTTTGCCTATTACCCTAACTTGGGCTTCTGAGAAGTTGCTAAAATCATTTTCCGACTTTTTTATAAAGAACCACAGCATTAAAATAGATTCATTTAAATATTATTCTTTTAAAATAAAATCTGTTTTCTTTTGGCAACTTATCTAGGAAAAGTTGGGAAGATAGGCAAAGTTATGGCAGTTGAAAATACGCAAATGGCTCATAAGCACTGTTTTCTGTTGGCAACTTTTTCAGGCAAAGTTGGGAAGACAGGTAAAGTTACGGCTACTTCAGATAAGCAAATTGGTTCATAAATGTATGATTTATCGATATCTGGCGAAATAAACTATTTAAATGTATTTATCAGTGATTGTTAAACTTTTAGAATTGTCTGATCAATGAGTACATAAGGATCTTGTTCTTCAAAAAAATAAGTGACAATCAACTTTTGCACGATTTAATTTCGTTATTTTTAATCCATTAACAGATAGAAATAAATAAAATGCTAAGGGAGTGACACATCGGTGGTTCGTTAGCTTTAGACGAATTAAAGTTCGTGGGATTATTGAGCATTAAAAATGTTTGTTATTGTTTTTGTTGAATAGAAAAAAAATATAATAATTTTCATTCGAACTCATTAAAAAATTCGAATTAGAGAGTATTGAAATCATGTAATAATGGTTTTTGTGAGAAATTCAAATAAAGCAAGTGTCGTTTTCTTAACAGATTATTTCCTAGAAGATTTACAATAATCTTCTGCGAATCCCTTTTTCTTTTCCTAAAGATTAGCTTACAAGTGTAAATCTGACACTGCTTATAAAGAATTGCAACTGAAACAAGCGATAACGTTATGGTAGTAAATATAAGACAGGTGTTGTATTTACACCTTTTATTTTTGTTTATTTTGTGTTTATAAAGGAAAACGTTATAAAAGCTAAAAGATTTTTTTAATCGATTTTGCTTATCCAAGATGTTCATTTTAGTATTACTTAAAAGTATTGATTTTGTTCTAGCATATACGTTATGCCATCAAACACTATTTTTGTGACAAGAAGTGACTTTAGAATAGGGGCGTTACTAAAAGTTCTGGGCCTTAATACAAACGACACCAGAACTCTACCACTTGTTTATATATATTATATTGAAAAGTATTAAAATAATAAAAACGCAATTTCTTTAATTTTATGTTTTTTGTATTGGGTCCGGTTTTGATCATCATAATCATTATCAACTGCTGCAATACGAATTGAAAACAAGACTATTTGTACAACGTTTTTATTTAAAAATTATCAGAAATACAAAACCAAAAGTTCATGAACTGAGAAAATATTATAATTTACAGGTTATCATGCAACATAATTATATGTTAATGATTTCCATTACGAGTTAAGAAATAATTATGTAAAACTCAAAAGTCTAAAATAAATATTAGGTAAAGAGAAGATAAGCCCATGGATAAAGCTTTGAATTTCTCTGGAAAATTAATTTAATTGTATATTATTTGTATGCTTATAAGAGATTCACACGTTCTTTTTTTTATTTTGTACAGAAAATTCACAAAATCTTTGTATGGTAATATATATTTTTTTCATTTATGTGATAAAGGGTTAGGGCTCTAACCAGTGGCATCCCTATTGGCAGGCTTGTTGTACACTACAGACGAATAAACAATTCATTTTCACGATTAAACGTGAGCACGTTTCATAGATATTCAGTTTGCTAAAGCCATTGGTCTTATCAAACTAAAAAAAAATCTTTTACATCTTTTCCACTATAAGGGATATACTTATATACTTCATATTCCTTGGGGGTCTAAATAATGGACTCGCTATCAAACATTTTTCCTGCTTTCCTACGAGGCATTTTATTTTAATAACAGATAAAAGTGTTGGCACCCGAAAAAGCTCTTGTAGTACAAAGGATAAAGCCTAACATTTGCAATGCTTTGTTGTAAATTTTCTTAACATTATTAATCATCCTTTTACTTTCAGATTGTACGTCAATATGTTAACCAGATTGATGCCGGAGATGAGATATCTCGTCAATATCTTTAAATGTATTTTCCTCCAAAAATATTCCATCTATTAAAATGGTTTTTTAATAGTACACTCTGATTACTATAAGAAATGATTAAATTCATTTTATCATAACTGTAAAGGATTTCTATGTCAATTTTTCGCCATATATTGGAGTTTTTTTTTTTTTAATAATAAATTCACATTTTTTTGTACTAATTTCCACAATGTATTTTTTGATTAGAATCGGTTTCGCTTATCGCGATCATTATCAAATGATCAGTTAATAATGCTCGCGATGAGCGAAACCGGTCCTGATCAAAAAATATATTATGGAAAAAAAGTACTAAAAAATGTGTTTTTATTATTTAAAATATCATGCCTTTCCATCAAGAAGTGACAATTAACACCTTAAAAGTGATTTATTTGAGTGTTCGAACTGTGACTTGACACAGATGTCAATAATTTCAGGGTTACCAAAATTAATTTTCTTCAAAATTCTTCAAGAAATCCTGCTATTTTATGATAAAACAATATACAATAGGTGATTTTAATAATTATTTTTGAATATGAAATTAAAAAAAACCATCGGAAATTCACTTTTTTTGTTATAAATTATAGCTGGCGTGCTGGGTACAGACGTATATTTTTTTCTGGCAGCCAAAGGGTTAAAATAATAAAATTCGCGAGAAAATTTGGCCTCCCTTTGTATAGAGTATCAAGTCCTCTCGTAAACGATTTGCATTTGTCTATATCGAAATCTAGTTTGTTGCACTTTGTAACATATATTATATTCGAGTACACAAAACAAAATGAAATTCAAATATCGAGTACATAGACTAAAATAACCATAAATTCAAAATGGTAGCCGAGAAAATAATGCAAAATAAATCACACAAACAAAATGGAGCGAGTCTCTAATAATTTGGGGTCATAAACAACGCAAACGACCGTTGTACTGAGAGGCCTACATAGAGACAAAGAATCGGGACGTTAGTAAACATAAGTCTTTTCGTAGGAGTGCCAGAAACTCTTGGACTGGTGCCAAGAAACGACCAGCTGGCCAGACTGTTTGACGGAGATAGCATGAACAGCGTTTTTTTTTATTCACGGTTGTAAAAATGAGACAATACTCACAAGAAACTTATACGCGATTCAAGTGCTGGCAAAAGACCGCACAAATAAAGCACGACAGGTAAAAAAGCGTTTCGTGCGGTATTCTGCGTGTGATTTCTAATTTTGTCCTCAAGTATTATTAAAATGACATCTATTGTTAGAAAATATATTTTCATTACTACCGATAATAATGATGAAATTCCGTAATAGAAAGTTTTGAGGTAAACAAGATTTTAAGTATTAAATATCAACTGTTCTTAATATATTATATATAAATTTGAAACCTTCTTAAATCTAAAATACATTATAATAGTTTTAAAATAAATGAAAACCAAAATAGCTCCACTTGTACATTTAAAATAATTATTAGAACTGTCTATTAAACAGTGACTCAATCTCTCTTTTATAGAGAGACAATGAATACTGAACTGTAAAATGACTAGTCGTTATATGTTAAGTAACATAAACACACTTTTTATTAATATCCACATTATACACATATCACGGTTTCGCTCTAATCACTAGCGTTATCAGTTGAAATCAGCATACTATTCAGGGCTGAGGAGTCGTTAAAAAAACACGACTCTGACTAAAAGCTTTATTTTTGACAGATTTTTCCTATCTTTTCTATTAATGTGCATTAAATTAAAGATCAACCAACCAATCCGGCAAATCGTTCATTGAGATATTATTCAAAATCGTCTAACGGAACAAGTAGATCGAATTTACTCGTTTTCCACGACAGCGACATTGACCAAAAACACGACTCAGGTGTGTCTCTCTCTCTCTCCACTCTCTGACTCCAAAGCATTAGTAATATCAAATTTGAACTGTTACAACTTTTTTTTTATGATATCAACTGAAGGTGCTTGATGGAACTTCAATATTAAATTTGAATTGTTGCAACTTTGTGCGATTCCATATGTTTTATCACAAACGACCCGGGTTTCGCCCTTCGGCATCTTCAGGTATTCCATGGCACGGATGCAACAGAACTGACGTAAAATAAACAGTTAGCATCGTATATATAATATATTACAATCATTATTTACAGGAATTGACCACTCATTAGCAAGATCGTTAATGAAAGTTGTTATAGCTAATTATTATTGGATTAATATTGTTACATTCTTTCCAGCTGCAATTTTTTGCTTGCCTATTGGTAAGTAGATTCCTGTAAATAATGATTTTAATATATTATACATACGATGCTAACTGTTTATTTTACGTCAGTTCTGTTGCTCCGTGTGATATAATGCCTGAAGATGCCGAAAGGCGAAACCCGGGTCGCTGGTGCCGAAACATGTGAAATCGTACAAAGTTGCAGCAATTCAAATTTTGTTACAACTTTGTACGATTCCACATTTTTTGTCACTAACGACCCGGGTTTCGCCTTTCGGCATCTTCAGGCATTCTATCACACGGATGCAACAGAGCTAAAAAGTCAGTCAAGACAAGTAGTCAGATCTGTTGTATCCGTGTGATAGAACGCCTGCAGATGCCGAAAGGCGAAACCCGGGTCGCTGGTGACGAAACATGTGGAATCGTACAAAGTTGCAACAATTCGAATTTGATTTTGAAATTCCATCAAGTACCTTCAGTTGATATCATAAATTATATTGGTATTATCAATTTACCAGTATAACCGAATCTGATCTAAAATGTGTTTTATTTTTGAAATTAGAATGCCTTTCCACCAAGATATGACAGTTAACACCTTGAAAGCGACATCCATGTACGCCGTGTTTGAATCAATTCAAAAGTCAATTGAAAAAAAAAAAAAAGTTACTCGTAGTGCAATCTGAACCCCTGAAATCATTTGAGGTGGTCGATGCACCAGAGACCTGACAAGTGGAGTGTCTCTCATCTATCTTAAAGACTAAAAGAAAATGCTTACCCTACTTCCATGTTTCAAGGTTGATGCATCTGAAACAGAACTTAATAACAGTCCCTCAGACAGCTGAGTCCTGTATTGTCCCGATTTCTTCATCTTCTATAACTGTCTTTTAAATGATACCAACAAATACGTTCTACAAAACCACAGCACAATTTCAACGATCACTTTGTTGAGATTTTTCACGATAAATTAACTCACAGGCCTATAGCCGTACTTTTGCTTCACAATTTTATGTCAGAATTTTTTATCATGTTATTACTGTCTGAATACGATGCTTTAATCACATCACATCAAATATATGGTGCATCATCTTATCAGTCACATTTCGTATAAAATATCCATCTATAATGAGTAAAACCGTATGAAATACTAAATGAAGTAATATTGCTACAATTTCAATAAAAAAAAAACACGACTCCATAACAGTGCTCCACAACCATTGTGCCGCGCACTCAAAATGGTTTAAGTTTGTTCTGTTACTAAGATCTTTGTTAAGAGAATTCGCGTGTTCAAAAAATATAAGGAATTTGTATAAAAAATCCTTTTTGTTACGTTAAGAAACTTTACATCTAAGAAATTTAAAAACCGTATGTAGAACAAAATTACTGATCAGAAATCATCTTAGAAGTAATTATATATATATTATATTTTGGCACCACGTTGCTATTATTTTTTTTTTTTGAGTGCTTTAAAAGAATTTTACAAAAATGTATTTTTTTTAAAAATTAAACCATATTATATAATAAATACACTTTAATTAATTAACGTTACGAAACGATTAATAATAGAACAATGCTAATAGTTTAAATGTAAACATCAAAAGTATATAGTTAAGTTATCAAAAAACGTATTTTTTATCAAAAATGTTGAAGAGCACTACTACACACTATTCAAACAAGTGTTTTAGAGGCAAAATATCCCAGCGATTGATTGTAATATTGTTTTAATTAACTTATATATAAACGTGCTAATTTATTGTATGTAATAATAATTTTAATGCAGAAGAATTTTAATACACTAACGTAAAAATATTGACATATACATCTGCCAAATATTGATGATAGATTGAATAACCCTTGATACGTTACTAATATGTTTAAAACTTTAAAATGAGCACCAAATTTTTAAACGTTTGTGGCATTAATGAATCAATTAAATAAGGTAAACCACTTCGCGCAAATGATAAATTGAAATTAGATACCTCAAGATACTTAAACAATTATTTACCACTTTACCGCATGCGGTGAGAAGAATCTAATTATTTATAATTCATGTTACATTTTACAATAGAAAATATCATATAGCTTCAACATAGATCAACATAAGTTGATTGGATATATAAAAAAGCCGAGAATAAAATTAAAAAATTATTTATCTATATGAAAATTTTATTCAATAAGTAAGTTGTTGATTAAATATTTACGTAGACTTATTGAAATGGAAAAAAACTGAGAGTGTAATTAACTATAGATATTCTTATAGATTAAAATCATCGACACTTATGCACAAGACGTAATCAATTATTTATTAGTTAAATATAATTTGGAAAAATACTTATATTTTTACCAGTGACTGCCATAAACGTGTAAATTCATTTGATCATCCCGTGCTCACAAGTAGAGTAGCCAACTTCTTCTGTTGACGATTCCGGGACAAAAAGCTCAAAACTAAACAAAATTTTCAATCAGCCATTATTTTCATTTTTAATAATATTTACATTTTATGTTATTTATTTCCACAATATATTTTTTGATCAGGACCGGTTTCGCTCATCGCAAGCATTATCATCAGTCGATAATAAATATATTGTAGAAATGTAATAATACTGAAAAATGTTTTTATTATGTAAAATGTCATGCCTTTCCATCAATAAATGACAGTTGACACCTTAAAACCTAGTTTCAAGGTTCTCAATTGTACTCATAACCCACTATCACCTGCTACGGCTTCACACTCTTCTTACAGAATTTATTCCGCATCATAACAACGTCATTTTAAAATTTTGACAGGAATTTCCGAGGAAAGTTACTCAAAATTTGGTTGCATGTACTCAAGGTTACATAAAATATAACCTAGTTTAATTTGGCATTCATCTAGAATAAGGGACTGCGCTTCCAATGCTTGGACAATCCCGACCAATCCGGGACAGTTGGCAACCCTACTCACAAACCGGCTACATAAAAATGACGCGTTTATACAAAATAACTAGCATATGTCAACTGTGTTTTATTATGTAATATTTTTTAGGCACAGAGACTTCTCTTTTAGTTATAGCTTAATACTTTTTATATATCAAATTATGACAAATTTTAAAGTATGTTTTATTTATTACGTTTTACTTATACTGATAGAGTAACTTAAGTTTTCGTGATTGGGTTATTTTACAAATGGCTGAAAAAATAAAACGACGTTCATACTGAGTGTCGAATTCGTGGGATCTGTTATAGAATCTGACGACGTTTTCCACTGAACCACAAATGTGGCTTGTCAACTGATATACAATTATCATTACATTAATAAGTATGGCTATTCATTTTATCTAGATCCAGGAAGCTTCTAAAACTGCATTAACAATTTGTGGGCTAAATTATTTCACCTCTAAACGACACAGATGGCGTTTTATTTTAAAACACCTGTTAATAAATTTAGCGTATTTTTCTCGCCGTACGACGCAATGAATCGTGTATTATTTTTTTACACTGAAAGTATTGTGTGTTTTGTTATAAGCAATGCACCTTCAGAAAATATTAACTCGCTATCTGAATTATGATTTTTTCGTTACCATAAAAAAACGTTTCAAAGAATAATGTTTTTATTTTCGCCGCTTTAGAGGTCATGTCTAGTTTATGTGTTCTACAGTTAAAGCAATTTAAAAGATGTTTTGAATGTGTGAAAATCAACGCTAGTATTGAAAATGTATGTATTGTTTATAAATGCCAGTAAAAAACAGTCAAGCAATCAAGCTTCAATATAACATATTCAAAAATTACTTCAATATATACCAGGGCTTTGGAGTCGTTAAAAAAGACCACTCCGACTCCGATATTGATCAAAACGACACGGCGCCGACTAAATAAGTCTATTTTTTAAAGATTTTTCCAAACTTTCATATTTATGTACATTAAGTTAAATTAGAGATCAACCATCTAATCCGGCTAATTTTTCATTGAGATATTCTTCAAAATCGACTAATCGAAAAAGTAGTAAGAATCGCTTGTTTTTCACGACTGCGACTCAAACATTGGCCGAAAACACGACTTTGACTTTACAGCCATACTGTACAACACACGTTTTTTTTCATTAAATAAAATCTTCTTCATTAATAAATTAACAAAAAGCTCATTTATAAATCCGATGCATTTAGTTTTTAACAAAATGATAGAGCTTAAAATTCGTACGTCAATCCATTGAGTATAATTTGAAGTTTTAATACTTTTATTTTACCGTATAGAATAAAAAATCATGTATTATTATTTAAAATAAAAAGAGATTTAAAAAAGTCGAAAGTATCAGACAAAACATACTGAATCCAAAGTCAACAAAATTATGGTTTAGTACGTAATATTGGTAAAAGCTTTTTTTTTGAACAGCCTGTCAAACCTGATTTAAATACAAATTATATATTCATGTATATTATTAACACTCGATTTCTAAGAATATCATTATAAATTATGATTAAAAATATATTACATGTGTCATAACTAATTAAAATTAAATGATTGTGTCAGAAGTAGCAATCGATTCCGATTCGTTTCATTTTTAAAAAGCCTGCATTTTTAAACTGAATGTTTAAGGTATTATATGGCACTTTATGTTTGTATATAAAACAAAAAAAAACGATCAATCGGATACTTTTTGAACAGATTGAAAAAAAATATATTGTATTATGATAAGAATTGTTCATTTCATAAAAAAGTAATTGGAAGTTTATTGAACAGTTTTGATTCAGTTTTCTTGCTAAATTATTTTTTTATAAGCAAGATAAACGATAAGCAGAAACACATTCTATTCCACATGAATTCATTGCCAAGAATAAATGTTACACAATATCACTTAACACATTTATTTTACACGCAATTTATTAATCGCTTTACTTTTAAACAGTGCAACAACAAATCACGATATTTACGCGAGAATCGAACAAATCCGCGGAACTTTCCAAAAAAAAAAAAACAAACAAAACTTTTCCGAGCTTCCAATCGACTCCGTGCACCCGAGGTAGCGCTTCGGCGACGGCTCGTTTAGAAATGTCACCAGGAATAGACTTGACGTTCTTTGGGATGCCCTTGTTTCAGCGGGATTGAGTGGGTAAATGTATGGATGTATTATTCGCATCAGTTGCATATGTGTCTGAGTGTATGTAAAAATAGACAGGCGAGCCTGTGACTGTCAATATACGGTCTACGGTCGATAGACCCTCTATGGAAATATTTCCTATACTTACTACACCGCAATAATAAACTATTAGAGCGAATTTTACAAAATTAGTTTTTATTGCAGCATATCACAAAAATGAATACTAAGTCAGAACTCTAATAAAAAGTTTAAAAAGAATATTATCGTATTTGAGCAACCATAAAACTGTTTCATTTTCTCAACTTCTCTTTCTTATTGTGATCCAATATATGGACCGATAAAAATCGAAAATATGATTTTGTCATACCATGAAGTAAATTTATAAGTAATGCAATCTATGAGAAAATGTAAAATGGTTGATTGTAATATCTATGATGGGTTAATAAAAACCTGAAGGTTTTCGTAGAGCAACATTTTTGACACTTTGACTAAGTTGTCTGTTGACATTTGACAATTCATAATATAAAACTGCTACTGTCACCGTTGAGACAAAATATTGCAGTCTGTCTATAGCAGTGGTTCTCACGTAAAATTTCACTGTGGCCGCATTATAAATATCAGATCCTATGGAAATGTCTCGTAGCCGCACCAAATGTGATAAAAATAGTTTTTATATTTATTTTTTATATAGTGCATTACATTGAATAATCTTTCACAGTATACATTTGTAGGTAAAATCGACAAAATTAATAAAGCAATTGTTGTTATTTTTTTATATTTACTCGATTCATGGTCAACGTATAACTTCGACCAAAATTTTTATTATTTAAACAGTCCTTCACTCAGACTTGACTAAGTGCTGGATATATCAGGTTTATTCAATCAATTTTAAAATTATAATAATTTTACAAATTCATTTGTAAAAACATTTTTTTTTTAAATATCAATATTTACTATAAAACTGTTGGTGGCCGCATATGAGAACCACTAATCTAGAAACACTCGAATATCATCAAATCCTTAAGTTTTCACAATGCACCAAGCTGGTCGTGGTTGTTTATTAACAATTAATAATAATTAAATTGCTTGTTATCATAATGAGTTTCCTTGGATTTCCTTACTCTGAAACGACGCACGACGGGTTAGCAAGTTGTTTTATAAAATATTATATATTAAAGTGAACAAATATCAACTTATTTATAAGTAATTAATTTATGAAGTAAACATTATTTTTAATGAGTGCATATTAATTTTCTAGTTCACCTTCCTTCGTTATTTAAATCTAAAATAACTATTTAAATTTTCGACCACTCAATAAAGCAATGTATTTAATATTGACAACCAACGGTCTTGGAACATAACGACATTTATTATATAAAAAAAACACTGTCAATAAATAAATTAATCGATCGAGACAATATACCCTTGATGATGACTGATGAAAACTAAAATTCAGGGGTAAACTACTTACCAGATGTATAAAATTTTAAATAATAAAATAATGTTATAATTTTAGCGGTGGCCAATTAATCAAATACTATTAAAATCTTAAATGAAAAGTTTTATTGTTCCCTTACATAAACCGTTTACTATCGACGACTGAAATATACTTTCACAATATAAAATTAGAATTCATTTTTTCAATGTACAATCCTTAACGATGATATATTTTTTTAATTTGAATACGTGTTAATTGAATATATCTTTTATATATATTTTTTAATTCGTTTAGTATTGCGCATTCTCATTTCAAAATAAATTAAATAAATATGTATTCTATTAAATAAATTTAAAAAAAAAAAACCTTATTATCAACAACGTTAATCATTGACGATTTAATCGTTTCTCACACTTTTTACACGAACTTAAATCGAAGAGATTGACTTGCTAATTGTAACTCTTTATAATCTTTTAAGCCTCTCGAAAATGAGATATTAAGATATTGACTACTACTGCTTTCATAAAAAATATAATGCCTATCAATGACATTCTAATTTAAAAATAATTAAATAGTTTTTTTTATTAAATAAATAATCACGCAATCTGACTGGATATCATTGACGATTTCATTGCTTCCCACACGTTTTATCCAACCCAAATTGTTATCAAGCGAAGGCGACTTGCTAAACTAACATTATAACATTCTCCAAAAAGAGAGATTGAACTATTGTCCACTACTTTTTTTACAGAAAAATATACCGTTAAATTCGTCTATATTGGAACCTAATATTATTGTTAAAATAGTCTCATCAAATATGAAAACATTATTTAATTTTGAATCACAAATTTGTTAAAAACTATATCTATAAGTATTACATCAAATTAACATTGTATAATAATATATGATTCCAACCTCTGAAGCACATGATATTGATAAAGTGTGCTGTCAAACGAACAAAGATGGATTGACAATTTCCATACCGCTCGATTGAGACTCAATGATAAATATATACATAAAATACATATACGTCAAAGCTTTTGAAGATCGTTCATTAATTTAACTGTCATTCTGATATTTGCGATTGGACCAACAATCATTATTAAAATGACACGTATATACAAATTGCTGTGAGGCCATATTGCTTAAAATTAATAAATAATTTGGACATTCAAAATATTATACACTATATTTCCGCAATGTGATTTACGATAACAAATTTGACTAGAATCAATTCATTTTTATATTGTAGTCATTGCTAAATAGTTTTATTTATTATACAGAGTATTTAGAAAGCAAGCGTCAGTTTTCTTTTTCAAATAACAAATTGAGGGATTTTTTTAAAACCCTATACACCCAGTCCTTTTTTTACGCGAATTCGGTTATACGCGATTTTTTTTGGACGGCAGCGCTACATCTTTTTACGCGCTTCACTCGTTTTTACGCGATTTTTTCCCCAAATTTGTTGTAAAGAAGACATTTATATACGATGCTAGGCATGTACGTTTCATTATTTTTTTAAATAAAAAAATGTGTATTTTTAAAACTTGATTTTGTAAACATTCCATTTTTTTAAATACACATACAATTGCCAAATGTTGACAAGTGTATCGGATATTATGCGAATTCATGTTTTAGGGTGTGTAAAGAAGTGTAATGCAATTACGTGAAATCATTTTTTTTTACGCGATTTATTTTACGCGCCTTTTTCTGGAACCAATGTATCGCGTAAAAAAAGAACTGGGTGTACTTATATATCATCCTCGCCATAATGGGGTCACGAGTATAAAAAAAATATTTTCAATTAATCCAGGGCTAGGTGTCGTTAAAAAAATACGTCTCCGACTTTGGAATCGAACTCATTGACTACAACACGACTTTGACAAAAGAATGATTTTTTTATGAAGTTTTTTCCTATCTATCGTATTAATTTGCATTGAATTAAATATTAACCAAGCAATCCAGCAAATTGTTTATTGAACTATTTAATTTAATTTAACTTTAAAAAGAAAAAGTATCGAAATCAATCGTTTTCAACGACTCCGACGTCACAGTTTGAGAAGTTACCACATGTAATTTCAAATTGTCAAAATAAATTAATTAAATAAACATTTCTGAACATAGCGTAAATTTACATATAATGTAACATATCGCTATGTATAGCTCTCAATTGTCTGTTGAAAATATTATTATAACGCATTTATTATGAGTTTCAATGATTCAAATCTCCGAAGATTGAAATATTTATGGTCAATCATTGACAGCCCGTAACAGACATTTGATTTATTTCTACTAAGTCCCACTTAGTGATGGCAACTTTTCAGCTATTTATTGATTCGCACAGGCGTTTTAAATCAATAATGTCAATTGAACGAGGCAAAATGAAAAACAGATCGTATAGATGGTCTCTCTCTTTGACATCTTGTAACAGAAATATAATATACCTTATTTCAACGATGTTCCGTTGAAAGGAATTAAAGTATTAAATCAAAAGAACATCATTATAAAGTAGTTTGTTTGTTTATATACTTTTAAAGTGAAAATTAAACATGTTTCTAAGATAAAAAATATCATCTCAATATATGAAACGCTTGTTAATAAATTTTGAAAATGCGATACGAGTTATCAATATATTGGACAATTGATATATTCCTTCTAAATATTATCAGATTTGTAATGCAACATTTATATGATTGATGGGTTTTGTTACGTTATATATAATAATTTTACCAAAAAATCGGTTGATTGAATAAGCAGTTCGTTTAAAAGACGTTAAAAATTCTGTCCTTATCCCGGAACACAGTTTTAAAACTAAGCAAGCCCCTTGCAGGCCTCTGCTAGATTTAACATTATTAGTACTCCAATAAACGGTCATGAATTCATAACCGACTGTCAAAATGAAAATCATATTCATTGACAGATTTTTTATTCTAAATATATATTGTTCTTCAAACACTGTAAAAGTCCATAAATTATCGATTTTAGTAGATGGAAAAAATTTAATTAAGCAATGTTTTAACGGCACCCTGAGATTAACGCTACTACGTGAGATTATTTTTAAATGTTAACTGCATTTTCAAACAGATTTATCTCCTTAAAAATATTTTTTGCTAAAATTACGTTTTATGAAAAATTAATTGGTAATTTAACAATTTTAATCTAATAAAATTTTATCGAATGAAAAAATAATATCCTAACCTAACCGAAGAAACATAACTTTTTAATATACATATAGATATGTTAGTGTATACTTTAAACTTTTTATATTAGCATTATTGTTTTCAATATGTCTATTCCTTTTTTTATTTTCTTGGATCGTCTTGTACGGTTTCTTTTTCGTATACAAATGAGTGATCGGTTAGTGAAAATAATCTATTCCAAGACTATGCTCGCTATCCGAATTGTTCGCCAACCGATCAACCGAGTTTTACAAAAAAAAAAAAAAAGCGGATTAGAAAGATCGTTTTAGTTCGTCATCCGAATATGTCTTCGTTATCCGAACACAAAAATTATTCGTGATAGTGTTCGCTGTCCAATCTGTTCGCTATTTGAATTGTTCCTTAACCGATCATCAAGGTTTACACATAGAAAAAGCGTATTAGAAAGATCGTTTTACTTCACTATCCGAACACTACAATCTTTCTTAACAGTGTTTGTGGTCCGAACTGTTCGTTAACCGAAACTGTATTTGTTTAAGTATTTTCAAATAAACGTATTTTATTTTCTTTAAAGATTATTAAAAACGCGCGCTAACGTCGCTTCGCCGCTTTTTTTAGGAGAGAAGGAAACTTTATGCAAAAACTTTATAGGGTAACATACATTTTGTATTACTTAAACACTGTTCTAAGCACGTTATTAAATTTGTACGCATTATAATGGCATACACAGCCAGAAGATTATATTATAATATAATATTTTGGCAAGAAAAATTAGAGCACGTAGACTCTGAATGTTATCCAATTTGCCCTTCCTGGTCGCAACTTCTGGGAAAAATTACTTTTTCGAAAGTTCTGAACATTTGCCATCACAGCACAGTATGCTTTTATTTCACGTTCGACGTCACGAAAAAAATCGGTTTTTCTCGGCTCTTGTCGATTGAAATGAAACTTTGATTCATGTCGCCGAAACTGATATTATTTTTGTCTGTGGAAATTTCTAAGAAGTTTTTACTCACTTCTTTCTGCGTTATAAATTAGTATTTCAGTGATGGATCAAGTAATAACATAAAACATAGTTTAAGCAAGGAACAAAATATGTTACATATCTGAAATAATTGAAAAAATCCTGATATGATTATGAAAATATTCAAAGTTGTGTTAGGATCTATGCTTTTTTCTATGCACTTCCGTTTACATATAACCGATACAAACTGTTTCCTATAAGTCAGTTATAACAACGGATCATAGATAATGTGAAAAGATTTGAAAACAATCTAGTGAGACTACTTTTGAATTAAACGTAATTTTCTTTGAATATTTATAATCTTATACTTTTCGTTATTTACGATATAGACTTAAGGTGCATTATGTATATTACACAAAATTTTATGAATCAACGACACATTAACTGTATTTATTGTAATTTTATCAAATCAATAGTTTTTTTTAATTATTTCCGATTCATATTTTGATCCTTGCTTAGGGTTTGTGTTTTTCCTATTTAATTAAATCCTTTTGTATATAACGGATGCATACAGTATATTGTGTGTTAGTTCTATTGAATCCGTGTGATAGAATGCCCAGAGGAGAAATTCGAGTTGAGTGACAAAACATATGGAAACAAACAAAGTTTCAACAAATTAATTTTTATCTGTACGTAAACTTGTTTTCATGATTTGTTGAAAATATTTTTATTCTTATAAAAATGTTTTTATTAGTAATAAAAGCATACGTCCCGTGTGATATAATGCTTGAAGATGCCGATAAGAGAAACCCAGATGGGTGACAAAACGTGTAGAAATATAAATATTTGCAGAAATCTAAATATTACATGTGTATATTATATATAAAAAGTTTGTTTTCATGGCTTGGTGAAAATATTTTAATCCTTATAAAATTTCTTTATTTGTGATAAAATCTACGTCCCGTGAATGCTTGAAGATGTCGAGAAGAAAAACCTAGTTGTGGGTGATAATACAAATGAAAATATACAATATTTCAACAATTCAAATTTAATATTTAAGTTAATGTTATCGATTGATAGCTATGAAATAATGTACTTTATTATTCGGACCTGAACTGCCCAATGCCTTCGTAATTGGTTTCATAGTAAACAAACGACGCCAGTTTTATCTTTATTCACTTAGTACACAAAGAAAAACGTACAAATACTTCGGTATAAATTAAATTTAATAAATTTTATTTGTCAATTTATGGGGCTTATTAAAAATATTTCTATCTTTGTGAATATGTCTTTACTCGTGATAAAATCATTCGTCTATCAGCCGAAAAATATACTTTAAAAGATGAGTAATTGTTTGGCATAACGCTAAATTTAAACGCGTGTCTTTTGACCGAAATATTCAACGAAAATATTAGTCTTTGAAAGATCTTTCCATTGAAAAAAAGAACTGAGTAGATCGTACACTTAATTATTATCAGCGTCAACTGAAGGTGATTGGCATCGAGCCAATATCTAAATACTGACACACGTGTCTCAGTAACAACTAGTTACACAAGACACCAGATTTTTCGATGCCGACACGTTTCTTTTGCTTTTTCTTCTTCTAAAATAAATCAGAAGCTTATATACAATACATAAATCGTCAAACAAATAAGCATATTTTACTATGAGCTGTTCTCAATTTTCTGACATATTATCAATCGTTGCTTATATAAAAAACATGTATCTCTATCAAAATTGACGGTAACACGTAAAACAAAATGCTAAAATTGAGTGTCCATATAAAATGTTCTATGCTCAATCGCCATGTGGGTTAGAGATCTGCACGGGACCGCAAGCCTCTACCCGACCCGTTCCTTGAACCGGGTTTCGAGTTCTCGGGTTCATGCTGGACCGAACCAGAGTCATTGTATAATTTAATCGACACGGTGAAAAAATAGCTATGTATTAATTTCTACAAAAATTGTAAGATTTATTGTTGATAGTTATTTCGGCTTACGCACTCGTCAGAACTATAATACAATAGATAGTTTACTAAATAGTCAATCAATTGTATACGTTATTATTTCTGTAGAACTAAAATACATTGATGTTTTTTCACCGTGTTATAATGGTTTCTACTTAATAATTACCAACTCAATCAATAAATTTAATCGAATTGTGGCCCGCGCAGATCTCTAACAATTGATAGCTATTTCGGCCAACGTCTTCATCAGAACTAAATTACTAAAAATTAAAGCAATGATGCTGTTGGAAAATCGAGTATTGAAGTATTCAATTATCGTACTTACAAGATGTCTTTTTTTAAACGTGAATTTAAATGAATCAATTTAATATTGTATCAGGAATATATAACTATTTAAGTGACAGTTCAAACATCATTACTTTTATATTTTAATATACCGAATAGCTTTGTATTGTATGATATTAAAAAATTCGCGTTGCTTACATGCCTCCCAGTAAATCGATCATGTTTCATATTTCATATGGCTTAATAGGATTGGCATTTGATTGTCAACGAAACAAACAATTTAGTGATTCGAAAAAATTTACTCAACCGTTTAGAACCTCACATCAAAGATATTGTGCAGGATATGGAAGTAGATGAGGTCCAGCTCACAAGCTAGCACCATCAATATGGTTCCGAGCCAGAATTCAAAGTTTGACACTTGAGAAACTGACAAAGATCCAGCGGTTGAATAGTAAACTTTCATCCACAAATCTTCTCGCATTTTTGGACACTTTCAGGCACTAATAACTTTTTATTTATCACTTTTTTTAAACTTACAATTGAATTGAAAGTTTAACTATTTTTTAGCTTACAGTATAAGCTTTAATTTGGTTAATAATTAAATAATTTAAACTATTTTTACATTTAAAACAAATTTCAAGAGCTTTGTATTATTACTAAAATTTTTCAGTGATTACTTATGGTCACAATTTTCACTTTTTTAATTCAATAATTATTTTTATTTTGCTCGATTTTTTAATACGAATTCACAGTTATAATTTGAAAATCATATTAATTCACAAACTTTTAATGATCAAAAATTGATTATAATTATATGTATAAATAAAACGGTTTCATCCCCTCTAGAATATTTTTATTAGGGGTTAAGCTTGACTTAGCTTGAAGATAACATCACGCAAATGACAACTTTTTTATCGATCAGTTTCATTGGGTTCAGATTTGGCTAGCAATTGACTTTCATCATTTATCTTGGCTGATATCGTGAGGTATTGCGACATCCGATTCAAAGGGCTAGGTATCGTGAAAGCCGGTCAAGGTCTTCTGGTGTTCTTTTAAACACCAGATTTGATCAATTTCAAAACGTAATAATATAATTAATTCAAATTATTAAAACCTGTTTTTATATTGGTTAAAATTTCAAGTCAGAACGTCTCAAGTTCAATGCCATGTTACACACAGTAAAAAACAAAATGTACTTTCTGAATTCATTTCAATTTGAGTTCTAGATATTAACAAGCATACAATGTATATATTTACATTGAACATATACCGGGTTTATAAAAAAAACCGAATAATACACACGTGCTTTGGAAGATATAAAAATAAAAAAAAAATGTGCGAAAAATATTTTTCTTTGATTTATTAACAAAACACGATTTATTTATTTTTAAAACAAATCTTCACTATACAAATAAATAATTGTCCGCCTCTAGTCTTTTTTTGTAGTGACACTTACAATGCCTATCATACAATTACATTTTTAAATAATTGCCTGTAGTTTTCATTCTATTGTTTTAGCACTCGTCTAGTGCTAAAAATCCAATAGATATTTTTAATTGCTAAATACAGTTTTATAATTTTTCTTTCTACTATGATTTTTTTTCCATAGGTTCTACTTTAAGAAAAAAATTAAATCATTTATTCTTTACAAGGTTTAAATTTAATAAAGTATACAATAACAGTTTAACCGTCAAACTCCTACAGAAAATAAGTCACGACCAAGTGAAAACTGTCGCGAACTGTTATTTCGACTGCAATTTTCTGACAAAATTTATACAAAAAAATCATTACGTATAATAACTATCTATAAAAACCTAAACAATATTTTTTCGCAAAACAAATAATTGGGGAACAAATGAGCCACGCTTTTATGTGTTTTCAAAATACATTTTCAAAACCGATTACCAACAAGCAATGTAATCAAAAAAGACGATTCGATATTAATTGTAAAAGCTTTTTGCTGTAAAAATACATCAAGTAAAACCGGAAGTCTACCGGCGAAATGATATATTTAGATGACTTTTTATTTATTAAGTACATGTATTTTGGCATTGAAACACTGTCAAATCATCAGGATTTTTTTTTCTAGTCGTTTAAAATTAGGTTTCGTATGATTCGGTCAATTTTATAAAAGCACGTGGTCGAAATTTCTATGTGAGAAAATTTCAATCACACATTTTGTAGACTATCACCGGAAAGACGTCATGTTTTATATTCTAATTTTAAATGGATTAAGGAAGCGTAGAATCACTGTTCCGTGTTCTACGTAAGTTATATTAAGTAAATATTTTTTATTGAAATGATCGAATAGTGCTTTAAGCTTGCTTCAGGTGAAATTATTTATTAAAGAACATCTCAAGAAATTTGAGCGAACTATATATTTCATCATTAATTTCTTTGGTTAATATATACGGTTTAATTTGCGCAAACTCACTAATTGTATTGGATTTAAAGATTTATCTACGACGGGACCATAATATTAAGAGGATAGGTCGAAAAAATCGATAAACTGGGGAATGCTTAATGCAGAATTATTTTACATTTTTCTAATGGGTGTTGACGTACCTATAAAAATTAACGAACCATCCGGGAAACCGTATTATGCGAGAACGGTTTATCGGAGTTCCACTGTATTCAATTCATCATATATACCTATGAAAAAAAACGAGTAGTCTATGCATTAGATAATACGACATATTTCGACATAAAAAGTAAGCTTCAAATTAGTAAATTGATTCCCAGTCTTTAATGCATTAATCATCGTTATCAGTCAGTTTTTAAGCCCAGAACGAGAGTAAGTCAGGCCACGGGTCAATTAGTATACGTGCAGCCTCCGCAAGTAAACAGGCAGGAAGGAACTAAGGATATATTACGCCGTTGAACAATCAATAACACTGTTTAGAAATATTTTAGATCGGAAGTTAAATAGATTTATCTGATATATTATAATATACGAACACGTTAAACATTTAAAACATTACAATTTTAAGAAGATATTGATAAAAAATAACATTTGAAATTTTCCTTAATATAATTTATGATATCTACTGAAGGAGCTTGATGGAATTTTAATATCAAATTTGAATTCTCAAAGCTTTGTACGATTCCACATATTTTGTCACTAACGACACCGGTTTCGCTTTTCGGCATCTTCAGGCATTCTATCACACGGATACCGGAAATAATTTCTGTTGCTAAATGATAAATTGCTGCTTATACTACTTCATACGTCTTTTCAGATTCCGAAAGTTACAGTATTTTTTTTTATCGAGGATATTTCTCTGACCTCTAATATCTCAACTGTTGAGATGGCTGACTGCAGTGTGTTGATATTTAACTTTTAAAAATATGAAAGTGTTAAAGAAGATAATTTTTGTTCTGAAATTTAACCTAATTTTTAATTTTAATACTAATCTCAGTCGGTAGAGCATGAGACTCTTAATTTTAATACGAACACTACCGAATTAATTTTTTAAATATTCTGTGTTGAAATATTCTTAATTGTTTCAACACTTAACGAGCTAGTATCATTAAATTTTAATATGATTTTCATATGACTTTGTTGAAATGTGTTTTTTTTTTTTTATAAAAAGTAATTTGTTTTGTTCAAATAAAGCTGGGAACTTTTACTTCAGCAAAACAAAATAAATATTCACAATTGAAAAAAATGCGAAACCCCGCATAAATGTTTTCGTTGCTATTTTTTCACCGAGTGAATATTATTTCGTCTAAAAAATATATTCTGTCTCTTGTTTGCGTATATTTAATATATTTCGTGACAGATTTGAAATAAATACGCCACTGGAGTGTGTTCGTTGATAATTTCACCATCGTCACAGATAGCTCAGGCATCATCAGTAACACGAGTGGCAGTTTACTAGATCGAAAGGTCAAGGAATACGTATTATTCTCGTTAGCAAAGTAACCTAAGTCCGATGGTGATTTGAAGGACGATGCGGTAAACAATGACTCTTGCTTACGGTTTACAAAGATATATCTACTTTTATTATTCTATAACAGTATTTTTTTTTTATAATAAAAAAAATTGTTAATACTATTTCCCCAAGGGCTGCGGAGTTGGAGTCAGGAGTCGTGAAAAAGGAGCGACTTTGACTACTTTTTCAATCGGACAATTTTGACAAACACCTCAATGAACAATTTGGCGGATTGGTTAGTTGATCTTTAATTGAATGAACATAAATAGAAAGGGTAGAAATCCTAAAATTATAACTTTTCACTTGAAATCGTGTTTTTTTTCCAATTAATCAGGACCAGTTTCGCTCATCGCGAGAAATATCAATTAATGTAATGTCTTTCCTCCATTACATGACAGTAAGCACTTTATATTGGAATAGTATTCCTGCTAAATAAAAATAGACGCGTTATTTGACCACTATGTTTGGCTCGAATAAGTGTTGATTGATTCGGATCGTTGGTAACAAAACATGCGGAATCATAAAAAGTTTAAGCAATTCAATAGTTAAATGGATTTGAGTTTAAAACTATTAATATATTACGTGAGTTTTTAATTTCATCTCATCAACACTTAACTGGTTATTGAAACTGCGCTCGGAGAGATTGAATTTTTAAATTATTATACAACACAGTGAAAAAATAGCAATGTATTTTAGTACTACATTTTTTTTATTAGATATAATTGAGCTGAAATATCAACTATATCTTATAAAAAAAAATTGTAGAATTAAAATACATTGCCTTTTTTTCACCGTGTTATATTGGTGTTTTATCAAGTAAATGCCTATTCAATCAATAATTATTAAAATTTTTATATATCTAACAATAAGAAAATAATCATGTATTTTCGTTCTATTAACCTTTCTGATGAAGGCGTTAGCCGAATTAACTATCTACTATATATATATATATATATATCTTATAAATTTTCTAGATCTTAAATACATTGCTATTTTTTCAAGGTATTATAATGGAGTTATACCAAGAAAATGCCAATACAATCAACAATTATCTATTTTTTATTCGAAATGAAACTTTTGCTTTCGTTTTATTTTTACGAACCGCCAGTTACTTCATTTAATTATTATACAATATAAAAAGCCTTGCTGCTGCCATTTCAATACTTTGAACAATTTTTTTGTATCGCAAATGAAATTTGGTCGCGTTCCCGGAACTGTGAGCGTGGCTGACAAGCGTTGTCTAAAACAATATAAATGATAATATTTATGTTTCGTCGCTTGAGTTATATCAACAAATGTGAATGCAATACATTTCGATTCGACGAATTGGCATCAATTGAAAAAACAATATCAATCACTCTGTACAAATACAGTCATATTATATACACAGACATAGATAACAGTGGCGGCTCGCCAATACGCACTGCGGAACTAAATTACCCCAAGGAAATTGATAATAATGTAATATATTTATAAATATAATTTAAGCGTGTATTATATCACCAATACATCCAATAATTATCATACACCACGGTATTCTAATATCAAAAAAGTTATGAGATTTTATGATTTCGTGCAGTACCGTTTTCAATGAAATATACTTGATTTTTCGAAGGATTGATACGGGGAACTGAATTTGCAGATAAAAACTTAGTCTGATACTGACACTCCGACAGTATCTTACACTTTCTTTAACATAATCATATTATTAAAATGTAATTATTTATTCAAATATAATAAAATTAAAATACATACAAATTTTATTGTAACAATTTTGATGTTAATAGTAAAATAATTAATACAGTTTTTTTTTTTTATTTCTGATCAACCGTAGTAGCACCTCTAGATATCTTATTCACGAGCCGCCACTGCATATAGACTAATGCCCGCCAAATTAAAGGAATTGTCTCATTAAAAAAGTACACATGAAACATTTGCACTCTCTAGAAACAGTATTCAAAATTTTACAATATGTCTACAATTTTTCTATGATAAACAGATTGGTTTAGTGCTTAACATCGCTTCACATCTCTAACTTAACATCGTATAACATTTCTTTAGCTTGAAATAAGAAGGCAGTTAAGAAATGATAAGCCAAATTCTAATAGGTTTATTGTTTGAGTTTCAAGGAATTCGAATTAAGCTTTTTTCGGTCGACTTCTATTCAAAGGCATGGGTGTTTATGATGTTTAAAAATACCTCCGATCCTAAAAATAGAGCGTATATATAGCGACTAACTAACCACTTTTCTTTTACTAGTCTCTTTTCCTTATATACTCACTCTCTTTGTTAAAAAAGAGAGACAAAACGTCTCTTAACCGGTTAACTGCCAAAAGCGTCTTAAGACGCATAATTTTCTGTGAACGGAGCGCCGCTCATACAAAAATTACGTCTTAAGACGCGCCGTTTTAAATGGGCTTTTACTAAAGAAAATCAATTATTTAAAATGTACAAATGTATGTATGATTATGGATAAATGTCTGCACGACTGGCGCGCTCTTCATTTATTTGATAAGTTTTACAAATAAACTTTATTACACTTTCAATAGCGATATGTTTATAAGGTTTTATTTTTTTCGTAAAATTCGCGGCGTGCTGGGTACCGCCATACATGTACCTGCCGGCAATTAACCGGTTAATAAACATTTATAAGTAACTCATATATTCTACACTGAGAGCGGACGATGTGTTCAAAAATCGTGGCTTAATTTATCTCATTTAGTTTTTTTGTTACATATTTTTATTGTTTCTTATATAAGAATATTAACAACACTTAGAATGGTGGTTAATTCTTTCTTTAAGGCCAAAACAATAAAGTAATGCTATATTTATGTTCTGTTTAAATTATGCCGGTTTGATAATTATTTCACATTATATTTTTACGATACCAGTTTTTATCTAAGAGTTAAAGACAAGATTATAGAGTCGAAGTTGGAATCGTGGAGTCGCGGTGCTATGACCAGAGTTGGTGTCAATTAAAAAAGTTATATTAAAAATTCTTTAACCCTTTTCACTCGTATGTCCCCTCTGGAGATCCAAACAAGAAAAGCGTTCTACTCGTATGTCCCCACTGGGGAACCAAAACTTTAAGCTTGAATATTTTCTATGTAACACATTTTATTGATTTTCATTGCTGTTTATCATAATAATAATAACATAAGTCAGTTCTGACGATGGTGTGAGCCGAAATAGCTATCAACTATATCTTATAAAAAATTGTAGAACTTATTGTTATTTTTTCACCGTGACGTAAGTGTTTGTTTGTATTATATAATACATATTATAGAAGAAACTAAACATTAAGAAGTGCTGTGTCGTGAGTGATTTTGAAGAATATCTCAATTTACAATTTTCCGGATTGGTTGGTTGCTATTTAATGTAATGCATAAAAATAGGAAATTTAGGAAAAAATCTGATATTGTTAAACTTTTTTAGTCGGAGTAGTGTTGGTGGTCAATTTCGGAGTAGTAGTCGTGTTTTTGTAACGAAAAAAAAAGCCATCGTTAAAGATGTTCTTTTTAGATTTATTACGAAATTAATATGATTTTTAGTATCTCGGAACACCGCTCGGCGTCGCTGTGGCGGGCACAAGAGTTCTGTGAAGTGAAAATTAAAATAAATGCACTTTCAATGCACCTATTAAAACAGCTGCAGAGAAATAAAATGCAGATTGCAGGTCTAATGGTAAACACGTTTCGCAAAATGTAGAAATGAGCTCAGGGTCACCTCTAGGCAATTGCCATACAGAATGACCCACCTCAAGGAGAATTGGATTCCGTACATCCGATAAATGGTATAATCACAAAGGCAATCCATAATACCATTCAAAATATACAATGGTTATAATAGTAATATTAAAATTTAACAGATGGCAGTATCACATATTAATGTTCTTAAATATTGCTTAGTACTGCAATGGAAACAATTTATTGATTGAATTGGCATTTACCGTTGTAGAACTCCATTATAACGCGGTAAAAATGGCAATGTATTTTATTTCTACAATATCTACATATTCGAACATAGTTCTGATGAGGGCGTAAGCCAAAATAGCTTTCGAAACTGTATAATTAAAAAATTAACTGTAGAAACCATTTTGATTAAAATCACATTTAAACTTCATTAATATGTATTAAATTTGAATTTTTCAAAAGCCAATACTTAAATAAATATAACACAATTTTACAATATGAATATCGGGTCCGGTTTCACTCATTGCTAGCATTATCAACTGATACAATAAAGAATTTAATGAGACTTTTATATCAGTAAACCTTCTTATTGTAAACTCTCAAATATGTATTATATATAAATAGTCAGGTATGTTTCATCCATGTGATTTATAACTTATAATTATAATATAAATTTATAAAATAAATTTATAAATTAAATTTATAAATTTATAACTGTGACTTCTTAATTGCCATAAGGAAAGATATTACAAAAATTCATATGTTTATATCATACGAAAGACTTATTCTTGTAAGCTCAGCAAATATGGAATTCATTATAAAACGTCCATGTACAGATAACCCAGACGAAGTTTCTCAAGGTTTAAAAACAAGCTAACTCTCTTATCGTAAACAGTTTTCCCACACCATTACATCTGCATACAGCCTTCTACGAAAAATCTCCGTTCATATGAAAATATAACACAAACATGGTGAATATTTGTTGTCGAGTATTTTATCAATGAGATTTTAGGTCAAGTCATTTCCTCATTTTTTTAAAACTATTAACAGTTAAATATCAACTTCTATAACATAACATTTGTATCTATTCATCTCTGAGAAAAACGTTAACCCCTGACTACTAATCTGCCAAACGCTTAGACTACTGTTTGCAGTGTATTGAAAATTGATACCTGTCCCATCCTGAGCTATATAAAGAATATTTTGTCACTTTTTTTTCAGTAGTATTTAATATTTACAAAACTTATGGAGAAAATCAATTGAAATAAGGCAAAATTTCAAAAAAATATTTTTGTCTACATACAACTTTGATAATTACTTGTATTTTCGGTTTCGCTCATCCAGAAAATTTTCAACATAAATCTGAGATTTAATGTGATGAACGAAACCGGACATAATCGCAAAAAAACATAATTATGAAAATAGTGTTAGACATTATTATATCATTTGAATAAATGATATTCAAAAAAAAATTTTGGTAGTTTTTTCAACGCTAAAAATAAAAAATAATTTGTGTTTCATTTAAAGCTTGATTTATAATTTCAACCTTACAAATTTTGTAGAACTAATATGCATTTATTGATTGAATTCATTTGTTCAGCATTCAACATTCATTTGGTAGAACTCCATTATAACACGGTGAAAAAAATAGCAATATATTTTAGATCTACAAAATTATTATTTGTTAGATATAGTTGATAGCTATTTCGGCTCACGCCATCGTCAGAATTATGCTTAATCTAAAATTTGCTTATCTATATATAGCTGTGTAGAAAAGTTACACAATACATCTTCTTTCCTGTTTTAACGACCTAGCTTGTTTCTTGCTCGTAATAAAACTAAAAATTGTAAATGAAACCAAAAAGCCGGCTATATCAATAAGTTTATGGCACCGAAATGGTCCATCATAGAGACAAAACGGCTCCCCGTAGCGGGTTAAGCAATTTTGATCGACATATATTAATTCGGTCGTGATTCTTAACAAGTATATTTGTAGTACGCGAATATTTTTGCTGGATCTTACATCAGTTGCGCATTTTCACGGTCAGTATATTTCCGATAGGTGACGGTATCTGACCACCGTAAATGAAATATACTGTATTTAAAAAAGCTTACCTCTTCTGGTGTCTGTGCCTGGAATAGAAAGCAGTACAGCAACGTCTCCTTAGAGTCCTTGACCAGGTACAGAAATTCTGTTGGAGTACTCTGGACTTGAGTAAACCTGCAACAAAAAAGGACACGACTAATAATGAACGCACAATACTTTTATTCGTTTATATTTTTATCGCGGAAGCAAAGTGTAGTTTTTATATTGTTGGAAGTTGATTAATCACTCTTAAGGTGTTGCGTTGTGTTGTAATAACATCAGTTGCATAATTCTCGACGAGCGAAACCGATCCTGATATTCAAAATATTAAATTGTGGAAATTGAATAAATCATTTTGTTTTCATCAGGGCTGTGGATTCGGAGTCCTGTTTTTGGTCAATTTTAGAGTCAACGTCGTAAAAAACGAGCGACTCTTTCGAGCGCGTTGATCTTTGATTTAATGTACAATACATAAAAAAAATGGTAGGAAAAAGCCTGGCAAAAATAAACTTTATTTAATCTAATTTGTGTTTTTAGTCAATGTTGAAGTTGAATCATCAAATGAAAATTACACATGAAGTTAAAAATATTAAATAACGGATAAACTTTTGACAAGGCAAACTAAAAATCAATATATTGGGCGCAACATGACAATAATGAACGATATCAAAGATTTTTTACCTTACAAATCATGCTGTAAGGTTTTGCAACAGTGTATTTTCGTACAAGAGCGGCCTATTAACAATGAGACCATAAAAATTTCTTTTTTCAGCGCTATTGAATAATCATGTTTTTTTTTTAGCTTTATCTATTACTTACTCTAGTCTGTCAAATGAACTTTTATTGATTATATTTTAAGTCGAATGATATATTACTATAAATAAGTGTACTATTAAGTAAATAGTAAACTGTTCTAGTCCGAAATCACACTGTTGCCAGACCGTACGATATGGCTTGTTAAATATGGAGAACTCTGGTGACATACAACACATAAGTCGATAAAATCAATTACACAAGACAAAAGTTCGCAATCACTTCGGGAAATAAACTCATTAGTAAAACATCATAATTTATATCAAAAACGAGGTCGATAATTACCTTATGGGTATGCAATTAAGTGAATGTGAACCAGTCAAGGGTAAGGACTACAATAGATGAAATAAAAAAGATTGCAATTTTATTTTATGTTTTTATATTTGTTTGAGACAATTATTTATAACTGTTCTATATTGTGTTGACTTAAATAATTAAGAAGTTAATGGTCTCTTGTAAGCGATTATAAGAAAACGGGCATGGATATAACGTATGTGATAAAAAAAATCTTTTCGATAAAACATATTTAATGATACAAAAACTTGTCTATATATAATTTTAAATTCTATATATAATATATAGTTCCACTAGAATAATAATAATAAATATTTTTTTGTAAAACTTAAATACATTGCTATTTTTTTACTGTATTAAAAATAACGATCAATATGACATTAAAAATTTCTTAATCTTTCTGAATAGGAAATAAAATACAATGGAAAAAATACACTATCGCAATTATTCAATGTCACAAACGTCGTTTAGTACTTATGTCACAAAATGGTCATTACGGGTTTTGCTTTTAAACGACTCATATTCATATTGTAACATTGATTTAATAGCCCTATGCTTATGAACGTACGTGATACGCAATCATTGACTATACCATTCTGCGCTATCTCGTATCACGTACGCGCTTGAGAAAAATATTTTACCTTAAAACTGAAAACCGTACGGAATACCCACGTATCTCAACAAAATGTAGCTACAACTCTTTAAAAATATATTTCAAGGGCAGGCGAAGTGTGCAATCAGTTTTTTGACATTTCGTAATTTTCATACCTTCTCTTAAAAGTCAGGGGCAAAAAAAGTCAATTATCCGATATACATTTCCCTTACCTCATAATGTTCTGTAGTTTATGGGTGAACTGAAGCTCAAAGTTGACATCGTAAGATAGTAACGCGCCCCCTTCAACCGCAAGGCATAGCTGTGAAAAAAAATGAAATGAAATTGTATGCTAAAATTCTATAATATTAAATTGTTTTATATAACACTAGCGAGTACCTGGCGTTGCGTTGCAATACCATTCAAAGAAAGAGAGTGCTATGTTTTAATTTAGTTCACTGATGTGCTTTTAGATACACAATATATTTAATTTGAATTGCTTAAACTTTGTACGATTCCACGTGTTTTCTCAATTGAGCTCAGTTCTGTTGTATCCGTATGTTAAAATACCTGAAAATTCCAAAAGGCAAAACCAGGGTCGTTAGTGACGAAACATGTGGAATCGTACAAAGTTTCAACAATTAAAATTTGATTAGAAATTTCATCAAGTACCTTCAGTTTATATCACAATTTACACAATCGTATTAGTCGACGCTTGAACAAACCACATAAAGCTGTCTATGTGAGAACCATATCCACACAGTCTAGTATGTCACCTGATAGTGCTCGCGACAAGCGAAACCGGTCCTGAAGCAACGGTTTATGATATATATATATACATAACAAATTAGACATAATCTATTCACTCAACACAATAAAAATACGTACTTAACAAATTTACAAATTGTTATTTAATATATTATTGAGTGATTGATTCGCTAATTGTATCAATCAGTTTGATTCATTACTAATCAAATTATCAAAAAATATTATATCTATGTTGGATAACATATTTTATATGATAAAATATTCCTTGTTAGCTATTTTTTAATGTCACACTTCCTGAATAATGCAGTTTGCCTTCCTTTACTTTAATAGTTGGCATATCCTGACTGAAATATTACACTACCGATGCAAAAGTACACATGTGCCCTTTAAAATAGAGCATTTCTGCATTAGCTGTTTCTACATGGTCAATTCATATATTTTTAAACGGTGAAACAATCACAACGTTTTTGCATAAAGTGATAAACATGCTTACTATGTTGATAATTAAACAACAATAAGGAAAAACTGGACTTTGTTTTTTAATTTTATCTATTTTGATAATATTAAATAGTTTTTTTTTCACAAGCTTACATCGTTCGGTATTAACGTAATTTTCTTGAATCTTTAATTTGCATAATAGTATTATGTAAAAAAGTAAAAAACTAACTATATTAGCTTTCAAGACACCGCATCAATAAAAAATGTCATTTCAAATATTTTCAAACACATCATTAATAATCCCGATTAATTTATTAAAATGTTGTCATTTGTGTTAATCTACAACAAATATTATGGACATCAATTGAAAATTATCTTGTATACATGAATAATACAGACAGCCCTTCACAACATATTGGTTAAAAAGTTCATCTATCACAAATAAACTGAATTAACGACGAGCTACATACCATTAAGGGTGTTATACTCAGTCTTATAATAAGTCTTTAAATTGACATCTCAAAAAGGTGATTTTTCGTAATTCACTGACCACCGTGTAACTCAATTCGTGACATGTCAATTTGCGACTCAAAAAAAAAATCTCAAATTGATTTTTTCAGTAGAGCTGAACTGAGACATGCCTCATAGGCAGATTTTTGTTATGTAGTCTTCGATTGTGAATGAGATTGATCCTCATTATTCATAATATCAGTGTATTTTAACAATTTATCACTCAAAATTCTGAAATTTTTCACACATAGTGCGATCTAAGTTATAAATGGATTCGTGTTACACTACGTTTTCGCTTAATTTTTTAACCGTGTTATACGAGAAACAAGTGTATTTTGAAGGCTTAAAAAGTGCTAGCGCATTAATTTTTCCATGGCCTTTGTCAACACTTATATATAAACGATTAAACTTAACAATAGCACGCTAAGAATCAGTACGTTTTCAAACACACCATGTCAAATAATATAGATCCAAACTAATTGAAAATTGGTGCAAGTATTATTAAATTAAATCAAGTTTTAGTTAAGAAAACTTTTCATACCTTGTCTCTTGTCCCTCGTTGTCGAATCTCCAGCAAAATCCATGGCAACATGGAAGTTGAAAATCTCCGATCAACAGCTGTGAATCCTAAATAGTCCACAGATGTCAATTTCGTCTTCATTTTGCCGCGTTGTTTTTCAGTCAACACTTGCGAAAAACACTCTTTTTTAGTTTTAGCACACTTTTCACTCGAAGTGTTATGTCATTGTTCTTTTTTTAAATTGTTTATGAAATTTTAATTATATTTGATAGTTCAATAAGGCCTATTCTCGTTTATTGTTTTAATCAGAATGCATTTTGCATTTTTTCATAATCCTGGCAACTCTGTAATGTTTTAAATGTTAAATAAGTTACTGGAGTCGAAGTCAAAGTCGTGAAAAACGAATGAGAGTTTCAAAAATAAATCAATTAACAAGAAGAAATAAAACGACGTCGTTAAGACCCCATTATAATATAAAAAGAATATTCTCAAAATTTAAAAATTAACACGGTGAAAAAATAGCAATGTATTTTAGTTCTACAAAATTATTTCTAACAAATATAGTTGATAGCTATTTCGGCTCACGCCATCGTCAGAACTATGCTTAAACTAACATTCGCTTATCTACATATAGCTGTGCAGAAAAGTCACACAACACATCCTCTCTCCTGTTCCAACGGCCTAGCTTGTTACTTTAACACAATGACACTAAATTTTCAAAATTCTAAATGAAACAATAGGTGTCTATGACAATAAGATTATATGTGGGACGAAAGTGGTCCTTCTGGAAGCAAATCAGACCACCCCTTTGTACAACGGCTGGACAAGTGGCGATACTATTATGTTAGTTTGTTATGTTAGTAGTATGTTAATGGAGTTCTACCAAGTGAATGCCAATTCAATCAATAGATTTAAAAAATAATTTTACAATGCATTGAAGGTATTAAGAAAAAAATGACCGAGCCTATAATTTTAATGTTAAATGGCAATATAGCGATTTTCAGAAATTATAAAAGATTTAGCGTTTACCGTTACAGCAAAAATCTCTATAACGGATATTTTCCGGACTTAATATAGTCAATTCTGATTTGAGAGTTTCTATGAATGCAGGTTGAATAGAAATAATAAGTTAGTTGAACCTTAATTCGATACAATAGAAAATGTAGGAAAAAAACTTGTTAAAAATATTTTTTTTTAGTCAGAGTCGAAGTCAGAGTTTTGTTTTAGGTGAATATTGAAACGACTAGCTTAATATTCAAAATTCCCCCTTCTTATATCCCTTACGTGAGATAAGTTCAATGAGTCGACAACCTCATAAATTTTTCACTACCTACCAATTTTTGAAAAGTACGTATTTCTAAATCTAAAATTGCATTTAAATGATAGTTGATTATTATTTGTCGTAGAACCCTTTCACACAGACTCATTAAAAGTATTTAGAATTAATATAACTTATCACAGACAATTTAGTGTCAGTATTATAAAATAAAATTTATTACAGTTGTTTATTTTAATCCTAGCATTAGGGTATGTGTTTTTAATTTATTATTAGTTCCTTTGGTATAAAACCGATGTGAACTGTTTATTGTTTTTCAGTTCTGTGGCATTCGTATTATAGAATGCCTGAAGATATCGAAAGGAAGCATGTGGAATCACATAACGTTTCAACAATTCAAAATTTTGTTTGTTTTCCTGAATATTTTTCATTTTTTCTTATACTCATAAGTCCGTCTATAACACTTATATTAAAAATATACGTAATGCAATAACATGCAATTAAAGTGAAGTATTATGTGTTCAATTTCTTTAAAAAATACTACATAACCCTTGATCAATGAACATTGACCTATCTTATATGCTAATTTGTAACCGAGAGAGGCTACGAATGAGGAATTGAATAATTAAAGATACTGTTGTATACATTGATATTAAATTTATGGTAAAGAAAATTTAATTCTATGGCATCCGGAGTAAAACAGCTTAAACAATGTTTCATTTATTTTAATTAATTACGTTGTCCTGCACCATGCAAGGTTACAGTTTTTAACATTAGAAACCTTTGAACGTACCACTTAAACTAAAATATATATTTTAAATAATAAAAACACATTTTTTTAGTACTTATTTCCACAATATATTTTTTGATCAGGACCGGTTTCGCTCATCGCGAGCATTATCAACTGATAGAATACAATTTACAAACAAGTATATTTATACAAAACAAAAAATTAATTTGAGTTAAAGGTAGCAGGTGTACAAAACCATGGGTACAAGAACTAGGAAACAATTTACATAAAATCATACAATATTGATACAAATAAAGTAAATTAGTATAAAAATTAAATGTTCACAATCACTTATTAAAAATTACAATTACAATTATGATAAATCAATAATTCATCAGGAGCTCTAAGCAATCAATAAGGAAGTAAGGAGTGGGAAATTTTTAATGACAAAAATAACCCACAATCACTACTTAATGGAACAAAATAAATTAATACATGAAAGGTCGATTAAAGATGAATCGATGAGATGGGAAGATATGGTCAGTCAGGGGCGTCCCAATATTTTCTGTAAAAAAATTAAGTAAAAGGAGGCAATATCATTTTTCAAAAAAAAAAAAAAAATTTATTTGAAATATATATTTGTTAATCTAATTTAATGAGTATAACAATGGTGACGACGCAAAAGTAGTTTGTTCATTTATAAGGTTAGAATTAGGCAAAAATTTATATCGATTAATTTCAAGGATTTCTTGTTTATCTAATTTCAGTGATTTGTTATTGAAATGCAGGATTTTGTAGTTTATAGTAAAATCACATGAATGTTTATTTTGAAACAAATGGTTTCCAAAAGTAGAAATCTCATCGCCTTTTTTGGCACAAGCTAAATGTTCCTTAAATCTAGTATGAAAGGATCTTCCTGTTTGACCAATATACCTAGCCTCACAGGAATCACATTTTAGAAGATAAATACCACTTTGGCTTAAAATATTAATTTTGTCTTTCGTGTTAACTAACATTCGACTAAGGTTATGATTGTTATAAAAAGTTTAATTAAAAAGTTTTTTGTCTAACTTGGGTAAAACTAAGTTATTTAGGCCGAGTTTCTGAAAACATATCCAAGAATTCCATCAAGAAGTGACAGTTAACACCTTAAAAGTAAAATATATATAATTAATCGTGAATGTTATTTTATCTTATACTACACCGGAAACTGATACAAATTATTTTTTAAAATTGTTTAATTGAACATTAATTGATGTCAATAAAAATGTAAAAATACAGTATGAGTTCGGTTAGCGAACATAATCTGTTAACAGTGTGTTCGTTATCCAAATTTATCGTTAACCGATCATCAATTTACCATAGATTTTTCGTCCTGGAAATGACATTACGGAATGAGTCAAAAACGTGCCATTTTCACAAATTTGTCGAATGTAAAATTTTGATTAAATTTACAAATAAATAATTGGTAATCCGAATATGTGTTTGTTGTCCGAACACAAACATCTTTTGTGATAGTGTTTGTTGTCCGATTTGTTCGCAATCTGAACGGTTCGTTAATCGTTGTTGATAAATATCGAAACGTTCCGGAGAGATTTGCGCGTCAAGGGCTTAAGAAGAAAAAAAGAGCGTCTCATCTATTGAGACGGATGATTGTAGAGTTTTATTCATTGATACTTAGAGACAATATAAAAAATATAATATAAGAGCGATGGTAGTGTCAAAACTTTAATAGAAAAAATAATTTTTGTGTTATTTCTTTTTCTTACTTCTTCTGACACTCTTTGTTAGTTTGGTTGACATCAATAATCTAGATTTATATTCGAAAAAATCGGTGACGAAATATCTTCTATGTGGCTTAATAAACACTTAAATTATTTAAAAAAGCGTTGATTTATTTGTTAGTAATAACTGTGATATTTTTTAAAAGTCCTTTTTTAACCGAAAAAGTCAGGTTTTAATTTCAAAACATTTGAAATTTTAATTGAATTTTCAAATTAAAACTTGTCAAGTTTTATCAAAATGACAAAAAAATGTTACAAAATAAATATGTAGATTTAAGCCATTGCAAACATATTCTATATTTAAAACAGTATTAAACAGGTGAGTAAATAATGATTTCTTAATTTTTAATTAGTGTATAGTGTAATTGGCAATTAAAAACTTCTATTGTTTGCCAAGATTAGCCCAAAGGGCCAAAAGTGCAAACCGATAAGCCAGACACAATAATTTAAGCGTTACGTAAATAACAACATTGTTATTTAACCGGTTGTTATTGATAAATACACCAATTATAAAGAAATTAATTACAAACGTAATTTTCCATCAGAACCGTGAGAAGGGACTTGCTGAACGAGTGCTATATATAAATAAATGTAATTAAATATGTCAATTATAAAAAAAAACTTTATTTTTTTAAAATCTTTTATACCTTGACCTCTTTTTGTGCGATTTTGATTTTACACGATTTCTTTAGACGGCACCGTTGCTGTTTTTATGCAATTTAGTCCTTCACTTTTAAAGTGCTAATGGAAGTGTTCTTGATGGAACAGCATAATATTTTAAATAATAAAAACATATTTTTAATATTTATTTCCACGACATATTTTATGATCAGGACTAGTTTCGCTTAGCGAACATTTATGAAAGTATATGAAAATATTTGCTTTCTGCAACCAATGTATCTCGTAAAAACGATTACGTATATATGATTTATTTTACGTACGCTTTCCCTCAGAAATATGATATGATTCTTATCAATGTGAATTGACACTATAACAATACAATGAAATTAAAAAATATATATGTTATCTTAACTCTCTCTTCTCAATTTTGAGAAAATAATGGAGGGATCGTTCTCCCCACAAAACAGATAGATATAGGGTGAAAAATTGCAGGAAATTCTTATATTTGGAAATTAATTCGAAACCCGATTAAAAAAATGATTCATCAAATATTTTTTTTCGTGACTCAACAACCAAACTGAAAAAATTAAGAACATTAACCACACAACTACAGAAGTAGCATCCATTTAATCTTTTAAGTTCAATTATGAAATACATGATTTATGTAATCAATTTTTTTGATTGTGACGAAGTCTGGCTTCACTGAACATAACTTTTTTATCATAAAGTTTTTCATGTTCTAACATGGTCAAATATTTTAATCTAGATTTAGTTGACACTTGAACTTTTAATATAATAGTATTATATATACCTTTATCAATTTTAAATAGATCGCACTACAATTTAAATTTTCTTCGTAAAAAAATATGAAACCTTACATTTTTTCCAGTGTCATTCACAAACACAAAAATTACTTTTGCTCTTTTCCGAATGTCTATCCATTTTTTCATTAATGTCATGACATTTTTAATTGACATTTGACATCACAAGTGTGTTATTCAGAGCAGGAATAATTTAAAAATTTTGACATTTCAATATACTTCATTCGCGCCTGCATCTCAAATATACAGCTAAAATGTAAAATCTATTAAACTGGTAATAAATTATTTTTTATATTTTATAAGGAAACATTATTTTGCATATAAAAAAGTTCAATATAAAGTAGAACCTCGATTACCCGGATTGGTCAAAATAAACAAAAATATTACGAATTTTCTGATATGGACGTGGCAAATTGCTTTCACTGTTTACGTACGTAATGGAATGCAATCTTAACATTTTGATCTTAACCAGTAACGAAGTAGAAAATGATATAGGAAACATTGCGAAAGCAATGAGACAAATTTCAATATGTGCTGAATGCAACGAAGAAGATGTAACCGAATTATTAAATTGCGATGTAAACGAACTTGGATTCAAAATTTTTAATGTTGATGAAATAATGAAAGAAATATCTGCCTCAAAGGAACATGATCAAAAAGACGGAATGAAATATTGGTCCTACATATTCTGAAGCTTTTCAGTGTTTAGATGTAACCATGATGTGTTTTAAGGGTCAAAAAAAGAGCAATTCAGGGCAAATTGTATGTCATAAAAGTATTCGCGATTCGGCAGCATCGAAAAGTAGAATTAGCTTTAAATGGAAATCGATAATTGTTTTTTTTTTAATATAATTAATTATACATTAAATCTGTTTATTAATGTAAAAAATAAAAGTTGTTCATAATGAATATATTTGTCTTTTCTTGTTAATTAAGATTTTTTCGATTATCCGGATTTGTCGTTATCCGGATAATCTTTATCCCCAATTAATCCGGATAATCGAGGTTCTACTGTATAATATTGCACAGCGGTGATCAGACGTCACTTCATAAATCATACCGTTGCAATCGAATATGTTTTTTTATATTTGAAAAAAGAATCCATAGACATTCAAATTTCCTCAAATAACCGGTAAACAGATTCGATAGTTCAAGGGCAAATAAATCTCAGCTCTAATCACGAATAAATTTTTATGTAAACAATATCGGTATGTCTGCAAAATGTGCAAATATTATATTTTCGCACCGAAGTTAATCAACTGTAAGACGTCAATTCAAATAAATTCACACCTATACTTTCGAGTCGAGTAAACGCATTTTAAATTTGAATTATTTGAACATCTTAAGTTGTCAAAGAATGTTGTATTCAGTTGAAAAAATGATATTCGACTTTGAACTCAACGAAATCAAATATAACATACATCAGACGTAATGAAAAATAAAATTCAACACATAGATTCAATATAGAGATTTTTTATATCTGCAGTGTAAACAATACAACATTTTCATCTTACAAGCTGTAAAAAATCAATTATTATGATAATTGTAACCCAAAACCACTATGTATTTTTTTGTTATATTATATAATGATTATAACACAGTAAAAAAATAACAATGTACTTTAGTGTTACAAAATTTATAAGGTATATAGTTGATAGCTATTTCGGCTTACGTCCTCATCAGAACTATGCTTAAACGTACATTTACTTATCAATATATAGTAGTGTAGAAAAGGGGACATAAATCATGTTCTCTTCTGTTCTAATATCCTAGTTTTATATTCAAATTCTTAATTTTAAAAAAAATAGCAATTGTACGATTCCATATATTTTTTTCATAAACGAACTCTGGGTTTGCTTTTCGGCACCCCCAGGCATTGTATTGCAAGGATGCTACATAATTAACGCTGTTCGTGAGTGACAAAACATGAAATCGTATAAAAATTCAACACTTCAAATTCAATATTTAAATTTCAAGAATCTTAAATAAAATGCAGCGATAATATTTTACGGGTTAGGAAATACCAACTAATCCAGCAAATTTTTTATTTTTCATGATCGTCCAATCGAACTAGTAGTCAGGGTCGCTCGTTTTTGCGACTACGACTCCAGTCTGACTGTCCACCCTGACTCTATGACTTCGACTCCGATTTCACAGCCCTGTTATCAGGGCTTATTTGTATTCAATATGTGCGAACAATACATTAAAATTTTATCATGTTAAAACAAGTATTTTTAACATAGTTCTTTCGTCAAAACATCAACGATGTGTAAAATATTCATTCGAAAATATAATACAATCAATTTATTTTTATTGTTGATAAAACAATAAAACCATTTTAAGGTTTGCCAATACAACGTATATACTATTTTGATCAACAAACAATCAGCAGGAAAAAGAGTTTTATATTGCCAAGCAAGGGGAGACGTTTTATTTATTTTTTCAATATATAGAGTAAATTACGTATTTTTTCGATCGTGACTGATTTTTGTTTTACTTTTTATATTCTATTAGCTGACCCTTTGAGCGTTGCTGCGATCTTAGACTAAGAAAATTTAAGGAAACTTGCCATAATAACAAACAATTTAATTGTTAATAGTGTCGTTTTTATTATATTTATTTACTATTCGTGGGAGTTGGGGAGAAATTAGTATGCTAGAAACATTTGCGAGAATATACTCAAGAAATTTGTAAAGTTTCGAACCGATTGGATTAATGGTGTAGTAATGCATAAAGGACAAACAAACACATACACTTTGATTTTTATATACAGAACATTTTGAATCAAGTTAGAGGTTTCCCAAATAACTATTTTTAAAATATTATGTTACAATTATAATTGTTGATTAACATGCATATGTTTTTTATGAGTAATCATTCAATGAATTATTGATGATAGGATTGAAGTTCAAATAACTGATTGTTAAATCGATCAAACACGACGTACTTATTTTTAAAGACTGAGAACAATACAGTGGTCAACAACCTTAGACTCAAGAGCACCAATATCCGAATAATATGATATAAATATTCATTTTACCGATTTTTTTTCAATACTTAGAAAGTTCTGAGCCAATTGAAATGTATAAAGTTTATATTAAGAAAAAACTACATTATTAAGACAAATATCTTTTAAACACTAAAATGTAACAAGACTAATATTTTTATCATCTTTCTCATTATTCAAGCCAAATCGCCATCTTGCCAGAGTGGCGTGACTAAAAAATATTCATTTAAAAGTATCAATTGATAACGCTCGCGATGAGCGAAACCGGTTTTGATCATTAAATATATTGTGGAAATATAAAAAATTGTGTTGTAAATATTAAAAATATTATGCCTTTCCACCAAGAAGTGACAGTTGGCACATTAAAAATGAATACCGTGTTTATAATTGTAAATTTATCCATTTATTATACTATAGTAATAATATATTATTAATATATTATACTATGGTAAAATTGATCAATAAACGATTTTAATTGTTTTACAATATGATAATTAATATGTTGTTGTATTGAGAATGTAAAAATATTTCTTTTGCAATAGTAATAACATATATTTATATTGAGTTGATATTTACTATCTGTATAGAACAATTAGTTCAAGAATAAAGAAAATATTTTTGAAGATAAATTCGTATTTGTATTTATTAAATAATGTCCTTAATATTTTGTTTTTTAACTTTTTTGCGGCGCTCAAATATATTTTGAATAATTATTTTTGAAATTATTCCATGGTTGTTAAAACATTTGTTTAGTGTACCTGATAATTATTCACTCAGTGTCGCTTAAAAAGCCTTGCTAAAATATTTATGGTACCGTTTGAATCGATAATTCTTGTCACTAACGAAACCGGCTCAAATATCAATAATATAAAATTGAAGAAATATTATTAAGTAACTGTTTTTCAAATATATATATAATGCTTTTCCATCTAGAAGTGACAGGTAACACCTTAAAAATGATGAGTTAACTAACTGTAAACCGTAGTTTTTTTACGTAATATATATAATTCATTTTTATAATTCTGATATTCTTTTCTACATAAACGTTATTTGATTTTTTTTTCTTCCATATTCTCATTTCAATAACACATTGCCGGCTTTATTAAATTAGTGATGTTTATGAAACCTGTGGAAATGCAAAAAATTTGCACAATTATAATTTAGTTACAATCTAATATTTCGATCTCAATTCATGGGAACATAGTGATCAAAAAGTAATTTTAGGTAATAATCTAAAACAAAAACAATTGAAACATCGAATATTGATTATCAAACATAAATGACATGCATTTGTGTAACATTAATTTAAGTAAATTTATCTTGTAACTGAAAGATTAACTTAATTTTATCATGAAAATGAATTAATGCGACAAATTGTTTTTTGAAAATATTGTAAAACGAAAAATTGCGGTAAATTATTACTTTCATTTAATTATGATATTCAATGATTAAATAGATCGTGGTGGTTAAAGCAATAAGTCAATACTAAAGATATAACCAGGATATTCCATGACATGACGCTTAATTATAAAATACTTTAAAATACAACAAAAATCATTTTTTCCAAAAATCTAGCACGTATGATTATTTCTTCTTATTAATAAAAAAAGAAACAATTATATCAATAGCCTTAATTAAGGGTTTAATTCATAAGTAAATTCTCCCTTCGAAAAGACTTCCGTCATTTATATAATGATTTTAAAATACTTAAAATTAGTTTTGTCATTCAAATATTATTGAAAAATTGTATTTCATTCAATAACTTGAATATATATCACTGATTTAACAAACCTTTCACACAAAAAATACCACAACTCACGTATATGAACAATGTTTTAAAAAATCGATAAAAACAACAAAGATTTTAGCTGACTTACACATTTAAATTTTCACTGATAAGGTTAATCTAATAAAAGAACAACATAAAACTAATCATTTAGTGTTGCTCTATATAGCGCGAAATGGATACTAAATTCAGATATATTACTTAAAAGTCTTAAAAATAATTGCGGTGACGGATTCCACTCGTATAACCTGAAACTGTTTCACTCGCAGTATTTTATTTTCAACAATGCCGAAATACTGTTATTACAAAATCGATTAGACACCAATTAGAGTACGGCTTTATTCACGTCAAGGTGTAACGAGTTAACACAATAAGAATGAGTAATGTATTATAGGAACTAGCCGATATTCTATGCTGCTTACGTTTAAGCACATTGTACGGGTCCGCGCAAAATACCATAATAAAAACATTTCGTACGCGGGTTAGTGTTTGCATCTAGCGGATGATTTTAGAACTAGAAAAATTCCAAAGAAAATTCAGTTTCCTATTATTGCAATCGTAGAATTATACGAATTTTCGCAACGAAATACGGTTTTATTACACTTTATTTTTTATAATCAACTTTAAAAAAGTGACGCTAGCGTATTATTTTTAATTCTTAATCCAGTACTATACACTGTATAATGAAACTTAATAAAAAAATAACACTAACTTTAAAAATTAATATTCTATTTTATGAGTTTTAATTTTACAATTTCTCTGGTCATTAAATAAAGTATTGTGTAGAAATTATAATTGCTACCTATGTCGCCGTGACAACTTTAATGTTTGCTATTAATTCCTACCTGGTGGCGAATTTATTAACTATTAAAAATTACGGAATCATGTTATAACGACATCTAGCGAAAAGTGATGATATCATTATATATTTCTATAAATATTTCTTGAAAATGCCAGTAGTTTTTGGTAATTCCGCTAGATATTTATTTTAAATTTTTGTCTAGTGCAATATTTTTTCTTTCACGAATAAAGTATTTCAAATAATTAAGCGCTTGTTATAGATTTTCTTCAATTACATTTTAGAAATTAGTAAAACAGCAGCACCAAGAAACCAAATAATTAACCTATTTTCTATATTGGAGGAAAATGGCGGAAACAAAATCGAACACGATGAGCATTTCAAATACAAAACTAGTTTGATTCAAACCGTTTTAGTACAATAAAATTTATTCTTAAAAAATACAAGAAGACGTTTAAATTAAATATTTTTTTACAATAAATTCAACTGAGAACTAGAAATTGTTCATATTTTATAAAATGGCCGTTTTAAATTGCTAACCATGCCTTGTTCCACAAGTGGGCAACCGGTCAATCGTGAAGCCAAAATTAAGTTGATCCCAATTATAATTGGGGATTTTGTAAATTTTCATAATTTTCTAAATTCAAATGTGAAATTATAGTAGCAAATACTAACATATTTTAATTATATTATTTTGAAAATATTAAGCGATATTTTAAATATTAAAATAAAATATCTTTTTATTAAAAAAATCACATTTTATCGACAATATTTCTTATACCATAGGCTCCAACTATTTTCAGGTAGCGACACCTTTTTATTAAAACCATGTGAACCGATGCAATCAAAAAAAGCATTTATTTTAGTTGACTCTACAAGTTTGCGACCCCGTAGAAATCCCGCCGCAACTCATAAGTTGTCTTATACGAATCTGATTGGAAATCGATCATCACAAAAATTCAAAATAAAATACAGTGAAACCTCGATTTTACGTTTTCCAAGGGACCCTGAAAAAACGGTAATTGCGGAAAACGGTGAATGCGGGAAAGCTTCAAATAATAATAAACAGGTAAAAAATATTTATTTATTAGTTATTTGTACATAATGTATATAAAATTTATTTTTTATAAAAGTCCTTTATGTTCGTTTGCTTCTTTGTTATTTAGCACTTTAATCGGAACAGCTGTTCAACGGAAGACTTGTTACTAAACCTGCGACTAAAAGTTTGTATGTACAGTAATCATTATTACCATGAATTTTAAACAACTCTACATTTGCATCATAAACAATAATACGCGTGTGGTGGATTTCAATCAAAAAATAGCACATGCGTCCAATGCGTTACGTCTAACATGTACAGCGCATTCCAACGTATCTACACATAACACCTGCACTCGGCTGTGTCAAACTTGCTTGCCGAGATACGGATAAATATGCAATAAAAACGGTCAATAGGGATAATATTTGTGACTGGACCAAAATATTTAGACAGTTTATCGAGGAAATCGGGGAATCGGGGAATAAGGAAATGGTCAATGCGGGATTATTTAACATTGTTCTTATGGGAGTTTGACGGGACTATAAAAAATTTGCGTTCCTTCCAGGAAAACGTATTATGCGAGAACGGTTGATCGGAACCTCGATGTAGTTCCCAATCTTAAAAAGGTGCTTCCCCTTGCCATATTCTGACATGATAAAAAATAAATCTGTTATAATTCAATTTAATAGTCATAAAAAACATTTATGATCATCTCCAGACATACAAATGATTCTGAAAATACGCTACTATACGTTTTGGAACGTCTACTGAGTTCCGCGTATTATTATTTGGAGATTTTTAAGAAAAATGAATGAACAAGGCGAAAATGTTTGCCAAAAACTTTGCGAGGTCAAATCACTGCCAAAGAGAAAACGCTAAATCGCTTTAAAATAATCGCTGATAAACTTTGTCTGACTATGAAATTTAAATTGTAGTAAAAGTAAATATTTTACCTTAAAACATTGTTTCACTAATCGATTATTAAATATAACTTATGATAATAGACGACAGCGTAACTAGGAACTTAATCTGCTCCAAATTTTACGCTCAAAACTAATGTTTTCAAATCCACATATTATATATATATATAAATCAATGTTTGTGTGTGTTTGTCCTTTATGCAAATACTACACCATTCATCCGATTGATATAAAACCGTAAAGATTCATTGAAATATATTTTGAAAATATGTAAAAATGACGATATTATTAATGCGGCAATTTTTCGTCCAGCGTTCCTTCCTATAGCGAATTTTCAAAATTTCCAAGATTAGATTAGAATTTTCGTAAATATGTTGTTACTCAAAACATACATTAGAAGAAGAAAAGGTTCAACGCGCTTGTTGATAGTGATATAATAACTATATAGATATATAAACTATATATAGTTCTAGGTTATAATAAAAAAATAGTTGAAATATTTTTTGATTTGGTGATTTCGTTCAATTTGTAAAATATAATTGAAAAACTAAAAGTCAAGTTAAGTTAAGTTAAACTAAGTATGTAGTTTTCTCAAAGAATATTTATACTTAGTTAAAAAATATATTTCACGTCTATAGTTAGACAGTAGAGTTACTTCAATATCAAAATCGATAAATTTTACGTCTATTTGATGGAATTTTAGGTAATAATGTGCGTTTTTGACAGTACAGTTTTCAGCTGTTAGTTTACAATTGTAAGAATTGTTATACATTTCAGTTTCTGAATATATAATTACACAACCAATTGAAATACGAAATTATCAAATATTAAAAAATAAGTACAATAATAAATAATATTAATACACAATGGAACAAAAAATATGTGAATTTATTTTATTTGCTATTTATTACTTTTTACTTCGAGAAATGTCTGATAGATGCGGAAATTTCAGATGCATACACCTATTTAGATAGCTTTTTATATTTTTTTATTCCAAATTTCTATAAATATTTGGGTTTATTTTTTTAATTATGATTTTAAAAATTCCAAGAACGTTCTTTGTTGGTGTATTTTCCAGATAAAATGAAATAATCACGTTTTTCAGCTTCTAAAGTGTGAAAATTCAAAAAATGGTGCAACTGAGATAGGTGTAGTTATAATTACACCCGTCAGAAAGAAACAAAAGACGCTTAATAGCTTCTTTCTCATATTATTCTATATTTAAAAATCCTCTCCGATTGGTCAGTGACCCAACGTTCACTTGTTTCATTTTGACAGTTTTTATGTTCTATATTAGTGTCTTATAGCACAATGTTAATTTGCGATTTCATTTAAAATGCAAGCAGTAAGTGCGTTTCTAAAATAATGACGGCACAATAATGGTAGACGGATATAGTAGGTCTATACATTTTGCAGAGATTTACAGAACTTGTTTTAGAAATCTGCAGTTTTCTTATTTGAAATCAGTCCGTGCAGCAACTTTACTCTTGCAAGAGTCTTCATAAAGATAGCAGTGTTCTATTTTGTTTTATTCTGTTATGATAAGTGAAGTGGGTTATATTAAAGGTTTTAAACAGTTTAATATTAAATTCAGTACCATACAATAGAATTTAAACAAATAAAATGATATTTAAAAGAACTTTCTTGTAAGATAAAGTTGTAATCGTACCGATTGAAGAAGTGCATTTTTATTGTGGTAAATCGATCAATTCTGACGGTAAGTTTTTAAAAAATACGGTATTTTTAAAACAATGTTTTTTTAAATTTAATAACACAAACAATTCTTTATGTTAATTATTATGTTTATCATTTTACTTCTGCCACTAGTTGACATATCGGTTTTCATTTTAAACCAAACAATGTTCCATTATCGAAAAATCTAGAATTTTATTATTTTTTCATTATACACTAACAAGTATGAAATTCAAGAGATATATTTAAATTTGCAGATATAATTTTGTTTGTTACTAAGTCGCCATATTATTATTACAGACAAAGAAAGTTCGAGTCGAACTATTCAGTTATCTATGTTTAGCTGCGACGATTTCAAAATCGTCTGACAGTTAAAATCGGGTGGTAGAGTAAATTTAACTTTTCGTCTTACATAAATACCGCTCGGTGTGCAGAAGATTATTGTATCAGTTCTCGACCTCAAATATAGTAATTCAACAGTAGTTCTATCTAGATGCACGTTTAAATGATTTTAGAATACATATTTTATATTCGATAAACCGTAAATTGCTCTAGAAAAATGGATTTGATCAGTGAGTTCCTTTAAACATAATTAATAGTATTGCAAAAAAATATATTTTAATACGATATAATTAAAAAAAATAGTGCGCATTGTTGAAACTACATAAGTGTATTTCACAACATGTAAGGGCATGTTGTGAAATATGAACTCTAAAGTATAAAAACCCTATGAATGTTACCATTTATTTTAATGTGTGATAGTTTGCAAAATAGGTTCTCAGTTTCCTAGCTATAATTTAATTTCTACAACATTAGCCTCAATTTCCTAGTCAAATATCCCATTGAAAAGATTCTGCCAGTTGAAAATTTCAAAGTGAAAAAAACACAACCCTTAACGAATACTAGTTTTGGTTACTCAGTAGAGAAAATTGTTTCGTGTTCGTTAACGGCTCGAATTCTTGATTGAACGATAAAAAGATACTGATTTAAATTGTTGAAACTTTTTACGATTCTACATGCTTTGTCACTAACGACCAAGAACTCGTCTTTGGATATTTTCAGGCATTCTATCACGCGAACGCAACAGAATTGTCAAATTTTTCAATAAATCAAATTTGATATTGAAATCCCATCAAGCACCTTCCCGATTAAAATTCTTAGTCTCGATTGCTCGATATAAAGAAGCTGATGTAACTTTAAAAAATTGTATTATCTCGCATATTTTGTCATTAACAACCCGGGTTTCACATTTCGACATCTTCAGGCATTCTATCACACGAATGCAACGGAACTTACAGTCAATAAAATGGCTGAGACTGCAATTTTGCAAGAATTTTCTTGTTGTTGTTGTTATGGTTCCAGCTAATAGTATTTCCGCTGATGGCGCAATAGTTGCGTATTTATGACTTTATTATTTTCACAAAGTCAAATCGGGTTTTACTGTATTTGTGTTTATGTCAATGTAACAATATACGCTCTTTCAATTTAATTTTTGTTGATACGACTGTACGATTTCACGTGTTTTGTCACTAATGACCCGGGTTTACCGAAGTTAGTCGTTAATGGCAAAACATGTAGAATCGTACAAAGTTTCAACAGCTTTAATTTGATATTGATTTTCTATCAATCATCTTCAGTCGATATCGTAAATTAAAATGTGTTTTTTTTTATCTGTTTATAAAGATCCGATTGGCGGCTATTGTTAACTGCTTGCATTGAAAATTTTACATCATTTCAATATCTCCATTAATAATTATTTATATATATTAGATCATAGGTTCTCAACCTGGGGTCGTGAAGGGTTTTTGGGGGGGTAACCAACTTATACGGCCAACTAAAAAATATTTTTTTGTATGCTTTTGGATTGTATGGGGGGGTCGCGGTTCATATTGATTTTTAGGAAAAGGGGTCGCCACCCGAAAAAGTTGGGAACCTATGTATTAGATGAATGTATTCATATTTAAATGGATTAAGTTTAAAAATATATTCATTGATTTTATACGCAAATATATGTTTCTTTACATAATATATTTTCAATGAAGATAAAAACTAAAACTTTTCATTATTGACACGATTAACACGATTTTTAAACTGTTTCCACAAGCATAAAAAAATGATTATGAATCAATTAACCAAATTTTATAATTATATTTTTTCATTTAATACTGCAAATAGGTTTTATTATGCTTTTTCACAAAGAAATAATAGTTGACACCTTAAACACACTTAAATACTTTACGATTATAAAAATTCCAGGTGTAATGTCTTTGCATCCTGATGCAGCGGAGCCCTATAGAAGGATATGCTCAAGCAGCACCATCTCTGAGCAGACCCAGAGCGACTGTGAACGAGGAAGAGGCTACTCCAGCGTCGAAGGCGACATCTCTAATTTGGATGCCGATCAGTAAGACTCAAAATGCATACAACTTTTTTAGCTGCGCATTTTATGCGTATATATTTAACTAAGGTTTCTGCTTTTGTGTTATTTGTATTTTTTTACACTAGTTTTGAAATTTTTAAATACAAACACTCAATCGTCATTTTTTACATGATTTTGAGAATTTTATTAAATTAATAAAGTCCAGATAAAATAACATTGCCTTTTAATTTAAAAGGGCTTAGAATCTGTGAAAAATTTCCAATAAATGTGCATCAAATTAAAGAGCAACCAACAAATCTCGCATTTTTTAAATTGAAATACACCCAGTCCTTTTTTTACGCGATAAATTGGTTCCAGAAAAAGGCGAGTAAAAAAAATCGCGTACAAAAAATGATTTCACGCAATTGCATTATATTTCTTTACACACCCTAAAACATAAATTCGCATAATATCCGATACACTTGTTAATATTTGGCAATTGTATGTGTATTTAAAAAAATGGTATGCTTTACAAAATTAAGTTTTAAAAATACACATATTTTTTTTATTTAAAAAAATATGAAACGTACTTGCCTAGCATCATATATAAATGTCTTCTTTAAAGCAAATTTGGGGAAAAAATTACGTAAAAACGAGTGAAGTGCGTAAAAAAATGTAGCGGTGCCGTCCAAAAAATCGCATATAATTGAATTCACGTAAAAAAAAATCGCGTAAAAAAGGGACTGGATGTATTCTTAAGAATGGTCAAATCGAAAAAAATGTGAAAACACTCGTTTTTCACGACTCTCAGCTAACACAATCAAATTTGCGGCGTCCGATAGCTAAATTCACATTTAAACAAAATAAAAATGAGATTTATTGATTGAATTGGCATTCACTTGGTAGAAGTCCATTATAACACGGTGAAAAAGATGAATTTTATTCAAGGTACACTTGCAAATAAATCGCCTTTTAATATGTTCAGTGACTAAAGTGATTATTCTACTCCAAATAACAACAGGAAACGGGCATGTTTGTTGTTTAGAAGGGATACTAAATAATCTAATATTTATTTTATACATCGTAGTGTAAAAACTTTATATAAAAACAACAGATGTCTATTTTTTCCCTTTATCATTGTATTGGATTTTTCGAATCCTTTCAATGGCTTCAAATGTCGATGCTTTAATATTTCAAAAAATATTTGTATATTTATGACATTTACTGAAAATGTTTGATGAAATTTCAATATCAAATTTGATCTGTTGAATGTTGGTTTGATTCCACATGCCTTGTCATTCACGATTCGGGTTTTGCCATTCGGCATCCTCGGTTAATTCTGTTGCATACGTGTGATATCTATCTAGGCAATCTTGCCTGAAGATTTCGTGGAATCGTACAAAATTCCAACTATTCAAAGTTTGATGTATAATATACGTTTATCAAATTAGCTTTCAATAATATACCGTCTTCCTGAAAGCCGCAATCTGACCATTTTTTATGGAAATGGGAAAAATGTTTTACAATCAAAATATTATGTTTTTTCCTTTATAATGGGATTCGAAACGTTTTCCATACAAAAGGCCTTCAATTATTTTATCATATTGATTCAACAAAATACATTGAACCTATTTTTGCTTCCGGGCAGTTACAATATGATATTAGGTTGTATCAATAAGTCTGTATTTTTTAAGGACCGTCTTCAAGGGTTGCAAATGAAAATCTATGTTAATTCTATGGGAATCCATGGTATCCATCTCTTCAAATAACAATTCGCTCCATGTCAACTATTTTTTGAAAAATAATTTATAATTTATGATATCGACTAAATGAACTTGTTAGAATTCCAATGTCAAATCTGAATTGTTGAAACTTTGTAAGCTTAGTTGTATCCTTGTGAATGCCTGTAGATGCCAATTGGTGAAATTCGGGTCGTTAGTTACAACACATGAAATCGTGCAAAGTTTCATTAATCTGTATTGAGAACAAACAGAGCTACAATGATATTTTTAATACCTTGACATTGTCGTAGGAATCTGAGATTTACAAGTATTTAAGCACTGTTTTACATTATATGTTGATGTAACATAAGTGAACATTTTGATTTTTACCGCCAACAATAATTACTTCAAAAATCACTCCCACTCTTTTCAAATCATAAAAAACTCAAATATTGTATTGAGCAAATCCATTGTTCTTGTCTTGTGTGCTTTAAATGCTTGAAATGTCTCCGCTCGCTTTTTATGCTTTTGTGAAAGCTCCTTTATCATATTCGAAGAAACGGAAAGCTCGAGAAAGATTAATCAGGGCTTCAAAAACTAAATAATAATTTTTTATGTTTTTAATTAACACTGCCATATTGTTGGATAAAGAAAGATTCCTAAAAGCCTTTTTAAAATCAGTAGCCATCCCAAAGCGTTAAAATTGTTGTTAATTCTTGAAAACATTACAAATTTTAAATTAATATATAATAGAATTTAGCGGTCAACTTTTGCAAATATGAATTCCATTATTGTCAAATTAATAATTTATAGAAATTATTCAGAGATCAATCTAGGTAAAAGACTTTGTGCCCATAATTTGTCTTACATATTAAATGTTTGTTTGAGTTTATTCCTGTACTATAGGATGCTTAATGTTACCGATATCAAGAGAAACAAAACACTTGGATATATACACAGCTTAAACGATTAAAAAAACGTTTTTATGACAGTATAAATTGTAATACAACTACATGTGCTCAATTCGTTCGCTTGGACGCTTATTATAAGTATTTTATGGACATGTTTATCTGTACAATGAGAGGTTTTTCAACGATTATAAATCATTAAAATTTAATTTTGCCAAATTAGGATTATGTTGTCTACTTATCTTATTTGGTGATGTGAAACATCAAAACGCACGTCAATCGATTACTTGAAAATTATATGCAATCTTAGATAAAGACACTTCAGTATATTATTTACAATTTGTGGTTCATTTAAAATTAACTTAAATTATTCGTATGATTATATTTTTGTGATTCCTGTATCTTAAATGAGCATTCAAAATATCTCGCTTGACATCAACTCGAATGCTATTATTTTATTACCGAAATACGATACAATGAAATACACTTAATACTATAATAAAATTATAGCCTAAGTCAGACGTTTGCTAATCTGTGACGAGATTAAAGTCTTACCGGAGTTTACATTCCGTTATCTAAGTCAAATAAATAAAATAAATGATCGTTACAATAGCATCCATTAGTACTGCTGTTTAAATATTTGTCGGGTCGTGATAAAATGGCTGGAAAGGTAAATCTTCTAATATTGAGATTAATTTATCAGTGGAATAGAATTTTCTCCCGGATTCAGTTCGGGACCAAATTTCAGGTCTGTGAGGTCGGATTTGGAGTCATGTTTTTGGTCAATTTTTGAGTCTGCTTCGTGAAAAACAACTTCGACTATTTTTTCGATTACACGACTTTGAAAAATATCTCGACGTACAATTTTCCGAGTTGGTTGGTTGATGTTTAATTTGATACAAATACTGAATATCAACGAAGGCCAAAATTCGATCATTTTTTAAGATCGTACGGGGAACGAGATATTCCCGTTCCGTCTTTAGATTCAACGCGGAGAAGATTAAACTCTTTCGCCATGGCGAATTTTTAGTACACAAGATACTTAATATCACGTATTTTAAGTGGCTGGGAGAGTCATATATTGGCATTAGTTACTCATTCGTTTTTTTTTCTGTAGTTTTAAATTTATTACAATATTATTGTTTTTAATCGACTCTTTTAAGTAAATTTTTGAATGTTGATTAATTTTGCATTTTCTTGGCAAAACTCCATTATACCACGGTAAAAAAAATTCAATATATTTTACTTGTACAAAATTTATAAGATATGTATAGTTGATAGCTAGTTCTGATGAGGGCGTAAGCTGAAATAGCTATCAACTATTTACCTCATAAATTTTGTAGAATCAAAATACATTGCTATTTTTTACCGTATTTAATTTTAATAGTTAACACATAGATTACGGGTATTATTGTCCCACATTTTTGTTGATTACTCAACAATTTCAAGCCATGTTCTGAATCAGTGAACCATCAATAATATTTTTGTATTTTAATGACACCATCCCCTGCTATAGGTCAAAGGAAATACGAAAGAAGAATTATGAAGCTTAACACGTCTTTTTCGAATATAAACTTTAACGTACAGAATCTGAAATGCACAAATTTGTGCACTCAGTAAACAACGTGTTAATATTATGGATACAGAATCAATTTAGAAAATGATCAGAAAATAAAAAAATAATAAAAAGATTTTATTATTATTCGTTATACGTCAGTGATGAGGAACAAACATTTTCGATGCTGCGAGTCGTTGATAGTTTAACCGCTTGAATACCGAGCACATAACTAGCTATTATTTTTGTATAAAGCGGATTTTCCGAACCTACAACAATTTTCAAAAGCATTTTAACTTACATATTGGTAACAATGATAGCGCTTTTCCAGTTTTCAATTGAAAATTGTAAGATTTTTCATAAATTATTAAGTTTGACCCAAAACGAAATTGTGCATTTTTATCATATAAATTTTTATTATAAAATTTCAAAATTTATTTAAAATTATATTTAATTTAACTGTTTTTTATTTAATATTTAATTAACGATGCTATTTGTATTTATTTGAAAACATGAAGTTTCGTCTGAACTCGCAATTATGCTCATTTATGAAATGGCAATCCTAGTTTATAAATCGTTTTTTTATTTCATATACATGTGAATTTGGTAGATTTTTTAATTAATGCTAAATCTACATATATCAAATGACTCTATGCATATTCACCATAATTCCACAAAAATAATTCTAGAATACGATGAAAATGATGATTTGAAATTCATGGACACCGATATCCAGTTGGGATTCAATTGGTTAATGTTTGATGTCACTGACAATACAATGAAAAGCTTGCAGGGTGAAAGTTCTGTTTCATAAGTTTGTCGCTTTGTTGACTGCAGAAAACAAATATTTATTTGTTGACGCATATTGATAAATGAAAGCTTATCTAAAGTTTCCTGCTTATATTTATCGCTTTATCTAACTGCAGTAGCGCAAATAATAAAAATCCCGTTTATGTATAATGTGTCTTATTTGACAATGTTACTATTGTTCCCCTTCGACCTTTGCGCCGTCCGATTGTTTGGCGTCTGCTGCGAAATCGATTCTGCGAACTCGACTGGTAATTAAGAACTTTGTACGGGTTCTTGAGTAAACCTCTTAATGATCGAGTTACTCTAACAACGTAACTACTACGACTCGTGTGCTATAACAAAACCTAAACGTTACTACATATTTTCATACATATTCAAAATCTTAAAAAAAACATACCAAAAGACACCAGCCCATAATTATTTTTCGGCAACAACTTTTATATAAATATTATTTCCGGCTAAAGATTGACATTTATTGAAATTAGATCAAGCATTTTCAGTCGATATCATAAATTATAACAATATTGTCCTTTCAAATTTACAAGTAATATCTTTTTTCTATCTTTTCTAACATTATCTGGTATCTAACAGTCATTATGCAATATTAGTTTCAGAATTCCGATTCCACGCTCATTAACTCAATGATAGGTTTTTATGTATGTTAATTTAATCGAAAATTATCTACAAAAGATTTTTATTTGACAATCGGATTATATATTTAAACTCATAATATTTAAGTTACAAAAAATGTATCAGTGTATATTAGTTTATAAATACAAAAATTAACCCTTTTCATTTTAGGGCTAGAGTTTCGTTTCGCAAATATCCTTTTGCTAAGCCAATCACGTACAGAAAGAAATTACAAACAAAATTGCATTCGTAGTTAAACACCGTTAAATTGTCAAAAATTTCATTTCACTTTGGGGCGACGTTTATTTACGCATAAAAAAATTAAGAGATTACATAGAGAGGTCTTTATGATTGATATTTATCATTCTGTTTTTCAATGAGTCATACAAGAGTAAGTGTGTGTAATAAAAACCCACGACCTGAATGACATAAACTTGTATGCTTAAACTGAAAAAGTACCTTCAGTCAATTTCGCACAGTAATTTCGAGCAGATTGCTTATAGCGCTATTTGTTACTGTAAATCATTTATAATAAGTATGGTGATGCGTTGTCTTATCTCAACGTAAAGACGTTGCGACAGGATAGAGTGGGATTTGAATTGATATTGTAAGCCTTATGGACTCATTAAAACTTTACGCGAAAACGTGTCATTTCTTGTATGTTCATACACAATTCCATAGTTTATTTGTTGCGAGCAGAAATAAAGCAATGTATTCAATGGGCAAATATTATCACAAAAGTTGTAAAGTAAAATATTACATTGATTATAGCAAAACTTTTCCTTTAAAAGATTCTTACATTCAGACGTTTTGGTACCATGTTACTCTCAATTTAAGCAAACAAAGCTCCGATTTAGACATTTTAATAATCATTTATTTAAGACAATTTTCGTGGGGCTTAAATAAACTAACAGTAAATTTTATTCACTTAATGTTTCTGGTTATAACTACAGGATGTTCGCTAGGAAGGTTTACTACTTTTTTAATCGCTTTTTTTGGTATGTATGAATGTTAACAGTTCACATTTAAAATTTTAAATTATACATGTTACAAATTTAATAAAGAAAAATATTCATTGAACCGATGTTTTTTAGTCGTAAAACGCTTAAACAAAAGTCAATCATCAACATTTTTTGATGATTCGAAAATTACATGCAAGTTCACTTACAGCCAATCACGGAACTACTGAGAGATCTGTTTAATAACAAATTATTTCAAGAAATGATGAGGTAACTTTGCCTCTACGGACGCCGGGCTTAACAGCCCTCGGACTTATTTTGTGGAGATTTTCAAAGAACAAGGTTAATGTTAACAATCTCGAATCATTTTAAGCAAAATATCTATAGCGAAATTAATGAAATACCTGTGTTAATATGATGTTTTTTTATATAAAATGATCCTGCGTTTATAAGTCTAATGTAGATATTCATTGTCTCCCACACGTAATTCCTAACATTCAGTAAATCAGTATTAAGCTATTTCGTTTCGATTTACATAAATTTATACAAATATAAAGAGGTAAAATTTTTCGGCAAACACTCTGTATAAATTATTGATAGAAAGAGATTATTAAAAAAAAAAAAAAAGTAGTGCTTCCATTTACACAAGTCGTAAGGAAATTCAAATATCCTCTCATAATATTATATATAAATACATGGCGGTCATATTCAAAACTGCATTATTTACTCACTGATTCCACGCAAGCACATCGTCACAAGCCAATGACGTCAACTGTCAAAAAAATAAACTAGAACATAAATTCAGTTAAGTTTAGCTTTCGTATTCAGTTGTACATTTCTGATACAAATACAAAACTATTTTTTAACTTTAAATTATCAATTTTGAAATTGCGTGAAATTTATTATTTTCCCCTTGTCATATACATTCACAAAATCATGTCTGAAAGATGACAATTCGCGACTGTCAATTATCTTTTATGGGATATTTTTTTGATTAAATGGCTTAACTGATTGTCTCATCTAAGGCTATTTATAGTTGAAACATGTATCATTATCTATGATAGAAAATTGTCAATTTCGGACATCGTGGCACAGCGAGACAATGACAGCATCATTTTAGTTGCTTAATCTCTCTTTTATATGAAATATATTTTAGACAAGAGTACACCCAATCCATCTTTTACGCGATTCGTTGATTTCAGAGAGTTGCGCTTTAAAAAATCGCATCCAATAACTATCGTGGTATCTATTGTTACAACTTTTTTAAAGTCCATATTCGCTTCCAATGTATCGAAGTATCTCAACAGAAGTTTCTCTATGATGACTGCGTGTTACTCGAGGGAGTAGAAGGGATAAGGTTAGGATAGGACTTGTGGTTAACTTATCGCTATCGACAAACCCCATTTTTTGAAATCGGTTAAGTGGCAAAAGAGTTTACAGACATCACATTAAAAACGTTTATTCTTTCGAATATAAATGATAAATCGATTAAAAATCAGTCACGGAATCCAACATCTTTAACCAATGCACTATAGTTGACGTTTACTTCTCTGTTGTTTAAATACCTACTGTGCGGAAGCGTCCATTTGAGAATTCAAAATCTCTTGTAAGCTTTTCCTGATCTGACTTGATTTAATTTTATTTTGTATTTATTTCAAATGCAAAGGATTATTTTTTTAAGAATAAAAAAATTCAGTACTTACACCACAATATATTTTTTGATCAAAACCGGTTTCGCTTATCGCGAGCATTATCACTGAAATAAGTACTAAAAAAATGTGTATTTATTATTTAAAATACCATGCCTTTCCATCAAGAAGTGACAGTTAACACCTTAAAAGTGTAAAGTATTCCTCATCTTGTATGTTGTAAATTATACTACACGTAGCTTCAACAATATCGAAATTGTATTTTTCTCATATTTTGTAATATGATATATATAATTTCAGTTATTTTTATGTGATACTAATTAATGTTAAAATAGTATCAAATTAAAATTAAATTGTCGAGTGTTATAGTTCTCTTTATATCATTTTGTAGAATTACAAATTAGTCAATCTCTTTTCACGTATAGCTCATTAATTATGTTCATTACGCTTTTACTGTAAAAATCTAGGGCGTCGCTCGCAAGACGCGAAAATCTTTTGACTTGACGACAGCGTCTGAGTTTTCCACAGACAGACGCATCGCAACCTGTCATGTCATCAAAATCGAAACGCGGCCATTCGAACGAAATAGATTTATTATTATTATAAAAATAATAACTGACCGTCGTATGCTTTCTCCCGCGTGGGAGATATACGTGTATGTAGTCTATCATTCCGGAAAAGTCTGACAGGTTGATGGAACAAAGAAAGACTGGATATGTACGTTAGTACAATATCACTTATAAACTGCCCATATTTATTAAGTTATGCCTAATAAAACTCTCCCTAGAACTATTGACTAATGGTTATTTGTTCAATTATTTAAAAAAATGTAATAGTTTTTCTATTCGCTAATGTTTTCTACATCGTTACATTTAACATGGTGAAAAAATAGCAATGTATTATACATATTTTAGTTCAATAAAATTTATAGTTGATCGTTATTTCAGCTTACGTCCACATCAGAACGTTGTAGAACGAGGGCGTAAGCTGAAATAGCTATCAATTTTATACCTTTTAATTTTTGTAGAACTAAAATAAATTGCTATTTTTCTACAGTTATATAATGAAATTCGTCTAAGTAAATACCAATTCAAAAAAAACATTGCATTTAAGTTGAAATAAATTAGTTTATTCAATAAATATATTGGATTATCTCAGGCCAACTCTCCCAATTTTGAGGGAAAAATCGTGAGCTTTAAAAGCTCACGAAAATGCTATAACTCCCTTTATTTAAGTTGCTCCTGAAATGTATTCACTACATAAATCGATCAACGCTCCACTGATCTTAATGACAACTTAACACTATATTTTATATCAGAAATAGTTAAAATTAGCGTTTCTGCTGGTTTTTTATATTAATATGTATGCACGTTCATAGAGTGGCAGTCGACGCGCTAGATTTTTTAATTTTTAATTGGATGGTAAAAAAAAAAATGCGCGACCGTCTCATACGTTGTCGGAAAATTTCAGAAAATGAATTCACTTTTACCAATCCATTTTGTATGCAGGTACTGACTGAATGACGTCAATGAAATATTCTCCTCAAAGTTATGATTCTATCATTTTTACAAAGTCATGTGTATTTTTAAACAGCTTTGAATCATTTCATATTCTCATCTATCGCTGTTTTACGATGATATAAGATTAATCGTAGTTGCAACCATATACAGTCGCTTCACAGGTATTTAACAGTATAACATACATATACTTGACAGAGCTAAGTTTTCTTTATTGTTTTGATTATCTTTTACGGAATTTCAATAAGAATTAAACATTTTTAGTAAAAATCCTACTTTTTAAATTTTAAATTTAGATATACTGAAGAAAAATATATTTTAAATAATATACTATGTTGGTCGGAACCAGCGTTGGTTAATTCGTTTTTTTTTTTTTTACTAGTTGATATTGTTTATCTGTTTATTTTAATAGACATAAAAAAATAATAGCTTTTATAGCGGAAAATTGTTGTACCCTTGAAACAAGGGTAAATTTGAAGGTTCAAGTTTATAATGAATACTTTTTATATTTAAAAACGCAATAAATATTGATCAGTTGATAATACTCGTAATGAGCGAAAACGATGCTAATCGTAAAATATATTGTGGAAATAACGACTAAATACGTGTTTTTTATTATTTAAAAAATAATGCCTTTCCGTCAAGAAGTGACAGTTAAAACCTTAAAAAGTATATCTATTCCTTTCAGATTTTTCAGATTATTTTAAAAACTGCATTCAAAACGTCATTATTATTTCTACTTCCAATGTGAACTATATGACATCTTATTAATGTATCTTGTAAGACAATTTTACTGCTAGAATTTCTCAATCTCTCTTTCACGAAAAGAGTAGGAATACAAAACTAGAAAATTGGGTGGGTAAAAATTAAGTTTTATAAATGTCCTTAGACCTCGTGCCCGCTAGATACGTCACAAAAGTCGACAAGCGATGTTAACCTGACCCGAATCACCTAAAGTGTATCGAAACCTGAAATATTTTTATTCCACATAGCAAATTCGAGCCGTAAATTACTTCCTACATTAAAACTACAAATAAATTAAATATTACTCTGATTTTATATAGGGCAATTATGTGCCGGAAAATACTGCGCGGTCCAATGAATCATTGAACCTAGTTCAACATCTTCCAAAAGTCAGCGATTTTCGCGCGAGCGGTGGGTCAAAATATCGCACGCAATAAAAATATTTTTGGCATATCAATTCACGGTCACTAGTGTTAGGTGTATTTTTATAATCTCGGCGCGAGAGTTGGGGAAATTGGGATTGACAAGAATAATACGGAAATTTTCCATGCTAAGCCGGAATTAATTTATTTTAATTTTAATTAGTCTCTAAAAGTAAAACGGACTTATCATTGTCATATAATTATTTCGTAATAGTCGCGTAATAATTCTGGAATTTTGTTTTAGTAATAGTGTAACTTGCCAATATTTCTAGCGCATTTAATTGAATGAATCATTTTTTTATAACGAGGTTTCATAGTTTGAAACGAACTGTTTCCTCTTTTTCAACAACGCCTATCTATCTACTATCTTGATAGGTATATTTTTTGTAACGTTTTCACTGTAAATATCCTTATAAATACCATTCAAATTTTAATTAAATTTGTTTGTCTTATATCGCGTGTAAGTGAAATTAATATCATTTTAAAGCACTATTTATGAATAAAAATTTCGAGAGATTGAATTAATCCAATTAAAAATCAGTGGCGTACGTATATCGTTGTATATATTTTCTTTCAAATGACATAAAACTTCAAAGTCATTGGCTTTTTAGTTGTTTTAGTGGTCATTTCTGAAAAATCTTTTATTAATGTATATAATCAAAATAATATTATATTTGCGTTATAAATATGAATAATATTAAATTTGATTAAAAAATATAGTTGGATATTTGTTTATAATTTCAGTTTAAAAACTTTTCGCGAATGCATAGTTTTAACAATGCAGTCGTCTAACATTTTTATCAATTCCTCACTTTGCAATCTTTGCTTTACAATATTCCATCCATAAACTTTAAATTAATAAATTCATTTAATTATGTGTTTCGATTTTATACATAATATAAGCTAGTAGGAATCGAGCGTGTATCACTTTTAAAACATTAAGCTCAGATCGTCAATCGCCAAGAATATTCGTTACAACAGTATTCGGAGTGTCTTTGCACTTCATCCGCCAGTCGGTTATAAAATTAATATTAATTTCATAATTCTCGAAATGTATGCATATGTATGACTAACTATTTTAAATCGCGTATCTATTATAACGAGAAACTTTTCACTCTTTCTAGCTAACAGACGAGACAAGTAGATAGCTATTGTTATACTGTCTTGTTCTCTTAATTTAGTATATCTTAACTAATTATCTTGCTTCATGACATATTTCTCAAATTTCAGTCGCGATGCCAAAAAAAAATGTTTCATTTCTTCACCACGAGCACGACCCACAAGCTTTCAATAAATTCGTGATATAATACATATGGACGACATTTACTTTTATAGTAAATCTCATTAAACTCTCAAAAGCTTTTAATATTGTACTCTTTACACTTTATCAATTGAAATTTATTATAATTTTTTGTGTGTCTTCTCTTCAGAACGCCGAGAATAATATTTTATGGAAACCATTTTCACCAAATATTTTAAGTATAACTGTGCACAATGTTAATCGTCGTGTTTTCGTGAATAATTAAATAAGAAGTAACTTATCGATTTTCAGATACCAAAAAAACAAAACAAATGGAAACTATTAAAAATACATGGGTAGGAATTAATATATCAATGAATGGACGTCTAAAATATTATATAACCAACAAATGGATACGCAATCGGGTTTCTATATTGATTTTTATCGAAAAATGAGAATATGTAAATTCACCATTGATAAAGCTCGAAGCGAACTAGGTATTGGATAGTCATAGACTTATTTATAAGCAAATTGAATGAATTACCTCAATAAGTCAGCCTATATTTCAATATGTCGCTCAAAATCAAATATTTTAGAACTTTTAACAATTTTATAATTGTGAGTATCAACTATTAAACACACTTCAACCGATCGTCTTAAGAATTAAGGCATTACCAGTTAGTGAGTTGATGAACCTAAGCATTTAAAAATCAAATTATCAAAAAATCAGTGACACCTTTTTAAAATAAAACGTAATATCGGTGCAGTTAATTTCATTACATCGCTAAAAATATTTTCTCGTAAGCGTGATTTCATCCGTCTGCACACATCTTTATGTTATTAATAGAGAGACATTTTCACGTAAAAATACTGTCGTCGAACTATTATATTTATTGATAAACATACAATGGTATTTTTTTAATAAACAATCGTAATTCAATTGCAAATAAATACATTTTCGCAGTTGGCAAGGAATCAAATATATAATAAGGTTTTTTTTTGTACGTATTGTAATTTCGACGTATTATGTGTCGAAATCTGGTCAATGACTGTTTTTGGGTTTCCACCGTGCAAATATAAAATACGTACATATTTCAAAATATTATATAATATGTAAGTATTTGAATAAGAACTTTGAGCACCAGCTGTAATATTCGTCATTAAGCTCAATGGAAGATTGCCAGAAGCAGTCGTTTAGTGGCTAAAGCTGCACTGCAATTCAATGTTCGAATCCCCGACGGAGCATTTTCTGAAATGAATCTCATCGAAGGCCATGCGTGATATTTTTAAACTATTCCAACAATTCTTGAGTTTACTGTGTCATTGTTATTTTTATTTCCCACAAACGTAAGAAATAAGAATTCAATTGTGTTTTACCATACTTTATTGCACGATATTAATTCTTGTGGAGTTGCTCCTAAGACACTCTGAACTTCTGAAATAAAAATAAATATTTCCGCTAAAACGTTGTTACGCCAATGAAAACAGCCGTGTAATATTAATGGATGCAAAGAAGAATTGAGTCTAGAAGGGCCAAAAATTAAATTCATTTAGTCGACAGTGGCGTCTTGATTTAAAATCTTTTTTTTTTATTTCCGTTACCACTATTTATGGTGTCCTTTTCTCTTAAATTGACCTTTATGAGTAACTTCACAATTGATTAAAAAAATGATAGTTGTATACTAATTAAAATAATAGTAAATTAATTACTTTAATGCGAATGCTTAACTTCAAATAAACGCATTTTTAGACCATACCCTCTACAAATGTGGACATATGGACATATAATGGAGAAGTTAAATAGAGGTTTTTTTTAAAGACACGGTAAAAAAATAGCAATTTATTTTAGTTCTACCAATTTTTATATGATATAGTTGATAGCTATTTCGGCTTACGCCATCGTCAGAACTATACTTAAACGAACATTTGCTTATCTATTATATAAATATATCTGTGTAGAAAAGGTACGCAATACATCTTCTCTTCTGTTTTAACAACTATTGTAGCTTATATCACGCTAGAAAAAAAACTAAATTTAAATTTTAAATTAACTACATACAGGCGGCACTTTCAACAAGCTTAAATACTGCCCGGAGATGATTTATTACAGAAATACCTTAGCCTTTCGCAATGGTATGAGGTGCGGCGAAAGACTTATATTTGTCTGTTCGCTTAAAATTTCGTGTAAAAATTGATATCTGTTGATTTCCAGGTGTTCCAAAGCCGTCATCTAGCGATTTTTATCACAAAGATGTAAACACGAACATGCACACTCTTTATTAACAGTAATGGTGTATGTGTTTATTGAACGGATGGAAATAATATCAGTATACACTGGGAAATCTTTGTCATTTTATTGTATATCTCATTTTACTCTGTAAATTTTGACAAAAATGAGCGTAGTAAATGTTAATCGCCGATTAAATTGTTTCCAACTGAATTAACTGCCACCAAATCTAGTAGATCTTAATGTAACGTTAGTTAAAAATTTACCTATCTAAAGCGAACTTCACGCATGGCATACGCGTACAAAAGCGCCACTAACAGTAGAGGGTCTTCAGAGGTGCGGATTACCAATGGCAAGGTCGCGCTTATCTTCAACTACAATGTGGTTAAGAGGCAATCGTAATCAAAATGGAACTAGTCCATTTTCATAAATTAGAGAGACGTCAAAAAATTGACGGGTATTTTTGTTCCACAGTAGTCCGCATTACTACTAATATGCAACCTATTTAAAACCATGTTGTGGTTCCGTGAACAATCATTTTTTTTTCAGGAAATATTGTACAATATAAAAGACAAATTATGAAGCTTAGCACGTATTTAACGTACAAAATCTGAAACTTGCAAAATTGTGCACACCGTTAACAATGTGCTAATAAATTACACGCTTATTTGTCGTACAATACTGATCAAACATTGAAAATTAGCTTCATATATAATATAATACGTGACAGTAAATTTGACATTAAATTATGTACATGTTTTAAAACCACGAAAACAAGCTTATATAAATGGATTTTCATAAAGAGTTTATTTATTTTGTGCTAAAATGCTTTTTGCAGTTTGTTAGCAATGCAAACATCATATGTTTCTCAATAGAGCATCAAATTAAATCATCTATGTCATACATTGCATTACTTTTTATCACGAATTAGATTCATTACTTTTGTCCGTGATTTTCTTACATCAAATGGTGTTAACGAAATATTTCCAACGGGTCAAATTCTACAATGCATTCATAGATGACGCAACGTTTGACTACATAAATGATGTATACAATATTTACTAACGAATTTACGTATAAGTTTTTTCCATGAAAAACCACATTGTGGAACATATGCTATGAAAAACCAAAGGCTCTGTCAAGTCCATTATTAAAATTTGAATTATTTTAATTTAATTCATGAAAATCATTAATGGTTCTAGTCGGGCTTATCTTATATATCACTTTTAATGTGTTGTGAACTAACCGTTTAAACTGTGACTTCTTGACGGAAAAGCATGATATTTTATATAATAAAAATACATTTTTTTTTGGTACTTATTTCCACAAAATATGTTTTGATCAGGACCGGTTTCGCTCATCGCGAGCATTATCAACCGATACAATTTACAAACAAGTCTATTTATACAAAATATTTAAGTTAAAGGCAGCAGGTATACAAAACCATGGGTTCAAGAACTAAGAAAAAATGTACAAGAAATCATACAATATTAATACAAATAATGAAAATTAGTTTAAAAATGAAATATTCGCAATCACTTATTAACAAACTTATATCACTTATAAATAGACTTGTTTATAAATTGTATTCTATCAGTTGATAATGCTAGCGATGAACGAAACCAGTCCTGTTCAAAAAATGTTTAATGGAAATAAGTACTAAAAATGTGTTTTTATTATTTAAAATTTTCTCATATAATTTAAAAAGTTCAAAAATATTTCATTTTGGCTTTGATTACCTGTCATGCCAAAGATTTTTTTTAAAGTTGATCATATAATTACTGTACGAAAATTGACACAAATATATGTGTATGCTTTTTAAGCATATAACATAAATTATAATTTAATGTTGATAACTGCCACTTTTCATTGGAAATATATTTTAGTGAAATGTCAAAAGACAGTTTTCAGCGTTATTTACAGTCTGTAACGGATTCGCTCATCGCGAGCATTATCGGCTGATATAATACCTATCGAAGCAAGGTTTTTAAATATGGTTTTATTTCACGTTGAAAAAATAGCAATGTATTTATTATAGTTATATATATATTTTTTTATAACTTAATTAGTTTTAATAGTTGATATCTATTTCGGCTTACGCCATCGTCAGAACTAGTTCTTATAATATTACGAATATTATAAAATTTTGTAGATCTAAAATACATTGCTATTTTTTCACAGTGTCATAATGGAGTTTTACCAAGTAAATGCCAATTCAATCAATAATTTGGTTTTTAACTACAAATTAGTGCAGTGGGGTTGATTTTATTTGTAAACTATTATATTTTTCTGTATGTAAAAAACTATTTAAACCTTTGGATTTGCATCGTAATAATTTTTATTTTTTTAATTGATAATGCTTGTGATAGGCGAAAACGCTTCTGGTCTTTATAATATAAAATTGTGGGAATAGAACTAACGGCTGTTTTTTTTATTATTTAAAAATAAATGCCAGTTTTCTTATAACTACACTCTTAAATTCAATTCATTATGTTTCATAATGTCACCTTTTAAAGGGTGGCCGTCTTCGCGATCACCTTATCGTTTTTCAGGACTATTTACAATTTTCACGCAGACAAAGTTATTCAAGCCAGTATCTTAATAACTGTCGTCGCGCTCGGTCGAATCGCTTTAATCCGCAACAGTTGACACAGCGACGGAGATTAATGTGACAATTAATTTTTACCATCAAACATTGTTTTTTTTTCTGCTTACCGCGACGTGAAATCAATTTTCGCATACATATTCATACTTTATAGTAAATTGACGAATAAAAATTGTGACATATCGTGAGTTATAGTGAGTATTTTAGTATCGACAGAGGAAATGGAATTAGTTTTGTGAGTGGGCTGCGAAAATTCGAGTGGGTGAACCGTAATACGGTCTATTTTCATTTAGAAAATGACTCCCGTTAAATACTTTGGAACTTTTGAGAAGCTGTGATGAAACATCGATTATGATATAAATTTGAGTGTCTGCCACTCGAAATAGTTTTTAACTTTAATATGCGAAACGTTACGTGTGATTCGAGCTAAGAAAAAGCACGATATTAGTTTAATACCGAAATTTTTGTCATTTGAAGAGTGTTTTTTATTACTAAAAACATATTTTTAAAGCTTGTTCTATTATCCTTTTGGGGCATCAATTTTTCCTTTAATATCAACAATAAGTTGTTATATTTAGTGCTGTATAAATCTGTATCAAGCACATGTAAAATAAATCTGAGATATTCTCTCCAATTTTTACCATCTCTTTTGCTTTTGTAAATAGAGAATATATATAATAATTTTCCTAACAGTTGCTTTTTACAGTAACTATCTTTATAGAATATCTTTCGCAAAAAATAGCGAATTAATGGCCTCGCTAAAATCTCACTTTTGAAATATTTCTTGTTGAATTAAGTTAAATTTAACCCTTTGACTGCTAACGTCTCGCTAACTGTTGAGACGGCTGATTTTACTGTGTTAATAGTTGATATCCGAATATATATGAATTGACAGTGGTTAAAACCTTCTTGTACTCGCCAATTATTGAGTTAATACTTGATTTTTCCTGACAAGCTCAATAATATTGTTTTAAGCCAATATTATTCAATAATTTTTTTAACGTCTATGCGTTTGAATATTCTTTAAAATGCTCAGCAGGGATCGAGATAAGAAAAGTAAATTTTTACTAATATGAAGAGTGATAACTGTCAATTTTTGGCAGGAAAGTATTATTAAAAATAAATTTTAAAAAAAATCGAATTCAATATATATAGAATTCAGTTAGACGTATTTTTTAATGGTTTCAACTGATTTCTAAATTTACCTACGAAAAATAGCATGGATCAATTTTACAGTAAAATACTAAAAAATACACACTTTTTACAAATCCTTATAATGTATAAATTGAATAGTGTCGATTTCTTTTAAAATGTATTGATTTTTCAATAAAAAATTGTATTTGACACTAAAGTGTTCAAAACTTACCTTTTATGTACTTCAGTGTTACAAATAGTCTCTAAACATCAGCATATATGTATAACATGTACATCAATTTTGTCTTCCTTTTTTAAATAAATCTTTTTTTTGTTTTGATAAAAATACATATTTATAGTATTCTAATCATCTCGGACAAAACAGAGAGGCGCGTTTTACATATTTCAATATTCAACATTTACAATTCCGACTTACAGAATTAAAAAAAATCGGTCCACTTTTTTACACTACGTATACTTTATTTCAAATAATAGGTTATATGCGAAATAACTTTGTACGCCAAAAATCTTTTTCAAAAATTATTTTAGCAAGATTTTACCAATACCACAATGAATTCATTGTTTATATTCCAATCTTTCTGGAAGCTGATAAAATTATAAGATAAAAAGTTTTTATGAATAAACTTTTTTAATATATAAAAAAACACAAAGAAATTATAATGAATTGGACAAAAGAAATGATCTAATGTAATCTCTTATCGGCACATTATGCTTGTGTTCATTTTTAATTTGCCCTTTGTATTTCTTTCTTCATAGAAAAACAACATTTCTCAATGAGCATTTGTCTTTTTCAAAAAATACGAAATTCGTTCAAAGTATATTGCAATTCAAAGACGAGTGTCAAAATATTATGAAGAAGAAGAGAGAAAGATATCTTTATTTAAAATATATAAAAATGGATTCAAAAAATAACATGCATCCTTATTTTCAGCATACGAAATTTTTATAATCATTATTTTGTACTGATGACTCTAATTTTAAAAGATTTCTTTTGAATGGAACGATTTTAAATAAAGAAAATATATTAGTAATATTATTAAGAAAAACGGTTTTTTAAGCATGATTAAAAATACCATCAGAAATTCTAACCTAAAATCATCTAACAGCATCAACCATTCGGTTACGATACTGGCTGGCTAAAACAAAAATAATATACTTACATTTTTTTAAAGAAATGCGTCTTAGAATTCAAATTTAGCATTTCAATTGCGTGTTTAGTGCCGATCAGGGGTTGGTAAGGTGAAAGTCCACAAAAGGCAAACTGAAAGTTAATTGCGTGTAATCTATGCGTGTAAACAATCTTTACCGCGAAAGTGCTAACAACGATTCAATAATATTGAGGAACGAATATTGCAGTGCAAAGTCAATATTTTACATTGCCAAAACGTGTAACCGGTAGGTACGATAAGATACACTGTTATCTTAAACCAGAAACTTATGGCCCAATCGCAACAGTGTAAATTAAACTATCCCACAAAACCGTGACCTAGTATATCATGTGTGTTATATATACCAACGGAATTGGCCCAGTGGTAATGCTACGTGATATTTTCGACGTAGAGTAGTTAAAAAAAACAATATTAAATGGCATTATAAATGAAATTTCTCCCTGCGGAATCACAATACCGTATGATAGTGCAAACCCTTTGTATATAGCGAATACCCGGCACGCGTTGCAATGCCAATCAAAGTGAACAACTAAAATTTCACTGCGAAGAGTTTATTCGAAAATTGAATTTAATTTAAGAAAAATCGATAGTTTGCAAAATTTCATTTGAAATTTAAAGCCTCAAAGTGTGACAGTTTCGCAAAGGTGGTACCTATTTAAAATAAAAACCAATAGTTTTTGATCAAATTCAAAATAATTGAATTGGACAAGTTTGGAAAATTAGCAAAAGTTTTCTTTCAGTGAAAAGTTTATTCCAAAATCAACTTTAGTTTATGAACAATTAGTGTACAAAATTCCATTGTCAAAGTGTGACATGGTTGAAAAACTTTTCAGTTGTGCTATCATGACGTCGTAGTAATCCAACAACCTTCACGAAGGAGGAAAGAAGATATTTTGAAAGTTTCAAACATTTTCTATCCTTTATATTAGCAATACAATACAAAAACAAACAGAAAACAATGTAAAATATTTTAATGTTTGATTTTTGTCAGTCGTTGGCATAGCAACCCTAGAAAAAATACAAATTATCATTTCAATTAAAATCTCAAATTTCTAAATTGTTTTCTTTACAGTAATAAAATTGGAAAAATACAACACGGTGAAAAAATAGCAATGTATTTTAGTTCTACAAAATTATTTTTAACAAATATAGTTGATAGCTATTTCGGCTCACGCCATCGTCAGAACTATGCTTAAACTAAAATTTGCTTATCTATATATAGCTGTGCAGAAAATGCACACAACACATCCTCTCTCCTGTTCCAACGGCCTAGCTTGTTATTTAACACAATGACACTAAATTTTCAAAATTCTAAATGAAACAATTTGAAAATTTAGTGTCATTGTGTTAAGTAACAATCTAAGCCGTTGGAACAGGAAAGAGGATGTGTTGTGTGCCTTTTCTGCACAGCTATATATAGATAAGCAAATTTAGTTTAAGCATAGTTCTGACGATGGCGTGAGCCGAAATAGCTATCAACTATATGTGTTAAAAATAATTTTGTAGAACTAAAATACATTGCTATTTTTTCACCGTGTTATAATGGAGTTCTACCAAGTGAATGCCAATTCAATCAATAAATGGAAAAATACACGTTGCTTAAAAATTTCGATTCAAACGCCTGCCAAAACCTTACAGAGAAAATAATAATAAACAGTCGTTACATTGTATTTTATACCGAAAAATATCCCTCACGATTATATTTTCAAGCAAAAACATAATTGAAAATATCGAATGAAGTTGCCTGGTGGAATTTCAATATCAAATTTGAATTGCTGAAACAATGAGTAATTACACATGTTTTATCACTGGCATCTTTAGGAATGACTGATGTCAGTCCGATTGCATCCGTATAGTATAATACCTGAAGATGCTGACGAAACCAAGGTTGTTAGTGACAAAACATGTAATGGTACAGAGTTTCAACAATTCAAATTTAAACAAAAACAGATTTTACATGCGTATTGTTATCTTAAATATTCGAACAAATTTTAGATATTTTAGCACTCATAAATCTCTATTCCTCTTCACGGAAGGTATTATGAGGGGAGACTCCATTTAGAAACACAGCAATAAAAGTTTGTTTCGATGACGTTAATATACGCGATCATAGTTTTCTGGGGGCGTATTGAGATTATATACATGTAATATTTTCTCGATAACAATGTTTTTTCATCGTTCATATTATTTACAATTTTATCAACGTGCTTATTTTTAATTCATTGTCATTTTTCTTAATTTGCTAAGTATTCAATTATTTTTTTATGTCTCATTTATATCATGATGATACAGATACAGTGTTAAGTTGTTAAAAAATATTATTAGAAACTTTCATCCCAAGTAATAAGCAAGTGTAACTATACATACTTGTATACGATCCTAAGACGAATATACGAGCTGTTAGCAAAACTTGTTATTAGTATAGAATAGGGAAAAAATGGTTTTTAATTCACGTAAGACTCACAAAAACGTTTATCAATTATATTTTCTTTTGCTGATTTACAATACCTCTAGTCAACATTCGTTCAGTACGCTTAATGTGAACGATGCGTATAAAGAGAGAATGTGTGTGTTTGTGAGCTACTTACATTTTAAAACTCATTCAATACATAATTTAAAAACTTACAAGTGAAGCAAATCACTTTGTATCATCTATAAAAATATCCACATTGGCAATGAATATAGACCGATTGAATTTACATTTACTCTATAGAATTCTATTATCTTTTTATTTAAATTAGATTTATATGTATTGTAATTCTGAACTATTTATAATCGAAACTAGACCGACGTAGTGCCATCGTCAGAACTAATTCAAATTATTACATTTAGTTTTTATATTGAATAATTATTCTGTTACTATATTTTATGTTTATTAATTATGCAAAGCTTGACTCAGTAGATTGCTATCGACTGTCCAATAGAGTTGATGGTCACGTAGCTATAATCAGCTGATCCGGTTAGTAGCGAATGCAAAATGCATCTAAGAATATTCTGAAATGCGGTTAAATGAGGTATCGGATACAAGAGTCTACCTTGGCACACTGAAAGATGTCAACGATTCTGTCAAATAATCGCGTACAATATTATCTGTCAAAACGTAAATTTGTTGATAATTAATCAATCTGAAAAACTGCAATAAAATCAGAACTCTAATATAATACCTGTAACCCTTTCCTTGCTGAGCTAATTAAACGATGCTCCAACACTGAGAACATCAAAAATATATCGATTATTAATTTTTGTGTTAATCTATCTGATGGATATCAGGACGTAACAAGTTAAATTTAAACAAAATACAAGCTTGCGCGTGAAAGTTTTAACACTTTTATGTTTTCCAACATTCGGCCATCTCAACAGTTGAGACGTTGACAGTCAGTCAATTGTTAATAGAGAGGATCACATTTTTTTCTTAAAATCAAGACCGCTTCAATGCGTAATCAAATTGTAGACTTTCGCCACTTATCGGCTAAGAAAAAAGGAAAACCTCAAAATGCGTGGTGTTTTGTATCAAATAAGGTTTCATCTGTTTATTGATTTATCTATCAATATTCAAATGACACATGGAAACGAAATGATAATGTTAACAACGCATTTGTACGATGCAATAGACTTTATTTCAAATAATAAAACCACATTTTTTGCATTTATATCCACAATATATTTCATGATCATAACCGGATTCGCTCATCGCGAGCATTCTCAACTGTTCAATTGCTCCTGATGAGCGAAACCGGTCCTGGTCGTAAAATATGTAGTGGAAATTACTATAAAATGTGTTTTTATTATTTAATATATCATGCCTTTCTATCAAGAGTGACATTTAACACGTTAAAACCCTTAATAGACTTTAGCCTCAACTAAAGAGTTATTCCAACACCGATTACTTCAAACAATAATTCATTAATAATTAATTATATCGACTGAAGGGGCTCGATGAAGTTTCAATATCGAAATTAAATTGTTAAGACTTTGTTTGATTCTCTATGTTTCGTCACTAACAACCCAGGTTTTGTATACACGGATGCATCAGATCAGTTCTGTTGCATTCGTGTGATAGAATGCCTGATAATGCCGAAAGGCGAAACCCACGTCGATAGTGACGAAACTTGTGGGATCGTACAAAGTTTTAACAATTCAAATCAAATAATTCACTAGTATTGGAGTAAAGCAAACGAGTGAAGATTGTTACGAAAAATAAAGGTATATTTTAATACAAAAAATAGCTTTCATAGGAATATTTTTTTAGATGTCAACTCTCAAAGCAATGTAATCTTTCGTCTCAATAGTTGATAAGTTGACAGTTCAACATTTTTTGTCCAAAAAAATAATTATTAAATGAAAGGCATAAAACGTAACAAGCCATTTTTTCACGAAATCACCAAGTGTACCTCAATTGCTTTGTTACACGAGTTGATTAATTTTTGGACTTCCCACCCCACACTTTGGAGAGATCAATTACTGCTGTTTTATTAATCACGTACATTTTATGTTCGAACCACATTCGTTTACTTTTTGGCAATACATCTCCCTCGCAACAGCTAAAGAAACAATGTTGACCTAATGAAATACACAAAGGGCTTCTTAATAATGAAATAGTAATAAATTGTTTTCGTTGACAATATAAAAAGACCAGTGTTCCTCAACACTTTTGACAGATATGCAATGTCGGTACAGAAAAAGTGTTTTATTTATATTGTAAATATATTGCCCAATTTAAGCCAAAACGGCTTTAGTGACAAATTACTAATTATAATAATATTGTGTTAATCAGCACAACTTCGTTTTGTCACCTTTTTCTATGCTTTGGAATAAATATACATATAAATACAATATTTTCCAATTCTTTTTGTTTTCGTGAATATTAGCAATTTGTCACGGACGCCTTTTTGGCTTACTTTGTATACTTACTTTTTATACACATAAATATAACAGTATGTTTGAAAATTAAAAGCATATCAAATGACATCAAAACTAAGCTGTCAATTAAAATGCCATTTACAAAAATTTGTGCTCTCGTAAAATTGAAATAGTATTAAAATTATGTTTTCGCACTACACAATTTGCTTGCGAACATTTTTTTTTTCAATAAAATGTGAATATTTTTTTTTCGTAATAGTCTGACTAGAGATGTTTCCCAATGGTTTCACGCGCGTCTCACTCACAAAAGAGTGATTTTTTTATGAATATTTATTGGATGGTAATTTTTAAATATATATTTGACACAACACACAAATAATATCCCAACACAGAATATTTAAAAATTAATTTAACACTGTTGGTGTGAGACAACAACATAATGAATATCATTACGACAGATCAGGCTGTATTTCGATGCAAAAAGTAACGCTTACACGAAAGTTTATACACTTTTAACTCGCTTTTTTACGAGTAAATTACCAGCATACAGAAATCAGCCGTCTCACATTGAGACGTTAGCAGCCAGACGGTTAAAAATCCTAATGCGGCGTTACATGAATTTGCACGATTTTGATGGATACATTTTTGGGTCAATTAAGCACTATACATTATCTAGACCTTGCTGGATCTTTATTTTATAACTCAGTAAACCTAATAAAGTTTTATGAGGAAGATTCCAACCAAAGTATCACGAGGTGATAAAAGTCACCTAAAAGTTTCGCGACAATTAAAATAGGAGATAAGCATTAAAACGTACATTATATACAATAATAAAATGATTTATTATCAGTCATTGTGTACATAATTATTGGGAACAAATAATGGTATTATTACGAAACTTAAAAGATGCGTGAAAGAAAAGTAAAAATATTGCCACTAGGGTCGCAATGCCTGGCGAATATATACTTATCGATATTTTGGTATTTAAAATATGAATACCGGTATTGTATAAATTGTTTGAAATTAGCAACCACATAATAATAATAAATGAAATTAATAACCACATGATAATTACGGCTTATTAGCATCATGACATCGGAATAATAAATCAATATTTCATTTTAAATAATAAAACACATTTTTAGTACTTTTTTTACAATATATTATATTTTAAGCGAAAACGGTCCGGGTTACAAAATACATTGTGGAAATAAGTACTAAAAAATATCATGCTTTTCCATCAAGAAGTAACAGTAAACACCTTGAAGGTGAATAAATCAATATTTAATGATTAAGATATTGTACTTCGCAAGCACAGAAATCTCGCTTACAACTTCATACAAATAAGTGCGACTTCAGGAAAAGCTTTTTTTAACCTATTGATCTCCAACGTTTGAGCTTTTAAGACTGCTTTTGTTTGTAGTTTACAGTGCAAAATCGTCCGTGTATAATAAAAATTTTATTTTAAAATATAGCATGGTTTGTTCTGATGACCTTTTATGAATTTTTGCTCATCAGCAACTCTATTGAATTGAGTATTTGTTGTTGAAACATTCTACCAAACGTACCAAACTAAATCTCTTTTTGTTTGCCCTTATGAAACAGGTGTGAAAAAACTGAAAAAAACTATAAAACCGGTTTTGATAACACCGATACTGCAATTCCTGAATATCATTTATATGTTACTATCAAACAGTTGGTCCTGGGTTGTCAAATTTAAGCCAACAAGATTTACATTTTTTTTTTTTTATTTAATTGAAGAACAGTGAACATTGAAAAATAGAAGAAGAAAATATTTCTACACAAAAATGTTGTAAATTTTAATTAAACCTGTGATAAAAAAAAACAATTGACACAAATGAAAATTGACTCTAGTTAGCATACATATTATAGTGTAAATTCAACATTAATCATGGTTCGCACATCTGATGGCCTGGACAACTCGCGGCCCAAGCTGCTGTCCATTAAAAAACTAGTCAAAGGCAGAAATCGCACCAGGCCCAAAGACAGAACCATCGGCAGTGTTGACGACTTTAACAAATTGTATCCGTTGGTTGCCGACAGTGAGGTCACGCCAGGATCCCTGGAGGTGTGGTCCGACCTGCCCGAGGAGATCAGGAACGACCCGTCCCTGGCGCCCTTCAGAGACCGCTACGAGAGGCAGTTCGGAGGTGAGTCGTCATATTATTTAGTAATTATCTCTATCCTAACTACCACCGTTCGTCTACCATATTTTATTAAAACACATACAATAAATTTTGTCCCACTTCAAGTCACTGACGAAATGTTACATAAAATATATTGTGGAAATAAGTACTAAAAAATTTACGGCCTGCAACATTTTAGATGCAACAGAACTGACTAAAAGATGAAACCCGGGTCGTTAGAGACAAAACATGTGGAATCGTACAAAGTTTCTACAATTCAAATATGATATTGAAATCCCATCAAGCACCTTCAGTCGATATCACAAATTACTATTATTATTTTTTGTATTACTTTAAATATCTTGCCTTTTCTTCAAGAAGTGACACAGGTAACACCTTAAAAGTTGTTTACTTTGATAGTTGAAACCCCCACTAATTAGCGGTTAGGATCACGTTGATTACCACTAAACTAAAAGATTTTTTCAAATAACTAAATTACTAAGCCTTAGGAAAAACATTTTTATGGTAAAACTATTTTTACAAAGCTACAAGCAAAAAAAACTGATATAAAATTTTCCATTAATTATTCATGGAAATATTGAGAATTTAGCAAAATAAACTGATATTATCTGAATGAGATCATCTTGTTATTCCTTGTGATCGAAATGTTGTTTTGTACGCCCTATCCTTAATACAATCTTGTGTCAATACAATTTGTTGTGATTAAATCAGCGATTGTCTAAGATGCAAAAATAATGGAATAGATAATATTTTTTGATACACACTAATTATAATGACTTGGTTTTATCTGATACGCCTTTATTTTTTATATAGATAATTAATTTTGTTTTATCTTTTTCCGGTGTGCAAACAATTTGATTAATTTCAATAAACATTTAGTCGGTATTTTTCAGTTTTAGCTGGGTAAATTTGGAAACTTTTTTCTACTTAATTTTTTTTTTTATCAATGAATCGCATTGCACTATTTCTCATATTAGGAAGGAAGTATTATCGATGTGCTGACGATTAACAATTTTACATCATAAAAACGTCGATATCGTATCTTTACAAGCTGTACATATAATAGAAAGCCATTGCTATTTCAGATAATCCTGACGAGACTATCTGCTTTTTAATTAAAAAAAGTGTTTCCGCTCCTGAAATACTCGATTAAATACGAGATAATGATAATTTTTGGGTTTCCGTTAAGTGTAGAGTAGCAGAGAAAGTAAATGATAAATAAAAAAAATATAGAAAATTCAGTAATCATAAACTCACTGTGAATATTTTTTCCAAACAATCGAAGATAATTCGAAATAGATAAAAAAAAATGGTTTTCGGGAATTCTTTCGACCACTTGAAAATTTCCATTTATTCAACCGTAATATTCCAACTCTCTCAAATACAATATAACATATCACTTAATTAGATCGAAGGATGACTAATATAACAAGAACTTGTAGGCAAAATTTTACTATATTCATCAATATAATCTCCTTCAATGCTGATAAATTCATTCTGACATTTGTGTAACCCTTTAATTTACCCTTTATTTTTTTTTACCGCTTCAGTCTTGGCAATCACCTCCTCATTGGAGCAATATCTCTTTTTAGCGAGCATTTGGTATATGTTTTCGAAACGGTAAATGCAGGAAGTATAAATATAAGGAGACCATTATATGTATATTAAGCATATTGATATTATAGAAGGGTATTGAACAAACACAAAAAAACTAGCTAATCGTTTTAGTTTATCAAAAAGTTTTTCATTTACAATATTAATAAGTTTTCAATATCTATAAAGAAGCAGAAATTTCAGAGTTTATATTAAAATCATTCTAGTATTGCTTGATTGATTTGTTTGGAATTGGAAATTGTCATACAAAGTTGTCCACGTTAGAGAATTTAGTAGATCATTATTTTGCTATCACGTCGGTATGAATTCGTAAATGCAAGATTAGCATTTTTATATGCTGCCATTATAAGTAATATGCGGATATCGTACATCTCACTTAGGAAAGCTACAGCTAATGTTTCAGATAGATATATCTGCTATCATTAGATGTTTGGCGACCTCTAAGCCAATGCGGCGATCGTGAGCATCATCAAACATCATTACTGGGCATCATTTGATGTCTGATATAAATACATAGTGTACGTACGTCAAGCGCCATTGTTGACGAAACGTCGGTCGAACGGCCGCTGATGATAATTATGATGAAGACGTGTCCTCAATTGAGGCGATCGTAGTGACTGATCCACTTGTCGTCCTACAGGATGTACGCTATGCAATTCACTTTTTGTCCAGCCAAACCGACCGCTTATGACGGCCGATAATCATTGCGATTATCTTGGCTGGAATTGGCCAGTGAATGACTTTCTCAGAGGGTAAAAAGATACCACCGGTCGCAACCAGTTAAATTCTGATGCAGGTGTTCTCAAAGTATTAAACAAACAACAGTTGAATACCGACATATGTTCCCGCGTCTATTGTCATCAGAACAATGTTAAATAATCCCGCATTTAGATTTAGCGATTTACACGATATATCGTTTAAATATTTTGATCCCGCAAAAAATATTATCGCTTTTGATCGTTCGTTTCATTTTCGAATGCGCCATGAAACTTAAAATACTTTTTTCTATTGTATACCAAAGATATAATAAATAAATCTATTATAGAATTCAGCGAGCTTGAGAATTCTTTATTTTTCATTTTTAAAGTTAACTGTCACTTCTTGATGGAAAGGCATGATATTTTAAATAATAAAAACACATTTTTAGTACTTATTTCCACAATATATTTTTTGATCACCACCGGTTTCGCTCATCGCTAGCATTATCAACTGTTTTTTTTTTTTTTTAATATATAAATTGAATTTCCGAACTGAAAATGAACATGTTACTGTTAACTAATACTTCCAGAATTTTATAATACAAAAATCAGTAGCGGTTTCGCTCATCACTAGCATAACTGCGTTATTGACTATATCCTTTTTTTCAATATAATGCCTTTCCGCCAAGAAGTGACAGTTATAACTTCGAATGTGAAACAAATTGATACTTATTAAGGCACGGTGAAAAAACAAAAATGTATTTTTGTTCTAAAAAAATTATAAGGTGTATAGTTGATAGCCATTTTGGCTCACGCTCTCGTTACAGGAATTATTACAAGTACACGCCAATTCAACTTTTTAAAAAAACGAATGCATCGAAGTAATAATAAAATCAAATTATTTCAAGCTTTCCCACATTTTCGTTTTTTTCGTATTATTTTAAAAACGTAAAATCGGGGTTTCAACATATATTCTATAAGAAATATCTTATATAAAAATCGAAGCTATGTGAATTAGTTTTCTGTTTAATAATTTAATCTGCAATAATCGGTTATGATAACGTGGGAGTACTGTATTACGCATGTACTATATATATTGACAGGTTATTGCCAACAGTCGTTTGATACCAAAATATACCAATATCAATAATATTTGATAACCTTTCGAAAAAAAAATGGTTTAATTTTTTTAACCATTTCCGCTTAATGTGGATCATTTGAACTCGCAATGTAGCCAATCTCGAAATATTCTACTAGAAATGCTTGCTAAACAGCCGTCTTGACGAAGAAACCATTGATAGAATGATAATGCTGTTGAAAGGATTTTTGGTATTGATTGAATTGGCATTTACTTGTTAGAACTCCATTATATCACGGTGAAAAAATAGCAATATTTTTTTTATCTCTACAAAATTAATATGATATATAGTTGATAGCTGTTTCGGTTCTAATGGTTCTAATTAATAGTTGTGATGAAGGCGTGAGCCGAACTATCTTATCAATTATATGTCTTAGAATAAATATTGTAGAACTAAAATACATTGCTATTTTTTCACCGTGTTAGGAATTTTGGTAATGTGTTATTTAATTTTATTAATCGACTGAATATGCTTGATGGAATTTAAGTTTCAAATTTGAATTGTTGGAACTTTGTACTATCAATGTATGTGTTATTTATTTAAATATAATATTTAATCATTTTATAGAATAATAATTTATTTAATGATATCAATGTAATTGTAATGTACATTATATGTATATATCTTGGTTCAAGTTGATTTAACGTCATATTAGTACTTTTATCTGAAAATTACTTTTGTGACAGAAAATATTTATATTACATAAAACTTGTACTGATGTTTCGTGAAATTTAAATAATTTGTGATTTGTTTTGAATATAATATTTGGTATTTATCTGATAAGTACGTTTCAGACAAAATGAACGCAGTAATCCCGAATACTTCTATAAATCATCAGAGCCAATAATTTAATGATCCAATTCTTGACGTAATGAACGCGTTCTACACGTGGAAGTACTTAAAAAAATTGATATAGCTGGCGATTTTATCGAAATTGTTGGTAAATGTCGACATGTCTGATAATGAAAGCCTCAATTAGGATCTCATCTTTATCGACGTCATAAATAGTTTATCACCTTTAGTATTATAATTTACGTACTACTTAGAATAGCGATGAATAATTGTGTATTAAATTACCTGAAGGTCAACATTCATTGGTGCAGGGTTGCCACAGGCATTTTGTCGGGACTGAACAGATAAATTTCCCGGGTCCCGCATTGTACAGGAAATTAACGATTTGTTTTACGTAAAAAAAGACGTTTCTATAATATTTAAAGAGGATCGCTAATTTTTTGCCGATAACATGGTGTATATTTTATTTTTTATGCAATTTGCGAAATGTGTTAATATTTCATCTTAATATTTTTTTATGAATAAAAACGTAAGATTTTGTTCAAAATATTTACTATTATATATATGTTAGTACACTAAATTCTTAACAATAACAATAAATCACAGCAATTTTCATAGAAGAACAATTCTAAGTGGGCAGCAAGCGTTTGAAGAACTTGATCAAAATGGTTTTACTGTGAATATATTTTTTTTTAATTTCAATGTTTAACGCGTTAACTATAAATATGAAAAAAAACGTTGGCTTAAAAAACACAATCCACTTTTAAGCATATTGAAATGGCGGAAAGATCGAAGTATTCAAAACGGAAAATTAAAAGATTCAATTAAGAAATGTTTTTTAATAATTATCCCGGCTTATTTTCAGCTCCCCCTCATTCTGCAGGCGACCACACATCGATCCCGGATGAGCTTCATTCGGACTGCGAGCGCCAGGTTACGAAAGAGAGCCTGTCGAACGGGCGAGGGAACCACTTGGCCATCGATCACAACCACCACCATGGGTCTACGGGGAAGCTGTCCGGTGCGGGGTCGGCATCCGGAACGACACTCTTCGAGGGTGCGCCCTTCATACCGGCGATCACGAAAGGAGACCAGCACAAAGTCAGCTTCCTCACTAACAATATGGTGGTCGATGGACAACCCGGACTTATGTCAAACAAGTAATTATTTTCCGAAGAATAATAAATTTAATTTCAATCACATTAATATATCATTGTGTGATCAAAAGACAATAAAGATTATTAATGTATGCACACCTATTTTTCACCATGTACATAACTGCTAACGTCTCATCTAGTGAGACGTCTGATTGTAGAATATTGATAATTGATACTCAATAATATAACAATGTTTACGTTGTTGAAACTTTCTTGTATAAACAAGTTTATATGTTAAATACATATAACCTGATTTGTTTTAATAATATCCATAAGTTTGTTCAATACTTAACACTGCTGAAGTAGTGAAAATGTTAAATAAAACAAATTTAGTTTCATATATAATAATATATATCGATAAAGAACTAAACACTTTTAAATAAATAAAAAAAAATGATTTTAACTGTAGAAACTAACATGAAGTCAGAATTAATTTTATTAACTACTGCTTTGGATACATAATGGCATTAGATTTGAAAAAATAGTTTTGTAGTGTTTTATAATAGTTTCATAATGCATATGAAATTAATTTCTTAAACTAATTGACTATTAAGTAACATAAGATGTTGTACAAGAATCGGCTACAGTTAAAAATTTTTTGGGAACATTGTGCCTTAGAGATATTTTCTGATCTTAATACAAAAATCTTGGGCAAAATATCACTTGACAAATTATTGTTATTGACAGTTATTATTCATATTGTCGATAAATTAAACTAGTCTCATGAAGAAAATATAGCAAAGAAAAAATAAGACTTCAAGTTGTTCGTTCAAAATTGGTTTACTGTTAAGTTGTACCCTGAATAATTCTAAAAAATCCTGATGCATAATAATTTCATGTTTTAATACTCTTTGATGCAATATTTAAACACCTTCTTTGGCGTTGAAATAGAAATTCTGTGATAGAAAATGATTAGCGAATGTCAGTGTGTTTATTTTATTTTGAAGTGCTGACATTGTTACCTATTCATTATGAGTAGCAAGTGACGAGTTAAAAATTAATTTGTTTACACTTTCCACTAGCACTATTCAAGTGGGATCGACCAACTGAATAATGAAAACTTCTTTATTTTTACTATTTAATTACTTAATAGTGCAATTCTATCCATAAAATAATAATTTGTCCACAATTGGACTTCGAATTGATTATTATTAAACAATCTTTGCTTATTTTTTATTACAATAAACTTTACATTTTAGATTTTGGTTGGTGGACGAGTTTAAATGAAAAATCTTCTTTAATTTTAGAAATGATATATTTTTTTACATGAATTCGAACTCTATATTTCAATTTCTGTTTCCAGCCATAAAGTGCCATTACATCCATCAAAGTTACCACACGACCCACTTGGCCACGATGATATGGATGCAGTAACTGGACAAAAAAAGGTAAAACAGTTTTCATAATCATTTCAAATTATTTTGTTGATTCGTTCAAAATAAGCCAACTCATTAATACAATGTGCATTGTTATTGTATATATATTTGACTTCTATTGCGTGTAACATATTTCAAATGTTATTTAAGAGTTGTAAATCATGTCACATATTTATTTAAATTGATAATGTGTATATAGTACATTGAAGGGTTATGATCAAAAACATTCAGCATATAAAAACACTTCAGCAGGCCTGAGAATACATTTTAAAAATATTTTAATTTAATCAGTGTACAGCTGATTTGATTTGAGAATATTGTTTTCCCTCATTTCAACAAAGGGCTCGCAGGTCTATGTCACATTTTCAAACAATTATATTAAATATTAGTAATAGAAATGTTTTTCTGAAAAATGTGAAAAGACAACATCAATAAACCAAATTACTACAAAATAACTGCAAATTTCATCGAAAACATAAAGCAATGATGTACTACAGCTTTAATTATAATATTTAATGATGGTTATTGATGGTTCGAAGTGAGAATTAAACAATATTTAATTAATTATCTTGATGTGAAGTATGATTTTTTATGTTTGATTAAACTGTGATATATAATGATTTTGATGGTACCAGATTAATGCAATTAAGATCGATTAATTGTCGGTTTTATCTATTGGTGTCAACACACTTGCTGATTTATCGGTTAGTAAATAAATATGAAAAACATGTGTGCCAAGTTCATCGTTTTGTGAAGAACTTTTCACACTTATTATTGTAGTTCAATTAGTAATATGATTCAAAAGTAAGAGAATGACAAAGGATTAAATCATTACTGTGTTAACAGAACAATTGTACATATCTCATCTTTACATAAAAATAAAATCATCCGGTATTTTTTTACGGCAAGTTTTGCCATCAAATAAATATTCACTTTCTATTGTAGTAACACGGCGGAATCCTTTTTTTTCTTTTTTCAGTAGAACTTGTAAAAAAAGATGAATACAAAAAAGTCTTTGATTATTTCTGATCTCTTATGCTAGAGTTCTACCTTTCTTTATATGAGAGATTTTAATCCCAAATCAGAATTTTCGTAGGAGCGAAAGTGAGCACTGAGGTTCCAATAATAAATAACTATTCACTAACATTAATAAATTATTATCTAAATTGAAAATATTTAACATTTTTTGCGCTTTATGCTATGGATATAGAAATTGAGATGTGTGCTGGAGATTATTGTCGGTTATTGTTTGATTTTAAACAGTCTACAATCATTTTTTGATGACATCAAAGGACCAAGCGCTATTTTGAGTTCCTGCAGAATGTTACCAACATACGGCATGGTCGTGTCTTTTAATATTTCAATTTAGTACTTCTTTACACCAGCTTTTGTCGCCCCACAGAAATGCTACTGAAATTTGAACGTTTTGCTCAGTAGGTGATTCATCAGTGGAAACAATGTGAACTGACTCTATAGCAGCATAGCAATTTATTTAGTATTGTAGTATCTGTCTTTATAATAATAGGCGAATAGGAAAAGAATGATAATCAAGGTGACAAATGCTCGGCAAATATAGAATAAAATGTGTGACGTAAAGGCAATAGAATCCTTCATAATTCTGATTGGGATAGAAAGTTTTAGTCATATATGATGAATTGGGGCAATATTTGTTTTTCCGGGAAGCTCTGAACACAATTACAATAGGTCAACAATACTAACACTCTTCAATCATTTTGCTAAATTCAAAAATTTACAGGTAATGGAATAGGCAAGTAAACAATGCTTCTTAAAAAATTAAGTCACGGCATTTTAGTGTGACAATAAATAATTTTTGTTTTCAGGTGAAGCCATGGATCAAAAACACAAAGATCGCCATTTTACTTGTCTGTTGGGTCGTATTCACCACAATTCTGATGCTGAAGAATGAGAAGGTAGAAATAATCAGACAGCTTTCGGTGCCTGTAAACAGAACCAAGAGTGAGTTGAGAGAAACTGTACAAGGCCATCAGCCATATTTCTTTTTTTTCAATTGGAAATTGAAAAATTAATCCATGGATTATAAGTATTAAAAAAAACAATAACAATTAATTATTTTAGTGCACTTCCTATACTTACATACACTTATATATACTTACATACTTCCTATAATAAAATATGAGAGAAAATAACTTCCACTTTAAAAATAATTTGGCTGTATTTGATAAAAATTTATGTTATATATTTTTAATGATGTTTACAACAGCTCACTGACCGATATATTTGACACTGTTAGAACATAATTGGTTACTTAAATCATCACGAGAAGCTTATGTAATTATATGTAAAATTTAGCGCATTAAATTTAATGAAGTATTTATTAATAATATTGTAAATGTTCATTTTTCTAGAACAAATCAAAAAAGAATTAGCACGGTCAGATGATTGTTTGTATATCTATTCTGAAACAGTGTAAAGAGATTAGCTTGATTAAGCTTAAGTATTAAAGTTCTGACAATAGCGTGAAGTCAAGTTGGCTATCAAAAACCTTTCAAAATCTATTCTGTTGGGAGTGAACAAGCTTGAAAAATGTTTTATATCAGTGAAAATTTTTTACTGTGGCAGCATTCTAAGCATCAGCATTTTGAAATGTCTCACTGTCACACTATAATTCCATTTTAATATGGGATGGAAATAGCAGTTGCATTAACAAAAAAAATGACTCAACAACAAGTCGAGTGTATTCAATCTATTCGAAAGTATTAATATTTTTACAAATTAATAAGTAAAAGACATTTTTTTTTAAACATCAATATTAACTCATCATCAGTTATTGGCTGAACATGAGAATGTTTGTTCTATTATATATGGTTGATGACTCAATTAAATTTTTAAGAGATGCTCTCAATAAATTTTGATGAAAATATTTAAAATTTCTTTTTTCAGGTTTTCTCTTTCTGGAGCCTCCTATAAAGAAACGAATATCCATCGGATTTAGCGGTCCATTCTTACCTGAGCAGTATGGAAACCTGTCTAGTAAGTGGCTTCGAGCTTGGGTGGAACTAGTCAGCGTTAAAGTACCAGTCACCGTGGATAATATCAGCACGTTGGATCAAGAAGATGTCATATATCAAAAGGTTTGCATGACATCAATTGTCTATCACTAAGATTATTTATGCATTTATCATAAAATGTATTTGTTTGTTTCACGGTTCTTTCAAACAGCATTGTAAGTGGATACATTTTTCTTACTGCACATTTTCACTTATATGTTGACCATTCATAGTAAGATTCTGTTTCTCAGTGACTAGTTTAGCTTAAATAATTTATAATTAATATTTAGTTTGACTTTTGTTATGCTTAATTGCAGACCCTCTCAGACAACTGGTACATTCCGCTGGTATCAGACGATATGGTTGATTTTGTGCCAGACATTCACCGAGTGCACTCTTTCTTCTTGGAGAATATAACCCTTGGTTCGACAACAATGTCAACTGTACTGAATTCATCGCAGCCCGACCTTCTTCGACTGAGGATATCTAGCGACCTCGGAGTGATCACACCTGTAGCTCTAAGCTATGACTTGAACCCGATCGATATTCAACGCGGAGTATTAATGGCTGCAGCTGTATTAGCCGGACTGTATGTTCTCATAGTATTCGAGGTTGGTAATCGTTGCTATATTTAATCATAGTATTTTTACTTGAGTGTTTCTGGATAGTTTTCGATAAATAATAACTGTTTTAAATTTCCAGATTGTTCACAGAACGTTTGCTGCAATGCTCGCATCGACAATGTCGGTCTCGATTCTCGCTGTGTTGGATGAGAGGCCTTCTACTTCAGAAGTCATATCGTGGATCGATGTCGAGACTCTTTTGCTACTTTTTTCAATGATGGTTCTCGTAGCAATCCTATCTGAGACGGGAATTTTTGATTATTTGGCAGTATATGCCTACAAGGTGAGAATCAGTAATACAATCAAAAACTAGTTATTTTTTTAACATAGTAATCACTTGTGGCATGCTTTTTTTTATCATGTTTGTTAGGTCAAAAAATTTTCAAAGTTTCACATTTATGCACTCAAATTTAAACAATTGGTGCTTTTTAAATGACTTGTTTCTTTGTATTTTTGGCACTGTGCATTAATATCAATTCAATTTGCATTATTAATTGTTTATGAGAATACATGCATTAAAACTTTTACATTTACAGTAGTCTTATTTCGGTTACCCTTAACTTGTTGTTGCCTTCAATATACACATATAATGAAATGTGTAGCAATGAAATGTAATGTCTTATATTATTTTCTTTTAGGTTACTGGAGGAAGAGTCTGGCCATTGATAAATTATCTCTGCCTTTTCACTGCTGTGATGTCTTCATTCTTGGATAATGTTACCACTGTCCTTCTTATGACACCTGTTACTATAAGGTAATTATTTTTTATTGCATACTTTTTTCGTACTACTGCCATCTATGATTTGTTAATATGTTATAAAACATTTTAAATACAGATATTATTTCAGTTTTTTTCTCTTAAGGTAATAAGCAATGAATTCTCATAAAAACAATATTAAATAGTATTCAACGTGATAAAATATATTACTAGTTTATATGAACACCCCGCAACTAAATGGTTTATACAATTTTATAACAATTAGTTATGTATTCATTTTAGGCTTTGTGAAGTAATGGAGTTAAATCCTGTACCGATACTGATGGCCATGATTATTTACTCAAATGTGGGAGGGACCTTGACACCTGTCGGAGATCCACCAAATGTGATCATCGCTTCAAATTCTGAAATCGTAAAAGCTGTAAGTCTCTACATATGTAAACATTTTTTTAGATCATCCAAATCAGACAAAATAGAATATTTATTTGACTGGCCAATGTCTATTTTCAGGGAATTGACTTCACGACATTTACAATGCATATGAGTTTCGGAATAGTTCTAGTGGCTATACAAACCTACATACATCTACGAATTTACTTCAGAGACATCAATAGCCTTAGGCATTCTGAGCCAAAACACGTCCAAGGTAAATCTTTTAAATCAAATCTTTAAATATAAATTTATATCAAATTGTCACCTTACTTGCTCTTAATGTATAGAATACAGCCTTGCTTTTTTTAGCTGTCATAAGCATTCTTCTTAATATCATTAAATCAATTAGATTTAGACAAAATACAATCATAATCAAATCTTCAATTAATTTTTTTGAACTTATGTTCTTTCAAAGATATCTGTGATAATTGGTTTTATAAATGATCGATAAAACAAAGTATTGTTTCTACGTCAATCTTTTTTAAATTTGTGAAATACATTCTGTAAACATTTACCTTTTTTCTGCAGGTTCACTATCAAATATTTTAAAATACTATTGCTGGTCTATATAGTAACCAATTCCCTATGAGCTGATGATAACAATTTCTTTTTCAGACTTACGTCATGAAATATCCATTTGGCAAAGGGCTGCTGCCTCTTTATCGAGTTACTCAAAAGATGAAGATCTGGTGCGTGAAACGCTCATGAAGAAAGTGAACAAACTCTTAGCTCAGCTAAAGAAGAAACTGAAGCATGGGGGTGCCGGGGGTGAAAACTACAGAGCCAACTTGCAAGAACTCACTATGAAGGTGCTCGTTATGTTTATACAAGAATATTAAATATTTTCAACTTTTTACTGTTAAGTTTTACAGTAAACCAGTTGTTTTCCTTGAAAATCCACATAATATTGCTAAAAATGATGGCATTATCTAGTAAATTTAATTTTACATCAAAAATTAGCATGAAATCATACCTTGGATTCAAGGTAACTAATAAATTAAGCAAAATTTAAATGTCATCTAAATATGAAAAAGTCACCATCATATGCAATTTTTAAATCGAAATAAAAGTTTTGAAAATTTATTGTTGAATTAAATTTCCTACAGAATGATATTTAGCAGAATTGAATCGATTTTCAAGGAGAAAAATCGTAGCATGCTGTTAAACATTTCCTTGTAAAAATTATAAAGATCAATTTCATCACATAAGCTTTATCAGTTTCTTTACAGTATGGCTAATACTTTGTTCATAATTTTTTTTGATTACAGTATCCGATTAGAAACAGGGTGCTCTTGGTGAAATCAGCAGTGGCCGTCCTCTTTGTGATTATAGTATTTTTCCTACATTCCATTCCAGAATTACGTGAGTAAATAATTGATTTAAATACCACTACTCCAAAAAATATGGATAAAATTAGTTGTCTCATTTGAATGCATTTATGAATATTTATATCTTTTAGAGTGTGTATTTACTAACATACAATATTTCAGAGCGACTGTCACTAGGCTGGACTGCCCTGTTGGGAGCGCTCTTGCTGTTGATATTAGCAGACCGAGAAGATATGGAGGCAGTCCTGGCGAGAGTAGAGTGGTCTACGCTGCTGTTTTTTGCAGCTCTCTTCATACTTATGGAGGTTATTAGCTTCTCTTTAACTTTTAATTGCAATAAATATGCAATACAGAGTAAAATCTTAAGATATAGTTATTGATAGCTAAAATAATCATGTAGCATTTAACTACGGTCCTGATAAATTCTGATAAAAAAATAACCATTATAAAAAACTCTTAATGTACCATGGCAATATTGGTGATCTATGCTGCTTGTAATAATATGTTTTGCGTTATGGTTATTTAAAAATACAGTTGAATATCAATTCTACATTTTCAATGGATCCAAAGAGAACCAAAAATTTACATTACATTCAATTATATCTTTGGAATAATGGTGTAAATGACAGAATAGAAAATATTCAATATAAGCAGCCAAAAGCGATACTATTTATGATAGGTCCAAAATATTTAGACTTTAAATTGATTGTAGTCAATAAATTGGTGTACGTTAATTGCAAGATTATTTAAAGTTGTTTTTATAGGAACTGTAGAAAAAGGAATGAAACCTGCAGGAAAATGATCCACTGTATTAAAATGTAGTTATAAATATTTTTTTTTGTTTCAGGCTCTTTCTAAGTTGGGTCTTATTGACTGGATTGGCAAGCAGACAGAAAATGTGATATTATCTGTTTCGGAAGAATCAAGACTAGCAGTTGCTATCCTGCTAATATTATGGGTAATTTTTGACATCATTGATATTCGATTTATATTATTTTATGACTTTGGTCATCCTCTCCACTAACTAATTTGTAGTACATTTGTAAACAGTATTATATAATTAAATGGTTGCAGGTTTCGGCGATAGCTTCAGCATTTGTGGATAACATCCCACTTACAACAATGATGATTAGAATAGCAACGTCTTTAGGAAACAATCCTGAGCTCAATTTACCTCTTCAGCCACTTATATGGGCTCTGGCCTTCGGAGCATGTCTCGGAGGTACTGTATACATTATAGTTCTGCAATATTACATCTTCTAATCTTAATAACTAATACTTATGATGAAAATTGATTGTTTTTTGAATATTTGTTTTTTTAGGTAACGGAACATTGATTGGTGCCTCAGCAAATGTGGTGTGCGCAGGAGTAGCTGAACAGCACGGCTACCGCTTCACATTCATGGAGTACTTCAAAGTCGGATTTCCCGTCATGTTGGGAAGCATTGTAGTAGCGACAGGGTATCTGCTCGTTTGCCACTGTGTTCTGCAATGGCACTGACCCTCAGTTAAAACTAGTTTAATAAATTACTTTCACTGAGAGACGATTTGTATGTAAATCTGAATGTCACGTCAAGATATGTTTATTTGTCTGTCGAGTCTTCATGACTGAGGATTGTGCCCTCTGGAATAAAAGTTCTTTGTTCATGCAAGTCTCTATACTCCTTCGTTATGTTACTCACCGTGCAGTTTACTGGATTGTTTCATTGTATTACTCAATTTATACTCTTGTTCATTTATCACATTTATTGTTTAGTTTAAGTGTTCAAAAAGTATACATAAGTGCAGTTACAATTCTAATAATGTTTCAACAAGACGTATCGATAATTTCGTGAAACTTTATAACATCTAATTTTATCTGATATATTCATTGTTAAAAAATTTTACTGATTAAAGTGTACATATTTTAACCATTTTTTTGTTAATGAATTTATCTTTGAGAGTATTTTAGTAGCTTTCTGTTTAAATTGAGATCATTTTTTCACTCAAAAATAAATATTTTAGTCAATTTTCTTTATAGATGAATTGTGCAATCGCAGCTAAGCTTATTTCAACATTCAGTAAACATTTCAGATTCACAGAGTCGACTAAAATTAACAACGTTTTGACTTAACATCTGCTACATAAAAAAGAATAAAAAAACTTAAGATTAATGAAAGTTGTTTGAGATTTCAAAATATGACTAAATTTAACTCTTTTATACAATAGAGTCCTCGATAATAGTGTTTCCCAAAACGCATTTTTATTATATACTACTTTAAAAGAAAATTCACATTTATCAACCACATGTAACTAAAGAAAGAATGTTTCCTCTGATTTTGTATGAGAATTCCTAAGATTTTCGGTCACGTGCCCTCTTTATACCACATTATCGGGCAATCTATTGTAGTTCCATCATTCAATTATTATTCTAATAATATTTTTGAAATAATTAATTATTTTTTTTTCTCATAAAGCACACAAATAATAATACTTTATTTATTAGATAGCCAATAATTTGTTTAATTTATAAGATTATTTAATATTTGTGAATAATTGTAATTAACTTTGTTATGTGTGGTTTTATCAACTGGATGCTTCAAATGATATTTTATTCTTTTTTTTTAAATGACATTGTATTATTTTTAAATATTTTTAATGGTAACATTTTCAAAAGATAAAACGTTGACGATATTATTGTTTATATTTTGCATCCATATTTTGATTATGTGTCGTCAAGTTAGTTTTAATTCCATGATCACACTTAAAAGGGTTAAGCATGTTGTCCACTAAAATTTTCAAATTATCTTTCGATTTTTCAAATCTAAAAAATTTGCTCATCTTGGCAATGTTTTTCATTTATAATAGTATTTATTATCAAGAAAAAATATACTTTAAATCTAGAATCAATATTCTTTCTTTTAATGCTTAATTTTAAATTATATTTTTAATATGTCAACCTGATAGATGTCTGGCATTTGTTTCATTTCATGCTTCACGGTTCTCATCAATAAAAAGTATATTTGTTACAAAACTGAATGTATTGACATCTCTGAACCAAAAATATAAGATCCATTGACATCAAATTGATCATGGTAATATTCCTGTTTTTTTTTTTTGTTCTCTACAGTAATCGTCTATGTATTTAAAAACAAAAAACATTGTTCATAAATGCTATTTTATCTTTGTTGATCAAAATTTTATAAAATGGGTTTTTTAAAAGGAAAAAAGAACAGTTAGCACCTAGTCAAATTATTGAAAATCAATAATTTTCTTGTTTTATTCAAGCATTTATTATAAATTTTTAAAAATCATTTATTTTTAGTAGTACTTTTATGTTCATATTATTGTATTAAGCCACTTTTAGTATTTCAGCTCATATATTTTATATTAATTTCTATTTTAAACTTTTTGGATATTAGAATTAAATTGTAAAAAGAAACAATTATGAAAGTTTTTTCTTGTTTTATTCAGCGTTGAATGATGAATGAAATTATTGTTGCAAAATGCAAGAGGGCTTGAATTTTTACTGTCTTATTAAAATATATATTAAAGGGACCAATTTTGCCATAAATAGTTACTTGATAAAGTAGCCTATAAAGTCATTTATTTGTGGCCATTTTTGTGAAAATATTAAATCAATGATATTATGTAAATAAACTTTTGTAATATAAATGATTTGTAAATAAAATTAATTATAAGCTATGTTCAAATAAAATAAATTTAATAAAAGCATTTAACTATTCAACAATGTTTTATTTCAATCAAACAGATATTAAAATAATTGTCATAAAATTATTTTTTCGTTAACTATACCCCAAAATTCAACAAAATTTTCAATTTTATTTCTGTACAATAACAAGGGTTTTATTTGAATAAAGAAACAAGAAAATATTTGACTTCAGTTTGTGCTTATGTATTTTTGCTACCAAAAGTATTATAATATAATAACTGGAGAAAGTAAAATTTAAAGTGTAATTTAGTAAAGTAAATTTAAATGTAAAGAAAGAAAAGAAAAAAAATAGTATTTTGTGACAATATTCAAGACAATAGCCCATCAAAAATTCATAATGAATCTACAGTAAGCATATCAAATAAACCATTTCGGCAATAGCTTTTTTCATCAGCAAAAATTCATAATGCAAATTTATTATTTTTTTTTTTTGACAATATTTTGCGACAATATTCAAGACAATAGCCCAGCAAAAATTCACAATGAATCTACAGTAAGCATATTGAATAAACCATTTCGGCAATAGCTTGTTTCATCAGTAATTATTCATAATCCAAATTTATTTTTTGACAATATTTTGCGACAATATTCAAGACAATAAGCCCAGCAACAATTCACAATGAATCTACAGTAAGCATATTGAATAAACCATTTTGGCAATAGCTTGTTTCATCAGTAATTATTCATACTGCACATTTATTATTTATTGAATCTTAGTATTATTGTTGCCAGATCAGCATAAATCATTAGATATTTATACTGTATCATAAGTCATAATATTGACACCAGAAACCTCATGTTATCAAACCACTCCATAACTTCATAAGGTGACGTATAGATGGCGCTATTATTGACAAATTTGTATAATTTTAAAATACCCTCATATTGATTATACAACAAAATTTTCTTGATATACAGACCATTAGCTTATAAGTTCCAGTGGTTTTAGTGACAACTCTTTTGTAATTTTCAAACCAAACCTAAATTTCTTGTTTACCTACAGTGCTCACACTGAGGAATCCCAATTATTCACGACTTACCCTCCAATGCACTAGTCATAAGCAATTGAATTGAAATAACTGGAAGAGAAAAATTTGGGTGTATAAATAAAGTATTCCAACAATTATTACAAAATCAAATATTTATTTCAATAAAAGATATATTCACATTATCTAATATAATTAGGAACCTAGCAATAACATATTATTACATCTCAAAGCTCTCTTAAAATTAAAATAAATTACATGTTAAGTATTCTTTCATATTATAATTTTTCTATTTCAAATACTTTAGTTATTTTTTACTACGCCTACCTAGTTATCATTAATTACGATGACGGGTGAAATATTTGTATTTCTTTACTTTTTTGTGACTTATACATTTTTAATATTTAGATATGGCTTGCTTGTATTAAAATGTAGTATTCTGAACACAAACTTTCATATTGTTTAAAAGACAATGATTGTATAGTCATAGAGATGCAACATAAGAATGCCAAATTATTTATTTTGATCATTATAAAATATATTTATGAATTTTATCTAGGGACCTGTACAAAAACTTTTTGTCATCTGGCCATAGAGATTAAGTCTGTTACTTGTACATGTTTTTATTGGCGGATTTTTTTGCTATAGTTTATATCACGGTTCTGAACACATATTTTTTTATTCAGAAACTACTTTTCTAGATAAAAAACATAATTCATGGCCAAATAGTGAATCGTATGCTTATTTATTTAATCAATACTTACAAATAATTTTTGATTTAAATTCTTTGATAGTATAAAAAAAATTATGAAGTAACGCAACTTTGCATCAGATATTAAAAGTGTATCAATTACTCTTTTTTCTTAATTTTATAATGGTAAGCATGTGCTTTAAATTTCTATATACTATATCGGTTCATTTAAAGTTATTTATTATTAAAGTCTAAAAATCCAATCAAAAAGGTCCACAAACAATGTGTTAAGAGTCCTTCCACGAATGTACAATCAGTAAAGTCAAACATGGTTTAACAATGAAACCATATTATATTCTCTATGCAGTAACTTGAATATTAAAATTATTATGTATTGGAATTAATACTTGAAAATGAGTATTTTATAGAAAGAGTTAAAGGAATATATTAACATTTTGATAAACACAAAATTAATATTTTATTTTATGAATTATATTATGAGAATAATAACATCAATGTAAGTTTTCAGTTTGTCAAATTCGTTAATAATAAATGTATGCAGCTTTTTTAAGTCCAGCTTTGTAAAGATGTCAAAACATTGTTAATTTGGTAAAATATTCAGTAAAATGAAAGGCTACTTTTAATTAACATAAATGGACTTTAGAATCCACTTAATTTAGAATTAAAAGTGGGAATATTTTATTTTTTGTTTTTGTTATAATGGTTTAAAACAAAATGACCATTATTTTTTTCGAAGAATATTTATATAAATGACACTGGTTATCTAACAGATTTAAATATTTCAAATGATTTAAATCGCATGATATTAATTATTTAGTATTTTTACAGAGAAAAATTATTTATCAATAAAAAAATCAGACAATGTGGCATAAAAAAGCATATACTTTATAAATACATTAAAAAGGTTTTATTGCGTGGCAACAAAAGCAATTTGTGACTATTATTTAATTTATAGTTATAATCATTAAGCTAATTTTAATAAAACTATCTTTATCACATGATCAATAAATTACATTGTTTTGTTTTACATATCTTAACAATTTGTTTTAAAGATTAAATAAATACTACCAAAAAAAAATTTTACACAAAACAATTTGTCTACATAAAATTATTTGCTATAATAAATACTGCTTAGCAATAATAAAAATATATCACAATCATTTATCAAAATTATTGAGACAAATAAAAGTAACAATTTCCACATCAGATATCGAATAGATTCTTTTATCACTAAATATAATCATTTTCATCAGTCTTACTGATGATACATTTAATAATTTCTTATGTAATAGAGACCGAGCCGTTGGTATTTTATAATAAAATAGTACATCTATGGGATAAAAACCAAAGCTTTTTAAAAATATGTTTTTAAAATTTAATAAAAATCACTCCAATAGATGGCAGACATGTTAAGTATTAGAGTAAGATTATCTGATTTTTGCATAATTCAAACGCACAATATAATAAGGTTGTTAAGACTCTATGCTCAAATGGACTTTTTTATTATATTGTACCAAAATAGTTAATTCAATAAAATTAATGATCAAGTATGATTTTATATTTACACAAAATACAATCGATCTATTTATAATATTCATAATAAAAAATATTAAATTGATCAGAATTAAACTAATTCAGTGTTTCCATTACTCGACATACTGACAGTTCTTTGTCTCATAGATTCAGCCCTTATTGAGGCCCTGACTGACGCCCTCGAGCTGGGTCCAACAAGACTCGGTCGGTTGAATCCTGAAGATCTTCGGCTGGCTGCCGATCGCATGGAAGCACGGACTAAGGATGATCGCCGAAGGTAGAATTCGGGTTGTTCATGGTGCACTTCTTCTTCTTCTTCTACAGTTTTCCTTCAAAAGAAAAAAACCAAAATTAACTACCATAAACAAAAAAAGTATTAAATTATTTTGGTAATAACTATAAAATACAGTTATTCATTCTGTACATTGCCAGTTGAATTAATTATTCTCACATCCTTTATACACACAAATGTGTTACATATTAATTATAAAACCATTAAAAATTAATTAAACTTGCAATACTGCTGGACCAAGTATTGATAAAATTATGATACGTTCTTGTGATTTTTGCTTAATTAATATTCTTTCCTTATGAATATATTTTATTATTAAACCAAGTATGAAAATCAGATACCAGTGATGATATCATTTGAAATCTCGAAGAAGTTACTTACTTTCCACAGCACGGGAATTGCCAGAATGTTTGATCTATCCCAAAGTTCTCTCCATCGGCGAGACTCTGTGGAAGATCCTTGTCGACAGTCTCCGGAAGGAAAAGACACAGAAGTCCACCAATGACTCCAAGAGTTCCCAAGATCAACAGAGGAAGTGCTTGGTAATATGTCACCTGCAATATTGCAATTATTTTATCAGTTGCCCTTACAATAGAAATAATGGTATCAAGTAATATCATATTTTAGTTGAAACGCTTAAACCTTATAAAAATTCAGTTTTAAGCTTTCATTGAATTTTCTATAGACAACTGTCGCTAATGTGAATATACCTTAATAATATTGACTGCGGGACCTGGCTAATATGCTTAAATTATGACTTTTATACGTAGAATAATCTTACCAAATAGACAATGAAAGGTGCCAAAATACTAGCAACATATCCCATGATATGAATAAGAGCTACTCCTTGAGCCCTGACAACGGTTGGAAGTAATTCTGCGGCATACTGGAGGCCAATGTTGTAAGAAATATTGACTGAAAAGCGACCCATGATTGCCAGACCGGCTGATAAACCACCTGTAAAGATATTGATTTAAAATTTCTATTTTTTTAAATCAAAATATAATACTAAGCTTTTAAAATGCACAGTTATTTTACTGACCAGCTGGAACTGCAGTTGCAAGCAAACTGAAAAGACCACTGAACACCATTGAGCCACACGCCAGCCACCTTCTTCCCCATCTATAATCATAAATGACAACATATTACGCATAGTTCTTACGTTGGCATGAACCGAAATAGCTATCAACTATAATATATCATTAAAATTTTATAGAACTAAAATACATTGCTTTTTTTTCACCGTATAACATATTACATAATTAAATAATTAATAAAAATATTTTATCCGGTCAATGCTGATATTTATTCCATTAATTTAAATAGTTGCAGTTTTCTTTCTAATCCATTTCTTCCTTAAAATTCCTTCTTAAAAAAAGTGTATCCTTATTTTGTTCTTATATTCTCATTACATTGGATTTTATGGAAACTTCCTGAAGACCACTAGTATTAAATTCTGACAACTGACAAGTAATCAACTATAAATTATTAGGAACGTTTAAATAATTTTACACTAGTTTATAATACACTATAAATCACTGGCTCGATTTTAACTGATAATTCACAGTGAAAGACTGTTTGTGCTATAAACTGATGACGATGATGAGGTCTGTGGGTAAGTGGTCAAAGTTGTTGACTTCCAAGACAAATCTCATGGATTCGGAAACAGCTTTTTGACAATCCATTTATCAAATTTGAATTGTTACAACTTTGTACGATTCCACATGTTTTGTCACTAACGACCCGGGTTTCGCCTTTCGGAATCTTCAGGCATTCTACCACACGGATGTAATAGAACTGACGAGTCAGATTTGATATTGAAATTCTATCAAGCACCTTCAGTCGATATCATAAATTAAATCCATTTATCAATTCAGTTCCATGGTATGAGTATATTTGTGATGTCTAAAATTAGCTTATCTAATCCTTAGAAATGGGGCATAGCAATAGCAGTAATTTGAAACAAATTGGAAGAGAATATGGATTAGAAAGAAAAAAGCTGTTTACTACTAAAATATACGACTTATCTGTTTTCATGAATGTATTGTGGTCTAAAATTAATAAGAATAAAATGAAATTCATTAATGCATGTGTCAAATAGTAAGATTGTTGCCCAAAACTACTCACTTGTCCAAAACAACTGTCAAGAATGTATCAGCTGGCAATTCTGTGGCGGCTGCTACTGTGAATGTTAAGAACACATCAAGTCCAAGTGATCCAACATTCCTCACATGTCCATCAAACACCAACGATATGATCATCCAGATGAGAATAAGCAAGATAACTGTTTTACGGAGACGAGGAGTCTTGAACAGTTCTAGGACTGAATAGTTACGTTGTGCTGTTTCTTCTTCTTTCTTGATCTTCAGGCAGGATTCCTAAAGGAATTGAAAAATATTAAAATTAACCTAGAACTTTTATATCATAATTTGTCCGTTCGGTCATAATCATTACGTGTACTTACAGTAAAGTCTTTCAACACCTTCTCTGGAATCTTTGTTTTGTTGATTTTCTCAAATTTCTTCAAAATAACAAGAGCTTTGTCTAATTTTCCCTGAGACACTAACCACCTGTAATGACATATTAGTGTTAGCTTAATAACAAATTTCTTATGTATATATTACCTTTTGTATTCAATATATGGTGTACCTCAAGGCTGAAACATTTACCCCTTTAATTTTACTAAGTTTTTAAATGAAGGTAACTGTATATAATGTATTTTTTACATTTATAATACACTTCGTTTATACTTTAAGCATGATGTAATGTCGTAGAGTCGTTATTATAGCAAATTGTTGGAAAAAATAATTAATCAACTTTTGTTAGCACCTTTGGCTGAATATTTGCGATGTAAAGCAACAAATTAAATATACATTACTATTCAATACCTATAATTAGAGAATCTGAAATTTATCCAATAAACTAACAAACTGGATTTTATCAATAATTAGATTCATAAAAAAGTGTAATTTTTATTAAAAGATGTCACTATAACAAGATCTTCAGTGTTGCTTTTACCGTTAACACAGTTTGAACGCAAATTACTTGAGGAATAAATTTTTACTAAATCTTTACTACCATTATTCTGATCTATTATATATTTCTGTCAAATTAATAACTGTTGAACTGTCAAACGAATATCAAATATTTTGGTAAAACTTGTATTGCTTACCTGGCACTTTCAGGAACAACCCAAGGAGTGGCAATGGCAAGGAGTAAAGGAGCTGATGTGACTACGGCCAACCATCTCCAGTCTGCCAAGAACCACGCAATCCATGGAAGCAGACATGAAGCCAGTGTGAAGAAGAGAGCGATTGACATGTTGGCAACGAATGTACGCCATTTTGGTCCCACATACTCGAGAACTGAAATTTAAAATAAATATTAAGAACATTTTAAACACAATGACTAAAGATGCTGATGACATCTTTTGGCGATTTTTGAACCAGTAAAATTGCTCAAAACGAATGACTATCATTCGAATTCGTCAATCTCCAAGATCATGTCAATTTGGTTGCATATTTGTCAAATTTAAAGACAAAGGTAAATGGAACTAAATTTCTAAAATCAAATTAAAAAAGTTAAAGTCCATAATAATGTAGTCAATTTATCAATTCTCGTAATCGATTTGATTTGGAAGTTATTATATTTTATTCGGATATTTTTTCAATATTTTTTAAAGCATTAATTCGTTTAAAATTGTTTAAAAAAAAAAGTCACGCCGTCACCGACAACTTTAATAAAAAAACACCGAATTTTGCAGTTATTATTTTTTATTTTAATTGATCAAAATTGCAATCACGGTCAAGTAGTCTTCTAAATCTAGACCGGCAACTAAAATGACCCAATCTTTCTAAAATAAAGTGATTCTATGTGCCAAAAAATGTTGCCATGCATCACTTGAGGTTCGTTTTTGTGGCGCTTATAATTTAATAAAGTGCCATAATTGAATTAAGCTGTGAAATGTTTTTCATCCTTTCGATAAACGGTTTGTAGCTGTGTTTTAGCAATATTTTAATGTACATGACTACGCTGGTCTATGCAACTAAAATGATGGTAAAATATACAATGTATATTTGGCAGGGACGCAAAAGTGGATATTACACAACGATAGCAAAAGGGTTAACCAAACTATACTTTCATAGAATGAACACAGATTTTAAAAAATGTTATTAGTTTCTTTTATTTGTTTTTTTATACTAGATTCTTTGGTTTAAAAAAGAAGCACTTTTGAGCAAAAATCCAGGCCAAAAAGCGCTTTGATATTTCTTCAAATAATATTATTGGCCAGAGAGGTTTCGCTACCAAGCTCTATGAGCTTTGCCAGCTATTTAAAAAGCTAACATGTAAATGTGTTACTATAAATCAAGGTGTGCTAAACACAGCTTACGAAAATCTCATTTATTTTTATTAATCAATTCAAGGTTTTCACCAGTCTATTTGTAATGTTGTAAAATATGCATCGAACGCAACAAATATTTGAAATTTTCTACAGAATTTACTTGAAAAATGTTTGATCTAACGTTAAAAAAATAAATACAGGATTTTTGTTTACATGATTTGTAAGAATCATTAATATTTAATATATTAAATGATTTATTTTTATCATAACTGAAAATGGACATGTTTTTTTAAATTCCAGTTCGTTAAAAAAAAGCCCCTAAAATACGTAAACTAGAATAATTTTATGAATAAGTAATAAAATTCATGTGTGTGCTTAGGAACTCATTTCATGGTTCGATTATATTTATCAAAATCAATAATAATTTTTGCGGTAAGCAAAACCAGTTCTGATTTTTACAATGTAAAATTGTAGAAATAGTACAAATTTTTGTCATGTATTATTTCAATAAAAAAGATAAATAGAAAATTGTTAATGCTAACATAGTTTTTCAGCCTGTGTTAATAGCATTCGCTCTTGGAATTGAGTAATAATCTTATTATCTGATATCCACTAACTCGTAATGCAGTTACAAAGTAAAAAGACTAAAGCACGTAATGTGGCTTTGTTCGTCGATTGATAAGTATTACGAATTTCATGGTTGGTGTCACTGCAATCCAAACAATAATTAGGGTCACCAAAAACCAATTAAATTATCAAGAAATTAGCAATAAATCTGTTGAACCGTTCAATGACAATCAGAAATATTTAAAATATAATATATCAAATATATATAGGCAAATGGATGTATGCTACAAATACCAAATTACTCCCTTAAACTGAGTTTTTAACTTTTCAAAAAATCAGGTCGTGTCAAAAATGAATCACATCACATAATTTTGATTTCTTAAGTTGCTACGTAAATAGTTTATATACTTGTCTATGAATCAGCTTATTCAATTTAAATAAATCAGGGCTGTGCCATAATGTTTTTTGTGCATCATGTATTTTTTCTGTGTTAGTTAAGTTCTTTTAACTTTATATCATACAATCGATATGACAGTAATCCATAGAGAAAATATAAATATCGTGGAATAAAATTTTTCGGTACAATGTTTTTAGTTTATCTTAAAAAATTCACATTTATTGACTATAAAAACACATAAATGCGTAATCGCAAAAATCTAAGACCAAATAAATATTTTGTTTTGATAATAAGTCATTTAAAAGTCCAAAGGCTTATTATTCTTCCACTGAGAAACGTTTCATCTTAAATACAAGTGATTTATTTTTGATACTAAAATTTTTTTCGTATTTTTTTTTTGAATTTTTGCCTTTTTTCATAACCAAATATATTGAAATTAGTTATTCGTAATAATAAAAGGTGAACACTCAATAAGTGGAATAATATTTATGGTATAATCACTGGTTGTTGTTGGATCTGTAGAGCAGTGGTTAACGTCGTTATATTTTATTACTGTGAGATTTACAGGTTCGAAAAAGATATCCTTATAAATAGAACTTAACGAGATTGATTAGCATGCTACCACAAGTCTGCCTATTTTTTCTAATCTCACTTTCGCAGAAAAAAGGATACTGAGAAAACTAACAAATAGCTTCTATAGACAACTTCTTTTAAGATATTTTCATTTCGGCGCTATATGCTTCACATAGTGATAGTAATGAATAAAAAATGGCTGATTGCAGAGTTTTTTAACACAGAGGCAATACAAACATTTTAAAGGTCCCATCATCATTTTTATTTAAAAATCACGATTAGTTGACTATTTTTTAAGCCTAAGACTTATACTTTATATTATAAAAAAAAATGATCAATTGATATACCTTCATAAGAAAGCCATTTGATGCATGGATAAAAATCGCTTGTTTTTTTTAAATAATAAAGTAGTGATGTTTTACAACGTGTTCACATTTTAAACCAATCAAAAAACAACATTTGATTTGAAATATTTTTTGATAACATAAATAGCAACTGATTACAAAAACATTTTCCCGGTTTACCGTTTGTACAGCCCTGAAGCTTCGCAATCTAAGGCACTGACCGCATTTAAGAGCCAACGGCTAGAACAGCTCTACTATTATAGTGAAGCGTCAAATATATTCTATTGCAGTTTTTCTCGTTAATTCAATCAATTTACAGATTATCTCGCTTCACTATAAAATGTTTGTAGTATTTAGAATAATTCTCAATTAATTTATTGCAGAAAAAAATACCTTGTGTTCATTAGATCCGGTTGAACCTAAATACGCTCGGACTAATCGTCATTAGACTTATAAATAGTAACTGATTTCGAAATGTTAAATAGATATGATAATAAACTATTCTAAATTATTTTCTGTACCTTTAATCCACATTGAGCAGTACAGTGGGCAATCAGTTAACGAGCATAATCTGTTCCAAGACTATTATTCACTACTCGAATTGCTCGTTAATCGAATATCGATTTACTACAGATTTTTATAATGTTTATAATTCAGCTCGTTATCCGAGTGTATGTTCGTTTTCCGAACACGTATTTGGATAACGAACAAAACGATCTATCTAGAATCTTATATACAAAATCTATGGTAAATCGATAATCGGTTAACAAACAATTCGGATAGCGAGTATAGTCTTTTAACATATTATGTTCGTTATCCGAACCCACTATATATCATTTTGCTAGTATGCTACCATCTCCACGGTACTGAATAAAATTTTGAGACCTTTTTACGCTTGAACTCGTGGATACTATTCATGGCTTTATCCAACTGATTCACATAATAAGACATGATCATTTTTAATAGCTTTGAGTTTCTAAGTCATTTTCCCATAAGTGTATCAACATTTTACGTAGCAAAAGCAAATGACATATAAAATTATATTTTCATTTGTATCTATAAAACTTTAATAAATCTTTTGTCATACGGGTTTCGCATTTCGGCATCGTCAGACATTCTATCACATGGATTTTGTAGAACCGACACATAATAAACAGTTTGCATCGGTGTTATGTATACGATAGTTTTAACTGCTCATTTAATAGTGGCAATGAACACAACTGAACTATGTTTACTTTTGGTAAAATTATTTATGAACCCCCATGTTTTGATGCAATTATTTCTTTTGTAATATTGGTATTTTTTTAAATGTTTTCTTACCTAAAATATACATCATCGTGAAACAGTTATCGAAGGCTAGTCCAACGAGGAATCGACACACGCAAAATTGCCAGAAACTGTTGCAGAAAGCAGTCGCCACACCAGCTAGAAATCCTGCCAAATTTGTTCCTGAAAACAACAATATTATATCAATAAATATTTCAAGTTAATATACATATTTAATGTGCCAACCGTCACTTCTTGATGGAAAGGCAAAATAGTTTAAATAATAAAAATATATTTATAGCACTTATTTCCACGATACATTTTATGATCAGGACCGTTTTGCCAATCGAGATTATCGCATTATCAACCGACGGGATACAGATTACAAGTAAGTCTATTTACACGAAATTTTGGGTTAAAGCTAGCAGGTATACAAAACCAAATCATACAATATATTACACATTCAAATGAAGTCAATTAATTATTTTAAAAATTAAATGTTAACAATCTATTTGAATGATTTGCAGACAACATTAAGATAAATCAATAATTCATTAAGAGCTCAGAACTATCTTGTAAGACTCGGTAAGAAAAATAATGAAAGAATTTTTTATAATCAATATAATTGACTTCCTGTAAATTGTATTCTTATTTCTTGAACCCCTGGTTTTGTATACCTGCTATTTTTAACGCATTTTTTATCAATAGACTTGCTTGTAATTTACATCCTATTAATTGATAATGATCACGATGAGCGAAACCAGTATTGATCATAAAATATACTGTAGATCATAAAATATAATGTACCATAAAATATCATTTTATTTCAAATATCAGATTTTGGTATAAAACAATTCATGTGAATGATTCAAACATTGTTTTATGTCTGTTACTATTATACACATATTACATATAAGTATTATGAATTAATAGTGACCTTTGTACTTTTAAATGTAATAAGCTTTGAAAACTTACCAACAAGAGCGGGAATCCTTCCATATTTATCAGCAATCCATCCGAAAATGAGTCCTCCGAGTATAGCTCCACAGAAGAAAATCGCTTGCGCCATTGCTGGTCTGTTATCCTTTTCACACACCCATCCCAACTATAAAATAAACGTTGAAGCTTCTTCAGGTTTCGAATATAGCAGTCATTCTCAATCCTAATAACGTCTTTTCGAATATAATATAATATTTCAAAAGTACAACAGTATGTTTCGTCACAAAAAAACCCGATTTTTGCATTTCGGCATTGTCAGGCATTTTATCACAAGGATGTTAAATAACCGACAAATAATATACGGTTTGCATTAGTTGTGTATTTTATATTTAAAACTGTTAATTGAATAGTGGTAATGAATTCAATTGTACTTTATTTATTTCTGGATTGTTATACAGTTAATTAGTTCTACAATCAATATTTCTCCATGCTTGGTGCGATAATAAAAGCCACTTTTTATTGCGCATTATAATTAAAGAAATGATAACAATTTTCATTGTCAAGAATAATTATCGACTCATATAACCGCATTCTCAGTATTGCCAGGTTTATTAAATATACATATATATGCTTATAAATCAAACATAGTCAATATTTATCTTGATATATAAAACTACCGAACTAAATGCTATACAAGCTGACCCGTCGCGTGTTTCTGCGATCTCAGAGTAAAGAAATTCAAAGAAACTCGTTATAATAAAAAACAATTTAATTGTTGATAGTGTTTTTTTTTAATTATGTGTATTTACTATTTGGATCTTCATCACCTTCAGTATACATCATAAATTAAAAATCTATTTCTCCTGGATTTTTGACTTTCGAGGACTATTTTTAACAAGTTATTTTATGATAATTATCACTTTTGTTATTTGTCTCTAACCACCTCCTTACTTATTTATTTATTTATTAAAAATAATAACATTCCAATCACAATCAAATTGTACGTTACGAATTAGATTTACTGTTAACCTTTGTTTATACTTCCTTATAAAAGCAAAACACGTGTCATATTTTACGGATTTGAGTCTCAGTACGAACAACGTGTTTTTTTTAATCCATCTTACGTTTCTTTTCGGAGGCATTGGTGTTTGTGACGTTTTAAGCTTCCGTTTAACCTATCCGAACCTAATAATGTAGTACAACGATAGAAGATAACTTCCAATCATATACTCTTTCTTTTCTTTCTCTCTTTCGTCTCTTTATTTTATTATGGTAAATACATTTGAAAAAATGAGTAACAAACATTTACGGTCATACATTAATCTACTTCCATTTGGGGGTTATTTCCTAAGTATTGTATCACGTATAACTTAACAATCAGTGTTGCCATGATATCTGGTTTGGCTGTTTTATTCAGATCAAAAACAGAACATCAAAAGGAAATATGAATTCTAATTTTAATTCAAAATTTTTGAATTAAAACAAATGAAGTATGAATAAAATAAGCCGGCTATATATCACTCACTAAAAACTTAATGCGTTTCAATTTATTTGAAGAGACATTTCAAGAGCAACTACAAATTGTCATTTAAAAAATGTAACATATCGCTGTCATTAGCGTTAATGAGACGTAAATTCAATGTTATCGTACATTGCTTTACAATTTTAATTATTTTTAACCAATGCGGAATCAAAAATCATTATACCACACTGTGTACTTGAAGCATTATCCAATAATCCCTATAACCGGATATATAGATAACTGTCAGTTCATACGGGCGTAAGTTATTGTGAGATCAAATCTTACTTAAGCCCTTTTGATAGATTTTTTTAACTGTTGATGAATTTTGGATTTTGAGGTTACTGTGTGGTTATTGATTGTCAAAACAATTAAATAATATAATATTATATTAGATGAACACTTGGTGATGGAAATGTCGATCAATTGTAAAATATTTTTAGTTTCAATAAGATTATTTACGACGAAAACTTTCAATTCATTTCTTTCAGTTACTCAATTCGTTCTCTGTTCCATAGCTCAAGTAAAAATATCTAACCACTGAATTTTTCAAAAATGAATTTAGTATGACTGATTTTAAACATATTTATTGAGATTGTCAGGATAAATCAGGTTATATTTTATTACAAAAATTAACTTAATTCTTGAAAGTTTCACCACTGTTGACACTCTTATATTGTTAAGTATCAACTATCAACCTACTGTAATTTGCAATTTCAACTTTTTTTTGAAAAACGTTTCAAAAATTAATTCAACCGTATTGGTGCCAAACAAACATATGAAGATAATCATTATTATAAATCAAGGTTTAATAATGTAGAGATTTTATATAGTTAAGTATCAACTGTTAACTTACAGTAATTTTCAATTTGGTAACAGTTGAGCTGTTAAAATCCAGAGCGATAAATGTTTTTAAAAAGGGACATTTAACTAAGCAATGCTGATGCTAAAAAATCTTATGAAGGTTACCAGGACAAATAAGGCTATTATAGTTCAACACAAATATCAAGTTTGAATTGTTAAATCTATGTACGATTCCACATGTTTTGTCGCTAACGACACGGATTTCGCCTCTTGGAATCTTCAAGCATTCTATTCGTGACATATCAGTTCTGTTGCATCCGTGTTATAGAATGCCTAAAGATACCGAAAGCCAAAACCCAGGGCGTTAGTGATGAAGCATGTGTTCATACAAAGTTTAAACTTGTACACAACAATTTTAACTGTGGTTAGACTCGTAAATGTTGAAGAATCACCTATCAATACTAAACCTTGTTACTCAACCGGTGGTCCGCGATTTGATATTATTTCGATACACAATCGAATTTTATGTTGTATTTATGGATTTTTAAATTATATTTTTTTGTTACTGTCTGTTTTAATATACTTGAATATTGGTATACCAGCACACGGTGTTGCAAAAGTAATTGTTTTGAATAAGAAATCAATTATACAAATATTTATTATTTTATTCCAATGTTGATGGGTCCACGAAACATTTTTGAATTTTTCGGTGATCCGCGGATGTAAAAAGGTTAAGAAACTATGAGCCTACAATCTGTCGTCTCAATATTTTGAGACGTTACTTGCTAGCGAGGGTTTACGTTACTCAATTGTATAAACTTTATGTATTAAAATACATATATTTCTTTTCATGGGAACGTTGGCAGAGTTGTGGTCATTTTGTTATTTCGTTGTTTGGTCTATTTACCGTGTTCATTCAGGGCATTAAAATGGCTCATTGAACAAAAATGCATCTGTCAAAATGTCAAACGAACCACCAGAATAATAAACTGACACACTTGATGGATTTTTTACAGTTAAATAAGATTGAAAGATAATTTACAGTACAGTTGGTTCATTACCCTATTATTCAACCGCTACATAATTATTAAAATATTGACATAATTTATGATATCGATTGAAGGTGCTTGATGGAATTTCAGTATCAATTTTTAATTGTTAAAACCAAGTCAGCTTTATTCAACTCGACCTAAGCTACAAACAAAATCAGTAATAAAAATAAAAAAATCTTATTTGAATTGTCAAAACTCTGTACAATTCCACAGGTTTAGTCACTACCCGAGTTTCGCCTTTTGGCATCGTTAGGCATTATATCATACGGTTGCAATAGAACCGACACACTTTAGTTAAATCAACAATAATCAATGATACAGCTCTCATTATATTATTCTAAGAAAGATTTTTTTCAATTTCTACAAAATCACCAAAATGTTCTGTAGAGTGCAAAGGATATCCCTCTGAAGTTTTCAATTTTTTTTTCGTACAAAATGTATTATAATACAAATAATTTAGAGGTATCAGGCCTTCAGATAATTATGGTAATTGATTATTCGATATGCTTGAAAATGCCGAAAGGCGAAACCGGGGTCTTTAGTGAAACATCTTGAATCGTAAAAAGTTTCAATAATTCAAATCTACTAAAATACTGACACTAGTTTTTTCGGTGTTTTGACTATTAACAAACTATTATCAGCCGTGTCAGCCGTGTCTCCGACTAAAAAGGTTCATTATTCTCAGGTTTTGACAGACACAGTCACGTCTCATATTAAAAAGAGAATCGATTAAAATAACGCCCACATGTTTAATTGAAAATCTTACAAATAATTATCTACACGTCTTTAGTCAGGACTACTTAGTGAGCGATTGAAATACGTTTGACCTAGAGATTATTTCAATAGTAAAGTGTTTGCCTTATAACTGGAAATTTGTGAATAATACATCTGATATTATGCTTTGGAAATAAAACAGGTATTGGTTACACGAGTGTCTAATAGCCGAAAACCACATTTTGTAAAAATCTAATTACTATAGTCAGATTTTCAATTTCATTTACTACGGCTTTTCCGATTAGACGATTTTGAAAAATATCTCAATAAACAATTTAACGGATTGGTTGGTTGATATTTAATTTAATTCATATTAATAGGAAAGGTATGAAAAAAAATCACAAGAATTAAACTTTTTTTTAGTCGGATTCGATCAATTTCGCAGTTGGTCAATTTTAGAGTCAAAGTTAGGGTGACCTTTTTTTGACGTCTCTATATCCCTAGTTTTTTCAGTAATCTAAGCATTCTTTTTTGTCATGTATATATCAATAATAAAACATTTTTTCGGGTTTTATTTTGAAACAATCATGATGAACGAAACAGGTCATGTATGCAATAGCCATACAATTGAAGTAAGTGGATTTTTTAAATAAAGATTTTTGAGAGTTCTTTACTACAACAAATTGTCATTTAAAAATGTAACATATCACCGTCATTAGCGTTAATGAGACGTAAATTCAATTTTACAGTACATTGCCTTACAATTATTATTTTTAAAAAATACGGAATCAAATATCATCATACCACACTTCGCACTTTAATCATGAAGCATTATCCAATAATCCATATAACCGGATATATAGATAACTGTCAGTTCATACGGGCGTAAGTTATTATGAGATCAAATCTTACTTAAGCCCTTTTGATAGATTGTTTTACTGGAGATGTACTTTGGATTCTGAGGTTACTGTGTGGTTATTAATTGTCAATACAATTAAAGAATATTGCAAGAACACTTGCAGACACAATTGTAAAATCATTAATCTTGTCAGTGATGTTATCACTAAATAAGGTCAAAACCTACGCTTATACGAAAAATATATCAATTTAAATGTTGCCTACCGCAAATAATTTTCTCATTGTCTTAGGTACAAAGCCGTAACTACAATTTGTTGATAAACATTATTAATTAATTCAATGGTGAATCATACCGCTGGAAATGCGATCAAGGTTTGCGCTCAGCTTGAGTTAAACAAACATTCATTGATTGAAACAAAAAAAATATATCAACAGCAATGAAAGAAAAACACAAAACAACGGCCCTTCCGCGGGTGGACATTGTTCATTCTTTTTTTTAACAATGATAAATTATTGATTCGATGCGGTAAAACAAAAACTTCCGACTGGAAAATTACAAATAACTTTAATGTTTTTAAAAGCCAAGAAAAACTCTGAAATTCAACAAATCAAAACGTTCTGCATCACGTCGCAGGAATTAAAGCCTAGAAAATTATTCACGAGCAGGTGTTTAGTGTTCTAGCTGACATTTCTAATCTGTATGATATAATTATTGAAGATAATAGCGCACCATCGCAGTCTTCAAAATATGCAAAATGAAGCTATTTAAACCAAAAACCGATACGTCCAACTAGCGGTATTATTTTTATTTCGTATTGTATTCAACGTTATACCCACTACCACCCGCTACGGTCTGACACTATTACTGGGTGTATTCGCAGCGTTACATCATAATGTGTATTTAATTTTTTTTCAAACTAAATTCAATTTGACAGATCGACATTAAATTACAACTATCAAATTTTTCAGACACTTCTTTCTTGGGCTTTTGACAGATATTATAAGTTATTTATTATAATGCGCTGCGTAAAATATTTTAACATATGTAAGAAAATATTAACACGGTGAAAAAATAGTACTATATTTTAGTTCTACAAAATTTATAAGGTATATAATTAACACCTATTTCGGCTTACGCCCTCATCAGAACTAGTCCTAAGAAAATTGTGTAAAACTAAAGTGCATTTCTATTTTTTCAACGTGTAATAATGTAGTTGAACCAAGTAAATGCTAGTTCAATCAATAAGTAGATATTATTTGATTTTTAGCCATAGACAACATTTTATGTTGTTTAATTTTTTTTTTGCCCTGCAGTGAAATAATGTTTTATAAGAAAATTAATCCATTACAATTTATTCTTCTGTTGTACAGAAGAATATATATCTGTGTATCTTATTTGGTTGAAATTAAGTATTCTAGCATGGTGGCAACGTGGTGGCCATGTGCTTCATGGCGTAGCACAGCTTCTGGTGTTAAATAAGCTAATCAAAAGCTCACCTCAGTGGATATGGTATGATATGGCACGTCAGTTAAGTTGAATTCATATCCTCTGGAACAAGCTCTTCTTTCCCATGTAGGATCAACAGTTGGTATTCCATCCTTCAACAGGGTATTCCAGTCCACTGCGTACTCCTCGCATTTTGATGGGACTCCTTCAGCGTTGAATGGGATGGCCAGGGATATTCTATAAATAAGAAACAAAAATATTATAACCCTAAATTTATAATTTTTTTAAATTATTCATAAGTGACATTGTTACTATCAAAATGTTAACTGCCACTTCTTGGTGGAAAGGCATAATATTTAAAAAATAAACATATATTTTCTAGTACTGTTTTATGCAAATATAATTAACTGATGATACTAATAATATGAACTCAATTGATAGTGCTCACAATGAACGAAACCGGTTCTGATTGTAAAATGTATTGTGGAAATAAAACTAAAAAATTTAATTATTATTTTAAATGTCATGTTTACCTTATGGCCCAAGCATAACGCAGACTGTTTTTGCTCGGAAATGTCGACGAAGATATTAAAAACATGAATAATTATCATCATGTAAGAAGAGTGCAAAATCTCACTAGATGGTAGTGGAGACTACATTGAATACTTTAAAGATTATCATTTAATAAATTGAACTTTATAACGGTGTTCCGCAAGGTTATGTAGTCTCTCCATTTTTTTAAAGTCGTTTCAGAATCAAATGGGCTAGAAACAATATTTTTTTAACAGCGTCAGTATTAGAATTCGCATTCCTGATCACCGAAAATGAAGCCAGCCACGAACCAAGTGTCTAAAGCTTACGACATTCAAATGCCGTTAAATACCACCATTTAGGCCAAAATAATATACTCTCGAGACTTCTTTCCAGTTATAACTATACAATGCCTTTAAAAGAACTCACAGATGTTTATCTACAACTCTGATGCAATTTACTGTATAAATTCAAGCCATTAATCAATTATATCTTGCTGCTTGTCTTTTAATATTCCTATTGCACAATCGATTCGGACGCGCTGGTAAATAATTAATCGATTTAGTAAACACGTTGATTCGAATCTCAGTGGACGAATCCGCCACTCACTGAATCTTTGATATACATTCTCATTTTACTGTATTATAATACAATGTGCTTGAATATTATGTTAAATATATTTATTATATTGCACCTTACATACATTTCTCAATACAATGATACTTACTGTGTATGTGATAGTTTTTTAAAAAAAAATATTTGAAGTAAATTTAAATGTGTGTGTTTTTTAATATGTTTATATTTCTTATATAGTTGTGGCATTTATAAATTACATTCAAATTCAAAGGCATCATCATGTAAAATTCAAATATGACAGCAGAAAAAAATTCGTCGGTTGAAGTACTTAAAAAATGTATCGAGCTATTTTTCCTTACCAACAACCTTTTTGAATGTCTTGATTTAAATATCAATAAGTCCTTTTTCGTATCAAGTATTTCACATTAATTAACAGTAATTAATTCATTTTTATTTAATATATCAGTATTGGTGAAATATTCATAAAGTGAGAGATCGTTTTACGAACTGTTCGGACTTCGAACGTTTCGGACAACGAACACATATTCGGATAACGAACTAAAACGATCTTTCTAATCCTTTACCCAATCAGTAATATAAAAATGATCGTTTAACAAACAATTCGGATAGCGAACATTGTCTCTGAACAGACTATGTTCGTTAACCGATCACCCACTGTATTTTATGTGGCTTTGCAATACTTTATACAAATAGAACCCAGGTAGTTAGTACGCAATATTCTTATGTTGACCTTATGGTTTTTCATTAGAAAATTCGTGAATATTCACATTTCAAGCCCTGTTAATATTTATTTGCTAAATCATAAGTTTTCTATAAAATTTATAAACTTATTACTAATTTAACGATTTTTTTTCTTAGTTAAAATTATGTATTCAATTTCATTCTTGATCTAATGAACATATTTTTGTTGATCAGTTGATAAAACTCGCAATAAGCGGAACCATAATATTGTGGAAACAGTATTAAAAATGTTTTTAAATTATTTAATTTTTTTAATACACATGTATAAGCTAAGAATTCATATTTGTTGATTTAGAACAGTACTTACTAGTTTTTATTTAATATTTATTAATATTTTTTCTCTAAAAGCGTTTTTTCGTGTACTTAAAATTGTAAATAATTTATTCATGCTAATCATGAATAGTAAGTAATTAATTTTAACTTAAATTAGCATGAAATGATTCGATTGTTTTAGATAATGTCTTCTTGGCAATGATTTCTTTCAAGGATATCAAATTCGATCATGACACAATTCTCAGAATCTTTATATGAATTTTATTAAAAAAGTCTCAATAGATCCGCGCACCTCCGGTTTGCGATCGCTGTCGAGGAAGTTTACTTCCTTGAGTCACTTTTTCCATGCGAATATTGCCTTGAAAATTATATGGAGTGTAATGAAACCTTATACAACGAGCTACGTATATCATGTGGCAAGTGGATATAATATGATGAAAGAAAACCTTTGTTAAATAAAAATGTTTATTTTAGAGTAGTAGAGAGGTAATCTGCAATAATTACAAAAAAAATTTTTTTGCCTGTTTTTTTTTTATTATTTTATTGATTGATCGTCACCGTTTACGACGTGTGAAATAATTTTCAAAATAATTTTGCTGACATATGCTTTCAATGTGACTTACAATAGAAAACGTCAAAATAATTTATTTTATGAATTTAAGTCGATCGCTTTTTATTTGTTAACTGTTGCTCGTTGGTGAGAAGTATAAAGTTTAATAAATTATAGCACAATCTTTAATATTTTCTTTTTTCAATTTTATAACGATTTCTAAGCATTTTTATTGAAAAATGTGAAAACATATTCAACTGAAAACTTTTTGTTATTGTCTGCTTTTTTTATTTTATTTTACTTTAAAACAAAAGATTTGTAAACTTGATATTATAAATTTAAAAAAAATATATATTTATCAATTAATATTGTTCACAATGTGTAGGTGGCGAAAATGTTCTTCATCACTATCAAAAAGTCTAAAATCCAGGGCTGTGGAGTTTTGAAAAAAAACACAACTCCAACATCACAGCCCTGCTAATATCACAAAATCAAACGATAAAATGGTGCCGTAACATTTCACCTACAGGCTTAAATAACTTTATTATATTATAACATTTTATGACATTTACTTCCAAATCTTACGATCATTAAAATTCAACTGGTAATATGCCATTTTCATAAAATATTACCATGCAATTTATTTGTGATGAATCAAAACTTAGGCAGGGAAAGGGTTATCCTAGTGATAACATAAGTCCTTGCTTAAGACCTGGCAAGCTCAATTTATATTATATTTGAGATCTGAGATAAAGTGAATGATAAAACCTTTATATTCCCGTTAAATTATTTTACCTTGACTTAACTGTAATATTATATATTTAAAGAAGTCGCCGAACAACGATTTACGGAACATTTGATCATAAACTGTTTTTACTTTATAGCGTTGTTCTACTTCATGTCGTATTTAAAAATGCACTAGCTACACCAAGTGATAGAATTTCGAACTATTGACTACACCAAATAGAATGTAATGCTCCATTTTGTCCAATCATTCGTAGAAAGAAAATGTATGTATAATTAACGGTGCATTTCATGTGAAAAAATATGACGATAAACTCTCAATATAATCAAAGCCATGCATGAAACTATCATCAAAATTTTATGTCAAGATACTTATAATAATCTAATATCAAACTTTTTAGCTTAAGGGCCACACTGACTCCTTCACCAAGTCGCAAGGGCCAATATTTATCTAGTTCATCATACCAGCATACGGTAGTTTTCAATTACGCAAAATGTTTTTTTTAATACGGTATACCGGATTGGTGGTGCTTGCGTACCATAGCTTGGAAACCCCTGTCATAGAACCGTTCTCACCCCGCGTGACTTCATATATTTATAAAAGGTTTTTGATATTTGAAATTTAAAAAAATTTTATTTTCTAAAATAACATATGTTCATTAGACATTTGGATATCAAAAATTTGTACGTGAAAAACGTGTGTCGCATTGATAAGAAAATGAAGCATGCGGAGCGAAAAATATTGCATATTCACTAAATATTATAGGTAACGTATTTATTTGAAATGAATAATTACGTGACAAAATAAGATAATCAAATAAAATTGGAAGAAGATTGACCAGGTCAACTGAAACAAATTGGATACAGATGATAAGACAAGGCTTAAAAGAAATAAGAAAGACTCATCTAGTAAAAAATGAGTCTTTGATATTTTTACTAATATATGACCTCCTTTCTTAAGCATATTTAGTATCCTCTGATCGAGTATCAGATATATTATTCCTCCGTTCATATCTTGCAGGAGTATTCTTCTCAATTGACATTTTTCATGAACCCTCGACAAGCTGATGAACCTTTAACTAAATAAAGACAAAAACGATTCACTTTTAACGTGTTAACTAATACTTCTTGATGGATAGGCATATTTTAAATAATAAAAACACACCTTTTAGTACGTATTTTCACAATATGTTTTATAATAAAGACCGGTCTTAAGCCCATAGTTGTATACATGCCAACTTTAACTAAAAATTTATATAAATAGACTTGCTTGTAATTTGTATCCTATCAGTTGATAATGCTACAATGAGCGAAACCGTTTCTGATCATAAAATCTATTGTGGAAATAGGTACTAAAAATATGTTTTTATTATTTAAAATAGCGTCTATCCGTCTACAAAATATCAAAATATTGTTTTTACTATAGTCTATATATTGACTAGAGTTGTTCAATTAAACATTCGTATATTTATAATGCAAATGTGCTGGAATTAAAATTAATTTATTCATAACGACTTGTGTTTTTTTATCGTTGATCACGAGTAAACATAACGCTGAGACACTTTTAACTTCCGCTAAATCGTGACTTAAATAAAATCACAGCAATAAACAAACAACGATATGTGTGAAATATTTATTCAATATCGCAGACAAACCTGCTAAAACGTGTTGATAACGATTATTAACTGATATGCGCTGAAGAAAACTCTCAAAATAAATTTATTACACTAAATATTTGTTAAAACAACTTAAAAATCTTTTTAAATTGAGGAAGACAATGTCTATTGATTGAATTGGCAGTTACTTGTAGAACACCATTATAACATATAGATAGTTTGATGTACATTTAAACATAATTCTAATGAATGCCTAAACCGAAATAGCTATCAACTAAAGCCTTATAAATTTTGCAGAACTAAGATAAATAGCATTTTTTTCACCGTATGTAAAAATAATGTCCCTTTTTACTTCCCTTCACTATTTTAAAACATTTATTAATTTTATTTGGCTCATACACGCTACAAAAATGACTAATTATTATATATTGCTTTTGCAACGTCAAAACATAAAATAACAAGAGAAAAAAACAGTATAGGAACGAAGTCCATCAAGCAAGCTCACATAATTTCTAATTTAATACATTAAAAAATATTATAGCATTCGCCTGACTCACTCTTGTCCACATGGAAGATGTTGACATCCGAAGCAATAATGTTGAACATTGTTAATGCTTTTACCATTGGCATTCCTTTTGGCAGACTGGTTCTACACAAGAATGAAGATCACATCTCAAAAAAAAAATCCGGAATATCCAAATTGATATAATTAAGGTTGGCAAATTTTTTTTTTGTATTATTTTTAATACATTACTTCATAAAAGTAACATATATTCAAATACAAACTTTCTTACCCAACAAACTATTTATTGTTTTAAAATTTGTATCTCTATAATATAAAAACCAACAATACTATATTCACATATGTTTTCTTATAAATATTGATTGCAATCGCTTTTGACATTATTTTATATCCCATTAAATCGACTTTATTCAACTTTAAGTAAGCAATAAACAAAATTAGTAATAATTGAATAAATAGTTAATTCGAATTTTTGAAACTTTGTACTATTCCTCATGTTTTATCACTAACGAACTGGATTTCGTCTTTAGGTATCTTCAGTCATTCTATCTTACAAATGCAATATAACTGACACAATAAATATCTTACATCGCTTTGGAATGAACAGTTCTCCGTGGTTTAGATTTATTGCATCAAAACCCTGGTCGTGAGTGATAAAAACATGTGGAATTGTACAATATGTTTAACGATTCAATTTTTATATTGAAAATGAGTTTCACTGATTAACTTAAGTATTTTTAATATGAAGATATAGAACAGTTTACCTATAGATGGCTCTCTCATTAAATTTACAACACGTCAATCAAATTAGTTTTGCATTCGGCTGATAGTTTATTGCATGAGTATATTTTACAGTTTTGATGAATTAGCTTTTGTAATGTCATATTTTAATTCAATAAATCAATTAATTTATGGAAATCTGCCATTCTTTTATTTTATATATAATATTAATGAAATATGAAACCACTGGTTATAATTTATTCACCCTCTGTTGCAATAACAATTTTCTAAAAAAATTACAATTAATTATTAAAATAACAGCAGTCATATATTCATCTAGTTTTATTGTATTCTCTAGTCACGTTCGAATACTGTTCATAGATCGTATACTGAAGAGAATTTGAATTCTGAATAAGACTTATGTTTTTAAGCCCAAAAGAATGCAAAATACAAACATAGAGCTGTGTTGCATACAAAATTGAATTAAATACGTGATTCTGAATAAATATAATATATATATTTACTTCAGGTTAGTATCATCATCATCATCAACCACGCTGCCCAGGCGGGTTGGTGTTCGGTTTTCTGTCTGGGTTTTCCTTCCCATAGCCAAGAGAACAGGGCACGCGGTGTTCCCGAGCGGTCACCCATCCAAGCACTATCCGCGTCCAATGCTGCTTAACTTCGGTGATCTCACGAGAGCCGGTGCTTTCAACGTGGTATGGTATGGGCGTTGGCATCAGGTTAGTATAGCTTATATTAATGCCATATACATAAGTTTTATAGCACTTTACTTTTAATAACAATTTCTTCTCAGCTTTTTGACTATCATTAAAATAATTAATTATTTAATGGATATATTCACTTTATTGGTTGAATTGGCATTCACTTGGTAGAACTCCATTACAACACGGTGAAAAAAATAGCAATCAATATCTTAATAAACTACTAAAACTTAGACATAAAACAACTGTATATATTGTAGATAAGCAAATCTTAGTTTAAGCATAATTCGGACGATTGCGTGAGCCGAAACAGCTATCAACTATGTTTAAAAAAATAATTTTGTAGAATTAAAATGCATTGCTATTTTTTGTCAGTGTCATATTATGTTCACTCTTTATTCTTTTAAAAAAGTTTTTTATGCTTTTCTGAACTGTTAATGGATTTTTAATTTGACTTTATTTTGATAAGAAATTATAACTAAGAGGTACTTAAATGTATGCGTGTGTGGGTAAAGTATGTGGGGATTTAAATATAATTATAATGGGTGTGGTGTCTACGTGATCCGAATTCATTTGGATTGCTCAGCTCTGCAGCGAGTAACTTATATCAAAAACGACAGATAAATTATTCAGCAAATAAATAAAATACATAAGGGATGAAGACGACTTGAAGAGTGTTGATGTTAACGCGTCTTAGATCTTAACCCTCTATCAATTTGATATCTAATTTCACTTCACTAATACATTATATATATTATACGTTTGAAAATTGATTTTTCAGCTCATAAACCTTTGGCTTTATATACCTGTTGATTATCAATGCATTTTTTTACAATTAGCCTTGTTTGTAATATTTATTATATATAATATTGCTTGCGACTAGCGAATCCGGTTCGGATCATAAAATATATTGTGAAAATAGTAAAAAAATGCGTTTTTAGAATTTAAAATACAATGCCTTTCCAAGATCATGTTAATACATTAAAAGCGATATCAACGAAAGATTTGAAGCAATTTATTTATATTCCTAGATATTTTTTTTTTAAAAAGTATTTCACTTGAAACATATTAAAGTAAAGACTATTTGATATTGTATTCTATTAAACACTATAAAAGTGGTTTTTAGTTCTTGTCTAATTGTTATTTATGGTTTTCTCTGAATAAAAATGTGTAACAAATTTTATTTCACTCAATTCTTTCATATATTACTTTAGTATTGCTGATCACTTGTGACATCAAGTCATCTACAAATCGACCCCTTGGAAATTCTCAAATATTTACTAGTACATATAAGTAATTAGTAAATCACTTTTAAGGTGCTAACTGTCGCTTCTTGACGGAAAGGCATGATATTTTAAATAATAAAACACATTTTTAATACTTATTTCCACAATATATTGTTTTATCACGACCGGTTTCGCTCATCGCGAGCATTGTAACAGGTATACATAACCGTGGGTTCAAGAGATAAGAAACAATTTACAGGAAATCATGCAATATTAATACAAATAATGCAAATTAGTTTAAAAATGAAATGTTCACAATCACAAAACTATCTCATTTGGATTACATATAAATATAGATGTATACATGATTGTTCAGAGCTCTTAATGGATTATTGATTAACCTTAATTTTGTTTGAAAATATTATACAAGTGAGTATTTCATTTTTAAACTAATTTACATCATTTGTATTAATATTGTATGATTTCCTGTAATTTGTTTCTTAGTTCTTGAACCCATGGTTTTCTATACCTGCTACCTTTAACTTAAATATTTTGTAAAAATAGACTTGCCTGTCAATTGATAATGCTTGCGATGAGTGAAACCGGCCCTGATCAAAAATATATTGTGGAAATAAGTACCACAAAAATGTGTTTCTACTATTATAAATATCATGCCTTTCCATTAAGAAGTGACAGTTTACACGTGATCTACTAATTACTTCTGTGCTAAGTAACTATTTCAGAATTTTCAAGGGGTCAATTTGTAGATGACTTAATCTCACAAATAATCGGTAATTCCAGAGTAATATCTGAACGAATAAAACCCAATAAAACTTGTTACACATTTTTATTCAGGGAAAACCATAAATAATAATTAGACAAGAACTATAAACCACTTTTATGGTGTTTAATAGAATACAACTTCAAATAGTCCTTACTTTAATATGTTTCAAGTGAAATACTTTTGGTATTATCAGTTGATAATACTTGCGATCAGCGAAACTGCTCTTGATCAAAAAATATATTGTAGAAGTAACTACTAAAAAATTTGTTATTATTATTTAAAATAATTAGTAAATACCTGCCACAGACCTCGTTCAATAACAAATCAATGAACCTTTTCTTCATCGGTCCTCCGATCGTATAAACTGGTTCACCAACAACAATGCAAAAAAATAGCTTTAATTAGTGTTATAAAAAAGGAATCGATTATGTATATAGAATGGCATCGAAGTTGTTGTTTCAGGGTCGTAAATATTATCATACGGAATGAATTAGTATCATTTATAGAACTTGAGTATTGCAGGTGTTTCAAAACCAAAAATATTGTAGGTTATTGACACTGAGTGCTTTGTAAGCTATGCGTTACTCGATTCCTGACTTGACCACTGGCGTTGCGTATTTCAAGTTCAACGGAGCCATTGAAATCCGTGGGGTGAACAAGTTCAGTGATGCCTAAGGGCGTATAATTCAAAGGAGCGCCAAATTGATTACATATTTTATTTCAATAATTTTCGAGATTGATCGCTATATTCAGTAAATAAATTATTTACGCATTATGAATTTTTGCAACTGATGAAAATAAAATAGGTTCATTGATATAATATAAAGAGAAAAAATGGTACTTGAATCTGATAGTCTCTTGTAATAGTTGTTTTTTTATGTCTTTATTTTTCATATCGTGATACCAGTCATGTTTATTGCAAATAAAATACGAAATTTGTCCGAAACACGATGCGGTATATTTTAACCTTTCCAGGAGTATGGACGTACTTGTCGTATATGTCTACAATTATTGTGATAATATATTCAAGTGCTGTGTGTCAATGGTTTATGATCCCTGTATTTTTTACCACAATTTGATTTAAAAAAATTATGTAAAAAAACTCACTCCTTACAGCACGGTTAAAAATAATTAGTTTCTCCTGGAAAAGTTAACATAAAAAAATATATTATAACAGTTTTCAATGTGTTATATTGTAGATTGAAATAAATATTAACAATTTATAAATCACTCGTGCCTGTTGTCAATTTATTTTACAAAACATTTTAAAAAATTACATTTTTTATATTCCTATAATCTTTTATATTCTTGTTTATGGACGACACTGATAGCTTGTCTATGCAAGATATGGGTGGAAACTGTAAACACCCGAAAATCGATGCAGGGCGGATTTTAACGAACATAATTTTAAAAAACTTCTAAGCCATGCAACTCTATGTATCACGCAATGTGTCCCGCGTTTTTGTTTTAGCAAAATAAAATATCTTTTTGAATTAGCTTAATAAACATTTGTCAAAAAACTATTTAAATGGACATCAAATTATTTAAAATAGCAACCCATTCAATCAAATAAGTATGAACAATTAAATTGAGCATTCGAAATTTAAAAGTTTTTAATTCGAATCTATTTTTATATTCGGGCAATCATACCAATTTATTATATGATTATAAAATCAAATATCGAACAATGCTTGAAAACGCGTGCCAAATTCATTCAGCGCAAGCGCGTAACCATTTATGAACATGCATACAATTATTATTGAATGCAAAGCGCTTTAAGAAATTTGAATATAGAACATCTAACTGTCAATATTGAGTAACATGATTCTTCGGTGTTATTTTAGTAATTTTTGAATCGAATAAAATGTGATTAATTGTTACTCAGTTTTCCTTCGTTTTCCCAAGGCTTTTTTCCGCTCGATTCGATCGTAAATGGCGGGTTATAATTGAATAAAACGGAGGTAGACACGTCTAGAATAAGGCGCAGACCGGATTCAATTTGCACGCATGCTTGGCTCTCTGAATAGAACAATTTATGATTGCATACTAGCATCAAATTTAGCTGTTTTCAATTCTTTAAACATAAATATAATATTCGCTATTGCCCTCTCTGTGGTCTAGTGTTATGGTGGGCCTGGGTTAAATTCTCAGCGAAATACGATCAATATCGAATTGAAATGTTTTTTCAATTAAAATTTGAAACATTTGAAGGGTAGTAGTAAGTCCTATACATTTTTTCTCGCGTGATATATTATACTTAGTTCATAACTGAAAATAAAAATCGATTTTTATCATTTGCAGGAGGTTTTAAATCAAATTTCGAATGGTTTTCATTTCGCATATCCAAAATCATTACACAATCATACTTCGATAACTTTGAAAATCTTAAATAACTACATTTAAGTGACTTTTATTTCGTCTTGAGACATGAAGGTTTTATTTGAAATTCCCTAGAAATTAACATAAAAAATTTGATTAGAGAAAAAAAATGGAGATTGATATCATTGTTAATAATAATAATTGAATAATTTCAATGGAATATTGATTTTTTTATGAAAAAAATTACATATACTTTTGGTTACTTAGTTTTTATATTTAAACAAAAAATGATTACGAGATCGTGTTTTTGAAATTTAATTGTTTTATTCACTTAATTCACCAACATTCATACAGCATTTATTTATTTAAACATTTATATTTGATACAACATAGAACAGGAAAACTATTTATGACATACAAAAACCGACGGTAATTTTCGGCATTCAATCCTTGCTGCGTCGTATCGTGTGACATAAAAAATTATTGTATTTAGTAATATTGTTAATAGAAGTTATAGACAATATTGATAAGAAAATTGTCTATGTAAAAAATCTAGCGATTGTGCTATTTTTTTATTGTATAGCTCAAATTTTAAAACGTAATAACAGAAGTTTGCTAGTTAAAAACAACCAACACTTTTATATAACGTACTTTCTGGTAAAATATTTAAGATATCTTTGACATGATAACAAAACGACGGTGGGTAGACACTACCGCATACGGTTTATTACATTCGACATACCTAAGCGGAATCAAAAAATATTAATACTTTCAAATAAAAATTGTAACTTGTTGACGTGACCATGAAATTCAACGGACATAATTAACAATCTCATTTTAATATAAAATAAAAATTCTGAAACACATTTTACCATAAATTATGTTCTTAAGTAAAGCACACACATACTTCCGGATTATTTTTTCACACATACAAGTAGCCACACTGTAGTTGGCAGCAATGTCGAACCAGGGTTACCATACGCGTAAGCAATATGCTGAATTGATTAATAATATTATACTTGTGTAAATAAAAATATTTTTAACTAACACAATAAAACAAAATACTAATTCCCCAATTTTATATGATCAGAAACTGGACCGATGTCGTTCATCGCGAAAAATTATGAACTAATCTTTTATTACATTTAAATTGTTGAAACTTTTTACGATTCCACATGTTTTGTCACTATCGACCCGGGTTTCAAATTTCGGTATCTTCAGGCATTATAGTACACGAATGCAACAGAGCGGACGAAAGGTGATTTAATAAATTATGATTTTTATTGTTCAGACCAGAAATCGATCAATTATTCATCAGCTGATAATGTTCGCGCTGAAAGAAAACGGTCCTAATAATATCAAGTTGTTGAAATGGTATTAAATGATGTAATTTATTATTTGAAGTTTGAGTTTTTCAGTAATATTTTTTATTTGTGTAAATTAACTGTAAGGAATCATTCATACAATATATATTTTTTAAATAAACTTTACAATAATCATTATTAATTTTTTTTTCGGTTGATTTTTAACTGTAGCTGAAATTATTTTTTAAAATGGAACATTTAGCTTTGCCTCACCGGAAAATAAATTTACTTATATTACAAGAACACGCCTTACTTTTCATATGTTTAATAATGCTTGTTTTATGAATAAGTTATTTTGTTCATTTTTTTGAAACATTTATATTATAATATGATACAATCAATTTTCTGTTTGTACGGAAAAAAAGTTTCACAAACAACTTGAAAGATATGGTGATTAAATCTATGTTTTAAATATATTCTATACAAATATTATATAATATATAATAAAATTGAGTCTGTATTTTTACTTTATATATTATATGAATAATGTACAAACATATAGGTATAGCATATTTAAAAATAATTAGCATTTAATCATCCAGTGGACGATAAAGATGAGACTCTCGTGAGTGAAAAAATATATTCAGCAAAATTTATTTGCTTTCAAATGTGAAATCAGTTCTTGTTACTATTTTAGGAAAATTTATTTATTTTCTTCTGCATTATTTCTAGATTTTTAAATCGTGTTATAATAAAAAAAATATTGGTTCAAATTTGTTCTGAAGTCGTGCAAAAACACAATGCAAAAAGCCGTTTCTACGCAAGTGGCTTATCCAAGATTCGAGCGGAATAAAAATGACCCATGCAAAAAATAGAGTGATTAATTATGTCTTTTAAAAATATACAATATTTCAATACTTTTCAAAGCACACCTGGGCAATCAAGAGACTGGTGTTTGAAGAAATAATTCTCCGACAGTAATAAGTCACGTGGAATTAACCGGACAATCGACGTTTAAAAAAAGCACATGTCCGTATTCAAGGACTAGATATGTATAGTATGTAACATGAACCCCGATCGTTTATTTACTTTATCTTTCGTAAAATCAAAACAGCTATAAAATTAATCCTTATACGGTCATAAAAAAAACTACCGTCTTTGAAAGCTATTGTTATTTTTACGAGCTTATCCTGGTGGTATGTATTTGATAAAATAATGTTAACGTACAGGACTTAACCCGATGGTTGCCACAGACAAGATATCCCGGCAAATGACGCAGTGTTCATATTACCAGAGACAAGATATCTTGGAAGTACTTTTCCCAAGTTATCCAATTCACTGCCCAAACCAGTAAACCATATTCACACTAGTAAAAATAAATCTTTACTTGAAATATACTTTCGCTGTAACAAAAAGAAAATTATAAAAATAGCATTAATGGAGATATAAAGAGAAAATTAGATATGATAAAAATATCATTATTAAATTGTGGGAAAATTATCTAAGAAAAATCTTTTTATTCAATTATCTCAAAACGATAGTTTTTCACAAACTACATTCTAGTCCAGGGGTAGTCAACCTTTTTATAAATACCGCCCAGTTTAGTATCTATGTAAAATTTTCTAACCGCTCAAAGCTTCCACAGTAATTTTGATTTATAATGTAGAGAAGTGGTTTTACGAAATGTGTTTAAAACCAATACCGCCCATTGTTTATTTTGCGGGGATATATGTTTGATAAGAGACACTCGCAAATCCACAAATGAAAATGGCGATTGTTTTCTTGCATTATACATTATGTTTCTACATAATGCACAATACGTGCAACAAACAATGGTTGTCCGTTCTAAGTAAATAATGTTTCTTTGATAGATAGATAGATAGATAATCACTATTTCATCTTCATAGGTTTTCTTACAATACAAATAACAATGGACACTAACATATTAGTGCTTGCACGACTGTTGATCAGTAGTTTAATTTTCTGTATGCCAATTAAATTTAATCTCTAAGTTTCACTGTACAACTGATAAATTTGCTGGTTACTTTATGTAAATAGATTTTCAATATATCAGTAAACTCTTAATTATGCATACTAAATATTAATTCAATAGTAACGTATATGTTGTATTTGTAAGAAATATTATCAGGGTGTAAGAAAAGAAAAAGACCCGTTATTTTGAATAGCATACACTAATTTGTATCGCTTATAAAATTATTTTATTAAAATCAAATCAGTGATTATGAAAATTATTTCTGATATATAATACATTCCCTTCATAGCTTTAGAGTCCATATTTTTCCCGTGTTACTCCGCATGTTGATAACCGATCCAAATCGTTTACTATGTGTCATTTGGAGGGCTGTGAAATCGGAGCTGGAGTCGTAAAAATGAGTGAATGCTTTTAGATATCAAAAAGTAATACTCGGGTTGCAAGTGAACAATTAATTCAATTTTAATTTTGAAACTTCAACAAACAACCGCAGTCGATATCGTTAATTACACAGTATTGTTTAGAATGGCTTGTAAAGAACACAGATAGTTCAATAATACTACATACGTGTATAACTATGAATTTGTAAATGATAATTTTTTTTATGCCACTTAAATGTAATTTATAGCCCAAATGATCTATTTTTTCGGATATTTAGAGCACAATAATTATTTTTAATGACCCTAATAAAATCCGACATATTTTAAAAATTGGTGCGTTTTCGCAATCATGTAGTACAATCGTTAATAATTTTATTTGTGGCAACATGCAAGGGCAGAAATAATAATTACTCCATTTTACTGTTTTATCAAATTTCACAATAAGACGGCTTCTAAAAGTGTCTAAATTTGGCTTAGTATAGTGTGTTCAGCAACGTATGTATATGAGTGTCATAAAAAAATCTAGAATTAATATTTGATTGCAGCTGTATTTGAATTAGTCTACAATTGCAATTGCTTGACGAGTGTTATTTAAACTCCGCTCTATCCAATCAACTCGTAGAGAAGTGGTTTGCTGATTTTAAGTGCGACCATACAAACACCATAGATGTTGAGCGCTTTGCTCGGCAATTTTTCCAAAAACACAAAAAGTGCACAAAATTGTTTTGCAAGACCGTTAAATTTGAGTGAAGTCACCCGATATATATGGTAATTTAAGAATATCTGTATATTTACCATTTTAATTTAACATTTGTCCATGAGAAAAGCCATATTGTTAAGGTTCAAATTAAATACCGATTATTATGTTTTATTTATTAATTTAATTTCTGTTCTAGCTTTGGGAAAAAGCTACGTTCTGTGCACTTTAAATAACTCTATTATTCTACTATACTACAATCCTTTTTACTAGAGCTCGGAAGGGGGATTGGAAAAAAAACTAATAACCACAACTCTACGCATTACAGATTGATTGAAGAGTAGTTGGAGGAAAAAATTCAAAAGCAAATAATTTTAAAGATTATTAATTATTAAAGATGTTATTTACTATTTATAACAAAGTTTGTCTCTGCTTAATATTTTTTTATTTCGGTTACAAATTAATTTAAAAAAAAACTGTGGTAGTTGAGTATTTTTGATTAACAATCGTTATGAACATTCTATTGTATAATACATGATTTATTTTTTTGTTGATAATATTGTAAAAAAACTAGTAGCGATATTAATTGTGTGATATTACACGTTCTCAGACATCGTGTGCTATCTATTGATATCGTCGCATTGTTCTTTTTCTATTGCATAACAGGCAAACAGCACAAAAAAATATTCTAAAACGTTCTATGCTCCAATTCATGATTTTAGAGTGTGGAACGACCTTACTTTGAAAAGTATAAAAGATTTTTTTCTTCGGTTTATTGCATATTAACAGTGTATAGATGACATTATTCGCGAAATAGTCATAAAGGCGATTGATTTCTCAAAAACAAAAAAAATACATTGATTTGGTTTCAATGAAATTTGTTTAATTCAGTCCGTACGATATATTTCGCAAGATGGTAATTGTAAAACGAATCGATTTGTTATTTGCTTTTAATGTGTTAACTGTCACATATTAGTGTCAATGAATTGTATTTAGATATTAAGACATAATGATTAGCACTATTCTCACGATTAAGCATCTTGATGAACGAAACCGGTCCTGATTTGAAAAATATAAAATTGAGGAATTACAACAAAATTTGAATACTGTTATTTAAATATGTTTATTTTTCATTGCAATTATTTAGCGGATATAATGAAAATAAGAAAGTTCATTGTAATTTTCAACAAATTAATAAAAAAACGCTAGGTCCGTGACGCAAAGGTTAGCGTCCTTACTTCGAAGGTGTAGATGTTTGTAATGTCTAAAAATTTCGTTCAACCCATCCGATCTCAAAAAAACAGGACTTGAGTAAACTGACTAACAAGCAGTCGTCGTAAAAAACTTTATGTTAAAATGTTTCCATATTTGAAAGCCAGATGCTCCACTTTCGGACCGGATTAATGAAGAAAGTTATGTCTTTAAAATGTAGATGTATTCTATAATATATATTATATACCAATATATAGCTAGACATTTTTGCTGAGTGGTTAAGGTCATTGACTTTATTTATAATGCTTCCAAATGCAAATCCTTATACGGACAGATTTATTAATTGATTTAAAAATTATGTGCCATCTATCCAATCCTTAAAACCAGCAATAATTGAAGCGATTAGCTTACTTACTACTAATACGTACCACTTCGTAAAGCAAAAACATGAAATTTAAATAAATTTATAATTTAAATAAATTTATAATTTAATTTTAATGATGAAATATTGTGATGATATTGCACGTCCTATCACATTTGGTATGGCCTATTAAAAAAAATTGGCAACTTTTTTATGCCACTAAATTGCGAGCTACTTCTAACGCAGGCACGGGTCTGGAATTTCCTATGAATATAATTTTAAATCATTGACATGGCCGAAAAAAATTTACATTTGTAATATTTAAAAATTATCAAAAATAAGACTTAATTCTTTTAGTGTTTAGAATGACGCTATAAAAATTAAATTCGGTTCAGTTATTTGAATCTAAAAGGGTAAATTATATTAGCAAGATGAAAAAATATCAATGTACTCAAAAATAAATTTTTAAATTATCACACTATGAAACTAAAATGTTAGAACAGAAGAAAATATGTATGTGTACCTTTTTTACACAGCTATATATAGTTAAGTAAATGTACATTTAAACATAGTTCTGATGAGGGTGTCCGCTGAAATAGCTGTCAACTATATAAAAATATCTTATAAATATTCTTATAATAGATTTCTACCGAGTAAATGCCAACTCAATCACTAAATAACATTTTCTGGGTAAGAGTGTATACCTTTGTCATTTTGACAGATGTGTTAGGTTGGTATTTCTACAGGCAATGAATTCTCTATGACTGTTTTATTCCATCTCAATTACGAAAACACTGCGAAATGTTTTGTTTCAAGATGGCCGCGTAGCTACGTTATAAATATAATATATAACATTTATAAAACTCATAAAAGCCACTGATTTTTACGAAACATAAATATTCTCAATTGCTTAATTACTACTCTGGGATATTTGCGGTGAACAAATTTATGATTATCGATAATTGGGCTACCGACCAAAGATTATTACGTTATTAGAGGCCTGCACGGGACCAAGCTTGGCCCGAATCTATTTATGGACTTGGTCAAGGCAGCCTTTACAATGAAACGAAAGATAGTGACTTATATAATTTAAGTCGTATGATGCTTTTTCAAATAAGTCATAAGTTCTTTATACAGCAAAATTGTAAACGTTCCTATATCTCCCACTTATTATTCTTCTAGCAAAAAAATATTTTTTGCTATACCAGTCTCTTCTACAACGATGTGGCGTCCAATGGATCTTACTCTATTATCCTGTCATGTCAACGAACCTTTTTTTTTCAATTCATGCTGGAATTTCAATATCAAATCTGAATTGTACTTCAGTTCAGTTGCACTCGTGTGCTTCAGCTGCCTGTTAATGCCAAAAGGCGAAAGCCTAAAAAGAAAGAAAGGTACACAAACGTCGAGATGGACTTAATTAATTTCGAAAGATAAAGTTTAATAAAAAGAATTTAGTTAATACAGTTTATCATAGATAAGCATCGAGCCGAATACTTGAAATAAAAATCGAACCCGTGCAGATATCTGGAAGTGTATTCTGTTTATTTTGTGTACCCTTTCAGTATTATTTATATATTGTACAATATATATGATGATTAAATATTTATTACATAATTATTTATCACGCCGCCATTTTGTATTATAAATTTGGTACGATAAGTATTTTTGATTTTATCTACATTCTTGCGAAGCCAGACCTTTACTTGGTAATTTCTTGTTTAGTTCACTTGACTGGCTTGGTAATCGTAAAGAAGTAAGTGTATGTTTCATCAAGGACAATGCTGCTGGTGGCCAGATAAACCACCTCATTATTTCGCTACAGCGCATCCAAGTGGTTTGACTAGACATATACTTATTTTGTTCTTACATTCATTCATACAGGAATAAGAAAAGATTTCTATCACACAAAAAGAGAATGCGTATTTTCAGAACGTTTATTTGAGCTTTAAATCGAAACATTAATAACATACCTACTGTAACATACGTTTTTCCACTCACAGCCTGAGTTTAACCTTTCAGTATATTCAAGCATTTTATCACACGTATACAATACGGACGGACAGTAAACAGTTTGCATCGCATATATACAAAAGTAATCACAAAAAACCGACCCTCTTTCTAGTAACTAAATGTATATCTGATTATTTTAATACCTAACTATTGTATTTCTTTATTATTGAAATTCCAAAAAGATAATCATATAAACCAGTGCTCCCCAACCGTAGTCCGCGGCCGCAGAGACCTTACACTGTAGTCGATTGTAGTTTATTTTCAATACTTATTTGCATAAATCAAAGAGAAAAAAACGATCAATTACATGAGCTTTTGAAGGTTTCAACTTCAGTTTAGTGAGCTTACAAATTATTCCAGATATGGGTGTGGACACGACAAAAATTAAAAATAACAGTATACTGATACTCAAAAGAATATGCTTTTTAAAGAAACGAAACACGTGACACTCGCTGTTATGGTGTCCATAAGCAAAAATGATTTATTACTGCCCGAGTCGGAATCGAAGTCGTGGAAAACGAGCGACCGTCTACTTTTTCGATTTGACGATTTTTAAGAATATTTCAATGAACAATTTGCCGAATGGGTTGGTTGATCTTTAATTTAATACATATAAATAGGAAAGGTAAGAAACAAACTAATAAAATTAATTTTGTTTCTTTCAACGTCATCACAGCTCAAACTCTTAACCCTCTGACTGCTAACGTCTCAACTGTTGAGACGGCTGATTTTATTGTGTTGATAGTTGATTGCCGAAAATATATGAATTAACGGTGGTTAAAACCTTCTTGTACTCGTACTTGTAATTTTTATTCAATGCATTGATTTGTTCTGAGTCAAAAAGATTATTTCAAACCAATATTATTTAATAAATTTTTGAAGTCTAGGCGTTGAAATATCCTTTAAAATGCTCAGCAGAGAACGAGTTGAATCATTCTCTAGTACTGAAACGCAATTTTACAATATTAAGTTAAGTAAATTGGTATGGAACATAGCTGATGTAATTGAGAAATTAATCAGCATATAAGCACTAATCAACATTTTTTAATGTCGTAATGAGCGCATGCATGTTAAAGGTGTTATATAATATTATGATTTGATCGGTCTATCAAAAAAAAGTAAACTATCTGGTCCGCACGAAGTATTTTCAAAATCACGGCTAAGTCGCAGCGTAACTTTGGTCTCGAAAGGTAGGTCACGTCTGTTGGGCTTTTTTTGTGCCAATCTCTGCGTTGACCAAATTCGGTTTACTGCCGCGGCGACATTACTGCCACGCTCTTTGGACATTCGTATAATATTTTTGTTTTGAACATTGAGCGCGTTAGTATTTGTGACATAATGGTATTATGCACTTATTGCCGGTGTTCGGTTACAGCACTTATTAAGTCATAGGTTCGCTACCAGGGGGTCGCCAACTTATACGGTCAAGTATAAAAATATTGTTTTGTATGCTTTTGGATTGTATGGGGGGTCGCGGGTCACATTGATTTTATGAAAAGAGGTCGCACTCAAAAAAGGTTGGGAACCTATGTATCAAGTCATCATTTTTTAAGCACGTCTGTTCTAATGTCGAGATTATACACTAAAAATTTAGCTTATAAAGTAAAAATATCAAAATATTTAGCTCATCACGATAGTTAATTTGATTTGTTGAAACTGTGTAAAATTCAGCAAACTTTATCACTTGCTGGTTTATCTTCCGGAATCTTCATATATTCTACAACACAGATGCAATATAACTGGCAGTTAGTAAACAGTTCGCATCGCTTATACACAAAAGAAAATATTTATATAATCAACGATATTGACTGACGGTGCTTGACTTTCAGTCACATTGCGTGATAAATGTCTGAAGATGCCGGAAAGGTGAAACCTGAGTGGAGAGTAAAAAAGCTTATGTACAAAGCTTTTTTTCTTTCAAATTTTATTTAAAAACGTACTACAGTAAATTTGTATAACAATATAAAAATAGAATCTGAAAAAACTATTTGTTAGCTAATCGTTCTGACAATATCATGTTTTAATTAAGGGTTGTATATACCGTATGGAAAGAATATAGAACGTGAAATCTTTTAACATTGAAAAAAAACAGAAATTGATGTATGAATCCATATGCTCTTTTTTGGCAGTGGATATATATGGTTATAAATAATTATAATAAAATGATTTTTATACCGTGGTCAAACTTAATAAAACAAAAATTACTAATTTTGAAAAATTCAAAATGATAATTTAGTAAATATTTAAAAAAATCTTACCTTTCAGCTTGGGTCAAATTTGCTAATTCAGGAACATCACACCAATATTGTTCAGGCACCAAGGTGATGAAAATTTGAGCAAAATACACAAACGCCACATAAAATGAGAACGGAATCATCAGCAAGAACAGAATCTTTTGATAAAGCCCAAATTCACCGATGTGAGGCAAGAGGTCATCAAAATCCGTCAAATTATCTTCGACGAGATCAAGTGGATGTTTTTCGTCTTTACCTCCATTTTTAACTCTTTCGATATTCTTATTTTCGTCTGTTGAGTCATTTTCATAAGCTTTATTAACGAAAGCTCCTAGCGTATTCAACGAGCCATCATTTTTTGAAACGAAGCTTGGCATATCTTGTTGACAATCTGCAGTGCCTGGATTAAGCACATGTATTCTTCTGTGCTCGTTCGACATGGCATCACCTTGAGCTGTAGTCTGTTCAGTTGAATTCTGTGTAGCATCACAAGCAGGTGGTGGAACCGACTCCTCGCATGGGATAGAATTCCTTTCTTGCGGAGCCATTTTAAAGTATTAAGATATTTACAAAGAAAACTTTGAGTCAATTTTAATTTTGTCAATATATTTCTTAGTCAAATATTGCGTTGTCATTCAAGAAAAGCTTTGATCTAAATTATGGCAATGTGTATTTAAAGTTTATTCAAAAATTATATACAATTACTCCGCATATTCTTAGATCACTTGCGACATTAAATAATGCTTTTTGTCAGTTTATTTCAGATTTTTATTATGTACTAATCAAGTCAGGCGCTGAATATTTGAGAAGATGATAAATGTTTTATGGGTTTATTTGTTCTAGAGTTAAAATATTTGTAATGTTATATTACTACTGCTGTCGCTACGAAGATATCCTTGGAAAAATTTTCTTTCTGAAGATCTTGCGTGGTGAATATCTGAAATAAAACGAATAAACAGTTTCATTAGCACGTGTTTTTAATTTAAAACAAACATGTCATTCAAAAGAGAGGTGTAGGAAAATTTTGTAATTGTAGCACTTTACGATAATCAATAACAGTTAATTTTTACAAAACTAAATAGTTATGCAAACAAGTCAAAATTTCAAATGTTTTTTACTTAAACATATAGTATGTACAAGATTTTTTTTATTCTAGGGGCTATGATACTTTCATAAAGATTTAATATACAATAGCATTATTTTAAAAAAATACTGGTTTTTTCTTGCTATAAAACTCATATAGTATGATACTCATATATGATGATCATATAATACTTGCTATAAAACTCAGCAGACTAACGCTTTTTTTAAATATATAAAAACACAACTTAATTGCTTACAATCACTCTCATCAAAATCAATTTTAACGTATTAACTGTTATTTCTTGGTGGAAATGCATCATGTTTAAATAATATTTTTTATCAACTGATGATAATGAAGCCGGTCCTGATCATAAAAAATATTGTAGAAATGTTCAAATCTTTCAAAAAATCCGCTTTCTACCCTGGCGAAGGTTTCTGGATTACTACAACCACAAGACAACACATTCAACATGTTTTTTAACCATTACAAAGACTTTTACAAAACCGTCAACCATGTCACACTTTGAGTATGACATTTTGCATTATATCAATTGTTCATAAACTAAATTTGTTTTTGTAATAAACTTTTCAATTTGAATCTGATAAAGAACTATTGGTACTTTAAATAGATACATAAGCACCATCTTTGCAAAACTGTCACATTTTAACGTTAGAATTTTTTAATGACATTTTGCAAACCATCGATTGTAGCGAGTAGTACAGTCTTATTAGTTTACTTTGTTTGAATAGCATCGCAACGCATGCTGGATACTCGTCAGTAATGGATAACTTTACGGTTCCTTTAATAACCTATTAATTATCTGTTTACGTTGTTTTGATTGCTTTATAACAGTTTCATGCCAAATATATATTAAAATACACACCCAATTATCTTTTTTTGGCAAATTAATGCTGATTGCTAAATACATTTACACTATTCCATATGAAGCTTCAAAATATAACAAAAAATATAATCACGGATGCACATGCGATAGAGATTAAAATAATATTAGAACGTTTCAAGGATGAAATCATTGTCAGGATAAAATTGAATAATATTCTTCATTCCTAAATATTTGCCAAAAACTCAACAAATATTCAGAAATCTTCTTCTTAGCCACAGTAACTTGAAAGAAAACGTGACAAAGTCATAAATTCACATTGAGAAAGACTTATAAAACTCATCAAATCTCAGTTTTAAAAAGATATTTGTATGTTCTTTAAACAATACTTGTTAACATTAGCTCAATATTCTCACTCTGTGTTTCCATCTCATGCAAATTTTCATGTACACGCGCAATCTTTTGTTTCTCTTTACGGATAGATAAATCAATGAAAATATTAAAATACTTTTGTCGAGTTCGTAGAAAAGGGGTAAACGTCTTTGGCTTCCTTGACAGATCTCATTGGATTGACCTCAATAACGGACAGCGTACAATAGAGACAATCGTCTCAATTCGAAAGCATAAATGTTTGTGTATGTTAAACGTCCAACCTAAATAATGAACTATTAAATAAACATTTTCAGATCATATGCTCGACAATAGCAGTAGACAGGAATTAAAAATAGGAAATTGATTTAATACATATTTCGTTGGGATTTTTAAAACATATTTGTTTTTACTTGATTTCTGATTTCTGTGTTAACTTTATTAATTGAACTGGCATTTACTTGGGAGAAGTCCATTATAACACGGTGAAAAATAACAATGTATTTTTTTAGTTCTACAAAATTTATAAGATATGTAGTTGATAGCTGTTTCGACGTACGCTTTCATCAGAACTACATGAATGATGCGATGAAGGCATAAGCCGAAATAGTTATCAATAATATATCTTATAATTTTTTTAGAACTAAAATACATCGCTATTTTTTCACCGTGTTCTGTGTAAAATATTATACTTAAAATCAGTTTTTAACTCATCCTGCAGAATTCTTTTGTATATTGTAAGTTGTTTTTTTTTTTTGTTCTTTATGTTAGAGTCGAACAGTTAGAAAATGTCAAGAAGAAATTCAATAAAATATATACTATATTGGCATATTTTTTTCCTTTTTTAACATATAACAAAATTACATCACCCTTTTGAAAGCTTATTTTTCAAAAATCTGAAACCTTTCTATTTTGTTGGTATATTTTTTCTACCGGAAATATATCCACATGTGTTATAAATAGTTTTTGAACACGTTGACCCGAAATATTAGTGGTAATGCTTTGTCAAGGTAAAGTTTATTCAACACCATATCAGAAAAAAACAGCTTATCGTCGATATTAGGAAAGTAGTTCCTATTTAATTATGTTATAAAAAATTAGCTTAGTGGCATTGACTTTCATTGCATTTACTTAACAGTGATAAAAGATAAATATATGCCTAGAGGTTATAATAATTTAAAACATTGCGAGGCTTTACATAATATAAAATTCAGGGCTGTGAATTCGGATTCGGAATCAAAATCGGATTCGTGAAGTTGCCAAGTTATAATTGGAGTAATAGTTGAAAAAACGAGCGACTTCGACTGCTTTTTGGATTAGACGATTTGAAGAATGTCTCAAAGAACAATGTGTCAGATTAGTTGGTTGATGTTTTAATTTGATGAACATATATATGAAAGGTAGGAAAAACCTACAAAAATAAGCTTTCTTAATCGGATTCGCGTTTTTTTTCAGAACTCCACAACCCTGATAGCAGATAAACGTATGAATATATGAAATTATTTATGATATGGACTGAAGGTGCTTGGTGGAATTTCAATATTATATTTGATTTATTGAAACTTATTACAACTCTATATTTTTTGTCACTAACGACCCAGGTTTTGCCTTTTGACATCTTGAGACATTAAAAATAGATTTATCAAAATTTATAACCATAAAAAAATCTTTTTTTTTCCCCGTTTGAATACAAGAGTAACAATACCTACTATAAGATAAATATTATATTACATAAAATTTTATATGAAAAATATTTTTCATTTTCCTAATTAATTAGAAAAGTGTGACTCGTACGTAACATTTACGAAATACACGATTCATTTTATGAATGTATTAATTTCAAAAATTGCTGATTTGATAATAGCGTGCATAAAATGCCTGAAGATACAGCAAGGTAATAAAACCCGAACTGTGAGCGGAAAACCATGCCGATATAAACGGAGTTTTTCAGTCAATCACTTGATTTCAGTCAATCACTTGATTTATAATAAAACGTTAAAAATAATAACTGTTTCCATGTGAGTAATGGTCGAAAATTAACTTTTTCCTAAAAAAGTAACGAGAGTTTTTTTTTAATATTTTTTAAATTTCAATTGATTTTGTTAATGACCGACGATTTTTTACATTGATAATTCAATATTGATAGTTATGAAATACAAATAAATCATATTTATCCTAAAACTAACAAATTCCAACAAATAATATTTATTAAAACAATCCCTTTTCTACATATATGTATACAAAACACATTTTATTCTACCTATATTGTAGCAAGAATCGACAGGCTTTACAGTAAATGTATTTTCTTTACATTAAACACTGTTTCATTTATAAGATAAGCAATGTGAGAGATCTTTATTTATTCGTTTTAGTCATTTAGTAGAATTATGTCAAAACTGTGTAGTAAACATAAACCGATACAAGGTCTAAATGCATTTCCATCAAGATCGGTAGGTAACGTAAGGAGTGCATTCAAAATGCATTCAAATAAACTTCCATACAATCATTCATGTTCAATCACGTTCCAAATTCAAATTTTTTCTTTATGTCTCCATTTTGTCCATTTTTAATCCATCAATCTGATGAGTTTGAATTTGAATTTGGAATAAGCATAAATAATTAACCATAAATAACACAAAAAAAATGTTCTATGTTATTTACCTATGATATTTTTAATTTCGTCACTTGAAGAAATTATTTCATAAGGAAAATAAAGCAGTTAAATTCAAAATATTATTAGAAGCAAATAATTTCTCACTACGATTCGTTATTTTGATTGTGTTATATATTGTCAAATAACAAAGCAATACACTGAATGACAAAAGATCCATATGGAGAAAAATTCGTCAAAATGGTTGCCCTTAAAATTAGATTGTATATTCTTTATAAAACACAATTTTACTCGTGAATATTGGACACCGTTATTAACAGACTTACCAACTTCTTGAATAATTTTAGGTGAAGGTCTATCAAATTATTTTAATCTATGAAATAGATAACAGATCGCAAAATATATCAAATTTTTAACTTTTCATTTGGCAGGGAAATTTCGCGAGACTGACATTACTTTTGTTATATTTGTTAAATCAACATATCACACATATGTTTTTTATGAATATTTAATTAGGTATTTCAAATATGTCTCCCAATTGTTCAAAACAATAATACTGCCACAAATCAATTCTATGTATATATCTAAGTGGTTTCGTTTAAAAAATGTTTGTCTTCGTAAATATCGTGTAAAATACAATTTAAAAATCGCCTTTTTTTAACTGCTAAATGGTATTTTTTTTTAAATCGTATTCTTTGCGAACCCCATATTATAAAATTTCAACAGAAATAAATTGACGAAGAAGTTGATCATTTGTTTCATTTTTACTTTTCTAACGTGGTTATCATATTTGGATTTATTTGGTGGTAATCTAAGAAAAGACATGTTATTATTTAATCACACATTTAAATATTACGAAGACATTACCGTATAGATTAAGTCAAATCTTTTTTTTACGTTTAAGGTGACTGACAATTCACGGTGGAAAGGCATAATATAAATAATAAATAAATAAAACACAATTTCTAGCGGTTTCGCTAATCACTATTTAATCAATAATAAGTCGATGAAAAATTGGATTTAGCTGTTCTAATAATTCTAAATAAAATAAACTTTTCTATAATATTATAACTCGTTGTCAGCCACTCGGCTAAATCCTTTTATTGAAGAGTAAAAATATCTTTATACATTACAACGGGCATCCATATATACATATATTATACATATATGCTATAAAAGCGAATTTTAATGTATATTGTTGTATCTGGAACGCCACTGTATATGGTATCAAAACTTATACACAATCAAATTATTGTTGGGATAAGGTTTTTTTTCAAATCGATGTTACCCTTGGTTTTTCTTTTTTGATTTAACAAATCAAGTACTTACATTTTTTCGAGCAGAGGATCACCAGCATTCACAAGCCTAAATGTTTCCAGCACAGTCACTTACATTTGATTACTTTTTAATAACTGTAATAAAACGAACATCTTGCTTTGAGTCACAATTCAATCAAATATTTTATTTTTATTAAACTTTTGGTGTCAATGTCAGATTGTATCGTAGCGAGGATACAATAGAAAAAATCAGAATGCCTCTTTGTTATTATTTTTAGTTAAGAAAAACTATTATCACTTCAAAAATAATATCGCTTGCCAAAAAAAGATGACGGCCGGAGACAGGTTGCATTACGGCTCCCGAATAAAAAAAATGTATCACCTATCCACGCGATACGGCTTGCCACTTTTGAATTTGGAAAGATTTGAAAAATTGATTAATGGCGGTCATCAAACAGCTGATGACCGTACAGCATTTGCACTGATTTTGTGTTGACTGTTACTATCGCTTTTATAAATTTTACGCGCGAATCTGATTACTTGAGACAGCGGCGAAGGTAATTCATATCGCTGTCTCCCTCTTTGCACAAGTTACTTGCACTTTTCAGACATTTGCAATTAGATTAATCGAAAGATTATCAAACTGTGGGCAGCACTTCATATTTTAAGACTATTTATCATTCTCTCGAATCACCAACTTTTATGACATGTCTGGTAATTTTCCTAGCTGTGCTTAACAACACGGAGTGTATCCAGCAATAAATTGCATAACATTTATAATTCTTGGAATTTCTCATGTTTTTCAGTGATAAGTAATTGTAATACGTTTCGTTTGGCTTGCTTAGATAAATATAAAGTTTTAATACCCCGTGAAGATTTCGTCAGTAAGTTACAACTGTGGTAAACAATCCAATTAATTTTAACAGAAATCAAAATATTTTTTGAGATTAAAATCTAATGTTATTAAAATGTCCATAAAATTATACAAAGTTTTAAATGTTAACAATGAATTTATTTCAACAGTTTTCTCACCTCATTTAAGATGTATACTATTTGTAACGGAACTATAGTTCTGATGAAGGTGTGAGCCGAAATATCTATCAACTATATATCTTATAAATTTTGCAGAACTAAAATACATTGCTATTTTCTCACCATGTTATAATAGAGTTCTACCTTGTAAATGACAATTCAATCAATATAGTATTTGTACTATGATATGACACATTTCACATAAAATGCATCAAGAAGTGACAGTTGACAATATAAAAGTGATAATTCTCTTAATTTTGGGTGTATTTATCACACATAATAGGATGGCGAAAAAGCCTTAAAACGAAGTAATTTTGACATATAGCATGACAAGCATTTTTAATATAAACAGCTGGTTACAAAATGGCGCTTAATATTAATACCTATATTTATATAAGCTCTGATAAACTCCTGTGCTTGTTTCCTTTGACAAAATTTTCATAAACAACCTCTTAACACAAATAATCTAAAATTAAATTATGTTAAAGCTCTCTAAATCCGTAGTTAAACATAATAACAATAATATGCATTATCATAAGCCTTATCAAACGATACGAGATGAACAAGCAATGAGATCCATGCATTATCACTTAATTTTTACTTATTCTATTTTTATGATAAAAAATTTATGACAGTAAGCCAGCCACGTTATTAAGTGCCATAAACTGTGAGAATTAACTGCTAACTTAAGCAAACTGTGGCATGGTGAATAAACATATTTATTAAAAGAAACATTTTTTACATGCTCTATTTTTAAAAATGTCTGTCACTCTTTAATTCTAAATAAACAATGCTTAACCGTGTACACACACAATGGTACAAAACTTTACAATTCAATGTAAAAACTTTGTCAGTTTTCGTGCATCCCTGTGAATCTGAAGATATCGAAAGACGAAATCCTGGTTGTTAGCGACAAAGCAAATTTGATATTAAAATTCCATCAAAAACCCTCAGTTGATATTATAAATTAAATCCGTGCGTGTTTATCAAAAAAGAAAAATGGCTACTGTCAGCACTGTCACTCAAGAGGAGATATATCTTCTTGTTTTTTCGACATTATTACAAAACGATTTGTGAAAATTAAATATTTTATATACAATAATATGGTACCAAACACAGACCGAACTAAAATTAAACACTTTGAATTAGTATTTTGGTTACATAAAAAATGTACCTATAAATTTTGTGATTACATTTAAGCAACAAACTTATTTCTGCGTCTAGTATTAGTTTTTCAATTATTCAAGCCACGTAAAATGTTTGGAAACAGCGGCGTATTCTTTTAAATAAATAACTTGATCTCATTAGCGTTATAGTTAATACTAACTGCCCGGACTTTACATTGCGCTCCTTTTCATTCTTACATCCGATAAAAAGAGATATACTTATGCAGTCCTAATAAGACAAAATAAACAAAAAATTGTTTTCCATCTTGCTCGTTTATTCATAAACGGAAACTTAGCCATCGGTAATCTTCCTGGCTGACAGACAAAGCAAGGTGTATGTTTTTTATTACGTCAGAAAACGAAAATGATATAATTTTATTGGTTTAGTAGAAAATGGGCAATCAATTATGTTGTAACGATAAAATATCATAGACAATGATTTGAAACAAAATTAAATTGTAGCTTTCAATTGCACATAAACTTTGAGTCCTAATTCCTTATAAAAGCTTTAAAAAATATTAGCTGGATTCTTGTTTTTCCCTTCGATTTACAGGTCAAACAATAAATTTCATTAAAAAAATTGAGTGAAACCTGTTTTTATTATTAGAAAAAATGTAGACCTTTTACAAATATTTTATTATTGCGAGTAAAATGCATTTCTGCTAATAACTGTGTTAGTTAGATTATCAAAACTGTCAAAACAATAACGAACTCTTGTCGAAATTAAAATATTATTAGATTTATTTTCCAATAAAAAAATGCGTTTCGCTTAAAATGTGGAGTTAAAAGTTAAATTTAATTTACGTATTCATTAATGAAGTCAAAATTGACAACACAAAATACGTTATCAACAAATCGCTAATATTTCAATAATATTGTCCTATTGAAAACAACTTCATTTCTCTATCACATCTCTTCGTGTATACATTATGTTCAAGTATACATTCTATCTTTCCACTTTTGTTTTTCCCCTTTCCTGAATATTAACAATTGGCCACTAACGCCTTTTACATTTGGTAGGGACTGCAAGCGGACAACATTAGTAATATTTTGAATAATCAGTATTGCCAGGATTCTGCCAATTGCCAATTGCTTTGCTTTGTTCCAGTGCATGACAAAATTGATAGCATCCTGTCGATTCAACGAATATACCAATGAACAACAATACTCAATGATCTTTCAGGACACCATCAGACACAATATAACCCTATTTCAGTTCTTTACCATCGATGGTAACTGATTAGTTGCATGTTTTGTTTCCTGGTCTACATAATTAAAACTAATCCACTTTTACACCGATCTGCATATTTATGTCTTAAGAGGAAATCTCAAAAAAAAGTTGTATTTTCTTAGTAGTATTTCAACAATATATTTAATGACCAAGACCAGTTTCGCTCATCGCCGGCAGTATTCTTAGATAAGAGATCTGAAACTTCGTACGGTCCTCATGCCTTGTCATTAAAGACCCGAGTTTCGCCTTTCGGCATCTTCAAGCATTCTGTCACAAGGGTGCAATAGAACTGAGCAACAAAAAAAATTGTTGAAACTTTTTACGATTCCACATGTTTTGACATTAACGATCCAGATTTTGTTTTTCGACATCTTCAGTCATTCTATCACATAGACGCAACAGAACTGATGCCGAAAAGCGAAACCCGAGTCGTTAATGGAAAATCATTAAAAAACTCTATTTGATATTAAAATTCCATCGAACACCTTCAGTAAGTATCATAAAGTATTCTTAGATGTTCAAGGCAACATTACTATTAGCGTTACGTATCTTTCCACGATATATTATGGAATTTGATTGTTATGTGTAATTATATTACAAAATAAATTAAACAAAAATCTACTCTGTCCCTGGAACACTTCGCACAACTTCGAGATGAAGTGAGCCCCTTACTGGCATATTGGCAAACTACCGTTAGTTTAATGTTATATAAACATATACACAGGGCTGTGAAATCGGAGTCTTGAAAAACGAGCGACTTCGAATACGTTTTCCAATTAGAGGATTCTTAAGAATATCTCAATAAAGAATTTGCCGGATTGGTTGGTTTATCTTTAGTTTTATGCACATAAATAGGAAAAGTATGAAAAAAGCCTGATTAAATTAAACTTTTTTTAGTCAGAGTCGTGTAGTAGTGAATGTCGGATTGGGAGTTTTTTTTAACGATTCCACAACTCTACATATAACACTAAATACTCATTTTAATATAATATTATATATCATGATGAGTCTTTCAATTCACAATAATATTCAGGATGTCCTGAAAATTCTCTTTATGATTCATTATTGTATTTCGTTCCATGCTATAATTTCATTTTATGATTCATTCCAAAAAAGATTCAAGTCTCGGGAAGCGAAAAAAATGCATAGCGATAAAAAATGTGTTACTTATCAACTTTCCAGTAAGTAAACATTGCATTTGATTTTCTGGTCGAATAAATAAAGATTTTCTCAGAATTATGAAACAACTGAATTCATAAGTGAGTTGATGTATATTTATTGTATACATAAAATCGCGATAAGGTGCGATGTTCATTTTGGTGACCTCATCATCAGTACAATACAGTGGAACCCCGATCATCCGTTCTCGCATTATACGTTTTCCTGGTTCGTTTTTTATAGTTTCGTCAAACACCCATTAGAACAATTTTAAATAACCCCACATTAACTGTTCACCGATTTATCGATTTCCTCGATCTATCGTGTAAATTATTATGGTCCCGTCTCAAATAATATTCCGATTGACCGGTTTTGGTAGATAAATCTCTCTATTCAACACAATTTTTATGTTTAATCATATTAAATCTTATATATTAACTAAAGAAATTAATGATGAAATATAAATTTTGCTCAAATTTCAAGTGATTTTCTGTAATAAATAATTTTAAAACACTATTCGATTATTTCAAAAAATGAGATTTTGAAAATTAATGAAGGACTTTTTCTTTTGTATTACTATTGTAAGCTTTCCCACATTCCTCGTTTCCCGCGTTTTTCATTGTTATTTTAGAGTCCCTTTAAAAACGTGGAATTGAGGTTAGGTGAAGTAAAGGATTGACGATGCCCAAACGATTATCCAGTAGATACAGGTTGCAAGTAAGTCACACATGGAAAAGTTTTTCTGTCACTCTTATTAAATATTGTATTTTATTTATTTCAAATGAATTATTATTTTTTATGAATTTTCTTATGTCAGTCAATGAGATACGTATTTTCTTAATTTATATCGTCCCTACCAAGCCAAAAGACCGTTAGTGACATATGACTTATATATTATTAAGGGTGGCAAATAAAAGTATCAAAAAGAATCATGTCAATGAGAACAATTCCGTTTATTGATTGAATTGGTAAAACTTTGTACGATTCCACATGCTTTGTCACTAACGACCCGGGTTTCCCCTTTCGGCACCTTCAGCCATTCATACATACTTCAGACATTAAACATGTGGAATCGTACAAAGTTGTAACAATTCAAATTCGATATTGAAATTCTTGTGAATTGAAAAAGGGATTAATTATTTATTGATTGAATTGGCATTCACTTGGTAGAACTCCATTATAACACGGTGAAAAAATTGCAATATATTTTAGTTCTACAAAATTATTTTTAACAAATATAGTTGATACCTATTTCGGTATAGTTCTGACGATGGCGTGAGCCGAAATAGCTATCAACTATATTTGTTAAAAATAATTTTGTAGAACTAAAATACATTGCTATTTTTTCACCGTGTTATTAATTATTTAGATTTTATCGGCTCACGATTAACAAGGAGGTCGTTCATTAAACCATTTGAAAGATTTTTATATCGAAACTGCCCCAGTTATTATTTCTTTCTATTTATGAGCCAATTGTGAAACCTACCTTCTCGCCTCAAAAGCTTTGGATCACAGAATGGACGCCTTTGAATTTAAGCGTCGACTCTAGAAATCAGTGGAACAATCGACTTCATCGCTTGATAAATTACTAACAAAAGAATTTAATTGAATAATAATATATATATAAATTCAGCATTATTAAATAAAGAACCAAAACTTAATTTTGGCAAAAACTGCCCCAAAAAATATGAAATTGATTTATTAGATTGACTGTTACCTTGGACAGATATTGAAAAAAATAAATTATTTAAGATATTTTTTAATTCGATTAGTAGAAATAATGATCAATGCCTTTTCTGAAAAACCTTATAACATGATTTCATCGCGACAATAGATTTTCACAGTGTTGCTCTAAAATTATCATGTAACGTTAGTCATAGCCGTGCTGGGAGTTCTTGTGGTACGGATTCGAATACTAGACCTTCGGCTGTGCAAGAAAAGGTCGCAGCCAGTGGACCAGAAAAGTGATGATCGTTGTTTCCGTTCGGTAAGTGACGATACTTCCGATTATTATTTTTTTAATGGAAAATCGTCACCGTAAAATGTAGCTACCTAATTATTTTTTATGCACCTGCAGAATCCGTCATGATTGATAATCGATATTCGTTTGATATTGGGGAGCAATTTTTTGAATTAGTCAACTGAAATGTTATGTGAAAACTTTGATCATTCTTCGTAAGCATTTTTAAGGATGTAGACTTAAAATAAAATTATTTAAAATTTACACTGAAAAAATCTCACAACGGAATAAATACTTCTCTTAAAAAGTGTTTTAATCCTCTGACTGCCAACGTTTCAACTATTAAAACTGTTAATTCCTATTCACAGATGACACTTAAAAGTATAACCGTTTTAGTGTGTCAACTTTGACTTCTTAATGAAAAGACTTATATTTTAATAATAAATGTGTTCAATGCTAGTGATCAGAGAAACAGGTTCTTAATCTAAAATATAAAATTGTGGAAATGGTGCTAAACAATATGCTATTATTATTCAAATATGGCGAAAAACAGTGTCAAAACTTTCATGTAAAAGCTATTATTTCTGTTGAAGGATACCCAGATTGGTTCTGATAATCTACACACGTTTCTTTGCCACCAATACTGTAAAATTAATTTTTGAAAAAGTGTGAAATTCAACAAAAAAATACAGCAAATCATTTGATTTGGTCTTGTTTACCATGGGCTTAAGAGACTTCTTAATAAGTAAGTAACCCGTTTTTCAATGTTATAACTATTTAAAACATCATTCAATCGTTCACTTTTAACTTTCATTTATTGACGCGCATCAATTGTTTTCCGACAATAACTTTTATTTCATCGTCAAAACCTTTTTGCAAAAATAAAAATAAGCGATTAAAAAACTGCACTTCCGTTTATGCGTAATGGTGAATGCATTTATTGTCTACCAAAACCTTTTGAATTTTAGCGGCCGTCAAAAAGTCACTATCATTTTTTCTTTTTGTTAATTTGATTATTATGGTTTAATTAATTAATGGTTTACCAGATTTATTACCAGTTGATAAAATGATACAATAGATTTAAAATTCAATATATCTATAGCGTGTTTATTTTCAAACACATCACATTAGATACTCAATTAATTAATAAAAAAAAACTTATGAAAATGTTGTGAAGAGTTTGTAGTAAAAGAATAAACAAATATTTGTTTGTTTCAAGAAAAATTCTGATGGTTTGAAATACAAAATCTTTTCGTGTTAAGTGAAATTTTGTTTCATGTGAAGAGAACATCATTGAAAAGAAATGGACCGCAATATTATTTCTTATCAAACAATATGTCTCGTTAAACGTTTTTGATTTTTTTTTTAATCCATGTTCGTTCTCGGTGTGGAGCGTGTGTCGCAACAGAAGCGTTTTTTTTTTCTACGATAATTGATTTTTACTCAGATGCTTATTATCTTTGTTATATTTGGAGATAAGGGATGGAATAAATAAGACTGGAGCAGAACGAGTGCTTAGGATCGATTGGCTACTTTCAGGCAGCATAATATTCCATGCCTTCGAACAGAAGTCTATAAGTCAATTAAATAAAAAAAAAGGTCTTTTGTCTTATAACTCGTGTTTGTGAGATTCGTAACAGTGTCAACAATTATATTAAAAACATCTGACAATTATAAATTCCCTACATATATTCATTTACAAAAAATACGTTTGTATTCTATTCCTATCTTTTTTTGTAAAGTTTTGCTTTTTTTAATTGGAGCATGAAATTAACAGACAAATCGATATGATAAAAAAATGATTAAATCAATATTCGACGAGTAATAAATGTCACAGCAAACCATGTCAAAAATCTACATTCAAAAATCTTGACATTCCCTACAGAATCTGGCTTCCTTAATACGCTATTAATTATTGTTGTCGACCTTCTCAAAAAGTATTGCGAAATAACAGTATATAAACAAAACATTGTAGTATTAAATAACGACATTAAATATTATTTAACCTCTTGATGATTGACTTAGAAGGTAATCTCTTTGTTTAATTGATACCGTATCGAATCAATATTTACAACCGGGGATGCGGTCGGACGAGCGGTTCTGTATGACGACCCTGATCAAAAAATCATTTATTATTATCCAATAGGTATTTTTAACCGAATACGAAATGATTTTATGATCAAAAAATCATTAATTGATGATGAATAATCGTGATTCATATTATTTTAAAACCACATGAGTGCATAATCGAACATCTCGGCAGAAGCTTTTGATAGAGTTGCTTACTTAACCCTTCTCTTACTGAGCGGAAAAATCACGAGCATTTCGGAGGTGTATATTTGATACACATCAAACAAAAATGAGTGGTATTGAAAGTTTATGATGGAAAAATAAGAATCGACGTATAACCGTATGTATAAGCATTGCTTAAATTAATTTCATTGATGCCGACACATGGAAATAAATTAAATTTTATCATCTTAAAATACCTCAATTTCGACAAAATATTTTCCCTGCGTTTGATTCCTAATTATCAATGTTATTTTTGCTTTTTTTATTCAACATTCTATAAAAGAGATATGCCTTATTCTTCAGTCGCGTATTAATTATATTTATAACAAAAATTTATATATATAGATTAAACTAGCATTTACTTTGCAGAATTTCATTATAACACGGTGAAGAAAAGCAATGTATTTTTAGTTCTATAAAATTGTTAACTTCTCATGTTTTCGGAGGGAATAAAAATTGATGTTATGGTTAGATTATTGATTATATATTGAAAAGGGCTTGTATTCTATTATAAATGCCATCTTGTAAGCGATTTGCTAATCAATAGTTCCACCTAAATACCAACTATTTTTAATTCTCTTTTTCTCAGAAAATGTGAGGTTAAACGACTGAACTATAACAAAGTATTAAAAAAAGCTTTTGCTAAGATAATGTAAATTGAAAACGAAATTGTTAAGAAAAATATGATCAGATCAATAAAAATTTATCAATATGTAAATATTTAACGTTAAAAATATACCTTTTGTTTTTACTTATTTATGTATTATACTTGACGAAACGTAAGCTGTAAACAAGAATTTTATGACTAAACTTTGCATGTGAAATATATTATACATAGTTTATCATTTTCTCCAATTCTTTCTATTAATTTTTACCACAGTTTTGACCTTACTTTAAATTAACTGGCAACACTTTGAAATAATCTAGTGGTTTTTTACGTATCCTTTAACGACCATAATAGTGATTTTTATTATGTGTATGAAATAAGTAAGCTTGATTTCATTAAACAGGTGTCAACGTCCTCAAAAACGTAACCGACTTTCAAAACGCAAACACACCAAAAGGTCAACGCATTGGAAAGGGAAAAAAATCGTTTAAGACGTGTGATATACTTGGACACAAAGCAAGCATCTGAGTTGTTCTACTTTACACCGAAAGTATCAGAATGAAAATGATAATAGTTGGACTTACACACAGAAACGATCCTACAACCTTTGTGTACTTAAAAACGAGAAGGGGTGTAATTAAAGATTTTATTTTTATACGAATTGTCCTTTTAAAAGCGCCAGAATCTCAAGCTTGCTAATATATAAAAAAATAGGAATAAGTCATTATTTTCTTTAGATTTAAATTATAACGTTTTTTTATGATATCGACTGAGGGTACTAGATGGAATTTTAATATCAAATTTAAATTGTAAAAACTTTGCAAGATTCCACATTTTTTGTCACTAACGACCCGAATCAGTCAGTCAGTTCTATTTCCTCCGTGTGATAGAATGCCTGAAGATGCCGAAAGGCGAAACCCGTGTCGTTAGTGACAAAACGTGTGGAATATTAAGTTTTAACAACCCGAATTTTATAACGTTTTTATTTCAATGGTTATCTTGTTAGTATTTTTAGCATGCTTAAATATTCAATTAAATATTTAAAAAAAACTCAAGTTAATCGATATATTAAGGTAGATTTTGAGTAAAGATTTAATTTAAAAATCATTTAAATTTTATTTATTTTAATCAAGGCTAAAAATATACTTTTTTTCATACTCTTCCAATAAGTGTGTATTAAATTAAAGACCAACCAACCAGTCCGGCAAATCGTTCATTGAGATATTTTTCAAAATCATCTAATCATCCTTGCAACTGAACTGACCAAAGTCTGTCAGTTCTGTTGTATCCGTGTGACAGAACGTCTAAAGTAGCTGAAAGGCGAAACCCGGATCGTTAGTGAAAAAATATATAAAACCGTACAATTCTTTAACTATTTAAATTGAGTATATAATATTTCAAGCAGAATTCGACACAGAAAGTGTTAAAGACGTTTGGCCGTGAAAAAATATAATAAACATACAAACGTGAATATAAAATTTGAACTAGAAATGAATAATAAAGTTATATAAAAAAATACGTAATGCACTATTCTAGTTCGTGAACTACATTTGACGTCTTGTCATTTAAATAATGTAAATTTTGTATGCATATTGAATTACAATTTAACAATGATTTTTCACGCATTCTGATTGATATACATTTTGAATTGCGTAACAATATCATGTTCATTCTTTTTTTCCAGTTCAATGATTTCATACCGAAGTTTTAATTTTTCTTTAAGTAAATAGAATAAAATCTCTTCATTTAATATATCGAAAAGTATATATCTATAAAAAAAACTTGAGAGGATGTAGGGAGTAAAATAATTACGCCAAATAAATTCGTCCAATAGAAGGAGGGTTGGCTTACAAACTATTTAAATGCTCCGGATAAAACTTATATTATATAAATAAATGAAACCTTTGAGTTTCTGGTTTTACGATGTACTTTTTTATATACAAAACCATAGAATTTTCAAGGAACATTGTTAATTGCATATATGTATTGAAAACAAAAAACAGCCTTGCATTTTTTACTCTAGTTTTCTATAATCACAGTGCACTACATTGTTTTGACGTATGTGTTTTAAAAACGAGTGTCGTTATAAATCCGGAGGTGAATAACCGTAAAACCTTGCGAAAAAATCATGCTGCAATGTCAAAAATAAATAATTATTTTGACTTAATTTTTTACGCACGGTGTACATTCACTTAACGGTAATTAAAGTTACAATTTAAACAATCGTATATTTTTCATCGGTTGTCTTGAAACATTGGCATGAGAGCGGATCGTAGACATTTTAATTTACAACATTACGATACTCAAATTGTATGTCTTTCATAGTAACCTAAAGAACTAATTTCAATGAGTACATGACAATTTTGTAAAATATAAAATATTTGATGCTTCTATCACTTCATCAGCGCTCCGGTTTATTTAATATTTATTCTTAGAATCTTCAAAATACTGAAAACTGTACCTCTAATTCATATAATACAACAGTAGATTAAATCAATGGAAAAAATGAAAACATATGTTTTAAAATAAAAAGCTGTAATCATTAAAAAATATATTGCATGTAATAAATACATCAAAAGCAGTGAATATCATTCAAAAACATTTTAAATATTATATTTGGAAAAAAATGTTTTTAACCTCTGTATTTGACCAACAGACTCTAGCCACAGTTAAAGTGTAATTCATAACGGCAAATAAAAAAAGATATTTGCTTTAGTATTCTACTTCATAAGCATAAAGGCAGATATTTGACGAAGTCATATATTGCGCTAATGAGAGGAAGCATAAAATTTCTTTGATAAAAACACAGTTTGTCAATGTTTATACATACAATATTGCCATTTATTTATGAATGTCAATATACTGACTCAATGCTAAAAATTACACTCGATAATCTAAAATTTTTTTAAAAAGTCTTTCTCTTCAATAAAAAAAAACCTCACTGTTTTCACATTATGTCAGAGAGGTTCAAAGTTTTCCACAGAAAACTATTCTCATAAATGTTTAATTTGTGTTTTTTTTCAAATAACTTTATACTGTCTTCTGGGGGCAGTATTATAAATTGTACAATGCATTGTTAAAAACATTAATATACACAGTTTTAAAAGATATACATAAAATACATATTAATTATTTCTCTAGTTCTCATATAAAGATCTGAAAACATAAATAATAATGTGATTTTTTAAAGTAAAACTAATTATTTGGTTCAAATATATAATATGTAGATGATTTACAGTACTAATATTTAATGATAACCTACAGCTTCTCTTTACGTGACAGTGACATCTGTTAAAAAAAAGAAATGATAATACTGGAACACGCAAATACAATATTACTTTATAATTATTTTTAATCGTATCATCACCTGGTGATAAAAATTCTTATAGAAAAAAGTAGAGACAAATGTATGGTGGCAAAGTTTTTTATTCAGGCACTGTTTAATACGCAATTGATTTTTTTTTATCGAAGATAGTTAATATAGAGAGGAAAGACTATGTTACGATATGGTTAGCTAATCGTCTCTTTCGAAATACTGCGCTTTTAAGATCGCATGCCAAAAAGGGAATTTCTCGGCATCAAATACATCAATGCTTAGAAAATCAAAAAATCTTGTATAAGTTCAAATTGTGAAATTGACCATCCTGAGATTAAAGACTGTGAAATCTATAACCGAAGCCAACTACGTTGATTCAATGTGCCATATATATAACGAGTGTATAATACTTTATATTTTAAATATGTCAATTTAAATTGCTAATTAATAACCGCAAATATGATTTTCACAAAAAGTAATTAAACTATCAACAGACCGGAAGTTAGAATAGTGATATACTTTTCAATCAAAATGTCGGAAGTTGACAAGCTTTGAACTTGCACATTTTCGAAAAAGGGAATGTTTTGGATTATCAAAAAGAGTTACTTAGAATATTTAAAGGTCAGCCACAATAATACAACATAAGTTAATATACTTTATCTCTTTGATTACATGGCTTTTTACGATAATTTGACATGATTTTTGGACATGAAATATTTTTTAAAAAATCTACACATTTATGGACGTTAAAACGAGTACTATATTGACGAAAAATTTTAACATGAAAAAATATCATGATGACAAACGATCGAAAAATTTACGATCCGCAATTAAAGAGCTAAAAAATATTATATATTCCATATTAAAGCGATAATAAACCTTGTACCTGTATCTTAAGCTAATAATAATCTTATTATGAACGGATTGAAGCCGAAAGCGGCATTCTCAAGTGTAAATTTTTTTTCAGGTTCTGGGAGACAATTAAGAATAGTTAATAAAATCAACTCAAAGTTATACAACTGTTATTCTATAAGCCGTACTTACTTTTAATTGTTTTGAAAACTTGAAGAAAAATCTACACGGTCAAGAATTTCTTTTGACTTATACGAGACCGAAATGTGAAACAGTTTTTTAAGAAATTATAAAAATGAATTATTTGTTCTTATATTGTGTAGGCTCAGTCTGGAAATAAGGACGCTATTTGTAAGAGCATTAACTATACTAAACAGTATTGCTTTGGATGTCGACATATTCAGATGAATAGTATTTTTTGTAGACATTGAATGAGCTTGTAGTGGCTTCCTTGCTATATTTAAATTTTCTAATATAAATTTAAATAAATCGTTTCTACTTTTGATAATATTGAATAAGATTTTAACTTTTAATATTTTTAGCGTATAAGAGTCAAATAAATAAATTGCTTCATAATAAAAAAAATTACGTAATCAAATTTTTCAAATAATTCTCCCAATTGACGAAAATATTACAACAAATCACTTCGTCGTATTTTAAATAGATACTAACTATGTAACAATAATTATCGAATATGACTTAGCACATAATTTAAACACGATTTTGTATTGTATGCTTATCGCTTTAGCGTCTTACAAAAATTTTCTATGATTCATAACCCTCGAAATATAATGCATTTAATTTTAATTCTCGGCCATAATTTAATCGCGCTTTTATGAATTTTTTTTTATCGACAGAACGGTATAGAACTGCACAATAGTCAAATGAGAATTGATTGTTACTTTCAAATAAATTATATTCAGTTCAATCGCCTACAATCCGAATTTTTTAGAACGGCCAATGCCAAACGGCGATAAATGATTGTAATAGCATTCATTAAAAAAATCTATTTTATAGCTTATTTCATAGTACTTTCACACTATTTTTTATCCATTAAAATATTTCCAAAATCTCTGAGCCTTAATGTATATACACGTTGCCTTGAAAGTACTTTTCAAGTGCAAATTCATTTTCATTGGTGAAAATATAGTTGTGCAATTCAGACAGTGAAATTGTACTAATTTATTAAATTTCGTTAAAATCTGATGGATTTTATTGTCTCGGAAGCTAACCAAATGTGGTCGCCATTGAGATAAACTCGATATGACTATATCATCATTTTTGGACTTGAATTGATTAATAAAAAACGGTCAAGAGACTTTTTAAGCCGTCAATAAAATTAACGCCGCACCGTCAATTACATTAATAATTTTTGGTATCTTTTTTGATTCACACAGTTATCATACGCTTTGCAGACAAAAATATTACATTGATTGAATTGGGATTTACTCAGTAGAACTCCATTATAACAAGGTGAAAAAATAGCAATGTATTTTAGTTTTATTGATTTCACAACAACTTTATATATTACGCCATCAAAGGGCGAAAGTCGAAATAACTATCAACTATATATCTTATAAATTTTGTAAAACTAAAATACATTGCAATTTTTTTCCCTTTGCTAAAAATATTATGAATTACAATTGTATACGTGTATGTCCTACCTTCACAAAAAAGTCACTTTTTGTCCGGGAGTACGAAGATTCAACACAGACACCTAATATTAATAATCTAATTAATATTAATTAAAAATTCTCTTCTTCTTCACTATTCTTATGATTATTTTTTTTTATTTAATGTAATGCAAATATTTTGCATTGATCGGGCTCATTTTTAAAATAATCGAAATTTTTTCACACGTCACACGACTTTAAAAATATAATTTATTCACGTCTCGATTTAGTTTTTTTATAATTCTACGCAAAAATGCACTGAAATAAATTTTATATTCATTGGATTTAGGAAGAAATATATATGATCCGATTCCTTTCTTTTCGAAGGGAGATTTTGTGTAGGCACTGACGTGTCAGTTTTGTCACGAATACTAAAATTTAATGACTAGGGCTTCGTATATATGTATCCAATAAAACCTAAAGAAATGACCAATTTTGTGACATTTTTACAGAACAAAGTGGGTAGTAATTATATAATTTTTCAATTAACCCGTTCCGTACTGAGCGCCGGTTAAAGATATTTTAACATTTAATAATAAAAAAATATATTCAGGTTTTTGATGTTAAAAAAAAAACGTAGAGATAATCAGGATAAATCAGTATATTGTTTAACACAAAACTTTCGTTTAGATGATTTTTAAAAATATCTAAATGTACTATTGACGGATTGGTTGGTTAATCTTTAATTTAATAATCATAAATATGGATGCTATAGAAATGTCGAAGTTCTGTTTTTATGCATCCGTGTGATAGAATCCCTGAAGATGCATAAACCCGAGTCGTTAGCGATAAAAAAGTGAGATCGTTAAAAGTTTCAACGATCCAAATTTATTATAGTTTTGTTTGATTGTAAGCCTCTCTTCACGCCCGGTAAAAATGAAACAGCTCCACTCTACTGTTCGCTTCTTTATTTGGAAATTAGAATCACTCTTTACTTTAATAAATTACCTAACGATAAAGTTAGTATGAAGATAGTTCTCAAAGAATCGAAACACGTGACATATCAAGTAACACACTAAGTGTAATACCAAAATTTTCAATTTTTATTTTACTTGAAATATAGCTGCATTTTACGTGTTTTTTTTACATTTTTGCATGACAGTATGATCCAGTTTTGGTGCCGCAATTTTCAGTAAAAAATATACATAATCGACATACCTATATTTTTCGTAATTTGTGGGACACGTACCTGCTTAATGTTTTATATATTTTTTACATGGAAATTTGTTATTAATAATTTTATTATTTTTGGACATGCAGGTGAGGCCTTCATGTTTCCGCGGTTGGCGACCGCCTCGCAATGCGCTGGACCGTTCAAAGTCTATGAATAGAAGGCTATTCGGAAGGCCGGGTAACCCTTCAGTGCCAATTGTTTTTTACCACAGCCGTTATTAGAATAGACACCTACTTCACGTCTTTGAGAAGCTTCTAATTATATCGCAAAATTTTGAATCATTTCTAAGAAATCGATTATTTTATTTTTCATTTATTATGGTTAAAAATGTAAAGATGAACAAATATTCTAACACATGTATGCATCTTTAAAATATAATAATAGATGACCGCACATTTGTTTTAGGACTATGAAGTCCATTAGACGATTTTGAAAGATAACTCAATGAACAATTTTCCGGATTGGTTGTTTGATCTTTAATTGAATGCACATAAATAGGAAAGGTAAATTAACAAAGTTAAACTTTTTGTATTTCGAGTCGAGTTTTTTTTAATGACTCCACAGACCCGAAATATTTAATGGAGAGTATCTTTAACAATATTAATAGATTGTGTTTGTTTTGTTTCATTCGTTTTTAATATAAATTCGGTTATAATTTCGTGTGATTTTATTCAAATAAACAAAATTTTTGATAAATACATGTTACGTTGATTAATAGTTCTGACGATGGCGTGAGCCGAAATAGCTATCAACTATACCTTATAAAAAAAGTTGTAGAACTAAAATACATAGCTATTTTTTCACTGTGTGATATGTTACGTTCTTAATTGTAATCCTTTTGGTGTCTTTTAATCCGTGTAAAAACAAAATGATAGATACTTTTTTTAAAACCTATTATTTCAAATCCTTGTAAAAAAAAAGCAATTTAAAAATAGAATCAGGTTTATATCATTAGAGAAAGTAATAATTAATTGATGATAAAAATTGGTGACATGGTTTGTCAGTAAATATGATACAAGACATTAAAAAACAATCACGATTTTTTTATTGAGTGACTGGACGTTATAGGGTTAAAATTATTTAATATTATTGTTGGTCTATTTAATAGTGGTTGACTCCCGCAGACTGCAAATATTATTTGGCGATGCAAAAAATAATTTTGCAATTAAACATTTAACAATGCCATTAATATTTTTTATAATGACTATTACACTTGTTCTAATTATGCCGGCAATTAAGATATAATTGAATCACAAATCGATTAGACTTTTACAGTGATTCACAAAATGCGGCCCCAAATGACATTATTTGCGGCCCAAGATAACAAACACTTCATCATTACATTTTTCATTGAATATTAAAAAAAACTGTATTCGACTTGTGAACAAATTATGAAATAAATAGCAAACGAATTTGTATGAATTGTCAATAACAAAAAACATGATGCAGATTTTTTTGTAAGTATCTTCCCCAAGAACAGTTTAAACCATCCTACGTAAAAATGATGCGCTTTTAGGAAGCACATAAATTTGCGAGCAAGCGTTTTTTTAGCACTATCTGTCCCGGCCATAATCTAAAAAATCAAGTCATTTCCACAGCCAATTTTTGAACAAATAGTATTTTTCTTAAGTGTAAACTAAAGTTTTTATAACTGTGGGAATATTATAGTAATATTATGCATGCTTAAATTCAGCTGTCAGCTCATCTTAACAATTTTTAGCGGCCATGATAATCACACTATACGTCTAGCACTAGAATTTGAGACAACGTACATATACGTCGATATCAAACACTAACAAGTGCCCGATGACAATTAAAAAGAATTTTATGTTTTATTCGTATCTATATACGGTATATTTTCAAAAAAAGTTTATTGATTTATTATATATTAAAGCTATTTTTATATAACAAACTTTCAGCTTTAACGGACAAATTAGTCCATTATATCGAGGTTTTACTATATAACACAATTCATAAAACTTCACAACTAAGAAATTTATATTTTTTAAATATTAAAACTACATTCACGTTCTTTTGTCGTATGTGATTAGCAAGTAAAAACGAATCTTCAATTTACTAAAAACTGGTATTTCCAATTGAACGTCATTTCTCAGAAAGGCTTTGCTATATTATTATAGACGACTCGGGAATCCTGACCTGAAAATTTAAGTACCCCCTAACCACATTGATAAAGTCAATTTTAATTTAAGTCAAAATGATAAACTAGTTTACAACTAGCAATTAAAACAGTAAATGTTTTTTTTGTTCAAGATAATTTATGATGTCGAGCAGCTCTATAAATTTAAAAAAATCAAATTTTATTTAATTAATTCGTTTATAGTTAAACAACGTATTTAATTAAAGCAGCAATTAATTGTGCAGCTACACCCAAAGTACTGACATAATTTATCTAAAATGCGCGAACTATGTTATAGGTAAAAATAGATGATTATTCAGGGATGTGTTAAAAGTATTTGAATTAATTTCTTAGCAATAATAATGATTATATTTTCGTTTTAAATATTCTTATAAGCGTAGTTTCGATAAATAAAAACGCTTGTTAGTACACTTATACTAATAGACACATTAAATATACCTTAGGTATAGACATATCGGTTCTATTGTTTCGTTGAACAAATGCAATCAAATTTGAATCGTTAAAAGTGTCCACTATTTCAATAGTTTTGTAACTCGCAATCCTGGTTTCGCTTTTTAGTATCTTCATGCATTTTATTACACGAATGTAATAAAACTGACAGTCAGTAAACAGAGGTATCGTTTATATTCAAGAGGAAAATAAAAAATCATAGTTCATCCATTTAAGATAAGTAAGTATGTTATATGTAGTTGTTAAATTTTCACTACATTCGTGTGATGTAATACCTGAAAATTTCAAAAGGCGAAACCAGGGTTATGAGTGTCAAAACTCGTAGAATTCTACATATTTTTAACAATTAAAATTTGGTATTAAAATTTCATCGTGCACTCTCGGTTGAAATTAAAGATAATATACAATTAAATCATTGCATTCTGAAAATAATACCGAAATGTGTTACAAATAAAAATTAAGTTATGTAAAATTTCGATCGCTTTTTTTATATGAAGAATTTGTCACCCATATTATCGATAAAATTACCTACTATTAAAAATGATTTTCGCTGATTCACTAAGCACCTTCAGTTTAAGAGTATTTTATATTATTATTACTGAAGTGCATTCGATTGATGGACCGCCAAAATGTAGTTTTGTCATTGACATTATTAAGTGTTAATTAATTAAATCACTATTTGCGGCGATTTTTTGTTATTGATAAATGCAGTCAATGCATTTTAAAAATACATTTTCATTTGCTCGCCTTGCATCACTGATGGTGCATCAAAATAACTTTATGTCGAAATAATTGTTTTCAAAAACGCTGACCTGGTCATAACGTTATAAAAAAAAACGCCAAATTGTAACACACTATTATTAAAATGACTTTACTTTAGAATTTTTTCAATTATAATCAAATGCTAGAGTGTTGCTGTTAATTTTAACAAACAACTAACAATATTATCATCAAAAAAGTCGAAAAATATTAATGTTCTCTTCTTGACATAGTTATTCAATTGCTAATGTTTGATTTACTTGATAAAAAAAAACCTTTAAAGTTAATACAAAAAACAATTTCACAAGTTTTGCCACTCATTGCCCAGGATGTTTCTCATTGTATCTTTTTGTCAAGAAATTTTAGAAATAAAAAATATTTCAGTTTTTTTATTGCTTTCATGGGGAGGTGACAAACGATTTTTTTTTTTTATTTCGTCTGTATGAACAGCCAGTGAAAAAAACGAATAAACGTCGTCGGAGGTCGAAATACTTTCCCTCTCGATCCACAAACTATGTCCCTGAAACAAAACACAGATGAGTTTGTTATCATTACTAAACGAACAGCTAATCTTCGCTTTTACCCCTTGCTTTGTCGCTTACTTGAGATTAGTTCAATCAATCAACAATATGAAAAAAGTCATCGCAATCCATCCATTTATAATAATTAGCTATCTCTAAGTATTAGCAAAATCTCACCCCATAAAATCATATGGCTGTATTGGACAATCTATTATATTACATTTTCTTGATTTTAATTACATTATAATCAAATCAGTAGTTATTTCAAAAAATCTTTTGACTAATTTATATTGTGAATTAAAATATTTTGTTTAATAGGGGGGGGGGGGTTTCAACATTTTCTTTCCTGTGGCCTTATGTTGAATCGGATAAGTGAATGTGGCCCTTTGAAATGAAAAGATTCAGCACCCCTGGTCTAAGCCATCACATTTGTTGTCTTCATGTGTTTCGCCTTATTAACAAACATCTTCAGACTCAATCTATTATAACATAAATAATTTAACATAGACATTACACTAAAATTGTAAATTTATTTCTAATTCACATCGAAAATATCAAAAGAACTTGTAAGATTAATTTTTTTACAACCTTGATAAAATGTAAATTTGTTTTACCTGACTTAACTTCCTCAAACATGTGATGTGAATATTTTAAAAGCACACAACTCTTGATTGTTTAACAAACCGTGATATTCATAAAATAAGACAATAAAATCTAGAGTGAATAAAAAATGTTTGCAACAACAGATTTCTGTGGAGTACTAACAATTTTAATATAAAAGGATTGCAACTATTGCATATTAATATTCAGTTATATTTTTTAATAAAACTACGGTATTTAAACCATATAGATAGATATTAGTCAATTATTGATTGAATTGGCATTTACTTGGTAGAACTCCATTATAACACGGTGAAAAACTAGGAATGTATTTCAGTTAATAAATTTGTAGAACTAAAATACATTGCTATTTTTCACCCTGTTAGTTAATTAATTAACATTTTAAACACTAATGTCACTTCAATATTTTATAATATTTTAATAACATAAACACATTTTTTAGAACTTATTTCAACAATATATTTTATGGTCAGGACCGGTTTCGCTCAATGTGTATTTTATTATTTAAAATATCATGTCTTTCCATCTTGAAGTAACAGTTAATACCTTGAAAACATCTAATATAGTAAAATATCAGTTTACAATAATGCTCACGGTGAGTAAACCTGTCTTAAACCTCATAATTAAAAATACCCCAAAGCATTGTATTTTTAGTTTTTAAGTTACCTTTCCACCAAAAAGTAACAGTTAGCACCTAAAAAGTGAAGTGTAAGAAATCATTCATGATTAATTCACTCACTGGGTTTTGCCAAAATCAGCTCATTGATCTACATGATAGTTTCTCAACTTTTTACATCCCCGGGCCACCAAAAAATCCAAGTGTTTTGCGGACCATCAACATTGGAATAAAATAAATAATATTCATATAGTTGTTTTTTTATTCAAAACAATTGCTGATATAAGAATATTTAAGTATATTATAACAGACAGAAACAAAAAAATATAATTTAAAAATCTCCATAAAATAAAATATAAAATTCGATTGCTTACCGAAATAATATCACATCACGGACCATCGGTTGAGAAACTATGATCTCCATCACTTGTTGGTGGTGTTGACAGTTAATGCTTCCAAATAAAACAGTGTTAAGCTTTAGCATACAATCCAATCAAAATTTGTGTGTTAAAATATAGCTTTATTTGTTCTAATTCATATCCCCATAGGATTGTTTACCATCAACATTATTAAATAAAATTTTGGAGTACTTGATGATCCTTAACACAACTCAGCAGGGAACATATTAATTTGTTGGCATAACATGACATAATCCATTATAAAATTTGTTCAGTAATCAATAATTTTATGTCACTATTTCCGTGACGTTGATTTTTCAATGTTTCATTGAAATGCCTAAATAATGTCAAATGCAAATGCGTACACCACTGTATTTTTTGTTATTGTATATATATATAGAATGAACTGAATCATTATTTTATTGAATTATACTTTTAAAATATCAAGGAAGTAATTTTTGTATATTTTGATAATGTAACTAGATAAAAATGTATTTAATAACACAACAAAAACCACCTGCTGTGATTTGATATTTGACACTGATAGTGGAATTTCGATAAAGATATGTTTTGGTAAAGTAGTAGCTAGGTGGAAATATATAAAAAAAATAAATTTGTTTGTATCCTCCTAGATTTGACTTTCAATTAATAATGATGTAATTATACAATAAAATATTGTATCAATAATTTTGTTGGACGACTATAGATTTAACCACTAATGAAAAATTTATATGAATTTTAGATAGGAGCAACTAGGATCGATAAAATTTCAGTTATTATTGAATATTTCTGAAAATATACATCGACCTTAATCCCTAAGTAAGTTGGGTCAAGTCATGAAATTGTAGAAAGCAATTGCTGACATTTTAACAACTGGGAGATTGAGTTCCGGAAAGATTCTTACATTGCATATGCCAACTCTTCTGGCATTTTTATTAGAGGAAGCAAAATTAAGAGTGATATAAAGAATCATAGAGATGCCAAATACTCCACAAAGGAGAGAACATGGTCAAAGTAGTAAAAAGGGTGTGACCAGTCTCAGAATTCGAGTTGGAAGTTATTGCATACAGCAATCAGTTTGACAGCGAAAGGGGTCATAAAAACAAATGAAAGTATGTGAGGAGGAAAAGGCCTAGAAATAAAACACGTGTCACGTAACATTATAATCATCACTTGAATTTATTTTAAAATATATTTATTTATATAACACCGAATTCCCGGTATCAATTTTGTTATACCTGTGTGTGTGCTCCTTACATTTAACAATTGATTTCTTTCATAGTTAGCGGCTACCGGCACTTGAAAATTTTTGATATCATAATTAATGCAGAAGTTAATTGGTAACACATTGAAAGTTGCAAATATGGAGAAAATTATTTATTAACTTTAATCATAAAGCATAATTATTTTATGCTAGTTTTTGATTGATGCAATCTCAAATTATATTGGATAGCGTTTATCAGGAATGACAAAAAAAGTGTTGCAATGTTCCAAAACACCAGGAAAATGGGATAATATCAAGATATTTAATCTGACACAACACACCATTAAAAGATGGCTACAATTGGCTGTTCATAAATCTGCATCAAGTATTAATGATAAAATAAATTGGTTTACCGAAATATAGTGTAATATAAGCACTTAAAAAGTTATTCTGGACAAAGAATTGATATCCAAGAATCTCATTGTGTATTTAACGCACTTTTGTATTTTTTTTTATTATTTAATATGTAATTCTAAACAAAGTGTACTAATTTGTCATTTATTATTGCATCAAACAAAAATAATTTAATATTTGCAACACGTGTGGTGAATTAAATAGCACCAGACTGAAATGTTCCATATTCAGAAAGCTGTCCTACAAATTATTATTTCTAAGTATTAATTCGATTTAGAATTACTTTTTTACTGTGGGTAAAATCAGGGATTGAATAATTGTTTACGAGCATTTTTAGCAAGCGCTGATTGTAAATATAGAAATGTTACATTATGCCAACTTACTTCATGCATGATTTTTAGCAGTGGTAACGGCATCAATTGTTGGCGACATACGGCTATCTCCTTCGAGTACAAATTCATTTCAAAACTGCCAGACCCTAGAATACTAGAAGTCTATAGAACAAAACAAAAATATATTGAACACATTAATTGGAATACGAATTAATTTACGTAACAGATTTCCAAAGACAATTTCAATCACAATCAAGCGAATGTTCAACTTTAACATTGTAGCTATTTCAGAATTCACTATCCGAATGCTAATGTCTTAACAGTTCAGACAGTCAATTGCAATATGTTTATATTCAACACTCAAAAATATAAAAGTGTTAAAACTTTTGTATACAAGCTAATTTATTTTACACAAAAACTAATCGATTCATTGCTTAAATATTTTAGAATATATGTTAGATGAATCACGGAACAGGTCAAAAGCATGTTCCGCAATAAAAGAATTGGAAAAATTTTCAAGCACTGACAGCCACGTTTACGCTAGCAAATATATAACATGCATGCGGTGTTCGTATCACATACCATAAACACGCACACGCTGTATTTTATAACGAATTTGGGTTTCTCTCTTTTCTAAAATGTACAATATCATAATGATATAATAATATTACTTAATTTTCTTTTAATAATCTAAAATTACAACTTAGCGGGTCATCGTTTCGGCCACACTGAGACTATTCATTTCTCAAACAATGTAAAAAAATAAACGAAAAATATTTAAATATTTTCAACAAAATGTAATGAAAGCATTGACACGTTTTAAAATCATGTGTGTCCTTACATTGCAGCCATTGAACAAACTTATTTTTTTTATATATGTATATTTAAGTTATATAAAGAATATGTTGAAATAACCAATATAAATTTCATTGACGTTTGTACACTCTACCAGAGCATGGAACTGTTGTAACTACTATATTATAGCATAGATTATTTGATGCGCCTAAAACCTTAAAACCTTTACCTGAAAGCTAATTTTTGTTTTGAAATATAGCCTGATTTTTCCAGATCTCCATAATTTCTCTAGTCTGATTTGCCTCGTATCTAACATTGCTTAGCGGGGAATGAATTAAAATATTGATTGGAAATAGAATTAAACTTTTCCGTGATAATTACATGAAAAGCCATATAAATCGTTTGCAAACATATTTGAAGGAAACGTATTTGATGGGTATTCAGATGCAAAATTATTAAGCCTAATGATTTTTCATTTTTTTTAGTCATTGCCTATACCTATATGAACAACTTGCGACATATTTATTAGTCCAAAACAATTACCAAGAATCAGTGAATGCTTTTGAAGTATTACACAATACAAATCTGTCTGTTTGACACTTGTAGAACAATGTGTGTGTGTGTGAATGAATGTTGATAAGTGGCACTGCCACCCAATATTATTAGTATAGTTTTGACGTTTGTACATGATTGATGAACATGAAAAGTCTCAGCACGACCGACGCATTGACAAACTGTAATCACTATAGTGGTCCTTAAAGATTTTGTTTACATTTATTATAAAATATCAAATATTGCCATTTTTCTTTCAGTAACATACACAATTTAATAATTTACACTTTGAAAAAAGAAATATAATATGTTTAAATAATGATTCAACAAACATGTTGCCACATCAATAAAAAAGATTTAATCAAACCTATGATATATTTATTTACATATTTATAAAATATTAAAAAAAAAAAATCAAATCACATTTCGTTAAAAAATTTACAAAAAGAAAAATAAGTTTTAAAATAGATCAATCTATCATCTCGCAGATAAATAAATCATCAATCTCTCTTTGTACAAGTACACAATATGTATTAAAATTATTATATAGTATTTATATAAATTACCTTAAAACATTTCACCTATTATTATTTCTTACCACATTTTATGTGCTATAATTATTTTCTATATACATTGGCAACATTGCCGCTAAACATTAAAAGGTATGCTCGACTATGACAAACTTCAAACTTAAAATACATTTCATAACCAAGAATTAATGTTTCATATTGAACACTGCATTTTAAATATTTGATTCAATAATATTTCAACAATTGAAATTTGTTTATTGTAAATATTTCAATCAAAATACATCAAGCATTTTTTGTTGTCGACTTTGATTAACAATCTGGGATATGCAGAGCAAATCAAATAAAATTATAGCAAGTAACAGCGTCAGAAGAACATACCTCATATTATTTAAGAATATATCATAATAGTCATTCTGTCTATAGATTACATTTACAGTTCCAGCGATTCAAATGGATTTATGTTACCGAATGTGAATATTGGCACATTGAGCCAAACATATCATCTTTATATATCATAATATATTGACTGAACTCTAAACCGTTCTCTAAAAACAAAAAACATGCCATTTCGATCGAAGTCTACCGTATATATAAACGAAGGGAATTAATTAGTTTAGGTCTGGACTAAAAAAATACTGTTTGGAATAACATAAACGAAAAGCTATAAGATCAAACAATTGAATTACACAGCGTTCAGTTGTTTACAAAAAGAAGTAAAGCTAAACCTTTATATTAAAAAAAATTTAAAACATGACTAAGAGATTAAAAAAAATATTCAAAAATTCACGTATAAAATCTTGTTTACAGAAATAGTGTTGAAATACGCTGAAATTTAACACGGAATAACCTCAACGTATGTAAAATCTTTAAAAACAACTAAAAATTTATTGATGGCAATACCTTTACATTAAAATATTGTATAATGAAATTATTAAACAAACGCCCATAACCAATTAGAGCAAAATTTCAGAATTATATCGTTTCTACACATTTCATGAAATATTTTATTTCCAATTTACATAAAGTCGATTTCAATGCAGAAGCACATGGATACACTGATGTAAATAAATGAAAGCTTGTTTCATATACAAACAATATGTAACAATTCACCAGCTAAGATTTCATCAGCACTAAAAATATTGAATCTGAAAGAATGTTAAAATTGTAAGTTAAAATATGCCACACCAAAAATATTTAGAACTGTCTACTGGTAACCTAATAATTGCTAATTTGAATAACTTATTGTGAAAATTAACAATTATAAACTGATTTGAATTGCAAACGTAAGACATCTTCTGATTTCATATAACATTTCAATAAATATTTCTAGGTCTCATTTTCCATGGTTAAAAATGTTATCAAATAAGTTTTACTTCAAATATAATTCTGATCAATATTCACCCACTATTAAACTAGCGAATACATGATAATGAATTCAAAAAATCATTTTTGTTTTGAAGACTGTAAGATGCAACAGAATGGATAACTATTATAGAAATCATGTAATATACGGAAGAAAACTTCCCACACCAAACAACTAATACTTTTGGCGCAATCAATAAAAAGTATAACAAAAGAATAAACAGGAAGATTGCTGTAACCGTAGATTATTGAAATACTAAATTAAAACAACACGCAATAGTGATAATGGTGATTGAACATTAATTTTGTTTTAATTTACCAATAGCCTAAAGAAATGAGAAGTTTGAAAAAAAATTATCCCTTTTTTAACACGATTTTAAAATTTCAATGGTTTCACCAGCATTTTTAAATTTCCTAGCAACATGTAAGTAAAAAGGCAAGTAAATACTTGGTAGATGAGGATTTTAACAAAAAATGTACAATATTCAATATCAAATCAACAAATTGATATAAGATAAAAGCATCAAACACGATTGACCACAATCACAGGGATAAAATTGTTCAATAAACGGTTTCGAAGGTATTTTACATGCAACGAACTTTGGGCAATGTTTGTCATATGGCACTAAACATTAATTCCATGAATAACATTTCGCAAATAAAATTCTCTTCAATCATAGACATTTTATTAATAGCCAATAATATAACATACATTAAAACATTTCATCTGAATATACAAGAAATTTGAATATTATTATAATATCGAATGGAATAAACTACTTCAATGATCGTGAATAGGCGTCAACGCCCACTGACGACAAATCGTGCTAATTTCTTTTCTTCGGAATGTAACGTGCACGCTTCGGATACAACAGCTGAGTGTAATACTAAAGAAACACAGTAATACAACACGCGTGTTGACAGAAATAAATTCAGATACACGAGTGTCACTTTTCAAGTACGGCTGTCATACTTTTCAAGTATGATCTCAACGGATCATGACGGACCGTAACAATGCAAATGAGCAGTTTGCAATAATATAGTGAGAGTAGATGTGTTATGGCGTGGCGCTATTGCGTTTCCTGCCGGGCGTGCGTCACGCTCGGCGAATGGAAGACGGTGGAGGGGGGAGGTTTCGGCGGCAGCCGGGGGGTTTTATTTCCATACTCGCCACTGAAACTGGAAAGAAACAAATTGTTTATTTATTACTATGCAGGACCTACAGCTGAGTTGTCAATGTCTTGCTCTTCCGTTGCGGTGTTCAGGATTAGTAGTAACTTTATTACCTGGGATATTCGGACGGATGATATGGAATGTTAGCTTCACACATATGCATATCTTTCAACATAATTCTATGCATCAGTTAAAGATTTTCCTTATGGGATTTGACACCTGTGAACACCGTTAAGTGGACAAAAACTATAAACTGTTGTTATTCTATTTGGTGTGTTGCTAGATGTAATGCATGTTTTGCTTCTTCCAAAATCACACCTAGCAACACATTTTAATTTTATAATGAACATAGACAAAGTTATTGCCAAAACCATTGAAAATAATAATTATTATTATTATCATTATGGTGGTCGTTAGTGTTTTAATATCTAATAAGTGCAATTGCTTTAAAAATACAATAAGTAGAAAAAGAAAGGGATATTAACGACAAAATGCAAATTAGCTTACTTATTGTGATGCCTCCGCTGCAGGATTGTGGACTGCGCGAGTCTTAAAAGTGGGGCCTGTAGAGGCGGGCGTGGAGGCAATGGCGGAGGTGGAGAGGTCGATCTCGGGGGAACAGCCGGTACTCCACACTATAAAAAAAGGGCATGGCTAGTAATTTACAAAATAACAAAGCCAAAACAGAGCAAGTAAAACAATTCTTTTAGTGACATTTCACTGTGGCCGCATTATAAACATCAGCTGTCCTATGATAATGTCTCGTGGCCGCACCAAATGTGATAAAAGTAGTGTCGATATTTATTTTTTATATAGTGCATTACACTGAATGATCTTTCACAATATACAGTTGTATGTAAAATCGACAAAATTAATAAAGCAATTGTTGTTAATTCTTTGTATTGACTTGAATCATGGTCAACGTATAAATTCTACAAAATTTTTTAACACAGTTTAATTATTTAAACGGTCCTTTACTTAAACTCGACTAAATAATGCTGGATGAGCCAGGTTTATTCAACCAATTTTAAAATAATGATAATTTTACAAATTCATTTGTAAAAACACATTTTTTTAAATATCAATATTTAATATAAAACTCTTGGTGGCTGCAGCAAATTCCACACACGAGAACCACTGCTTTAAACTGTTGAATTTGATGATCAACTTCAGATGAAATCAACTGTTTTAAATATGTATGCTGATGAGACAGGAAGAACAAATATTGTTATTTTTAATTTCTGAATTAGGCCAGGATTTTTATTGAGATCAACCGCATTCGACTATATGTACTTTTTTCCAAAATATTGATAAAATATATTATATTATCCATTTGAATAAATTATGTGAGATATGTAAACATGATGGTCTACAAGAACAGTACAAAAAATAGTGCAAGCTGTGCAGTGACAATGGTCAGAGCATTAAATTAATCATATCTGACCAACCTGCGTGACTGCAGTGGAGTGCGTGTGTGTAGTCGGCGACGGCTGTGGCGGGTTGGGGGCGGGAGGTGTGGGTATGGAGTCTCTTCTTCGGCGGGGGGGTAACGGCGGAGGAGTGTGCGGCAAAGCTGAAACACAAAAAATATATACAATAATTTTCGCCACGATCATATTTATTCTGACGCCATTAAGGTGATGTGTTCATTGCATACTTTGAAATGAGTGCGTAGCGGTAGGAGATGGCCTGGCAATCGGGGGACAGCTCGGACTGACACTGGAGCCTGTTCCCAGAGACGGAAAGCTAAATGCCGCTGCATTGACGCCGTGATGTCTGAAAATAGAATAATAAACATTTATGTTGTATGTATGGATAAATGATCGGCGAGTGGTAAATCAAAATATACTCAATTTATTGGTTAAATATTTTTATTAAATTGTCAAAATATAACAGTATTCAACTCTATAAATATTTATATATGGTTGCTGTTGGATAGTTTGGCTTACGCCATTGTCAGAGCCATGACTGAACTAAAATTAAGCTTAGCCATACAATATGTCCAAAGGAGAGACAGGATAATGTCTCATATATAGTAATCACTTTTAATGTGTTGACTGTCACTTCTTTGATGGAAAGACATTTTAAATATTAAAAACACATTTTTTCAGTACTTATTTCCATAATATATTTTATAATCGGGACCGGTCTCGCTCATTTCGAGCATTACCAACTGATCTATCACTTGATTAAGAACTTGTCATATTATGATATAACATATTGTAATATCATTACTTTAATTTAAAATAATGTAATTTAATTTAATTTAATTTTACTATTATAGCATTTATTGAATATTGATCTCAAGAAGTCTAGCAGCACTTAGTATAAGAAGTAAAGTTCATCGTTTAATGAGATTGGTCACAGTTGAACCGTACGATTAATTATAAGATCACTTCAATACAACAACATAGGTCAAGATTATCGATCAATTGTATTTCATTTGTTTTCCTATGGCAAACAATAAACATTAACAGCTGTTTTGCATTGGATGAATTGTATAATACTTTGATGAATGAGTTAATTATTCCACGGGTCATTGAGTATGCACTTAAATTGCAATAAATTGGCGCAAAACGATTTAAGTATCAATGGCATGTTGTTGACAAGTGCTTTACATAGAAGCACTTAATAATTGAATAAACGGCAGATTATTTTTGATTTATTATATTCAAGTAATAAATAGTCACTATTTTTGCTAGGTTTTATTGTTAATTAACGATTAACAGGGATCATAAGTTGTAACGTCTCTCTTGCAAGTTTACCTTAACTACGTGTAAATTTTCTGTGGGTGTTTGTCAGGGAGTAGTTCGTTATTCACCATTTTGGTAAACATGCCAACAAACCAGAAACACTTGAAACATATTGTGAAGTGAACACAAGCAGATATTATCTTCCACGTGTAATTCCCAGCATTCAATAAAATATTCATGAAAATATAATAGCTCAATCGTTTTCATTTTACATTAAATTACTACAAATAAACTTTCCCAACAAGCACTGCGTAGCCAATTATATAAAAAGAAACTCGGTAATCAAAGACTTAAAACTAAAAAAATTATGATTCCAGTGTATTTCAAATGTATAAAACGTTGCTCATAATCGCAGAAGATACTCACCGTTCATAATTTTGCACCGAGTTGGGAACGTTGACATGCGGACTGAGTGGAGGAGGTTTATTGTAGAGTTCATTGCTCACTAGCATCGGTAGTGGTTTAGGGGATGTTTCAGCATACCTGCGAAAAAAAAAACAGATATTTGTTGGTTAAAAAGGGAAAGTAAGAACGAGTTTACTTTGTTAAATCCTGTGTCGCTGTGAATCGAAACTGCAAAATATCATTAATAAGTATTACCAGATGATGATTGTGAAAATATTGATGGTCTAATAAAAAAAACTTAACAATGCTCAAAAGTATTTTTTGATGTAGATTTTGCCTGAGCTTTTTCAATTGACTTATCTAGGAAGTTCCAATTTCAATATATATATCATTTTAATGGTGCAAAAGCAAAAAAGTTATTCTTTTATTATTTGTATTTTCTATAAAGTAACATAAATAAAAATATTGTCATTCTCATTGTATAATATATATAAAAATAAAAATCCTTAGCATAACACAGTCTCAAACTCTCTGCTTGAATACTTTCTTTTGATCTCTTCCACGCTAACGCCCCGACGTATGGGACGGCAATGTGCAAGGCCTGTACGCGAGCGCCCCAGATGTTGGGACGCGAACATTCAAACGTCGGTAACGCAGGCAATCTTTTGCATATAAGACTGATTTTGATTTTAAAATACCGCCCAATTCGTCCTGATACTACCACCTCCATAAAATTGTAAAAAGTATTAGGTTTAAATGCTTAAAACATAGATTTTTCGAACCCTTCAAATTTATTCCGATCCCGCCATTTTTAACATATCAGTTTGAACTGTGTGCTAAACTCGCGTCTAACTTCACACTGAACTTTGCACCAATCTCGCGGCATTGCAATGTGACACTCCATGACGCGACAGTATGGCGCTTGTTCATTTCAGTTTGATTGGTTGCCTCGTTACATCACCTTAATGGCCATTTACGAGTGTTAAGGATATATTTCTTAAGGTGATTGTGACAACATAGGACATTTCTTTGTGTTTTTTAGAGATTCTCAGATCTCAGATTTTTTTTGTATGAAAAACTTTCGCGCCGATCGGGTTAATAGGCCATGGTAGAAATAAGTTAAATGTCCATTATAAAGTGTCAATGTTGAACCATCAATACACTTTTATACCAAAATTTACCGTTATTACAAAATAGATTCAAATATTCAACTAAAATAAAAAGTATAAAAAAAGCAAAAACTGACCTTCCATAATTGGTAAAAACGTCTCCGATGGTGATACTCTTGGGGCTGGGTTCGGAGTGAGTGCTTCTAACCAGCGGATCCCCACTGTCAATACTTCCTTGCCTTCCCGCAACATTGTCATTTGTGCCGGTCAATGGATCTACAGCATTAATGTTTCCAGCGGTGGCACTACCACTCAAAGTGGGGGTTCGTTTATTTTTGAGGGTTCTGGAGGGATCGACGGGTGGAGGTGGAATGATTCCCGTGCGAGGACTCAGCGCCGGAGGACGTTCCGGAGGAGGAGGTGGCTTGACGGTTTCATCTGTGTTATCATTTGACGAGTTGAGGTTTTCATTTTCTTTGCAAGGGACAATACGCGGAGTAGTACGGGGAGCTACAGACGGAGGATCACTGTCACTATCGATATCTCCGTTGGCTTTAAGAGTGGGCTTAGTGGTCCGATCTACTTCCAGCCAGCCTCTAACGTTACCGGTCTCATCAGCGATAGAAGGACGCCGAACAGGATTACAGTTCCGCGGGCTGAGTGCGGGCGGCTTCCCACATGGAGGGTAGTCATACAGTGAATTCTTCGAAAAAACATCAGCATCTACGATGGGATTCCGGGGGCTCAAGGCGGGAAAGCGCGCCATCCAAAGATGGTCATGCATCGGCATACACGGCCAGGGCCGTATTAATTCCTCTGATAACCGATGGAGATGATCATCTCTCGATGAGTGATCTGACGGGACAGAATCTACCGGATCGGAGCCCGAGGTCTTCTCTTCGTTGCCCCACGGTCCACTGGCCCAGTCAGGTCCGTTGGGCGTGCGGAACTCTACCATTTGATGATCAGGAGACGGAAAGTTTCCTCCTCGAGGAGGCGGCGGAGGACGTTGGGCGGGAGCGGGGACGGCAGGCGGCAGGGTGGAGGACGGTCGTGGGCTGACAGGCGGCGGAGCATTAGAAAAGTTGTCCAGTAATCTCGAAGAAAGTTCAGTGATTGATGCAGTCGGGTGTCGACAAGATGACTCACCAGAGCCAGATGAAGAACTAAAATTAGAATGCCTGCAACAGATGACAATGTTTTGAATTATGTGTGATTCATGTATTAGAATTTTTAATAGTTGATTTAAGAGAAATTTTCTTTCTCCCTTGCTGCTGTTAATATATTTAAAAAATACATCCATATACTAACCTATTGTAATAGCAAACGATTGCTAATTTTCCTTTTGGTACCAGAGGTTTGGGAGAAGTATCATCGTCAGCCCCGACCTGTTGCAAGCTGGCTGTCGAACCGAATGACGAAACTGATGTTCCATCCCATGTTGAAGAAGTCGGAGACAGCTGCAATGAACCTGCAGAACAAGATGACCACTGTGTCAACAACTATTTTATCAAATTAAGTACGGGAAAAAAATGGAAGATGAAAATATTCAACAACTTATTGTAGGAGTAACCTCTTCATTTCATTCTTACCATTATCAACGATTTCAAAAATAAACAGTTATCCTACCGAAAATTACACTAATTATAATATATGACACTACACTTACTGCTTTGGTCATCAGATGAATCGTTGGTAACAGTCGGCATGAATGCAGGCATGGGAGTGTGATGTCGTGAGCGAGCCGGTTTAATCCCAGGACTCTTCAGCGACAGCTCGGGCCAGTCCCTCGGCTACAAATCGGAATGATTAAGTAATATTTCATTCACAGTGCTATAAATTTACAGTTGATTATTAAAATAATAAAATTTGTACATACGAATCTAGCAGCTTGCCTCGCATTCCTGGGTTCAATCATCAGACTTTTATTATACAAATAATCTCTTATCTTGGTGTCGTCCAATCCTGGAAACGGATTTAAGTTCTCCAAGAATGCCTAAAAACAAACAATCATTAATTTCCGTAAGTTGGACACATTTCCATAAGAGATTCAATATAGTAAAACTGAATAATTTCAAGAAGTTTCCTTACTCTTATTTTGGGTTCAACAGTGAGGCAATACGGTTGATTCTGGTATTGCTGTATTTCCCCTGTTATCTCCGCCACCATCCGTCTTTTCGAGAAGTTTATCAGTATCTCGGAATTAGGAAGAAAGTCTGCAAAACCAAAAATTTATGACGTACTAATATTTTGACGCAGCCACAGTTGTGAGAATATATTTTTAATATTTTTTTTTTGTTAACATTGTTGTTCCATAAGATGTAGAGAATCACATGACCAGAAGGATAATCAAAGTTACCAATTTTTAATATATACATAATATATTTCTGAAAAAGTTCTAGTGAACAAATCGAGTATAACAAAAAAATTTCATTACGCCTAGAATATCAGTCACTTCCGATTTATAATATCCTTGGAGGCAATAATATGGACATTTTTAAAGATTAAATATGCACATATAGACCGTCACAAACTCTACGACGTTAACGTAAAAAGAGTTAAATAACAAAAACATACTTTTCCATATTTCACTATTTCCACAATTCAGCTCCTAATAATAAATATATTAAATTGTGGGAAAAGTACAATATTAAAAATGTGTTATTATCAAAAACATAATGCCTTTCCACTAAGAAGTGGCAGTTAAATTCATTAAAGCCAACTTGATACCTTTGTTGCCGTCCTCAATATGAAGAATATTTGTGAGGTACATGCCGCAGAATGGAACACAGGGCGGGTTTATGCTGCGTAACTTTTCTTGGTACTTCCGAAGATGTCCCATGTTCAAATCTCTGCATTCTTCCAAAGCTCGCTCCAGCCGAGCCGGAAGCATCTGCAAACAATAATTTATAATGAGTGGAAATCGTCTACCGAATATGAATATGAATATGAATATTGTCTTATTCTGCAATACTAATGAACAAGCAATGTTGCTTTATGAGACACAGTTTAGAATTATTATAGTTACATCGTTTTTTTGATAGCTCAATGTACCACTCAAACACTAAGAGAAATCTGCACTGTGATTAAATTGATTTACAATTATGAATGTCAAAAAAATTACATGATCCAATTGCTACTTAAATATAATTTAACTTGACGATAGTTGCAAAATCAAACTATATTTATTTAACATTTTTATTGATAAATATATGAGGTATGGTCTGTGCGACTCTGCACAATATGGAATAATACAAGGCATTATTTTAGACTGGTTATCCATTCCCTGTTAGATAAAATCGTATTTATTGTTTGCTCACCTGAAATGTAAATCGAAGTCTGTATACAGATGCGCTGCCCATGGCTGAGACGACAGCTAGAACTCCGTTGAAGTTGTTCAGCTCACGTAGCACCATCATGACTTCCACCGCCCGACAGACCACAGCTGTTCTCTCTTCCAAATTCAATGAGTCTACAATGGATCTTTCAATCCAACGAGTAAACTGAAACATTAATTAATTTAAAAAAATACAGTATGCTATACGCCGATTCTTGAATGCAATAGAAGAAGTAATCATCAAAATGGACACTCAATAAGGTTTTCGAAAAAAATTTCAGTCATCTTCAAATAAAAAGTTAAAATGAATAAAAAATACGTCAGAACTTACGTTTGTTGTATGTTTAATTATCCTAAGTAGGTTTGGGCTAGATGTTTCTTTGTCTTTCTTGGTCCATACTGCTCCAACCAATTCAGAAGGTTTTACCTAAAATACATAAATAATATATGTTTAAATAAAATCAAGGGCACAAGTTCTCTTGAAACAAAGTGAAAATATTACACAAAAATGTATTATCTTTAATCTTCATTACTCACCGTTCTGTACATATCGAATTCCAACAATGTTAACTGCCTGGCGAGTTCGATAGGATGCAAGGCCAAGAGGTGGTCAACAAACGGAGTACAAGGAGAGGGTTTCCACTCCAGGGGAGGGGGAATGCGGTCGAAGACGGGAGCGGGAGTCGCCAGAGGAAGGGCCGGCAACATGGAACCTCCTTCCATCGAGGGGGCAGGAGGAGAACTAGCACTTTTGCTTCCATCATATATTCCACTCTGTAAGAAAAAAAATGTTATAACATCGAATATTTAATTATGAAATCCTTTTTCAGGTTTTTGTACCAACCACTTAATTATTTATGATATAATTTCTCTATGATCTAATGAATTCATGCCAGTTTATTGAAACTGTTTAAAGAAAGAAATAAATATATATATCTACTGTAATATAAAAAAATTTTACTCACTCTTCTCTGAACAATTTTGATTACACTCTCAACCCATTTCTTCATCGGTTTTCCTGTAATGCTATCTAGAAACGCTCTCAGCTTTTCGAGGAGCGAGGGATCTCTTTCGAAATCGTAATAGTGCTGGTCGACCCATTGACGCAACACATTTAATACCCTGTCGAGATAAACATTCTTAGTTTATTCATGAAACCAATTTTCCTTAAACACAATAGTTAAAATTTAAAGAGAAACTGTTACTTGATATTTTCTTTGTTAACCTCTTAACCGGGTAATTTAGTTTTGCGTATCTTAAAAGTGCGTAAGTGCAACTGGTAATTAAATCTATAGGATTACGGATTATTTCGTCGTCGTACGTCGTCAGTTCCATAGTTGACACTTGATGAAACGTTTCATAGTTCGCCATGTGCAGAACTTTTGTCAACAAAGAGGGGAAAAATAGAACCCGAATATGTCGAAATATCTCGTCATACCCGGTTAACAGGTTAAGTTAGTAATTATCGCAGCAACGGATAATAGTTTGAGATAACAATGGAATATAAAATGGGTATAAAATATCAACACAAACTGATATAATAACAGACTAACTTGCTATTATATATTAGATTGATATTTTGCTAATTGAAAAGTTATCACTCAAGCAACCGCACATTTCGCGCAGAAAAAACGCTCATCACCGCACATTTTTCGATACTTTTACCTAGAGTATTGTATAATATATGTAATTTAAAAACAATTGGCTTGAAAATAAAATTATCAAGCTACAAATGCATGATTCAATTTTTTTTTTCATATAAATCAAAAAAAAAATCTTTTAACACTCATATAAACCCACAAAGGAATGTCAAATTCTTTAGAAATCCTACACCATGTTACACATTATTGTGTGTTTATTATATGTGGAGTTTCTCAAACTATGGATATGTTTCTGTTATATTCTCATATCACTCGGTTGTCGGGAGTCTCGACAAATAGACTCTAGCCGAAAGCGGGCGTTTTTCGGCACAACTTGAGAGCCAAACAATATAATTTTTGATATTTTCAAAGAAATTATGTGTGGTATTTGATCATCATTGACTAAATAAAAAAAAACGATTTGATTATGTCATAATTTCAGCATATTTCTAAGCCGAATATAAACATCTGTTTTTTAATTTTGTCAATTAGGTAAATGGCACTAACATATTTTCAATTTGAAATATTTAAGATATTGCGGGTTCATGATATAGTTTAGTTTTAATTATATAATAAATAACAATATATATTCGATATTCCTACAATTTCACAATCACTGGATCTCAAGTTGTAAATATTCGAGAAACATGTTTCACATCTTTTTTTACGTAATGAATGAAACCATTCTGTCTAATAACTCAAGAGTTTTATTGCTTTTGGTCAAAAATGGTCTTTGTCGGGTTGCCTACACTAAACCATTCAAAATAAGTCACTCAAAACAGAATGGTTATTGGCTATCGATATATTGATAATCAATCATATACTATAGGTCCCTGTACCTTTACTATCATGATTTTGTGAAGATATTTTTAGGGATTACGTCTTATGCAATGATAATATATTCAAATAATAAAATACAAAACAGTCATCGACAAAAAATATTTATGGAGAGTTTTACACTTCCGAGAATTAGGGTCAGGGTAGGCGCTTATTATTCATCCATCAGTGATTTACGACAGGAACGGGAGGCACAATGAGATACAAAATATTTCTTTTACTAGCCAATACATGTTGAAACATTCATTATTATTAATTTTTATAAACATTTAAATATTATTATTTATGTTCTGACTGCCTAATAATAAAAAATAAGTAGTAATATAATATTATTACCAATGCCTAATCATTAGTAATAATATTCTATTACTAATTATAATCACTTAGATTTTATCAATAATGCTTTTTTGTATGATTAGTAAACAATGAAAGTTTATTGCTGAGCTGTGATAAACAAAAAAACTTAATTTGTTACAGTCCAAGAGTAATTATAGGAAACTTTTGGAACTGGCAAATATTGTTTACTTCAAGGACGATTTGGAGCTATAAATTTCGGAGAAATAGAATGAAAGACACGTAGAACAATAAACAAAACAGTTCTAAGCCATAAATTTAAAAAAAATATCCACATGTATCATGCATTCGAGCAGCAGACGTAAAGATGCAGCGCGAGACGAAATCCGCGCGAATGCGGGACTGGTCGTTAACCGATTGCGACAATTTCCGCGCGAACGCGGGACCGGTTGCTTGAGTGTTAACAAGAAAAGAACATGTCTTGCAACTTGAATGCATACACAATGATCTGGTTTCGCTTATCGCAAAAATCTCAGTTGAAAATTCTTATTAATACTGTCAAAAACAGTACAAAAACAAAATGTGCTTTCTTCAAACACATTCATGAAAGAATAATTATGTATCAAGTGCATGTAGCTGATTCATACAAAACTATCCCTCTTTAGTAGACTACTGTTGTAATGTTTTTATTGTTGCTTCAAATTCTATCGTCAAAGTGAAAAATATTACCTAAACTGCACAGGTTGAAGAAATTCTTTCCTATATCTTTTAAAATCTTCTCTGGAGGAGTTTTTACTTAGTTTCTCTGTGTCGTTTTCAGCTTTTTCTGTAATAAAAATAAACAACTTATAAAACAATTTATTTTTAATAAATTGCAACTGTAGTAACATTTTACAAGTATGTATCATGCTTAGCCAAAAAAAGATTCATTCTGTAAATAATTTATCTACACAATAACACATTTACAACATATTAAATCTAGTTTTACCCAAATCTGGCGAGCCCTGTTTCGATTCGCAACACTTCTTTTTCCTTGGTGCTTGAAAAGCGTGAAAATTGAAAAATAAGAAAAAGATATTTAGATAAAAATGTAGCTCGCACTACGAAAATAACAAAAATAATTGCAGAACGTTTACAATTATTAAGCCCTTTAGTCCCAGCCTATTTTGCTTGGCATGTGCAAGTCTCAAGCATTTAAAAAAAAAGAGTAGTTTTCATTTATTTCCTGAAAGCTATTTGGGGTGATCTTTCTGTTGTGTGGAGAATAAGTTATCTTCATATAATTAAGATGTTAGATGTAAGAAAAAAATAGTTAAAAACAGTATGTATTCATAAAAAATATACTCATATATATATACGTATAATTCATAAATCAAATAATGATTGTTTTTTCAATAAAAAAAACTAACACTAAACGAAAGTGAGTTGTTTTTGCAAATGTATAAAAAAAAAAAAAATTCCTCAAATTCACATGAATTTATAAAACTTTTTAAAAATCTTTAAGTTCTAAAAAACAAGTATGAAGGTTTTTCACAATATTTTCATTATTTGAAAAAATATAATTTATAAAATTATACAAGATACTCAAAAAAAAATATGGCAAATGTTGATATCCCGATCGGCTTTGATCTGTCTCGTAGAACTTTTACTCCCCTTTTTGAAAAGCACCATGGACCACTAGTAAACTATAAATGAATCACCTTTAAATGTTCAATATGCAGTAAATGCATTATTTTAAAATGAGAGAAATGGCAATGTTAATTAAAAAACTATATATAAGAGTAGTTCTTAACCTTGTTGGAGGTACTGAGCCCCACCAGTTTCATATGCGCATTCACCGAACCCCATTCATAATTGTAAGCGGAGCGTGTCATCACGAATCATATGAGTCGGGTGTGTGTCTTGACCTCCACCGAACCCCTGAGACTGACTCACTGAACCCCTGAGGTTCAATCGAACCCAGGTTAAGAACCACTGATATAAGAGAACTTAATTTTAAATTTTGGGGCCCCATGGGATTCTTTGCACACACCAACTGGGGTCAATCATCATCCCCGTGGGATTAAAAGGGTTAATATTTCCTGCCCTGAAGCCTCCATAAATGCAACAATGTAGAAAAACATTCAAAATTAATTTTGAGTGTCTTTCAAATAGGTTCATACTAAGTGATACGGATTCAAGTCAAATAAAATTTTCATTCACTACTAGCAAAGTAGCATTGTTTAACAAGATGATAAGATTATTTTATAAATTTGACTTCACGGCATAATTTCTTCAAAGGCAAAGTAAACTTATTTGCTGCAAAAGACATTAATTATTTTTCGAATCTTAGAGAGAAAATTATGATGGTTAAATTTCCAATCAATTTATGGATTTATATGCAAAAGCATGATGTCTGTAATGGTTTCATACCTCTTTACTCACCCATATCTGATCCTGAAAATAGAAATTGGCTAGCTACTAATCGTTTCCTAAGCACTCTCTGAAGAGAGTATTAACAACTAACTTGCAACCAGTATCATAAAACAAGTTCTTTTTTACGATGCTTCATCAGGGGTTTATATGCTCCACAAAAGGACAGACAAATAAGGCTGCCGTTGTATTAAATCAGTAATTGTCTTGGCAACTAACCTGGTGCATCATATACGAGGCTAGGCTCCGGAATATTAAACCTCTCGATGAGCAGATCGAGAAGTTCGGGAGGTTTACAGAAACTCCGGTACGTTGTTAGGAATGTTCGCACAAACATCGGATCAGCATAGATGTGATAAGTCAGTCTTTCTACTAATTTTAAAAGTGTCGCACCCTGCAAAATAAAACACGTATTATTCAATTGATACATTCAAACACTTATAATAAAAATATCAAAGAATAACCAAGTTGAAGACATACCCTGATTAAAGGGACGGTAGAGTTCTGCTTCCCTTCCAAAACAATATTTTCTTCAGAATCTTCAACGGCAAATCTGTACAGCGAAGGAGGTGGTAACTTCAAAGGATGTTTCTTTTCTAGGTCTAACAGAATACTGAAAATAAAAATTATGAATAATATAAGAACAATCAATACTAATAGAGAACAATAGAGGTTTATTACTAAATTATAATATTAAACCCAGTACCGAGTTAACTAAGACATTAAGAACATTTAATTTATAAAGATATGGTATTTTAAAACCACCCGTATATAACATTTGAATTGTCTATAAAGAAATGAAGACATTGGATTTAAGCCAACGGTATCATATTATAGTACTACTAACATAAGGTGACTGATTTGTCATAACTCGTAGAGACAATGTTTTCCAGCTGACTATACAATTTCAGACACTGTTAGTCTTTAGATGAGCAAAAACAGATCTAATATCCACCGCACACTGAAACAACTATGAGCAAAATGGGCTGTGAAGTAGTCAGTTTCCTAAATGCCCCACAAAGCGCATCTGCCAATTTTTAAAAATGCACATGTAAAAGTCTTACCTGTCTAGAGCTCTGTCGAGCATATTTTTGGTATTGAGCATAACTAGGTCAGCCATCCATCTGTTCTTGTCTATGGCTCCGCAACAACACAAAACCACCGATGTCCCACACTTGGGCGACAGCTCCATGCAATTTTTCAGTTCTGTAAACCAAATTTCAAAAATTACACTCACCGCATTCCGGAAAGGTATCCCAATATACTAATTAACAAAATACCAAATATTTTACTCTAACAATAGATTTCAAATTTGGAAAAAGATTTGAAACACATTAATTTTGTTATTTATTCCAATCATCTGTAGAGCATAAAATATTCTCAAAAGATGTGATCTGCAAACCAGGACTCATGGCACCGAAGTACCATTAAAGCATATTAGTGATGCCTGCCTAAAGGTTATGTATAAGTGCGTACATAGGTCAAGGCAGTCAGTGAATTTATAGCTGTCCTGTACATTAGCTACTCTTGGCAGTTTTTCAATTCAATTCAAACGATTGCATTTATAACAAAATTAAGATATAATGCCTTCTGTCATAGTATACATGCCATTCCGGGTGTTCGCCTGCCTTTACAAAAAGGTCAATAATAACATATAAATAATTATCAGAGTAATACAGTTTAAGCTCGTCACCCCGGTCATAATTCTACTCTGAAATAAAAATCACATTTATTTAGATTTTTTGTTTAATTTTTTTGAACTCACCATCAGTATCGGGCCTGTCGATTATATCCAATTTCCTGATATAAAGCCTTTCCTTCAATTTCAACTCTGATTTAGTTTTATCTCCAGCACAAGGCTTGCACAGCAGCAGCAATCCATCAAAAAGAAACCCTCGCCTTTCAGTCACTTTCTTCCCCGGACCAACCTTACCGAGATTATCCTCTGCAACAGATTTCAATAAATTGTTTTTACTATCAGCAATGTACATTTTCAAAGTCGATTTTCGTCATTGAAATAATCATCTGTTGATTCACTCACATCAGGATCGTTTATCATTGATGAAACGACTAATATCATGCTTCAAATTAAATAAATTCATTGGTGGAAGATTCAGAATATAATCAGGTTACCTCTTATGAATTCATTGCAACACTGCCCAATATCCTTGTTATCCCAGTTGTCTATGAGTCGAGCCAGTTCATTTGTCTTCTCCAGAGCCACTTGCCGTCGGGCTCTGCTTGCCATTCGACTGGCCGCCTCACTGCATAAAAATGAATCAAGTCTTGAATATATTTTACTATGTACAAAATTAATTGTATGCGTCACATATGGATATAAAGGAATATCATTACACAGCTCAATAATTCAATCAATGAAGACGGTAACCATTCTGCTATAAAAGCGTAACAATAAGATAATTTGTTTTGAATTGCACCTAACAAAATAGTATAATTATGTCAAAATTTTAGGTTTATATTATATTTCATCCCAGACTAATGAATTATATTAGTCAGTTAGTTGTATTCATACTAAATTTGCATTTAAGCATTGATATATTTGACTGAATACAACATAAAATGCAGAAATAATATGCAGAAAAGAAAAAATAATTATTGGCAGTGTACGATAAAATTGTTAACGGTCAGTAAATAAAAAGCACAAACATTTTTGGTGCATTTCCCAACGCCAAGACAAGGGATTTCTGAATGGGTCTCATGAGTCCTTCCACCTGTAAAAAAGATATCACTATGCTATAATTGAGGAAACAATTAAATTCTGATATATTTTATACTCAGAGCTCGACAAAAGCACTGTTAATAACGCTAACTGACAAAGCTTCTGAAACAAACAAATTTTATTCTATCATCATCCAAAATGACATTTAAAATTTTTCTTTTCTGTACTTTAATTAATTGAAAATCACTTCTTTAGGATTACTTTCAATATAAAGAGGTGAAAATCATTCCAATGTTTTCAAGGCAAATAATATTGAAACCTTGATCTTATAGGAATTTTATAAATTACAATTTCAACTGGTTTTAAGCCTTCATTTTGATCCATATAAGAGTGTCACTCCAAAGTAAACGAAGTAGAAAAAGACATATTTTTATGGTTTGATGTAACTTCTTGACTAATTTTACTTAAAATCGTTTTTATCAAAGTTAATTTTGTAATTACATAAATAAGAAAATGCCAATTAGCAGATTAAGGAATGTCTGTTCTATTGTCGAGCTTTGAATATTTTAATTTACATAGTAATTAGGAAACGGTTATATAAAATGAACTAATCGAACAAAATTGAAGTAAATAAATATTCAAATATGTTTTAAAAAAAAATGTAGAATTTTTCATAATTTAGCAAGAAATATTTATTATAATAAAAAAAGATTCATCTTCAATATGGGAATATTTTGGATTCAAATAAAAAAAAAAGTGTGAAACCATGACATAAAAATTAATTTGAGGAAAAGGAAGTTTGATAGTGTGATATGCAATTTTGTTTCAATGTTTACTTGATTTCAGATTTATTGACATGCCACAAATTTTATTTAATCTAATACGGACAATACTAGAGGCTAAATAAAAATTAATAAATGTGAAAATTTCAGTAGGTATACGGAAGTTAAACGAACTAGAAAACCTGAAACCATAGAGCCAACCTTAATACATTACCACAGACAATAACAGGATTTCAAAGATTCATTTTCTTTATTTGTTTCATAGGAGGTGTATTGTATCTTTATCAACATGCCGTACAATGTTTTAAAGGAGTTTCAAATAGAATATTGCTGTCAATTATTATGCAAATTATTACTTTAAAGGGATACATGAACATTAGAGCATAACACAAATTTAATGTTTTTTTTTTATTGATTGAACTCTACCTGATTCAACGATATCCTGACATCTGGTTTTACCTATATTACGGAAGAGAAATTTTGTCAACTAACAAATGCTTCGAGATATATCACATGTGTTTCAAAGATTATTGTAATAAGCTTTTATATCGGCGTTCGGCATTTCGTTAAATAATTTTAATATGTGTATTATGTAATTACAGAATAAGAATACAACAGCGGTTTTCAAATTAATTATTGAAGTCCATATTCTATGACTCTTCCTACAATGGGTGACATTGTCCAGATTTATTTTCGATTATGGCAATAATTCATTTGAAACAAAGGTATTTAGTTTCATGACAATTTTCAAATAGCATGTTAAAATTATCAAATGAAACATGCATTTGTTTGAACCCTTTTAATCCTAGCCTATTGCTACTTTAGATGCCATCATTTCAATTAGTTTTTTTATGTAACAATTAAGTGTAACAAAAAAAAATTTTCACACGCAAGGAAAAATATTTATATAAAAGAATATAATTTATGAATTCTGTCTCTTTCAAGATTATCAATGCTGATAGATCTGCCTTGAAGAAATTTTTGCAAGTTGGACTAAAAGAGTTCATTATGAATCATTTTTAAAATACAAATAATCAACGATATCGTTTTTTATTTTAATATGGACGACAAACCAGTGGATTAAAGTTACCGCTATTAATAATACTTTTTTTTCATGACATTTGTCTTCGCTTACATCTAGTGTGAAATTGCGAAAAAAAAACATGATACTCTTACATTTAGATCAACATGCAATAACTTGCATACATATATATAATAAAAAAATGTAATCCATAATAACGACACTGACCTGCTGAAAGCTTTCCTTATCCTCTATGCAAGGAGCAAGTTTGAGCAACATAGCCACATAGTCGAAGTAGAGAAAGGCGTGCGTGATGGGAGATGCCAGCAACTTGGGTAAGAAATACTTGGCAGCCAGTCTGAAGCCGTGACCTGCAGTGTCCAAGCGCTCGGATAGCTGGAAAATATATTACCCATTTGATAAGGTGGTTCGTAAATTTTTTTTACACATTGATGCACAGACTTTTTCTAAATCAATTTACTATAATATTTTAAGTCCACCGACTGCTAACGTCTCAATTATTGAGAGCTGATGACAGTTCACACTCAAAAATATCAGATTGTCAACAGTGTGAAAGCTACCATGTGCAAGTTGCTGAATTATTATATTCTCATTTTAAAGTATTCATGTACCACTTGTGTGCTCAAATTACAATAATTAAATTCTTAAAAATAGTTTTTGACATTGTTCATAAACAGCCGAGTAATAACTAAATAAGTCAGATTTATGTCATCAGTGAGTGTGTCTTTTGAGTTAAAAATAAAGAAAAATGTCACCAAACAGAAGAAATTATCTTTTGAAAACTTCACAATATTGATCAAGATAAAACCATACACGGCAATTTTTTATTACTTATGAGATTTAGAGTTGTTTGGTTGTACTGGTAAAAATATTTAAAAGTTTGGATATTTATACAACATGAAGTCTGTATTTGGATTTCAAATTAAGTAGTTTATGGCAACCTTACAGTGTGAAGATTAGTAATGAAATGTGCCACATTTGTGAACCTCTGTTTATTTGACGCTGTTAGTGATCAATGCGCTATATTCCTAAAAAAACTTCAATCTCACAAATTTTACTTGTAAATAATACAAAATATTAAAATACTAATATGTAGGTTGTGTGCTAAAAATAATGTTCAATTGCAATATTTTTGGATATCAAAATTAAACAACGGAGTTCCTTAACCGACTTGTCGCTGAGTATAGACAATTACTATCTATTAAGTATTCAGCCAAATACATTACCTCTGGATCATCAACAATGGACTGAAGGGCTTCTCTCGACTCCTGAGTGGTCACTATTTGAGCATACTTAACGTACACATCAAATTCAACTGCCTCTGCCAATTCTAGAACAGAATGGAAATCATATTACATATATTGACCTGAATAAAACACTTAAGTATAATAACGATTATCGTCGATATATGATCAAAAATGATTATCGAATTTTTCATTCTGCTTTATATTAGTAAATTTTTATTTTAACATTTTTGAAAATATTTATGAAATAAGCATATTGTTTCAATCGATTGTTGTCTTGTTCTAGTAAGGCAACCGATGAGTCAATTAACTTGTTCGGCAAAATTAAAATTGCCTTTTACCTTAACAATGCCATCCAGCATGCCTTTCTTAATGAAAATGGTTACAAGCCTGCCATCTCTTGGTAGTTGAAAAACCACTATCAGGGTTCACTGCAGTATATGTATACAAATAACAGTCTGGTAAATCATTCAGATAGACTAATTGTTACAATATGGAATAATTCACGACCTTACAAAGATATATTTTAAGAGTATGACTTCAGTTAACCTACACATGAAGTCTTGGTTCTAACAATCTAATTTGAGCACCAAAACTGTTTACAAAGCGCCTACATCTATGTTCACAGACTTCAGAATCAAAGAAAATGGGTTTGCGACTTTACCTTCAAAACAGATCCCAATATGAGGCATCTGTGTTTCAGAAGCACTCTCGACAGTGTCCTCCAGAGATCCGAGAAGTGTGACAGTCAACTCATAAATTTCAACAATGTTGCCAAATATTAACTCCACGTCCTATAATGTAAAAACAAAAATTAATATAATAACCTTGAATAATTACTTTATTGGCTGAGGGTGCTTGATGGAATTTCAATATCAAATTTTAGTTGTCGAGTCTTGGCACATTTTCACATATTTTGTCACTCACAACCCGGGATTAGCCTTTTGGGAACTACAAACATTTTATCACACAGAACTGTCAGTTCTACCGCATCTATGTGTGGAGTATCTGAAGATGCAGAGGGGCGAAACCTGGGTCATGAGTGACAAAACATGTGGAGAAGTACAAAGTTTCAACGATACAAATTTGAACCTAGGATGATATGAATAGATCTTTTAGGACTGAAGATGTAATACAAATCAATTGCTCACTAAAACAAGCATCAGTAATAACTTAGAATTTTGGAAAAATTATTAAAATTCATGTTGAAGATTTTCTAAGAACCTATTTTTGAATCCTTGAACAATACTTGCCAAAAAAAGTATATATCGATACATCCTTCGTGTCTTAGTATAGATTGTTTCATTATTCCTTATTTTTATGACTCATAATTATTATATACTTGGTATCAGACCTTCCTATATCAGTGGCTATAAAATGGTTATTACAGCAAGTTTAGCTATACCTTAGAATCCTTGGGCACTATCTTCTCAATTTCCTCTTTGAACACCCTGATGATCATGTGCAGGTCTCGCAGATACTGCTTCTCATCGCTCATGAGGTCTCTGACCAACTCTTCGTAGGTCAAAGAGGCCCGAGGTGTTCGTGAAGGTTCCAACGGTCGGGCCAACGCCGCTTCTTCTTCCGCCTTTTCTCGCCGGAGGACTTGTTCATGATAGAACATCTCCATGAGCGCCTGGACATTGAGCACAATTATTAGTATCTACACATCTGACAAATATAATATGCTAACTTACAAAATATTTTACAAAAAACTAAATTTATCATATCATCAATTCTTCTGTACTAGTGCTGTCAATTTTTCAATAGTTTTTTTTTTCACATAGAATAGTTGGAAGTCAATCTCTCTACCTTCCTAATACGATCAAAAGACGAGCCAGTTGTCACCATTTAGACACATACATTGCACTATAAACATACCAATGCTTTTGGGTAAAATTTTACTTCAAAAAATTTATGGCTTGAGATTCAAAACCCACTATCACTAGCATGTTAACATGCCACCAGCATTAACAACACAATCTGTTGCCTATGTGCTACATTAATGTAATACCAATTTTTTTTTTAGTGTGAACATTATAAAAACTAAAATTATTTAAAAATATATATCTCACAAGTATTAATTCAATTGTTCACAGACGCGTGTATAATATATTATTTTTAAATATATATAATTTATCTTCCTATATATGACACACTAGTACAAATATGTGAACAGATCAACTGCTAATCACATGTTTGTCCATAATCAGAGAAGTGTGCTTGCTGCCGACCCAACACAAAGGCATGATATTATCATGTTAGTGCTATTCGTCAGTATTCCATTGGAAATCTTCGTGTCAGATTATTGCACACCTTAGAATCGATTTTGTGTGAAAAAATTAACATCTCCCACTCCCGCCTTCATCAGAGTAGCATTGGACAGGTCAATTAATATTCCCATAGTTTCATATCAAATGTGAGTAAATTACCATGAAAAGCAATCACCATTTGGTCGTAAAACTAATATTCTTTCATTGTCCATATTGTAGGAACTGTAAAAGAATATATGCACACTCACTGTAATCGGGAACATCATAACACTCACCTTGTGCTGTGGTTATCCAATATGAAACATGTGAAAGTAGCGAGAGAGCGTGTAAACAAAAGTGAGACATTGATAGAGTAGAAATAGCCTTATTGAGAATATTTATAAATTATACATCGTTGTTTATGTACAAAGCTACAAACAAAGCAAATAGTGGAAGCAATTAATCAGAAACAATCATTTTGAGTTTTCGAAAGATCCGTGTACTGCTTTAAATATTTTGATGGATTTGGCGGTACCTTTGTTTTTATAAATTTTATTTTTAACCGCTCTATGAGTATGAAGGTATGTGATACGCATACTTTAACTGTGACATTCTGCACAATTCCATATCATGTACGCGATGAGAAAAATATTATACCTTAAAACTACAAACCGTACGGAATATATACACGTCCCAACAAAATACAACTAATAGTCTTCACAAGTAGTTTTCAAGGGCAGGTGAAATACAGTCGTAATTTTCATACCTACTCTTCGAAAATCAGGGGCGCTTATATTGTGGTATGAAAAAAAATGTTTTTTTTGCATATTTCTCAGAAAGTTACCTGTAGATAGAGCGGTTAGTCCATTTGTTATGTTCCTAAATGTGACACGTGTTTTAACTTACAAATTAAGAATGGAGTGGGATGACTAAGAAGAAAATGCTGGCTTTGTCGACAGAGCAATCTCGGCCAGCCTAAACCAGAACTATAAATATTTTTCATTAAATTGCAAGTCAGTTCAGTTTTATTCAAAAGACAATTTCTGATCTTATGTTGCAACCAATTAAAGATTACGAATTCAAAGCAAGAGTGTAAGAATATCAAAAGCAAAACTTGTTCATATACTATAAACATTTTGAAAAGGTATCGAAGATTATTTAGTTATTAAAAAGTGTACATATGTTAAATTTGTTATTTACATGAAAATTGTTTTTTTTTATAGCACCGAAGCAGCAAGACGTTTTCTATAATCCAATTTATATTGCTTCTTAAAATTAAGGTATTTTCGCAAAAATATCAATCACATGAGTTTTAATGTAACAAAGTTAAAGAAACAAATATATTACCACAAAACCATTTCTCTGATGAAAGAACACCTAGCTACATATCATAAAAAATCATCTTTATACATTTATTTCAGATTTTGAAATACTCTGATTAACTCCCTTCATGATCCACTAGGTCTACTGTTGTACCAAAATGAACTATAAATCCGCTGTAGATAAACTCTTAAATGTAAAGATGTGATATTTAACAATTCCTGAAAACACTTTATTAAAAGATTACGTATCTTCGAAGCAACTTTACAAAGTGCCATTTAAATATATTATTATACGATCATTCATTTCACCTTATCGGCATTCATAGATGTCTTTATATCCTGGCTGGAGATGGCAAGCAAAGCGCCATTGTTTGAAATTTTCTTCACATAATTGCCGGCAAGTTTCAAGATGTCGGCTGCTATGTATTCCACAATCGCCACGATGAAGGACGTCACTAGAGTATCGATCTTGTAAGCAAACACCTCCTGTAATCATCAATTTAGTGGAACAATAAAATAGAAGAAAATTATGAGAATAATAATGTTTGAATACACCGAAATGCTCAAATACTCGATCAATAAATGAAATTAAATCTGAAAATCCACATTTCAACTTTAAACGGAATCACTAAGACATTTAATAGGAGGTTTCCAAAGAATATTGTTCAACAATATTTAAAAATCAATGTAACTAGACTGCATCATTACTATTATAATATTTGAGTTTAACACTATCTGTTGTTATCCATGACATTTTGAAAGAGCAATTATTATTTGATACAAAAAAGCCAATTCGATAGTAATAGTAACACATTTGTATACCTTTTGCAGCATCTGATGAATCTTGTCGAGGGGCAGCACAGGTTTCTTCTTCTTTGTCTTGTCGGTGGACTCTCGAGCATCGTTGAGTGCCCACCGATCGATCGGGTTGGGAAACGTCTTTCCAACTCTTTCCTCTACATCCTGAAACAAGTAAGCAAAAGATCACAATATTTAACCAAAAATCATACAATATCAAGCTGTCAGGAATGCTTGATGTCAAAGATATAATAAGTCATTCCTCATTAAAAAATGGCAAAGAAACTTCATGTTACCGGGATGGTTCAGGGTTGCGCCAAAAGTCATAACACAAGACAAAAAAATTACTGGAACTTAATGGTTGAAAAGAAGTTATACATTAAAAGTAAAATGATGTTGAAAACCTAGATGTTCACTACATTGGTGCCAGGAAGTGCTGGCCAGGGTCTAAGCATATTTTAAGATAATATTCTGGAATAAGTCACCATAAAATTGTAATTGAACAAATTTTACAAATATAAATAAATAAAATGATGCATTTTTACCTGGATAGTGTGAGGACACGGCTTGGCACAGAGTTTCCCCATTAGCGTTAGAATGAGGTCCTCGACATACATGAGTGCCTCCTCCGCAGCCTTCAATGATGGATGCACCTGTTCCAACACCTGAAACAAAACCGATTATCTCATTTAATTATGAATATAAATTTTACAAATACATTTTAATATTCCAACGATAATATTATTTCATCAACAAAGAACACAAGAGAATCATAATAAAATGTGTGTGGCTATTGCAAACTCTTAAAGAAAACCAATTTATAACTTGTAAAAGCAAATTTTAGGGAAGCATAGACAAGATGACTAACTCGTAATACAGGGTTGACAAAACAAAAAAAAATGGGTCCTACAATAAAAAAATATGTAGCCATTACCCATTGCTTTATAGCAGGCAAACCATTAAGTACAGTACCGTAAAAATTTTAACAAAAGATATTGCATATACATATACGTTTTTTTTTTAAATAATAAACGCATTTTCTAATACTATTTCAACAATATATTAATGATCAGAATCAATTGCATTGATCAGTTGATAATGCCCACGGACAGAGAAACTGATCATGATCAGAAACATATTGTGAAAATGGTACTAAAAAGCGTGTTTTCATTATTTGACATATAATGCCTTTCCATCAAAAAGCGACAGTTAACATTTTAAAAGAATAAAACTCTGTCTTATCGAGATTTGTTATTCCAAAAAAATATTAAGGAATTATGTCAATGGATTAAGAATAACGAAAATGTATTTGCAGAGCCTGCAGCCAAGTGGTCAATGCTGTATAACGTTGCAGTAAACACCAGTTCAAATCCCAATATAAACATCAGGAATCGTCGAGTTATTTTATTAAAAAGTAAGATTTAACATTAAACATTTAAAGCTCTTGATATTCTCTTATTTAAGAGTATCAACACGTTTAACACACTGCAATCTGCCATCTCAACATTTGAGACGTTAGCAGTCAGAGTATGTTTTTTTTTTTATATTTATTTTAATTAAAAACAATTAAATTAGCATAACAAGTTGCAAAAAAATGTGGATTTAATCAAACACCCATCATTCTCTGAATGCACATTTGAAGAAAAACAAATCAAACATTGAATGGCGACAAAACTTTCAGTTAACAGTCACTAACACAACATTGCATGCTGATTGCAACATAATTAATGAAGAAAGCATCTTAGAAATCATGTTTTTGAATTGTAACTATTCCGTTTATTTCTTACACAGTATTAGCCGTTCATAAATATTCTTTTGAATCATACAAACTAAACCTTCTTTACATGTGCCTCATTCCTTGGAATTTAACAGTCATATAGTATTGGTGATTACTGTATTTCAATAATTTCAGCATTCATGCAATATGGATAAAAAAAAGTTAATGTATACCCAAAACTACACATTTTACAAAGTAATTATGTTCATTTGACTGCAGTCAAATTCTTTTCCGTTTGGATTACCCACAATACAAAGTGGAATTCCTCGTGAATCTTAAAATATTTTTCTCCTATCATACAAAATTACTTTTGACAAACCTTGATATTAGACTCCAAAATGCCAATACGGGAAAATTCACAAATTACATTTAAATGAAATGCATTTTAGGATTATATTAATAATATATTCTAGAAAAAGACTCACAGAGGAGTAATATGGGTTTTGACAAAAATTGTAGAAAAAAATCAGCTATTATTCTGTTTGCGAATAAATTATATATATAGAAGAAAAAAAACAGTTTGCATTTTACTGGATTTTTAATGTTTACATTATTTTTGAATTAATAAAATGTGCTTAGTATTTCAATATGTTTTAATTGCAAAAGTATATGTGATTATTTGGATGTAAATACAAGTCACTTACAACAATTACAATTTCTTTAAATAGCTCCCATGTTTATATCAATATAGTAAGAGTTCCAGGCAATATTTGAACACCTTATACATGCATCACATGTTAGGGTACAAGAAAAGAAAGATATTTTACAGTACGACATTTCACAAACAATGAGGTAGATAACTATCGGATGTGTCAATTATCAAACACTAGTAAAAAAAACAAATGTAACAATTAATTAAAGGAATGCAAATGATTTAAACTCGATAACTTTCGAACGTTCGAAATACAAACTGTCAAAAACTGTTGACAGGTGACTTCATACGGTAGAATCATCAACTTATGTGTAAAAAAAAAAATAACAATTACAATCCTTGCCTCAAGTATTGTGGCTTTAAAAACACAGGAAAAACGCTTAAAGATAAGTATATTTTCATCAATATATATATTACGATTACACACTTTTAGAATTTCGTGCAGTGATGAAACAAATTTAACTCGCAATAGTCCCGATTTTTTTACACAATTCATGTTAACTTTTGGTTTAAATGCTTATCTATGAAAACTTAAAATATGCTTCTCTAACTGTATTAATCCTCTTAAAATATGATTAATATAACCATTATGTGCAATATATAATTTAATTAGGCAATAGATCGTTAAACTGATGAAAAAATAGTGCACTGGCATACCTTCCCCAAAGAAGTGGCAAACGTCCCTTTCCATTTTTGGTAATTGTCGGTTTTCAGAAAATCGTAATCCCTTAGCTCAGTCCTGTTCGGGAACATTTTATCCTAACGACACAGCCGGCATTTGATCATTTAACCATCACAATACAAAAAACAAAATGTCTCGGGAAGAATAATTAGTAATACGTCCATGTTTTTGTTTTCGTTGAAGGCTGTCACCGCAGCGGGCGTCTCTTCGGCGATCTCAAAGCCCATAGCCCGCTTCTTCGCGATTCATCTCGAACGGAACTGCCGATCGAAATTCACGGGGGCCATTATTTTATCCACGAAACGCGAATTTGATGACAAATTTATATTATTTATTATATATCTTTCACAATCGAATTCAGACATCAGAGGAACGGTACGCCGCCGCCATCTTTATTATTTGAATTAGTGATGTCCTCATGATGGTGAAAGCAATATATTTTACAACCGTTACTCTTGTAAAGGTATTTTGTACTATAAAACTCTTATCAAAATACTTTGATGTACTAATGGTTTAATTAAAGTTTACCAAAAAATCTTTATTTTATCTCTTAATAAATAAAGCTTTGTATATCTCAATCATAATTATTAGTTTCTTTCACATGTTTTATGGGTGTATATTAAAAAAATGTACTTATTTAATGCGTGAAATTCACTTTTTTAGCTTGATAAAAATTTGCTCTCTCGGTTTAATTTCAACACAAAATGCGTTAAAACAATAATGAAATGCTTATTTTTTTCTTAAATGTAGAAATTGAACATTTATAAATGCTCGGCGAATAGTGAACTTATTTTCATTTTTTATGAAAGCGAAAATTTTATTACAAAATCAGTCCAACTTATTGAACTTTTGAAATATGTCCATATTATTTTAATAAATGATGAATAACGTCTACCAAAGCTTTGAAGAGAAAATGATGATGAAAAGAAATGTATGGTCTACGTAAGTAAATAATTAGAGCATCATAATATGCTATAGTTACATTAAAATATTATAAATCCTTCACTGGTTATTTTTCATTAGTATGATTATGGCAGGTTATTAAGCATGAGTTTTAAATATAAAATGAATTCTTGGAAAATAATCGATTTTGGATATGCTTTACAACATATATTTATATTATTATATTTCATTATATTTTGGGAATAGTTCTGAGAAGTAAATATTAACTCTTTTTAGTACAATTCTCTTATACTATTGTGCACACCACTAATTATCTTTTGTTTTCTGTCTCACAATTTTGACAGGCGCTCCCTCGTTCGAATTTTTGCGCATGCCCACACGAAGGCAAGCAATCAATATTTAATGCGGTGTGTCAACTCCGAATCCTTGAAACAATATAAAACTTATTTGATAAAAAAAAAAACATAAAACCATTCATGCTAGATGTTTATTGTGGTTAATTGATAGTTTTATTACTACACTTTGCATAACAAGATTTTTTAAATCCGTTTAAACAAGCATATTATAAGGATTGTACAGACATTAACAAATTTATGAAAGCAAGAAAGACTCTAAAAAATTTTAATTCTTTTGAATGCACAAAAAATAATAAACTATTGTGGAAATGTTATATATTCGGATTTAAAAGGTTTTCTTTCTATGTACATAAAAATATTTATATGGCAATATTTTTATCAATGACGTCATAGGACAAATCGTTTACCGCGGACATTTGAAAAAACTTCACAATAAAATAAATTGCATACAGTGGAAAATTTTATGAGACATGACGATTAATTTAGAACATGATTCTTAGCGGTATATTGTTATCCGTGAACTAGCAATTTGTCAACTTACTTGTTTGACATTTGTTTTTTGACGAGTTGAAAGGTTGAACGGCTGAAATGTTACTAATAATTCTTAACGGGAATATATAAGTACATTATACAAAGAAATAATATAATTTACAGTTTTTCTTGATGAGTCAAAATTGTAAGTTGAATTTTAAAAAATGGAATAAATATGTACATTTAGTAATATAACGAATAAGGTCGATGATAATTTTTATAGGTTAGTAACGGATAACCCAAGGATAAATTACAACGCACACTCATACTCAAGGTCACATTTTTCAATTTGTATTGGCATTGCCGGAACACGAACCCTGGACACCTGATCGCTAAGGCAAACCTCTCCACTGCACAACAGGATTAAGAAAGAAATTATGTAATATAATTATATTTCACTGATTATTTGTTAATTCCGTCATTGAGTGGTTGTTTTACGACCGACTTCGATTAGAGTTCCCAAAGACTTGAATACAAGGACGGATAGTTTCATATATTATTTTATAGTTGCCTGTTTTAAGCTATGGATATATATGTGATGTTCAAAAATATTTTTCACTTCTTCAACCCATACAACAGGGTGTAGAGAAAGTGATTAGCAGGGTGGAAAACATTAAATTTCTTCCTGGTGACATATTTAGGAGGCAGATATTATTAGTGCAAAAAAAGTAATGACCTAAATTACACCGTGTGTTCCTAAAATTGTTTATTTGATAGATTTGGATGTTGGACTGAAGATTCTGCAGTTGAAAACATCTATCATTAGATATTATTTTGGCGAGTTGACGTGAAAACGGACACTAAGTACGTAATCCGCACCTAACAGCGCAACGCTGGGTATCTTATTTCCGGTTCGATTCGCCCAATCCTGCACTTAATCTTCGCTGATTGGCCTGTAACAAGTCCCCAGAGGAAGTTCCCCTATTGTTGACATTGAAGAATTTTATAGAACTCAAATTTGTAAGTTACACATAACAAAAAATATCAAAAGTCTTATTTTATTTTTTAATATAAAACCTGCTGTTAAAGCAGATTCCGTTGAAAATATCAAAAGATTACGTACATGCATTATATGCATAATAATTTATATGTTTTTAAGCTGACTACAACTTCTCTTTCAAGAATGACTCATTAAATGGATTGTTAATGAAAATTATCGCAGGCAATTGATTTAATTAGTATTAGATTTGTTTTAGTTGCCATTTACTGCTTTTCTTGGAGTCAGTGTTTTCCTGTAATTCATACCTTTGGCATATAGACGATGCCAACTGTTTATTGAACGTCAGTTATGTTGCATCCGTGTGATAGAATGCCTGAAGATGCCAAAAGGTGAAACCCGGGTCGTTAGTAACAATACATGTGGAATCGTACAAGTTGTAACGATTCAAATTTGATATTGAAATTCCATCAAGAACCTTCAGTCGAAATCATAAAAAAGTCTCTTATTGTGACAGTTTATTGCGGTGTCTTCTAGTTGATATTCAAAAATATTAATAAGAGAGTTAAAAGTTTCAAAATTTTTGTATGCAAGCTTATTTTTGTGTTAAAATATGACCTGAGTCGTGTGTGATTTATTTATTTATGCGACTGTTCACCAATACATCGAAATCAACAATTATTATTTATGTGTATGTAGATAATTCGATTTTTAAATGTAGCGAGAAGAAATCATGCGCCATACTTCAGAGCGCTTAAAATCAAAATCGTTCGTAAGGGTTGGCCAAACGTCATGAGTGTTAATAGGAAATGTAAACACTTGCGACAGGTCGCGTGGCAGTCTACGATGAACACGACCCCTTCTCTTCAAACCACTTCAAATGGGGTAGAAAATTATACCCGCTTTTGATAGTATAATGAAATGTATTTCATCAAATTACTTACTATATTGTTGATTGCCACCATTCTTAGGAATAATTTACTGAATTTAATTCACGAATTTGATTTTTTTTCGAAGAAAGCTACATACGTGAATTAATTACCTATTCGTTCATTTTTAAATTGTAGCTCACTTCATGTGTGTTCAAATGAGAAAATGCCTCACAACGTTGGATTAAAATAAGGATATCTCCATAGCATAGTTCAATTGTTATAATCTAAAAGAAAGGAAACGCTTGATAACGCTCTCAGTCTTCTAAAATGAATTAAAGAAATAATATCGTTCTTATAATATCAAAAAGACAAAAAGAGCTTTAATGAAAAGAACGATACGCAAAAGAAAACTATTCTCCAATGAATGAATATTTCAATTTACGTTAAATAACGTATATCTAACTCAATATCAAAAACCGTCACTATTAATGCTGTCCCCTCAAAAAATAAATCAAGGGCGGCTCCTGGTATAGTAATAAAATTATTTGCCACCCGCCGTACAAAACGGTCTAATAAAGTTCAATTAAGCAGGTAATAGATAATAACAGAGAACTTCTTTCATGTATGGTTGCGAGATGAAAAGCGATTTGGAAACATGTCAGGGGTAATTAAATCACCCGAAAGACCCCTTTCGTGTTGTGTAAATTGATATAACTCTGAATATAATTTGTGCAGCGTTACAATAGATTGCATATCGTGGGTATTTTTTCATTAAATATTTAACTTTTTATCTACAATATAACATTGCATCGATTGTCTATTGGATTTTTCGAATAGCAAAATGAATATAGCAGAAATGCCGACCTGTTTATTTTAGTTTAGTTTATTTTAAATTTGTTTTATTTATTTTTTTGCTAGCACGATATAAACTAGGTTTTTAAAACAGAAGAGAATATGTATTGTGTACCTTTTCTACACAGCTATATAAAGATAGCAAATGTACGGTTAAAAATAGTTCTGACGATGGTGTGAGACGAAATAGCTATCAACTATATCTTATAAAAAAAAATTGTAGAACTAAAATATATCGCTATTTTTTCTTCGTGTTATAATGGAGTTCTACCAAATGAGAGCCAACTCAATCAATGAATAAAGCAGGTCTGCGGACTCGGAGTCGTGTCAACAACTGATGAAAATCGAGCGGCTCCGATTACTTGACGATTTTGTAAAATATTTCAATCAACAATTTGCCGGATTGGTTGGTTGATTTTTAATTTAATGCACATAAATAGGAAAAGTAGGAAAAACCCTAACAAAATTAAACTTTTTTCAGTTGAAGTCGTGTTGTTGGTCAATTTCGGAGTCGGAGCACTGGTTTTTAGGCTACACAAGGAAGTGGACATCTGCTTAAGCTGTCTCGACACAAAATTATGCCTATCAAATCAAAAAGAAATGCCTGCAGGTTGAAGCGGAAATCAAAATTTGACTTTTTTGTGTCTAAACGTAAAGAAAAAAAAAATGGTTGTCTGTAAAGTCGGTTTACGGACGATAGTTTAACGTGACAACGTCATAAGAAAACATTGATGAAATGATTGCATACTTTTATGAATAAAATGGAATCATTTTTATTGAATTATCATTATTTTGTATGGATACGAAGGAGTGAAATGAAATCTACAATTTTTTATTGATATATTTTATTCGCACTCATTAATTCAAATATGTTTATTACTTTGATGAACAGTTTATTTACAAGTAACAATGTGCTTTTAGCAATTTATTTACAACTTTTATACATGTGTGATATTTAACGTCTTCCAATCTGTGTTATTCTGTTAAAGATAGGTCGGTGATAGGAAAAGTAGGAAATGAATGGGAGTGTTTCAACTGTAATGTGTCTCGAAAAAGTCAAATCAATGGTTGTTCCTCTCAGCGTTGTTGAATTATTTACATCTGATGCGCAATCGAGATTGTACATATCTTTCATGAATTTGAGGAATGTTTCATCATTTTTCACGTTTTTTTGAAGTCGCCACAAAGAAGAATTGGTACATCGGTATCAACTTGCATGATCGGATGTACATACTGGCTGTTGTGCACATACGGAAAAAGTGCTTGATGCAGCAATACACTAATGTTTGAGACACTTGCTCCAGCATGAATGTACACTGCGCCAAGTACAATTTTAAGCGTTGAATCAGCAGTGAAGCATGTAATTTCAGCCAAGCACACGTCACAAGCACTAGATAGATGCGGCACAATCCGAACGGTAGGCCGATCGTGCCTCTCTATCGCTTATCCGCGCTCGCTCGCACGCTTGCCTTCGGCGTAACGCGACAAACGGGACAATGAGTCATGTTTTTTCGTGCGTGCAGCGGGCGTTCATCGATTTATAAGACGTTGTCACGTCAAAAATGCATTTGGAAAGCCACAAACGCAATTTGCAAGAAATTTATGCGTCGTTTTTATATTATGTATATAAAATTATAAATGTTTATCGCTTAATTATAAATATATCATCAAAAATCTCGAACATTCCAATGAACGCATAAAATATAAAGGTCGTAAGATTTTTTTTTACAAAAGCTATCAACGTAATCTTTTTAAAACTTTGTGCAAGATTAATTTTAAATACATATTAACAATACGAAGGTAACGGTAGTTTTAACCCGATGGTTGCCACAGACGATATATCTCGGAAGTACTTTTGGTAGCGCGTGCGACTCAATGTGACAATGAAATTTTGAAATTGATTAACTTCAATAACAAACTCTAAAAATGGTGCAGTTTGTAATATTTTATGTATAAATTATAATTTCTTTATAACACAGAAAAATAGAATTCTCTTTAGACAAGTTTTATTTTACTTAACAATATTCGGCGTGATTTATTTACGGCTACGAAATGGTTAAAACGTTCCAAATCCCCAAGCGCAAACCTCTTGGATATCCGCTACTTTTAAAACACATTTCGTAACCTTAGAGTTTGCCGTTCTAAAGATGTTAGATGAGAGTTAAACACAGAATTTAATATGTCACGTTTGTACAAAGACATAAATAAATCATCGAATATTTCACCGAGTCAACAACAATCCCAAACTAAACGTATTAAGTGTGCACCCTTGTAATTTAGTATGGTGTAGGCGTTCAAAGAAAATATTATCAATATATTATTCGCCAAATTGCATTTGATGGGGTCCATTTTGATTTGCCACCATTTTATAAAACCTCTGCCATTTCATTTGATCAACCCCACTAGTCTCTTTCTCTCATTCAATTGGTTATATTATTATTTATTGGATGCTTATGGAATTATAATTTTCTAACAGTGCTTTTCAAACTTTGATCACCAGAATGTTGACTATATGTAGTCAATTATTAAAGCTTATGTGTTATACAAGTACGTAAGTGTTTTTTTTATTCATTTATTGTGGCTAAGAAATTTATCCGTATCCTGGTGAGTCATGTAAATGATATTCAATCACCGATTAAATAAAAAAAAAAAAAAACAATATTGCAAGTGTTAACCAAACATATAGAGATTATCTGATTAAAAAAAACACCATAATTTATGATGTCGACTAAATGTGCTTGATAGAATTTCAGCATCAAATTTGAATTGTTGAAACTGTACGATTTCACATGCTTTGTCACTAACGACCCGGGTTTTGTCTTCGTCAATTCTATTGCACCAGGGCGATAGAGTGCCTGAAGAGGCTGAAAGACAAATTATGTAGAAACATACAAAGTTTCAACAATACAAATTTGATTTTGAAATTCCATCATGCACCTTCAATTGATATCATACATTATATATCACAGATATATTATTATTTTTTTGATGTTAATCACTCTAAACACAGTTACAGTCTACTTTTTAACTTTCCCAAGCCCAAGGTTCGAGACATTCTCCCAAAATTGTCAATCAACCATAAATATCTAATTTGAAATTGACGAATAAATGTTACTCACAACAACCTGTCACGATTTTTTTCACACAATATATTGCTAAAGATAAAAAAAATATACTCTATAAATAGGAATACATCTGGTAAAATTAAGCAACGTATAATATATATACGCTCGCACGTATAATGGCGCTCGCGATGATTGGTGGACTCGAATCATCAGTCGCGAATCGATTATTGAGATGAGATGTACTCTTTTTCACGCATGACTATAAAATATATTATTTTACTGAAAAATATAAACAATTGAGGATGAAATATATTAGGACATATTCAAACAGAAATGAAAAACCTTAGCAATGTGTTGACGCACTATTTTATTCGCGAAATTAATCTCATTCACTTGAAATTGTTCTGTCTAAAGACATAACGTTAAAAAAGTATTGAACCCAACTAGTTGTATACTACTGGCGTCGGAACACTGATAAATTTGATAAAAGAACACGAATTCCATATAGTAAAATAAATTCGAAACAGACGTGATATTATGGAAATATTCGTGTCCACGTTAGCTTTTGTTTATAACATTAAAATACGTACAGTGTGAACGTAAAGAAACGAACACTTGTAAAATAAATCATTTAGTACTATCCTATTATCTGAGGGTGTAATCAAAACGAAGCGATTGTTATCAAAGCTGTGAAGAGTCCTTTCATTTCTCGCCCCCTATAAATATCTGCTCACTTACCTTTCATTCACTAAAACGCTATTTCCTTTTGGCAGCAATCGTTAACTATTGGGTTGTGATTCGACAAAATTACTAACAATATTTTTCGCTCAAGTACATATGTGTCGGGTCTCTGATGGATTGGGAAGACATGTTAGTTTTGGCTGTGAATTTCCGTTTGAAGGCATCGTTGAATCTAATATTTAAAATTCTCTCCCTATTATTCTATTCTTAAAAAATCGGAAGACCAATTAAATGATGTGTAATGATGAAGTACGCTGAAATAGCTATCAAATATACATCTTAAAATTTTTGTAGAACTAAAATACATTGCTATTTTTTCACTGTGTTATATTTTTCTCTTTTTTGAAGCAAGGTTTACTGTATAACAATTTATGATTTCGACTGAAGATGTTTAATGGAATTTTAATATCAAATTTAAAATGTCGAAGCTTTGTACGATATCACATATTTTGTCAACAAAGACCCGGGTTTTGCCTTTCGACATCTTCGGGCATTCTATCACACAGACACAACAGCTGTCAGTTGACACGGTGAAAAAATAGCAATGTATTTTAGTTCTACAAAATTATTTTAAACAAATATAGTTGATAGCTATTTCGGCTCATTCCATCGTCAGAAATATGCTTAAACTAACATTCGCTTATCTACAATATATATAGCTGTGCAGAAAAGGCACACAACACATCCTCTCTCCTGTTCCAACGGCCTAGCTTGTTACTTTAACACAATGACACTAACTTTTCAAAATTCTAAATGAAACAATAGGTGTCTATGACAATAAAATTATATGTGGGACGGAAGTGGTCCATATGGAAGCAAATCAGACCACCCCTTTGTACAACGGCTGGACAAGTGGCGATACTATTATGTTAGTTTGTTCGTTAAGAATCCTTTGTGATAAGTTGTGTCTATTGATTTCCAGCTGTTCCAAAGCCGTCATTCTCCGACCCTTTCTACAAAGATGCAAACATTTAGGGGCTGAGTTTGAATTTATATTATGTGATTCATTAATAACGTGATTAGCGAATTGTGAATTGTGTTGTCAGTTGAAACTCTAGCAGTCAGTGTTTTCAGCAAACCAACATAGTATCACTAAAATGAAGACTTACAAAAATATCTCCTACAATCATTCGAATAACTTCTTTTATAAAATGTTTGTCAGCCCTATTCGCGCATACACACACATTAAAAATAGCTCAGTCTAATTACAGGGTTTTCGTGAAATCTCTGCGCCGAATAATTTCGGTCATATCTTATGCTTTATTTAGTTTTGATAACATCCTGTAAAAATATATCAGTGATACTCAATTTGAAGTTCCTAAACGACTGATTGCAAAACAAAAAGGCCGTTTTAAAGACTGAAGAAAACAAGTTTTTTTTAGATAAGTAAGTTATCAGAACCTTTGCGAAACTGTCTCACTTTGAGGTAATTAATTCATAATGATATTTTGTAAACCATCGATTGTAGCGAATAATACAGTATTGGTAGTTTAATTTATTTGAGCAGCATTACATCGCATGCCATGTACCCACTAGTTATAAATAAATATATAACTCTTTGGAGCATAAATTTTATTAAGTGTAAACTCAACCAAATTAATTTACTAACTAACTTGTTGTCTTTATCATTTTTTGATCAAATCGTCTCAAAGCTAAATAAAGTCACATACACTCAAATTTATATTTTGTTATATTTCATACCACTTAACCAATTGAATTAAATTAAAATGTCTAGAAATGAAATATATTATTTGATAGGCTCTTTTTCCAGCTATTTAACTCAATGTAAAGTTACTTCAATAAGTTTCCATGTATAAAGGAATACTAAACATTTTCAAAGAGTCATTATTCCCTTTTTTAATTAGTCGAAAATTCCCTCCTTTTTATAAATTTAAATAAAGAATAAAAAGTTGTCAAAGGCAGATTCAATAGACAACGGTGCCATTGTTGAATTAATATTAAAATCACCTGCAGTTTTCTAAATTGAAACTTCGCAATGAAATTCCCGCTTTTACGTCCGGCCTACGGAGATAATGTAGTTTTCTCATGCAAAAGTGAGCTATTTTAAGCAAGATTTTATTATATTATATAAGAGCAAACTTTATTTTAGACAAATATCAAATACCGAGAAGAGGGCTGTGGAGATGTTAAAAACACAACTCCGACTGCGACATTGACCAACAACACGACTTCGACTAAAAACGCTGAAATTTTTCGCTTTTTTTCCTATCTTTTTTATTTATAAGATCTATCAACCGATCCGACAAATTTTTCATTGATACATTGGTTCACTGAATATAAATTTTAATATATTCTTGACTATGATGTTGTACTTAGTATTCGTAATATTTTTAAGTGGAGTATAAAAATATCACGAATCAAATCATTCCTTCTCGGTTTATTATCTCCTTCAGTGGATTGGCTATCAAACTATTCCTTCTCTCAGAGAAAAAAAAACTAGTTTTTTTCTATATCCAGCTTAAAAAGGGACTAATGTCAACTGTAATAAAAGCCAACAACCAGTCGCAGAAAAAAATCAATTCACAATAATATTGTTTTTAGCTTACTGACAAGCAAGAAATAAAAGGTTATAATTAAAATATCTAATATAATATTATAAATCAAGGAGGCAGTGCCAACTGTCATTCTCTCAATGCGTAGACAGTTGTTGGGATGTTCATTGCATCGTAGTGCTGTATATACCTAGAGTTTTACAAACAGGCAGATAAAAAAAGATAAATAAATATATGTATAAAAACTTTGTACGATTCCACATGTTTTATCACCAACTAACCAAATTTCGCCTTTCTTCATCATCTTTCGTAGTTAGTTCCCGTGTGATAGAATGCTTGAACATGCCGAAAGCCACAATCCGTGGCGTAAGTGACAAAAATTTTGGAATCATACAAAACTCAACAACTCAAATTTGATAATGAAACACCACCAAGCATCTCCAATAGACATCATAAATTATATATTTCAGTAAATGACTAAGTCAATAAATTTGTGCGAAGCCTGTCAATAACCTTATAAAAATACAACGTTTCAATTTCAACGCATGTTTTTTAATAACTATATAAAATGTACATAATTTTATAATCCAGTTGAATATACCAAAAACTATCGCTCATGTCACATGTAAAATGCACAGTTCAATATCTTTACATTTGCAAAATACAACGAATTTTTAAGGCTACAAAACTGGGCTCTGTACCAAAAGTCGATTGCGGGATGTCTTGGGTTTGAATCTTTGATAGTTAACAATTATAAGGGTAGTAAAATTGAATAGTTTTTCGCTTTTTCTTTCAGGGTAGATAGTAAATAAAATGAAAACAACAAGAAAGAAAATAATGTTTATTTTTTTAACAGGATAAATATTAAAAGTAAGTTCTTGTTGCGAGGCATTGTGTTTGATTTGTTTATTATTTTTATATATATTTACATTAAGTTACAACAGTTGGGAAAATAAAAAGGCAATTTTGTTATATCTATGGAAATTTATTATTAATAAACTCACAGTACATTTTTATATAATAATTATGAATATACATTAGTTATTTAAACAGTAAATAAAACAAGTTGAAATTGAAATAATACAAAAATTCATACTACTTTCATTAATGACAGTTTCCGGTTTGATTATTTTCAATAAAAAACGGAAAAATATCAACCGGTTTTCACAACAATGACTTTACTAGTGACTAAATGAATTCATTCATAATGTGGGAAGAAAATATTTGATCTTGGTAGTAGTGAACACCATTTTTTAAATATTTTTCGGTAGATGACTAGTCTCAAACATTTTATTATAAGTAAAGATATTTTTAAAAGCAGTTACATCACATACTTGCAATTATCACGTAATAACAAAAATTGTAATATTAATTAACTTATATCAAAACAATTTAAGAGTCTTTCAATAGCGATTGCTCAAAATTTGTTAAGATGTAAATAAAACAAGTTGTGTGTGAGATATCTGCTATTTTCTTTTTATTTAAAAGTATATTTTATGACATTAAGTCTGAAATATAACGTTGTTCAAATGTCTGCCGCGGTTTTGCTTGGTAGAACGTATTAAGGAGGTCCAATTTTTTATACCTTTGTCGTTAAATAAATCTGGCTGGATTTGTTGGATGGCTTTTTTTGTATTGACTTTGAGAGCGGCAATTATTTGTGGTTTATTTGCAAAGATTTGTGTTTTTTTGATAGCCCTAAAGAAAGTAGTCTAATAGCGTCGAATCGCACGATCTCGTCGGCCGCTGCGTGAGACAAACTTTGATAATTAGCATACGTTGTTCAACGCTATAAACGTTACTAATAATAATTTGCTTCTTTTTATTAAACAATCAAAATTAAATTTAATAGTAAGTCTGCGATGTTCTTTGCGATAGTAAGTCTGAAGATGCCTCTGAAAAAGGCGAAACATGTGTCACAATACGCGTAAACAAAGTTATTTAATCTTAGTTATTTTAAAGAAAGACAGCCAAAAATATAATTATTATTTGCATTGTCTTATAAGCATATGTGTTTCTAATGTTTTCTATTGATTAATTACAATCGATTATTTCGTGTACCAAACAGATTTACAACATTTGCTCGCTTTGAAATTAAAATACTTTTTTTTTCAGAATATTGAAATGTCTTTTACTACATTTAACATGTGTGTTTATGCACTCGCAAAAAAAATAATAAATTTTAAAACGGACATATTTATTATTGAATGACTAATCTTTGGACTATTTTCTTAATTATTAAAATATCGAATTGTACGTGTTTAATTTGATAATTATATTAAATTTTGTACATTTTATATAAATAAACTACATTGTTTAGTTCATATATTTTCATTGAATTAGTTTATTTTAAATACATACAGTAAATTACATACTTCATTAAATCATAAATCGATTAGTACTTATATTGATTTTTAATCGGATGGCTGCCTGAGATGAGATATCTCGTCAAACCGTCCGTGATCGAGACGCCTGAAACGAGATATCTCGTCAATATCTTTAAACGTATTTTCCACCAAAAACATTCCTACTATTATATTGATGATTCTTTGACAGGATACACACTGATATCTATAAGAGAGTTTTAAAAACATTTTACCGTAGGATTTCTACAATACATCGCGATCTTTTCGCGACTTCTTCGAGTGGTCAAACTGTCACTTGACAGATGTCATTAGTTTCAGGGTTACCGAAAACAAAATTCTTCAAAAAATCTGCTTTTTTATGATATAAAAATAAACAATTGGTGAGTTTATTAATTATTTCTATATATGGAATAAAAAAAACACCAGTATCGCCCGGTTTGTGTTTTATTTATTTGAATGCAATATCTTACCACCAGAAAGTGGCAGCTTACAAGTGTTTACCGTCACAATCTTGGTGGAAAGGCTTTATATTTTAGATAATGGTGCCGGCATATTTCAATTGAGTGATAAATATTATGGTTGTACGCCTGTCGATTGAGTCCTTTTCTAGATAAGTTTAAGCAGGCAGAGATGCAGATAGAAAAGTAATTTCCCTCGCCCCATTTCTTGGATTCAATGTTTTTTGCTGAGATAATTATTCCATCTTATTTCTTCAAGTAAAATCATTTGATCAGAGGTTTTTGTTAAAAGAATTTTAATAAATAATATAATTCTTGGATTTTTATTATATAATACTAGATGTATACGGTTGTTTACTGTTAAGAGTTTACGCTCGGTATTTGTAAGTGTTTTCATATTTCTTAATAACGTATTTTTCCAAAACATGTAACATGTTGGCAGATGAAATGAATATATATTTTTTTAATACATCTTCACAAATAAATGAAACTATTAATTGATAGTTCTATTGAAGTGAAGGCTTAATTGAAACATTGATAATTTATTTCCATTTTATTCAAACATTGTTACTATTACAGTCCGTTTAATTTATATGAATTGTTTGTTTTACTTACTGCTATGAAAGTCTGGATATTTTTTTACTAAGCATTATATGAATGAGCACTGTGTTCACCAACTATGTCAATATCACTGTCACTGTGGTTTGAAAGGTCGGAGCCGGGGTCGCTTTGCGGTCTGTATTGCATAAGCGAATACGCTTCACGGCCGGGGTCAGGCCTCGGGACTTTCACGCCGGTAGTTGAAGACATCTGGAAAAAAAACATAGTAAATTATTTTAAAAAAATCACACATCCAGAATAGAGAAACATTTTTTTTTTTCAAAAAACGATCTGAAAAATCTTTTTGAATTATACTCTATTAAAAGCAGTTTTCTTTACCTTTTCATTGTATGAGAAAAAATCACTGAAAAAGTTTCCTAAAAGATTTTACAACTAACTCATTTGTTTATAAAAAAATATTTACAGGAAGTTTTGTATTACCTGAGATCTTCCAGGAGAACTTGGAGACTCTGGTGCGAATCCAGCCGATGAAACTTCTAAAATAAAAAAAAAATATATTTAAATAACCGTTAAAAAAATTTTCAAACATAAATTTTATCCCAGCCTGGCCAGCTGGAACTTTACCAATTTCTTAGGAACAGTTTCGCGAAGGTTTCTGGCATACCAGCCTTCCAAAATAATCGTTGAATAATCTTATCTTCTATGAATACATGTATAAATAAAGCAATGTATGTGTATGTGTGTGCGTTTGTACTTTATGTATTACTAAACCATTCATCCGATCGATATAAAACTTTACAAATTTCTTGTGCAAAGTCTCACAAATATTTCTAGCACAACATTATCTTCTCAAATAATAAATAAATAGAAATAAAACGATTCTATTTACAATTTAATTAAATAATTTATGATATCGACTGAAAGTGCTTGATGGAATTTCAATATCAAATTTGAATTGTTACAACTTTGTACGATTCCACATGTATTGTCACTAACGACCTGGGTTTCGACTTTCGGCGTCGTCAGGCATTCTATCACATGGATGCAACAGTACTGTCAGTTGACAAAAGATGTGGAATCGTACAATGTTGTAACAATTCAAATTAAATTGTTTGTTGTCATAACGAGTTTCCTTGAATTTCTTTTCTCTGAGATCACATAAAAATATTTTGGACGCACATATTCCTAAAATTGTCGAAATGGCAATTTAGAAATTTGTATGTAAAAATATCAGCCCGGTATTAAATGTGTTACAAGGCATTTTGAGTCAGCACTGAATGTGTTAATAAAGTAATTGTGTCATAAGCAAATGTAAACGCTTTGTGATGACGTAGTAACAAGTCGTTGCCACCAGTATGTACTCTGATTCTTGCTTCATTCGCACACAGCATCATGTAATTATTCCGCATTATTCAAGATGGCTTCGTCTTCTGAAGAAAATCGGTTTTCCCGCCCCCACGTGTTTCCCGCAGTCTGATTGGTCGGCGGTTCTCTCCTCCCGCGCTCTTTTCCCTCGTAAGATTTTCCTCTAAGAAAGGGGAAACTTTCCCCTAGCAATTCAACACAACTTAACGACATTCCCGAGACGTCTTGCAAGATGTCACGAAACTTGCGGTGCAGTTAACTTCGTTTACAATGTTGCTCTGCGGCAATATTTCATAAAGTTTAGTTCGACTCGCACTTACAGATGAGTTTTCAACTTTTATATAACAGAGAGTTAGCATAAGAGACAAATTTAAGTTTAAATTTAGCTCTTTGAGTTATTATTTACTCAAATTCCGTTTCGCGTAAATTATTTATACCTAGAATAGACGCAATTGATCTCAGTTTTGAGACAAACAAAAGTAAACTGATAGAAACAAATAACACATCGTATATCAATTTGACAATTTCAAAAAAAGAATAATGACAAATTTAGTTGTTAAATACCATAGAGTAAAATGCTTATTTGAAAATTGAATTCAGAATTCAAAGACATTAATCACATCACTTTTGAATTCACTCGCTTTGTTAATTTATACATTATTTAAGTGTTTATTTGGTTCTTTGAATAAATAAATTATATTCGAAAGTCATTATTTTTATACAAGTGTATAAGCTGTCATAACTTAAAAAAACAAGTCATGTGAAAATCTCTGTCTTTTTTAAAATTTATCATTGAATACGAGTATTAAGGCACGAATTTTTGGTACATGTTCAACTCTGGCTACAATATAGGTTGTTTGTAGTCTCATACAATATACCCTAGTGGTGTTTAGCTGATATTTTTATTTTCAAGGGTATTTTGAAACGATGCAGAATTCAAAACTTGTGATAACACAACTTTGAGTTCCATTATTATTAGTGAAGGATTCTCTAAATCATATTTCAATTATTCTTTCACGACCTAAGCTACAAGAAATTAATCTGTCGAGAAAGTAATAAAGAAAAAGTCTTAAAAAATTATTCACGAGAAGTGCATCTTACTGGTCGTTTTCCTGTACAAGTAACGTAATTGATTCAATTAGGCTGGAGGGAGTTGACTGGTAATTGTTTGAAGAAGACAAGAAGTCCCCCTTTCTCTTTACAGGAAATTCACCCATAACTCATGTAACTTAAGTTAACTAAAGCTTACTTGGAAATAGAGAATACGGAATTAGTCGTAGACGATATTATAGCTATTTAATTCCTATCTCGACATAATAACTGTCAAGCATTTGTAATACGAGACATTATCTAGACTAGAGTTTCTCAAACTTTTTATATCCGCGGACCACCAAAAAATCAAAAAATGCTTGTGGAAAATTGTGGAATCGTACAAAATCACAACTTATATAATTGATTTTTTATTCAAAACAATTAATTTTGCAACACTATAACAATATTTAAGTATATTAAAACAGATAGTAACAAAAAATATAATTTAAAAATCCATAATATACTACATAAAATTCGATTGTTTATCGAAATAATATCACATCGTGAACCACCCAAAAATCTCCGTGGATCACTGGTTGAGGAACTAGGATCTAGATTCTAGACCATAATTTCTTAATCTTTTTAAATCCTTAGCCTTATTTTGAGTCTTATAAATTTTGAATCTTCTAACTATTATTATTCATTTCTGGAGGGTCGAAAGAGTGAATAAAGTCTTGGAAATAATAGTTTGTTTAATATTTTAAACATACTTAACATGTCCAAAAAAATACAACTACATAGGACTTATATTATATAGGACTTGGATTAAATGTTTCTAAGACATTAATATACAGGCCCAAAATTAGGAGAGGATTGCAAGCGTTGTATTTACACAGGGAAACTAATTTTTGGGGCGGCAATAAAAGTTAAAATGAAACTTCAAAAAGAATACATGTCATAAATGTTGAACTGACCATAGGAACTTAGCCCACTGAATGCTTATATTTTAAAAGTTATGGTGGCATATTAAAGTATGTAGGTAGTTGATTTTTAAAAACATAATAGTGTTGACATTTTAACACTAAAAATTTCATTCACGTGTATTTTAATATAACCTGATAATAATTGTAATAATAATTTTCATTATGTTTTTCTACACAGACACATATATATTTTTTTTATTTATTCGGTATTTAAATATGCTTTACATACCTCATTGAATAACGTGTGGCAACTTTGACTAACATTACAAAATTGATGCAGACCATATAATTAAACAAAAACCGACTATTACTTCAGGCGAACATCTTAATGCCTTTATATACATCATGTTATTTTTAATTGTTTCAATTTTAAGGATTTCAATAAAACTAGAGGCACTTCGTACTGAATATTGTGTCTTAAATATGTAATTTATGATATCGACTAAAGGTGCTTGATGGAACTTCAATATTAAATTTGAATTGTTGTAACTTTGTACGATTCCACATGTCTTGTCACAAACGACCCGGGTTTCGCCCTTCGGCATCTTCAGGTATTCTCACGGAATACCTGAAGATGCCGAAGGGCGAAATCCGGGTCGTTTGTGACAAGACACGTGGATTCTTAAATATGTTGTATAATATCTTCGGCTTACCTTGTCTAGGTCTGTCTTTATCCTGATGCTGTGCTTTCCTCAGTTGTTTCTTGTGCTTCATTCTTCTGTTTTGAAACCAGGTCTTTACTTGGGTTTCAGAAAGACTCAATGCGCTTGCTAACTCTACTCTTTCAGGAGTTGACAGGTAACGTTGTGACTCGAAGCGTTTTTCTAGACCTATTAATCAATAAAATATCATCAGATTTAATTATAATTCTTATAATATAATTGAGTAACAGAGAAGTTACTCCTTATTCAATTCTTCTATGCATTCACATCTTAATATAAAATTTAAAATAACACTATTAAGTGCTACTAACTTTGACACGTGTTACGTGACATTACTTAAGTAAACTTTGCGATAGTAAGTCTGAAGATGCCTCTGAAAGAGGCGAAACACGTGTCACAGTTAGTAGCACAATACGTGGAATAATCAAAGTTATTTTAAATTTTATATTAAAATGAACTTCCACAAAGTTACCGCCGAAGCCATCGAAAGCATTCACATCTTATTCGAAAATCTGTGTTGTGATAAAAACCATCTGAGATATAATATTTGTCTTTTTCTCAACGTCTGATGAAATTTATTCATTTAATATATTTTATGAAATAATATTATCTATCTACTTATTCATGTAATAAAATTATCAATGTAATGTAGGATTTGCAATATTATTCATCGTGAAAATGGTAATGCATATAAAAAAACAATATGTAAGTGAATGCCTTTCACATTATAATATATCTGTATGAATTTTCATTTGACCGGCTCCCGTAAGATGTTATAATAATAAATAGATAGATTGATATATAATTATAATTCTTAAAGAACCAAAAAAGCTTGTATGACGATGGGGTAAGAATCAGGGCGGTGAAGTCGTCAAAAAAACACGACGCCGTCGCCGACTTCGATGTTGACCAACAACACTACTCCTTCTAAAAAAAAGTTCTGACTAGTAAAGTAACGTAAAGTTCATAACTAGTTCTGACGATGGCGTGAGTAGAAACAGCTATATACTATATATTTTTTTTAAAATAATTTTGTAGAACTAAAACATTGTACATTTCTATTTTTTTCACCGCGTTATAATGGAGTTCTACCAAGTGAATGCCAATTCAATCAATAAAGTCTATTTCTGTCAGGTGTTTTTCCTATCTTTCTTATTTATATGCATTTAAAAAATCTACCAACCAATCCAACAAATAGCCAAAATTTACCATATTGGGACTCAAACGAGAACGATTCATTTGTTCATTACGATATTTTTCAAAATCGTCTTATCAAAAAGTGTAGTCAGGGTATCTCGTTTTCTCGTCGAAACACCACGACTTCACAACTCCGACTCTAACTACACAGCTCTGGTTAAAATGGCTATTTGGTCTTATAGTACAAAAAAAATGATTGTTAAAGCTTTTGGATACATCTATGTATCTGTCTAAATATATATCATATTATAATTTTTGTGTTTAACATCAATTCGTGATTGACGAAATCGAGTCCACAAATCGTCGCGAGCGCATTCTTACGACCTTTCAATGTTGTCAGTTATTATAAAAAATTAAGCGTTGATTCATAATAACACGTTTCCATTGAGAATATAAAATATTTAAAATATTCATGACCATCTAATATTACTTCTTTCTCCGGTAATATGTTTAAAGCAATACCGTGAGTATAGAAATTGTATCACTAATATTGAAATGTATATTTAAGATAAAGTTACGGCTTGGAGAGGATCTCTATTTTGTGGTATGAGGAAGGTAAAAACTTCTAAAGAAACTGTTCAATCAATCAATACCTCTGTGTTTTCTTCTCGTTTTCTGTAAAAATTAATGAAACAGTTATAGCAAAGACACGTGATAAACTGCTCTAATACATTACGTTTTTGGGATGAGATTGCTGGGATATAAACAGCGTATCTAAGATGTTTATATTTTAGAATAGAAAACCATAAAGTGATGACAAAATCGATATATCAAAAATTTGGAACAATGATTTGAACCACTTATAAACTCTAATTATATTGAAAATTAATCACTGAACAAACCTGTTAATTGTGGATCCGAAAAAACCGTCCTAGCTTTTCTTCTTCTGCAATGTTTCAAGGCGGATAAAGATAAATCTGACGGCCCAAACAAGGCGTGGTAAGGCAATCCTGAAACAAATATCTCCATTACGTATTTGCAAACATATAATTTTATAAAAGAAAAGTATTCTAAAAGCTGTAAAGGAAACAAGTCACGGAAAATATATCGCACAAAATTCAACGCCAGCCGTCAATTGAGTTTCACGATATGTTAATTGATTTCATAAACAATTCATCGCCTGTAAATATTAATATATATTATTTTGCTGGACAATTCCTGCTATACAGAATCTCTAGTCCAAAGTTTTATAAGATAAAAACATGCTTTTCACAGATTAACGCATATACTTTTTTACTCTATGTTTTCCTTAATATCGAATACTTCAAAAAATATTTCATTAATGGTAGGGTTGAATTGACTTATAGAGATTTTTAGTATAACTTACAGTATATTTCAACATAAGAATAAACGAATACATATACGTTTTTGCTCTGTTCATACTACTGTTTGAATATCAACTATTTGTACATTATAACCGCTATAACAAGAAAAAAGTAATTGACGTAATACATCCTATTGAGTCTCTATATCTACAAATTGTTTATGCGATCAATTGATGAGATAAATAAATTGTGGTTAATTTCTGGCGGTAAAAAGTGGGCGATAAATTTTTAGAGATCCAAGGAAAACTTGCTGCGTTTTCAGTGTATTACTTTACCTGAAATGTAATGTGTTATCCGTATGTCATTTTCTTACTGAGACAGGGTAAACTTGTGAGTTACGTTACATCAGTGAAAGTCAATCTGGTTCCTACCGCCCACTATTTTTTATGATGAGCAATAAGGATTTTAAAAACATTAAATAAAGCTACTTCTCTACTTTATAAATCACAATTAATGTGGAACCAATAGGCGATTAGAAAAGTTTACTACTAACAGAGATAGAAAAGTGGGCGATAGTGATAAAAAGATCGATTATCCCTGTATTACATTATTTCAACGTACTGAAAATTGATCGAGACAAAAGGAAGAATTTGTTTTACCAAATATTGGCGATCAACGATTTTGACGGACGAATTTTCAAAGTCGTACAATAAGATCAATCATAAAATATAATACAATTTAGCCTCACAGAATTGTAAATATGCTTATTTAAAAATATTTTGGGTTTCGCCGTCGCCAGAACAACGATATCAAATTTTTGTATATGTAAATATTTTGATATTGTTTGCTAATAACAAAAAAAATACCAAATAAATGCCAATTTCAAAAAAAAAAAAAAAACGCTAGTGTTTCATAGATTAAGCTGTTGTATTTTTATGTATGAGACACCTAGCTTTCACTTTTTTCCACGAATGTATCTATTTTATAAATTTAAATTCTTTCAAGCAATGTACAATTCCATAAATTATGTACGGCATCTTTCGGTAACTTCAGGCATTCTATCACATGGATGCAATAGAACTGACAGTCAGTAAACAGTTGGCATCGCTTGTATCCAAAAAGAATTCGAAAAATATGATAACCATAATGTTATGAGTTAAATAATTTTTATAACCATCGATTTGATTATAATGACATTTCAATTCAAAAGAAAATCACAAAATAGTCGCATAAGCAATACAGCCTTACGACATGAACGAAAGGTTTTCACAATAATCAACTACCAATGTAATTGGGAAATTTATCCCCATATGATATCTCCTTATTTTAAAATGGGGTGTTTTTTGATATTCTTGTGTATATGAAGATGTTTACTGACTGTCAGTTCTGTTGTATTTTTGTGATTGAATGCTTGAACATTCCAAATGACAAAACCTAATAATCAATCGCTAGTCATATAAATATGCTTTTTTCTAATTCGAAGAATTGGCAATTAAATAAACACAAAATCTATGAGCTAATTTGATGTTTGAATCAACATCCCTCTAACGACTATGTACTGAATAACTTATAATAACATTTAAACGTAATCTGAAAAATAGATTCATAACAAATATTACATACTATTAGTTGATTGAATTGGCATTTACTTAGTAGGACGTTAAAAAAATGGCAAATTTAGTTCTGCAAAATTTATAAGATATACAATTGATAGCTATTTCGGCTAACGTCCTCATAATAACCATTGAAGGCGCCTATATAACTTATAAATTTTGTAGAACTAAAATACATTGCTATTTTTTGACCGTGTCACAGATTATTCGTCTTAACAATATTTTAGTTGTGGCCATAAGAATCAATTATGCACAGTCAATAAGTGATTCGAAAAAAATTATAAATTAAAGATACATTAGGCAATTATTTCAATTTATCAAAACCGTCATTGAATAGGCAATATTTTCCATTTAAACGTATATTTCAATCTTTCATGCGTATTTTGAATATGACAGTGACTTGATGTATGTTTCTTAAACAAAATGACGTAAAATGATACACGATTATAGCTTGAAAATTACATCATGTATATTAAGTTTTATAGCAAATTAAAATTGTGAATATTCACCCCGTTCTCTCTTTGCACGTATAATTAGCTGTTTATGATTTAAAATACCACGCCTTTCCATCATGAAGTAACAATTAATACATTAAAATGGTCTAATTATATGACATCATTTTCTTCACACACTGCTTCCGACGACTATGCAAAAAAAAAAAATCATAAAACATACATCACAACTATTTCAAGTTATGTGCTTGATAAAATTTTAATTAAAAATATATTTTTTGAAACTGTGTACAGTTCCATATGTTTGGTCAGACGTGACCTGGGTTTTGCCTTTTGGAATTTTCAGAAGTCAGTTTTCATGTATCCGCATTATTCCACATTATTTTACAGTATCAATGTTGACTATATGGTTGCAAGTGGTGATTAAATTGTTGTTTCTCATTGTATTTGTTAAACAATATAAAAGGCCTGCAACGGACCGACTTAGAAATTAAATTTAGTTCCTGTGTGAGAAAATTTAAATAAAATTATTAATCACAATAAAAATATTTGGATATCGAGCGAAATTCAGGGAAACTTCGATATTGTCTCTTCAAGAAATATTTCAAGTTATGAAAGCCATTTTCGACCAACGAAAATAGTAAATTGTAAATTGGTCGAGATTATTTTTAAGTAACACTGAATAAATATTGAATATTAATTCATATCAAATTTAATTTAAATAAATGTTATTTATCTTTGATTATTATTAAAGAAAATATTATTTTTTTGTAAATATGTATACCTCAAAGCAAGTCTGCATTAGCTGCACGATTGTTTTTTTTTATATAAAATATTTTACGTTAATAATATAATACAGTTTACTTTGCTGTGGTCTTCTCATCTGCTGTATCGCCGATGTGAAATGAAAACGTGTAAAATACAGAACAATAAAATATGCTTAATTTAATGCGACATAAAAGCTCACCTGGAGATAAAAAATACGGCGTCTCGACGCTTTTGTAAGGTCCCGGCGCCGTATTCAAATAGGCACCTAAAGCTCCCATTGCGACTTGAATGTACCCTTCGTGTGCCCCCATACCAGCTGGCCCCACAGACTGCCTAAAAGCCTGAGTCTCCGGTATACCATAGCAGGTTTGATATCCACTTCTCTTTGGCGACGCCGTTCTATTAGTACCGCCATCGTAGTGGTGTTGGAGATTACTTTCGTGACTTAAGACTACATCTGGTCTCCTGTCAAAGTGTTTGCTTCTGTTTCCTCTGAAGAGAATGTCTTCTATTAGGAATGAAGTCTTGCAAGCAGGCTGGCTCTCCTGATCGTTCAATGGTCTGCTCGGATGTCTTGAAGGTTCAGTTTTTGAGTCGAATCCTTTACGTAATTCCATTTTAAACACACAATTATTTATGTCAGTTTAAATAGAACTATTAAGTATTATGTTCAATCACTATTTCTTATTTATACACTCATCCCGCACAAAACGTTTACTTTTCACCAAGGTTTTTTGCAATAACACTTATTTTTTACAACCAAAAATTAAATTTCCAAACTTTTTTCCAAATTATATGAAAATTAATAAATTAAATAATATTGAACAAAAACCCACGATCAAATAAAACGTTTAAATATTTTATTTAGCAAAAAATCTTCTTTTTCACTGCTCAATTCATAAAACGATAAAGACGGATTTATTTACAATATTGTATATTTTTTTTATTCAAACCATTAGTTTTGTGAAGATATATTTATCGTTTAATTAAAATTATCAATCATCTATTATATTTCAAATATATCTTAAAGATAGGAAAATAGAACTATATGTTTTCCATTTAACGTTATATGCTTGTTAGGGTCATACAATGTAAAAAATCATAGTTTTTCGTAAGAAATAGCCTAAGCACAACGATACATTGTCTTTGATTGATTACTAGTTTTTATTTGATGATATTCAACTGTTAATATCCTTTCTTATCCGCTAACAATCCTTAACACAATTTTATTATATTTATATTTGCAATGATTTCAGCAAACACTGTTAAGAGATAACAAAATAATTTGGTTCAAACTGATCCACACTAAAAAGCATAAAATTAAGTGTATATACTATTTTTTCATTCACTTTGTCTTTTTATATTAAACATTTATACACCAAAGACTTAAAATAACTCTAGTAAAATATTTAACTTTATTTCATAAAAGTTTCTTTTTAGTTAAATCATTATAACGTGTATCACTTCATTTTCATTTTTTATATAACTAACGTTAAGAAAATGGGCATTGAATTTATTTCGTGAGAACGATAACGGACCACAAACAGAATTAGCAAGTAAAGCTAACCCAACGACTTGCGAGTCGAAACTGACTTAACGGGGGTAGGTTTTAATAAACTGTAAGGATTGTGATCGTTTGGGAGAGGGCTGTGCTTATGCTATACCCCCTCCACTAAATAATCGACGTCTTCACACGTCTTTGTGGTTCTTGCATACCTCAAAGAAGACCTGGTTTTACATGTTGATGATTTATCAATATTAATAAATGAACTAAAAAATCGAGCTTATTATATCGTACAAAATTATTACAATTATAAGGATATAAAAATACCCCTTTTATATTTTTGTGTACATACCGTTAACTTTAATATAAGCCGTTCAAATAATACTGGCTGGTTTTACCTACATATAAGATACTAAAAAAATCCAACTTAATTCTAAAATATAAATAAAAAATCACCTTAATGCATTAAGTAACTATTTTTGAATACTACGATTGCGATGATCCGTATTATGAGACTAGTACAAGTCATTTTCATGAATAAACAAGCCATGAAAAAAATAGAACGTCAAAAACCAGAACGCTAAAACCATACTATATAAATGGAAACAAATACTGCAGTTATTATATTTATTGAAAGGTTAATTAATTTAAAATTTCGAACAAATCATTAGAACATTTTTGCAATACTTTCATCATTCTAATCCTCTATAGGAAAAGTATCAATTTGAAAAACAAGCGATCAAGGAAATTAGTACTCCCAAGAATTCTTGGAAAACATATTAAGTACTGTGAAGAATATTTTTTGGAATAATAGGTATTCCAAAAAATATTCTTCACAAAACATATTAAGTACGTGAAGAATATTTTTTGGAATAATAGGTATTCCAAAACAATGTTTATTTACTTGAAATTTCAAAAGAAAATTAACGATTCATATTGTTAATTCAGTTGCAACTGATGTTTTTATCCTAGATTTGTTTCTGCTTGTCATATTCATGTGTTACATGTGAAAGATGTACTTTTTAAATCAAAATACAGATCAAATCTTATTATAATGATGATTGGAATAGCCCAGGCACAGTTGGAAAGTATAGTATCATGCTAAAAAAAGGAAATATCGGACTGAAGCGTACATTTTTTTTTAAATTATGTACATGATAGAGTCGAGCAGCGTATTAGAAACATTCAAAATGCGTATGTATAATACATGCAAAGCTTTTTTGTACTTTAAGAGGCTTGAAAATATCATGCAACTTCTCCGTAAATTTAAATACCCTTTAGGAGTATTCCAATTCATAATACTGTAGAGGCAGCTGATTGCAGTGTGTTGATAGTTGACACTTTAAAATATATATTCTGTTAACAGTGTCCAAGCTTTCATTTGAATACTATTTTTTGTAATTTATGATATAGATTGAAGAAGCTTAATTCTATATCATAAATTCTATGATATAATATAAAATTTGAATTTTTGAAACTTTGTACGATATCACATGTTTTGTCAGTAAAGACCCGGTTTCGCCTTTCGGCATCTTCAGGCGTTATACCACATGGATCCCATAGAACTGACGGTAAAACCCGAATCGCTAGTGACAAAACATGTGAAATCGTATAAAGTTTCAACAATGTTTTGTTTTGTAATATTTGATTGGAATACGTATCGAAGATATTCAAAAAAAGTATTTTCATTTGAAATATGAAATGATTACCACCTAACAGCGTTGTAAATGACTGCATATTTACACTGGTAAGGAGGTATTAAGCGTTGAATAGATTTACCAGTTTAATTATGATGACATACAATTAAACATTTTTTATGCTTTTAAAGCAAATATTATCTCACATTTTCAGAGTTCACAAACATTTGAGAAATTTTCAGTATGCCCGATCGCAAAGACAAAAAAGTTAACACTTTATTCAGTTTATAATGATTTATTATTATTTCTTGCTTAAACGATTATTTAATAATTAAATTACTTCGAAATTACCTGCGGAGCATTGAACACTCAACAACAACAACAAAACTCAATCATGTCTTGTAATTTTTTTTATAAATTTTATTTTCTCTAAAAAATATTTTTTTCCGCCCGCTAAATTTGTCACCCCAGACGAATGCCACGTTTGCCCCACGCTAAATCTGGGCCTGACTTTGCACTAAGCATTTTTCCCTCCAATGTTATATTATAATATTATTTATCGACTAATAATAGTGGTTTTCTGAAATACAATTGTTTTTTTCAATTGCTACACCAGTTCTTTTAGATATGGTAACAAAAATTAATATTACATATACAAATGACTACGTAAAATATTTCCTAGTATGCGAACCTTAACCGTTTACCACTTGGCTACATGTCTGATATATAACAAATTTCAAGTACATAAATACTTTGCAACTACCGTTAAAATATACGGGGAAAATGAATTTTCATTATCTCTTAATTACGCCCGATTTTCGAACGATAAAAAAAATTCTCAGACAATTTTCGTTTAACGAAATTAGCGTTATGAAATATGAGAAATCGTCTTGGCTGAAAACAGATTATCGTAATTAAAAATTAATTCAAACGGTTTTATCCAAATCGCCCGTCGACTTTTCCCAAGGAAGAATTATTTAATTTTCCGCAAATCAGAATTCAAAATGGCTACGCGGCTCAGTACTGATTGGATAATTCCACAAAGGGTGGATTCGTCCCCATTGGTTGGATTCGGATAGAAACGCCCCTCGCGAACTCGGTTAAGTTTGGATTAGGGCACCTGAAGAATTTAATTGTGGAATTATTTCACAGTCGCGTAAAATGTATTTTATTAAAATTACTATTGCGGTCAAAATTTTACGATAATAACCAAATTTTTATCTCTCTTTTTGTCTCCTCGCTGTTAATCTGATTTAAACCATTGTTTTTGAATCACTTTTATTATATTAACTGTCACTTTGTCATGGAAAGGCGTGATATTTTAACATATTTTTAGTAGTATGTCCACCATATATTTTTTCTTTAATCGCGAGAATTATCTACTGATCTATGTTATATTTTTATTATTTAAAATATCATGTCTTTCCGCTTTGTTTTTATCATTGTTTTAAAGATCCAAATATGTGTCATTAATGATTTAAAATATTTAAATTTTTAAGTTTCTATTTACTATTCACTTCAATATGTATAGCCAAGCCTTAGAGTATGTATTTTATTTGTAAAACTCCTCTTGTATATAGATGATGAAAAATATACAATGACTGTCAGTTTTTTTACTTACGTATGGTAGAATGTCTGAAGATGCTGAAAGGCAAAACCCAGGTCATGAGAGGTGAAATTGTCAACTGTTTCAACAATTCACGTTTATAAATAAATCTAATTGTTAGTCTATTTCAATTTGCATAAAACTATATGTAATGTATTTATTGACACTTAAAACACGTTTTTGTCTGATTTGCAATATTGCAAGCGTATTTCCGCCGGTGCCTCAACAATCATGGGATGAAACGTATGTAATAGGGTAAAGCGAAGAGATTTTGCGGAGGAAACTGTGGGGCGGCTGGGACAAATTGGGCATGGGGCACAAATTATTAATAGGGAGAGTGGGGTAAAACGAATTCCGACCGCTCCACCAGATAAGCTACACAATTTTTGAAGAGGAAAATTGGTGGCAATGAGATACTATTTTACATATAAAACAAGAATCACAAACATTCGTGTACCCATATATTCTATTGAAGTATAGCCTTAAACACAATTTTTGATTGTATTGTGTTAACTAAATTGAATATGGAAAAGATAATATAACCTTACAATTATAAATATAACGATACTAGAAACCTTTCATATGAAAAAGTATCCAAGAGAACAATTTTTGATAATCAAAAATCTAAATCAGTTATAAATTTGCCAATAAAATGTTAATAGATAAAACAAAATTCGCATAAAAGTGCAAATTTTGTTCCATTTTCAAATCAGTCGCTATTCAATTTTTTTTTTAAATCAGTTAAACTCCTAGAAGTAGTGTTTATATATTGATTTATTTATTTGGCTTATATAATTAAGTCACAACAAAAACATGAAAGGTAGTCAATGTATACATTGACATGCCTTTTTTATTGAAGTTTATGTCATTAAAATTCACATCCACTTAGACTCGTTAAGATAAATTAAATTTGAATTGTTAATCGTACGATTCCACAGGTTATATAATTATTTACATCGTAAAAAATTTCAACAATTGAAGTTTGATATTTAAATTTCATCAAACACCTTCAGTCAAAATCAAAAGTTCTGCTTAAAAAATTAGGCTAAGTTAATAATACGACAGGCTTTAAATGTCATGTCATTAAAACATGCGTGCACGACAAAAATACGCTAAAATTGACAATTAAGTTTGTATAAGACTAACCAATAAAACTTATGTACACTGTTTTCTGTCATTTATATTGTCTGAAGATGTCCAAAGACAAAACTCAGTCATATGTGACGTGTTTAAAGTTTGAAAGATTCTAGTTTTAAAATGAAATTCCATGAAACACTCACAGTTAACATTTTAAATTAAATTAAATCTTCTTTTGTTATGCCCAAAAAATATTTTTTAAAAAACTTTGTGCTCGGTCTCAATACGACCACTCTCCTCGCAATGAATCCTTTTTCCATGTTCTGCAAATAGCGTAGCATTTTCGACGTTAGTTTTGTAATGCTCTTCATATTCCACAGAAAATGTTTTAAACTTTCCACATGAAATGCTACGATTTGATTAAAGTTAATTACATCAAGTTAAAGTAAAATTATATTTGAAATCCTACTGCACACAGAGAATTATTGATTTATATTATATTATTCAATTATTAACATCGTCACTTTTCTATTTGATAATTCAATTCATATTGTGTTATACCACAACACAAATGTACCATTTTTTTTTTGTTAATTTACTGGTTAAAAAGACATATTCGATACGTATGTATAGCTTATGATCACCACGAAGTGTCTCCACGATTAGCTATCACTCACCAGCAAGCCTAAACCAATCCAGAATATCCCAGTTCTATCAAGTACGTAATATATATAGTATCAGACGGTCTTCAGAGGCATCAAAATTCAACTGGTTGATATAAGAAGCAGATATATAATATTTAAACCTCTTGGAAGGCGTCGAGCTAGTTCCAGTTTTTCTACATAACGTTTGTACGTTCTTTTTGTCGAATTTCCTCACGAAGCTGAATGAACACCTCCAATATCCGACGAAAGCATCTATTCTCAAAACACAGTGTACGATTCTTCCTTGCTTAACCCATTCTCTGCTGAGGTGTGTGTAGGATATTCAAACACTGATAGTGTAAAACAAACTTATTGACATTGTTGTAAAAAATCGGCTTGTATTATACAATATTTTAGTATAAAAATTAACTTGTATACGATTTTTTTAATCACTGATACTTTTGAGTATCAAATATCAGCACACTACAATCTGAAGTGTCAATAGATGAAATTTTAGCATTTAAGGGGTTATTCACATATATTTATTTTTAAAATTCAAAATTGTAAAATTTTTATTTTACATAAATTATTATCGAGTGTTGTCATATAACACTTTTTTTATAATATTGGTACTATTAAAGATAATGATTTCAGTATTTACATGTAAGATTTATGTGTATGCTGAGTAAAATAATATTATTGGTGTAAAATTTGGTCCGACCACTTTTTTTATTCTTTGATCACGATATTGAATATGTATAATACCAATATAATAAACATGTATAGAGCGTATACAAAATTTATAGCAATCGCTTTATAGATTATCTTAATTAATTGAGAACAATGCCAATGATGATGTTTTACCAGGCAATGTAGTATATTTTGTAAATAGATACTATTGCTTTGCCATAAGTTTTAATAATGAGACCATTTTGGGAAAATATTGCCCGTTCAATTTTGAAGAATAAGTTGTTGCAAACAGCGCACGCTGAAATCAAATCTGAGGGGTTGATGCGTAGTTAGATTTGCGAGTAAATTGGGACATATTGAGATAGATAGACCTCCGGCAGTCTATTGCCAGTGGAGTAACGCACAAAACTCAACGGGGTGCCACTGTACTGGAGAAGGAAAAAATATTCACAAAATCACAAACGAAAATTGATCAATCGTGGTATCTATATTCCTATAATATATATTTAATAAAAATTAACCTTACCGGGAGTCATGATTATTAACGGATCGCTAGAGCTCCAAGTTTTTATAGTTTTTTAATTGAAAAAGAAATCGTTCCGATATAGGACTAACAATTGTCATTCACATGGGAGTGTATCACTTGATTTTAAAATCATTTAGCAGGTAACGAACTGTTCTGTTAAACAAGTTTTGTGGTCTATATTATGCAATATTGATTTTTTACGATTCTCGAAATATTTTCTATATTTCACTCCAATTAACTGTTACAATATTTTTATTGATTTAAATCTATACCAAGTTTATATATCATTAGTGAAAGTAATAATGATTTCTTAAAAAAAACATAATGTACCAAAGGTATTCGTATAGTTAAACAAATAAACAAAACGGAAATTTTAAGAAATGTGTTTCGTTCAATGACTCTCTGGTTCAATAATTAAGACGTAGCTTGCAGTACCCTGCAACATCCGTTTTTTTAAATAATTTTTGTACAAAGGAATTATTTTAAATAAATAAGGATAATTTAATATTTTACTTTTATTACACCTGCTTGTGTAACGAGGTGCGAAATGTGTTTCATATTTTGAACCTGTACCCAGCACGCCAGCTATAATTTGTATCAAATAAAAGTGAATTTACAATGTTTTTTTTTAAATTACATATACAGAAATAATTAATAAACTCACAAATCGTTTATTGTTATATCATAAAAAAAGCAGGTTTTCTTGAAGAATTTTGGTAACCCTGTAATTATTGACATCTCTCAAGTGACAGTTCAAACACTCGAAGAAATCGCGAAAAATCGATGTAGAAATCCTTTCAAGTTATAGTTAAATGTTATAGATATCAGTGTGTGTCCTATCAAAGAATCATTTTATTGTAATAGAAGGAATATACGTTTAAAGATATGACGAGATATCTCGTCTCAGGCAGCCATCCGTTTAAGGACACATCTTTATTTTCTCCTTTTTCTAATAGATAATTTTCAGCATTCTATCCGTATTTCAAATATGTTGTTCCTTTCTCAATTTATTTACTTTAACATTAACGCCACTGTAATAAAAGCTTACGATTGTGAGGGTTGAATTATGACAGGTACTTTGCAACCCCTAAGCACACGAACAGCTGGTTCAAGGGTTGGGGACATTGATTTGATAGCATAATAATATAGTGATAAGATATGTTTTGACAACTTTTAAGGAATTCGTAACATTTGATATTGCTGTTTTGGTGATATTACTTCTAAAATGATGATTTATGTTTTATTATCATTTATATTTTTTTATATTTCTACAATGGCATCGAAGATTGTTAAATTTAATATTTATCGAACCTTTGACTGCTAACGTCTCAACTGTTGAGATGGATATTACAGCATTTTTCCAGAGGGGCTTTAGAGTCGGAGTAACGGAGTCGCAGTGTTTTGGTTGTAGAGGAAGTTGGAATCGAGAAGTCACAATGCTATAGCCGGATTCGGAGTCGTGAAAAATGAAAGGCTCCGACAAATTTTTCGATGAGACGATTTTGAAAAATATTTCAATAAATCCGGAATCCGAAAATCAAATAAAGCCGGATCGCTTTGGTGATCTTTAATTCAATGCACATAAATAGCAAATGTAGAAAAAAAGCCTGACAAAATTAAACTTTTTTAGTCATAGCTATATTTTTGATTATTATTGAAGTCGTGTTTTTTAAAAAAATGGTTGATAGTGTAATAAAAAATATAAAAGCTAGTTATTATCACATGGTAAAATATTAATAATGTATTTTAATTGAAATAATATACATAGCTATTATTTCACCATGTTATAATGGAGTTATACCAATTATATTAAATTAAAAAAGTATAACAATAAGTTGTGTAATAATAACTATACTCTATCAGTCCCGGTCCATTTTTGAACAAGCGGCATTTTTCTTAAGTGTTTACTAAAAGTGTGATAACTATGGTAATATTGGATAAAATCAAATGAAACTTTCTGATAGTGTTAGCAACATTATTGAAAATAGCCCTAGATTGATAATATTGTCAAAACTTCCCCATGTGTAGAGCCACACTTTAATGTTTACACATGTACCGAGTCTCGCTTATTTTTTTGGCTTGCACACACTTCGCAAGCCCTATAGGAGCTATTTTTTTCTGTTGCCGGTATAGGGATCTTAATCTATTTTTTTATATACCCAAAACAATCTGTTTTATGAATCTTGCAAAAATTTTCCTCTGAGTGGACTCGGCGCCACTTTTATTTCGTCTCCAGGAGGGGACTATTGGTGTAGTGCATTGCACGCGAAACTATTGTGTTTTTAGATCGTGTAAACCAATACTTTCATGGATGATAAGACTAATTGAATGACTGTTTTAAAATGGACTGAGTCTTGACAATAAGAAAACATTAAAATTCTTTGTCAAATACTTAATTTAATGTATCTAATTTGTCTTTTTTCGAAGGGCCGGTCATCACGTCAAAACACGTTTCCATGATTCACTGTGTTAAAAAAATAGTCTGATTTGTCCTGATAACTTCGTTTAATTTGCAAGTTTTATGTAGCAAATTTAAAAGGCAGGTTCGCTTATCACGAGCACTATTTTATAATATAACTATTCTTTCAAAGAGTTCGATTGTTATCAAAGAAACGAGATCACCTTTTTAAATTAACATTTAATTATTCAAATCTGTTTCAAATTCCCACGTTTTTTCTATAAAGGGTAGGTCCTTGATCGACTTGTCACGTCGTCCTCATTCAACGCTAAACCTCCGTGCCTAATCTTGGCCACTACACTTGACAGCTCCCTTAAATAAGGGTTTTAGTACTTTGTATGTTTTCTGCTTAAAGCTAATTGGACCGTAAGTGGTAGTTTGTTTGGATAAATATTGCAACAGCGGCGATTTCGGAAGAAAAGCAAAATGAACTCTTAAATTATGAACAATTTTATCTAAATTATAGTCGTGACACTAACTACATTCATGCGTATTTTTGATGTTAATTATTACTTTCGATTTCAATGAAAAAATATATAAAGCCTACTTCATACAAAACAAATTACTAATCAACAATTATTTGAAACATTAGCCTTCAACTATCAGCTAACGCCCTAACTGTTGAAAGGCAGATTGGACTATATTGATAGGTTATTGATTGCATTGGCATTTACTTGGTAGAACTCCATTATGGCACTGTAAAAAAAGAACAATGTATTTTAGTTCTACAAAATTTCTAAGACAAGTTGATAGCTATTTCGGCTCACGCCTTCGTCAGAACTATGTTTAAACGTACATTTACTTACCTATATATAACATAGCTGTGTAGAAAAGGTACACAATACATCATCTCTTCTGTTTTAACACCATAAAATTTCTTGTAAAATTTGTAGAACTAAAATACATTGCTATATTTTCACCGTGTTATAATGGAGTTCTACCAAGTAAATGCCAATTCAATCAGTAAATTATACTTCATTTCGCTTTTGTCAATCAATTGATAACCATAGTCGTTAACACGTTTTCGTCAATCAATCGATGTTTAAGGTTATGTCGTTGACAAAATTTTCCATTGTTCTCTACGATATTATGCGAAATATGTTAACGACTTTAATATTATAGTATCCTCGCGTAAGTCTTTTTAAGTTCAAACTATTAGGGGAGTTTTTGAATTCCTCGGGGACATATTGACATTATGTTGACGTTTGGCGACAAAAAACAACCCGTATACTGCACGCTTTATAGTCAACAAAAATAAGCGAATTAGAAATAAGTCGATTTTATAATTCAACAATCGCTTCAAGTTTTTAATATGAATATCATACGAGTGCGATGAAAATGATTTTATGAAGTTCTTTGAAAAAAGTACCTCATGTCACGTCTATGATTTTTCCTATGCAAAATTCTTTCTTTTCTTGCTTTCTATGTTATGTCAATAGATTAATATAAAAAGAGGTCATATATTGAAAAAAAATATGACAATTAAAAAATCGGACTAGATATCGTATCGTAGGATAATGTCAGAGTTGTAGTCAAAATGTGGGCGAATTTTGGAATTCGGAGTATAATTGTGGAAAAATATTAAATAAATAAAGTACAGATATTTGTTACTAGTGATTTTATAGTATACAAAAAATTATAATGCTTGAAAAAAACGGATAGATATACAGGGTGTGTTTTGTTAAATGTTTTCCAATGAAATCATTAGCGACATAATGTCTCTATTAAATGTCATTTTTAATACCGTTCCCCTATTTAGAGGTCGGATTTCACGGAACATTAAATCGTTTATGATGTCAACAATAGATGCGACACAATATACCAACGTGTAACTATTTTAGTTTTGATATTTTGATCAGTAATATATATTTTATTATGTTATAAAGAGGAAGGTTTACGTCAACAAGTATATGACCTCATTTTGTTTAAAAAAATCTCTGTTCCTCTTTTAAATTCTGTTGTCTTTGAAATGCGTTTAATAATTGACGTGAACATCGCGACAAACCAGGATGTATTTAATTACAAAAAATAGCTCTTGCACGAAAGTTTCGACCAGGCGTGGGGAACCTGCGGCCTTTTGTCTATTACAGTGCGGCCTTTTGACTGATGCCGATTTGAATGATTTCTTTAAATACATACATATGTTTAACATTTTTTTAACAATATATTGTATAATAAATTAGATTTGTAAATGTGTATTATTCCCAACGTCAACGTTTTCTTTACTGCGGCCTTATGTTGAATCAGATAAGTGAATGTGGCCTTTTGAAATGAAAAGGTTCCCCAATCCTGGTTTAGACTATATCAACTAGTTTATATAATAGTGTTCACTATCATATCTCTGCAGTCAAGACTTAAGCAGTCAAAAAGTTTAAATCGTGAGTAAATGGCGACCATCCTCAAAAATTTAATCCTTTTCATTCAATTCTGATACTCTCTATAGGTTTCTTAAAACTGTCTTAACAAGTATAAAAATCATTATTTTCAACACCATTCTTCGATTACACTTCTAACGGCGGAGGAATTGTTTTATTAACCCGAAATTTGCTGAATTATTTCGGTAGGCAACACCGTTAATAATGTAATTGACAGTTGTCTATGCTTATCATGTTTAAACGCTTCAATTAGCTCGACCACGAAATGTTTTTAAATGCTAAAAGATACTCATTTTTTAAATATTAACTATAAACACAATGCAATTAGCCATCCCAATAGTTGAAATGTTATGAATCAGTGGATAAAGAGCTCTCTTTTAATAAATATGTGCAACAAATTATCATTTATTAAAAGTTTATTAAATATTCACACTGACGTTTATGTTACTGATAGCATCTAACTAACCGAATTCAATACAGTTTACATGATATCCTTTTAATTGTCTAGGTTAATTTTTTGATCCTTCAATTACGGATGAAAGATCCCTCTTTTCAAACGTCATTTCAAAAAAAAGTCTCCATCTAAAAGAAGTGAAGAGGGAGAAAAATACAAAAGTGCTTAGAGAGTGACGAGAGAAGCGCTTGTCACATCTCGAAATTGTAAAGTGGATAGGCATTGTTATATTTTGTGAACCTGCGAGATGAAGTACGCCGTCTTTATTTAACATTACAATTAAGGGTTGCCATAGCTATGATTTAATGAGCGAAATATTTGAAAATTTTCATTTTTTTTTTTGATGATTTAATTTCACTCCTAATATGGAGTATATGACCATCATATTTTAACGCATCTTAACGTATAGAATCGTATTTTAACAGACGACAACTGCCATACATTACTCACTTGCTCAATCTCTTTATTAAAAAGAGAAAGATTATAATAGATAAAACTGGATGACTCTTGCGCCACCTTTTTTTAGTGTCAGATGAGTGGGAGAGAATTTAGGACATCATAAACACATATACAATACCTTCGAACAGAATTGATCTTGATTGAAAAAAATATTGCTCGTACACAGGGATGCAACAGAACTGACGTAAAATAAACAGTTAACATCGTCTATAATACAATTTGCATTAACGATCTTGTTAATGAGTCATTCTTGACAGGTTTTTACAACAAATATTAATCAATTAACATTAAAATATAAATGTTTTTTTTTATGTATAGAGATACCTACTATCAAACATCTAGAGATGAAATATAAGAATTTAAGTCATAAGATTGTCGATTCATAGAACCGATCTCACGTAAAGGGTACAACAAGGGGGAGTTGGGAACATTGAGTTGATCATTAGAGTAGTGTTAACGTGGCCCTTAATGCATGATCATAAAAGAACATAACCTGGGATTCTGTAAATTATTTTTGTACTCAAACTTTAAGCAAACCGAGGAATGTTGTGTGCTGTATATAGCCATAACCGCGTGGAAAGCGAATGTTCGTGTGATTTCAGAGAATAACCGTGTTTGAATCCATATGCTAACGTTTAACAATTTTATCTCGAATACATAGATAAAATTAAAGTTTATAACTACTAATCGTTACTTGCTTAACTTCCCTTAGTTGACTTAATTGTACTGAGTTCAACAAAGAATGCGTAAAATTTAAATTCAGACGTCGTTAACACATCAACTAGCATATTCTTAACATTTTCGATGTGTTGAAGTATTCATTCCTATGTTGGGACCTGGAGTGCCAGCAATTTTGTTGAACAATCAAAATCTTATAAATACGTATTTTTTAGCCAATAACATGATTACATGTCTCGTATTAATATTTCACCAATATTTCAAGAGATGTCACGGCGCGCTCAACTTGTAAATTTATTTAAAACAATCAAACTTGACAAGATATAACGTGTAAAAATAAGCGTCTATTTTCTATGGCTAGCTTGCCATGCATGAGATTATAAAGCGCATTAACGCGCTAACAGCACAGAATGGGTTAAAGCCTCTTATAAGTTCTACACTTGGAGAAAGTAGTTTTTGAAGTATATTGTAAGATGTTTTGAGAAACATACGCTATAAAAGAAATATCAAGCTAAAAGTTTTTTTTTTAAATATTAGCTGTTGAAATTGTCTGAAATTGGCACATCCTTGTATTCATCTTATGGCTTGATACTTGGAGTAATCCTTTATAAAGATATAAGTGGACTGTGTCACTCCTCTCAATGAAGTGCAACTGGAAATCAGTGGTCACAAACAATTATTACATTATATATATACAGATAATTAACAGTCGGTACCGTGGCACTGTAAACGCAATGATTGGAAACGAGGACAATTGATTTAAAGCCTATGTTCATCAAGTATGCATATGGGGTTCAGTGATAGGCTTCTAAGAACTTAAAAAAATATATTCCGGACCAGATAAACGACCAGTAAGGCTCTATGCTATTTCATATATGAAGCCCCCAATCTCAAATGCTAAGTGTAGAGGAGACAGAGTGTAAGTGTTAATTAAAAAATACAAAATGCGAAAATCTTTTTTTATAAGAGCAGCAGTAGTAATACTAGTTATAATTATAAGAAAAATCACAATAGAAATTTATATGTGGTTCTTAAATATATAATATATATGTATAATATATAAAAAAAATGGTTAGAAAAAATATACATCGTCGTTGAAGGTCCCCAGGATTTTGAGTTTTAAGTATATAAGATAATTCGGTTCTGATTTTGTCACTTTTCGAACTGGCAGATGGAAAATTGTATAGTTCAGTTTTTTTTTGTTATTTGTGTACATTAATTTCAATAATTATGAATTCCATTTTGTACAGCTGTGACATCTTGAGTAACTTGGAATTAGATCCTAATTTTTTTAACTTTGCTAATCTGCGTAAGTGGGTACTTACTGCATATAAAAAGCTTTTAAATAAATTTGATAAAGTGTTGTTTAATGGTACAATTCTGATATACTTCTTAATGTTTCTATATGATGAAATTTTAAATTACAGATCCTTTCAAAGAAGAAAGGTTGAGAACTTTCACTGTTTTTTTTTTATATATAACTATAAAATGTTGGAACCTGTCCCAGATATCGTATATTGTCTTGTTAAGTAGTGCTTTGATAGTATTTGAGTCTTTTCGCTCCTTATTATTGTATGCCGCTTATTGGGAGAAGAATGATGAAATAATAAAATGTTTTCGACATCTGTTTTGATAATCCATGACATGATTTTTTTGTATCTATCTCGGAAGAAAGTTGGCAGCAATACATTTTCCTTTCTAGGGTTATTTCCGCTTAGTGAAGTTTTCTACTTCCTACAAAGATGGCGTAGTTGAAGACTCTTTAAAATTAGTTTCAATTTTATATATTGTATTATAAATAAACATATTATGTATGTAAAAGGAAAACTCAATGCTATAATTATAAAATTAATAATAATTTTAAGGCCTGTAATTTTTTTATGTATTTAATGGTACGTCTACAGCTTGTTGTTGAAAGTTTTGGAAAAAAATCATATTGGAAGCAAGCATGAATTTATATACTTATTTTAACATTTTTTTATAATTCCAAGATGAATTCCTAGCTCCCAACGTTACCAAGTTTTCCTTTTCTTCTCAAAATAAAATATTAAATATTTAGTATTTTGTTGATCATGGTATGTTTTGGATATTTATGGGAAAAAATAATTATATGACAAAAAAAAATATCAAAAAGAAAATAAATATAATAAAATTATTAATTAATCTGTTGAATTTTAAATATTCTCATTTAGAAACATTGTCCATCCTAAAAAGCCAATTTATAATAATTAATAATAATTTAATGTATATTGGTAAATTAATTGTCAGAAACAGTCATTATTTAAAGAAAATCTTCCCTACAATAGTGATCTCAAGAAATAATATTTTAATAGAAGTGTTGTTATGAAAAATATATATTTCAAATAAATAAAAGCCTTTCAATTAAAAACTCTCTTTAAACAACATTTTTCTGAGATATTATTGTAAAAATAAATTCCACAGCTGATTTTATGTTTATTTGCAAACATTATAATACGAATTATTGAAGATGCGACTTTATTAAACTTGTTCAGTTGGAAGCACTGTGTAGTCTTAATGGGTGTGTTGGCACCGATCACTATTTTCCCTCTCTTTCTTGAAGCTTAGTTGTTTTGATTCGTTGCAGTAGCGGATCGCTATTATTGTTGCAACTTTAAGAAATATTTTCATCAACATAACATTATTGCGCAATCTTAAAGGATGCCAAAAATCAAGTCGTTAAAGCGTAATGCTGATACTAACTCACATTCTTTATCACAGTGTAAAATTGAAACGCCACTAGGCTGCATGACAGCTGTAGCTGATAGTGATTTTGTTTACATGCTAGACTTTGAAGACGGGAAGAAATTGAATAAGCAAATTGAGAGTATAAAGAAAGAATTATCTTGTGGAATATCAATTGGAGAAACAGATGTACTGAAGTTACTGAGAAAGGAGCTACGCGAGTATTTTGAAGGAACTTTGAAAGAGTTTTCTACGCCTGTGAAATTCGTCGGAACTGAATTTCAAAAGGTATTTCGATGATTCTCGGTTTTACAGCGCAATACTTGTTAATATAAATTCTTAACTTGATAATTTTCTCCTGGTGCAATATATCGAAACATTCAGTGAAGAGTGCATGTGTTGCGATGCTATATTTTGGTAATACCAAATGTTTATCTGTGGAAATTTCACGGTTAACCTAAGAATCTTACGATTTTGATTTAAGTTTTCGTCTTTCATTATATTATACATACCTTCTGTCTATCCTATGAAAAGTTTAAGTGGATTGTTCTATAATACACAATTCTAGAACTTTTCAGCTATCTTACCTTCATAATTGTTGAAAAATCCACCATTGGCTCAATAAATATTTATCTTTCAATACTGTTTTTTGCTTTGATTATCTACCTTTTTTCACTTATAATGTGTTAACTATCGCTTCTTGGTGAAAATGTATTATGTTTTAAATAATAATTAAAAAAATAGTACTATTTCCACAACATATTTTATTATCAGAAGTATTTTTCTCATCGAGAGAGTTGTCAACTAATGACACATTTTTTTCCTTTTTCCTGGGTAAGTGATTGATAATTTTTATTTTACACTAACATTATCTTTTTTTGGAAATGCCACATGGTTGTCTTCAGATCACTGGACCTCCCAATTTATCAGTCAATGCATATATTTTTATCACATCTGAAAATACAAATTTGATACAACCATGAGACATTTCCACGGGACTGCTGATGTCTATAATGCAGCCGCTGTAAAATTTTGCTTGACAACCACTCACTGGTTTACACTATATTCCTATATATAATCTACTACTCTTTAATGTGGATTCATTGAACAAGAAGCTATATGATTCTTTTATTAACATCTTTCAGGAAAGTTGGCAGCAGTTATCGAAGTTGTCCTATGGTAATACTATGACTTATGCAGACCTTGCAAAGCAACTTGGAAGAGATAGCAAACACTCCAGAGCCGTCGGAAGTGCTGCCGGGGCAAACCCTCTAGTGATAATCGTACCATGTCATCGTTTAGTGGCCTCCGGTCATGAAGGAGGATACAGCAGCGGAAAAGGTAGGAAATCTTGGCTATTGAAACACGAAGATAGTTTTAAGAAAAGTTAATGAACATTTTGCTGTAAGGGATATGTTAACACATTGACTGTCGAAAAAACGCCCAGCATTACACATTTATATATGTAGCACGTATAATTTATAGCATGTAGCAAACGCTAGTTAATATCCAGTACTATACAAGCTTAGAATGACCCTTGACGTGTCAGGCCATAGAAATCTCTCAAATATAGGTGCTCAAGTGCTAGGCGCGTATTCTGCAGCCAACATATTAATGTTATGATTCTTGTTTTTTATTCATAGTGGATTTCAATATTTAAGCGAAATGTTTTTTTGCAATTCATCCGAGAAATTCCTTTTTTTTGCATTTTCTAACTTACCTTCAAATTTATTCAAAAGTTATTGATATATTTGACTCTAAACATAACCCTGTACACTTCTTAATGTGTATTCGAAACTATTTTACTTAGTTTTGAAGTAATGCATTACATTGTCTTTTTCACTCCATGTGTGTATAAAAATATTTCCTTTATATCAATTATATAATTTATATATAACACAATGTGTACAGAACACATAAAATTACATTTTTTGCAAATCAATCAGCAAACGAAAAATTACAAGTTAATCCGTTCCCGCTGGTACATTTAAAAGATATTTCTGCAATAATTATTTCAATAACTAATTCAGTAGTTTTGATGTCAAACGAACTTATGTAAATTAGTTCTTACACAAAAGTTTTGACCCTTTTAATTCCCTATATTTTTAATTTTCACTTATCAACTCATTGAAATCAGCCATCTCCAAAGTTAAGACATTAGCAGTTACCTTAATTTATTTAAGTGAATGCAAACATTGTATTAATAACATTATAAATTCACTCCTATTTAAGCATAACGGGACTATTTGATTCCAGCAAAACTAAATGCCAAAACCATTGCTTAATGTACATATAAATATCTTATATTTAAATTTCTGATTGCTTGACTACAAGAACAGTTGCTCTGTATACAATAAACTTCTTCTTCGAGTCTTAATTGTACTTTAATAGTTCCAAAATTGCACTAACAAAATATGTAAATTTGTAATTAATTAAAATTTTACTTAGATGTTATTAAAACTTTATTGAAATAAAAAAACATCCAAACAAAATAGGTTAAATAAATTGTTCATATTTTATTACAGTATCAATGGGATACAGTTTTTGGTTCTTTAAATATGACTATGAATAAAAAAATGTTGTTATTCTTAAAACTAAATAATTCACTAACCCTGTCTTCGAGTGTCCCTTTTACTTTTGATTTGATTCATCATATGCAAGTAAAAGTCTGCGTCACTTTCTTGCTTTACTTGCACTACGTCTCGGCACATGTTGTTTTCGGTCTTGCACTTAGGAGCACCATCTATCAAATGAAGCTCCAAACTAATACTGCAAACCGGCAGATGAGACTCCAAATTAATCACAAAACGTGAATTGGGACCGACGGATTCGCACGGTTCTACAGTATTCAGTTTGTAACAAACCCCGTCACCGTTCATAGGAGCATATAACTTCTGAGCGGAGTCATAAGCGAAACTGTCGTTGGCTTGTCTTCGAATCCTTATTCTTTCTTGAACCTCGGCAGCTTGTTTTGCTTGTTGATTTTGATGATCGTAAGGTTCTATTTTTATTAAATTTTTATCATACAGTCCAACGGCATCAATCAAATTTTCTCTTTTGTCACGTATCAAAGACGAAACTGCTGGGATATGAGCAAACCTTTTTTTGACAGCAGTACTTCCATAGTGAGTAACATGGTGACTGGTTGTCAAATATTCGTCGTCATTTTGGCCCGACCGTTTCTTTCTTTCAGCTGGTTCATTATTTTCTTTGGCACACGTGTCTTTGGTGCAAACAGCGTATCCAGTTGTCTTGTCGTAAGTCACCACTTCACCAAATTCACAAGGGCCTTGTTGATAAAATGAGTAGCAGCCATTGTCGTTCTGAAACATAAATATAAATCATTTTATTTACAATTTATGATATCGACCGGAGGTGCTTGATGGAACTTTAATATCAAATTTGAATTGTTACAACTTTGTACGATTCCACATTTTTTGTCACTAACGACTCGGGTTTCGCCTTTTAGCATCTTCAGGCATTCTATCACACGGATGCAACAGAACTAACGTTAAATAAACAGTTAACATCGTCCATATACCAAACTTAATAATTACAGGAAAACATTTACCCCAAGGCAAGCAGTAAATTACAGCTAAAACGACGAGAGATATAAACAATCGGAGGATTATTAAAGTTTTTTTTGTGACAGTTGATTCACTCAACTTTCATCTTTGAATGGGTTGAGTAGTCACCCTTTATCTTTTACTATCATGCAAAGATTAGTGATAAAAAATAAAAATGTTACAGACATATGTTACATGACAAAGGAGCAGGGGTTGGTAAATGTTTTTGTTTACAAGGGCCCAGATCGTAAAAAATTAGGATCGACGGGTCAGAAACCCAAATCAATGGTAATTAGATATGTTTATATTCATATAACAATAAATCAGTTAACCCTTTCGTTATGTAAGTTTATATACGGAAGTAAATGGAAGTTTCTTAACAAAAGTGTCTTCAACGAGAACTGCTTATTATTCTGTTTCTCAACCTATTTTTGTAAAGAGATTAAGGATAGAAGAAACTAACTTCAATAACTAAGCTAACTGCTCTAAGCTGTGCCGTATTTTTAGGATCAAACGGCAATGAGGGAATTTTTTAAACATCAACGCCAATGTCTTTGAATCCATAATTTTTTTCTTTCTGGGATATGTCATGGAAATCAATGATGTTGACCACTTCACCAAAGTTTCATACACATTTTTCTGTCATAAAAACTAATAAATCACCAATATTTATTAATCAAGAGGAATGTAATGGAAACTCTTGTCTTTTTTTCCATTATATTTTTTCTTTTACGAAATATGGCATTTCATCGTATTGTGTAAGTTAGTACTTCCAATCATGGACTCCTCATTTGGCCACCGTAAACAAACATCGTCTTCCTACCCTTCCTACCGATATCATGATATGAATCAATTGAAAAAAGAATGCATAAAAATTCAATTCTTAAATTCTAGTTAACAATACTTATCGGTTAAAACTAATAAAAAATCATTTCATTCAAGTAGATAATATATTTGAAACGAAACAATGAAACAAATATTATCTGTGAATGATATATCCTTACTTAAAAGAACAATGTTGGATATTAAAACCTTTTGTTGAAAATCTTTCATGCATAAAGTACATTAGTAAATTTTTGTTCATATTGTTGATACAACAATAATAAACTCTGATAGTTCATACATCTGTTTCCAAGGATAAATCTGTGATGTGAACACCGCATTTACAAACTGTTATTGATAAAATCAATTTGTAAAATAACATTGCTCCGACAAACCTATCTGGTTTTAAGAATTGGCAATTATTTTCTGAAGAATTTCGTTGTTTAAATTTACAAGTGGCATACTTTATTTATCATGATTATAAATAGTTTTTTTAATACCGTGAATTAAAATCATTTAATATATTGAAAAGATTTCCTGAATAATGTGTTTATTTAAATAATAAAACAAATTTTTTTGTACTATTTCCACAATTTTATATCATTCAGACCTGGCCAGTTTTTTGTCATGGCGACAATTATCAATCTAGTATTAATCGCTGTGTAATATCATTTAAATATAATGCTTTCTTTTTTACCAAGAAATTTCAATTAACAACTTAAATGTTAACATGTATTTATTATCAGAAAAGCAATAACTTCAATTTTTCAAACTTAAAATAGATAGATGGGCTCAAATAAGTGATTTTTTTCTGTATTAGTAAATATCAAGTTTTGTTAAAGATAGGAAAAAGAAGCATAGACAAGGGTTAGCTGATTAAGGTGATTAAATAATTGAAATTGAACTGATAGTATTATATTAATCTGTTCCGTTAAGTTCATGAAAAACCAACGAATTGATTAAAATTCTTAACAGTCGAATGACACATTAACAAATAAAATATATTTAAATTTAAATTATAAAAGACAATCTTAAGTAATATTTCCACAATTTTATACTGTCAAAATCAGAGTGAGCAAAAGTTTTCAGATAATGAAACTGATTATAATCTTAATAATATAAAAATGTTCAAATATTACTATATACATTTTATTTTATTATTGAAATCGAATCTTTTTACGCCAAGAAGTAACAGTTACTACCTTGTAAAGTAAAGCTTTGTATTTTAGTTGAGAAAACCTGTTAACACATTAAAAGTAAATAAGCTGTAAGGAATAATTTCAAATATTATTCCAACCTGTATTAAAATAAATGGTATTATTTTATTTACCTCAAGTACAGCATATTCATCTTCACATTTGCAAATACCATCTCCAAACAAATCAACCTTGACTTTCATACCATCGCCCTGGCACATGGACTTGGCTGCAGTTTTCTTAATACACCGGCGCAGTGCTGGCCACCATACCTGAAATATTAATGAGGCATTGTTTTGATTTGCAGACTAAATGACAAAAAAATATGTTGATAATGAGGTTACAAAAGCTGTAAAAAAAATAGCTATTAAGTGGTACAACCACATTTTTCTGGATGACATAAATAGGGCAGAATTAGTCATTTTGTGTCTTTTGTGTTGAAAATTTCCTTATTTAACTGATTAATGTCCATAATTTTTATAGCATAAACACCATTGAACTATTTTTTAAAATAGTTGGTATTGTAATATCTTTTATACCATGCATCTCAACCTTTTTACATCCACGGATCACCAAAAATTCAAAAATGTTTTGCGGACCATCAACATTGGAATAAAATAATAAATATTTATATAATTTATTTTTATTTGAAACAATTAATTTTGCTTTTAATTTCACATGTTTTATCACTAACGACCCGGGTTTTGCCTTTTGGCATTTTCAGGCTATCTATCACACGGATGCAAAAAAAAATAGTTCCTAAGTATTACATCCACACTTTTCTGGATGATATAAATAAGGCAGAATTAGTCATTAGTGTAACATTCTTGCTACCACTCTATTTCAACCCACGCCTTGCTGGGGGAATGTTTGAAAAAAAAAATACAGTAAGGTCGAATATCATGAAAATTATCAAGACAAATGGAGATACATATCAATACAAAAATTGACTTCAACATGAAAGTTTTCGCACTATTAACAATTAAATATTTTTCGTAATTTATGATATCGACCGAAGGTGCTTGATGGAATTTCAATATAAAATTTGAATTGTTTGATTATCAACCATTAACACACTGTTATCCGTCTCCTCAACAACAGTTGAGATGTTAGCTGTCAAATGGGTTAAGGATATCACTGATGGAAGGGAAGTTGAAGCATTTTATAGATCCATTTTTTTTGATATAAAAGCATGAATTAATAGAGAAATAAACTTTTAAACTGTCCGTACTACAATTGGAGCAATAAACACAGCAATCATTTCTTGAATTGCAAAAATAGATAACTTGTAATCATTATTAGTCTAGCTGTATTATACAAAAATACGTTCAGATCATATAAATGTCGTTAAGTGAAATATTTGTTGATGTTATCAGTATTAGCTGACCACACGCAGTTTTCAGTGTAAACCTTTAAGACACAGTGTAGGTCAAATGATAATTACATAAGAAAAATATTGCATTATTATGTTATTTTTAAATTCGAGTTCACCACAACATCCTAGTGAACAATAAGTGAGCGCTTATAAGAAAGTTGATTAATTTTTTGGAACGGTATGGTCACAATAAATTTGCAAGGCAAATCTATCAACTTCTGAATGATAATAATTGACATTTAAAAAGCATAAAAAAATTAGCAGTGTCAAAACTTTTGTGTTGAAAATTTCCTTATTTATCTGATTAATCTCCATACTTTTTATAGCATAAATTCCATTGAACTAATTTTTGAAATAGTTGGTATTGTAATATCCTTTAAACCATAGTTTCTCAACCCTTTCACATCCACGGACCGATAAAAAAATTCAAAAATGTTTTACAGACCATTGGAATAAAATAATGAATATTTATTTAATTGATTTGTTATTTAAAACGATTAATTTTGCAACACCATACGGTGTCATAACAATATTAAATATATTCAAGCAGACAGTAACAAAAAAATATAATTTAAAAATCCATAAAATTCGATTGTTTGTCGAAATAATATCGCATTGCGGACCACCCAAAATTCTCCACGCAGACCACTGGTTGAGAAACTAGGCTTTACACGGTTCAGCAAATAATATGTTAAAGAGATTCAACATTCCAAAGTCAGTAGTAGTCTATCAATGAGACACTCACATTAAAAAGATTGTATTTATAAATAAGTAAAATTAATACTATTCCTACGCATTAGAATATATTATAATTATAAATTTGACGATATCAACTGAGAGTGCTCGATGGAATTTCAAGTTATATTACATTCCTGTGATTAACAATTATGTAAATAAATATTTGACTAATTTGAATTGTTACAATTTTATACAATTCCACATGTTTTGTCACTAATGACTCTGGTTTTGCCTTTCGGCATCTTCAGGCATTCCATCACACGGATGCAACTAGATTATATTTAAATGATAGTTGATTGTTATTTGTTGTAAAACCCTTTCAAGAAAGACTCATTATTGAAAATTATCACTGGAAACTGTGGTAATTATTAATAGATTAATATTATTAAATTTGTATTTGCTGCTGTTTAGTTTTCGCTTTGGGGTCTGTGTTTTCTGTAATTAATACTTTTGGTATATAGACGATGCTAACTGTTTATTGTGCGTCAGTGCTGTTGCATCCGTGTGATAAAATGCATGAAGATGCCGAAAGGCGAATCCCGGATCGTTAATGACCAAACATTTGGGATCGTACACAGTTGAAACAATTCAATTTTGATATTCAAATTCCGTCAAGCACCTTCAGTCGATATCATAAAAAAAATATTTGACTTTAAAATATCATTTAACCATGGATTCAAAGATTTCGTTACATGCTATATAAGTCTGAAATAGTAAAAAAGCAAAACTAGCTCACACGTGAAAGTTTTAACGCTTTCAGTATTATCCATAAACGCCCTATAATACCAGTCTAAGACAGGGGTGGGGAACCTTTTCATTTCAAAAGGCCACAGTCACTTATCTGATTCAACATAATGTTACTATTTTTTTTAATTCACAATATGAATTAGTCAAAACGCAATTTAAAGAAATCTTTGAAGAAATAATACCCAGTAACAAATCTAATTTATGATATTTTATATTGTTAAAAAATAAACATACCTGTGTATTTATTTAAAGGAATTATTCAAATTGGCATCAGTCAATAGACCGCACTACAATAGCCAAAAGGCCGCAGGTTCCCCACGCCTGGTTTAAACTTTCTTACAAGAGCTATTTCTTGTAATCAAATACATACTGGTTTGTCGCGATGTTCACGTTAATTATTAAACGCATTTCAAAGACAACCGAATTTAAAAAGGAACAGATTTTTTTAAATAAAATGAAGTCATATACTTGCTGACGTAAACGTCTTTATAACATAATAAATAATAATTCCTTTAAAAATATACATATGTATGTTTTTAAAGGAATTATTCAAATTGGCATCAGTCGAAAAGCCGCAATAGAATAGTCAAAATGCCGCAGGTTCCCCACGCATTGTCTAAGAGGTAATGAACATTTTATGAGCATAAGTGTATGTGCTTACCTCATCCATTGCCGTGCATGGTTTGGCCTTACACGTCGGTCTGGGAGTAGTGTCTCTATTTTGGGATGGCCCCGTCGGCTTCTGAAGCACCAACCACTGACCTTGACCGCACGGTCCTTTACTCGCAAGCGATTGACACTCTCCTCTATACAGAACCCTTTTCTCTGCGAAACATTTTCTTTCATCCGAACTAAACCTCCTCAGGACTACATCGCTAGAACTCGATTGCTTCACAGCAGTCGTTTCTTCGCCGTCCGAAAATGAAATCGAGTCTTGCGCTGCACGCTTACTTCTAAACATGTCGAATTCTTCGCTGGAATCCTTTTTATTTTCATATGTTTCGTCTGTTACTTTTATTTCGTCTACTAAACCACCGAAATCCTTTTCTTCTTCTTCTTGCGCTATGTCTCCAGTGTTGAAGACTTTTGCGCACGAATATTTTTGCCAGAATTTAATCATGCAACCGCACATCGTTTGCTGGTTTTTGAGACCTGTTAAATCTTTATGTATTTTGATATTTTCGTCGTAGTTACACAATGCTTTGTACCAATTGCAAAGAAAACCGTAGCATTTTTCTAATGCATCTTTGACTTCTGTAAAATCATTATTTGTCTTCATAATGTGGTTGTAAAAATTGCACACGTATTTTGCATCTGGACTTTTCTTTGCTTCCTCGTCGACAGTCCCGCATTCGTATTCGATCGATTTCAATTTACGTTTATAACTAAATCCCGGACTAATATTATTCGCCTGTATCTGACTATTCGAGAATTTTCCATCGTATCCCGGTTCAGGCATCGAATTCCCTGTCTCGCCGGAAGAGGATGTGGGAATTGCAGTGGACGCCGCAATTAAAATAGCAAACGCCGACCACAAATACACTATACAACTGTGTCGCTTCATATTTAATTTTAACATAACCATTGAACTGAAGTCACCACTTCACTTTTATTATTTATCACAGTTTTTTCGATGACGGAACGATTTCTTATACTTCAGTCATTCGATCATTTTTTGTTCAAGCGATCTGTAAAACACACCAAATATATATAAACAAAATAATGATATTTACAATATATTTTTAGAACAAGGTTATCACAATCGATCCTATACTAATTATTTCTGTGGCGTTCTTATTTATCGAGAATTATTCATTTTGTTAATTCCATGATTTTTGAGACAAAGCATTGTTATCAAAGATATCAAATGTATGTAACCCCACTCTCGGTTATCTATTATTATAATAATTTAGTTTTTAACAAAAATACTATGTTGATTGATCCAACATTCAATTATATAATTTGTTATTAATTTCTGACATAGTTCTCGCTTTGATAAAAACACTTAATATTAAAATCGCATAGTATAAATGTAAACTCAGGGCCTACGTGTTTACATCTTTGTAATAAAAATCGCAAGATGACAGCTTTGGAACAGCTGGAAATCAATAGATATCAATTATCACACGAAATACTAAACGAAAAAACGAATATAAGTTTGTCGCCGCTCCTCAGACCATTGCGAGGGGCTAATGTATTTCCGTCCAATATTTAAGCTTATTGAAGTTGCCGCCTGTTTAGCTTCATTTACATTTTTTAAATGTTTTAGTTTTATTGCTAGCAGGAAATAAGATATGTTGTTAGAACAGAAGAGAAGATGTATTGTGTACCTTTTTTACACAGCTATATATAGATAAGCGAATGTACGTTCAAACATAGTTCTTACGATGGCGTGAGCCGAAATAGCTATCAACTATATAAAAAAAAATGTAGAACAAAAATACATTGCTATTTTTTCACAGTGTTATAATGGAGTTCTACCAAGTGAATGCCAATTCAATCAATCAATCAAGATAAAAGTGATGCTTTTATGGTGTTTATACAGTATTAATTATTCTCAAATTGTCAAATACCCAAATGATCGACAGAAATTATTTGAAATCAAAACCCTTTCCTATTTATTAGATTTTCTTTCGTTTATCCTCCTCGTCTAATCGAAAAGTAGTCGGGGTCGGTCATTTTTCACAACTCCTACTCCGATCCCACATCTCTGGTTATTTGGGAGATTGTTTATTCAAATTTTAGAACTTTCGTCGAAGAAAGTGAGATGATATCATCTTTAACGCTTTGAGACACACATCAATAAATACGCATTTTTTTAAATGTGGTATGTTTATATACGTGAGAATTTCTTATTATAGTGAAATCTCGATTCCACGTTGTTCAAGGGACCCTAAAAAAGAATAATAAAAATAAAACATAGTCTGATTTCAAAAAAGGGGTATTAAAAAAATTGGTATATATGATAGGGATTTTGTAAAAATTATATAAATTAAACCTTATTTATTGAAAAAATCGAATAGTGTTTAAACTTATTCTTGTGAAATTCTTTATTAATTAAAGAAACTCTCAAGGCGTTTGAGCGAACTGTATATTTAATCATTAATTTCTTTGGTAAATATATGCAATTTAATGTGCTCAAACTCACAAATTGCATTTGGATATATATGTTATTTATCTACCAAAACCGGTCAATCGGGATAATATTTGAGACGGGACCATAATATTTTAACGATAGATCGAGTAAATCGATAAATTGGGAATGATTTATGCGGGATTATTTAACATTGTTCTTACAAGTGTTTGACAGGACCGTAAAAAATTAACGATCCGTCAGAGAAAACGTATTATACTAATTAACAATGTTTTATTTGTATTTCAATGTCAAAACATAAAATTTAATAAATGCCGAAAAACATCAACTTCGTTAGACAAAAAAATACGTCAAAACTGTCACGAGTATCATCCGGATTATTTAAGTTGACAAAAAGATTCAGTCTATAGGATAATTTTGGTTTTATTACTGAAGTATTGTACGGTTCAGCTAGTTTTAAATAAGAACCACAAGCATAATAATTTAGAAGGTCATGGGTAAAAGTTGAACAAAACGCAAATATTTGCTAATATAACTATTGTTGCATAATTCGGAGTTAATATTATATAATACATTGACCAGGATCAAAAATATTACGTGAACACTGCTTTGAAGTAAGCAGTGATGTAGTTAGTGGCAGGTAACTTAATTATTTCACATCAAGGTTGCTTAATTGCATCATCGTCTGTCGCCATCGTTTTATAATAACTATGTATGATGTAAATAATACGTCGTACCGAAAAGCAATAAATAGGAAATGGTTTTGTAAATATATTGTTTAAAATAGGTGAGGTAACGTTCAATATAAAAAAGTTAATACATATCGTTCATCAAAATTTCAGAACAACGTCCAGCTATTTGATATGTTTTACACGGCTCCCTGGCACCGTGAAGAGTATTGACACCCTGACTGCAACGTCTCAAATGTTAACTCATTACCTGCTGAGCATTTTAAAAGATATTCCAACACATAGACTTCAAAAATTTATTGAATAATATTGGTTTGAAACAATCTTAATAATTTTGTCAGGACAAACCAAGCAATGCATTAACTCAAAAATTAGCGAGTACAATAAGGTTTTATCCACTGTTTATTAATATATTTTCGGGTATCGACTATAAACATAGTGAAATCAGCCGTGTCAACAGTTGAGACGTTAGCAGTTAGAGGGTTAAGTATGCTGATAGTTGATGTTTTAAAAATATAAAAGTTTTAAAAGCGTGAAAACTTTCGTTAACTAGCTATTTTTTGCGTTAAAGGATGGCTTGATTATTCTGATAATCTCCTAAACCCGTTCTCGCTGAGTCACAAAAAGTATATTCCAGTTTTAGATATTTAAAAATTTCATTCTGTAGTTTTGGTGTTAATGTAATTTCTAGATATTTTCACGAAATATCCGGTTGTATATCTCTACAAAAAAACCTTTCAACAATCTTTACTCTCTTATATTTTTGATTGTCAACTATCAACGCTTGTCAACTATCAATTGTCTCAAACGTTGAGATGTTAGCAGTCAGAGGGTTAAGTTTGCTTAACACAAACACTTATTTTTTTATATATTCTTTGTTTGAATATGTTTTACGTCCTTGACAGAAAATAGGTTCAACAAATTAGGGGGATAAATAAGGCTACATTTCAGATCAAAAATTAACTTGCGCACGACAATTTTGTCAATCAAAATTCTAAATTTAAAGATTTATCCTTTGTCAACACAATGTAAACAGTCTTAAGCTTTTGAGTATCAATAGACAACACAATGTCATCCGTAGTCTCAATAGTTGAGATATTAACATTCAGTATTTTAACGAGCATCTTCCACTCATTTATACTATTCTAACTTATAGCAAAACAATGTATAAACTGTTGATCTAAAAACATGCTGTTCATTTTTAATAACAGTTTTCATTCGAAAGATTTTTAAACGCTTGATTTACTTAGTTATATGAATATTGGTATAATTTATTAAAAACTCTATTATAAAAATATTTGGAAGCACACCCAATCTTCTTTATGCGCTCTTTCAAAATACCACGTTTCAAAAAAGTACAAATTATTTTTTACTGATTCTTTGCTTTGCTTAAAAATTAAACACGATAGAACCAGTAATGCAAAACATATACGATATCTTTATATTATTCAATATGATCCCGAACATGACTCCCAAATTAACCCACTCACCGTTAACGTCTCAACTGTGATACGCTTGATTACATTGTGTTGACAGCTGATATTCAAAGGATCAAAGATGTCTACAGCGTGTAAACTTTCATGAACAAAATAATTTATGGTTTTAAAATATTGCCAAATTTGTCGTGATAATGTACTACAACACAAATAGGATTGACTTAATTTTTAAAAATATTCGGTATTTGAATATTCTTCAGTTAGAATAACTCGGCTAAGTGTTTTTCGCCATCGAAAAAACAATTGTCTAGTAGCGAAATTGAATGAATTTATTTCTCTATATTAAATTAAATTTAATTCAAAAACTATGTATAATTATTATTTTTTTTATGCACGCATCTTGTGTAATCGATGAAAATATTTTGAAATGTTAAATGTACTTAACGCGAAGGTAACAACTTTCATTACACACCGAAGTTAAGCGTGTCAAAATATAAACTGTGTAAAACGAACGCATCCGACCTTTTTTTGGTCTACCGCTCCCTTTTCAAAAAAAAAAAAAAAAATACACTGACATTAGTTCTTACGAGTATTGTATATGAAGTCGGCGTTTGGTTGTCAACGCCCTCTAAATTTTTGAATCAAAAAGCTCACTTGGATGTCTTCAACGTCCACCGGTGGGCGATACCGACCCCGTTGGGAGCCACTGGTACATTGATTGTATAGCAATTTCAAAGGAAATTTCCGATAGTATCTTACTCGATCGAACGGACCAAAGATACCAAGATTTCTAGTAAATTGCATGTTCATTTGAAAGTTGGTCAGAAAGGGGGCTATATAAAACGTTCATTATTCATTGCAATTTATCCGAAGCATGATTTGTATATTCAATCTTGATTACTAAGTTCTGCTGTATGACATTATCGATTATAATTTCATTTTCATATCGTCACGAATGGGAGACTTTCTTCTTAATCAAAGTGCACAGAATACTAACAATAACAACTCACTGATTGCTGACAATGATAATGTCTCAGTGTTGAGACGTTTGATTACAATATGTATATAGATTATACTGAAAAAATATAACAATCTAAGCTGTGTCAAAAGTGTCGTGTTAACGCTAATTTTTCTGTAATTCTTGTTTTAATATAACCTGATGAGTTTATAATCTTCATACGTATATTAAACACCTTCACTGTTGAATAAATTGATATTTGAAGTATGTTATAAACGAATATATTTGAAGCGACTCCGTAAGGAACTGGTTAAAGTAGAATACAATCAACGTCTTATTAATGGAGAATGCTAATGACTCGATGCAACAAGAAAGATTAAATAATACGTTGAGTTTTTAAGGCAAAGTGTCTAAGTGAATTTTTTGATACTGAGTCTTTTCGACGTGTCTTGCTTAAAAGCAAATACAGTTATACTCACTTTCCAAAATATTATTTAAAATCAATAAATGCATATCTCTACAGACCAAGACGATTTAAAAACATTTGCTATAAGAAAAACTGATCAAATCAGTTAGTAACTTTTTCTTGCAACGAAAGTTTTTCAATTACTGAAATGTACACATTATATTTGAATGATTTAAATGCTTTTAATACCAAATCATTTCTGGTATATTAGTGGTATTGTCCGTTAGTAAAATATTTACACTTTCCACGTTGCCTGCTCCTAATAACCATCTTTACATACAGTCGCTTCCACGCGTGATAGGTAGGTTTGTGATTTTTAAAACGAAATGGCGTGAGATTAACGCTCTGGTGTTCAATCGAACTCTCGTTTTATAGTTTACAAATTACCCGATTACGCCTGAGATCACCTGAGTTAAAGATCGGCTAATGTGAAGTATACGGACTTGTTACGGAATTAAGTGGTAGATTGATGTCAGCCAATCGCTTAAAAGTTATCTATGAAAACGTGAAATAAAGAGGAAAGACTATTGTAAAGTTTATATCTCTCTTTAGCGCATCTTTATTGGATTGGATCAAAAGATAATTGTTACTAATAATATTAAACACATCTATTCATATTTAAATTTATATAAAATACTCCTTGGCATAAATAAAAATCTGGATTCACCTAACGTATATTTATGTTTAAAATGAGGATTTATCAACCCTGCGCCCGCGGAACAATTTGCATGCACCAAAAATAAACCACCAATTATTGAAAAAAAGATACATCAAAATATGGCATATTCGTATCTTTACGGTCTTCTTCAGACCCATACCTAGAAGGTAAGGGTAACATAGTATTATATTTGCTCTGGGTGGCAGATTTGAAGGGCGAAAAAAATTAGTGCGAAACGATGAATACATATTTATAAGACATGAATATTTCACGTGTTGTCAACACTGTGTATATACTGAAGACGGTTGTGTGACCTTTTGATGGCCCTGAAATCGTAATATGTACCATAAAAATCAAACAATACCATCGAATAATTTAGATGCACTGTTAATGTTTCTACAATATATCCATAAAAAATCTTTTATAAAACCTTCATAGTAAAGATTTATAGCTCCCTGTCGCGTGTTATTTCAATTTATTTGTATGAAATTGTTTTTGTAATTGAAATTTTTAAAATGCACACATTGCGGCCATTTTCCCAAAAAGAAAACTAACTGTTTTAACGACCTAGCTTATTTCCTGCTAGCAATAAAAGTATTTTCTTTTTTAATGTAAATTAAACTCAACAGGCGGAAATTTCAATTAGCTTAAATATTGGAAGAAGATGGAGAAATTTAAAATGAACAAACAAAAATAAGTCGTTCGCCGCTCCTCAGATCATTGCGAGGGGCTATTGCCTTCCCGAAATAAACCATCTCCTTCCGATATTTAAGCTTTTTGAAATTGCCGCCTGTTTAGTTTCATTTACATTTTTCTTAGTTTTATTGCTAGCCAGAAATAAACTAGATCGTTAAAACAGAAGAGAAGATGTATTGTGTACCTTTTCTACACGGCTATAGATAGATAAGCAAATGTACGTTTAAACATAGTTCTGACGATGGCTTGAGCCGAAATAGTTATCAACTATATAATTTTATTATACACTGATTTAATTGCTTTTTAAATCCGACTTGCACTTGCCACCACTTCATGTTCATCAAATTCGCTTGTGACAGCAATTACATAGAAAACTCCAGTAAAAATTATTATTCACATATTTATAGCAAATTACACGACGTTAATTGTGAACTATTCTCAGGAGAAACTATTACAGTGGAACCCTGATCAACCTTTCTAGCCCTCTATAGTCCCGTCATACCCCTTAACATTAACCGTTCCCCGATTTTTCGACTTCCTCGATCTATCTTCTAAATCATAGGCTCCCAACCTGTGGGTCGCAAACTAATACGGTCAAATTTTTTTTTGTGTGCTTTTGGATTGTATGGGGGGGGGGGGTCGGTCGCGGGTCACATGGATTTTATGAAAAGGGGTCGCCCGAAAACGGTTGGGAACCTATAGTCTAAATATTATGGTTCCGTCTCAAATATTATCTCGATTGACCGGTTTTGGTAGATAAATCTTTATATCCAATACAATTTGTGAGTTTGAGCACATTAAATTTTATATATTATATTTACCAAAGAAATTAATCATGAAATATATATTTTCTGTAATAAAGAATTTCATAAGAATGTTAAAATATTATTCAATTATTCGAAAAATAAGATTCAAAATAACTTTTACAAAACCCTCATATTTATCAATTTTTGTAAAACCCCATTTTTAGAAATTAATGGTGGGGACTTTGTTTTTTAAGGTCCCTTGAAAATCGTGGAATCGAGGTTTCACTGTATGTTGTAAACGATGCACTCTATTTAAAAACACTCACACGCAAGCCGACACCGATTGATTTATGCACAAAGATCATTCAAAACAAGTTTATCGCGAATATTATTTATTCTAAGCGAAGATACCTGTTTTAAAATCGAGAAAGTTCAACTTCCTGTTCTTATTGTTGAATTATTTGTCAAAAAAACCGTGGCTTAGTGACAGAGAATATATTATAATGTATGCATGTTCAATAATGTTGTTTACGTTTCGGGAAAGCAACACTCTCAAAACAACTGACCGTTATCGTATCTTTTGCAACGCGGCAAATCACACGTCCGAACAGAACCAACAACACAAAATGACTGCTTCTCAAAACCACAGAAGTTCACCAATTAACTAACTGGACACAGCGTCTTATTTAAATTACACCAGCGGCTGTTAAAATGTGCGATGTGAAAAAGCCAACACGTGAAATATCAAATTTGAATTATTACAACTTTGTACGATTCCACATGTTCTGTCACTAACGACCCGGGTTTCGCCTTTGGCATCTTCAGGCATTCATTGCAGATGCCGGAAGGCGAAACCCGGATCGTTAGTGACAAAATATGTGGAATCGCACAAAGTTGTAATAATTCAAATTTGATATTGAAATTTCATCAAGCACCGTCAGTCGATATCATAAATTTAAAAAAATCCATTCCATCCATCCAAAAATCCATTTTTAATCGTCTTTCATTGAAACTCTTCAAATATTTGTGATTAGAATAGATTACAAGTATAAATTTTTCGATGCTTTATTTGAAATTCTATAAATAAAAAAAAAGAAAACAGGGACTTCATATTGCACATGTGGCCTCTTAAATGCGTAATCCGCCACGGATAATCTATAAATACGTAATAAAAATACGTAATGACTCGTGTTTATTGTTTTCGTGAAAATCAACACAATATCTTTTGTCATAACAATAGATACTCCATTATCTGAAAAATGATAGAAATATATTTTTATGTTATCTGAAAGTGTTTAGGGTGTAGGAATACAATTTCTAATTCGCTGTAAAATAATCAGTAATCCATAACATGAAATTAAATATATTTCCTAATGAATTATCGCGATAAGGTCAGCAAATTGAATTCGAAAGTTTTGAATCGCTTTCATTATCTACACAAATTTCAATATTAATTATGAATAACAACCTTAATTTGATGATAGCATTAATTCTTTGGATATATATGTAATAACAGACTGGGGTTAATTACCAAGTACAGTTAATTTCAAGTTACTCACAATAAATTAAAAGAAAGTATGGTTTATACTATATACAAACACTGTGATAAGCATTCGTCGTAAAGTTGGTTGAATTTACCATTCGGGATTTTTTTATTTGAGAATGTTGTCGCCTTCATTCTGCGTGAATTAAAGTAGTGTTTCTGTTGAGCCAACATCTAGAAATTATCGGTTCAGATTGCGTTATATTTTGATGAAAAAAAATATCTCGTAGATTAATGTTTATGTACGGTTAACATTTTAATATTTGTGAGTATCAACTGTCCATGCATTTAATTCGGCCGTCTCAACATTTGAGACGTTAGCAAGTCAGTGAGCTGTTTGATGTTACCGTCGTATGCGAAATATATGTCTCATATTATTTCTAGATTTTTTAGCTGTATTTACCAGTCCAGTTCCTCACACGCACCGGTGCGTGAATGGAGTGCTCGAAGCAAGCAACATTTAAGGGTTTTACGGCGCGAGACGTAATATTTTTTTTTTTTTTTACAAACGTGTAGACCAGTGATAGTCAACCTTTTTATAAATACCGCCCACTTTTGTGTCTCTGTAAGTAGTAAAATTTTCTTACCGCCCATGGTTCTACAGTAATTGTGATTTATATAGTAAGGAAGCAGTTTTTCTTAATGTTTTTAAAACCTATAGCGTCTACTAATGGACAGTAGGGACCAGGTTGACTTCCCCTGGTGTAAACCTATTTTAATTCAATAAATTAAAATGACGTCATTTTCGCTGTTTTGAAAACACGCGCCTTATTGTTATTGAAATATTTCTACGATCAAAAGAGTTAAAGTAAAAAAACTTGTAAAAAACAATCCGTTCATTTTTCTTAGATCGAGTTATTTCAAAGCAAAGCAAAAAAACGAGAGATTTGTTTATTACCACAGTTTAACATGAACTGATATTTTATCATACTTTTTTATATAATCTGCAGGCTACTTTTTACACACAAAAAATGTGATCTTTGTCATTATTATTTCAAGTTTTGGTTGGAATCTTTGCTATAATAAAATATTAAAACCAATCTCAGTGAACTGTAGTTTAAATTAGTGAATCAATTGACAATTTTGATTCTAAATTTCAAACATGTCCTTGCATGGTATTTAAAATCTATTGCCTGCTTAGTTTTTACTTAGGTGAGGACATTTAGTTTTTTTAAAAAATCCCAGCAGTATAGTTTTGATTAAATAATGTGTGTTTTAATACGCTGACTGCTAACTTTTAAACTTGTGAGATTTCTGATTACAATTTGTTGATACTTGGTACCCAAAAATATGAGATTATTAACAGTGACAAAACTTTCATTTATAAGCTATTCATCGGTTCCTTGTCCAGTTATTAAAAGTATATTCCAGCGTCGGATAATTCAAAAATTCAGGTGATATTTTAATATATTTTACTTTACAATTTTAACAATGTTTACTTTTTTGTTTATAAAATTATAATATATTATATATATATTATATATATTTTAATTTACGCGGCGCAAAAGCGCTGCGATCGTTTGTATCGAAAATTGCGGCGCAGCGCAAAAGCGCTGCGAGTTTCAGTGTGTTTTCGGTGCTCCGCGGGAGTGCACGTACGCTAACCTCGCGCGTAATTTGTAATGAGAGTGCATTCTTATACATTTAAAAATAACTTTTATCGTTTTTTATATTATTTTAAAATATCACTGCTCGAAACCATCGTAAGGGAAACAAATCGATATGCTGCACAGTTTTTGGCCTCGCACACTGTATCGGATAATTCTCGAGCAAAAAAGTGGACGCCGACAACAATATACGAAATGAAAGCCTTTATTGCTGTCATACTCGAAATGGGAATAACGAGAAGGCCAACAATTAGTAGTTATTAGTAGCTATTTGTGCGGCAAAACATAATTGTTGAGCTATTTTTTTTTGATTTTTTATTTTCTAAAAGAAATAAAATACAATAATATTGATATCACTTTATGTTTAATAAACATTAATAAACAATAAACATTTTATCTTTATAATGCAAAAATAATTAATAAAATTGATTGATATTTGTCTAAGTTAGAGTGTTTTATTTGACACCATTATTTTTTCCTCTAAATTAATCAATATGTGTATAGCAATTTTCATTTATTTTTGCCAAAATTGCTTAGCACTAAAACGGTTAAATTATAGATATGAGTTTAACTCTCAATGCACTGCAATCATCCATCTCAAAAGTTGAAACGTTAGCAGTGAGAGGGTTAAGTTTGCTTAACACTAATAAATTATTTTTTTATATTTATTCTGTATTTGAGTATCTCTTACGTAGCTTAGCAGAGATTGATAAAACAAACCAATTGAATCTATCGAGTAAACTCATAAATATATATTAAAATTATAGATTTGATAATTGATTATTTATCAACATACTGTAAACAGCTGTCTCAACCATTTTAAGGTTAAGTCAGTGGTTCAACGGAAATTTTCCGCTCATATACCATTATAACATATGGAAAAAAACAATATATAGAGTTTTCGACAAAAGGCATTTTTTTATTAAGTTGTTGTATTATGGAAATAACAAAATATTACTATAATTGATTTTTAATTAGAGTATTCATTCGAAAGATTTGTCAACATTTAATTAAATTTAATTTATAATCCCTTATATGATAATATATATTAAAAAAAAAAAAAACGAAAAAACTCGGTTCAAAAAAGGTGGCGATTGTTTTTTTACACTGATTTTCTTCGTATATATATATATATAGAATAGTTTGTTTAACCCGTCGACTACCAACTTATCAATCACGGAGACGACCGATTGCAGATAGTTCGTTAGCGAAAAATGCGTTAATTTAACGAATGTTGTGAAAGGTGTACGATTTAATTCTTTAATTTTTATTACTCTGTATTAATCTTATAATTAGCTTCATTAATGTTTTATATTCATCAACAATTTCTATGATGTATTAAAATTGTCTCAGTATACTTCTCGTGCCTATTTTCACCACCATATTATTATTTTGATCATTTCTTGCTGAAAAAGTGTTATATATATAAAACACTTTATAATATGTATATACATATTTTTTAGTGCTGCTTAGTGGTAAAAACATTAATAATATGGACCAGCTTTTCTTACTGTAATAATTTCTACTACTTTTTTTTATTAATATAATACTGACTAGCACATATTTTTTAAATAGTAAAAAACATGTGTAGTACTATTTTTACCATTTTATACTATTAAAATCAACACCGTTTTCACTCGCTGCGAGCATAATCAACAGATTCTTATCTTGGTAATATAAAATTGTGGAAACAATAGTAAACATTGAGTTTAATTATTTAAATACAATACATTTTCACCGAGAAGAAACACTTAACACTTTAACCAACTGACTCATAATGTCAAGAACTCATTTAAAATTTCTATGTATTTTTAAATTACAAAAAAAACTTAACGCATTTTTATATCCGTGGAATGTGATGTATTATTATAATTGATTGAATTGGCATTTTCTTGGTAGAACTCCATTATACATTACTATTTTTTCACTGTGTTATTATTATAATATATTGAAAAAAAAAAAGGTTTTTTTGGCACTGGCTCAAAAAAGTTTGCCACCAATATCTTATAACAACCAATGGTGTATTTTTTTTTTAAATAATCACAATTTAAAGAAAATAAATAACTCCAACTCCATTTTTTTTAAATAGTAACAACTTGTTCAAAGATTTAAAAAAATATCTAATATTTTATTTAGTGTTAGTAATATTTGAAGTATTTTAGCCATGAAAAATATCTATTCAATTTATAACCGAAACAAAGAATTGTATTTTGAGTCAATTTAAATTCAATTCTTCTATCCTTGACTAGTTAAATTCTTATATCAGCTTTGTCAACAATAATATACAAACGAGGAAAATATTGAATTTAACATTTGTAAGATATTCAAATCACGAATAATTGATTATCTAAAAATTTAAATAAACACTATGTAAAAGATAATGTTTTATTCATAATTTACTTCACAAAATAAATTATTTAAAACTGAAATCAATGAGATAGACAGAATTTCCATTGACATACAACTTGACCAATGAATAAAAAGTTACTATTAGTTCTCAATTGTTATGTAAATATATAAATTAATGAAGAACTTTAAAAGAAATTTAATATTTTTTTATCACACCGATTATATTATGTGTGTATATATTCTATATGGATTCATAGCGGAAGTTTTTATTCAAGGAGAACTGATGTTCGGTTAATATTCAACCAATCTTTTACAAAGAGAGTAGGGATAGCAGCAATTTAATTGGAATTGACTTGCGGTTAGTTAACTGTTCTTCCTAGATCCGTTTTTCAGTATCAGAGAAGTGGGAGGACATTTTTTGAGATAAAAAAATGCTGTTTTTACTGATTCTCAAACCCATGAGATCTGTCACAGAAGACAACTGAAATTTTATATCTTATTGTGTATTTTAAAGCTAAGCTAGCAATGCTTTCCGTTTTCATTCATATGATAGCACTATTTGCAAGCAAGCTTTGCTTATTTCCCAAATAGTTTTAGAGAAAAAAATATGTCAAACCTATTTTCAAAAATGCTAAGGTCTGTTGGCAGTAGATTGTGTGTAAATATATAGTTGATATTCAAAAATATAGGTGTGTTAACCTTTTCACGACAAGTGTACATTGCAACGTCAATATAATTTATGATATCGACTTAAGGTGCTTGATGGAATTTCAATATACAAATTTGGATTTGTTAAAATTTTATAGGATTCCACATGTTGTCACTTACGATCCGGGTTTCACTATTTGGCTTCTTCAGGCATTCCATCTATCTAGACTGTTCCTCTCCGATTTGCCATGTTTTATTTTCCATCCTGTTGGAAAAGGAATACTGACATCAGATCACAGATCGAATTGAGGAAAGTACTAGGAGAAGTATTGTAGTAGGGATATTGAAAAAACAATAAAATAAAAGAAATTCCATCGTTTTTATATTCATTGCATAATATATTATATATTTTTTTAATGTCAATATGCAAAAAAATAGAATTACAATATCACGCAAAGTTATTAACATTAATATATATATAATATTGATAGTATTAGTGAATAGTTGGCTTTTTACTCACACGATCTCACGCATGATTAGGTTGTTTGTGTGCTTTAAAATGGAGAGCATATATAACATTCTCGGTTTAAAGCTAGTAGTTGTTTTAAGGCACGCAAACAACCTAATTACGCGTGACAGCATCTGAGCCCAAAGCCTGCTAATCATACATTTGATAGAGAATGGGGCTACTTATATAATACTCATATCTGTTGCAATAATTCCAATTTTATTAGACATTACATTAATCAATTATATATACATTAAAAAATTATACTTAAATTGCAAATATATAAATGTTGAGATGCCACCAAAATTATCTTTCGTAACAATCAGTATTTAAACTCGGTTTTCATAAACTTTTAACACAATTTATAATATAAACTAAAATTTTGAAAATCCGATGAAAAAAAGGTGCTGAACACAGTCCACGTATACCTTCATTTTAGTATTATAATGGAATATTCTTAAAATCTAACAGCTATGTATAAAATGTTAATATAGTTCTCAAAGAAAGTTGTACGGATTAGTTTTTTTTTAATTTGTGACAAAGTAATAAATATTGGTTTTAAACAAAGACATAAAAATTTTAGCATTTCACCGAAATAAATCTAAAAAGATTTTATAAAGTTTAAAATGTTACATATATATATATATATATATATACAAACAATTCAATGATTAAAATATCTAAAATCTCAACATGATTACATTACATTTTGATAAAATAATATATAGAAAATAATCCTATGTCCAATTATAACCGAGTAATATTGTTTCATAAGGTGAATGGATAGTTGAAAAAATAATTGAGAAAAATTTCAGAAATTTATTCTTGAATACTGAAACACAATAGGTTCTTGCTTGTTGGAAAAAATGGAAAAATGGAGATAATTATTATTAATTAATTAGACTTGGGATATTAGATTATGGATTAAAAAAAGCTTTTGTTTTAGAGATTGTATTAATTTCATCAGAAAATGGATTAAATTAAATATTGTGACGTAAAATTTTTCAAGTTACAATCAGTTTTTTGTCATTTTTGAATATGCTGTATTATACTTATAATTGTTAATACAGGTAAACAAACGATTTGATATATTTATAGTTTTAATTAATTTGATGATAATATATTGGTAAAGAAAATTGATCGATTTCCATTAGACAGTTATCCAATAGTACTCTTTTGTAACCTGTAATAAAATATCTCATGTCTGACACCAAGTATATTACAGAGAAAATATATAGCATGATATGTATGTTAGGTGTTATTTGAGACTCGGAAATGGTACAAATTTGATAAAACAAATCTCACAGCCACAAATCAAACACAGGTCACAAATCAGCTTTAAACTTTGCGACTAACTTTGCACCAATCTTCGCGGGTTTCGCAATTATGACATGTGACAGTAATGTCACTTGTTTATGTGTCATTAATTGGTGGATTCTATTAGTCACGGCACTGGCAATTACGAGTGAGTTATTTGTTAAAGTGATCGCGTCAACATAGGACATTTTTTTGTGTTTTTTAATGTCGTGAAACATTCCTAATACATCTGGCTTCCACAAAAGCCCAACCCGATTATTTTTTATTGCTCTATTTATAACTCTATGTAGATAGAAAACATTTAGAAAAATAGCAACAAGGACCGATTTAATTTGTATGAAAAATAGTCTCATCGATTGGGTTAATATTTGCATTCTACCAGTGTGTACACTTTACGGTAGCGAATCATAGCACTGACAAAGAACCGTATATTGATGTTCTAGAATAAGATGCCTGTGTTGGACTTGTATGTGAATGTAAGATAGTGAAATACGCACTGACGGAGAATATATATTTGTGATTGGGGGGGGGGGGATTATACTGTTTATATTGTTTATACTGTTTTGAGTCTATAATGATTAAACTAAGTTGAGTATTTCATAACATATACTCTACTACATAAAATCAATCAAATATTTAAGTCACAATTTTTATATAACAACACAAATAGCACAACTTACCAGCTACCGACATTGCTCCAAAATAAAAAGATTACAAACAATTCTTAATATAATCATAATTTGATTAACATAATCTGGGTTAGGACTATCGATAAATAAAAAAAATTTGACAACAATATTAAAAATACTAAATACTTTTCAATAAATAATCAGGGTTTAGGAGCATTTTTAACACAATGATATCAAATGCTTGGAAACATTTTTTTTTGCTTTAGTACGACACTATGGCAGTGTTAATGTTTTTGTTTGGCCATAATACAGTTATAAGATCATATTCACATATTTATTTATTAGTGGCTAGACGTTAATAGAACATATGCAGTAAATTTTGGATATATTTACCCTAATTGATCTACGAGATTAGACAGGATTTATCAAAAATAAAAACTTTAAAGTAAAATATAATCAGTTCGTTCCCAATAGAGTATATGGTCGTCAATAGCATTATTTCACGGAAAAAAAAATCCACAGCTTGTTACTCAGTTTCTGAACCACTAATATATAATAAAAGGAATTGGGTTAGGACAGTACTATTGAGTAGGCTACCCATTACACGTTACACCCCATTCAGGAAGAAATTTCAATAAGTCAATTAAAAAATGCTGTTCGAGCTTGTGCGTTCCGTCATGTAAGCCAAAAAAATTAACCCACTACGAATCTTGTTATATATGATCGGGTTAATTATTTACTTGCATTGTTGAGGTTATGCTGTAATAAGCATTTTATAAAGCACTACGAATATGACCTAGTTATTAACTGCATAGGTTCTGTTAGTGTCTAGCCACTTATAAATATGGGAATAGAATCGATAGTATATGTTAGGTTACTTTTTTGGCCCTAAACAATAATTCGCTACCAATTCAATGATCAATAATGTATTATAAAAAAGGCAGTCAGAGTTACATGGAAGTATTTTTTCTTAAGACAGTGGATATTTGCATTAATTTTTTTTTCAATTTATGATAAGGCAAGATTATTTTCAAAGGAATGGATGAAAAAACTATTTAAGAATATATATATTAGAGATGAGTATACAATTCTGATGTAGAAATAAAATATTTAAATATTTCCAGAAAACTTTTAAACCAGTGGTTCTATATTTTTTGTATTTGAGTGGTGTTATGATGGCAAATATAAGCTATCAATCTCCTGTCAATCTTACATAATGGCGAAATATTTTTATCGTCAGTGTATGCGAGTCCATCTGCATTCAAAACTAATTCAATGTAAATAGATACATATCGAAAATATTTCGGCAACAAAATCAAGTAGATCACTTTTAACTTTCAATTAATAATTTAACTGCAGTAAGAGGCCAATAGAAAACCAAACGTATAGGGAATTGTGTTTTTGCATTGGAAGAACAGCAGATTCAAATAAACTTAACAACCGTTGACTTTTGATAATATTCATTTATTTCGTCAGCTTCCAAGTATCGATGAGGATTTCAATCAAATATCACGCGAGAATCCTTCTCACGCATTGATGCTGCCCTGTTTCCGCGTGAAGGTGACGCTCATGACTTCGTCTTCATCCTGCAGAAGTCGTGCTTTAGTGGGTTTATTGCGGCCAAATAGTCTGAAAAAATAAAATGCAACATTTATTTCACCAATGAATTAAACAGAACACTATGTTCTGAAGAATAAAATCAGGAAAAAAGTAAACGGACAGGTATTATCGGCAATGCTCCAATGTATATTGGCAACAACACCGTCCATAGAGACTTGTATCTGTAAATACTACTAACTTATCATGAAGCTGTTGAATTGATTTTACAGCTCTATACTCTTGTATTAATTTTAATGTATGAAGTAAGCTAAACTATTCAGTTCTGTTGCATCTGTATGATAGAATGCCCAAAGATGTTGAAAAATATGTAATTTGAAATTTGAATTGTTACAACTTTGTACGATTCCACATGTTTTTTCACTAAACGGCCTGGGTTTTGCCTTTCGGCATCATCAGGCATTCTATCACACAGATGCAACAGTACTAACTTGCATGCATAGTTGTAACAATACAAATTTAATCAAGCACCTTCATTCGATATAATAAATTATTATTTAAATAATAAAAACACATTTTTTTAGTACTTATTTCCACAATATATTTTTTGATCAGGACCGGTTTCGCTCATCGCGAGCATTATCAACTGATGAAAAATGCTCGCGATGAGCGAAACCGGTCCTGATCAAAAAATATATTGTGGAAATAAGTACTAAAAAAATGTGTTTTTATTATTTAAAATATCATGCCTTTCCATCAAGAAGTGACAGTTAACACCTTAAAAGTGATAATAAATTATAATAAATAGTAAATGCTTATCCATAAAATAGAATTAGGCAATGTGACAAAGCAATAATAAATGGGTTCATCTTACCGTTTGAGTGGTGTGCTTCCTGAAGTAGCGGATTCCTGAGTTCCTTGCCTCTGTACGGTGACTGCATCTAATACTGCTGGACCCTCTGCATCTAATTGTGCAGCTGTTGGCTTTTTGAATCTACAAGAAAGTGGTCAAGGTTGTTAATTTTGAATTATTTATTTCATTCCTTTGATAGATAGATAGAATTAGATAGATTTTTCGATTCTGTGTTAAGTTATTTAATAGTCACATTTCTCATCAATGGAGCACCTATTTCAATGTCCATAAATAACTATTAGACGGTAGTGTAAAACTTTGCTGTTTTTGTATTTTATAAATACAAATTATGTTATGTAAAAACTAATAAAAACTACATTTAAAAATTCTGATGTATACGAAAATCTTGTATCACAATGTTTGTGGTCGAACTCCTCTGAAAGGGCTTGGCCGATTTTTATGATTTTTTTAATGTATATTTGTTAGGTATGAAAATAGGTCGTAAAGTATATTTCAGACTGCTAGGTGAGACTCCCATTTTTTAATTGCGATTTTAGTATTTTTGTATGAACAAATTTAACTGTCATTCATATTTCAAACAGAACGAAATTATTTATGTTGTTACTTTCATCAAGCATGCGCAAGTCATTCATGAGAAATGACACGCCATTTTGACATATCATTCGGCATTTTTTATATATCACAATGCAATGGGTGCAAAATTTCATACAATTTTATCTATTTGTGTTACAGATAACAATGGCAGCAAGACGCAAGGGGGGCGCATTTGGGCCATCGAACGAATAAAGCAACAAAAATGCAAAATAGCAGAGCAGATGAACAAATCTAACAAGATTACGAAAATGTGCAGGAAAAGTGCAACTACAGAAATTGTGACACCACCAGAACAATTGTAAGGCTTGCTCATCAGCACAGATCCAGATTCAAACCTGTTCATGAAGTCCATTCGCATATTCGATCATATATATGCTTCCAAATGACTTCGTTCATAGCAAAAGATATAGTTCACAATACTGCAGCAAAAAATGGTCAACAGTTCCATTCAACTTTAAAATCAAAGGCCAAGTTAGTGTACCACAAAGTAGTTTCATTGCTGCCTATGTCTAATTCATGGACGGTGGACATCGATTGTGTGGATGCAGGTTGCGGCTACAATAACCTCAATTCACCTAATACCAGGCACACCTTCGGTGAACTGGAAGCCCTATTGAATAAGCACAATGAATTATTCAAATCCTTCAAATCACACATGCGCGAATTGCAAAGCGGCAACATTCTATTGTCATAATCCTGATAAAAATCGTTGGGTGGTAACCACATTCATTTCTGCTGCGCAAAACATTCAATGCTCATATTAATGTTGAGTTCTGCAGTTCGGAGCATCAAATACGTTTGCAAGTATGTGAATAAATGCAGCGATATGGCTGTGTTCCAAAATCAAAATACCGATGAGAAAGCTCCACAATTGAATGACAATGAAGAAATAATGCACTACCAAATTGGCCGTTACATCAGCTCCAATGAAGCTGTCTGATGTGTCTTTGGTTTCCCAATTCATGAACGGGACCCAGCAATTATACATTTAGCCGTCTTACCTTGAGAACAGCCAGCGCGTATTTTTCACCGATGGGAAAGCATTTCAGCGTGACATTAATCCACCAAACACTACTCAATGAATTTTTCGAATTGTGTAATCGTGCGGTTCCTTTTTGTGCCTTTGCGCGAACACTACTGTATTCCGAAGTGCCATGCTATTTCTTATGGAATCAAACATAAAAATGGATGCCCCGCAAGCAAGGCACACTAATTGTTGTGCTCCCGGCCTATTCAAATTACAGTCAATCCAAAGCAGATTGAGTGCTTCTATCTGCAACTGCTGTTGGTTAATGTCACCGGCCCATTATCATTTCAAAATATACACAAAGTGAATGGACAACATTGTATCCAATATGTAAAGAAGCATGCCCTGAACTTGGTTTGCTCAAACACGACAATCACTGGGACGATATGCTTGCCGAAGCAGCATTGGGCTGTACAGCAACACAAATTCTCCTACTATTATTATTATTATGTTATAGTGTTGACTACATGTTTCGTGGGACAAAGAAAAGATTGAATTTGGACTGACGATATATTGCATCGAATTCGTACACAGTGCAACGATTACATTCAGCGTTGCTCTGTACAATGAAGCATTGATTGCTATGCTTTGTATTGTCATTGCCAATTTACTACTCAGTATTTTGGTTTGAGTTCGCCAAATCAAAGTGCTTCTGATTTAATGGACACTGAAATGAATCGTAAACTGCATTATGATATTGCAGAAATGGCAGTGATTGTTACTTGCAATGTCCCTCTACTGACTCGTAAACAAAAAACATTCACAACCGCATTATGCTGGCAGTTTCGGTTGGACAAGGTGGATTTTCTGTTTTGGATGCACCGAGTGTAACTGGTAAAACATTTCTCATTTCGCCGATTCTCGTCGAAATACGAACTATCAAATAATGGCATCGCAATGGCCGTTGCATCATCTGGCATTGCAGGAACTTAATTGGATGGAGGCAGAATGGCTCATTCAGTATTTAAGCTGCTACCACTGAATATTCAAAATAGTCCAGACGCAGTGTGCAATATAAAAAACAATCGTCCATGGTCACGGTACTGAAACAATGCAAAATTATCATCTGGGATGAATGCAATGTGGCACACAAACATTCTCTTGAGGTGTTGAACAGAACACACAAAGATATAATAAACAACGACAAACTATTCGGCGGCTCTCTGTTACTCCTTTCAGGTCATAGCCTATTTTAATAGCTCATTTGTGTCGGCTAAAAACTGACTACAAAAAATATCGTAGACTTAATTGCTCTTCGAAATTAATATCGATTTTTCTAATTGAATTGAGAAAATGAATGATAGGTGTTTTTTTTGTTTTTATCAGCGGTTATCCTCTACAATGCTCCATTCTTTTTTCTGTCATAGATCCCATCCCCAAACACTTACAAAACATTCGCTATTTCAAAATATACACTAGAAATAATTTATATTGCAGAACAACGTTTGTTTTAGTATATATATTATGTATATACTAGCTGACCCAGCAAATGTTGTCCTGCCATATAAATTATTTTATAATAAAGAATGTATTGTAAGTGTGTAGGGGTGGGATCTATGACAGAAGAAGGAATGGAGTGTTGTAGACGATGACTGCCGATAAAAACAAAAAAACACCAACCATCCATTTTCTCAATTCAATTCAGAAAATCAGTACTAATTTCGAAGAGCAATTCAATGTAAGATACTTTTTGTCAGTCCATCTTTGGCCAACCCAAATAAGCTATTAAAATAGGCTATTATCCCACAGTGGCGATGATTTCAAGCAAGTGTTGATCTCATCAGTGTATGTTGAATGTGGAATGACTAGAAGTGTTTGTCTAAAATGACCTGAAAGGAGTAACAGAGTGCCGGCGAATAGTTTGTTGTTGTTTTTTTATATCTTTAATCTGTTCAGCGCCTCAAAGGAATGTTTGTGTACCATAGTGTGTTCATCCCAGATGATCATTTTGATGTTTGTTTTTTATGTTGCACACTGCGTCTGGGTTATTTTGAATATTCAGTGACAGTTTAAATACGGGATGAGCTATTCTGCCTCCATCCAATAAAGTTCCTGCAATGCCAGAAGATCCAACGGCCAATGCGATGCCATTATTTGATCCCATTTTGGCTAGAATTAGAGAAATGAGAAATTTTTTACCAGTTCTACCTGGCGCATCCAAAACAAAAAAGCTATCTTGTCCCACTGAAACTGCCAGCATAATGCGGTCGTGAATGATTTTTTGTTTATGAGTCAGTAGTAGTACATTGCGATTAACAATCGCTGGCATTTCTGCAGTATTGTACTGCAGTTCACGATTCATTTCAGTGTCCATTAAATCAGAAGCACTTCGATTTGGCAAAATCATACCGAAATGACTGAGTGGTGAATTGGCAATGACAATGCAGATATCCTCGATAGCAATCAATGCTTTATTGTACAATGTGTCGCTGACTGTAATAGTTAGATCGTTACATGGAGTACGAATTCGATGCAATATATTGTTAGCCATTGAATCTTTGTGCTTGTCCCGGGAAACATGTTGTCAACACTATTGAGTAATAGTAGACAAAATTGTGTTGCTGTACACCCCAATGTTTCTTCGGCAAGCATATCATCACAGTGATTGTTGTCTTAGAGCAAACCGAGTGCAAGGCATGCATCTTTATATGTTGGATACTGTTTGTTGTCCATTAACTTTGCGTATGTCTTGAAATGACAATGGGCCGGTGACATTAACCAACAGCAGTCGCAGATAGAGACACTGAATCTACCTTAAATTGATTATATATACTCGGCCCAGTGTTTAATTTGAATAGGCATGAATTTTTTTGATTAATTCCATATGAAATAGCGTGGTACCTTGAAATACTACAGTAATGTTCGTGCAAAGGCACTGAAAGTATCCACACAATTACACAATTCGAAAAATTCGGTGATTGTAGTGTTTGATGGATTTATGGTATGCTTAATTGCTGTCTCGTTGGTGAAAAATATGCGCATAACCAAAGATACACCAGATAGCTTTATTGGAGTTGATGTACTGGCCAATATTATTTGGTAGTGCATATGCATCATTGTTGTCATTCAATCATGAAGCATTTTCATCAGTATTTGAATTTGAAACACAGCCATATCGCTGCATTTATTCGGTGCTAGCACTTCGCCAAACTATAGAACTCAACATTAATATGATCATTGAATGTTTTGCTCAGCAGAGGCGAATATGGGAGACCACCCAACAATTTTTATCAGGATGATGACAATATTGTGTGATTGTCGCTTTGCAATTCGTACTTGTGTGACTTGAAGAATTCCAATAAATCATTGTGCTCATTCAATAGGAAGTCCAGTTTGTCAAGGATGCGCCTGGCATTGTACAGCGAATTGAGGTTATTGTAGCCGAAACATGCAACCTGACTATTGATGTCCTCACCGCCCATGAATTTGGCACTGGCAGCAAGAAACTACTTTTTGGCACACTTGGCCTTTGATTTTGAAAGTTGAATGGAAACTGTCGACAACTTGCCGCAGTAATGTGAACTATTTCTGTTGCTCTGAACGAAATCATTTGGAAGGACAAATTGAATGTGTGAATGGGACTTCAAAGAACAGGATTGATGTGGACCCCGTGTCGATGAGCAAGCCATGGAGCAAGTCCTGAGGCGGCGTCTCAATTCTTGGTAGTTGCGCTTTTCCTGATGCAATTGGATCGTGCGTTTACAGCGCTTCGTTCCTTCGTCTCACATTCTGGATATCCCGCACATCCGAAAGTGCTGGTGCTACGGTAAAAGGTTGTCCCCCATCGTCTTGCGCTCAAATTCAAATATGAGTTAGCCGGAATGTGTTTCCCCCAGGAAAAGTGCAACTACCAGAAATTGAGACACCACCTTGAACCATTGAACGGCTTTCTCATTGGCACAGATCCAGATTCATAGTTGTTGCTGAAGTCATTAAGCACATTCAATTTATCCTTCCAAATGATTTCATTCAGAGCAAAAGAAATATTGACATTACTGCGGCAAATGGTCAACAGTTTACGTTCAACTTTTTTCAAAATCAAAGGCCAAGTGTGCCTCAAAGTAGTTTCATTGCTGCCAATACCAAATTTATGGGCAGTGAGGACATCAATTGTGTGGATGCAGGTTGCGGCTACAAAAACCTCAGTTAGCCTAATGCTAGGCGCATCTTTGACGAGGTGGACGTCCTATTGAATGCGCACAATGAATTGTTGAATTTATTCAAGTCACACAAGCATGAATTGCAAAGTGACAATCACGCTATTGTTATCAATTCTGATAAAAATCGCTGGGTGATGGATACCGCATTCGTCTCTGCTGAGCAAAACATTCAATGCCCATTATTAATTTTGAGTTGTGCAGATCGGAGCATCAAATACGTTTCCAAGTATGTGAATAAAGGCAGTGATATATGGCTGTGTTATTGTATCCAAAATACCGACGAGAATGCTCTATACGATTGAATGACAACGATGAAATAATGCGCTACCAAATTGGCCGGTACATCAGCTCCAATAAAGCTATCTGGTGTATCTTTGGTTTCCCAATTCATGAACGGGACTCAGCAGTTATACATTTAGCCGGTCCATCTTGAAAACAGTCAGCACGTATTTTTCACCAATGAGACAGCAATTAAGCGTACCATAAATCCACTGAACAATACACTCACTGAACTTTTCGAATTGTGTAATAATCGTGGGGATACTTTCGATGCCTTTGCACGAACACTACTGTGTATTTTGAAGTACAAAATTATCATATGCAATCAAACAAAAAAAATCAATGCCCCGTTAGCAAGGCACACGAATTGTTGCACGCCCAGGCCTATTCAAATTAAACATTTTGGAGAGAGTATATACAGTTAATCCAAGGCAAATTGAGTGCTTCTATCTGCGTCTGTTGTTGGTAAATGTCACCGGCCCATTGTTATTTCAAGATATATGCAAAGTGAATGAATGAACAGTATCCAACATATAAAGATGCATGCCTTGCAGTCAGTTTGCTCAAATGCGACAATCACTGGGACGATATACTTGCTGAAGCAGCATTGAAATCATCACGACTGTGGCGTAATAGCCTATTTTAACAGCTTCTTTGTATTGGCTAAAGGTGGACTGACAAAAGATATTGTACACTCAATTGCTCTTCGAAATGAATATTGATTTTCCGAATTGATTTGAGAAAATGAATGGTTGGTGTTTTTTTGATTTTATAGCGGTCATCATCTACAACGCTCCATTCCTCTTTCTGCCATAGATCCCATCCTCACACACTTACAATACATTCACTATTCAAAAATGTTCACTAGAGATAATTTATATGGCAGGACAACGTTCGCTGACCCGGCAAATGTAGTTCTGCCATATAAATTATTTCTAGTGAATATTTTCATTGTTAAATAAAAAATTAAGAATGTATTGCATGAGTGTGGGGATGGGATCTATGGTAGAAAGAGGAATGGAGCATTGTAGATGATGACTGTCAATAAAAACAAAAAAACACCAACCATCCATCTTCTCAATTCAATTCGGAAAATCAATATTAATTTCGAAGAGCAATTGAGTGTACGAAATTTTTTCTCTGTACATCTTTAGCCTACACAAAAAAGCTATGAAAATAGGCTATTACGCCCACAGTGGTGATTATTTCAATGCTGCTTCAAAGCATATAAGTTCCAGTGATTGTCGTCTTCGAGCGAGCCGAGTGCAAGGCATGCATCTTTATATGTTGGATACTGTTGTCCATTTGCTTTGCGTATGTCTTGAAATGACACTGGGCCGGTGACATTTACCAACAGCAGCCGCAGATTTCAGAAGTACTCAATCTGACTTGGATTGGACTGTATATACTCGGCCCAAAGTGTTTGATTTAAATAGGCTGGGGTGAGCAACAATTGGTGTGCCTTGCTTGCAGAGCATCAATTTTTTGTTTTATTCAATATGAAATAATGTGGTACTTCGAAATACTACAGTAGTGTTCGTGCAAAGGCACCGAAGGTATCTGCACGATTACACAATTTGAAAAATTTGGTGTAGTTGTTGGTGGATTTATGGCACGCTCAATTGCTGTCTCGTTTGAAATGATGAAAAATACTTGCTGACCATTGTCAAGATGGACGACTAAATGTATAACTGCTGGGTTCCGTTCATGAAGTGGGAAACCAAAAATACACCAGACAGCTTCATTGGAGCTGATGTATTGGCCAATATTATCTGGTAGTAGCGCATTATTTCATCGTTGTCATTCAATCGTGGAGCATTCTTATCAGTATTTTGAATGTGAAACACAGCAATCGCTGCTTTTATTCACATACTTGTAAATGTATTTGATGCTCTTCACCGAACTGCAGAAATCAACATTAAATATGAGCATTGAAAGTTTTACCCAGCAGAGGCATAATATGGTAACACCCAATGATTTTTATCAGGATTGATGATAATAAGCGTGATTGTCATTTTGCAATTCGTGCATGTGTGATTTGTAATAAATTCGATAATTGATTGTGCTCGTTCAATAGGGCGTCCAGTTCACCGACGATGTGCCTGGCATTACGTGGGATGAGGTTATTACAGTTTCAACATGCATCCAGACAATGTCCTTACCGCCCATGAAGTAGATTTGTAAAAATCTATGTGATTTGTTTGGCATTGGCAGCAAGGAACACCTACTTTGTGGTCCACTTGGCCTTTGATTTTGAGTGTTGAACGGAACTGTTGACCATTTCCTGCAGTATTGTGAACTATTATTCCTGTTGCTCTGAACGAAGTCATTTGGAAGGATGAATTGAATGTGCGAATGGACTTCAGCAACAGGTTTGAATCTGGATCCGTGCCGATGTGCAAGCCGTTCAATTGTTCTGGAAGTTGCACTTTTCCCGATGCCCAACACATCCCGGCTGACTAATATCTGAGTTTGAGCGCAACAACAATGTTGAAATTCTTAGTCAATAGCACTAATCAGCACTTTCTGATGAGTGGAATATTCAATATCTAGCTCTTGTAAGCTGATGTAAATGTTCGATGTACATGTTGGCATTCTCGGTCATTTGCTCTGCGTGTGTTAACTTCAAACCGGCACACTTGTCTCCGTTCCAATTGTCGTTGTTGATTTCGATCAGCTAGTGATTGTGATGCTCTTGTGATTAAGATGTATGAAATTGTGACTGCTCACATGCACATTTTCGTAATCTTGTTGGATTTGTTCGTCTGTTCTGTCTGCTCTGCTATTTTGCATTTTTGTTGCTTTATTTGTTTGACGACCCAGTTGGGCCCCCTTGAATTTTGCTGGCACTATTCACTGTAATACACGCACACAAATAGATAAAATAAATCATATGAAACTTTACACCCGTTAAATTGTGATATATAACAAATGCCGAATGAAATTTAAAATCATGCGATGATTCTCGTGAATAATTTTCACATGCGTAGATGAGAGTAACAACATAAATAATTTCGTTCTGTTGAAATATTAAAGACAGTTAAATTTGTTTGTACAAAAATATTAAAAATCGTAATTAAAAATGGGAGCCTCACTTAGCGGTCTGAAATAATCTTTACAACCTATTCGCTTACCTAACAAATGATACATAAAAAAAATCAGTCAAACTTTTTCGGAGGAGTTCGTTCGACCACATACATTGTGATGTGAGAAGACATTGGATGGTGGATAAAACTGGCATCTTTTAATATTATACTACTCACATGCAAATAACACTTATTTATACATAGCATAAATGCAAACATCACCATGATCTAAATATATAACTGTTAACTGGAATAGTTAATAAAATTTACTTGCCCCACAGTGTAAATTAGATAATGTATTTCAAGAGTTACGATGATTTAAAGGCATATTGTTAAAAGAATACACAAAAAATCTAAAAGATTAAAGGATGAGATGGTGGAATAAAAAACCCTTCCGGGAGTAACAAGGTTTGTAATGTACTTACAATTTTAATAAAAGACTAGATCCTACTACGGAGACGGAGCTCATAGCCATGGCTGCTGACGCCATCCAGGGCTGGAATTCAGTACATGGAGCATGAATATCTTATGAATAGATCTAAAATGACTGAATTGCACTTTTTACATTATCTTCATTCAAAATAATTTACCCGATCGACGCGGCTGTTTTTCATACAAATGAAATCTCTCTCTGCGACGTAAGCGTAGAAAGAATTAAATAACAGTTTTTCAGTCAGAATAGTTTTAAAGAATTTGATAAAAAATCTAAGAAATCAAGTTCATTGATTAGTGATTGATTTTCTCGCGAGTTTTAAACTTCGTGCCGAACTTCGCACCAATTTTCGCAGATTCACAATAATGACACTCCATGACACGTGACAGTAATGGTGCATGCTATTTGTGGTTTCGATTTGTCACGGCAATGAAGATTACGAGTGAGTTATTTGTTAGGAATATATTTGGTGTATAAGTGATTGCGACATGTTTTTTAATGTTGTGAAACATTCCTAATGCATCTGGCTTCCATAAAAGCCAACCCAATTATTTTTTTATTGCTCTGCTTATAACTTTGTATGGAAAGAAAACATTTTGAAAAATAGCGACGCGGATAGATTTAATTTGTATGAAAAAAAAAAACACTTCGATCAGGCTAAACCAGACTGCTTGCTAGCAGCAACTACTTATAATTATAAGGATGTTAACAGTTTTGTTAGGAAATTTTTGTATTAAAATTTAAAGCCTATATAAGACTGATCTTGCCTCTGTAGAATCAAAGAAACATGTATTTTTTTTACTAATTTCAATAAAACAACCATGTTTTCAACAAAAAAATGATTTTTCCATTTTTGTAAATTATGTTTGATGTGTCAAATATCTACAGCACAGGAAGGGTCAAAATATAATGATCGACTCTTTTGTACAACAGCACACTTACCTCCAAAATTAGACCATAGCTTGCCAGCGCTCCAGAGGCTAATGGTATTCCCAAGATATTGTAAACGGAGGCAAACAGAAAATTTAACCGCACCCTGCGGACAGTAACCCTGGACAGCTCTATGCAGCCAATGACATCAAGTAGATCATTCTGGAAATATGACAAAGTAAACATAAATAATCGGTTATTTGTTGGAAATCAACATATTACAATACCAATGAAAAATTGCAAAGCCATAACATTGATACACCCAATATAAATTTAATTGTATAGATAATATGTACTACATACTTTAACCGTTTTAGTGCTAAGCAATTTTGGCAAAAATAAATGAAAATTGCTATACACATATTGATTAATTTAGAGGAAAAAATAATGGTGTCAAATAAAACACTCTAACTTAGACAAATATCAATCAATTTTATTAATTATTTTGCATTATAAAGATAAAATGTTTATTGTTTATTAATGTTTATTAAACATAAAGTGATATCAATATTATTGTATTTTATTTCTTTTAGAAAATAAAAAATCAAAAAAAAATAGCTCAACAATTATGTTTTGCCGCACAAATAGCTACTAATAACTACTAATTGTTGGCCTTCTCGTTATTCCCATTTCGAGTATGACAGCAATAAAGGCTTTCATTTCGTATATTGTTGTCGGCGTCCACTTTTTTGCTCGAGAATTATCCGATACAGTGTGCGAGGCCAAAAACTGTGCAGCATATCGATTTGTTTCCTTACGATGGTTTCGAGCAGTGATATTTTAAAATAATATAAAAAACGATAAAAGTTATTTTTAAATGTATAAGAATGCACTCTCATTACAAATTACGCGCGAGGTTAGCGTACGTGCACTCCCGCGGAGCACCGAAAACACACTGAAACTCGCAGCGCTTTTGCGCTGCGCCGCAATTTTCGATACAAACGATCGCAGCGCTTTTGCGCCGCGTAGCATTCTAACGGTTAAAATGATAATATCGTCTTACGACTCTGGTTATCACAGATGATACATGTGGTTTTTATCTAATATAAGCTAAACTGTTGAATATGTCATGCAGAAATTAATAATATCAGATAAAGCAGGAAAATCTTACCGACTGAAATATTTAAGTTGGTGTTTTGTGGCAGTCTATTTTGTGACATTTAAATACAGGTTTGAAACATTATTTATAAAAATTTCAATACACAGTATTCTATTAATTATTATGTATTACAATGAAATTTGCGGTTATATATTTTTATGTCATTCTTTAGAAATGCCTTTTCATTGTACCCAAAGTATCGTAGGTGATAATCACCTTCCCCTATTTAGCGAAATGATTAAATGTCACGATGATAAGGGCGACTTTAAAACAGTTAATATAGCAGATGTCTTTTGTGACCCTGACATAGAAACAATATCACATATTTTATACTGGGGATGAACCTAAATGCACTCTATATGACATAAATAAATATCAAACTATAGTTGTAGAACGGCTTTTCAATTATTTCACATATTGAAGCACTTTTTTGGTATAATAATTTTTAATCATGACAAGAGCACGTAGGTGTAATTTAAGACATTTGGAATTTTAAACAGTCTGGAATAACCGAAATGAAAAATACTCACCCTCATCAAAACTACGTCAGCTGCTTCAACAGCAACATCTGTTCCAGAAGCAATGGCCATTCCAACGTCAGCCTGTGCCAGGGCAGGGGAGTCATTAACCCCATCACCAATCTAAGAGTGTAAAAAGTAATAAACAAATAGATAATAATTGTTATAGTCCATATAATTTAATAGTAAAATGAAATTTAAGAATTGATAAAATTCAATTAAACATAATTGATCCAACCCTCTAAATTTAAACACAAAATGATAAAGAATTTAACAAG